>JAJIZI010000016.1:1488333-2976666 GCA_021018995.1 Chloranthus sessilifolius | reverse complement strand
CCATTAGTTAATCATTCCAAGTAGTTCTTTGTAGTGTAAGATCTCACTAGAATGCATTTTGGGCTTTATTATTTGTGTTTATTTTCATTTTATTTTATTTTTACAAATTTTAATGCAAAAGTAGGGCAGTCAACGAGTTGGGTCGAGCCAAAATTTACATTGAAGAATTACGTTATTTACCTCTTTAAATCGGCGATCTACTCGTAGATAGGTCAAATTCATGTGCCCAATCTAGTAAAAAACACAGGGAGGGTCGACTCAACCCATCGACCCCTACATAACTGACTACTTAAGGGTACCTCTATGAGTAACCATGCAATCGCTGAAAGCGCGCGCCCTCACGTTGAAAACCCTTCAAAATCGTTGATTACTTCTGATCAGATGATAGAGATCGTGTTTCCCCCAATCTTCCATAATAGATTTTGAGATCATGTCGCGCTTATCATACGGTTAATTTTTTAATCCACATGACACAAATCCCCAAAATGGCCCTAAAATCATTCGAGGGAATTTTTTGAAGATATGTGAAATAAAAAAATTGACCAATCTCCATCATCTAATCCGAAACAATCAATGATTTTGAAGGGAATGCATAGGCGCTAATAGAGATCAAGCGACCAATTGTAGATTCCATGTGGTATGTGAAAATGCATATAGAGAAATCAATATATAAAGAATTGAAGCAATAATGATCATCTGATAGCATCCTGTGTATGAATCAACAATGAAAGCCCCCAAAGAAATGAAGCAATAATGATCACCTACGTTTGAAATGATTTTCTCATATTCTGCCCGACAAAAGTCTTCAACACATTGCTAATTGGATGTCTATAAATTTTGACGATCATCCGATCAATATAATTATTTTGATGAAGGTCAAAAATACGTGCGGCTATAGGGTGTGGAAGAACACAATGCACATTCTGACATTTTCTTGAGAAAGTGTAGAACACAAGAAAATGTGAGAAATGCTAAGAAAATGGGTTTCTTAGTAACTCAAGAACAACCTCCTTGGAAAGTGACTCTTCTCAGAAAATGGGTTTCTTAGTAACTCAAGAACAACCTTCTTGGAAAGTGACTTTTCTCAGAAAATAGGTTTCTAGGCAGAAACTGAGGTAGCCATTTTCTTCAGAAAATGGATTTCTGGGCAGAAACTGCCGAACGAGCCCTAAGGGCTTCGATAGGGTCACGATGACCTTTGTCCACCGTTTTGCAAATGCAGCTACCGATATTTTAGCAAAATTAGGTTATGTAATTTCCAACAATTCATCAATTTAAACTTTTCGTGTTTAACATAATGTATATATATATATATGCTTTAGATGAGAAAATGAAGATCTTATTTTTCCCCGTCTTCCACATAATTGATCATGACATCATGGTTATTTCATAACATGACCTAAAAATTATGGTTCAACATGATGGTTGCGACATAATTTTTGGTCATATTTTTAGAATGTTCGTTATATAAAATAGAAATTGACCATTTGATGGTAAATCTATGATTTCAAGAACCGTTATGTATATTATTGAGGCGAAAAATAATCTATATCATCTAATTCAAAATAGTCAATAGTTTTAGTACAGGAGCCCTCAAAGATTTAACGGATAGAAATCCTATTTTGTGCCAATAACAAAGATATTTACATCACGTTCTTTAAACCAGATGGCTCAGATAGAGTTCCACATGGTATAGATATTGTCTTTTAAAGAAAAAAAAGTGTCATGGTACTATATTTTAGGTGGGATGTGTTCCTTTTGGAATAGAAAACTAATTGCCTTATAGAACCCTCATGATCTCAAGATCTGTTAATTGGAACATTGAGATGGAAAAATGATCTCTATCGTCTCATTCACAGTAGTAACTGCCTCATTCACAGTAGTCACTGCATGTCGGAGATGGTGAAAATACATTTACTCACAAATTTTTGAGAATGTCAAATGTCAATTATATAAAAAGTACCTTTGCTTGCGTGCACTTGTTTATTGAAAGCGCACACGTCCTAGACCACTTGAATACCATTGATTCCTTCGAATCAGATGATGGAGATTGTATTTGAGGGTCATTTTTTTGGAATCTATGACATGGCACAATGATAAATCACGCTTCAATGGTATGAGACAAAAAATGACATTTTAATGGTGTAAGATCATTTAAACACCATCTAACATTTAAATGTCAGTCAAGAACTATTATCCCTTTTTATTTATAGTAGGCCTATGCATGGTCATGTCCCTGTTGAATGCCCTAGTTAATTAGATGGATGGGCGTTGATTCCTTGTGAATTGAAATCTATTTATTTAACAATGATTGATGAAGATATATTTTCTTTGCAATCTTTCACACAAAGTTCCGGTTCAATGTGGTAATACTCAAAACATCAAATGATGGAAATATATTTTCTTTGCAATCTTTCATACAATAGATTTTGAGATCGATGGTATATTATCAAACACTCAAAGTTCTGGATCAACGTGATACACATCACAAAAAAATGAATGAAAACTATGTGGAACACATCATACTCAAACATGATTATTTATTGCTCTTTGGGATGTGTATTATGTGAACATGATTTTTGGTCGCTCTTTCTGATGTATTATTTGTACTAACATATGATTAGATTTATATTAAACAAATAATACACATCCCAAAAGTGAACATAATCATGGTGCACATGAAACTTGCTTTTTAGATCACTAGATGTGTATTATGTGAACATGATTTTTGGTCGCTCTTTCTGATGTATTATTTGTACTACCAGATGTTCACATGATTTTTTACCGCTCTTTGGGATGTGTATTATTTGTACTAACAGATGTTCAGATTTATATTCATCGAGATGTGTATTATGTGAAACATGATTTTTTATTGTGCTTTGGGATGTATTATTTGTACTAACATATGCTCCCATGAATTTGTATCGCTTTTTGGGATGTGTTATTTTTACTAACAGATGTTTAAATTTATATTCTACATGACACACAATCCAAAAGTAAACACAATCATTATTTGTACTACTAGATGTTCACATAATTTTTTATCGCTCTTTGGGATGTATTATTTGTACTAACATATGATTAGATTTATATTTTACATTATGCACATTCCAAAAGTAAACATAATCATGATGCACATGAAACTTAGTACGATAATTTTGAGCTAGAAAAAAAAGCATCCTTTGAGAGGAGATATATACGAAGAAATTTTTTGGATAAAGTAAGGATATTTGATTTTATTTTTCTATATATATATATATATATATATATATATATATATATATATATATATATATATATATATATATATATTATTTCCCTTGATCTCCACCCAATTTCATCCAAAACTCTAAATAGCAAATCTAGAAATCTTAGTCTATACTACCCTTTTACCCTCTCTCTCATTTGCTCTCCATTCGAGCCCCTTCTAGAATAATTCTTGGATGAGAGACGTGTCTCGATCCAAAAATTATTCTTAAAAGGATATTAGTACAATTCTTGTGATCGATTTGTGGTCAATCATTGTTTGACATTTGTCTTCTCAAATGGCAATCCCATGCGACTCTTTTTCCTCCAATCTGGATTTGTGAATTCTTAAGACTCCAATTGTGGCTTGCCAAGTATTTTTACACTTGATAAGCATCAATTGACAATGATTGGCAATGTACCCTCTCCCATATATATCTCCTCTCTAAAAGGGAGAGTGAAGAGATCATCTCCACTATAGCATTTGCTTGACCAATTGCTGTCAATTGGCAATGTACCCTCTCCCATATATATCTCCTCTCTAAAAGGGAGAGTGGAGGAATCATCTCCACTTATGGGATGTAACAATGGTATGCATTTGTTGAAACTTGAAAGATAAAGAGGCAGAAGCCTTCATGGAACATTTTCGATCTGTCCTTTTCTTTCCAATCACTCACATTTTTGGTTGAAAGAAATCGACCACTTTTCAGTCACATGATATACGTTTCATCCAAAGCCCGTTTTCAACAGCAATGATTGTTCGAAAGATGGCCGGCCGTTCCGCCAGTTACAATATGATGGTACTTATTTCACACCCTCATCATCCCCTCCCATCTAAGTCAAAGTCAGGTAAAACAAACACCAGAATTTATATGAAAAGGAATCATTAAACATCTGCTACCGTGTAAAATGAAGAAAATCTATAAAAGAAATGTTGGACGTGTTCACAACCTAAACACATTAATGTAAGCCTTAATATATACTTATTTGCAACTTCTACTCCACCAGGTTAGTAAGCAGTCTTTCATTTACAACTACGGTTGCTCAGTTAGATGGAATAGAAACAGGGAAAAAATAACTACCAATAAATATGCCGAAAAGTGAAGAAGTTAAAATCAAGTAAACATATCACTTAAACGTGAAGGAATTGGATATAATCTCGTATTCCATCTTCCAGTCGTACCGCCGTTGTTGTCGAAACACACAATATATTGCCCCGAAAGTGCCTTGCTTCACTACTGGGAACTAAACATGTACAAGAATGTAATGGTATTTCAATACATCAATTTTTTTTTTCTTTAAATCTTCATTTATTTCATATTTAAAAAAAAAAATTTAACAAGATTAAGCATTTTTCCAACAATGTATCATGCATAAATAGACGATTCCAGGTGATTTTCACTTAACCTAATGGGCCAAAAGGTTGCATTGTATGGATAAGGGCATCGTAATAAGACTGATACATGTGGAAGGAAGAGAGGAGAGAGAAGAGGAGCCGATATATATTTGAATGTATCCACCAAATGACCTCCGAAACCAGTACGTATGGGATAATCCCTAAACCGATAAGAATAATTCACCAAATAATACTTCTTTGCAAAGTCTCCACCCGTCAAAAGTATATATATCAAAATATAAGTCAATCATTTTCTACTTTTCAAGCATGGTCGTTGGACATCAAAATATATACAGCATGTAGACAGAGATGTTTGAAGTGCAGAATTTATCAGTGCAACTTGAACCCCAATTGATAAAAGATTACCCTTCGCTTCTACTCAAACATATACCCTCAAAGTTAATACTCACACCATAAGTGGCACACATACCTAAACTACGCACACCAGAAAACAGATACCTAGTCGACGTTATGTATCAATAATGGCAATAGTTTGAACCATGGGTGCATCTTGTATAACATGTAAGCATGCATATGGAAAATTAAATAGGGAACGAAAAGGTACCCTGTGATATAATTAAGAAAAAGAAAAACAATGTATAAAAGCAATACCTGTTCCATGTGTATACAAACATATATATAAATGCAATACCTGTTCCATGTGTATACACCTGTGTTACCTTGGCACGACACATTTCCCTTTTTTTAACGTGTCGACACTCTGACACGACACAGCTTGGCACGCCTTGGCACGTACCACTGCCGTGCTGATTTCATCTTAAAGTGTCGGCACGTGACACATTAAAACATTGTGTCCCTTGAAAAAAAAAAAAAAAAAAAAAACTAGCTAGGGTTTCTCTATTTGGGTTTTACCTCTTGGAGCCTTTGACTTCATCTCTTTTATTGATCTTCTTCGTAAGCAAAATCACAGCGACAGAAGTTTCAAACCATCACAGGCGGTGAGCTCTCTCTCTCTCTCTCTCTCTCTCTCTCTCTCTCCTATGAAAATTATAATGGGTTAGGTGATCCCACAAGAGGCTTTATAATGTGCAAAGGGTTTGCTTTTAAAGGGATTTTGATTTATAAGCTTCGGATTGATAAAAACTTGCTTTTAAAGGGATTTTAATTTATAAGCCCTAAATTTATAAAAGCCTCTCATTAAAGAGATGGGGTTTACAAAATCAAAATCCTCAAGCTTTTACATCTAAAACCCTAAAATGAGGGTTTTGATTTTATAAATTCACTTATAGGTATTCTCTTGACAACCAAACTTTTGTAAAGGTTGGTCGTCACGTCCTGACAACCAAACTTTTGATTTTACAAGCCCTCTTATGCGTATTCTCTGTTGACAACCAAAATTTTGTAAAGGGTATTCTTTGTTGACAATCAAAATTTTGTAAAGGGTTTGTGACAGCCCGATTTTCTGCACCCAGAATTTCGTACCATCAGGATCATACTCTGGATGATCCCCGGGACAAATCATATGTGTCTGCTTGTAAAGCGGAAGCCAAGCAGACACCACCCAGCAGTGGTGGATCAAGCCAGTCACTTATCAACGCATTTAGTCATAAAGAACAATAATATTAAAACAATTAATTCTATATTAAGCAAAGAAAATGCATTCTCAAAAAGGAACCAAGAAGAACCATTGGTGATGGACATCCATCACCCAAACAATGGTTCCCAATAGTGGTTCCGAATAGAATGCGTAACTATACAATAAATAATCCTAATAAAATGTACACAAAAGTGGCCACCGGGCACACCATAATCCAAAAGAACCAAAATACAGTATAACAGACACTAGTACCCAGGCTACGGATAGAACTCGTCACTTTGAGTCGGTCTCCTTCTTGACCTCGGCCTGCAGGTGGTGGTAGTGCAGGTCACTCTCTAAAAATTAATTTAGAACACAGGGTGAGCTACATCATAGCTCAATAGAAGAATTCCAATTAAATGAATTGAATATGCAGATCATGCCATCTCATAACAGAAATCAAATCAGGAGCGTACAATCATGACAAATCAAATCAATTACTGAGCTTTTAGACAAGAAATCAGATGTTATGCAATTATATTATCAGAGAGCTTAAATTGTGTATATTTAACTTAAGAAACTCCCGTGACTATATAGCGGGGAGTAAGCAGGAATGTCAGATGAAACCCCAACCAATGGTAGTTCACACATGAACAATTTTGAAAGTGCAACAATGCCTCATCTATGGAGTGCAATTGCGCCGAGGATTACAAGCAGGTGCACAAGTGTGCCAGGCATCGGATATACCGCCGGGTCGGTGGGGATCATCTGGTTTAAATCATCAAATCACATACGTATATACCTCACAGATCAGATAACAGAATCAGAAGCAAGTTTTCAGAATGCGAATCAGGAAACAGAAATCAAAATAGCAGAACTCAAGATATGCACACATGTTTGGTAAAAGCAATCGCATAGATATGAGATAAACATGGAATCATACTCAAAACAGTTTAGGTTGGTTTTCCCTACCTCGGTCAATTTATCTTCTAAGCAAATCCAAAGCCTTTTCAAGGTGTCGGTTTGATTCCTAGATCATAAACATAGTACTTAAATGTTAGGGATGTCAGAAAGCTAACCGGCACAATGTCCGATGGTGTTTAATCCTCAAAACCAAAACAGAACTAAAACAGGGGTGATTGATCGATCACCACACTCATTGATCGATCACTACCCCTTGTTGATCGATCAATCCCTCTCATTGATCGATCACCACCCTCTGAGTTCTCATCCTAACAACCAAATTGATCGATCAATACACCTTATTGATCGATCACCTGTCATCATTGATCGATCAATACACTTATTGATCGATCAATAATCCCTCTTCTACACTCTTCTATACAGTTTAAATTGATCGATCACCACCTTTGTTGATCGATCAATGCTCCCTGTTGATCGATCACTGCCTCTTGTTGATCGATCACCAACCCTTTTTCAAAAACTCACCCTTCTGTTCACATTAACTATTTATACAGATTGATCGATCAATGCCCTCATTGATCGATCAATACCCTACAGTGATCGATCAATACTTCTGTTGATCGATCACCAACTGTCATTGATCGATCACTCTCCTGTTGATCGATCAATGCCTAAATTGATCGATCAATGCCCTTCGGGCATTGAACTTCTAACATTTTGGGTCTCTGTTCCCCTATTCTGTCCTATATAGATTGATCGATCAATGGGCTTCATTGATCGATCACCACTGCTATTGATCGATCACCACTTGTGTTGATCGATCAATAATGACAGAAACTCTGTCATTTATGAAGTTCATCTCCAACCCTATTTTTCATTAATGGTTCTCAACTACCATTATCACCACATCTATGCACCTACTTGGGCATCTCATTTGCCCCTATTTAAACATACAAACTCACCTTTGTTCGGGCCCTTACGGGGTTTCGGCTAATCGATTTGAATGAGGGTTTCGGATCTAGTTTCCGGAGTTTGTCGTCGCTACGGCTTGGATAAGTCGATGCCCAGTTTCCTTTCAACCCTCTAGACCATACACACTCTTAAGCTAGTGTGGAGTGTCCTAGCTCATCTCTCAATCCTCTATCTCGGATAATGTGGGATCCCCGGGTACCGCTAACTCCGTTTCTCAAGCAACACCCTCACAGACCAACCTAGCTCTGAGACTTCTCACTTCTAAAGCAAGGGAAAGAGGAGAAGAAGAAGAAGAACTCCTCTAGGTCTCCTTCCTTCTCTTATAAGCTAAGAAAAATGATATTTCGCTTCCCTTATTTTTGTTCCGGTGTGGAGCACTAACACGGTCGCTACGACGCGAAGTGCTACGCTAACCCTTTACCCAACTCAGACTTAAACAAAAATTCAAATGTGAACTAATCTAACCGTGGTATAACCTTATCTCAACTAATATATCTTCTTAATTTTTAAATCGGTCTCGATTTCCATGCCGGGCACGTAGATCGAAACAGTTAGTTTCATGTTCTAGATTTTAGGGTTGTTACAGGGTTTCCATTATATGCCCACGTTTCCATTATACGGCCAGATTTTAGTTCCACGTGACACATAGATCGTGGCCAACCATCAAACGGTCAGGTTTTAGTTCCACGTAACACGTAGATCATGGCCTACCATCACACAGTCAGGTTTTAGTTTCACGTGACACGTAGATCATGACCTATCATCATGCACATAAATTTGACCTGACCACCTCAAGATTATTTTGAGGTGTACGGTCAGGTTTTAGTTCCACGCGACACGTAGATCATGGCCTACCATCATACGGTCAAGTTTTAGTTTCACGTGACACGTAGATCATGACCTATCATCATGCAAATAAATTTGACCTGACCATATCAAGATTGTTTTGAGGTGCACATGGGTGAACAATCTAAACTGCCCAAGCGCACAATCATACAGTCAGATTTCTCAAAAAATCATGCTTGTAAATGAATGTGTACCATCCGTTTGGTGACATTAATATCAGCAAAATTTTGTAAAGGGTAATCTCTGTTGATCAACTACAATTATCATCGTACGGCTGGATTTGAGTTTTCCACTATACGTCCAAATTTTAATTTTCATTATATGGCCAGATTTTATTTACCATCATATGGTCATATTTTAATTCCACGTGACATGTAGATCATGGCCTACCATCATACGGTCAGGTTTTAGTTTCACGTGACACGTAGATCATGACCTATCATTATACACGTAAATTTGACCTGACCGTCTCAAGATTATTTTGAGGTGCACATCGGTGAACAATCTAAACTGCTCAAGCGCACAATCATACAATCAAATTTCTCAAAAAATATGCTTGTAAATGAATGTGTACCATCCATTTGGTGAACATTAATATCAGCCATTAAAAAATACCAACGGCTGATATTAAAATGCACAACCGGATAGTTAAATCCCCAATATAAGTATATCTTTTGGATCGACTGCTCACTAATATATAATTTATCCCCAATGTAATACATTATTTTAAAAAATTAATATTTTAATATGTTTTGGGTTTTTTAGAAGTTATCATATCAACACTTTAAGGACACCTTAGCACATGGCACTCGTGCCGCGTACCTAGGTAACACTGATATGTATATATGGATAGGGGTACACTACATTAGCCATGTAGTGTTCAAGTGCCCTACTGCTTTTGGGTGCCAAGTGGCACCATCCAAAGATCAACATGTGCAAGGTCGATCAGGTCCATCCAAAAGAAATAAGAAAAAATACAAATACATCTACTCCCTGTCCAAAACGTAATCAAAGTTGATCACATGTCATGTGGCATGCGATCTCAAAACTAGTGTAGCGTTCAAATGCATATATATACACATACACACATATTTGTAATCGAGTCTACCCCAAGTCTGGTGTGAGAGTGATCTGATCCAAGTATAAATCGGGTTCGGGTCTTGATTGCTCTTTCGCGCAATCTATTTGGAGCAACTTATACAAAATCTTCAAAATAGAATGGGTGACTCCGCTGTGGCCAATCCAAATGATGGAAATGTGGAGAGAGATTAAGCTCGAGGACCCAAGGAAAGAGTTGTGGCCACTAACAGTTTACGCGGCGTTCTGGGCAATCTAGCTGGACAGAAACAATAGAATTTTTAATCGAAAGGTCAGACCTTTTCCGCTGATTAGTAGAGAGATTAGAGATGTTGTGGTTAGCTGGAACGCGTGCAAGAATCAGGCGTTTGGTGGGGGGCTTAAGCACTTCCTTAGGTTATGGGAGGACTGCTGCATGTAGGGAGGTGGATGGAGCTTAGGGGCTTTGTGGGTTTGCAATGGGTTTTGGGGCCTGCTTCTATTGGTCTCGGTCCTGTTTCAGCTGGCCTGCGGGGTAAGATTTGAGTGACTTTTGTGGTTTTTTTGCGCTTTACTTTTGCTGTTGGGTCTTACTACCCGCCAAGGTATGCTTCATGTTGTTCTTTTCTACGTTATTTTTAATATAATTTGTGACCTTCTCAAGAAAAAAAAAAAAAAAAAAAAATGGAACTGCAGGACATTGAATGGAAATTTCAACATGAAGACAATTTCAGCATCAGATTTCCTAAACAGCAATGAGCTGAAGTTTAAGTCAAAGATGCAGAAATGAAACAAGCATCTCAAATGAAATGATAACTTGTTGCGTATAAGAAATAACACATCATAAACGAAGACAAAAGGTTTGATGAGTCACAATTAAAGATATTGATGTTTAATCATCAAGACATTAGATTAGCAACTCATAGCGCTCACTTGGTTAAGAAAGTTTAAAAGAGCTGTAAGATATCGGAGCATCAAGGCATATAAATGAGTGACAAGAATCAAACCATCAATAAAAAAAAAATTAACGACAACAATTGTGTTTTCTCATCAATGACGATAAATATTCTATTGACACACAGTTCTATTTATGACAAATACTTAATTTAAAAACTACCCCTATGACAAAAAAAAGGATGCACACAAGAGTCCCATTCTTCTAAACCCCTTCCATTTTGCTACAGGAACAGGCCCTCATCAAAGAAAAAACTTAAATGGATTAGAGGAATCTAACACCTGAAGTTTGAGCGTCAAATTATTCTACAATGCTGTCAGTTTTCATGAGAAATCATATTTACTCAATATTTCCATAACAAAGGAATGAATCAAATATCATTGAATACTAAGGGGTCTCAATGGGCTGAACCAGGTTCAGGCCAGGCCTTAAACGGGCCAATCATAATTGAGCTTTTAGAGTTAGGTCATACCCAGCCCGATTACTAATTGGGTCGGGCCAGTTCATCTCCTAATAGGGCCTACTTACCTTAGTCCATACCTGGCCCCCTACAGGGTGGGTCGGATGTAAATGAGCTCATTTGATTAAGTCGGGCCAGGTTCAGGCTGGGCTTAAACGGGGTATTTTTTATTGTGTTTTTGGAACTAGCCCGCTCCCAGCCCATCTTACTAATCTGGCCGGCTGGGTCAACCACTTGATATATATCAAGCCTACCTACCATAAGCCCATACCTAGCCCATTGCGGGCTGAGCTTGCCCAGCCCCCAATGGGCTCATCTCAAGCCCAGCCCATTGAGACCCCTATCTAAAAGAAGTCATACAACAAGACATGGATGGGTCTGCTATGTATAAGGGAATCCTGATCCATTTTATATATACAAATTTAAAGGAATTCCAGAAAAATCAAGTTCTGCTAAAAATCTACAGAATTAGAAGTAGACTGAATTACTGTTCTAGCATAGCCCAATTCGGAGTTGAAACATGCTGCAAGATCATCAAATTCTTGTAAAACAAGAATATAAACTACCACATGGGTCGTTGCAAGTACTGTAAAGTACTTATCAAGTCAAACTAACAATTCATTGAAAAATTCCAAAAAATGAAAATGGGTGGAGCGAATTAGGTATATTCCAAGATCATACGAATCTGATACAGCATGATTATTAGAGTTGTCGGTGGACTGTTTGACGCCTGAAACAAAGCCCAAATCTGTGGTGACAAAAGGGATCGATGGGCTTATTTTTGGGTATTAAAGTGTGTCAAGTGTGATTCAGATCTCTGGGTTTGTGAGTCATAAATTGGGAGCTCACAATGATTAAATCCTGGAATATAGGGGCGCTCATGGTAATTAAAATTGAGGTTCCGGGTTCTAAAAGACTATCTATAAAATAGCAGAAACCTAAAAGATAGGGGGACTCTTGGTGATTTTATTTTTAATATCTTCAGTATTTTTCATTGTTGTCAGAATCTTATGAGCCGATCTGGATCTTACGATACATCTCGGATCAGGAGTCGGGACGTTTCTAATCCGATCTTGGGATCGGATCGGAAATTCCCCGGATTGTACGATCCTAAGATTTGGATCTTACGATCCTGCTGAATCGTATGTTTTCGAAGTTCTTTTATAGTACTTTTTATTTTTTGAATAAAAGTAACTTGTAAAAGAGCTTCTAAAACCCCTATTAGGCACACACTCTTATTCATTAATTTCTAGATTTCTTCCTCATATCAACTCAAAAGGTTTTATTTATTTACTTTTATGGATACTCCAATGCCTATCATTTATTTTGAGTTCTCAACAATTAAGATTATACCCCCTCGACTTGTAAGCATGGATCAAAATCTCGGCCGAAAAATTAAATTTTCGATCGAGACGACTCAGTTTCAGTACAGACCAAAACGGAGAACCACAAAAAACCGTCCTCCCACCGGAATTTTCAAATTATCGGCCGATAATTTCAAATTATCTGCCGATAATTTCAAAATTCAAATTTCTGGCCGGAAATAGTATATTTGAGTTTTGAAATTTTTTTAATAACTAAACCCAGTTTTTGTTAAAAAAAACCCAATTTTTAAAATTTAAAATTTAAATTGAGATAGTATATTTGAGTTTTTAAAAAAACCCAGTTTTTAAAAAAACCGAGATAGTATATATGAGTTTTTAAAATTTAAACCCAGTTTTTGTTATAAAAAAAAAAACTATTTTTTTTCCTTTATCTTTTTAATAGGGTTTAAACCCAATTTTTGCAAAAAAATAAAATAGGGTTTAAACCCAGTTTTTACAAAAAAAAAAAAAAAAAAAATTCATTTGTTTTCCTTTATTTTTTTAATAGGGTTTAAACCCAACATTTGCAAAATTAAAAACCCCTTTTTTTTTTCCTTCTTCTCTCAATCTCTCCTCCATTTTTTTTTATCTTTGTTACCTAAAAAAAATATATATATAAAATGACGTACCTATTATTTTTCCGCTACCTTTCTTCCTTCTTCTTCTTCTCCTCGAATATATATATATTTTTAAACTCCTGCGTGTATGTTTAGACGAGAGAGAGACAGAGAGACGGGTTTGGGTTTGTTAGTTTTAATAGGAGAGAGAGGATGGGCTTGATACAATACATGCACATGTATTTTAAGTGATTGCACAGGTAAAAGAAAGACTATTTATTTTAGGGGCATGTGATATGTGAAAATGCAATCTAGACCGTCTAATACAAAGTTCATTATCTATAGATCATTTGTAGATAAGATTAGAGCAAAATACAATTTACGTATGATATAATAGCCTTTGATTATATTTAATCACATGATGAAGATTATATTTCGTGCCAATCTTGTCCACTAAGGATCTATAGATCATGAACTTCAGATCAAATGGCCCAGATTGCATTTTCAAATTACCGTTTGAAAATGCAATCTGGGCCGTTTGATCTGAAGTTCATGATCTATACTTAATCACATGATGAAGTTTATATTTTGTGTCAATCTTGTCCACTAAGGATCTATAGATCATGAACTTTAGATCAGACGGCCTACATTGCGTTTTCACGTATCACATGTCCCTAAAATACAAACTTTTTTTTAAAACCTTGGTGCAATCACTTAAAAAGCGAGTGCAAGTACATATGATCTTTAGATTCCGTTTTCCGAAATTTATCGAAAACTTGATCGAAAATTACCAAAATTTTGACCAATTTACTATTCAGGTCATGAACGAAACCAAAACCTAAATTGATATTTTGATCTATGATATATATCTGTTCTAATAATGTTAAATAGCTTAAAAAAAATTAAGAAAATAAAGTTCGATAAAGTTCGGAGCATATTTTAAAAAATACTCGAAATTTTCCGAAATTTTGACCAATTTACGGTTCGGGTCCTAACCGAAACCGAAATCAAAACCGAGATTTTGATCCTTGCTTGTAAGTCAAAGTAAGGCTAAGGCTAGTAAGCAAGAAGATCTCATGTGGGAGGTTGTACCACATCACAATGACTTTGAATTGAAGTCTGAATTTGAACATTAAAGTGTTTTGGTATGCAATTATGCATCATCATTTTGGGCCATGTAAGGTCTATGGTTTGTGAAATGTGAATTGTTTAACATATATGCTGCTATATAACCTTACTTGGGTAAATATTTCCACATCACAATGTTTTAGATTTATTATAAAAAAAATTCTATTAAAACAAAAATCATATTGGACCCTATGATTCAATGATCCAATGACCCATTCAATTCACAAAAACAAAAACGATCCACCTATTGTTAATGAGAATTTGGTATTGATAATGGCTCTGAGGCACGTAGTTCACTACGCTGTCTTAAAGACAATAGACGCCCTCACTCCATTGGATAAACGAAGATGGAATAGAGTTCTCAGCGAATCTGCCTTTAGGATACAACAGAGCTCGGTCTTGTCAAGAACCGTATGTTCTTTTCTAGATTGCACTTTCTAGAAAAAAAACTTGCCGCACAGATTTTCTGATACACAAATGATAAGAACGAAAGAGAAAAAAGAGAAATATATTTTAATTCTGTTGTATATCTTACATATCTTTTAACCTGGATCTGTGTCTTTTCAGCGTGAAGAGACACCAGACTTGTGCCTTTTCAACAAACGGTAAAAAGATAAATCTAAAATTTGAAAAGACACTTTTGAAAAAACACTTTAGAGAGTAAATATTTATAAGTATGCCATTGACTTATTTTACAAATTTGCCATTGATTTATTAGTGATAATTTAACCTTAATTTTGAAATATAAAATATATATATTATTATTCTAATATATATAACATTCCCCCACTTGTTTCAAAATAAAAATAAAAAATAAAAAAAATTGTGTATCAGAGCAATCATACTAAGCATCATCAGAGGTACCGATCGGTTTAAACCTTTGACTAGTACATACAACTCAAAGTTTGTAAGGACTTTAAGTAGCTTATAGCTTTGAACTTAAAATTTGTCTAACAAACCGGAATTATATATACACTTACTATGACCTAAATCATTAGTGACATAAGGTTTGCGCTTTACAGCAATGCGCTAAAATCCTGATTTCATGAGTATCTCAGAGAGATGACCGAATCTCTGTTGAAGCGGCTTCACTTCCATACCCATAGAGGTGAATTTGTCATGGGTGCTTTTGTAACTACTTTCTCACCCCAGCAAATGAATGCCTACAGAATCATTAAGAGTTAAACTCACCTTCTCACGTTACAAGAGATGTGCACAAAATTTAACACCATAGGGATGACCAGTAGGTAACATACCTTTGTGCACTTTCAAGGATCACGAAGTAATTTCTTATCTCGTTGAACTTAGGATTTGGGATCTCTAATTCGACTAAGTTGAGGTTCAACTACTGTGCCTTTAAAGATATCGGTCTTAGGTCCATCCCCCTCGATGTTTTCAACATTATATTTTTGGGTAATATTTTTGTAAGCTTTGAAGCCACTTTGCCTCTTTTGCTCCCGCAAATAATGCTATATACTCTGATTCCATACTTGAATCAGAAATACATGTCTATTTCTAGACCCCGCAATACTGCTCCTCCTATCAAAGTAAAAATCCATCCGCTTGTGGATTTTGCATCAGAGGAGTCAGAAATCCAAGTAGCATCAATAAACCCTTCTAAAAGTTCAGGTTTACCAATATATTGTAAACTATAATCCATAGTTCCTTTTAAGTATTGCAATACTCGACGAATAACTTCTCAATGTTCTAACCCTGGGCTGCTAGTAAATCTACTCAATTTCTAGTACACTTTATTAAACATAGAGGACTTCTATCTCAGTGACGATAAATTATAATTCTTGAAGTTGTTCAAGAATCGATTTATATCCAATCATTTTGAAATCAAAATATTAGAGACTAAAAAAGCCTTTGTACCTGCATCCTCAATTAGATACTTCTTCGCTAATGAATCTTAAAATTTTAGTAATAATGCACTTACAGAAAGTGTTGAACAACCTATCGCTTAATGCATTGAGGATGTGGTCCCGACAATCTCGATCATCTTCTAGCCATTTGAGTCGAGCATTCGATTCTTTAGTAGTCGTACTTTCCGTTGTTCCCGCTACAGAAACTGGTGGACATGGTGTAGTGAGGACGTAAGCAATTTTGAATTGTCGCAAGATAAATTGCACTTTTTGCTGCCATCTTTTGAAATTTGACCCGTCAAATCGGTCAAGTTTGATGAGATCTTGTTTCATGAACTTTATACTCTGAGCCATTAGAACGATTATTGTCTTTAAATTATTGATTATAATTTGGTATTGATAATGGCTCCGAGGCACGTAGTTCACTACGCTGTCTTAAAGACAATAGACGCCCTCACTCCGTTGGATAAACGAAGATGCAATAGAGTTCTCAGCGAATCTGCCTTCAGGATACAACAGAGCCCGATCTTGTCAAGAACCGTATGTTATTTTCTAGATTACAATTTCTAGAAAAAAAACCTGCCACACAGATTTTCTGATACACAAATGATAAGAACGAAAGAGAAAAAAGAGAAATATATCTTAATTCTATTGTGTTGTATATCTTATATATCTTTTAACCTGGATCTGTTATCTATTTATAGAGGTAATTTTGAAAGATTGTGTCTTTTCACTGTGAAGAGATTTGTGTCTTTTCGGATAACAATTAGAGATAATCTTGAAAGATTGTGTTTTTTCATTATGAAGAGATTTGTGTCTTTTCAAATTTACGGTAAAAAACACTTTTGAAAAGATCTGTGTCTTTTCACCGTGAAGAGACACTAGACTTGTGTCTTTTCAACAAATGGTAAAAAGATAAATTCAAATTTTGAAAAGACACTTTTGAAAAAACACTTTAGAGAGTAAATATTTACAAGTATGCCATTTACTTATTTTACAAGTTTGCCATTGAATTATTAGTGATAATTTAACCTTAATTTTGAAACACAAAATATATATATTACTATTCTAATATATATAACACTTATACATTCCGATATTGACAACACTACTAGTTTTAGAAATTTCGAGACCTATAAATTAGTAAGATTCAATTCTATTTAGTTTCTTAGAAATTTCGAGACCTATAATTTCGAGACCTATAAAATAAAAGCAAAAAGATATTTCTTGCTTATATTGTAAGTTTGTAACTGATCAAGGTATACGTGGAATATATTGTATTTTTTATTTAGAAAAGAAGAATAAGAACTCCATTGTCTGTGGTTGGTATCGAGACTTTTGAGTCTCCATTTTACGGCTACATGTTGTCTTGTTAGACTCTGTAGTTGCTGGTTGTTTTCTGAGAAGACTTTTGAGTCCAGATCTGGTTGCAGATTTCTACACAAGTTCATCTCATGACACAGCATGGAGGAGAACCAGGGATCGTAGATAGTGGTCGGGTATGACAGTGACCGGAAATCATCGATCATCAACCATTTGTACCAACAAAGGACTCCAAAGGCACCGTTGAAATGGTCAAACTTCAAACCAGTGTTACCTAGGCACTTCTATTTTGAAATTTGTTCCCTGCTGACACTCGTGGGACTTGGACACCTGCTGATACTTGGTGGTACTAGGACACTCATCACATTATGATACTATGAGACATACATGAAAATACCACATAATACCATGAACCAAAACTTTTCCTCGTTTTGACACGTTAACATGAACCATCGGTCTATGAAAAAAATGATTTATGTAAAAGTTGGGAGCTTAATCATGTATAATGTAGGTATACTTTAGTTTGGTTTATTACATACATTGTGCATCCTTTCATATCTCAATTGTCTCTCTAAGACATCCTTTCTATTCTTTTTATATAATGTCCACTTCTTTTTATTTTATTTTTTCGCAATGATGTGTTGTTGCATTGAAATCTTTAGAAATTAGATTGCCAAACATCTATGACACTTTGACGCTTGGCACCCATGCCACATGACTAGGTAACATTGCCGCAAACTACGAAGAGGACGTGCGAGAGTAACGTGCATGCTTTTAAAGTTGTTATTCTTCATGGTTGGATCTAAAGATAAAGATTCAATGATGGAAGAGCTTGGATCAAGTTATTAAAGAAGATCAAATATGGGATTGAGAAATCCATATCATTGAAGTCCCAGATAAGGGTCCAATGATAACTTACAGTAAGAAGACTTCCAATGGTGATCATATTGATGATCAATAGTCTGATGGGCATTTTAACAATGGAAAGAGGATAGTCATCATATCAAACACAACCAACTATTCGATAAGACGTTCAACAGTGAGAAGATGTCAGATTACCATCTCGACCATAAAAAATAGTCTGATGGAGATTTTGACCACAAATATAAGTCAAATCCACTAACTGCCAAATCTTACTCGTCGAATGATAATTTCAACGGATTGATGGAGTGGATCAGGTACTTGGAAAGAACAAAGGGACAACATATTTGATCAAATTAATAATAACAATAAGTCCCACATGGGGTTCTTGCAATCACAATACAAGCCATTCAATCAAATTAACAATGGTCATTGAAAAAGGTAAGTGTTGGTTACTACCATGCCTGTTTTTGTTACAGCAACTTACCATTATCACTTGAAAAAATCCTTCCCTCGTATCAATGATCTTATACACCAATTAATCCTTGTTTATACTTGCAAACCAAAAAACCTAAATTGTTTTCTCGAGATCTTTTCCTCCTCTCACCAAGCTCAAAACATCACACGGTAAGCTCTCTCTCACTAATAGTGTTTTGGAAGAGGATCGTTCAAGTCGTAGAAGTTAGGGATTCAAGAATTTTTTACTATCTCCCAACCAAGGTTCCAAATCTCAATTTTCCGGCACGTATCAACCAGTTGTAAAACCAATATGAATCGATATTGGATGGTACTTTTAGTAGGTTTTGATTGATACATAAACGATCATGGTTCAAATTTTAAGTTTTCTGGCACGTATCAACCAGCTCCAAAATCAATACATATGGGACAATATTATGAAAATCGATACTATTTTAATTATTTATTCGTGCAATCTATAATAAGACATCTAGATTGCATTACACAATGTACAATACAGATAAAGAACTCTACCCAGTAAATTTTCACAAAAGAAAAAAAATTGCAAAGTAATTTAATGTATACCTCCTTGACGCTTCTTCGGTTCTCTGATTAGCTTCTCCATTATCTTGCTTCAATGAGATGAGACTCACCATGTGAGAAAATGCAGTAAACCTTCTAGGAAGACCCTTAGTTGAAGGACCGTAAAGCATTCATTTTCAGTAATCCAACAAAATCACCACATTCTTACATATGCATAGAAGACGATAGACTAGTCTCTGTGTTGACAACGGACTCTCTCTTCAAAATTCAATATTGTAACCCAAGACTCCCTTACATTGTAATTTTACATTACTCATATCTGCAAACCTCTCAAAGAATAGGTGGATATCGTAACACAACCCCAAACTTAGAAAGATGAAGTTGTATCTGTGTCGAGAAGAAGAAACTCAGGAGGTGGAACCACCCTGAACACCTCAGGCCCAACATCGAATGCAACAATGAAGTCTTTAAACAGTCCATTGATGTGTTGTGAAGTCTTTAAACAGTCCATTGATGTGTTGTGTCGTCAACCAATGTCAAGCTACTTCTACGGAGGCTCCCGACGTTCTTCTCCCTTGAATACAAAAGAACCATCCGCACCACTTTGAATTCATTACACCTTTCGTCAAACCCAAATCCCGACACAATGGCTTCAGTTGTATGTATAGTAGATTTTTACCATACATTACAACTGAAGTCATCATGTCGGGATTTGGGTTTGACGAAAAGCGTAAGGGATGGTGTACCGTATCATGGATCATAGACTAGGGTATGACCCTTCTTTTAGTTAGCGTATAAAAAATTAAAGATTTGGTGAACTCAAACATTTGGTGGGTGTACTCAAACATTTGGTAAACTAAAAGATATCTTTTTGAAGCTAATATATTTTTTATATATATATATATATATATATATATATATATATATATTGATAATGGATTATATTATATATCTTAATATCTAATATATATATATATATATATATATATATATATATATAGTAGTTATATAGTAGTATATAGTATATATAATATATAATATATATACTTATATAGGAGTAAATATGGTTATATATAGTAATATATAGTTGCTTATGAAAAAAAACAGTAATATATAGTTGTATAAACCTCTAGGGATTAGGTGAGCTGGCCAGTCCTTGCTTCCAAAAGCAGGAGACCTAAGTTCGAATCCCCTCCCTCCCTTGAAGCCATCCTAGGGATTTATATCCTGTATTGACCCGGCATTGTATATATATAATATATATACTTATATAGTATTATATAATTGTATAAATAATTAAATATGTTGCTAAAGGAATATTATACATGTACACATGATCATTAAAATGAAACAATTGGTAAAGGAAATATAAGAAATTTATTAATAAAAAAAAAATGTATATATGACATGTTACATGACCATTAAAAAAATTATGAAATATTATAAAAAATTAAAAAATAGAAATAATTATAAATAAAAGTATGCAAACAAATAAATAAAATTACAAATCCACTTCCTTATCTATATTTCCTAACATATTCTCTATTGTGGTTAAGTCGAGGTCTTCTCCCTAGATTCCGCGTTTGTCTCTCCTATGAGATCCAATCCTTCAAACAGTGTCGATTCCAACGCAACTGTAGAGACGAGAATTGTTAATAGATCATGTGTCATAACGGAGAGCACGAGATATTAAGAGGAGACATTATTCCACCAGTCCAAGACTTTAAATTTATTTTCACTAGTTTCATTCCAAACAATCGAGCGATTTTTCAAAATAATATTGAAGCTCATCACTAGTAGCCAAGGTTGGTGTAATCATATCTTTCGCATTTTATTGTGTACCATATTTTTTCATTACTGATGAAAAATCATATGTTTTAGTTTGTTTAGGAGAATTATTTTTATTTAATTTTCCTTTATAATAATTAAAAAGTTCAAAACATTTAGATTTATAATTCATTAATAAGGTTTGAGCTTTAGTGTAGTCATTGTTATTTTGCATCCTTAAAAAAGGTTTAATACTATTAGTTTATATTTCGGATCTATCATACTTGCGAAGCCTATATTTTAAGGAAATTTCCTCCAATATTATCATATTTTTCTTGCATTTTTAAAATGGATGATGTCCATGTCTCCTACCGGAAAGCAATTGGCCTAAGATTTTTATATTTTGAATGACCCATATATTGGAGGTTGTATATAAAGAATCGGAAAAAAGAGTTGATGAATTTTTAAAACAATCGAATATTTTTTTTTATCATTGATAGATCTTCACAACTACTAATAGGATCTTTGCCCAAATTTAAAAGAGTAGTGTTTACTTGTTCATCTATAGGGAGGATTCCCTCCAACATATTAAAAGTGAAATTTCATCGTATCGGGCGATCCAAAATTAACTTCTTCGGTGTTAAATTCGCATTGATAAATAATTATTGAAAATCTTGTAACTTGGCGGGTGATCATTTGATTAATTTCACAAAATCCTTAACTTTATCTATAATTGGACTAAAATACACAAGTCCATCATTCACTATTAGGTTCAAAACATGTGTACTACATCGTATGTGAAAGATTTCTTGTAAGATATGTATAGTTACTAACTTATATTGGCCTGTTAGAACACTAACCGTGGTGATTATATTGGTTGCGTTCATAGTGACAAATTTCGTTTTCAGAAATTTTTTGGTGGGGGGTCCTTTCGGTACATTTCGGATTAATTTCGATACTTTTCAGAAAATTTTCGAGAAAGTTTCGAGGATTAAAAATATATATTTAATATTTTTTAAAAAAATTTTACCGAAATTTACCGGAAAATATTGAAAACCGAAATTTTCCCAAAATTTTTCCGAAATTTTTGTTTGACCCCCATTTCGCGAAATTTCAACGAAATTTCACTACGTGAAAATGAGAAAAAAACAACACCAATAGTATGAAAAGAACAACAGCTAAAAGCAGTAGTGAATCAATTGATTGCCTAAAACAGTTGTTTAGTCTCTTATAACTGTTGTATTTTAAGAAAATGATAGGAGGGTAATTATATATTTTTAAAAGGGTAAACTTGTCCTTTTAATAAATATATAGTATAACTATTAAAAAAAGACCTAAAAAAGGTCAAACCTGATTCCAAATCCTAACTTTTATCTTTCATTCTTTCTTCCTCTATTACCAAACCCTAGCTACTCCCATCGGATGATTTTGTTGCACACAAGAAGAAGGACGACATGGGGTTTCTCGAAATGGTGAACTCGATATGGGGTTAGTTACTACTCACCAAACTTTTTGTTCCTGTTATTGTTTCATCGAGGCAGGACATTGGGGATTCTTATGCTCAAAGATGGAGCAATGAGAGCATATATCTAATTTTCATTTATCCAAGGTAGAGAAGTTAGAACAACTAGTTAGAGTAGGGCTTGTTTCTTTGTTTCGTTATCTGTAACTGCCAAGAACCACAATAGAGAAGAGATTGAAGATTTTTTTTTTCTTTTTTCATGGGATTTCTTTTGGGAAATATAATGGTTTTTTACTTTGTTGAATGTCGTGGCTTTTGAGCCTCTTAAAATGGCCACAATGGCATATAGAGTATAAATCCTCATGTTGCTCTCTGTCTTTTGAGATGGGGTTTCATCTCAGATCTGGAGAACTTTTGGGTCTCAGTGCACTATGTTTGGCATTTCTTATCTAGTTTTGCTGCTATCAAGTTTCCTCAATAACACTGTTACCCTTGCTTTGAAGCGACCTTTATATTCTGTTGTTAAAATCTTTTGGAACTTTTGTTACCTGATATAATAAATACTAAATAGAAAGCACACAATATTGAATATGCATTCTGCATGATTACCTATTTTCACATGCTAGACTTAGGAGCATATATCAAATTTCAAATTATTCTTGTCGGTGTTTGACTTATTATCTTTTATTCTGATGGTCCTAGTAATATGACACTATTTTCCCTTGTCTTGGAAATTTAATGATGTTAATTTGGTGCATATTGGCATTTTTTAAATATTGCACATTTTTGGCAGGCCTTGGGAGATGTTGTACTAAATCATTGATGTGCACAAAAGCAGGTGTGTTTTCCATATTCATTTCATGATTTATATCACTGAGCGAAAAATTAGCGACACATTCATCAACATATATCAGACGATTCCTTTGTACTACTAAACAAACCATATTCTGTTCATTTGATTTTTGAGTCGAACTTCATTATGCTTTGTGACGACCCGACTTTTCCAATCCCTAAGGTATAGGAAAGGCCGGTTCATCAACTTATTGATTTCTCAATAAGCCGTAACAAACAGAAGCCGGCAACATAAACAAAGGTCTAAAGAACAGAGGCATCATAACATAAACCAAAAGGAACAAAAGACTACAGATAGCAAAAGAATATATCACTGTGAGGAACCAAAAGGAACCACCGGTGATGGCCAATCCAATCACCTAAAATAGAGGTTCTCGATAATGGTTCCTCTAGTGATATCAAAAGGACAAAAAAAAAAAAGCCTAGGGCTCAATATTCCAAAATTAATATTCAGACAAAATACCAAAAATACAAGGATCCAAAGATCAAGGGAAGAACTCCTCCGCTGGTATATCCAAATCCTCCTCTGGAATATAATCGGAGTCCTCCGGATCCTCCGACCCAATGTCAGTCTCAAAGACTGTGACGATAGTCGAGGGTGAGCTAACACCAAGCTCAATAGAAGAAGCTAGATCTATTTGCGCTTATTATAAGTAATCGGTTTTCAAAAGACAATCGGATCAAATATGATTTTCAAAAGATGCTTTCAATTTCAAATCTCCGATTCTAATTTCGAGTCAAACTGATAGTAAGTTCAAAGTGTTCAAAATGTTCTGATTCAGCATGCTTCTTGTCTTAAATTTATAACTTAATTATATCTCTCAAATTTCCTATAGCATGAGAGCGGACTAAGTGACCGATGGGAAGACCCTACTGACCATCGTCGTTCATGAACCCATTTTGAAAATGCAACAAGCCCCTACGCTATGAGGGAAACTTGCGCCAAAATTTTACCGTCAACACGGTTGGTGGAATCTAGGGCATCGTACTTATGAACCCAAAATCAAATGCAAATGCTAACACGTATCCAAGCTTATTATTCATATCTTATACTGATTTTCAAAGTTCTGATTCGAAGTTAACTGAGGTTCTGATTCAAATTTAACTGAAGTTCTGATTTCCAATGATTCTTATTTATGACAAGGTTTGCAATTTTCGGATTATATCATATGTTCAAAGTTTTAATTTCACCGTGTGTAATGAATTTCCTATATTTCATGCTTAAAAAAAATAACCTGATTTATGACTGTTTATGCTTATAATTTATGCAAATAATAGTTTGGATTCCCCTACCTTAACCAAGCGGTTTCAAAAGCATGCAAAAGCGGTCCTCTCCAAGGACTTCCAACAGACAAAACCTACATATATTAACACCCTCAGTGTTAATATAAAGCTCAAAAATCAACCCGGAAGCTTGCAAGGTAAAAATCCAACAAATTTTCGAAACCCAAAAATCAGGACAGAATTCGATCATCGATTTCCAATTCGATGGTCGAATTTGAAATTCGATGGTCGAATCCAAAATCGACCATCGAATTTCCAAATCCGATCGAGCCTAAATTGACTGACAATTTCCAAATCGATTTCCAAATCGATTTAATTTCGACAATCGATTTTGAAATCGAATGAATTCGTGTTCGTGTGCACTTTGACATTCCCGGATCTTTTTTTTTCCGATCTTTTTCACAGCCAACCCTCTTATTTATTGCACATATATATTTTTAATTCAAAGAAAAACATCCACAGATTTTCATACAGAGGTTTCAATACATACCTCTTTTTATCTTTAAAAGTAGATCCCTTCGTACCGATTTGTGCTTCGAAATCAGTTTCTAAACCAGGGTTCAATGGCATCAGCTTTGTTCATTGCAACCCTTCTTCTTTGGCACAGATTTTGTAGGCACAGAGATGTCTTCTCCTCTACCTTTCCCTTTTTATAGCTTAAACTGATCCAAAGATCATCACTAAAGCACTCAATGGTCAAGATAGAAAGAGGAGCTCTCTTTCTTCCTAGATCTGGAAATCAAATGGGACCTTGAATGGTTTATTTCCTTAGGGCTTTTCCAACGAGAGAGAAAAACAAAGCTTCTCTTGCACTCTCTCTTATAACCAAGTTAAACAACCACCAATATCTAGATATTTACAATTGTAACTTATCTACTTAATTTAGAATTTATTCCTTGCTAACCACTAACACATCTTTATTGTGTATGCCATTGTGTACATGACTTGTACACCTTTCTAGGCTAATTCCTCTGGCCATTAATCTTATCATAGCCCTGGTTCATCAAAAAACCAAAATTATTCCACAATCTTTTCTGACACGCTTACCGAGGTAAACGAAAAGTATGTCAAAATATCAGGGATATTACATTCACCCCTCCTTAGGAATTTTCGTCCGCGAAAATTGGATGCAATACAGGCACATGGCTATGTGTTTCGATCCCACAGGGCACGCAAGCCAAGGGATGGGAGCCGTAGTAACATGGATGTACTGCATGTGGCATCGAAGGCCATAGTGGATTGCATCCGTACATGGATGCCCACACCCCAAGTGTCACGTGCCGGGAGACCGATGCACAGTGACGCATGAAGCCATAAAGAGATCAAAAATTTATCAAGACCAACATGTAGAATCAGAGTGACAGAAGCAAACCCACACAAGTGTCTAAAAGAAATATTTACCAAAATATATGCAAAAGTAAACTCATGCGGAATGATCCATATATACAAACAAGATAAACAGAGTATCCAAGGAAAACGAAAGACAAAAATATAAAAGATAACAAAAGAAGGACCACCAGGTCCTAATAATCCATGCTGTAAATAAATACAGACCCATAACCACCATAGAAATAAAACAGTACCCCCGCCCCCAAGTACACTAATAATCCCCGGCAGAAGATGGACCCGCCCGATCCGAAGTACCATCACCCGCAGCAGCATCATCATCATCACCTGTATCCTCCCTGGCCGAAGAAGGCATGCTAGGACCAGCACCCGATGT
Source organism: Chloranthus sessilifolius (assembly GCA_021018995.1). Lineage (NCBI taxonomy): Eukaryota > Viridiplantae > Streptophyta > Magnoliopsida > Chloranthales > Chloranthaceae > Chloranthus > Chloranthus sessilifolius. Next base: position 2,950,089 of record JAJIZI010000016.1, on the reverse strand, counting down.
CGAAGGGCGATAGACTGAAGCACGAATATCGGCCATATACGTCATATGATCCTCTGGAAACGCGTGCTGCATCAGATACGAGAGGGCGCCGCCATGGACATCCAACTCCTGGCGCATAGAGCTGGTATGGTGGGTGAGCTCCTGAATCTGATGGCGCATGGCGGTCATCTCGGGTAAACTCGAGAGAGTGTGAGAACGCCTACTGTAAATGAGGAGGTGTAGCGGTAGTAGTATCCGGGATAGAATGAGTAGGGTCCTCATCATCAGTAGCGGTATCAGGTGCCTCTGCATCCTTTGGAGTCTTTACCAGCCTACTGTAGGTTTGACCCCAATTGACCAAAGCATACATTCTTGAACCCCGTAGATTTAGGTTCGAGGGAGGGATATCATAAGGTGGCCCGCCGGTAGTTCTCAATCATCACCAAATTATGCGAGCATAGGGCATTGTCTTCAATGGTTTCTTCACATGTTTGCCCATTTTCTCTCGCTTTGATAATCCCTTTAAAAAGAATTTCGGAGCACACTAAACCATCGCCCTTATAGGCCGCAAATAAAATTTGTTGAAGGGGGCCGGTGCGCTCCGATTGATGACCAAAAGGGTAAAGGGTGGACTTTAAAATTTTATCCAAGATCCACATGGTCTCCGGCATATGGACCGTGACGATGGATTTACCGGACCCATGACGGCCTTGCGTCATCTGCGTGATTATATCTTCAAAACGGACCGGTCTGGGGAATGGAGGACCTAGACCCATGGTTTGTGAGTGGTTTAAAGGGCATCAGCCTATGTCCTCTAGGTCAAAGGTATAATCGCGCCATCAATTTGGTATAAATTCTTTTTCCGTCTTCGCGCTCATGTGTCGATAAAATAGGCAGCAGTCGGGGATAGAAATGATCGCTAAAGGTCGTGCACAGAGAGGTCAATTTGGCCTTCTCAAGGTATTCACCCGCCCATTGTGTGGTCGTTTGTTGATCAAATAACTCGGGGTGAAACAAATATTCTGTCATGAAGCCTTTAATGCTCCAAAAATCATTGGGTTGCTCAGGCAAGGGGGAGACAAAGGGGTGGTGGAGCCGATCGTGGTGTCATGGGCGGGCTGTTTTAGCGCGGCTTGTAGACGCAAACTTTTAGAAGTTTGGCCGTTTTGGAGGTGGGATTTAATGGGTGTCTGTTTCTTAGGCCCCATTGAATCAAAATTTAAAAGCAAACCCACAAAATACCAGAAAATAGGGATGCACAGAGAATAGAGCAAGGTTTACCTTGTGAAAATGCCCCAAATCTGTTTTGCAAGGATGTAAATATGCTCTCCTTGTGAAATGTAGTGAATCCCCTTTTGAATGCAGCCAAAATTGAAGAGGAAGCTCCAAAATCCCCAAATCACCAAACCCTCAAAACCCTAAGCTCAAAACCTCAAAACAGTAAAACCAAATGCCCAAAAGTTTAAAACCCCAAACTTAAATCGATAAATTGACCATCGATTTCAAATTGATGGTCGATTTTGCAAATCGATGGTCGATTTGAAAATCGTTGGTCGATTTTCTCGTAACATCCTAAGTTCGCTTTTAGTAAAAACCGACTGAAATTGATAGAAATTATGGTCGATTTTGCAAATCAATGAATTTTCGACATCGCTTTTAATGAAAATTTTTCAAAATTTTTGAAATTCCAAGCATGCCCTTGGGTCTAATTGCACCCTCTTTGAGTCCATTTCATGCCCATCACCGTATTGGCTATGATTGCTTTACCACAGCCGGAATTTGGCGTAGAAAAATTGAAGAATAGGGCAAGTAAGCTTTTGGCCAACTTATTTCTCAGTAACATGTGGAATTAACAAGTCCGGTTTTGGTCGGGCTCATAAAAGTTTTAGGATTTTTTTTTTTTTTTTTTCATCATAACATAATTAAAAGCTATAAACATGGACAAAAACATGGGTATAAATATAGAGTCATGACATCAGTATCAAGGCCAACTTGATGTCACTTGGCCAATAGTGTGTAAGACACTAAGTGCAGGCCTGATAGTATTAAATTTTATATAATGTAGAGTCTTCTAAACAAGCACTATATTGGGCCGACAAAATTTATCGCCAATCATCTGTATAAAATCAGTAATTACATAAACTTCAAGAAAGTATACATTAAACACTTAATGTCCCAAAGTTCAATTAAAAAGGTTCGGAAATTGGTCCCGGAGCTCAGCTTCACGCTCCCAAGTGGCTTCCTCCGGTGTGTGATTCCGCCATTGTACAAGAACCAAAGGAATACTTTTAGTGCGTAGGATCTGCTCCTTGCGATCCAAAATGCAAATAGGGTCTTCGACCACCTTCAAACCATCCTGAAGCTCGATGGGTTGGTAATCAAGCACGTGAGTCGGGTCATGGATGTATCGACGCAGCATCGACACATGAAAGACGTTGTGCATGCCTGATAATTGCGGCGGTAACGCCACACGATATGCAACCTCTCCGACTCGGCCTAATATCTCGAAAGGCCCAACGACGAGGACTAAGTTTCCTCGCTTTCCGAATCAAGATAACGCCTTGGTAGGCGAAATCCGAACAAAGACATTCTCGCCGACCTGAAAAATCGAGCATTAGTGCCAATTTCACATGGAATGAATACCAAGTGAATAAATACCCAGTGACATATCAAAACTACCTGAAAGTCCACGGTTCCGCTTGAGATCGGCGCTCTTCCGACGACTCGAAGCTACTCGTAGTCGCCGCAGATCAACCGCATCTCTTAGTGCGCTCAACTATCTCAGTCCAATAATGAGCTTCTCACCCACTTCTTCCCGTTCAACGGTGATCGCACCGTCATGTCATATAACGCCTAATGGAGCCATACCAATACTAGCCTGAAAGCTATTGTTGTAGGCGAACTCAATCAGAGGCAAGTGTTGGTCCCATGACCCGTGAAAATCCAGCATACATGCTCTCAACATGTCCTCAATGATCTGGTTCACGCGCTCGGTCTGGCCATCCGTCTGTGGGTGAAACGCCGAGCTAAAATCAAGACGAGAACCCATGCCCTCCTGAAATCTCTGCCAAAAATGTGAAGTAAACAACGGGTCTCGATCGGACACAATACTAGCCGGTATTCCATGCAGTCTAACAATCTCTTTCAGGTATAACTCTGCAAGTCTACTGGCTGTATAGGTGGTATTATATGGTAAGAAATGAGCAGACTTGGTTAGTCGATCTACAATGACCCAGATGGCATTGTTCTTCCTCAGTGTCTTCGGCAACCCGAGTATGAAATCCATCGAAATGGCTTCCCATTTCCACTCGAGCCTGTGTAAAGGCCGCAATAGACTGCAGGATTCGATGATCAACCTTAACCTGTTGACAAACCAAACACCGCGATACGTACTCAGCGACGTCGCGTTTCAAACCTCGCCACCAGAAACTCTTCATCAAGTCCTGATACATCTTGGTGCTACCAGGATGTATGGCATACATGGATTTGTGAGCTTCTTCCAGAATGGTGTCCCGAAGCTCGACTGACTTCGACACATACATACGGTCATGAAATAACAAGGTTCCATCCGCCGAATGGAGAAATCCTTCATCGCCATTCTCGATATCTCGCCCGATTGCCATCACTCATCATCGGTCATCCAAGAAGCTTTCAATATTCTCAAGAGCGAGGGACGAATACAAGCAGCCATCAATGCTCCGAGCCTTTTACATCAAACCTTGAGCCTAAAGCCATATCTTCCAATAGCTTCCATCACGAATCCGCTCACAAGATGTGATAATCGAAATAAGACCTTCTACTAAGAGCATCAGCAACGACATTTGCCTTTCCTGGATGGTACTGAATCGAGCAATCATAATCTTTCAAAAACTCCATCCATCGTCGCTGCCTCATGTTCAAGTCCTTCTGAGTGAACAGGTACTTGAGACTCTTATGATCGGTGAATATATCAAATATCTCACCGTAGAGATAATGTCGCCAGATCTTCAAGGCGAATATAACTGCTGCTAGCTCTAGATCATGCGTCGGATAATTTCTCTCATGATCCTTCAACTGTCTAGAACCATAAGCAATAACCCGCTCGTGTTGATTAAGCACGCAGCCTAATCCGCCATAAGAAGCATCACTATATACTGCAAAACCTCCACTGCCGGAAGGTATAGCAAGCACTGGTGCTGCAGTCAAGCGGCGCTTTAGCTCCTGAAAGCTCTGCTCACACTGCTCTGTCCAATCGAACTTTGCATTCTTTCTTGTAAGCTGTGTAAGCGGACCAGATATCTTTGAGAAACCCTCGACAAATCGCCGATAGTACCCTGCCAAACCAAGGAAACTTCGGACCTCAGAATCGTCGTAGGTTGTTCCCATGTCACCACAGAATCTATCTTTGTAGGATCCACTGAGATACCCGATTCAGAGACTATGTGGCCTAAGAAACTAACCTGCTCAAGCCAAAACTCACACTTACTGAGTTTGGCATACAACTGATGGTCCCTGAGTGTTTGAAGAGCTATCATAAGATGTTGCACATGCTCCTCTCTGGTTTTCGAATAGATGAGGATATCATCTACGAAAACTACCACAAATTTATCAAGATGTGGTTTGAACACCCTGTTCATCAGGTCCATAAAAGATGCAGGCGCATTCGTCAATCCAAATGGCATCACTAGAAACTCATAGTGGCCATAACGCGTCCGAAACGCAGTTTTGGATATATCTTCCGCCTTGATCTTGAGTTGGTGATAGCCTGACCTCAGATCAATTTTCGAAAAGAACCTTGCACCTTGCAATTGATCAAACAAGTCGTCTATCCGCGGAAGAGGATAACGATTCTTAATCGTCATCTTGTTGAGCTGCCTATAATCGATACACAGACGCATCGATCCATCCTTCTTTTTCACAAATAGAACCGGTGCACCCCAAGGAGAGACACTCGGTCGAATAAAGCCTTTGTCTAACAAATTCCCTCGCTCCTTGAGCTCTTTCAACTCAAAGCAGCGCCATCCGATATGGAGCTTTAGATAATGGTTCAGACCGGCGCTAGCTCAATCGCGAACTCAATCTCTCTGGCCGTGGTAATCCGTAAGTCCTCCGAAAGACATCGATAATCGCATCCACCTTGATAAGAGTCAAATCGTTCTTCTTCAGAGAATCTTGCAAATAGGGCCGATACCCATCGCAACCATTCTTCATCATACGCCTTTAATGGCTGAAACCAACGACGCAACCTTGGATTTGACTCACGAATCGGAAGGATTTTCGCTTTTGGCGGTCGGAAGGTCACTATCTTCCGAAGATACCCACGCCGCGTGATAAGTCGCCAACCAATCCATTCCAAGAATGACGCGAACCCTTCCATGCTCAACGTAATCATGTCGGTCCAACGTCTCGTGCTCATCAATCATCACGATGACTGACTGACATGCTGTATCAGTGCACACCGAACTCCCCGTAGGAATCTTGACATCTAGAATGAAAGCAAGGGGTTCGGGAGTAATACCCAACTTCTCTGAGAAGGAAGGAGTAATAAACGAGTGTGTAGACCCAGGGTCTATAAGTACTCGTGCTTCAATTTTATCCATGTCATCTCGACTACTCATCATAAGGGTACCTTTAGTTAAAAAGTTTCTTGTTAATTATATGCAATGATTTCTATGTGGTTCAACATAATTGACTTGAATGTAGATTTAAACAATAATAATTGAATCAATGCATAATTGACGTCTCAACTTTAATGATACCTTGAATGACGCCATTCGACGCTTATGCCCCTGCACCACCGCGATAAGCCCGACCTTGAATTGTAGGTCGCTACGATTGCCAGAGAGATCGTCAGAGGCCCTCTCTCAACAACAGGACAATCCTTGATCATGTGACCAACCTGTCCCACACCAAGCATCCCCAAAGGTTCCGGCTCCGCAATTCCGCCCCTATGTGGTTTCCCACATCTTGCACACACTATGGTAGAAACAGGAGTAACAGCTGATCCTTTCGTCGAACCCGGAGCCACAGAAGCTCCACTCGCAGTAGTGCTCCCGGCTCTGAAAGGTCGTCTTGGTGACGTACTCTGAGGTCTCTGATAGGAAGACGTCATCGGGTCCTCAAGCAACAAATGGTCTAGAATATGATGGCCGATTAGGGTAGGGAGGAGGTTTAGAGAACCTCGGCTTTTTATTCACTCGCTCAAGCACTCTGCCCCCTCGGCCAAACCTATTTTTATTACCCTGCTCTCGCCTCAAGTACTGTTTTTGAATATCTTCCTCTGCAATGAGGGCCTTGGACATCACTCCAGCATACGTCTCCATTTCCCACATCGACACCCTCTCCTGAATGTTCGGCCTCAACCCTCTCTGAAATTTCTGAGCTCTCATCAGCTCAGTGGCCACATGTAGGGGTGCAAATCGAAAGTCTATCAAATTCGCGCCATACTGACAAGACCGACATCTCATTCTGCTTTCAATTCAATAAATTGGACCTCCGACACGCATGATCCTGGAAAATGCGATCGTTGAACGCTCCACGAACTCTGCCCAAGTCCATGGAGTATTGGGGTAGTCCTGTTCTCTCATTCTGGATACAGACTTCCACCACGGGCTAGCCTCACCCAAAAGTATGAAAGATGCCCAGCAGCTTTCTCAATATTTTACTTGTAACACTTCAAATATCTTCTCGACCTCATCCAGCCATGCCTCGGCTTCCATAGGATCCGCCTGCCCTGAGAATGTAGGAGGTCCCATCCTCCTAAACTCTGCGAATCCTCCTGGCTGATGTCTAGCTGCCAGCATCTCTGTCTGTCTATCAATGGCTGCAGTCTGCTGGGCCATATTAGTAGCCAAGGCTGCCAATACCTCGTCTACATTTCCTCTGTCTTGCCTAGCAGCTTCCCAAAGGCTCGCATTAGGGGAAGCAACTCGCCTCCGCCATATGAGGTGCCTACGCCTCATCAATCTCCTCAATACGAGCCGTATTTCGAGGTCCCTCTATACCTCGGCCTCGCCTCTAAACTGGAGGCATGCGATCCGTCATTGTTAAACAAACAATAACAATTGATCAAGAATAAATTGTTAGAAATAATCTAACCCTAGTCCTAAGACTATGAACCTAGAGCCTTTTGCTCAATCAGATTTGACGACTTTTCCAATCCCTAAGGTATAGGAAAGGCGGTTCATCAACTTATTGATTAACATGTAAGCAAGAACATAAACAAAGGTCTAAAGAGAGGCATCATAACATAAACCAAAAGGAACAAAAGACTACAGATAGCAAAAGAATATATCACTGTGAGGAACCAAAAGGAACCACCGGTGATGGCCAATCCAATCACCTAAAATAGAGGTTCTCGATAATGGTTCCTCTAGTGATATCAAAAGGACAAAAAAAAAAAAGCCTAGGGCTCAATATTCCAAAATTAATATTCAGACAAAATACCAAAAATACAAGGATCCAAAGATCAAGGGAAGAACTCCTCCGCTGGTATATCCAAATCCTCCTCTGGAATATAATCGGAGTCCTCCGGATCCTCCGACCCAATGTCCCTCAAAGACTGTGACGATAGTCGAGGGTGAGCTAATGTACCAAGCTCAATAGAAGAAGCTAGATCTATTTGCAGTTTATTATAAGTACTGGTTTTCAAAAGACGGAATCGGATCAAATATGATTTTTCAAAAGATGCTTTCAATTTCAAATCTCCAGTTCTAATTCTGAGTCAAAACTGATAGTAAGTTCAAAGTGTTCAAAATGTTCTGATTCAGCATGCTTCTTGTCTTAAATTTATAACTTAATTATATCTCTCAAATTTCCTATAGCATGAGAGCGGACTAAGTGACCGATGGGAAGACCCTACTGACCATCGTCGTTCATGAACCCATTTTGAAAATGCAACAAGCCCCTACGCTATGAGGGAAACTTCCGCCAAAATTTTATTGGTGGAATCTAGGGCATCGTACTTATGAACCCAAAATCAAATGCAAATGCTAACACGTATCCAAGCTTATTATTCATATCTTATACTGATTTTCAAAGTTCTGATTCGAAGTTAACTGAGGTTCTGATTCAAATTTAACTGAAGTTCTGATTTCCAATGATTCTTATTTATGACAAGGTTTGCAATTTTCGGATTATATCATATGTTCAAAGTTTTAATTTCACCGTGTGTAATGAATTTCCTATATTTCATGCTTAAAAAAAATAACCTGATTTATGACTGTTTATGCTTATAATTTATGCAAATAATAGTTTGGATTCCCCTACCTTAACCAAGCGGTTTCAAAAGCATGCAAAAGCGGTCCTCTCCAAGGACTTCCAACAGACAAAACCTACATATATTAACACCCTCAGTGTTAATATAAAGCTCAAAAATCAACCCGGAAGCTTGCAAGGTAAAAATCCAACAAATTTTCGAAACCCAAAAATCAGGACAGAATTCGATCATCGATTTCCAATTCGATGGTCGAATTTGAAATTCGATGGTCGAATCCAAAATCGACCATCGAATTTCCAAATCCTGCATCAGGCCTAAATTCTGCAATTCGACAGTCGATTTCCAAATCGACGATTTAATTCGACATATCGATTTTGAAATCGACAGTCGAATTCCCTGTGTTCTGTGGCTGTGCACTTTGACATTCCCGGATCTTTTTTTTTCCGATCTTTTTCACAGCCAACCCTCTTATTTATTGCACATATATATTTTTAATTCAAAGAAAAACATCCACAGATTTTCATACAGAGGTTTCAATACATACCTCTTTTTATCTTTAAAAGTAGATCCTTCAGCATTTGTGCTTCAAATCGGGTTTCTAAACCAGGTTCAATGGCATCAGCTTTGTTCATTGCAACCCTTCTTCTTTGGCACAGATTTTGTAGGCACAGAGATGTCTTCTCCTCTACCTTTCCCTTTTTATAGCTTAAACTGATCCAAAGATCATCACTAAAGCACTCAATGGTCAAGATAGAAAGAGGAGCTCTCTTTCTTCCTAGATCTGGAAATCAAATGGGACCTTGAATGGTTTATTTCCTTAGGGCTTTTCCAACGAGAGAGAAAAACAAAGCTTCTCTTGCACTCTCTCTTATAACCAAGTTAAACAACCACCAATATCTAGATATTTACAATTGTAACTTATCTACTTAATTTAGAATTTATTCCTTGCTAACCACTAACACATCTTTATTGTGTATGCCATTGTGTACATGACTTGTACACCTTTCTAGGCTAATTCCTCTGGCCATTAATCTTATCATAGCCCTGGTTCATCAAAAAACCAAAATTATTCCATAATCTTTTCTGACACGCTTACCGAGGTAAACGAAAAGTATGTCAAAATATCAGGGATATTACATGCTTAGTTACTAAATCTTTGCCCAACAGACTTTATCTGATCTTCTTTCAAGTTATTCTAAGAATTTGTAATTCTATGAGAACTTTAAATTGAGTAAAGTATGTCTGTTTGCAAAGCTTGGATGTGATTTTTCAAGCCTTCCATAAGTACCCTACCTATGTAACCAAGACCCTTTACTGTTTACAATTATTGTTTTCTAATACCCACATTTTGCCCTCGTCGATATGACTAGACACGACTATTCTGTTGCAAACCCTAAATTGAAATTTCCAAATTCCTTTGTTTAGAAATGTAAATAGTTGCTGGGATTTTCTTTTATTTCATTGAAATATGATAACTTGTAAAAATCCATATGATATTGACCCTTATTTCTTATTTCAAAAATTTTGAATTCTTTTCCTCTTTAAACCTAAAACCTTATTGTTGAAATTTAAATCAACCCTTTGAGCTGATTGTCTTCCAAACCCTAGAATGGAATCAAAAGACGCCTTCATTGGTAAACGTTTGATGCCCTAGACTAGAGAGAAACCGAGCTCTATTTTTAGAGCGCTAGTTTCCAACTTTAAGGGTCCGCTATGCCAGATTGGCCGCTCGTTGGAACAATACCTAATTACTTGAAGGAAATTCCGCAATAATTTTATTATTTTTGGCATTTGAATTATTGTTTCCGTTGCCCTTAGATCTTAAATTTAATTTCAGCAAATTGCATTTAGGGTTTAGTGCTGGGTCCTACATCATTTTGTCCTGTTGCAGTTGCAATTTTGGCCACTAACATCATATCCATAGCTCAATTGGCATTATAAAAGTTGCTTGCAGTTTAGCTTCGCATAGTGGCGTTTCTTCAATTGACCAAGCATGGATAGTTAAATTTTCTTAATGGAGGCTTCTCATTTATTTAATTTCTTTCAATCATAATCATTTTCATATTTAGCTAGATGCATAGCTTTTGGAGATGATAACTCATAAATATGTTGATGATTTCAGAGTCCAAATGGGGTGTGGAATATTTTTGGTGGCAAGCTTGCATGGGGACCTGAGGCAATTGTTTATGATGATCCAAATTTCCAAGGCCGTGGAAACCCTTCAAGTGGTATGCAAGATCCCTGGCAAGGCAATTTTATGTTTATATACTCTTTGTACCTGAATCATTGCTGGACCTATCTTTGTATAACCAATCGAACTCAGTTAAACACTATTATTTCTAATATGTTAGTGATCCCTGGATAAGCCATCTTCCCATCATAGTTTTCTTAATTGGTGAGAGCATCCAATTTGATGTACTTTATGCCATCCCCTAGTGCTTTGCTTATGCAGCTTGGTATTTTTAACTATTTAGAGTGTAATGAAAGAAAAACCAATCAATCTTCATTCAAGTTGATAACTGCAGAGGCATGATTGCTATGACAATTCAGTCTGCAATTGTCTCGTTGGTTTAGTTTCGTCCTTTGTTCAGATCCCACTCTGTCCGCACCTAAAATAAGAAAGGTTTCAGTTATGTTTTTATACTTTATATATTTTCTCCATATTGCCCATTTTTTTCCTGGTGCTTTCCATTTTTTTGCCCTTTTTTCCCAAATTTTTCCCTTGCTGTATTCTACCAGTACTCCAGCTTTTCCCCTTTTCCCCATACTTTCTGTTTTTCCCCGAATTTTTCCCTTTCTGTTTGTTCCTGTACTCCGTCTTGGTGACCATGCATCGGTGAGAGGAAACTAATCGGCGTATCAAATATGTGTTCTCTGTTTTTCCATAATTTTTTTGTTCTAATATCAGGATAAAAACAGACTTCGGGCGATTGAAATGAGAAAAAAATATGCTGCCATGTAATTATATTTGTCCAATGCCAATTTTCTTCCTGTTCATTTGGCTAATTGAGCAATTAGTGAATTCTGAAAATTGTACCTAGTCACTGCAGGTAGTTGAATTTGTAAGTAATAAATCCTTAGAAAAGTAAATTGCTGGAGAAAAAATTAAAATAAAGAGTCTAATAATGCTTTATCAATAGATCAAGAGAGTTCTAAAAGAGATGAAGATAGAAAAAAATTATCCTTGTCAGACGGCCTTTATAGGAAAGGTATCAATTGAAATCTTGCGCAGAAGTCAATTTTATGAAAGATGTGAATTATGATGGATATCTTGTGTAAAATATGACATGTCAACCCTCACATCAGTTGCACATGTAACTTACATGGGGTGTGATATTTGTAATGCCGAATTTAATCAGAATACCTTTATGTTGATGACTTCCAACTGGCTTTGTGAAGATGTCGGTCAACTGACTTTTTTCTTTTAGATATTTTTTTGGGTGATACCGAGATAGATGAGTTTTCCAACTAAGCATTGATAAACCCCACTTGATTTTTGGTAATGCAACTTTTTTTGTACCACTTCAACCCAGCATCAAATCTTTCATATCTTTAGCAGATATTGAGCACTACCCAAAACACTCTGAAACCACTGTTTCACATGAAACTAAAAAAATCTCAATAACTTTCTCAAATGATTGTAGATCTCAAAAGCATTGTAATGGGGACATCAAATTCAAGGAGCCGCCAGTGACGTTTCAAAGGCGAAAGAAGAATGTGAAAAACGTGTTATTGAGGAATGACATTTCACCATTTGAGCTATACTTGGCCCAAAAATATGACCATCAGAGGTTCGTTTTTACCTCCAATCATAGCACTTTAACATAGAGCTTATGAAACATGTGAACAAGGGTCCATGTTCAAGAGCTATGAATGAACGAATCATCTGATGATCTAGAAAATTAGTCCAAAAACTAATTAAGGGCACTTAGTGAAAAGAGGATTAGTGAAAAGAGGATTCATGTTATAAAAGTTTTGCAGTATTATACTACTTGGTTTTCACATGAATAGTGCAAATATAAACAGTTGGTTTTTACATGAATAGTGCACACTAAAGCTGAGTGGACTCATTGAGTTTATTCCAATACCCAACTCAGCCTCTCTACTTGATTTTGTATTCAATAGATATAATGGAAGTTGGCGCTAATCCCATTATCCATAAAAAAAATAAATCTACAAGGACACCACATAATGCAAGATATTTTTTACATTATATCTTATATTACTTTTTTAGTTGTTTAATTTTCTTCAACGTTTGAACTTTTGCTATCGATGAAGGTTGTTGGGAATCGGATAAGCCCCCATCATTGTTTGTGTCAGGGATTGGTGCTTAACTTACAGAAAGAAAAAATTCTACAACATTGATCTTGTAAAGTCTAATTCAAGGTCTAAATATGCAAGAACAGGTTTGCAGAAGCTGCATTTGATTTTTTCTTTTCTGTTCAATGTTGGCTTATCTTCTCTTGATTGGATATTTTGTTGTTATTTTCACAAGGGTTGAAGTATTCCTACTTGTGTAATAAAAAAAATTTAAATTTGTTGATATTGTAAACTGAGTTTGTTACTTTTGTGAAACAGAGGATGGAATGCCTAATTCAAACAAGGAAAAGACGGGTACGCAAGGATCAGACCATATTACACATTGTTTGGGATTGACAGTCCACATTTTGCTATATTTTCCTTTTTTTTTTTTTTTACTTTTCCCGATGCTACAAACCAGTTGAACATCAACATCAATGACAATGTTAATATTTTGGCCATAGATCAGTCGAAATGATATGATGTAGGTTTGTTGAAAGCACACTTGATTGAGATAATTGGACTTGAAAGGTCTAGGACATGCTCGTACCTAGTGCTGAAAATCCTTTTGAAGGATGCGTGGGTCTTATATGTTGAGCTTTATTTATTTATTTTTTCTTATATGCATTTCTCTTGTTAAAGTGGTGAAAATATTCGAAATATTTTTAAGTCTTTATATCATGCGACAGTTTTAGGTAAAAAAAAAAATGCATTTAGGTATAAAGAATAATAGAAAGTTGGGCAACAGAGTGGGAGGGTGAAAAGAAAATATATATTTGGATTTGCGTGATGCTTAGGATTTCTGAAATATATATATTTCGGTTTCTTAAATTAATGTATTATTTTTAAATATATATATATATATAAAAACGACAGCCTAAAACCGTCGTTTTTCTTTTCATCTGTGATCGTCGTTGTATGAGAGAAAAACGACAGTCATAATGGGTCGTAAAAAAATAGTGTGAGTGTATTTTTAAAAAAATTACGTGTAAAAATGACAGCCCAAAACCGTTGTTTACGGTCGATAGTTGAAGACAGTCGTTATTTTCATGAAATAAACGACGGTCTAAATCTGTTGTTAAAAAATACTACTGTTTTTTCTAGGACAACTCACTCAATAGTCTAAAATTGTCATTTTTTGAGAAAACGACAGTCATGGGCAGTTATTTTTTTTTAGATTTTCACGTAGTGTTTGTCACTATGGTTGCATTATCTAAAGTTATTAATAAAATTTTATCTTTCATATCAAATTTTTGTATTATATTAATTATGCCCGAGGCTAAGTTAATGCCTGTGTGAGGTGTTTGAATAGGACAAAATGCAATAATCATTTTATTTAATGGTCAATTAAGATCAACGAAATGTGCGGTGATACATATATATGATTTTCTGTTTACGGATGTCCATACATCCGAAGTAAGACATATGCCACCGGATATATTTATAAACATTTGAATTAGTAAAACTTATTTTTCTTTAAAATATTTCCAATATCACTACTAAGTGTAGTTCTACTAATCGGACTAAATTGAGGCGCAAAGTCATTTCGAATCCAATCGATAAATCAATGGTTGTCGATCCAAACGAATGACACCTCTTTCACTATATATTTTTTTATTATTTTTAATCTAGCCCTAATCGGGTCATAGGTCCAAGGGGTAAGTGAACCATCTTTGTTTTGAATTAAATTTTCTTTTTCTATTACTAATTTTTTTTAGGCGATTTTGAGATATCGACTCCATTGTCTTCATAAGCCGGTAGTACCGACTTTCTTCGAATCACAAGCAAATCGGAGAATTGGGTTTTCTCTACACCATCTATCATCATTGGTTCCCCATATTGTGGCTCTTTTTATATTTTTGCTCTCTGGTGGCATCGTAATAAAATTTGTTGACGCTTGTTGCAATTGTTGAACTTGATTATTAATTGGTGGCGGTTGTACAGATTGTGAGGCTTCATTGATGCCAGCATTGTCACCATCATCATTACTCAATTGATGATCAATCGGATGCTCCATTGGTGTTATTTAGATTAACAAAAAAAATATAATTGTAAGTAAATAAATATTAATATAAAGAAAATGTTACTAATATGGCTTGGAGGGTGGAGAGAATAGCTTGGAGCTTTAATAGAAACTTAGGAGCTTTAATAGAGAGCTTAGGAGAAATAAATTGGGAAAGAATCTTTTATGAGAAATTAAATGGATAGAAGTAGAAAATGTAGTAGTAATTCAGAAGGAAAATGGTAGGTGGAGAAAAGGTATTTATAAGGGTGAAAAAGAAGAAATTAGGAAAAAAAAATTGAAAATGGGTGCAATCAACAATTTTCTAGTAGCACCTAGGCTGCAATGCATTAAAAATGGGGAATATAACGGCCAAATTCTAGTCGTTGCAACCCAACGGCTAGTTTTCTAGTTGTTGGAACTGCAACGGCTAGAAAACTAGCCGTTACAATGACAACTAAAGAGGGAAACCAAAAAAACAATGCATTAAAGGCTATCGGGTCAGGTCGTTTTAAGTGAATAGGTGGCAACCGATTGGTCACCATCGGTTTATACCGGTCGGTCACCACTAGTTCGGTGCAGGTTTGGTTCGGTTCGGGCCGATTTTAGCCTATTAAGGGGTCGGTTTACTCAACCTACCTATCTGATTCTTGGTTTCTAGCTACCCAAACCGAAAATCGAACCGATTTCATTTCGGTTCAGTTCGGATCGATTTCTTTTGGTTTTTGAGGCATTCGGCAGGGCCAGCTTTCGATTCGCTTCAAGACTTGCATCCCTATATATATATATATATATATATATATATATATATATATATATATATATATATCAATTGTTTGAAATGAATGAATGAAGATTGTTAATAGCGGCAGTTTTTTATAGCAAAAAACTGTCTGCCGCTAATAGTCGTATTTTTTGTAATGACTGGATCAACCGCCACACCAACGGCTGCTCCACACATAAATCACCACCATTATTTACCACGTTAGAGATAGGGCTGTCGACGACTATCCGACCCGATATTTTACCCGCTACGTAAACTTGACCTGTCGGGTCGTGTCGGGTATAAGACAGATAACCTGACCCTATATTATATGTGCTAAAACCTAAACGTATAAGCGAGCTATAACTTGGCAACTTGCAAATGAGATTGGTGTTTTGAGATAATTTACGAAGAAAGATTCGATATTTTTGGAATTGTGCCACATAAAACATCATCTAAGCCATCTTATTTGAAGGCCCTGATGTAAAGATCTCTTCTACATGTGATTGGCACAAAATGCAATATCTATTATCTAATTCAACAGAGTCAAAATCCCATTATCTGTGACGAATCGGTTGATAGAAATCATGTTTCTATCATCAAAGATCTTTACATTATGGCTTTTCAATCATACAGCTTAATTGATATTTCACGTGACAGAGATCCCAACAATATCAAGTATTCCATTTTTAACTATGCACAAATTGTTGCTAACTAATTTACAGAATATGAGTTTTTTTCCAGGTTGGGTCGGCTCTAGTGTACCATCCAAGGTATTCAGTATCAGCTGATACTAATACGTATCGGTTTTTGGGCCAACCGGTATATATCGGACCTGATATGGTCTCGATATTGGTGTCGGTATTGATCAATACATGCCCGTATTGGCCGATACGTATCGGGTATCCATCGATACATAACGGGTATCTGTCGATACCACTTTTTTTTTAAATAAAGGGAAGCGATACATATCGGTATATATGTATCGGTCCTCTATGGACCGATACTCGATTCCAATTTCCGCTTTGATACCTTGGTACCATCAGGTTAGGTTGGGTTGGACATTTGCCATTTTTTTATTGGGCAACCAAAATAGTTTACCAAACCATTAACATCCCTACTTAGAATGCATGAGCTGCTGGTATTAAGTGGCCGACCGTTCATGACGGCCGTGCCTGCGTTCATCTCCTTTCGTAGAAGGTAATCAAAACTTTGGAAGGCGCCCATATAAGGTACCTCCCTTTGCACCTACAAGTTTACAGACAGCACCTATCTCCGTGGTTTTAAATATAGGCCATATTTGATACACCTCCCTTTGCACCTACAAGTTTACAGACAGCACCTATCTCCGTGGTTTTAAATATAGGCCATATTTAATACATATTGGCTGATATGTATCGGATTGAGCATGAGCCGACTCAATATGCAACCCTGATTTAACGGGGTATTCAGGTACCCCAAATCGGGTAAAACTAGTCCAATATCTGCCCATATCCGGTACATATTCGGGTATATTAGCCTTCGATGTAAAGCTTGCAAAAAATTTGTGAATATTCTTTTTATAAATTTAAATTATTTTTAAGTTTTAAGTTTTAACACTATATTTATATAAATTATTAAAAAAAAAAATTCTAATACTTTTTTTTTTAATACTATTTTATATGATTTTTACTATAAAAAAATAAAAAATAAAATGAAATATGCATATCGGCCTGTATCGGGTTGGGCCCCAACGATATGCGTATACAAATCAGAAGGGAAATCTTTACCTATGTTTGAAAAACCCTCATAACCCATTGACTGCTTCTTGTCAGACGATGGAAGATCTTTTTCACCCCGATATTCCATAAATGGATCTTGAGACCATAAGTGTACCATCACACGATCAACTTTTTATTCTATGTGGTGAATAACTAAAATGTGGCCGCTCTAAAATCATTTGACACATATCACACTCAAACATGATTTTAGGACATGTTTTTGGGATCTATGACACATGGAATCAAACACTAACAGATGATTATGCTCTACCAAAGAGGCATTAGCCCAGTTGGTACCCTCCCTCCATTGTGAGAGAGGAGGTCGTGGGTTCGATACTCGTCCTCCAGTTGGTACCCTCCCTCCATTGTGAGAGAGGAGGTCGTGAGTTCAATACTCGTCCTTCACGCTGTTTCCCACCATTGTCTTTACAAGGTGTGGGTTGGGTTCTGTGTCTCGGCCTGCTCCTCGATTCTCGAGGCTGTCTCGGCCTAAATGGCCGTATAAAAAAAAACCAGATGATTATGGTCTCAAGATCCATTGTGTGGAAGAGGGGGGTGAAAAAGGATATCTATCATCTAATTTGAACTAGTAAATTGGCTATGAGGGTTTCGGACCTAGGTGCTTTTAGCAAACCTCTAGGTGTGAATAGATGTGTAATGACCCGAATTTTTGCAAATATTGAATCATTGACGTTTGAGAAAATATTGACTTTTGTTTGACTATTTTGAACCATAGTCAAACCTTGACCACGTGTATGGTGACAATGGGCTACTGGATGAAATTTAATAAACTTGGAGCATACATAATCATATATAATTCTATTGTATGCAATAGAGTAAAATTATTATTTTATAAAATGTAAATGCTACTTTATGTGTGCATCAAGGATTAAAATATCGGCCAAAATTTCGGTTTCGGGCATGATCGAAACCAAAAATTTGGATTGAAATTTTGGCCGAAAACCAATAATTTTAATCTCATACAAAATATGACTGAAATTTTGGTCCAAATTATCATTTCGGTGAGGACCAAAACTGATAATTTTGACCAAAATTTTTGTCATTTCAGCTGAAATTTTGATCCTTGGTGTGTATCATGAAATATAAGATAGCTTTCTCTCTCCTCCACTTTCTCTCTCTTCATACGGTACGCATAGCTAAACGTACCCATATATACCCCAAGACATGACTCACAAGAAATTTGCGAAATTTGGAGTGCCAAGTTGGCTGTTGCATGAAACATAGGTGATGGAGCCACGTGGGTGTCTATCAACAGCCTCTTTAAAGATCTAGACCATCCTTTTTTTTATCAAGAGCCACATAGTGTACTAACTAGTAAGTGACCGACTATTAAGTAGCTCATACACTATCCTATC
Source organism: Chloranthus sessilifolius (assembly GCA_021018995.1). Lineage (NCBI taxonomy): Eukaryota > Viridiplantae > Streptophyta > Magnoliopsida > Chloranthales > Chloranthaceae > Chloranthus > Chloranthus sessilifolius. The sequence continues at coordinate 2,931,713 of JAJIZI010000016.1, read as the reverse complement.
TCTTGTACACGAATCACACGGCACCGAACTCACCCCAGAACCCTTCTACGTCGCGCTAAAACATTCCTATTTTTGTTAAATAAAATTATAAAATACAAAAGAAAATAAGAAAAAGATGAAAGAGAGAAGAAGAAGAGAAATGGCCACAATCGATTACATTATTATCGTGTTTGTTTTGTTACATTATTCTGATACGAAAAGTGTATAAATAAGATTACAAATACAACCACGTTATAATTAATTTAAATAACTACAATTAATTGAGATAACTGATATGAGGTAATTATCAAATAAGATATTTTCTAATAATTTTCACTAAGTACCTGAACACTTTGCCTACACTATCCATAGCATCAAACCATAATCGCTCTCTAAAAATATTTGTGTTTAATTTCTATTTTCTCTAAGCCCACAAAGGAAGATTAACTAATTTTTAAGTCCGGCAAGCCCTTTGAATGCACCGAATCTCTAAAAAATCGCCATTATGCTCCGCTAATTTGGTGAGATTTCAATCCTTCTTAGCCTAGAAATCATTCTAGCCATCTCTCGCTAATCTCAAATAAGACCCTCTCATCACATACCCATAACCATATATGTATATCATATATTGGTATATGTTGGTGAGGATCTCCCCCGAAATCAAGTGCTACCGAGATTTTCCACCTTGATTTAAGAAATTAGAGTCAGTTTACGACTTCCCTCCCTTAGCCCTTTGACTTACTCGATCGGGGCATATCCTTTCCTCAACTCTCTCTCTCTCTCTCTCTCTCTCTCTCTCTCTCTCTCTTTTGAAACCCAAAACCTAAATCTCCTGTTTCTGTTGATCTGTGGTGGGTTTTTCTGCTGATTTTAGGTTGAGTTTAGAAGGCGATTTGAAATGAGTTCTTCTATTGGTCATGAACAATCCAATCTAAATCAAGGGCTTTCGAATTTTATTTGCCGATTCCGATACTCAGGCCTTCAATACCGATTCTCCATCGTCCTCTTCATCATCAGGAGAGAGATTCGAAGATGAGTTATGTCCATTTCTAAGAGTTATGGAATTTGATGAGACTCTTGCGATTGAAGATGAATTTTTGTTCGAAACTAATGGCGTGGGGGATGTCACTAATCTAGACGATCAAACACGAATAATAGTAGATCTAGATTTGCCTTGATGGAAAGCATGATGATAAAAGATGGGCGACTTGAATTGATCACAGTGCAAAATTAATATGGTCGAGACCCATGCGCGCACCACCATGGGTGCCTACTCAAATAGCCATAACACACTGGCATAACAGATCCAAACCGTGGATTTGTGACGAAAGAATCGGAACGAAACTAACATCGAAAATCCGAACTACGCCAACCCGAACCACCACAAAACCAACCCATCAATGCGGACACGCTACAACAAGTGGATGCCCTCCTATCTATCTAAATCTACGCTTTTACGCTTATATATAATAGATTCATGATGATTATATGAAAACTACAATTTCTCATCCTTATGTCTTGTGTGGATTTTCAAAACTATTATGGTCAAAGGATTGACCCTACGATTGAACCCATCGACCGAGAACAAGAGGATACTATACCCTTCCATATTGCACACAAGCGTGACAACAAAACAAACCCTAAGGACTTTAAAATCAGGCACCCAGTTGCCCAATACTTTGCAGCTATATTCGGTTAATGGGCTACTGCCTTTATAATCTTGTGCACTTGCGCTAGAGGTTACTTTTGATCACCTGGTGTATGCTTGAATGACCAAACTGGCCCTGGGTCAAGTTGTGGACCCCCACAAATATTGAAACGCCTAATTTATACATATATTTTGTAATCACTGGTATCTAGATAGTGACCAACATTAAGTTGTTATAGACGTGTATCCAATTTAGTCCATAATTCTAAGGCCCATAAATGATATTCCATAAGCAAGTACAACTTAAGTAAAGTGAGTTTGGGTACCTCACACTTAAGACCAACTTAATCTCTATATATACAATTTTGATATAATTTTATATTATTTATAATTTAAATTCTGATTCATGAATTGTTATTATGTTATTCAAGTTTGTACTCCACATTTGACGGCTCACTTATCCTTATTATTCTTATTTTTGTAATTGTTAATACTCAAAAAATATGTGAATATATTCATCTTATACTTAAAATATTTTTGCAAATTCAAAGGGGTGAAATGATTATAAACCAAAGGCTATGATAATTAATTACTTATTTTATTATAAGTGAAAGGGAGAATTTTTTTGGATGCAAACCGATTTGGGAAAAATGATAGAGATGCTTTTCATGTAATATTTGACCCACATGTCATGACATCGAAGACCTTTGCATCAGATTACACACTTGTTCAAAAAACGTTCTCCATCATCTGTTTCAAAACCACTAACGGTAAAGAGTGAAGCGTCTTGGTTGTAAATGAAGGTACCCTCAAAATATTTCCTCCAAAAAGAGTAGGTTGGCACATCAAATTATTTCTTTCATCTTGATATGTATCAAAATATTTCCTTTCACAAAAAAAAAAAAAACGGATATTAGAGAAGTTGATTACTGCAATCAATGTGATTTGACAAATTAATAACCCTTTTTCAATGGCGCATGCAATTCATATTAATATGTATCTTAGTTTTTGGGAATGGTTACTCTCATGCCAATTTTATTTTATTTATTTAATTTTTTTATATGGGTAACTCCCATACCAACTTTTGTTACAGCCACATCATTTTTTTTTTCTTTCCCTAATGTAGAGGTGTTACACCAACAAAATATCTTTTATACCACCTACATACCAAGGTCTCAAACTCGGTATCGGGTATCGGTTCATGGAAGGCCGATACGTAATACTACAAAAAATAAGACTATTAGCTGCAATTTTTAGCTATAAAAAACTGCCGCTATTAACAAAAAATCTATTAAGACTATTAGCGGCAAGAGTATTAGTGGCAATTTTTTGTTAATAGCGGCAGTTTTTGACTGCCACTAATAGTCTTATTTTTTGTAGTGGTATTGGCTGATACCAAGTTGTATCGGTGCCATTTAATTTAATTTTTTTTTTTTAAATAGAGGTATTGGCCAATACTTGATACGTATCGGCCAATACCGATACCCGAGTTGAAACCTGATACGTATTGGTTTGCCGAAAAACCAATAAGTATTGCCAATACGTATCGGTATCGGCCGATATTTGATACCATGCTACATACCAATCGAAATCTCTCCTTTTTTGCTTTGGCCTTCTCTCTTTGGTAGGCGCGAGTCTCTTCAATTCTCGAGAAGTTAATAGTTGTAGGCATAGTGACCAAATTCTCCGACTTTTTGAAAAAAATGCAAATAATTCACGTTTTTTTGAAAAACGAATAAGTTTTTAATTATTCGTGACTTTTTTGAGATATCATAAATTTTAAGAATTGTTTGTGAATTTCACAAATTATTCTCAAATTTTTTCAAGATTTTTCCCGAGCTATCTTATTATTTTCACTTTTTTAAAAAACTAGTAAAATTGTACGTGCGTTACACATGTTCTGTCTTATAGTTATTAAAAAAATTAATTTATATATATAATTTATCTATATCCTTTGTATGATTATCAATATGTAACGGATTGTCTAATTTATCAAAATGTTTATATTCTCGTAGTTGTTACTATGTTTTACATAAGTTGTCACCGACTCGAGTCGATTTTATACCTGACCTACTTGATGACAACCAAAGTTTTGTCACTGACACTGTCACATGACATGATCAATCCAAAACAACACCCGTTTTAAGCTGATCAGTGTGGACATGACTTTAAAAAAATCAACTTTTTTGGCCTCCATTTGATAAATCAAAGATAAGGTTACCTCCAAACCAACTTAGTTCATTGATTTTGAGTACCTTTGACCAAAATTTTAATGTTGATTATTCATCAGATCATGTGCCCAATTTTTTTTGTGTAGTACTTGATTAATCATTAGATTACAACCTTTAAATCAGATGGCTCAGATTGTATTTTCACATGGTATAGTTTCCCAAAGTATCAAACCTTTCTTTTAAACTATGTGCAAAAGCTTTCTACTATGATGCAAGTAATGACTCCCTCACCACGGCTCTCTCTCCCTCTCTCCCATAGGGTTTTTAGAGACGTTTCTTTTGGTGATAAGGTACCTTTATTTTCAACTCTAAGATTTTTCTTTTTAAATCATTGCTAAAACCACTACACACTTTCAATCTGTTGAACGGAGGTTTTTTTCATCCCAATCTTCGATAGAATAGATCTCGAAATTTTGGTCTTAGCATGAGACTGTCAGATTTTGATGGTATGCCCGTGATGTCAAGATCCCTTATGTTTGAGTGTGATATAGGTCATGTGATTTTAGAGTCATATTTTAAATTAGTGTGCCATGTGAAATGAAATTATGTTCGTCTGCCGATATGCCCATGATTTCAAGATCAACTTTTTGAAAGATTAGGATAAAAAATTACCTCCATCCTACGATTCAAAGCGATCAATGCATGGAGGTGAGATAAGGCCCTGTTCGATAGAAATCTTAGGGTATATATATATATATATATTTTTTTTTTACTTTTGATGGGGTGGTTTTAAAAGGAAATCATGAGAAGTTCCATAAGTAAATTTTTCCTGAGAGTGCAATTTTTTCATTTTTCCTTTGTTTGCTACAAATAAAATCCAAGGGATTGGTTATTTTATGGTACTGTTAAACTACCCCAAAATCTGCAAATAGTTCTCAACCATCCAATTTGTGAGGTCGTACTGGAGTCGAATCAAATGAGTGAAATTAGTTTTCATCATAATCTTTCACACGATTGATCTTGAGATAATGGGTATACCATCAAACGGTCAATTTTGAATTCCATGTGATGTAAATCCCAAAAAATTGACTCAAAAATAATTAATTTTTAGGATTTGTGTAATGTGAAAACTCCATCTAAGTTGTCTGATTTGAAGATTAAATCTAAAGATCTTTGGTGAAAAAGATTGACATAAAACACAATCTCTATCATATGATTCAACCCAGTCAATCGTTGAATCAAATAATAGACTTTGACTGCATTGGATCATACGATAAAGATCGTGCTTCGTGCCACTTTTTTCAACATAGGATCTTCTAATCATGACTTTCAAATAAGATGGCTTAATCTTTTCCACATGAATTTTTTGAGCATCAACAATTGATTGATATTTTACTAGCACGATGGAGATCTTGTTCACCCAAAATTTTCACAGAAAGGATCTTGAGTCGATAGTCATATCTTCATATGGTCATTTTTTTATTTCAATTGGCATAAATCCGAAAAATTGACCAAAGAGTTAGGTGTTGTCACACATCACACGAAGAGATGAAGTTAGGGTCACTTTTTGGGAAGTGTGCCATGTAAAATAAGAAAGTTACCATCTGATGGGAAGTTCATGGTCTCAAGATCTATTGGGAAAAAAATTGGAGTGAAAACCAATTTCTATCGTCAAATAAAAAACTATCAAAGTAATTTAACATATAAAATCCGACGTTAGATAAAGAATATAGAGTTTTAAGGGTTGCAAATATACAAATCCTTTTAAGATTTTAGCTTGCATCATGAGCTAAAAAAGTTTTCTGCTAATTTCTCACTAATAATTTTATTGTTACCGAACAGGTCCTAATTAAGGTCCCAATTTCATTGGATGTACTCTTAAAAAAGTGACTGGTACCTCTAAGCCTACAGATTTATTAAAAGGGAAATTTACTTGATCGACCTTGTCAGATACACTTTTTACGTCAGAAACCCTATATTTTCACCTTTATCCAAACCGACCAGCTTTTAGCCAAGCCATTTTCAGCTAGCACAAAAAGTCAGAAATACCCCTTCTTACACTTTTTTTTGTTCTATATAGTTTAAAATTTTAAATATTTATATTTTTCTATATTTATACAATGTGAAACATGATCTATGCCGTCTGATTTGAAGGCCACAATATAAAATCGATAGTGCCAAAGATAGACAAAAAAAAGGCGATATCGCATCTTTAAAAAAAATAATTTTTTTTTGTTAAACAGTCGATGCCGACTCTTAACACAATCGATATTTTTTAAAATTATTATTTATTTTTTAATTTTTTTTTACAGTTGATGGCGACTGTTTACATAGTCGCCATCAACTGTGTAATGTCGACTGTATAAATTTTATTTTTATTTTTTTATTTTAACAGTCGATGGTGACTATGTAAACAGTCGATGGCGACAGTTTATACAGTCGATGTCGCCTCTTAAAACAGTCGGTACTGACTTTGTTAAGAGTCGCCATCGACTGTTTCAAATTTTTTTTTTTAAGAGGCGATATCGCCTTTTTTTCATATCTATCTTTGGCACCATCAATTTTATATTGTGGCTTTCAAATCAGACGGCATAAATACCGTTTCACATCGCGTAAATATAGAAAAATGTAAATATTTAAAATTTTAAACTATGTAAAACGAAAAAAAGTGTAGAAGGGGTATTTCTGACTTTTGTGCTAGCTAAAAATGGCTTGGCTAAAAGCTGGTCGATTGGGTAAAGGTGAAAATATAGGTCTCTGACATAAAAGGTGTATCTGACAAGGTCGATTAGGTAAATTTCCCTTATTAAAAAGGTGGAGTGATTTTATGAAGTATTTACGATACCTGATTCTTAGGTTAAATTTTTTTTTTCTCACTTAAAGGTCTTGTTTTAAGTGATCTTAGGAGATGTCTAGTTTTAAGCTAGAGATATCTTAGGAGATATTAAATAACAAGGTGGAGTGATTTTAGGAGGTATTTATGAAATAAAAGAAAAATCGAAGATTCCTAATTTAATTAGAATTATAGTTATAGAAAATTAGAAAACATAGGGTTACAAAAGAAAGAACATGATGGTAGATAGAGTAATGTAGGAGTATTTTGTTCCTGAAATATGAAAATACTAAAATTGACAGAAGTAAGAATATATCATTCATGCTTTTATATAATCGGATGATATGTATAGGATACGATTCCTTCCATATTCGGCGGTGGAAAAATTTTAGGCTCACCCTACATGTCCTGCAGTTATGTTCGACATGTTCAGATCAAGTTTCACCTTCTCCAAACAAGGTAATACCCTTTATCTTTCCTCTATATTTAATAATTAGAGATTTAGGATAAGAATGCAATAAAATCGGAAAAGGATATGGATTGAAAGTTTAAAAGGATTAAGGGTGTTTTTGGTATTATAAAATGTGACGGAAGCTATTTTTACTTTTATATAGTAGTAAGGATTATATTTATAATTAATATATTTTTATATTTTCTCTTTCTATCTTTCCAAATTTTAACCGTTTTTTCTCAAAATTTGCCAGATTTTTTCCAATAGGCAGGAGCAACAATGTTGATGCTCCTTTGCTTAATATAAATAATTAGAGTATAAATAGAAAACAGTGGTCTAACAAAAGTTGGTGTGTGAGTAACAATTTCATTTTTTAGTCAACAGAGCTTAAATCTGCCAACTTGAGATTGCAATATTATCAACCTTCCATTGTGTTACAGGATTGATCAATTAGAAAAACTGAATCAACCCATAGCAAAATCCTCTAACTGCCCTTAATCCCTTTATCCTTACTACTATATAAAAACACGAAAGACATTATATTTCTATCAATTTTGGTGTTTCCATATCTTTTAGGAACAAAATACCCCTATATTATCCCATGTACCCTTAACTTCACCTTATCTACCCTTTCCCATGTTTTCTTCCTATTTTTTTCTCTTCGTAAAGAAGTCGATAGACATCCTAATCCAATCAGTTGCCTCAAAATAAAACACCTAACATACCTAAAATATTCCTAGAGACTTCCTAATCCAATCGGTATTCTTCATCTATCTCTTCAAAATAAAACTTCTAAAATAACTCTTGGTATTCTTCTTCTCTCTAATCAAATACTTTCTATTTGCTTATACGTGACTGACTGCACATTTAGTGGAACTACAAAAGAAACTTCCCCATGGTAGATTTTGAACGAAAACCAATCCCCATGGAATTTTAGTCCACATATATTTTAGAATAATTTAAGAAAAATAGGAAGAAAATCATAAAAATCATGTTTAAAATAGAAAATTATTTAAAAAGGTGTTTTAATCACGCTACTAATGTTTTGTTTAAAACAAGTAGGATTTTGTTATTTACAAAGAGGGCATGGACTATCTGCCCGGGGTAGAAATTTCTCTACGCCCACCATCAGGTAGCCATCATGTGGCGTCCATCGCGAGGATTGGGTGCAATGGCAACTTAGACATGGTAGATCAGATCCGATTCAAAAAAGAAATTTTTCTTTTTATGAATTTTCTACCGTTAAAACTATGGTTAAAGTTGTAAAAATCAATGCACCAAAGTTTTAGGGCGTTACCTTATCTTTGACCCCAAGGGAAGGGCAAAAAAGTTACAAAATAATAATAAAATTTTTAAATCACATGTCTCATGGTTGATCAACCCAAAACGGGATTTGTTTTGGGTTCCCGTTTTGGGTTGAGCATGCCACGTGGCATGTGATCTGGCTACCGGGCGCACGGGTCATCCTATGCGTCTGGGCATATACTTCTCAAAGCCTTTTAAAGAAAAGTATAATTAAAATGCACTTTAAAAAAATGCCAATTTTGATAACTATGGTGCAACTTGATGACACTTGACACCCAAAACAATACCGGTTTTGGGTTGTCCACGCCTGTGGCACCTGATACCCAAAACAATACGCTTTATGAGTTGTCCAGTCACGTGGTACCTGATACCCACTCCATGCATTGATCGCTTTATGAGCTATCCTTTAAATGGGAATCGATCACCATTGTTTAAAAAATGGGTTTTCCAGTCACGTGGTTCTTGGTTTAAAAAATGGGAATCGATCACCATTGTTTCACATTTTACGACAGTGGACCTCTAATTTCACCTTTACCATCCCAAAGTAATTGTGATCATGACGATCTATGAGAAGAGTTCTTAGGTCACTTTAGGAATGTATTCCATGTGGAATAACATTTAACCGTCTGATAGATGGGCAATAATCTCAAGACATATTGTTTGAAAGATTGGGACAAAAAATGAAAAATGATCTCCACCGTTTGATTCAAAGCAATCAACAATTTTAAAGGTGGAACCATCATTTGCAAAAACCGAATCGTGAGTTGCAAAAACCCTAACCTAATAATAAAAATAAATAATAATAATAATAATAGTAATAATCAAACTAAAAAATCATGTGTTGCAGACAAAGTCATCTTCCATATAGTTTACTACCCTGCCAAATCTACTTTAGCATTGCAAGAAAGTAAACATTTAAAAACAACTTTACCAACAAAACAAGAAACACTAACAAACCTCTCTTTCATCTTCTTCACCCTCAGAGCCCAGATAGAACCAAGTCAGATTTTCTCTGGTTTTTATCATCTCACTCTCCTCCAACCACTTCTTCGTTCTTTTTGCAACCACAGTAAAAAATCATTGATTGCCTTGAATCAGATAATGGAGATCATATTTCGTCTCAATGTTCTAACAATAGATCTTGAGATCATGGCGCACCTAATTGAAGGTCACATGTTGATTCCATGTGGCCGATACCGATACTGAGACCGATCCCGATATTGTATTGGGGCCGATACATATCGGTTGGCCAAAAAATTGATACGTATCGGTATCGACCAATACTTGATACTTTGCTTACGACCGTAGTGACCAACTTCGTTGACTTAAAAAAAATATATTTGAATTATTCATGAATTTACGAATAAAATCTAAAATTTTTAATAATTCGCAAATTTCCCAAATTATATGCGGATTTTACGACTTTTTTTCTCGAATTTGGTCAAAAATTTTTATTTTTTTATTTTTATAATTTTTAACTAGATATAATACTGTGTACCACATGATTTTCAGTTATTTTTTTGGATGAAAGATTGAAATAAAAATTGAACCGTTCTATTTACAGTGACCGCACAGCCGAAACCCATTAATTGCTTTGAATTATCTTATAAAGACCAATTTTCATCCCAATATTATACATAATCGATATTGAGATTATAAAAGTACTGATAATTAATTATTTACCTCATATGGTATACATTGCAAAAAGTTTGAAAATCGCGATTGAATATGATGTGCGTCACATGATTTTCAGTTAATTTTGTGGAATGTATGTCAGGTGGGATAAAAAAATTGAGCCTCTGATGGTACACCATTGATGGAAGGATCCATTGTGTAATAGAAATTGAAACTATTAACTGTTGTGAATCAGATGATAGAGATTGTTTGTCGCCTAGTCTTCCTCAAAATGTATGAGATCATGGGTGTACCGACAATCAACTTTTTATTTCAAGTGTTGCGCGTTTCAAAACTTTATCGAAAATCATGTTTGAGCATGATGTCTACCACATGGCTTTCAGTTATTTTTTTGGGATGTGTGACAGCCCGGATTTTGATACCCCGAAACTCGTGCCATCAACACGATCCTCTAGACCGTGCCCCATGACAATATACGGAACATTGGTATAATAAGCAAAAAAGTAAATAAAATAATAATAATAAATGTACGATACGGAAGCAAATATACTGTTCTAAACATATCTCAAAAGACAGTTATATTTTCATGCCACTGCATAAACAGAGAACCGATCCGAACTATCGGTGATAAACAGATCACCCCAGATAGTTTGCCCAAAAGAATGATCTATAATCTTAATTACATTGTTTTAATCAAAATAAAGGCTTGACATACTAAGCCGGACCAATAAGCTCACAAAACTCTCTCAAAGTACACAGCAAAGTCCTCTAGAAGAAGTCCTCAGGAGGAGGCTCTAACTCGTCCCCAGGCACATAATTTGAATCACCCGGATCCATGTCTCTTGAAGCCTCGATCGCCGCTAACACAGGACCTACGACGTATAGTCTAAAGGGTGAGCTACATCCTAGCTCAATAGGGAATAATACAATGAACACATCTTTGTCTCTATCTCTCTGCCATAAAACTCACCTCCAGCTCCTCCCAAGTGAACAACAACGACAGTGGACATGCACCCCAAGGATTGAAATTTATGAGCATATAACCTTGCGTATATCAACAATTGTTGAAGTTGATGCCTATAAGACTAGTCCATAAAAAGGTCCTCTTAAGGAAACGTAATGAAACTTCAATGAGCATTTGGTCTCAATCGGAAATAAAAAAAAACAAAAACCGGAAGAAAACAGCCAAAACATAAAAAAAATTGATTAAAAAGAAAATAAAAATAAAAGGTTTCGAGCGTTTGAAATAAATTATTTTTCTTTAAAATAGATTGAATAGAGGATATAAGGTTAAAACGAGGGTTTTCTCTTTTAAAAAAGAGGAAATATACGGTGTAGTGCACCGTGCATATGCACGGTGCACTACATGCTTGGAATTGGCCTGAATGAACCGATCCCTAGTCCGTATCACTGGAATCAGCCGATCCGGACCAAGCCAAATCCGAATTGGTCGATTCCATGTATTTGGATCGGACCAATCCAAAGACACATTGTGATATCGGCAATACATGGAAATCTGGATTGGTCCGGGTCAACCGTTTCAGGCCGAACCCAAGCTGCTGTTCACCATATATAAGCCCGGTACCATGCATTGTATATTTCCCCTCCTTAAAGGCAAAAAATCCCAATTTTAACTATTTAACTTTATTTCAAATGGCAAAAACCTATTTTTTTTGTCATCAAAGAACAGGACCGAGAAGCGAGTTGTCTTCATTCTTCTCACACGAAACCTTTCCTATTTTTTTTTTCTTTTGTTTTTTTCATCATTTATTTATTTATTTCTTACTGTTCTATTCTTGTTTTTGTTTTCTTTTATTGAGATAAAAATGCTCATTAAAGCTTCGTTACTCTTCTTTCGGAGGATCTTTGTGGACTTTTCTTATAGACATCTACTTTAAAAGTGTAACAACCCAGATTTTTAGATTTTATTTTAACGGTGTTAGATGATGCACCACACTATGTACTGTGCTAACGCTCCACATCAGAATCGAAACCCACCTTTGGGTTTAAATAAGATTTTTAAACCCGTCGATGCGCGATCGAACGCATCCTACGCGACGGGATCTGAGAAGAACAAGATGGATTGATGGGTACCCACCTCTTGAAGCGTGAACGGAAGATCAACGGCGATTCGGGTTGAAAAGGTCGATTCCCAAGGCATCGGCTCCTCTAAGTCTCGAGAGAGAATAATTTCTTATTATTGAGAGGAGAGAGCTTTTAAAGTTTTATTTATAATGGTATAAAATTTTAGGTCAACTTTAATTAACACTTTTCGTGGGAGATTTAATAGAATAGGAGATTTTTACACGGAATAAGAATTCATACGTAACTTGGATAGCTTGAGCAAAGTTTCGTTCCAGCGTTTTGCATAAGCACCAAAGCAATTGGTGTTTCTCTCCCGAAATTACAATTATACCCTTTGACTTGCTTGATCAGTTAAAATGGGCATAACTTTTTATATTCTTGTCAGAAATCGTCAAATTATATATCGTTGGAATCGTATCGACGAGCACTTCGCAATGAGTCTAATTTTGATATGAGAAAAATTAGAAATTTTCTATTTTAAAAGGTGGGTTTCGATTCTGATGTGGAGCGTTAGCACAGTACATAGTGTGGTGCATCATCTAACACCGTTAAAATAAAATCTAAAAATCTGGGTTGTTACAAAAAGTCATTGAGATATGCAAGGGTTAGCCTCACGAATTTCAATCCTTGAGGTTTAATTGATATCATTTCCTAGATTGCCTGCAATTAGTCTAGCTTTTTCTATGCATTAGAACATGCATATTTTAAGTGGAAGATAAAAAATAGAGGGAAGACTTGTGCAGTTTATAAGAGAAGGGGAATGTTGTGTCTTATACTCGTATGGAGATCGGATTTATGCGGTCAACGTCAATTTCCTAAGGTCGTTCATTTTACGAGATCTGTGATGCTTTGCGAGCTCAAGGCATTACGGTTAAGCCTGCCGACTTGCGGAAACCTCCAATAAGGAACTCACTTCAGGTCATTCTCAACGAGTCTCAGAGACGAGACATTCAGCAAGGTTGGTCGATTGCGGGGGTTAACAATGGCAGGATGGCGAATATTTCCAAGGACCTTTCTGGCCATATTTCTTTTGCTGATATTGTGAGAAGTAGTTTCAGTGATCCGAGGGAACAGAGTGGAACACCAAACATCCCCTCCTTCCAGATGGATCAGTCGGCCCCATGCCGAGGGACCCTAAGTTTTGATTCAAACCAGATCCGATCGCTGGCTCTTAACCTTCAACTATTTTGGGTCATTTTACATGTTAATAAAGACTCTTTATCATTATTATTGATACACAAATGGATGACACATAAGTGGAACATGACCGAGAGACCTACTGCCTCTTCTCTCTCTACCACCAAATTCCTACTGTGATTCGGGAATGAACAGGGAGCTAAGGAATTATGCAACACTAAGTTCTTCATTCGGGATTGTCTGGTGGAGTGCTGACCGTGGGAACCGACGGTGGGAGACGTCCAAACCCATAGGGAGAACGATGGAGCTTGGCTCCGCATTTTTGGGCTACCGATCCACGCTTGGTCCCTCGAGGTCTTTCAAGGGATTGAGAATTGGTGCGATCGTTTCATCCGGGCTAACAGACGAATGACCGACCTCTGGGACACCGAACACGCCCGGATTCTCGTTGGCATCGACTCTTTGGACTCCATCCCAAGAGCCTGCAACATCCAGGTTGGAGGCCACCACTGTCAGCTCGTCATAGAGGTGCTGAGACTCCAACGGGTCTTCTTGCCGCATCAGAAGCACGAATCGGCTAAGGGGCCCCGAGACACTAACGTCGGTGTTGGCAGTGCTCTCACTCATATAGCTCAACCGATCGACCACCCATTCAGAAAGGGGGTACATGCATCCTCCATGCCGACCAGAGACACGGCGAGGAGCTTGACCATGGACTCGCCGCACCACTTAGGCCCACTCATCCGGCCGACCTCGACGGTTTGGGGTAGAGTTCCCCCTCGGACGTATCGGATCGCTCATGATGTGGTATCGGAAGAAATGGAGGTACCTATCAACTGCGGTGGCGCTAGCGGATTTGGATTGGAAGAAGGAGAACTGGTGGAGGAGACCGAAGCACCTAGCCGGAGTGGGGTCAGAGAGGAGGGTAGGAGAGAACCCACTTAACCTCCGATGGATCTTTCGCCGCCTGATTCAATGAATGTGATTGTGCTCCCTCTTCGGCCCGACAACTCCCGACAACTATTGCTACCGCTGGAACCTTTGTTGTCGGATCAGCCGGCTACGAACATCGATTGGGGAGAAGGGTGGGATCCCATGGAGGAAGAGGCTAGGAACTTGCCTTATTTGGGCAAAAGCATAATAAAATCGAAATCCTTCAAAGTCTATTATCGTAAACGGAAACCTTTATACTCCCATGCGATGCAGAAGTTGAACGGATGGGCAACACGTAGGCTGCATCGAGTACCGAGCACTGTTAAGATGTCGACAAATCATCTTCTCGACGCTTCTCTTGCACGAAAGCCTACAACATGCTCTCCCATGCCCCCCCTGCAGCGTTGACCTCCTTTTCGGGACAGGGACGGTAGTTGGATTCTCCGAGGTTGTGCCACGTGGAGCATTGACGGTTTCTGGAGATCATGTGGCAGATTTTATGCCATGTGTGGGATATTGGAAAGACGCTACAGAAGGCTACTATTTGAGGGCAAAGGGTATCGACTGCGAGGTTGGCGGGTTTGCGAGGAGGATGACATGTGGCGTCCACTTAAACCTCTTGGCCCCATGCTGGAGTTTGGGCATTGCGGGTCATTACGGACCTGGATCTTGACCCTATGTCCCGCAAGTCCGGATTTGTGTCTTCTATAGCCCCGACGCTAAACCTGTCGGTAATTGACGAAGACCCTGTTAGCTCTCCTCTGGGGGTTTTTGCTCAGACTTCAAACTTGCCTAGGAACACAGACCTCACGGCTGCGGCGGTGAATCCTCCGGGATCTATTGGGATTATGCTAGATCTGGGAGAGCCTAACGAGATCGATTGGCTGATTAGGGTAGGGCACGAACTCGGTATGTCATACAATGGGAACAAGGAGTCTTTGAGGGAGGTCTTTCAATCCATTCTGGTTAACTGCTGGAGTATCAAGAAAAATCGCCGGACGATTTCGCGTGAGCTCGCTCAATTACAATGGGGAATGGCGGAAGGGAGGGGGAGAGGGGGGTTTTGACCCTTCTATCAGTGGCGACGGGCAGGCTAAGTCAAAGTTCTGTGATGAAGATGCTGTCTTGGAATGTGAGAGGCATGTGTGATGCTAAGCAACCAAGTGGTCGACGCTGCTTATCGTGTCAAGCTGCCAGTAGTTACGCTTCAAGAAACCAAATGGGGCACTAGCGATTGCAGGAAAATCATGTCCATTCTGCGAGGGAAGAGAGGGAAGAAATGGGAGTGGGTAGGGGTAGACTCGGTGGGTGCCTCGGGGGGGTATTCTTGTGGCATGGGATTCCGAGGTTTTTAAGAAGATTGAGGAGGAAATGGGGTGTTTCTCGGCCTCAGTGGTGCTTCGGACTAGAGACAACAGCCAGTACTAGGTGATGTCCGGTATTTACGGACCATCGGGGGATAGCCAACGAAACGATTTCTAGTTTGAGCTGGCGGCGATTATGGCCAGATGGGATTTTCCGATATGCTTGGGAGGTGACTTCAACGCCATCAGATGGGGTTATGAAAAACGAGGAGGGCTGCTTGATGTTGCTGTCATGAGAGATTTCAATTCATGGATTGCCGACTGGGTCTGATGGATGTACCTCTAACTGGTTCCAGGTTTACTTGGTCAAACCTCCAAGACACCCCGTCTGTGAGTAGATTGGATCGTTTCCTTTGCAACACGGACTGGATGAAGCTGTTTCTGGCAGCCAGGTTAGAGTGTCTAGCGAGAGCGGTGTCGGACCATTGACCGTTGGTGCTCACGTGTGAGGCGAGAGGGAAAGGGCCAAGTCTATTTAGATTTGAGAACATGTGGCTAGCGGATGACCGATACCAAGAAGTGGTGCCACTTTGGTGGAACGAACATAGGCCTTCGGGCACGACTGCTTACCGATTTATCTCCAAGATGCAATGCACTAAAAAACGAACCATAGAGTGGAACAGGGAGATTTTCGGGCTGCTACACCTCAATAAGGATATAATAATGACCAGGTTGCGGGAGATTGATAATCTGGAGGAAGAGAGGCTTCTTTCAGACAGTGAACGGGAAGAACGTGTGCAAAAAAAGCAAAAGTTTAATAAACTGTGCAGGGCCGAGGAGATTCTTGGAATCAAAAGGCAAAGGTAAGGTGGCTGAAGGAGGGGGATCTGAATACAAAATTTTTTCATGCGATTGCCAATGTACGGAACAAAACTAATCATCTGGGTAGCATAGCGGTAGAAGGGGTGGAGTATGTGGGGATCGAAAGGATTCGCGAGCAGGTGGTCGGTTTCTACACCAGGTTATATGCTAAGGACGGACTTGCGGCCAACTCTGGATGGGCTCTCTTTTCAGACCATCGCACACGAGGATGGTGTCGGCATGGAACGCCCTTTCGCTGAAGAGGAGGTTTGGAGAGCCATTAAAAAGAGGGGTAAGAATAAATCGCCGAGACCCGATGGCTTCATAATGGAGTTCTACAGCGTTTTCTAGGCAGTGATTAAGGAAAACCTGATGGAAGGGTTCCATGAATTCCACAGAACTGGACATATTGGGTGCAACCTCAATTCTACATTTATTGCACTCATTCTGAAAAAAGTTGGGGCTGAGGACATCGCTGACTTCCGCCTGATCTGTCTCATTAATGTTCTATACAAGATTATTGCTAAAGTTCTCACTAATAGACTTAGGCCGCTAATGGGGACAATCATATCAGCCAATCAGGGGGCTTTCGTGCATGGAAGACAATTAATAGATCAGGTTGTTGTGGCCCACGAAGTCATACACTCGGCTCACTTTCACCGTCGTCCTGCGGCCCTTTGGAAGGTGGACATAGAAAAGGCATATGATTGTGTGTCGTGGAGCGGGCTGGATTACATGCTTAGCAGGTTTGGTTTCGGGCTGAAGTGGCGGAATTGGATGAGGGCTTGTTATGCGACCCCTTTGGTTCTCGGTACTAGTTAGGGCACGCTGGCCGGATACTTTAAGAGTTCTCAGGGTATCCGGCAGGGCAATCCCCTCTCCCCTTTCCTGTTTAATATGATGGGGGAAGCGCTGATCGGTCTCATCGAACGGGCCAGACAACTGCACCATATTTTGGGGATCACGGTGGGGGACTGGGGCAGATCCATTGCTATTCTCCAATATGCGGACGATACAATTTTGTTCGGTAAAGCCGACACCGAGGAATTCCAAGCTTTCGCAGATACTTTAGCAATCTAAGAGGCGGTGTCCAGACAACGGATCAATTTCCACAAATCAAAGGTCACGAGTATTGGGATCGATAACACGCGGTTACAGGCTATCGCTGAGACAGTGGAATGTGAAATTGAGGAGCTCCCTATAAGATATTTAGGGCTGCCGTTGGGATTGCGGCAACCTACAGCGAGGGGCTGAGAGCCGGTGATTCAACGTTTTGAACAACGTTTGTCCACGTGGAAAGGGAAATTACTAAGCAGTGGTGGTCGGCTGGTATTACTGAAATCGGTGCCTACAAGCTTACCGATTTTCTACATGTCCATGTTTGTTTGCCCAGCTGAAGTTATCTATCGGATGGAACAAGTTCAACGTAAGTTTCTATGGGAGGGGGCTGGTATGGAGAAAAGGTACCATTTGATTAATTGGGAAACTTGCAAACTCCCGATGATCTATGGTGGGCTAGGAATCTGGTGCTTAAGGTGGACCGACTTTGCCCTTCTTGGTAAATGGTTTTGGAGAGCTGGAAATGAGGAGGAAATGGAGAGCCTCTGGCGAACAGTTCTAGAGGAAAAATATGGTCAAGCCAACCACGACTGAGGTATCAACACCAATTTTATTAGAAGCTCCTCATCGTGGTGGAAAAAAATTTGTGGCACTTGGCACCGTTACTCAAAGGGGATACGCTTCAGCTGGGGTAGAGGCACTCGTATTCAGTTTTGGGAGGACTACTGGGTTGCGGAGAAGGCTCTCAAATTGAGTTTCCCTTCTATTTATGCCCTATCTACACAGCCCAGAGGGCGGATCGATGAGTTTTTTCTCGAAATGGGAGGAGGAAGGGTGTGGGAAGTCCTGTTGCGCAGAAATCTAAGAACCAATGAAGAGGAAGCTTTCTCCAAACTCCTTTCTCTCTACGAGATGCACTGTAATGCACACTACCAGGATCGGCGAGTGTGGTTCCCTAGCAAAAACGGACTTTTCACAGTTAAGTCCTACTACCGGTGGCTGTCCCGTAGGCCCCTTATCAGATTTGAAGGAGTTACGCTGTGGAAGGCTTGCATCTCACTCAAAGTGAAGTTCTTCGCGTGGACGGTGTTCAAGGAGAAAGTCCTTACGCGGGACAATCTCATTCGGAGAGGGAAAGACATCACCTGTCATTGCGTTATGTGTGCACAGGGGGAAGAGTCTGTCCTTCACCTCTTCCTTTTTTGTGCGACGGTTTACGAGATCTGGAACACTGTGCTCAGTTTTTTTGAGATGAGCTGGGTCTTCCCGGCCAACCCCTGCATGCTCTACTTGGCCTGGGATGCGGTTAGATTGGAAGAGCAAGAATGGAAGAGATGGAAGGGGATATTCTTCGCAGTTCTTTGGTGTCTCTGGCGAGAGAGAAACAGAAGGATCTTTGACCAGAAAAACAAACCGGTGGGTGTCATTATCGGAGACATAGTTGACCTTGTCCACCTATGGGTAAACAGGGAAAGCGAGCTGCCCGGAGAAGAGTCGTGTCCTTGGGACCCGGGCTGATTTGAACGCGGGATGCCCGGACTGCTATGACTGATATCTTTCGTTTTGGTCTATGTCTTTCTCAGTTGTCTTTGCTTCTATTTTTTTTTCCTTTTGAACATGTATTGTTCCATCAGCACCTTGCTGCTTTTTCAATATATTACCATTACGAATAAAATAGAAGAAGGTTTAATTGATATCGTTTTTGTTCACTTGTGGGAAGCCGAAGGTGAATTTATGGGGGAGACAGAGGGTGTGGAGTTTAGGGTTGTTGAGAGCCGCTGAGGGGTTTGACCTAGGTTGAAGATGATAGTTCCTTATCATTGTCTGGATATGAGGGAGTAGTTGGGATCAGTTTATGAAGAAAGTCGATGAGGAATATCAGAGGCACATTTTGCTGAAATTTCCCACCTTTTTTTTTCTTATTATTATTTTTTCCTTTTTAAAAAAATACAAATAATTTTTTACTATTTTATCATCTGGATCGGCCGATCCGATTGGTATCTGTGGTTCTGATTGGTTTTGGGCCGATTGATCTAGAGACCGAGTTTTAAAACCTTGGTGCCACATACAAACCCTTCTACGAATCATGATACTGAGATATTTCCTAGTTACATCCCAATTCGTTAGGAATCATGTTGAATTTTATATATACCTGACCATAAAAGAGTATCTTATATTTGATCAGGAAAGAGGTGCCTCTCCAATTTACACACAAAGGTTTATATTGCAGCACCGTATATTTCCCATCATATTACGACCATTTGAACTTTCTTATTGGCATATTGCTTGCACACTATTGCTGTTGTTTTTTAATTTCAAGGAATTGATTTGCTTTCAACTTTGAAAAATATTCGTTTATCCTCTTGCCCCTTTTTTTCGACCTTAAGTGTAGTTTTTCCTTTTAACAGGTATGCGGACTTAAAGAATAACAGGCTGACCAATTACACCTTTAGTTTTGATCAGATGCTTAGTGATAAGGTATGCTTATTTTCATGAATTTTATATGTAATTGTATGTAATATAGATTCTGATATGATTACGTTACATGTATTTAATGCTCACGATTAATTGTTTTCCCTTAGTTTATTTTTTCTGAGTTAAATGGTTGTTTCCCTATCCAAAATCATAGTTACTAGAAAATCTATTCCTCTCTCAAAGGGCTATGTTTCATGCTTGTAGATGATTGCTATCATAAATGTTTTAAAATGTGTTTTCGCATTTTCCCACTTCCTTTTCCTGGTCTGGCAACCACGACCCAAACAAGTGATTACCGTTTTGTTCGCTGACCTGGGAATGATAATGGCAAGGTCCATCTGCAGTATTCGAACCGTTTTATCCTAGTGATTGACCCTGCCATTCTAATGCCAGGACGGACACAATCATAGTTTGGGACAAAAAACTGTGAGATCAGCCTTTTTATATTATAATGTTTTCTTCAGGGTAGAACAAAGAAATTATTATAATTTTTTTCTTATGGGTATGTTGCTCTTTCTAATGATTACATATTATTATTTTAATGGCACAACCTTTGTTCTCATATTTATTGTTTAGCGACTGATCATAGACATTCTCATATATAGCTCTTTAAAGATTTACCCCCGTTTTTTATAGCCCTCAGGCATTATTTATTCTTTTACTCACCTAGTCCTTTTTGTGAACAGGGAAATACTGCGGTTTACCTTCTGTATGCTCATGCTCGTATTTGTTCTATAATCAGGAAATCGGGTAAAGGTATAGAAGAGTTAAAGAAAGTAAGTTGTTTCTCTCAATATTCTGAAACTTGAATTAGGAATTTACGATCGTTGGTCCGTAAGATTCTTTGATTTGCAGGTCGAGCAGTATCGACCTGTATATTTTTTACTTGTTGTATGCTTTTCTTCTTTTCTCACTTAGTAGCTGCCTGCTGCAGCTTTATTTTATTTAAATTAGGCACAGTTTTCATTGATAAAAAAGGTTTCTTATATTGTGGTTTGATAGACGGGATCTGTTGTGCTGGGTCATGCGGATGAGCGTGTTTTAGGACTTCATCTCATCCGATTTGCCAAGGTAGGAATCTGATCTATAATAATTTCTGATAGTCTGGCTGCTCTAGACATATGAGTTTTGTTCTATGAGGTGATTTTCTGACAAGTTATCTGGCATGCATGTGAGACGTGGTTCTATGATATGCATTGAAACCATGGTTCAAAATCTCGTCTGAAACTGGTACGTACCAAACGATACGTATCGGTTTCAGAGATTACCGATACGATATTTTGAATGTTTCATACTGGTGCATATATATTGGTATGTATCGTACGATACATACCAATCTAGACAACTTAAGGAACAGGAGAGAAACTACCCGACTCACGATCTGGAATTAGTGGCAGTGATCTTTGCTTTGAAGATTTGGAGGCACTACTTATACAGTGAAACGTTTGATATCTACACCGACCACAAAAGCCTTAAATATTTGTTTACCCAGAAGGATTTGAATATGCGACAGCGCAGATGGATGGAGTTCTTGAAAGACTACGATTGTTCCATCCAGTATCACCCTGGGAAGGCCAATGTTGTGGCAGATGCTTTGAGCATAAAGTCTTCAGCTCAGTTGGCACATCTTATCACCAGAGTACAAAGGTGGCATCTACTTGAGGACCTGGCCTTATGTGATACGCTGATTGATGTCAGAGGTTGAGGGACACTGATGGCTACCATTATGATACGTCCCGCATTGTTTGACAATGTACGTAAGCTCCAGATGATTGATGATGAGCTTATGGCAATTAGAAGGGATGTGATCAACGGGATAAGACCTGATTTTACCATCAAGGATGATGGCACTTTGCTATTTCGAGATCGGATATGCATACCGGATACAAAGGACCTAAAAGACACAATTTTGGAGGAAGCGCATAAGTCTACATATGCTATACATCCTGGGAGTACCAAGATGTACCAAGATCTCAAGCGAAGTTTTTGGTGGAGAGGATTAAAGAAGGATGTGGCGGATTATGTTTCTCGGTGTTTGGTCTGCCAGTAGGTGAAAGTGGACCATCGGAATCCAGCGGATTTGTTGCAACCATTACCAGTGCCAAAGTGGAAATGGGAAGCCATTTCTATGGACTTTATACTAGGATTGCCGAGCACATTGAGAAAGAACAATGCCATTTGGGTTATTGTAGACAGACTGACGAAATCTGCACATTTTTCTCAGATCGGACTACATTCACAGCCAATAAACTAGTCGAGCTGTACATGAAAGAAATAGTTCGATTACATGGCATACCGGTCAGCATCGTGTGTGATAGAGATCCGCTATATACATCGCAGTTTTGGCGACGATTCCAGGAAGGCATGGGTACTAAATTGGAGTTCAACTCAGCATTTCATCCTAAGACAGATGGGCAGACTGAGAGAGTGAACCAGATCATAGAGGATATGTTGCGTGCATGTATGTTGGACTTTCATGGTTTATGGGATCAATACTTGCCTCTGATCGAGTTCGCTTACAATAACAGTTATCAGTCAAGTATTGGGATGGCGCCTTATGAAATCTTATATGGACGTCGATGCAGATCTCCACTGAATTGGGAAGAAGTCGGCGAGAAGCTTGTCTTAGGACCAGAGATCGTGGACAGTACCACCGAGACGGTTAGGGTGATTCGCGAAAGATTGAGGATGGCCCAAAGCCGTCAAAAGAGCTATACGGATCTTCATCGGTTGCAAGTGGAGTTTCGGGTTGGAGACAAGGTGTTTGTGAAGATCTTGCCAACCAAGGGTGTCATGCGTTTTGGGAAACGCGGAAAGCTGAGTCCTCGATACATTGGACCAGTTGAGGTACTCGGACGGGTTGGTGAAGTGGCTTAACGGATTGCCTTACCACCACAGTTGGCAAGCATGCATAACGTCTTTCACGTGTCCATGCTACGCCATTATGTACGCGATCCGACTCGCGTCTTGGATTTCCAACCAATAGAGCTTCTGGAGGATATGACGGTGATTGAAGAACCGATTGCTATTTTGGATCGTCGTGATCAAGTCTTGCGGACTAAGTTGATTCCACTGGTACTAGTCAAGTGGAGAAATCATTCGGACGCTGAAGCTACTTGGGAACGCGCGCAATCTATCCACATTTGTTTACCTAATGAGAAAGGTAAATTCTTAATTATTTTCGCTTAAAGGTTCGTCACATTAATTATGTTGTTGTGCGTGAGCATGCATCATTTACTCGATAAATCTCCTTCTATGGGTACTCTGTATGATGTGCATGTATCATTAGTTTCGAAGTTCGGACTATTCGCTGTCGGAAAAGCTGACTGTGTTACAATATAGTCTCACAGATAGCATTGATCGATCAATAGAGGTATTGATCGATCAATTTCATGAGTGATCGATCAACAGAGAGAGGTGATCGATCAATGACAGTGAAGGATTTTGCTCAAATGATAGGCTGGTGATCGATCAATAGCAGTATTGATCGATCAATGGTGGTTCAAGTGATCGATCAACTTTGCATTGGAAAGTAAGCATTGATCGATCAACATTGGTAGTGATCGATCAATAAGGGTATTAGTGATCGATCAACAAAGGTTGGTGATCGATCAATGCATCGATTTAGGGCTTAAAGATGCTTCATTGATCGATCAACAAAAGCATTGATCGGTCAATCCTGGGGTTTAAGTTAAAGTTTGGGGATTTCGAACGGTCATTTGCACGAAGCTTTCGCAGTGATCGATCAAGGGCTTGCACTCCGACCGTTCAACCTCCTTCCCAACACTTCTCTGGCCATTTTCGTCCTTTCTCCGGCTTGATTCGAGTGGACTTTGCTCCATTCATTCGGTAAATCTCTCGTTCCATTCATTTTGATCTCTCTTTTCGCATTTTTGGCCAAGTTTAGACCATGGGGCCTCGCACGAAGAACGCTTCGCATAAGGTACCCACGTCTTAGGCTCTTACACCGGTACCGCCCTCCGTTTCCGTTCCCCCGCCACCCGTGCCACCCATGGCACCGGTTTCGACCCTTGTTCCACCCATTCCCGCACCCGTTCCGCTCCCCATCGAGCGTGAAGTCCCCAAATCGTGGTGGGCTTCCAAAACCTTTTTTCTCGAATACGTTTTTGCTTCCTCGCTCTACGAGGACCGACCCGAAATGGCTTGGGCCAAGGGTTATATCCAAAAGCTCGGGTTAAAGCCCTTGCTTGAACCCTTCCACGACCATTATTGCCCACACCTCGTGAGGCTTTTCTTCCAAAACCTACGATGGGGTGATAATCACCATCGACTTGTCACGACCATCGATGGTTTCGAGTACAAATTTAACCACTTCCATGTCGCGGCGGCACTTCAATGCCTGTCCGCTTATATCGAGACATGTGACCTTGATGCCCCGTACATCAAGGAAGTCTCATACGCCGATGTGGTCACTAAGATGACCCAAGGCCAACACGGGAGGGGCCAATCCATATCTAGGGCCCAATTACCCGATCGATTGTGGATGTTTGATACGTATATCAAGTGTGCACTAAACCCCTTTTTACACAAGTCCTCGCGGACTAGAGTAGTGCAACAGGCACTATTCTCGGCCTATGAGAACCGTTGGTTCTCTATGGCAGATTTGGTCATTGAGGGCATCATCAATGCCAATGACCTTATGTCTGAAAAGGTGAAGTCCGGGGTTAAGAAGCAAATCCCATATGCTCGCCTCATCACCAAGTTAATAGAGCAGTATGCCGCTCTACGTGAGGCATACACCTTGGCTTCTCACGAGCCACGCTTGGTCGACAACACCAAGGTCTTTCAACTGAAAGACTGGACCAAGAGTTATAGCCTGTTAGTGCGACGACTTCCTGAGGAGGAGGAGGGTGCCGCCGAGCCCATTTCGCCTATTGTCGCCGAGGGTTCGATCCCTGCCGAGCATACATCAGGAGAGGGGGAGGCCCCACGTGACCCACCACCTCCATCTGAGGTGTCTACCTGACCGGCCCCCACTACACCCCATCGACCGATTCGTCACCCCACAGCCCATCCCCCACCAT
The DNA here is from genome assembly GCA_021018995.1 of Chloranthus sessilifolius. NCBI lineage: Eukaryota > Viridiplantae > Streptophyta > Magnoliopsida > Chloranthales > Chloranthaceae > Chloranthus > Chloranthus sessilifolius. The sequence continues at coordinate 2,906,792 of JAJIZI010000016.1, read as the reverse complement.
CTTCCTCCGACGACATCGCCGCGATGCTTTGAGAGCTGGTGGAAGGCAATCGCCGTATACACGAGAGGCTGGATGGCATGGAGGCATTCCAGCGACAGATGCATCGTCGTCTGGATTACCATGAGGGGATTCATGAGCTGGTCATGCAGCATCTGTATGCCACGACGTCCACGCCGATGATCGCCCACGCTTGTCAGCACGTTTTGGACCCGTGCGACTACCGCACACCGCCACCTCGTCCCCGCAGACCTACACCTGACGAGGCCGGTCTATCCGATGTCCCCACAGGTATTACTATACTACTATACGTTATTCCTATGTTACTTATCTGTCTATATCTAAACTGATCTGCTTAGCATATAAATTCTGTTTGTAGACCTAATTCTTACTGCATAATATCTCGACTGTCTGATTTTACATTTCAATCTGTTAGTCTTACAACCCATCATTGCCTAACTGCACCTCTTAGACATTTTCGAGGACGAAAATTCCTAAGGGGGGGATAATGTAACGACCCTGAAATCCAGAACACGAACTGTTGTTTGATCTCGTGCTATAATCGAGAGCTAACTTAAACTTTAGAATTAATATTAGTTAAGATAAAGTTGCGTGATTAGATGAGTTCACACTTGCGTTTTCGTTTAAGTCAAGTTGTGTAAAGGGTCAATGTGACACGTTCTTGTGTAGCAACCGTGTTCGTGCCCCACACCGGAACATAAACTAGGGGCAAACAGAAATATCTGTTTAGTAACTTATAAGAGAAGAAAGGGAGACTTAGAGAGAGATCCCCTTCTTCTTCTTCTTCTTCCCCTTGCCCTAGTAGCTCTAGTAGATAAAGAACCTGTAACTAGGTGGGTTTTCAAGAGGGTTCTTGGAGAAAAACAGGGTTAGCAAGAGTGAGATGATGAGTTTCCTAAGCTAGGGTAGGTAGAGTTCAATGAAATGAGCTTATGTATGGTCTAAGGTATGTGTGTGAAGTCTCTGCATGCTGAACCGGAGCTAAAGGGTTGCTCGTCGGACTCGGATTGGTGATGAACTCCGAGAGCTAGATCCGAAACCCTCATTCGAATCGATTTGCCGAAACCCGAGAGGGCCCAAACAAAGGTGAGTCTGTGTGTTTAAATAGGGGCAAATGAGAAGCCCAAGTATGTGCATTGATGATTGTGTTAATGGTTGTTGAGAACCATTAATGAAAAATAGGAAAAATAGGGTTGGAGATGAACTCCATTAATGACAGAGTTTCTGTCATTATTGATCGATCAATGAAGGCATTGATCGATCAATGAAGATCATTGATCGATCAATCTGTATAACACAAAAAGGGGAACATAAGCCCCTAAATCCTGGAAGTTCAATGCCCGAAGGGCATTGATCGATCAATTTGGGCATTGATCGATCAATCCTGGGTATTGATCGACCAACAAGAGAGTGATCGATCAATGACAGTTGGTGATCGATCAACATAGGTATTGATCGATCACTGTAGGGTGTTGATCGATCAATCTGTATAAATAGTTAATGAGAACAGAAGGTGGGAATTTTTGAAAAAGGGTTAGTGATCGATCAATGAGGGCATTGATCGATCAACAGGAGGCATTGATCGATCAACCCAAGTGGTGATCGATCAATTTAAGCTGTGTTAAAAGTAAATAGAAGAGGTTATTGATCGATCAATGAGTGTATTGATCGATCAATGATGATAGGTGAACGATCAATAAGGTGTATTGATCGATCAAATGGCTTGTTGCAGAAGGAGAGCAATGAGGGTAGTGATCGATCAATGAGAGGTATTGATCGATCAACAAGAGGTATTGATCGATTAATAAGAGTGGTGATCGATCAATCACCCCTGTTTTGTTCTGTTTTGGTTTTATGGGTTAAACACCATCAGACATTGTGCCGGTTAACTTTCTGACATCCCTAACACTTAAAGTACTATGTTTATGATCTAGGATCAAACCCTGATACCTTGAAAGGCTTTGGATTTGCTTAGAAGATAAAGTGACCTGAGGTAGGAGAGAAAAAAAAACTAACTTAAACTGCTTTTGAGTATGATTCCATGTTTATTTCATATCTATGCCCTGATTTCTGTTTTTACCAAGCATGCATGCATATCATGATTCTTGCTATTCTGATTTACATTCTGATTAGATTACGAAACTTGCTTACGATATACATTATCGATATATATATATATATGTGATTTGATAATTTAAACTAGATGATCCCCACCGACCCGGCGGTATATCCGATGCCTGGCACACTTGTGCACCTGCTTTCAATCCTCGGCACAATTGCACTCCATAGATGAGGCATTGTTGCACTTTCAAAATTGTTCATGTGAACGACGATTGGTTGGGGTTTCCTATCGGACATTCCTGTTTACTCCGTGCTATATAGTCACGGGAGTTTCTTAAGTTAAATACACACAATTTAAGTACTCTGATAATATACTTGCATAACATCTGATTTCTTGCATAAAATCTCAGCTTTTTATTTGATTTGTCATGATTATACGTTCCTGATTTGATTTCTGTTATGAGATAGCATAATCTGTATATTCAATTCGTTTAGTTGGAATACTTCTATTGAGCTATGATGTAGCTCACCCTATTTTCTAAATCAATTTTAGGTTACATGTAGCTCCGGCACAGTGACCCCGGACTACCAGACCAGTGAGGCCAGGGCGAGGAGGACATTGAGGCGACGAGTTCTGTCAATCCGTAACTGGTCGTGTCCGATGTACTGTATTTTTGTCCTTTTGGATTATTGTGTGCATGGTGGCCACTTTTATATATATTTTAGTAGGATTACTTATTGTATTATTTATGCATTCTATTCGGAACCACTATCGGGAACCATTGTTTGAGTGATGGATGTCCATCACCAATGGTTCTTCTTGGTTCCTTTTTGAGAATGTGTATTCTTTTGGTTTTATATAGAATTAATTGTTCTATCATTGTTGTTCTTTATGGGAAATGCGTTCATAGATGACTGACTCGATCTACCACTGCTGGATAGTGTCTGCTTGGCTTCCGCTATACGAGCAGACACTCGTGATTGTCCCGGGGATCATCCAGAGTATGATCCTAATGGCACGGATTTCTGGGTACAGAAATCTGGGCTGTCACATTGATGGTACTGATCCACTGATGGGTATAATTTTTAGGCTAAATGAAGTTCACATGATATCTAACCACTTAGCCAAAGTGGATTGGCAAAAAATACCTGTGAGGGTTTCCATCTATTGTTGTAGGCAACTAGAGCAAATCTCTACTTGGAAACATGTAGATTCTATTGTATATCACTTGGCTCTGATGATATCTTTGATTCTGATAGGGTATGTGTAACAACCCTAAAATTTAGCTATTTTATTTGTGGTGTATGATGGGTGTTGCACCAAACTCGGTGCTAGTGCTTCACACCGAAGCCTAACCTAATTAGGAGACCTCTATTTAAGTAGAGGATACGTCCAAAACCCTCACTTTTCACTTTAAGAAAACCTAGCCTCTTGCTTTTGTTTTCTTCTTCTCAAAACCCTAGCCGTCCCTTCATCTCCCCCATCCTCTTGAAAAAAAAAAAAAAAAAAAAAAAAAAACACTCGACCCCTTTAGATCTCTTGGGTGTTCTATCATAAAGAACACCGTGGTGTTTTCTACCGTCGGATCGTGGAGATAGAAGGCGGCGTAATCGTGGACGGACCATCGTGTGGACACCGTGCTCTAATCGCCATAGATCTGCCGATCACGCTTCAAGAGGTGGGTACCCATCTATCCGTCTCATCCTTCTTAGATCCCATCGCGTAAAATATGTTGATCGCGTACCGATGGGATATTTAAAATAAATCTAAAACTGTTTTTATTTTTTTATTTTTAAAAAAATCTATTTTAGGATTATAATAATAATGAAATCTATTTTTGGTATGAAATTTTGTAAATTCTGTTTTTGTATGAAATTTTGTGAAATCTGTTTTTGTATAAAATTTTGTGAGATCTTTGATGCATTGTTGGGTTTTATTTTCGGAATCCTATATTTTTATTTACTTTATTATGAATCTGTGGCCGTCAATCGATTGAAACCCTATGGGAGCGCGTGCCCTACTACCCCGTGGCCCGTGGCACCCACACCCACTCCCTACCCCGTTGAAAAATATAAAATTAAAATATTAATTAACAACTAAAATAATAAATAAATTTTACGAAAGAGATTACGTTAAATAAATATTATTGTATGAAAGTGGTATTATATTAAAGAGTAAAATATTATTAGGTTAATTAAATAATAAATTAGTTGATAAAAAATATATATATATAATAATTAGTAAAAATGTATAATGGGCTGTAAATGTGATGAGTTATTAAAAAGTAATATTTTCATTGAATAATAAATTAAATAATGATAAATATAGCTTATATGTTTGAGTAGTATTATTATAATAATTGATAATAATACAATTATTAATTAGTAATTAGATTAATGATATTTAGATAAATGAATTAAATTAATAAAGTAAATATTAAATATTAAGATTATTAGTTGTATTATATATCATTTAATTAATGAATTATTAAAATTTGTACATGAATATTACTATTATATAATTCTGTTATAATAAAAAGTTTATTTATAACAATGCTTTTATTGTTAATGTTTGTATTAAGGTTATATTTAATATAATATATATATTATATGAATATGGTCGAATTATTTTTAGCAAGTATTTATATAGAATAAATACCCTAAGTCATTGCCTATTGAAAACTTGTAAATTATTCCATTTTAAAACAAACGAAAATTAATAAACTGTTGGAATTCCTTACTCCTTTTAGAAATAAATTCCCCTATTAATGTGAACTAAGATTCGGTCAAGCACCCTAAATTGCAATCATCACCCTATTATATAATTATATTAGTGTGCTATATAAATAAACATAAATATAGATATACTCAAAACCTAAATGTAAACTTTTGATGTGTGATACTGTTGTGTTTGTAACTAAATCAAGTTATATGAATTAAGGATATGTTAGAACACGGGTACGAGAGTGTATGAGATCATGCCTACACTTGGGCGTGATGATTCGCTGAGATGACATCGAAGCGAGGAATACACCGTATTCACATGCCTTACAACTCATGGTGGAATGGGACCCATGACGAGTCAGGTGAGTGTGAATTCAGTGTAATCTCGTAAACGGTGGCATATACGGCGACCCTATCACCCCGAGTTCAAATATGATAGTATAGATTATGAGTAAGTTATGAGGTTCAGCCTTAGGCTTTAACGGTGGTGAGGCTATCTCACTATAGTTCGTCTTAGAATTAAGTTATAAGAGTATGTTATGAGTATGAAATAAGATATGTTACGAGTACGATAATAAGATACCGCTGTGTAGGCCAAAGAAAAGATAAATAACTTAAGTTTCAGACGCTGCTCTTACGTGCAGTAAGGGCAACAACGTCTTTCAGCCAAGACGGATCTCTGGGAGAGATTATGAGTATGAGTATGTCTACAAGTCAGTTGGCCATTATGTCTCCCCATTGGCTGGATGGTGGAGTATGAGTATGACACGAGGGCGTTATGATATGGTGGTATGATACTATGTTGACCTTCTCATAGTAGCTCGAGCTGACTCGGCAGTCGTATAGGATTTCACTAGTATGTTAGTTACGCTCATGCGATGTATGTATCGTATAATAAGACATGGTATAATAAGGTATGAGATATGGTGAGGTACGTTAGGACATCGATTCTAGATCATTATGGTATGAGCTTTATAATATGCATATGATTTTGTCATTCTTTTGCTATCTGTTTGAGATACTATTATTTTTATCACTCACAAGATGCACCCACAATGCACCTGAGAAGTATGGGGTGGATTGGTGGTGTATCCCACTGAGTTTACGTGACTGAGTAAACTCATCCCACGATAATCTAACAGCTGCAGGTGATTTCACTGGTGGAGTGGACATCGGCCTTTCTGATCCCGCCGACACTGATTTTGCTGATTCCGCGGGTGTTGAGTACCAGGAGCCTTGGGAGGGTGACGGAGCCGAGTACCAGGAGGGTTATAGTGCCGATTTCGATCCGAGTACCGATTATTGAGCATTGCGGACTTGGTAGTAGTTTGAGTCTTTCTTTTTACCATGGATTTTATGATTCTATTTTATCGGATTTGTCTCCGACGTTTACTATTGTTTATTGATGGATTTCTCAGATTCAGCACTTCTATTTTAGCATTTATGATTCTTTATATTCCACTGTTATATGTTGATTTTCACGGATTTCGTGGAATCGGACATGCGCGATAACTCTGATTAAGTGTATGTCCGCTTAGCATATCCGGGATATGTGCGGGTCATAACCCGGAATTCTAGGCCCTTGGGATGGGGTAGAATTTCGGGTCGTGACAGTATGAAATGTGATTATAATTTTTCAATGTATATATTTGCAGATTGTTGAGGAGGCTTGCACCAATTTCCTGCCAAACATTTTGTGCGAGTACCTTTATAATATATCCGAATTATTTACGAAATTCTATACAAGTTGCCAGGTACGGTTCAATTCATCTAGATCAACAAATCCTAATACTAAATTTGAAATTAACATGATTAAATTCTGGTCGCCTGCTGCTAGTATTGGTATACAATCATACGGTCCAAAAGAATCTGTGTGAGAATTTTGTAGCAACTGCTCAGGTTTGTATCGCCTTGTGGGAATATTGCAGGTGGTCGGATCGGCGGAAGAAACAAGCAGGTTGTTATTATGTGAGGCGACAGCCATAGTCATGAGGAAATGCTTTTATCTTCTTGGAATTGAACCTGTCTACAAGATATGACAATATGAATTCTTTTGCTCCTTTTTTGTCTCAATGAGTTAAATACGCCTTAAAAATGTGGATAAAAGGTCAATTTAAGATATAGTCAATATTCATTGATTAGGAGACTGTTGGAATCAAGTTGAATGAATGAAACGAATCTCGGAAGATTTCAGTTTTCCATACCATTGTGGTGGATTCAACGTCATTGATTGGGAAGAGACTATTCTAACACTAGAGGGCTGGGTTTAAATTTAATATTGCCTTTGGAAATTGTTCCCCGATACCATCGTGGATTACCTGACGGTTGACCGGTTATTGGTTTCAGAGTTGGTCCTTATGATGGTCTAATTGGTAGTCCTAAATGCATGGTGCAATGTGCTTTGGGTCACTCCACCATTGTCTCAGTCCTAGGCCATGATGCAAAGGAGTAAGGTCACTGTCAGGTCGACATCTGACTGTAACCATGTTAATAACCGCAACGTATATGTGAAGCCATTTGTCCAGATGACAGGATAAGGTACTACGAAAGGGTTGAGTCAACCCAATAGGTCAAGTAGCCTGAAACAGCTTGGGTTCAGGTCTTAGGTTCTTGACTCGAATTTTATCTGATCCGAGGATACCTGATTGATCATAGTTTTGGTGAAGAAAACTAGAATTTAGATTATTTATTTATTATTATTATTATTAAAAAAAATTGAATTTTTTTTTGTTATTATTATTTTGTTTGGAGATTTATAATAATGCCATATGATCGCGCATAAATAGATTAAAGGGCTGACCGTCCACAAACTAACACTCGTTTGTTTAGCAATCCAAAGTCATCGAAAGAGGATAATTCATATATTCAACGAAACTGGGCCTACCCGTGAAAACGGGTTGAGAGAGTCCAACTGGGCAAGCAACCCAACCTACCACGTCAGCTTTGCGTTTAGATTTTTAAGTGCCCAATTGGATCAGTCGTTTATTTAACGGGTTGGATTCCCGTCCTAGCTTCTTGACCTAACCCCAATCCGGCCAGGCACGGTGGCTCCGTTTGGCACAATTCTATGTTAATTTCCTGCTAGAGTTAAATATACTTGCTTTACTAAGCCCTTCTTCTCGTTGCTAATTCTTTGCAAAGCAAAATTTACCTACTCTAAGCAGCTACTTCCCTGCTTTCTTCCAACTCCTTGTCAGAGCAAGTAAGTAAAATCTGCTCTGACAAGGGTAAGGGAGAATTATAGGAGCAAGTAAATTCTGCTTTGCATGGAGTTAGCAAGGAGAAGAGGGACTTATGAAACCATGTATTAAGGATTTAGACCCTGCTCTGGCAGGGAGCTAGCAAAGAGTATGCCAAACACATTAACATGATTTGACTTGACTCCCTAATATTTTAACATAAGTTGGTTCAGCCCAACCTGGCTTTTGCTCATCGGGTTGGATTTGAGTTCGAGTTTAAGGGTTAGACTTTCAATAAATGGGTTGGTCTGGTTTCAATTGAGGGTTTAGACTTTCAAGTGACCCGAAAATCGTTGACTGTTTTGAATCGAATGGTGGAGATCGCTTTTAGTTCCAATCTTTCACACGATGGATTTTGAGATCATCGGCGTACCATCGAACGGTTAACTTTTGATTTCATATGGCACACATCATAAAAAAGTTGAAATAAAAAATCATGTGGCATATATTCCAAGTGACCCAAAAACTATTAACTGCTTTGAATCGGATTGGTGAAGATTGCTTTTTGTCTCAATCTTCCACACGATGGATCTTGAGATCATGGGTGTACCATCGAAGGGTTAAATTTTGGTTAAACAAGACACATACATTCCAATAAAAGTTTTGTGAGCACAATAGAATGATAATACACTAATGGATAAAATACCAATTCATGTTATTTTTCTAACTATTAAAAGGACTATCCAAACCGTAATAAATGTAGTAAAATCTACCATTCATGCATTTTACTCGAGTAAAATAATACTTAGAAAATCACGGGAAAGTAGAGTAAAAAGTTGAAACGTTACTCTAATGTACTCAGTTTTAACAACATTTATCCAAACTTGCCTCTGTTTAGTTGAGAGTTAACAAAACTTACTTCACAAACGGCAACCTCATCATATGTCTAATATATATATATATATATATATATATATATATATATATATATATATATATATGTCGGAGAATATGCCGTATGCGTCCGAACGTAGAGATATCTTTATATTAATTAATATGAGCTTGATATGTGGTGTATTTTTTGTGAAGTGATGGGTGATATAGGGCCCACTTTACTAATTAGGATTATACATATAAAAGTTAAATAAATGCCCTTTCAGCCATCATTTTTTATTTTTTCAAAGTCTCTATTTTTTTAAGAAAGTGTCAGACTTACTTTTTCATACATATTTTATACAAAAAATGTAGCGCTCGAGAGCGAAGCGCCAACACCCCAAAACGAAGCGCCGATACCCCTAAAGCGAAGCGCTAAAAAAAAAAACAAGCCATTAGAGTTTCGTTTAAGGGTGCCGAGACGCTTTGAAAAAAACAAAATAGAAATTATCGAAGCGTCGGTGCTTCGTTTAGGGGTGCTGGCGCTTCCATAAAAACTAAAATAAAAATTGAAGCGCTAGCGCCCCTAAAACGAAGTGTCGACACGCTTTGTTTTAGAGGCGCTACCGCTTTCATAAAATAATAATAATAATGAAAAAAAAAAGTAATTTTTTTTTAATCGAAGTGCTGACGCCCCTAAACGAAGCGTCGGTGCCCCTAAAACGAGGCGCCGACGCTTCTCCACATATGTGTTAGTGTTTCGCGCTCATATTTTTTAAGTATAATATACCTAAAAAAGTAAATCTGATACTTTATTAGAAAAAGAGAGAAGAGAGAGAAAAAAGACTTTAAAAAGACTTCTAGAAAAGTCAATAATGACGGCTGAAAGGATATTTAATTTTTAAATTATTTTAAAAGTGTAACTCTAGTTAGTAAAGTAGTTCCAATGTCACCCACCACTTCACAAAAGGGTGCTACGTGTCGCGCACATATCAATTGGCGTAGACATATCTCTACGCTTGAGCGTATTTTCTCTTTTCCCATATATATATATATATATAGGGAGCTGGTTCCGTCCTCCATGGGAGGACAGTGATCGTCCTCCAAAGTCTATGTGGAGGTACACATGGCACTCAAAACACTCTTTGGTTGCCACATGAAGCACGGGTGGATGATTTACATCGATTAAAAATAATAATTCAAAAACAACTTTTTTAAAGCCTAAGTCAATGTTTGACTAGTTTCAATGGTCTACGTTTCATGGCTCAAAAAACACATGATGGAAATGAGTTTTCAAAATTATTTTTAAAAAAAATGATTTATGCAATGCACCCGAAGTCCATGTACCATTAAAACAATGTTTTGGATGTCACGTGAACCTCCACCGGAAACCTTGGAGGACGGACACGTTTTCCATATATATATATATATATATATATATATATATGACAAATGGGACAATTTGGGAGGTGATGGGTTTGAACCCCAAATCGCATGGCATGTGACACGTGATTTTAAAACGATACCGATTTTGGATCATGTGCATGTGATCTATAAAAAGAATGCCAAAATTTTTTGGGTGGTCTTTGATTATCCTTAGAAAAGTTGTAAACCCAGATCCCTGGTATAGATGCCACATGGCCTGCAGCTAATTCCAGCACAACGCTTTGAGGTAAGTTTGAATCTCTCTCTCTCTCTCTCTCTCTCTCTCTCTATATATATATATATATATATAATATAAAGGAAAATAGGGATTATTTAATTGGGTCGTATTTTCGGCTCAGGTCAGGCAGGTGGTGCACCAATCATCAATTTTATACACGTGACACCAATATTCATCAACTTTGGCCATTTGCCTCAAAAATTGCATCATCAAACCATCTCTATGCATTTTTTAATTAAATTTGGTATACCATGATTTACAATAATTATATATTACTTAAAATATTAAAATTAAAAAAAAAAAACACATATACAAAAAATGAAAAATACACAAATCTACAACTATGATACTGTTTTCAGGGATAACGGTTAAGATTAAACGTAACAAACGAAATCCTATCAAACTCCAAAACAGACCAGGTCTCTTGAGATCGATGATTCCTACTGCTGAATCTGTACTTCCGATGATATAGTTACGTTGATTTCTTCTAAAGCTCCCACTTCCACAGCCATATATATATATATATATATGATAACTGGTATCATAATTTTGTTCTTCTCCCTTTCCCACGAACCTTTCGTATGAAGATGGGTTGGATAACTGGTTTCATAATTTTGTTCTCCATTTCCTATAACCACCCTTTCATATGATGATATGAAGATGGTGAGAACTCTCTTACTTCATTGTTTTGATTCGCTGCATTTTTAACCACTTTTGTAGGTCTTACATAAAACCCAGTCACCATCCTAGTCAACACACAAAATTAAAGATGTAAGTAAACTATAAACAGGAAATAAAAATAAAAATAAAAAAATAATGGAAATCAACAAGAACATTATCTATAGATAATACTGAGTAGTTACTCTATTTGAAATGTTTAACAAGTAGTACTCCTGCATCAACTCTTTGCGGCCTTCCTACTCAATATACCAAGGATCTCTGCTATTTTGTATTTTATGTTCTCTGCCTTCCAGTATCCATTTCCAGCAACTCGATTGGCCGACTTTCGCTTTTACCATTCCAGATTGTGAAGAAATACCTCGTTTTATCTCTCATGAGAGGATAATTCTCTGCATTAAAAACAAACTATGTTATATATATATATATATATATATATATATATATATATATATATATATATATATATATATATATATATACATTTTTAAATTTTAGATTAGATTTGTATGGGCCGGATATAAATTATCAATGTAAATGAAAAAAATTAATGGCTTTAAATTGTAACAGTGATAATAAGAAGGAATGAAATAAATCAAGCCAAACCTATATCATTTTCTTTTACTTGTTACATGCATAAATAATGAATGATAACGTAATTTTTATATCTTCTATATATTTGGTTTCTTCTATAATAGCAATTAAACCCTTGTAGAATGTAAATGTACTAAAATTAGACTTCTACCATCACACCCGGTTATTTTTGCGACGGAAAGTGATGATGTCCAGCCTTAATGCCTTAAAGGCATTGACATAGAGCATTTAAAGCAGTGATGTGGCCAGGATGAGGTGGATTTGGAGGGAAAGAGTGCACGCACGTGATGAACAAATAGTATTAAACCCAGAGAAACTTCTTTTGAACCGTTAGGTCTTCTTCCAGCTTCGTCTTTCCTGGTAATGTGAAGGAATTCCTTCTCTTCCTGACGATAGAAATTTAGGGCCTCCTTCATCTAAATAGGATTTTATTCCTCATTTTCTCGCTCGATTATGTAATCTCCTACATTTTTTCTTCTAACGATGGATATTTGCAAATGGCTGGAATTTGCAAATCTAAATCCAGTGCTCTCAAGATAGCTATCCCAACGATGGATTTGGATTTAATCAATTCAAATTCAAATCTAACCTATGAAATGACCGTTCCCAAACGCAGCCTGAATGAAAATGGGAGTTAACACCACCATTTTCGGTGGATATAGAAATAACCACAAATTTAATTATCCAAATATATAGACCTTCGTCTGAAATCCTTAGAAAAAAGAATCTACACCCTCCACCCAAGGCAGTTGAACTTGACCAAAGCATTAACAATTTGTGAACCCATAAGTTGGGAAGGATCTATGGTATCCCGAATTTTAAGAACCTAGACCCTATTAAAACAATGACCACTTCGATAGAAATGCATGCATGCACCATTAGATCATTAAAATCAATCACTTTCACTTAGTTCAATAACAATTAAAGAAGAAATAATTCACAATTGCAACAAAACTAATGGCTATGAGGAATACGTGTACTCACATGAGATCCACTCAAACCACAACTTGAACTACTTGTGAATTGAAAACGAAGTGGAAACACAACCTCATATATTTAAAAAAAAACAAAAACAATGAGGAAAGTCCACCATTCTCACAAGTAAAAATAGAAAAATAAAATTATAAATAACTGAGAAGAATGTTAATATTTTTAATATTTTAAGTTTTTGTTTTTTGGACTATTGTGAATAGTCCTATACCGGGTAAAACTCTTTTGGGGGTTTGAGTTATAATATGTAGTCTTGTAGCCTTCACCCAGGGGACACCGAATTTTGTAGCTTCCACCGCCATACAACCCATCAGTCACACACGCGCGCGCGCCGAGCCGAGCCGGGTCGGGACGGGCATGTGTACGTGGTGATGCGATGCGGTGCGATGTATTTATAAAATAATTTTTTGGACAAAAGAAAAAACTAATCGTGTTTTATCATTTGTATTTAAATTTAAAAAATATTTGAAATTAGTCGGTACTGTTGCATCTCTTGATTTCTATAAATGGGGACCCGATGTCTTTCGTTTATTCACTGGATTTTCAACTTTTCTGTTTTCCGAATTCAAAGTTTGCTTCAGAGTTCTTTTCTTAAGCGGTATTTGGTGTTCTGGTTGCGTGATCAGATTTATCAAATCTGATCACAAGAATACGCTACCGGTTCGTTATATTATGGAACCGATTTGTCGGTAATCTTTTGTTGGCCACTTGATCATAGTGGCATGAACAAATCTCGATTTAAAAATAATGAATTACGACGTACCTCGAATCGGATCTGCGTATTTTCATTCTAATATTTATCTTCTTTTGCAACCCAAACCTATTTATCTTTTAAAGAAGACATGCTCCAAGTGGGACTTATAGTAAAATGTTACACACTTGTGATGGGAGGCTAAAGAGTTGGGCTCAAAGAATGCCATTCATGAAAACGTGTTAGAGCAGCTACATGGCATGCCTAACTACCATCATTAAATATGAAAACAAGTGGCATCATATTCACAGTTCCTAGGCGTCACATGGAGAAAAATCCCATTTAAAATTGTGATCTCCTGACCAAAAATCGCATTTAAAACAAGTGATCCAATTCATATGACGAGGTTTCTGGCACTTTTTGACAAAACCCTTCCCACGTTTTTAAGGCAATAACTGCCGCAGACGGAGTCCCTTGCGACAAATTAGATTTGACTCAAGTAAATTACCATTCAATCTGAAAAGAGTTATTAGAGTTACTAGAGTTAAAATTCTAATCGGGTGAAGGAGGCCTTAAATCTCATCCCGGCCATATCACCACTTTAAATGCTCCACATCATCACTTTCCATCACAAAGATAACAGGAGTGTAACGGTAGAGATATAATTTTGGTATATTTGTATTTTACAAGGGTTTAATTGATATTATATATAATTTGGTTGCTTTAGGGGCATTTAAATAAAAGTTTAGGATTATTTTTAAAATTTTCCCTTTAAAATCTATATTGATTATTAGTGGACAAACCCAATTCCCAAAGAAATCTTTAGTTGCAATTATAAATCAAGTTAAAACCCAATACTACCGTTTATGTGAGGCACTCAATTAGCCCATAACGTAGAGTGCGGTCTCTGTCAGGGCTAAAAAATAGAAAATTAAGGATTACGAGTCCTTGTAGAAAATTGAATTAAGAGGTAACTAGAAAATATAATTGGAAAAATAAATCTAAAAGAACCCAAAACATAATTAAGAAATCATAAAATAATTAAAATAAGTAACAGGCTGGTAGACACGAGCATAATTGATTGCGTGAGTCTCGAATTCGATGTTGTCACTTTGATATTTGGGCTTTACATTATACTCAATCAGTTCTCGTCTCTGGGTTCAAATCTAAACCCTGCTGGATATTCAAATTCCTTCAACCTTCGCTCCATATTTCTTCAAGAAAAGAATAGACAAAAAACCTTTTGATGAGTGGACGTCGCATTCATCATGTAGTGATCAGGTAGATGTGCCCTATTTTTAGAGTTCACTTAGGAAATGTGTAATATTTCTAAAATATCTGAAATTTGTTATAATAGTGAGGAATGCCTATATTATATATAACTCAAGACCTCCAAGATTAGAGGCAATGATGCCCCCCATGTGTTGGTGGGATTGATCCAAGCCAAATCACCTGTATGTGTTGGCGGGATTGAGCCACGTCAAATCACATGAACAATTGAATTGGGTGACCGTAGAGGAGAGAAAACTTGGCTTTGATACCATGTAGAATTTCATGGGCCTAACTTAACCTCACAAAACCGGCTTGTAAGGTGAGGAGTGCTCATATTATATATAGCTCAAGACCTCCAAGCCCACTCACAATGTGAGACTATTCTAACAAAATCTACATAATTTTCGCCACTTCTGAAGTGGCTAAGATTTTACATAGATCTTCCCAGATAATCAACATTTACAAACATGATTCCCAGGTATTTAGGAACTTCGGACGTCTCACTAACGCTGGGTCTCAAAATTATGATAGGGTCGCTCTATTTTGCACCCATAAAACTCTCAGAGCACCTTCAACGGAAAATCATTGTTTGCTGTCAATTAAATTAGGGAATGACTCCTGATTTTATTTACACCATCAATAGTTTAAGGCGTGGGTGATCTGAATCATCAAAGTGAAAGATCATAGATTGAAGTGCAACAAGCTCAAAAGTGGGGTTTTTGGGCATTTAAATCATCCGATCTATGGACCATAATATCAACTGTTGCCTTTTGTTTTAATGACTGATATTAAAGTTCATCAATCGGATGACCCACTTATTGACATGTTTCAATGGGTTGATGAGACTTGAAAATTGAGACATATTCTAATGATAGATTGACACTTGGGCAATTTAGATTAATCATAGATGTGTGCCACATGGCATAATGATAAATCACTTTAATGGTGTGAGTTAAAAGATATAATTTTAATGGTGGACGATCATTTAAATACTATTTGGTGTTTAAATGTTGGTCAATAGTCATTATCCTTTTTTTAATGAATCATTAATAGAAAATAATTAAAAAGAAAAGAGCAAGAATGAATGTGATAATGACCTCATATCAAACATGGTTCTAGGATCACTTTTCGAGATGTGTGCCACATGGAATCAAAGTCTGTGATGTTAGCATCATGAGCTCAAGATCAATTTTGTTGAAGATTGAAACAAAAAATGATATTATCACCTGATTTAAAGTAGTTAATAGTTTTATAATAGATACTTTTGTAAGCAGCTTATTAATAGTTACGCTCTTCGATCAGTTGGAAAATATAGACTATTATTTGGCAGGAAGTTTGTAATAGATACTTTTGTAAGCAGCTTATGTGCCGGAAGTGACTAGCTGCACACACGGTGAGGTCCACAATGCAGCTAGTCACGCCGAGCTACAAAGCTGCTGTAAAATTGTTTATCAAAAACTGCGTACCCATAACAATTTTCTCTTTCTCGTAACAATTTTCCCTCTTTCTTAGACTTGTTAATTACAGCCGGAGCTGAGTAGACTAAAACCCTGAAATTCGTGTAAGGAATTACTTAGACCCTTTCTTAGAGCTATTGATTACTGCGGAGCAGCGTTATACACAACCCTTTCCTTGTATGCTTTTAAAACTTTGTTATAAATAAAAGACTCATTAATTCGGCAGTTCACTTGTAATACCAAATTCATTCGCATTAATTCGCAATTTCCTGAGTGAACGAGCGAATTAAGCGACATAGGTTTAACAATGCGGTGATGGACGGTTTACACTTGTATATGCCTTGCTGGACGTGCACACGATATGCGTGCAATATTTAGTGCGACTAATTTATATTTTTATTATAAAAAGATTAATTTTTTTTTAAATTATGAAAATACACCCCATTCAGACATACTCATTCTCCATACACGTGTTAAATACCTAATATAAAAAAAGTAAAAAAAAAAAGAAATTTGTTGGCAAGGACAACATTATAATTATTCATTAAAATTGATCAGTGCTCTACGTGGGTTGATATGTATGACCGCATGTTTCAAGTACATAGGAGCGTTATATCAGGAAAAAAAAATGACGTTTGATTTTTCGGTGCTAAAAAATGGCTTAGGGCATTTTTTTGTAAAAAGCCCAAATACTAACTCACTTTCTCAGTCCACCATATCTTATCCATCATGCAAGAAAATCCTCGGCCTGCTACTGATCATTGCTTTGGTGAGCATCCGATGGTACAAATAACCTTCTTAATTATGTATGAAACTGTGAGAGCACCCGATGACACAAATATAATATGGATATAGTGAACTCTTAGAGGATGTGCTACAACTCAAGATCACATGCCATAAACAGAAATTCATTGCATTTGAGTAGATGGCAGTGATCATGCATTTGAATATTAGATCATGTTACACGTGGAATAAGATCGAGAGTTACGCGCATTCTCTAAGGGTTCACTTATGCCCGTAAAATTTTATTTTGTTTATTTTTTGGATCATTTTTTTTTCTTCAAATTTCAGGTCAAAATTTCCCATCCGTAAATCGAACGTAATGCATTGAACTTTTAAATGATGCACTGAAATGTGCTTGGGCTGGGTTAAAATGTGTACTTCCGGTTCTATCTATGCTGCTCTTAAAAGTGGAAACAAGCTTTATTTATTTATATGGGAGGACACTCAAGCTACCTCCACGAGCTCATGGAGATCAATGTGACATCTAAAATATTTTTAAAATATTATTTGGGTGCGATAGGAGGTATAAGAGAACAACTTAGATCAATTTAAAAAAAAAAAATTCAAAAATTTTACTTTTCTATCAAAGTTTGACTATTTTTAATGGTTTAAATTTTAAGACTCAAAAAATACATGCTGAAGATGAGTTTCCTATTTTTTTTTTGCTAAATTTGATCTAAGCAATGCACCTGTGCTTTGTGGGCGATTAATTTGATGTCATGCTGTCAATTAGAGGTTTTCCCCAATCTTGGAGGACCAACAACTTTTCCTTATTTATATAAATTTATCATTTTTTGCTACTCTTAAAAGTAACAACATGCTTTCTATTTATGTCTATATCATTCCTCCCCTTTTTAAGAATAGAATGCCTTTAAATACGCCAATAGGACAGTATTAAACGGAGGATAAATTTTATACAGACAAAGTGCAGGTGGTTGATGTGGCACGACACAAGTGACTGCATGAGAGGTGGGCCTCAATTAATGCAAGTCAGTGCAGCCAGTCACGTCGTGCTACGTCCGCCGCCTGTACTTTGTCAGCATCAAATCCGTTCTCCATTTATAATTTTCTTAGCCCAATATATCCCTTACAATTGACCCTATTGACCCCAACTCTAACTTAACACAATCTACTCTTGCTAACTCTCCAAACTTTTTTTATAACTCCACGTTGATGACCCAATGCATTGGAACCCATTATACATACTACGTGGCACGTGATCTCAAAATAGGCACCCGTTCAAGGTTAACATGCCATACCTAGGGCTGCAACCGAGTCGAGTCGAGCCGAGCCTGCGCTTAAGTCACCTCCAGCTCAGATCTACCTTATACAATCCGAGATTGAGACAAACCGAGCTTCAAGCCAAATAAATTTTATTACAAATTTTTCTTCATAATATTCTTTTAAACCTTATCTTTCCTTTTTAGTAGATGAAAGCCCCCCAAAACTTTAATAGAGTCCTAATCTCTTTTAGTCTTTTTGGGTCTAATGGATCCATCGGAACTGAGATTGATCGATTGGAAAAGGTGCTTAAATTCAATGCATGCCCTAATCTCATAATAGGGTTACTTAAATATCTTAGATTTAGTGATTGATACTTCTAACTATAAATAAGTATGGAGATGATAGTGGCTAGCATTCAACCGTGTAGTTGTGCAGGCATAGTCAATATCGTGTAGTGACATAGTTATTGGGTGTAGGTGTTGATTGGTTAATCGATTGCCGTGCTAGTGTTGGATAATAGTGGTTGTTCACTCAGATGGTGAAAAAGAGAGAGCAATAACTTTACTCGTTGTGGGAGAGAGATAGAGAGAGTGAGCTTTCATGGAGAATGAGAGAGAGAGAGAGAGAGAAGAGTTTTAATAGAGGATCATAGGAGCAATATATTTATTACATATTTGTCCATTATAAAGTCACTATTGAATCTAAGTATTCGATATGATTGTCACGATCTATAATAACCTTGTAGTTCACTCACATGTGAATCCTATGGTGTTTGATTGGATTATACTAATCCACAAGTGTTTGTAATTCTAAGGAGACTATTTTATAAAAGTTATTTTATTTGATGGTTGACCACGTTTCGTTTCGTGGTTATTTAAAAATGAGCGGTGTTGCCTTTTCTGAGTTTTAAAACCTTACAAAATGAATTTGGTAGCCTTTTGAGCTTGATATTTCTTTGATGGAAAAGGCTACCCATATGACTTGTGTGAAAGTCATCACTAAGTGGACAGTGAAAAGGGCTGTAAGGTTCGTGCCGGTGTGAAAGCCACCATATTTTTTTTGAAAATAAAAAGTCCGCAGGAAGGGTGAAAATGTGTAATACCCTATACTCTAACTAATGAATTTTATTATAAAAATAATAATAATAATGAAAAACAACGTTGAAAAATTGAAGAAAAAAATTGAAAGAAAAAGGGATGAAGTCGGAGTTTGCACAAAGCAATTATCTTTACCTTATTTTTTTTTTCACTAAATTTTGTTTTAGAATTTTTGAGGGGCAATATCACAAACTAGATCTTATATACATGTTTTCAATAGTCTGATCGGTAGAAAGGATGTTGCATCTCATTGGTTTTAGTTTGCATATGAATGTTAATCTTATGAAGTTAAATTATTGATCATTTATATGCACCAAGATTGATTTGATTTGAAGATTTTGAATCGATACAATTTTTTATAAACTTGGTTCATTAATTCGTGTTGCAACGAATTCTTGCTTTTTCGGTAAATTTTAAAATATATTTGTGCAAATTGTCAATGGCTTTTGGTATTTTTTAGGTGAATTTCGAATGATTTTCTAAAATATATTTTTAGTAACTTTGTGCACTTGCTTTATTTAATATTTGCTTGCACCATGTTTGTTTGGTATATGGTTTGTCCCCTTGTGACAAAAAGGGGGAGAATTTGTTTGTGTGGCTTGTTTTGTTTGTGGCTATTTAATGTTTTTTAATGATTGACCTTATTTATCAAGTAATGATGATGTAATGATCGTTTTGAAACTTGTGTGGTTGCTAGTTGTTTTTTTTTTCATTTTAGATTTGGGCTCTCTTGTCTTTAGTGTTTTAGATTACACGTTGAAGATGTTGAAGATCTATTTTGTCCACATCATTATTGTTGTACTTGGCATAGGTTGGTTTATAATTGATGTAATTTTTTTTTTGTCCTACACTTGTAAACTAGGTTTGTCATAGATAGTGACAAAAGTGCAGATTGTTAGATTTGATTGTCACAATCTATGATAACCTAGTAGTTCACTCCCATGTGTGTTGCCAAATATAACTACTCACTTGTGAATCCTATGGTGTTTGATTAGATTATACTGATGCACAAGTGTTTGTAGTTCTAAGGAGACTGTTTTATAGAAGTTATTTTATTTGATGGTTGATCACATTTCGTTTCATGGTTAGCCATATAAATATTGATGGTTGACCACGAAAAGAAATGTGATTAACCAACTTTGGTTTTGTGATTGATAATCACTTAAGTGATGGTCAACCATGAGTTTGCTTCCTGAAAGAGTTTCACTTATCTATTTTTAGGGTTATAACTTCTATATATAATCTCTTAAGGACTGTTAGGCTTTTACCTCTCTTGAATTTATTGCTTAGTCGTCTTTGTAAGATCAGAAGAAAACTTTTGGCCTTTAAAACTTATGATCAGATCCTTTGGTGATTAAAAGGCTTTTGTTCAGCTTTTATTTTCTGAAGTAAATTACGCTTAAAGTTTCAAGTGTGTCTAGCCTCGTGGAATCGAGTGACCTTGGTGGAATCCGAAGTGTGTTGTGGCTCATTCGAACACGGGTGGACCATCGTGCGACTCGGTGGTTGAAGGCGACAAATTGAGGAACCGTGGGGACCCGTAGTGGACTCTAACGTTGCGATTTAGAAATGTTTGATAGGACTAGAGAGTCTGCATTCATTCAATATTTTATGTAACCATTTAAATTATAGTATATTTGTTATCTTGGATCTGTCATAGATTCCGTGATTTTTACCCTTTTAGGTTTCTACCTAAAAATCTCGTGTGCAATGGTGATTATTTCATTTCATATGAATTATTTCAACATCATCGCTAAGCAAATCTACGATATCGAAATTTCACTAACAGTTACTTATAAGAGGGAAAAGTAAAGAATTATAAAAGTCGTATAAAATATATTCTATTATATATAATTATATATTATTAATCACTTCGAGTCGGGTCGAATTGAGCTTTACAAGGCTCACCTCTAGCTCGGCTTTACTTCAAAAAAAATTTAGATAAAAATCTTGGCTTTGGCTCTCGAGCCCAGCTTAAGAAAGCAAAAGCTCTGATTTTGGGCTAAGCCAAGTCTAACTAGCATGACTTTGTTGCAACCCTAGCCACATGACAAGACTTTTTTTCCCTTCAAAAGCGTAATCAATAATTAATGTTTGTCTACCGCCTAGAAAAGCTAGTGCATTGAATTTTAAGACCTTTGACCACATATTGGACAGTTGATCTACACCCTGTAACATTTTTTTAAACAGACCTATCATCTTTAGCGAAGTTGTTGTGGCACCCAATTCCCTAGCTGGGTGTCACTAGACCTTGATTCAAACGCATGGGTCATCCATATGTTGGAATGCATGGGTTTAGATAACGTGCCACATGACATGTGATCCCAAAACAAACACTTGTTTTGTGATGATCAATCACATGACACATGATCTAAAAAAGAAAACTCCATGACTTTTGCCTTCAAAATCCCGATCAAAGTTTGCCCTTCACATGTCATGACCTAGTGCATTAAATTTTTCCAACTTTGACTAGGTTGAAGAGGAATTGTTAAAATGTATTTTTATTGTTATTTATTACTATTTGTTTTTTCTGTTGTTAGATAAACATGATCTACCTTATTCATTTTGCCTTACACCTGATCCTAATTCTCACTTGTCGCAATGACTCTAGCATAGCGTCGAGAACTACACCTCTAGTGTAGCATCTGGTTGTCATATATCTATAATCTATAACCTATAAAAAGTTCATAACTAACGGACAAATTATCCCTTTCGGTTTTTTGTTCTATCAATACAAGACCAAATGGGTAAAACACACACGGGCAAAGAGACCGAGACCAGAATACTAAGAGTCTTTTAAACATTTGGTTCGGCGTATTCACTATATTTTACACGTGAAATGCGTTTTTTTGCTCCAACCGTAGCATTTATCACAGGCTCCAGTCGTTCGGTTCAGTGTATTGCACTGTGTAAAGCACTTTTCATTTTGCAGGTAATAATTTTGACTTACGAGCCTCCTGCCTCGTAACGCAAATTTTTTACAGGAGTTATTGCCAACAGGACTTCAACGGCTACTTTTATTACACCGATGGGAGGTTTATGGTTTCTGTAGAAGCTAGGGTTTCAAATGAAGAAGGTGTTGGTGGATATGTAGAGGAGAAACAAAAAGAAATTGGTGCTATGAAGAATTTGGGATTTCTAGAGGTGGACGACGTAGGGGATTGTTCATAAGAAGTTAGGGTTTTGGAGGAGGAGCATACAAAATAGGGTCTTGAGTATTCAGATCTTAATTTAGAAAGATGAATTCTGAGCGGAGGAAGAGAAGTTTTGTTGTGAAGAAATAAGTGGGGGGTGTTGAGAGGGTTGGGTTCCCAGAGACGGAAGAGGGATTTGGAGAAGTAGAAACTTGAGGGTTTTGATAGGAAGAGGGTAGGATTCCAAATATTACAACGATTGTTCTTGAAGAGAACGTAAACAAATAAATTAATAGAATAAAGAAAATATTTACAGATGAGGATGGGCTGCTCCACTGCATCGAGCAGCAAGAAGGGGAGAAAAAACGCCTCCTGGTCGCCCAAATCACTGCCCCTTTGCTCCTCGGCCCTCCTCTGTTTGTCAAATGAAGAAACCCGCTTGATACCATCTTATATTAGGGCCTTTCAATCCCATGTGAGTCATGTATAACACATTAGTGTGTTTGAGTCTTTTTTTTTTTTTTTGCATTTTGTCTACTTTTGAAGTGGGTAATAGAGATTAATATTCCATTAGGCTTATCTAGAGCATAGTGACAAATTTCGTTTTCGGTAATTTTTCGGTGGAGGGTCCTTTCGGTACGTTTCAGATTAATTTCGATACATTTCGGAAAATTTTCGGGAGAGTTTCGAGGGTTAAAAATATAAAAAATATATATTTAATATTTATAAAAAAAAAGAAGCAATTGATCCTAGTGGCCAAGCATTGACATGGAGCTCAAGCATAGAACTATAGAAGACAAATTGACAAAGGGTACAGTTATACTCACCCAAAGGCTACTTTTTCACCCCACCTCCTCCACTAGGCATGCATTGACCGCCTTTGATCAGATGGTGGAGGTCATTTTTCGTCCCCATCTTTTGCACAATGGATATATGGATCGTGAGCGTACCATCAGACTGTCGCTTTTTTATTACATGTGGTGCATATCTCAAAAAGTGGCGCTAAAATCATGCTTGAGCGTGATGGGGGTCATGATTTTAGGGTCACTTTTGAGATGTGTGTTGTGTATAGTAAAAAATCGACTGTCTGATGGTATCCCCACGATTCATAGATCCATTGTGAAGAAAATGGGGCCAAAAAACAACCTCCACGATCAGATTCAAAGACAGTCAATGATTACCAGCCGAAGAAGTTGGGGTGAGAAAGCAACTAAAGAGAAGGGAGTTGCTGCTTTTTACAACCATTTAGTCCCACATCGTTTCAGAGTAAAAACCTCCACACTCTACCCACCTATATAACAGGTTCCGTTCTCAACTAAGCCTCCCACACAACATCTGTGGTGGCTCAGCGGCTAAATTATCAATTTATTTGATTAAAAAAAAAAAGCCTAGAAAAAATTTCGAAAATTTCAAAATTTACAAAAATTTCGTCGAAAAATATCGAAATTGCCGAAAAGTGTCGAAATATCTTCGAAATTTTCATTTGACCCCCAATTTGGCTATTTTCGAGAAATTTCGTCAAAATTCGGCGAAATTTGTCACTATGATCTAGAGGCAAGTTGGTTCATGTTTTTTGGTGAAATAAGGGTGTGTGTTTTTCCATCTTTGGAGCCATTGAGGTCTCTAGCTATTGAGAATCTTGGTGTGGTGCAGGTGAGGATTCTAATGAGGTTATTATTAGTTTAAATGATTATCATTTGAGTGTGTTATGGAGGTTTTGAAGTTAGGTTATGCTCAAGGTTACCATTTGGGTGTGTTATGGAGATTGCATCACCATAATTCCATGTTACATTAGACATTGTCATCATTAGTGGTAGAGTCATGTTATTTGATTAGGGGGGAGGGGGGGTTCAAAGACTGATCAGTTGGGCCGAATCTATCTTCATGAGGGCCACCATCAGGAAAGTCATGACTGCACCACTGCCGATCATGCCCGATAAAGTCGGATACTAGCATCGATGAATGAGGAATGTCCATTTTACGCATGAATTTAAATATATTGCACAAGTTATTCCTTTGAATGTAATGTTAAAAAAACATCAAAAAGTGAATTTTATAAGAAAATTTTACATCCAAAAGAACAACCATTTTACATCCAAATATTACATGTAAAGTAAATAATGCATGTAATCCAATCATAAAAAAATTACATGCATTCTCTATTTTATAAGTTCCATATTACAACGAAACAAACTTCCCCTAAGTCTTTTAAATGGGCAAAATACAAACGGCCAAAGCGACCAGAAACGTCCCCTAAGTCTTTTAATCGTTGCTCTTTACTAGAGACAGAGATTTAGCCGTATCACTAAAACCCTAGAACCCTAAAAGTCATAGAACCGCAAGCAGAGAAGCTCTTTCTGTGTAAAACTGGAGGAGGGTTTGGTTGAAGAAAGCGAAAATAGCAGAGAAATAACGGAGGTCTCTCCAGCACTAATCGCAGTTCATCCTCTTGAGAAGTCTGTTGTCGTTGCCATCGGATCTGAGCTTCGTGTCTTCGATTTAGAGTACGTCATTTTTCCCTTTTTGGGTTTCAAGACATATTAATCCTTTTAGCATTTGGTTCATTAATCACTTTCCGAAGAATTTGCGTGAATTCGCAATAATTCCCTGCTGAAACAATTCATAATTTGTTGGGGGATTTTTATGAATTTGATAAAGTAGTTCTTACCATATGATTTTAGTTCAGTTGTCCTGAAAAAAATGAACGACCATTCGTTACCTTTATTTCATTACAAATAGGTTAATTTTGATAATTGTCTAAATTTTCATAGCTAACCTTCTAAATTTATGTTATTATTAGGTTATTACAACTCTTAAATATTAGCAGTACTATATTATGTTGCTGCTACTTATTGTCATCGTTGAATTCCTTTTGTTACTTATTTAGAAGAAGATAATGATGATTGACTAAAATTTATCAGTATCTACCATAAGTTTTTCTGTCAATCTAAAAAATTTTAAAAATATATTCTTAAATATAAAGGTGATACTCTTATATATAGAAGGACAAAGTTTTGAAATCATAATTTGTGAGGGGTTACTATGTATCAAATTGTAAATCTTGTAGTACGGGCTGTCAAGGGGTCCGGTCCGGCCAAAATTTTGGCTGCCGGATGGTTCAAGGGTATATGCCCGACCCCGAAAACTGAACTGATGAGACCCATCCAGGTTCAAGATTTCCTAAACTCTTTAAAATTTTACTTTATTTTTGTTTTTTGGGTTTTACTTTATTTTATATTATTTTTTATTTTAGGTTATGATTTGGGTTAATATCTCAGCATAAAATTTTTTTTTTTTTTTTTCTACTAACGCAGTTGGACCCCTTCTCTGTGGGTTTTGTGATAGGTTCAAGGTCTAGATCATGCATGATGCTTGCTCTCACCACCAATGCCAGGTTCATTTATTTTTTGTTGATTTTTCTTAGTTTTTTAATTTTTTATTTTTCTAGCTGAGAGTACATCTTAGGTTTTAGGGCTTCATCTGGGTTTCAAAGGAACAGGGTTTTGATGTTATTTTATAGAATGGATTATTTTACCTTTTATTTAATAATAATTTCTAACTAATTGTAACTCACTTGATGATTGCTCTCACCATCCCAGGTTCATCCATTTCTTTTGAAATTTAGAAATTATTAAAAATACAAAGAATAAACTAATTAATACTAATTACACACAATCACCACACAGCCATAAATTGAACACAAGTAATTTCTAATGCGGAAAAACCTATCACAGGTGAAAACCACGGGATCTATCTCAGATCCAATAAAATAATCTACTATGAATAAAAAACCTTATAGTGCTTTAGAATGATATGCCCTATCACTCTTCTCACCAACAATGATAGCCTCTCACCATCATCCGATCCATAGTGAAGAATTCTAACAACCGTCGCATCCAACGAAAGTCCACTCGTCTCACACGAACCACACACTCTCAAACATATATTAAGAACATACACAACATCTTTGAAATTAATATTTAAGGAATCAAAACCAAGGTAATCTCAAGGACAGAAATTAGGACCAAAATACTGAAAATGAAGGATTTTCGGATCAGTTACAAACTGTCAGAAACTACCTTTAATTTATAGGTTTTTGGGTCATGGACGTCCGTGAATCACTCACGGATGTTCATGATCACGGATGTCCGTGAATATATTACGGACGTCCGTGAGTCCAAAAATGACAAAACGTTTGTCATTGATTTTACTTGGCACCACCAACATGCTAAGGAGCAATACTGGTTTTTAAGTCATGATTATGACAATATATCGTACAATCTCCCCATTTGTCACAATCATGACAAAAACCAGTTTACAAGGACTAAAAGAAAAATAAAAAAATTATATATTTTCGTTTCTCATTTAAGTCCTATACATCAATCTAGAATGAATATGCAAAAGTTACAACTCGATTTGCTCCCCCTAACTATTTACCAAGTAAAAAAATTATCTATGGGTCTTTCACTTGTTGCTTTTCACTTGTTAGATGAAACATAAGATATTAATAGCACAAGTATAATACTAGTCGAAATAATTCATCTCCACCTTTTTGTCATAATGTGACAAAGGATAAGGTAAAACAGGAACCATATAGATACATTAATCACAAGTAAAGACAATCATGTAGATTCATTAAAGACCATTACTACATTCATTTGATATTGAAAAAACTTTGTGCATACCATACATACCCAATGGTGCGTTTATAAAAAGTTTCACAAAATATTACAAACTTCACCATATTGCACCATCACACAAAAAAAAACATAACACAATAAAGACTACATTAACATCATTTTCACAAAAAATAAACATCTCAAAAATCACAACACAAAACATAAAAAGCCACTCTGGTGGAGGAAAATGACCTCCTGGTGGCGGGAAGACACTGTTAAAGCGAATCATCATCGCAGCAAACCCGTCAGTTATAGTCATCTGTAAAGATGATAGCTGCTCTCTATATAAATTAGAGCCAGTCTCGATCCTATCAGATAAGTTTTGAATATTAGAGTTCATGCTTTGAATATCAGAACTCATCCTATCAAAACGTTGGTCATAGTAATGACCCTCAGGTGCTTGAAATGGAGGAGGAACTGGAGGAGGTACAGGAGATTGGTAACCAATATTTTCTTGAATCGGGACGTCGACATCATCCTCTTCTGAACTTTCATCGATGAATTCAACGTCATCCAAATCCATTCTAATTCTCTTCCCAATTTTTGTAAGCTTACCTAGGAATGCCATGGCCCGAGAAGTAGTCAAATGAGGTGGAAGAGTCATTTGAGACTCTACAATCTTACTTGTAATGATGGGGAAAGGAAGGGACACTTTGGAAGAATTGTCCTTCATACGGCGAACGATAATCTCAAAGATAATAGTCAAAATACACAAAGGACGATTTTTGTCTAAGAGAAACATAAGATAGATAATGTCCCAACGCACTTGATCCTTATTTCCCGCTCTTGGTGTAAGAGTGGCAAAAAAGACATGACGAAGCCACTGAAATTTGGTTTTCAGGGAAGTGTAATGCAATGCAGTTCTAGTTAGTTGACCTAGATCATTGAAAACATAGTCGTACACCGTGGATGGTTAAAACAAAGAATGGACCTGACTTTCATCCACATGGTAACTATACCCATCAAAATTTAAAGGAATACCCAAAATTTCATAAATAACTAATGGAGAAATTTTAATTTGCTTACCAAAAACGTAAGATACGGCATAACACTCCATTCGGCTTCCAACGATTTTAGACTTTAAAAGATTTGCATAAAAACGCCGAACCACATCGGTGTAAGCAGGAGCTGATATAGACAGCAGTGACAGCTAACCCCGGGAAGCAAATATTTTGAAAAGATCATGATCAGTAAGAAATTTTTAGAGAACCACACGTTCTATAATGAGGTTTCGATTTGTAAAAAGACGGAGAAAACGATCTTCATGGCATTGAGAAGGAAACCATTGTAAAGAAAGAGAAGAGAAACCCATGGATTTTTTAGAATTCTTTCTATGTAGAGACATTTTCACGTAAAATCCAAGCGAAAATCAATTTTTTGGACGAAAAAAAACTTGTGAAGAATGAAGGCAAATCCAAAAAATTCAATTTTATAAAACTTGTCCACGAACGTCCGTTAGGCAGTGTACGGATGTCCGGACTACCTAAGAGATCCGTGCAAGACAATTACAGTGGTTAAATGAAAACACAAACGAGCGTTATTTTTGGTCTACGGACGTCCATTGTGACCGCTACGGACGTCCGTGCAAGATATAAATGCATACAGTTGACATGACAGCACGTGATTTTTGAAATTCGAAAAGACTATTGACATTCTGGATGTCCGGAGTGCATGACGGACGTCCGGACATAATCTGGCAGTAAGGCATTAAAAATACAGTCGTCCGGATAAAATGTGGCAGTAAGGCATGAAAAATACGGACGTCCGGATGAAAAAATCCAGAGAATGTTTTAAAGGACGGACGTCCGTGAATGAGTCACTGACGTTCGTGACATTAAGCTAGATAAAAAAAAAATTCCAAAAATTTTAAGATTTTTCTAAATTGAAATTTTGATACTAGAAAATCATGGAATCTCTAAAAATTTACAGATTCAAGATGCAACACAATAAATTCAAATATTGAACAAATGATTTAAATATCCAGAAAAGTAAGCATTTAGTACTTAAGTTGGTCAAAATTATATAACATCAATTAAATCATCGGCAACATTAAGATTTCTAATAGTTAATAAAGAAAATCTCTTGAAGATCTTGGTCAATTGCAACGAAAGTGAATCCAACACAAGCTTAAATTGAATATGTGAAGTGACAATATTTATATTGATAAATTTCTTAACAAAATGATTAATACTCCAACCTTTTTAAGCTTTCTAAAAAACCCTTTTAATGGGCTTTAGAACATTGACTCCCAACTAGATAGTTTAGGGCAATAGATTTTAAGAAATCCCAACGATTTTACTTGCTCGAGTCAATTAGGCAACAAGGTAGAGCAATACACTTATTTTAAAATAAATGCTCAAGCTTACTTACTTTCTATTCGACTCATGTAGTGAGTGTTTGGCCAATGACTCCCAATCTAGTTGGCTCAGGGCATTGAGTATAAAATATTCCAACGGGCTTAATTACTCGAGTCGAAAAGGCAAAATGTAAGAAGCATTACTCAGATTTATAAAGATAGTCACATGCATCATTTATGGTTCAACAGTGTTGCAAAGACCCTAAATAAAATATTTCTTTATATACTAACAAGAGATAAAAAGTTAATCATGATAAAACTGAATTATAAATAATTAAGAATAACTCATAATTAAAGAGATTCGATCTCAAGAAATTTGACCAAATGTACAATATAAAAATTTAAAGTGTATCAAATAAAATCCTGAAATGTTTAAGAAGACAATAATTTCTAGATAAATTAAAAAAAAAAAAAAAAAGAATATTTACAAATAATATATATACAAATTTTGATGACAAGATTTAATCGATGAAGCATAAACCAATGGATTTTCGAAGAAATTCAAAGCGAACAAAATCCAAGGGTTTTGTAAAAATATCAGCCAATTGTAATTGAGTATCTATGTGCTCAAGGAGAATAATTTTATCTTCTACCAAATCATGTATGAAATGGTGTCAGATATCAATATGTTTAGTCCTAGAGTGTTATACAGGATTTTCAGAAATATAAATTGTACTGGTGTTATCACAAAATAAGGTCATTATATCTTGAGTAATCTCATAATCAGACAACATTTGCTTCATCCATAAAAGTTGAGTGCAACCATTTCCAGCAGAAATATATTCTGCTTCAGCAGTAGATAAGGAAACAGATGCTTGTTTCTTGCTGAACCAAGAAATAAGACAATTATCGATATAAAAACAACCACCAGTGGTACTTTTACGATCATCAAAATTACCAGCCTAGTCAGAATCAGAGAATCCTATGATTTGAGAAGTGGTATCAAACGGATACCAAAGACCTAATTCTAATATGCCGTTAACATAACGAAGGACATGTTTAAGCACAGTTAGATGAGATTCTTTAGGGGCTGCCTGAAATCTAGCACACATACCCGCACTATAGGCTATATCAGGTCTACTAGCAGTTAGGTAGAGAAGACTACCTATCATGCTTCTATATAAAGCCTCTCCAACAGATTTACCTGATACATCTTTTGACAACTTAACAGATATACTCATTGGAGTGCGGGCTGGCTTACTAGATTCCAAACTAAATTTTTTAACAAGTTCTTTGGCATATTTTGTAATAGCCCGAAAAATCACGCTAAACTATGACCTCGGGATCCATGCCCGATCGGTCACAAGTTTGACCAATTAGGAGTTCGATAATTAGCATAGAGTGTGATGAGTGAATGTGATGTAATGGTTTGTGTAGCAATGTGGTGTGTGTTGAAAATCTAAAGTCACATACACCTATTGAGGTGCATGTGCTCAACACACAAACTAGGAGAGAGATAAAAAGGGTTTAATAACCCTAAATGTGTGTTTTTGGGTTGTTGAGAGAGGAGTAAAGAAGAGAGAGAGAGTAAAGAGAGTGATTAATGCAAGGAGTGAATGCTAGTTGAGGAAGGGAGATTCAAGCAATAAACGCCGGATTCGACGCGAGGGATCTGCTAAAAGCAAAGCTGGAACCCTAGCCTTTCCAACCACAGATTTGAAATCAATTTGAGATTGATTCAAGGTAAAATTTTGTGAATAAGATGCATAGATTGTAGAGGCTAAATTGTAGTTGAAAATGGTTTTAATCATAGGATATTGGTTTAGGAAAATAGAGGAAAAAGTATGGAAAAAGATTGGAAAGAACAACTCGAGAAGGGCTGACCGACATTTCATTAATCAAATTGGGTTTCATTAATCAAAATTGGCCAGTGAAGTTGAAAAGTCGAGAATCATTTCGATTAATCGAATTGGAATTATTATCGATTGGATTTTGATTAATCGATTTGGGTATCGACATCGATCGGGAACCTCCAAAGGACCTGTGGGGAGGAATGATTTGGGAAAATCGACTCAATCGAAATGAGATTTCGATTAATCGATTAATTTTCGATTAATCGATTTGGGATCGATTAATCGATTTTAGGAACTCGACATCAATTGAGAATCGATGT
Source organism: Chloranthus sessilifolius (assembly GCA_021018995.1). Classification (NCBI taxonomy): domain Eukaryota; kingdom Viridiplantae; phylum Streptophyta; class Magnoliopsida; order Chloranthales; family Chloranthaceae; genus Chloranthus; species Chloranthus sessilifolius. Next base: position 2,875,206 of record JAJIZI010000016.1, on the reverse strand, counting down.
CGGAATTAGTGAATTAGAGAATTTTGTGACTTTAAGATTCTTGGAGGATCTTAGACCTTCTTTATTGCATCCTTTGTGATGTGTTTCACTTATGTGGTACCATAGGTGGTACGTGAACTAGTGCACAAGGAGCCACGGGGGACCATGATGCAATGACCAAATGAAGACTTGAGGTAGGGAACACCTTGAACATGTACTTTATTTTACAAGAGCATGTATGTAGTGATATAGAATTCAACTCAAATGTTTTATTGCTTAAGAATTGTGAAAAGTGTAAAAGTGTGTGACATTCGTAAGAGTAATCATAATGAGCCATCCTGGGATGAAGAAGTAAGAGACAAGAGCATCATGTGTGATGCAAGTAAATGGATACATCCTGTGATGTATCCAGATTGAATCATGTTTGATAGGGCCTAACTGATATAAGATAGCACACTTACACGGTGAATAACTATATGTAAGGCACCGATATTTTTGTTATTTGAGGTTTGATAGGTTACCCCACCGACGTGACGGGATATCCACGACTGACACGGCAGGATATCCGTGACCGATACGGCGGCGAAACCGTAGGCCAGTGCGGAGGCTTATCCGTACATAGTAAGCACACCCCAGGGGTGTTGGATTGAGACAAGTGAAACCCCGCCGCCAATCCCCAGGGGAAAGGGGCTTGGGTACTATATGGTATTCCCAGGGAATACGTTAAAACTGTCTATATAGATGACGATGAAGGGTATCTCATCGAGGCTCGATGCTATATTGCTCGGGGACTACTTAAGTTGAAAGTTTAAGTTTTGCTTTAGGCCTTTTCAGCATCATTCATGAGTAAATGAAAACATAAGTAATCAACAGTAAAACGAAATGCTTTTTAACTGTTTTCATCAATAACTGCATAGACACATCATGCATGGCATATCATGGAATATATGTGAGTTATAATTTATATGTTCAACTGTGTTTGTTCCCTATTGAGCTAGGATGTAGCTCACCCTATAGACTATACGTCGCAGGTCCACTACTAGCAGCTGCCGAGGCTTCAGGAGACGCTGACCCCGGTGAGTCGGACCTTGCGGCCGGTGAAGAGTTGGAGCCACCTCCTGAGGACTTCTTCTAGAGGACTCCGTTGTGCCACTTTGAGAGCTTTTTGAGAGAGTTTTGTACGGCTTGGTATGTCAAGCTTTGATTTTGTTTAAACCATTTATATAAGGAGTTGGGATTATTCTTTTGGGACGAACCATCCGTGATGATTGCTATCATCGATGGTTCGGATCGGTTCTCCATTCATGCAGAGGCATGAGGGTAGAACTGTCTTTTGGGGAGTTGCTTAGTATAGATTTAAATTCCGAAATTTCGTTTATTATTCTATTGCATGCTTGATATACCAGTGTTCTGTGCTTAGCTAAGGGGCACGGTCAAGATGATCGTGCTGATGGCACGGGTTTCGGAGTGCCGAAATCCGGGTTGTCACATATTTGGATTGAGTAATGAAAATGTCAGAGGAACACTATTTAATCTGAGGACCTAAGAAACAGTTTAACTTACAAAATAGACTCATTTCAAATTCAGTGCTCATTAGATTTTAAAATTTATGAGCATTTAAATCAAGTGTGGAACCAAAAATAATATCATCAATGCAAATTTGAGCAGCAGTCAAATAAGACGATTCTTGTTTTAAAAATAAGGTTTTATCCACACTGCCACGTTTGAATCCGTTATTGATTAAATAGTTTGTTAGTCTATCATACCAAGCACGAGATGCTTGCTTTAAACCATATAATGTCTTTCTAAGTCAAAAAATATTTAGAGGATGATGTGGATCTTCAAACCCTTTAGGTTGTTCTACATACACTTCCTCAGAAAGAAAATCATTCAAAAATATGCTTTTGACATCCATTTGATATAATTTAAATTTTAAATGGCATGTCATGGCCAAAATGATACGAATGGACTCAAGTCTGGCCACAAGTGCAAATATTTCATGAAAATCAATGCCTTCTACCTGTGTGTAGCCTTGAGCCACTAATCTAGCTTTGTTTCTAATGATTTTACCTTCTTCATTTATTTTATTTTTAAAAATCCATTTTGTACCAATGATTATAATGTTTGAAGGTCTAGAAATAAGTTCCCACACATCATTTCTTTTAAATTGAGTGAGTTCTTGCATGGCCATAACCCAGTGTTCATCAAGAAGGACCTCTTTAACATTTTTAGGTTCAAGATTGGATGTATAACACACATGACATAAAAGATTTGAAATATTTTTGAATTTTCTCCTAGTCATTAACATTGTGGAGGCATCACCAATAATAGCACTAGGAGGATGACTTCTCATATTACCTGCATAGGAGGGTCTATTTTGAGATCGATTTTCAGAGATATTGTTATTTGTATCTTCTACACTTAAGTCTTTTGTGATATCAGAATTAGTGAATGTAGAATTTTCATTGTCAAATGAAGAATTAATGTTATCAAGTCTATGTTTTTCATGAATAATAGGAATAACAATATTTTTATCATCAATATCTATATTTACAACATTAGAAGAAACTGATTTTTGATTGTCTATAACAACATTTATTGCTTCAATCACAGTAAGAGTCCTTAAATTAAAAATCCTGTAAGCCCGACTATTTAAAGAGTAACCAAGAAAGATTCCTATGTCAGTTTTAGCATCAAATTTACCAAGGGATTCTCGATCCCTTAATATGTGACAAGCACTTCCAAAGACATGAAAGTAACTAACTTGAGAATTTTTACCATTCCATATTTCATATGGAGTTTTAGTAGTATTGGGTCTCAGGTACACACGATTTGATATATAACATGCAATACTTATGACCTTAGCCCAAAGATTTTTAGCCACATTGTTAGCATTTAACATAACTCTAGCCATTTCTTGAAGAACCCTATTTTTCCTTTCAACCACACCATTTTGCTGAGGTGTGTAAGGAGCAGAAAATTCATGTTTTATCCCATTTAAAGAGCAATATTTAACAAAAGATGAATTTTCAAATTCTTTACCATGATCACTACGAATTCGAGCAATAGAAAGATTTTTTTCAACTTGAGTTCTTTTGGAAATTATAACAAATTCATCAAAAGCCTGAGAATTCTCTCTAAGAAAAGCAACCCAAGTATACCTAGAAAAATCATCAACTAATACAAACACATATTTATTTCCCCCTAAACAACTCGTTCTCATAGGACCTACAAGACCAAAATGAATTAATTCAAGTATCCTAGAAGAAGTAGGAACATTAACTTTCTTGTGAGGAACACGGGTCTGTTTACCCATTTGACAAGCACTACAAATAGATCCATCTGGTTTACTTAATTTTGGTAAATCTTTAACAAGTTGATCAGAAGCTAATTTGTAAAGATTATTTTTGTTCATGTGCTCAAGCCTCTGATGTCAAATATTGATCTCATTTATTTTAGTGATGAGACAATTGTTTTTGAAGAGATCACTAAAAGTATAACAATTATCAGATGAACTAATTCCTTCAAGGACAATTTGATCAGTAGAATCAACTACAGTGCACAATTTTTTAGTAAAATTTATATTAATTCCATCATCACATAAATGACTAATACTAATGAGATTAGCCTTAAGTCCTTCAACATAAACGACTTCATTCAGTTTAGGACATCTAGGTGCTTCAATTGTCCCTTTACTAGTAATTTTACATGAACTTCCATTTCTGAAGGTCACATTTCCCTCCGAGCATGGACTTAGCTGAGAGAAGAATGATTTCTCACCAGTCATATGCCTGGAACAATCACTATCAAGGAACAATTTAGACGATTCACTAGCTTTAAGTGAAATATGAGCAACCTGAGTAGTCAAATCAGATTTTCGAATCCAAACACATTTGTATTTAAGAGTTGATTAATTTTGAATCACATTTTTGTTAACGTTTTTGTTTGAGCTGCTCAACCAGATGAATTTATTTTTATGCTTGACATTTTCATCTTTCTTCAAAGTATGAAAGTTAGGAACGTAGTAAGAAGTGTATTGAAAGGCGAATGGACAATACACAAAAGTATGCCCTTTCCACCCACAAGTATAACAGATTAGAACTCTTCTACTAAAAGATCTAGAAACAATTGATTTAGATTTACTTGAAGTTGGTTTAGAGTTCGTAGGAAATGATTTGGTTTCCTTAACAAATTTTGGGGCTTGAGTTATCTCAGGTTTAGGAATTTTGTTTAATGAATGAATATATCCAATACTTGATTTGTCTGTAGTTCTTTGACCTGATCTTAGTAAATTTTCCATTTTCTCATTAGCCTTGTAGAAATTTGAATATTTTACAGAAATGGAATCAAGTTCACTTTTTAAATTTTCATTAATTATGGTTTGAGAGAATTTGCTTTCTTTTCTTGTTCCATAAATTTAGAGTTTATACAACTCACTTTTTCTTGAAGTGTAATCTTTTCTTGAAATTGAGTTTTAAGTTGAGACTTAAGATTACTTATAGTGTTTGTTAACTCATTCACAACCTTGATCAATTTTACATTTTCTTTGGTAAGATGTAAGGATTCTTGATATAATTCACTATCAGCGTTAGTCATATCCAATACATCACTATCAGTTTCAATTTCATTTATAAACAATGTTTGAGATTGTGATTTATCAGATTCTACAAGTGAGGCTACAAAAGCTCTAAATCCATAAGCTACAGGTTCAGATTCATCAGATGATGACTCATTTTGACATTCAATTTCATGAGTGGCAGTGAAGACTTTAGATTTTCCTTTATCTTTCTTCCTGTTTGGGCATTTAGCAGCATAATGCCCATAGCCATGACATTTAAACCATTGAATAGTGTCAATGAGTTATTTGTGAGGTTTTTTATCAAAAGATTTGAATTTACTAGAATTTTTAAATTTTTGGAAGGATTGTTTTTTATTTTTGTAAAATTTTTTAAATTTTTTAACAAATAAGGCAAGTTCTTCTGATTGATCAGAATCACTGATAGAATCAGACTCTTCCTTAGATGATTTGAAAGCAACACTCTTAGACACATGATTGGCTTGTATTTCATATTCGTAAGTTTGCAAAGATCCAACTAATTCATCTAAGTTTAAATTGTTAACATCTTTAGATTCAACTATAGCATTGACTTTAGATTGGAATCGTTTAGGTAGAGACCTTAGTATTTTTCGCACAATTTTTGTATTCGAAATAGGTTCACCCAAATTGAAAGATCCATTAACAATGTCATTCAAACGAATATAAAAATCAGAGAACTTTTCATCCTGATCCATGTGAAGATTTTCAAACTGAGATGTAAGCATTTGAAGTTTGAATATCTTCACTTGAGGAGTCCCTTCATATGTAGTTTTAAGTATTTTCCAGGCATCCTTGGCTACAGTGCAAGTGCTGAGGCGGCGAAACTTTGAAGCAGTAACTGCTCCAAATAACGCATTAAGGGCCTTGAAATTGTAGCTAAGGTTGTCATAATCCTGATTAGTCCATAAAGATCTAAGTTTGATAGTAATATGTGGTATATTATCAACAACAGAGGTCGTAGTCGGTGGCGACCATCCATCCTCAATAGAGTATCAAATGTGTGGATCCATAGAACTTAAAAATGCTCTCATCCTTGCCTTCCAGTAAGGATAATTAGAGCTATCGAATAAAGGAGGTCTAGCAGTAGACGCACCTTCTCTCGGAAGATCGTTATATCCCAAATTAGATATTACACTTAATTCGTTAGAATTTACTAAATGACGTATGCTTTGATACCAATTGAAAATTGGAAATTATTAAAAATATAAAAAATAAACTAATTAACTCTAATTACACACAATCACCACACAACCATAAATTGAATACAAGTAATTTTTAACATGGAAAAACCTATCACAGGTAAAAATTACGGGATCTATCTCAAATCCAATAAAATAATTCACTATGAATAAAAATACCTTACAGTGCTTTAGAATGATATGCCCTATCACTCATCTCACCAACAATGATAGCCTCTCACCATCATCCGATCCATAGTGAAGAATTCAAACAACCGTTGCATCTAACGAAAGTCCACTCATCTCACACGAGCCACACACTCTCAAACATATATTAAGAACATACACAACGTTTTTGAGATTAAGATTTAAGGAATCAAAACCAAGGCAATCTCAAGGACAGAAATTAGGACCAGAATACTGAAAATGAAGGAATTTCGGATCAGTTATAAACTGTCCGAAACTACCTTTATTTTATAGGTTTTCGGGTCATGGGCGCCCGTGAATCACTCACGGATGTCCGTGAATGTATTACGGACGCCCGTAGATCCAAAAATGATAAAACGTTTGTCATTGATTTTACTTGGCACCACCAACATACTAAGGAGCAATACTGGTTTTTAAGTCATGATAATGACAATATATCTTACATCTTTTATTTATTTATGATTTATTTATTTAGAGAACTTTTTCTGAGGTTTAGGGCTACGGGTATCTTTCCTTATTTTATTTTTATTTTTTCGGATTATGATGGGTACATATTAGATTTTAGGGTTTTATATGGTTTTCAATGTAATTGAGTTTTGTTCTTATGTTATAGGGATTTCTATATAATGAATTCCTTTATCGTTTATTTAATTGTAATTTTACGAACAAACTAATTCTAACTCTGATGCATGCTCTCACCATCAATGCCCAAATTCATTCTTTGTTTAAAGACAATTTCTAGCTTAGTGTACTTTTATGAGGTAAAGGTTCAAGGTATCTTGATTTTTTCCTTCTAATTTTTGTTTTTTGGTTTAGGAATACTTTTCAGGTTCTAAGGTTATATATGGGATTTTGGTGCTATATTTTACGGGTTTCTATAGTATGAAGTATTTTACCTTTTATTTAATTATAATTTCCGTAGTAAACTAATTCGAGCTTGCTTGACTTCTAAGTCACAAGAAAAGTTCAAATCATAGAATAGAGGACCTTTCTAATTGGGTTTAAATATCCATCACAGTTATCCTTAGATCACTTGATCTCATATTTTTTTGAACTACACTAATGCCAAAGATATTTTGCCCATTGGATAGCTTGGAACGATGAAAATTCAGATTGCCCAAGACTTATGTGGTTTCTGCCTCCACCTGAGCAGCCTAAAATTCCAACCCAACCCTTTTTATTGCAATGTTCATCTACTAAATATAAGTTAAGCATCATTACCTTCTCAATGAGATTCATGGAAGACAAAACATTTGCAATGTCATATAATCTTCTGGCTTTTGCTGCAGAATTTCTTATCAGAAAGAGTTATATATAGATTGGTAAATTTATTGATAAAAATTCACTTCATAAATATAGGAGAGCAGAAAAGATGGGTTACGTCTCATTTGCCAAGAATTGTGACCATCACAAAGCAAGAGCTTTGCCACTTCATCAAGTATGATCACATCAGCCTGAATAAGAAAAAGGGACACCAGATCAGGGATTTAAAGACCAAGATATATCGTTATATATATCTTGGTCTTTAAAAAACCAACTAAATAATCCAACAAAAAAAACTGAAAAATTAGCCACCTCACCTGTGGTCCAAAATGCATTTTTGGTTACTATGTTGGTGATACTAGAAGAAAATTATATAGAACACTTACTCTTTTGTATCTATGAAGTTTATACAGGTATTCTTGCTGTAAACTTGCCCTTCGTGTCCTCTTAAACTATTTAGACACTGGGAGAGCAAGACCTCCTCGAGTAATTCTGCAAATATGTATATTATGAAAATTCAATTAAGAGCGTAGAAATCCACACAAAAGATAAAGCAATGCAAGAGAGAGGTCCGACTTATCAGTAGAGATAATGACTTCTTAAGCTAAAACTGAAAACTATAAAAATAGTACTAATCAACAACAATAATAAAACAGATTTTTCTGAAAACTATACCCAAGTTTTTCAAAGTAAAAGAAAATGCATATATGAAGTGATAGGTGTCTATTGAACTAATGCAATTCCAATAATAATGGCAATAGAACAGCGAAGGAAGTACAGTAGCGAGACCAAGGTTTGACCAAAGTTCATCTGATGACACTATGCCTAAACATGAAGTGGCTCCAGAGGAACTTGCCTGGTAGATAAACTCCAAGAAGGAAACTCAAAGTAAAAAATTAAACATGCTCAGCAGATATACAGTATGATAACCGTGCATTATTCCTAATCCGCTTTTATAACTTTTTAAAAGAAAACATCTGAAGTGCTTACAAAATTGCCGGCTGTAGATACTTCGCTTCCAGATTCCGTGCTCACCATCAATGAATTCTTTAGTACTCAAATAGAACTCTCTTGAAACCTTGCATTGCCAGTATTAGGATGCTCAGGTTTAGAGCAATATTTTCATTGTAAAGTTAAAATGTACATGATGTTATAACTGACTCTAGAGAACCAAAATTGTGAACAGTAATGATGAAGCTTGAGGGAATTGAAACAATTCAATGTTTAAAATATATAGAATATGTTGGCAGATCACATCATTGATCATCAATATATAAATAATTTTTTTAGAGAAAAATTCCCAATATGTTTCTTCATTGGCTGATATGCAACACTTACATGTGCAGCAATAGTGTCAGCCTTTAAAGTTGCTATATATAACCATGAATGTTACCAATTTTTTGTTCATAAATTAAACTATAAATCATATATTTTATCTTCTGTTTCTTCTTAGCTGTTGTGTCAGAGGCCTGCTTGAATATATTCTGTTTGTTTTAATAAAAAAACCACTTAGATGCTAAGAATAATGATAATAGTTAAGGTAATTTTATCACAAGGATAAAAACACAAGAAACTTAATCATTAAATCAGAAGATTTCAATAAATTCCTTATGGAAAAAAGTGAGGGACAATAAAGTTGTATCACAAAATTAAGCAAACGTGTACAGATATTTAGTACTAGCCCAGAATTGTGACAACCCAGATTTTCACACTCGGAAATCCGTGCCATCAGGATCATACTCTAGATGATCCCTAAGACAAATCGTAAAGTGTCTGCTCGTATAGCGGAAACCGAGCAGACACAGTACAGCAGTGGTAGGTTGAGCCATCTCATAGGACATTTAACATAAAGAAATAATAAATAAAACATGTAATTCTATTTACTAAAAGAATATGCATTCCCAAAATGGAATCAAGAAGAACCATTGGTGATGGACATCCATCACCCAAACAATGGTTCCAATAGAATGTATAAAATCACCAACTTACAATATAGATAGTAATATATATATATATAGACAGTGGCCACCATGCACACAAAATAATTCGAAATATCCAAAATGCTAACATCAGACTCAGTACCCAGGCTACGGATAGAACTCGTCCGCCTGGATATCTGTCTCCTCGTCCTCGGCTTCAGCCTCTAGATCAGGCTGGTAGTCAGGGTCGCTCTCAGTGCCGGAACCACAACCTCAGAACCTATAAATGGTTTAAAAACAAGGTGAGCTACATCATAGCTCAATAGAAGAATTCCAACTAAACGAATTGAATATGCAAATCATGCTATCTCAAAACAGAAATCAAATCAAGACGTACAATCATGACAATTCAAATCAAATACTGAGCTTTTAGAACAAGAAATCAGATGTTATGCAAGTATATGATCAGAGAACTTAAATTGTGTATGTTTAACTTAAGAAACTCCCGTGACTATATAGCACGGAGTAAACAGGAATAATCCGATAGGAAACCCCAACCAATTGTCGTTCACATGAACAATTTTAGTTTGCAACAATGCCTCATCTATGGAGTGCAATTGTGCCGAGGGATTACAAGCAGATGCACAAGTGTGTCAGGCATCGGATATACCGCCGGGTCGGTGGGGATCATTTGGTTAAATCATAAAATTACATACACACATAGACCTCACAGATTAGATAGCAGAATTCAGGAGCAGGTTTCAGAATACAAGATCAGAAAACAAGAATCAGATATGCGAACATGCTTGATAAAACAGAAATCAGGATGCAGATATGAAATAAACATGAAATCATACTCAAAACAGTTTAGGTTGGTTTTCCCCTACCTCATGTCAAAATATCTTCTAAGCAAATCCAAAGCTTTTCAAGACGTCATGGTTTGATCCTAGACCATAAGCACAACATTCTATATGTCAGGAATGTCGGGATGTGAACTGGCACGGTGTCCAGTAGTATTCAACTCACAAATTTACACAAGCCAAAAACAGGAGTGATTGATCGATCAATACTTCTTGTTGATCGATCAATAACCCTATTGATCGATCAATACCCTCTTAGCTCTCAACCAGGAACATAGTCAATTGATCGATCAATAGCCCTTATTGATCGATCACTACTCATCATTGATCGATCAATACACTTATTGATCGATCAATAACCTCTTCTCTCTTCACTTCTAACACAGCTAAAATTGATCGATCACCACTTTGGTTGATCGATCAATGCCTCCTGTTGATCGATCAATAGCCTCTATTGATGGATCAATAGCCTAAATTCAAAATTTCCCACCTTCTGTTCACATTTAATATTTATACAGATTGATCGATCAATGCATTCATTGATCGATCAATACCCTCCAGTGATCGATCAATACCTTTGTTGATCGATCACCAACTGTCATTGATCGATCACTTTCTTGTTGATCAATCAATACCTAGGATTGATCGATCAATGCCTAAATTGATCGATCAATGCTCTTCGAACACTGAACTTCCAGAATTCTCAAGCTTCTGTTCACTTTTCTGTCCTATATAGATTGATCGATCAATGGCCTTCATTGATCGATCACCACCAGTCATTGATCGATCAATACCTTCATTGATCGATCAATAATGACAGAACTTCTGTCATTAATGGAGACCATCTACCTCCCCATTTTCAACCCACTTTTTCATTAATGGTTTCATACAACCATTAACACACTCTCACTTGCATATATAAGGGCATCCAACTGCCCATTTTTAACACACGGACTCACCTTTATTTGGGCCCTTTTGGGGTTTCGGCAAATCGATCCGAACGAGGGTTTCTGATCCGGCTCTCAAATTCGTCGGCAATGCGACCCAGAACAGAGCTCTTGCGTCTCCGCTCCCGCACTCGGCGACAGCACACCTTCTAACTAATCAGGTATGACGTATCAACATCGATTTCGCACTCTCCAAGGTTATGTAAACACTAACCTAAGTGCTCCCAGCTCATGGTTCTTCAAGGACCAACAAGCTCTAAACAAAAATCTTTAGGGTTTACAGAATAGGAAGAAGAAGATGGAGGAAAATGAACTCCTAGGTCTTCTTTCCTTCTCTTATAAGCTAATAAACAGATATTTCTGTTTACCTTAGCTTATATTCCGGTGTGGAGCATGAACACCATTGATGCGGCGTAGCACGCCGTCTCGACGTCTTACATGACTTAGATTTAAGTGAGAATTCACACATGAACTCACCTACGTACAGGCTAGTATTATTTCAACTAATATTATTTACTAAATTTTAAATTCGTTTCGATTTCCGTGTCGGGCACGCATATCGAAACAGTTAGGTTCTTGTTCGAAATTTTTGAGCTATTACAAGAATTATAGAATAAAGATGTTCTAGGTAAATTGTCAGAACCCAAACATAGAGATGAAAAAATGCTGACTACATTTTTGAACCAGAAAATGCAAGCGAAATAGTTATTTGGAGGGATGCTACTGACTTAGATCCGTGGATCAGAAGGGCAAGATCCTAATCTGATGAACAAAACCATAGCCACGTAGAGAACCTACACATAAGATGAACATCTAAGAACTAAAATATGTTAGGGAAATGAAGAAAAAACACATCAAATGATGCATCTCATAACCAAAAATAAAAACAAACTAATGAGGCCAACATAATATGCAAGACCGAACCTTCTTAATGAGCTAATTTATGAGCTTCTCATGTATCATGCAGTTTTTTGCTGAACTGGCGGGCTAATTCAGTAAGAAGTCTTTTGAACTCCAGGTCATCCTATTCCATCAGCCATTTATACTTCCATCTTATTTAAGTATTGATGTTTTGATGCATGTCTATAAAACGACACCAAATTTATTATATTCTTCCTATTTCGTGATCTTGGTTGTATTAAGTTTCTATTTGCCCGAGCTATAATTTTATAAATTCACATAAGGTAAAGATTAAATTTGGAATGAGAATGATGTCACCTTAAATTATTTGTCAAATTCACTGTATCATTAGAATAAAAACTATAGGTAACACTATTCATTTATTTCTGAAAACTACAGATAACAGAGTCATTAAATAAATGATGGTAGTTTTTTCTTCTAGAGTCTTCTTGTATTTCCTCATGTTAATAATCAAATCATTTACTTTATGTTTCTTCAAATATCTTCTTTTCAATAGTCAAATCAATGACATTTTCCTTGTTTATTCTAATTTCTTGTTCCACCCACACTAATAGATTTAATTAGATAAGACTGCTATTTTACTCATCATTAGATTCTATTGTGCCTACAAGAAGACTCTAGAAGAAAAAACTAGCGCTTACATTTTTAGACAGACACTTGTACTTTTCTCATTAGCTATTTACTCAAAAGTACCACAATTCACTTGCACAGAAATAAGTAGGAAAAATAAATATCATTTTTATCTATTTACTCCTTTGATACTGTTCTACAAGGATGATGGCAATTTAAATTTATCTGGGCATCTTGTTCCGGGACTAGGAAAGTTATAATATTTGGGACTATTTCTTTAAGGTGTTACAACTTGCACTTGAGCTTTGTACTGTGGTACATGGTTAAAAACAGAGGCTTTGTTATCTTTTGGATATGTGCCACATGAAATATCCATCTAAGCCATCGGATCGGAAAACTATGATGTAAAGATCTTTGGGCTAAATATTACTACGAAAAATAATCTCTATCATCTGATATCTCACAGTCAACCATTGAATCAAATGATGGCCTTTGACTTTATTCCATCGAAAGATAGAGTTCACGTTTCGTGTCAATCTTTTGTGTAGTAATCTTGATCATTCTTTGGTTAACATTAATGCTTCTATGTATCATCCTGTGTTACGAAAATTGCTCACTTATTTTTGTAAGTGGTAAATGCTTGCTTGAATCTTAAATGCTTATGTGCATCTTCCCATGTGTTAAAAAAATTGTCTTCTCTTTGCCGTAACTCTTGAGTTATTTTTCTAAGTTATATTATTAATTTTTATTGAAAAGCATTTGTTGTTTCTTTTGCATCAAAATATATTTGTTAATATCCTTGCTACTTGCTTGCAGATATGGTTATGGTCTATTATCTGTAAATGGACATTCCCTTTAACCTTGGTGTAAACTACCTAACAAAAATGTCATTCAAGGGATTACTCCAGCTGAGTTTTGGAAGTTGGAGAACTTGATCATATTGGAGTTGTAATAATAACAGATTTTTTTTTTTTGAAATGATATCAGAATTTGTAGGATCATTTCCCCAAAATTGGATTTAGGTTATTACTATTTTTAAGGTAAAGATGATTCCTTTTTGCATAGAACTGTTTAGTGCTTCTTTGTGGAAAAGATTGTTCTTTTACTCTTAATATTGAATTTTCTCATGTTCAAACAATATTTTTTGTCAATTAATCTTACAATTATTTTCTTATTCTAACTCAAAGCAGGTATGAGAAAATCAGATAAATGATTAAACAATGTTTGATATGATTCCCATTGACATAATAATCTTAATCAATTTATTGAAGTCTATCATTACGAATAGTCTGTGAATTATTTAATGTCATATATCAATTTAGCTTGGTCAAATAGTGTTTGAATGATCTTTCATCAAATGATCTTACACCATTTACATCGATCCCTAAAATCATTATAAATAAGTTGCCCGCACCTGCTATGCACATGTGGAGAGAGATTATATCTAGAGATGAGAGCTGGACGGAACCAAAAGAGAGAGGCGTAATCGACCTTTATAAGAGTATTTGAATGGAAGATATATATATTTATATATAATACACACACACACTAACGGATAGCGCCTGCTATGCAGATGTGGAGAGGAGAGATTTTATCTGGGGATGAGAGATGGAGGGAACCAAAAGAGAGGCCTAACCCACCTTTGTAAGAGTATTTGAATGATAGGTACCCTAGATTCTTTCATGAGAAGGTTTCCAAAATCTTCCCCCTTTTAAGGTTATTTTTTTAAATCCTCCCATATATTTTTTTAATATCTAATAAAATATCAAAATTATCCTAAAAGGGGGAAGAATATAGACAATGGGTTGAATGGGGTTGGCTACTAGGCCAATAAAAATTAAAAAAGTACGGATTTTTTAACTTTTTTTCCGTAGTTTTTCATTTTTTTTGGATTTTATTGAATTTTTAATATTTTCTTCATTATTTTTATGTAAAAAAAATATGATTGCACTTTTTTTAACGAAATATTTATCGGCCTAGTGGTCCATCCGTCCAACCCATTTTCTTGATTTTCCCCATTTTAGGAGTAATTTTGATATTAAAGTGGATATTTATGGTTGAGGGGCATTTAAATAACTAAGTTTTTAAGTGTAGGGGTTTATCATATATTTAAAAAAATGAGAGGATTTAACATGGTAACTTTAAAAGAGGGGAATTTTAGAAATTTTCCATTGTTTCATTTTCTCAACCTATGATTCTCCTGTAGTGTCTATAGAGTGGGTAATCCACACCGTCAAAATGATAGATCATAAGTAGAAGGGCAATGGGCCCAAAAATCACATTTTTTGAGAGCTTTGAATCATCTAATCTATAGACTCTAATATTAACGGTTATTCTTAGTTTTAATGGTTTATATTAAAACTAATCTCTCTCTCTCTCTCTCTCTCTCTCTCTCTCTCTTAATTTATGTCTCTCTCCAAATATCTCTCTCTCTCTCTCTCCTGAATAATGGAAAGTTGAATTTAGGGCACTTTAGAAAAAAGGGATGCTTTTTGTAAGTTTTTGGAGTATTATACGACAACCAAAGATTTTAGAAAATCGGGATTTGACGAAAAATAGAGGTACTAAAAGATGTGAGATGCAAAAAGTTTCTCATGTGTGATAGACCACAAGGATTCTAGGTCATGTGAAATGACCATAGTGCCCATCTACTTATCTTCATCTCTAGCAACCCAAAATTGAAACCTTCTTCTCCACCAAATCAAAGCTTCGGTTGTTGGGCATTTCAATTTCTGTGTGATTATATGGTGATGACCCCCCATTTACGAATTTTTACACTATTAATCTTCTTCTCCAAAAAGTCAAAGCTCCAGATCGGTGTTGACCTTCATTAATGGTGACCTCCATTAATGGTTTTCATCGGACGACCTCCATTAATGGTGTTTCAAATCATGTGTGAGTTGTTGATAACCTCCATTAATAGCATATGAGTGGTTGGGCTAAAGGTTTTAAGGAAAAAATTTAAATTCATAATATAAAAAATTATTCCTAACTTCATCACCGGCGAGGGCGATGGTGTCGCGTGAAAAATCGGCGTTGATCAAGGTTTCATCTAAATGTTCTCCGTTTTCCAGTTGATTTTTTGGAATCATTTTGCTCACAATTTCAACGGTCGGAAGTTGGTTTCCTGCAAGGTTTAAAAATGGCGTCGAAGAGCTCTCGTAGGGTCACAGTTGTCGGTATGGTGTCGTCGGCGCCGTTGTTGGAGAGCTCCGGTAGGATTTAGGAATGGCGTCGTCAATGCTGCTGTCTGTAGGGTTTAGGAATAGCGTCATCGGCACAGTTGTCGGAGAGCTTGAACAAAGAGGGAAAATTTATGAGTATTTTGGATATATCCCATTTTGTTGACTAAAGTAGAAATACATTTTCACGTTCCCACAGACCTTAAAATTCTATGAAATCCCTCTTTTCTAAAAACTTGGGTTTTTGTATAATACTCCAAAAACTTACGAAAAGAAGCATCTTTTTCTAATTTTCTCTTGAATTTGTTAAGCATGTGAGATATTTACCATTGATGGTGCTCTTTTTCTATTTTCTATGTGTCAAATACTCAATTCAAAGAGCTGGAATCTATTAAATTTGTAAATCCATTTTTTATATTTTTCGAAAAATTGTCAAAACAGACCCTTAATAAAAATTCAATGAGTTGGATGAGTTAGATAGTACCAACTCTTGTAACAGTTTGTGTGGAACGACAGCCTCAGACATTATAGTTTTATAAAGACTTTGGTATTATGTATCCCGCCGATGTTATAAGATTGATATGTGGGATTTGAACATCTGTGTAACCTATGTGTGATCGGTGCTGATCATATGACTATATTTCACACCTTAAATCCTACATTTAGCTGTTCGATGAAAGCATCTGATGATTGTTGTGAGGCTTTGATGTTTACAGGTGTTTTCGACCATTAGATCGTTCAAAAGCCTAAAAGAAGGAAATTAAAGGCTATGCAAGAGCTATGGACAAAAAGGTCCAAAGAAGCATTGAGATTCGAGAAGAGAATCAATATCCATCAAGAAAGGAGACTTTACATTGAAGAGTCAATCGATTGAAGAATCATTGTCAATCAATTGACAGATGAAATAAAACTTCAGTCCGGAAAATCAATCGATTGAGACATGAAAATCAATTGATTGGCACATAAGGCAGAAGTGCCCTAAAGAAATTCGAACTCAAATTCAATCGATTGAGACTTCTGGCTCAATCGATTGAGGCAATTAGGTTTAGGTGTGCTCGGCCATTATAAAAAGGAAGCTAAAGCTTTGAATAGGGGGCTCTGTTTTTGGACTTGGTGTTAAGATCTTTTGAGATTTTTTATCTTTGGGGAACTTCTTTTCATCTTTTTAAGGTCTTCTTCTCTCCTTCTTCTAGGGTTTTGATCAGGGTAGATTGTACCTAGGATTTGCATTGTTTTCTTTTAAAAGCATAGATTGTATTTAGGAGAAGGATTGTAAACAAATATCTCTGGGGAAGAAATAAAAAATGAATGGCTTTGAATGAACAAGGAGATCATACACCAAAGATGAGCGGCTAAATCAGTAGATCGGGGAAGATGTGATCCCCAGATAAGTACCCATATTTATGATTAATACTATAGTCTAATGTTTTTATTGTTTTGATCTATACATCATGAGATACGCTATGCTTCTTACATGACTCATACCGCAATGATAGGCTGAGTCATTATTTTTAGATAGAGTATGCCGGATTGATGATCATACTTTATGTCAAATCATTTTTATGAATGAATGATGGTGATGGTGTGAATGATGCTTTAATGAAAGGGGGGTACAAATCTGGGGTAGCATGTTTCTTGATCTTATTTAAATATTGCTCTTAGATTCAGCGGTAATTAGTTGTTTAGATTAATTTATTTTTCTTGCATTTAGGAAAAGTGTGATAAATTTTTGATAAATTGAATCTGCCCTTTGGTACTTCCTTAGGGACGTTTTTAAATCTCTGAAAGAATTAATTAAAATTCACGTTTCCCCGTGGGTTCGACACCCTTGTTCTTGCCATACTGCAATAGATCTTGTGCACTTGCAAGGGTTACATTTAAATCGATCAAGTTTTTGGCGCCGTTGCCGGGGAATTTCGGCGAAATTTTGATTAATTCGGATTAGGGATTTTTTTTTTGTTTTTAGCAGTCAATCGATTGAGAACACTTCCTCAATCGATTGACTCTATTCTGTGCTAAAGAAACTACGTGACAGACAATCGATTAAAACCTTCTTGTCAATCGATTGATTGTGTCTTGTGTTTTTATCAGCACTTCTGTGTCAATCGATTGACATTAACTTGTCAATAGATTGACACTAAAAAAAAATTTTTAAAAAAATATCTTTAATTCCAAAAATTTGGAAGTTTGTGGATTTGAAATCTGAAATTTGGTGCTCAAAGGTTGATTTTTTTTTGTTTTCGAACTTAAATTTTTGCAATTAAAATTTTTGAAATTTAATTTCTAAATTAAATTTTGATTTTCTTGTGTGAATTTTGATTTTTGAATTTTTTTTTTTTTTTTTTTTAAAAAAAAAAACTAATATTTAGATTTTTGATTTGCAAAATCTTCTTTCCCTTATTTTTCTCTCTTAGGTAAGTTTGTGTAGGACTCTTTTAGGAAGTTTAGGTTTTTAGGACTTCTTATTTTAGTAGTATTCTTTTTCCTTATTTTCCTCTTTTAGATATTCTAAGATTTTCTAAAATTAGTTATTAATTTTCTTTTTAAGAAGTTTATAAATTTAGGATACCTTCCTTAGGAAATTTAAGAATCTTTCATTTTTTCCATTATTTTTCTCTTTTAGATAAGATTCTTAGGATTGCCATTAGATTTAAAATTTTAATTTCTAAGTTTAATTTTGAAATTTTAGTTTTAATTTTTGAAATTCAAATTTAAAAAAAAAAAAAATTAAAATTAAAATTAAAATTTTTTTTTCTTGTTTTGCTTTTCTTTTCTTCTTATTTTGGCCACTGTTCATATTAGAACTCAACCGATTGAAGCTTCAGGTTCAATCGATTGAGACTGGAATATTCTCTGTTGTGATCTTTGCTTTTCTTTCAATCGATTGACATTCCTCTGTCAATCGATTGACAAAAATTCTGTGTTTGCCATTTCGACTGAAATCCTTGTGTTAACTTGCTTTGACCTTTGAACCTCAATCGATTGAGAACAGTTCTTCAATCGATTGACTGATAAAGTCATTTCTGTAAAATTTTAAGTGTGCTTCTGTCAATCGATTGAGATCTTTGCTGCAATCAATTGAGCCTATTTTGTGGATTTGTTTTGGATTCTTCAATCCCTGTTTGTGAGCGTGGTGTATGAGCTTTACTCGTTCTCATCACCCACATCTGCTACCATTTAATCTTGAGATCGAACGATCTTGTAGAGAGAATCGTAGAATTCAAAGGAATCAGTATTATCATACTGATACCATGGCTGATCAAAGGCAAGAAATGAATGGGAACAACCAGAATATCAATAATGGCAATAGTGGAAATAATGGAAATGATGGGAATAACAATTACAATGAGGGCCCTAGAACACTCGAATATTATAATGATCCTGGTTTTTACGAGGATCAGGAATGTATAATGCATGATCCCATTCCAGGAAACCACTATGAATTCAAATCAGCGATGATCCAAATGCTACCAATTTTCCATGGGTTAGCAAATGAAAATCCGCACGTTCATCTAAATGAATTCACTGGGGTATGCAAAATGTTCAGAGTCCACAATGTCACTGATGAGATAGCTAAACTCCGACTCTTTCCTTTCTCTTTAAGGGACAAGGCAAAAACGTGGTTTTATTCCTTAGAACCGCAATCTATTCAGAGTTGGGCAGAGCTACACCATCAGTTTCTTAAAAAATATTTTCCCATGACCAAAGCCATTGAGTTGCGTCAGAAGATTCAATTCTTTTCCCAACAACCTACTGAAACATTCCATGAATGTTGGGAACGTTTTAAGGAATTGATTAAGAGTTGTCCAAATCATCAAGTTCCAAGGTGGCAACAGGTCCAAAGTTTTTATAATGGACTGATTCCTGAAGGACGCATGGTTGATGCATCGTGTGGTGGATCATGTGCCACAAAAGAAGCTAATGAATTGTGGGCATTGTTTGAGAAGTTATACCAAACTTCGATACAAAGTGAAACACTGGGGCGAACTAACTTGGATTTGGCATCTAAATCTCATGTGTTGACAAGAGATGGATTGTATAATGTCAAAAATAATACCTCTGATCTATCAACAAAGGTTGATATGTTGTCCAAGCAAATGAATATGTTGTTAGCTGCGACCAAGTAAGCTAAAGCTCCTGTCACCCCCACTGTGTGTTCAATTTGTGACCACCCAGGTCACATGGCTAATGAGTGCCCCACTACCTTGTCATTATTCCCTGATTAACCTACTCCTCAAGAGCAGGGTAGAAACATATACTCCAATACCTATAACCCGGAATGGAAAAATCACCCCAACTTAAGATGGGGTGGTTCAAACCAAACTGGTCAGGTAAACCAGCAGTACAGAGCCAACACAATGGGCGGACAACAAAATTTCCGCCCACAACAGAATCCCACTACCCAGCAGAATTCTAATTTCCAGCAGAACCCTCCTTATTACCATCCGAATTCCGATTACCGAAAAAATCAGAATTTTAATCAACCTCAGGCTACCGTTGCTAGAGATTCTGATTTGGAGGAAAAGGTGATGCGAAGCATGCATGCTTTCCAACAGATGATGATAGATCAATTCACCAATGACGAATCACCGAGTCAACGAGAGGAAGGTAGGCTCCTAGCCAACCCGTCCAACAATCCTCGAGGTCAAGCACCACCGATGCAGACCATCGAATAGTCAACAGCTTGAAAGTCAGAATGGTGAGAAGTGGAAGAGAAGTTGATAATCAAGTGAAAATGCCTGTGGAATCTGATCAGGAAAAAGAGGAAGCAAGAGAAGCAGCAAAAGAGAAAGAAAACAAATCAGAGAAAAGAACAGAGAAAGAGAAAAGAAAAGAGAAAGAGAAAGAGCAAAGAAGAGAAAAGGGAAAAGGGAAAAGAAAAAGTAATCGAGGATGAGTCTCCCTCAACTGTCCAACTAGGACATGAACAAGAATCAAAAATGGAACCTGCACCTTATGTCCCAAGGGCACCATTCCCTCAATGCCTAATTCCTCCATCTAGAATGGGAAAGGGACCAGGAAAAATGGAAGAAATTTTCGAAACATTCAAGCAAGTAAAGATAAATCTTTCATTGCATGAAACAATCAAACAAGTGCCTGAGTATGCAAAATTTTTCAAAGATTTATACACTCGTAAGCGAAAGGCGCGTACTCATATTTCCAAGAAAGTGTTCCTGACTAATCAAGTCAGTTCAATATTACAATTGGAAACCCCACAGAAACTCAAAAACCATGGAGTTCCAACTGTTCCATGTGTCATTGGTGGGCAACCAATTGGAAAAGCGCTATTGGATTTGAGAGCAAGTGTGAATCTAATCCCATACTCAATATACGAGAAACTCGGATTAGGAGAATTGAAACCCACGACGGTCACACGCCAACTGGCCGATAGGTCAGAAAGAAGACCTAGGGGAATTATCGAGGATGTTTTGGTTGGAATAGACAAGTATGTCTTTCCAGTGGACTTTGTTGTTTTAGACATAGAACCACCTGTTAAATCAATTAATCAAGTCCCCATCATCCTTGGACGTCCGTTTCTCGCCACTGCCAACGCTTGCATTAATTGTCGAACGGGAGTCATGGACGTTTCTTTTGGGAACATGAAGGTCAGATTGAACATATTTCATGCGATGAACCATTTTCCTAACGAGGATGAGGTCGAATGTTTTTACATTGATCAGATGGACGAAGTGGTGGATGAAGCATTACCATCAATGCTCACCAAAGAAGAATTTGAAACCGCTTTGTTGGCCATCTATGAAGAAAAAGGATCTGAAAGGAAGCAGTCCGAAGAGACGAGGTTGAGTTTATCATGTCCAGATGATAACTTATGTGAAGTTGTGACTAAGATAAAACCGTTACCCATTGAAGTAAAAGCTGAACCGACTCCATCAATTGAGGAGCCACCAACTGTGGAATTGAAACAGTTGCCTGAATCGCTCAAATACGCTTTTCTGGGGCCACGAGAAACGTTTCCGGTAATAATTTCATCCACGTTGTCTGAAGAACAAGAGCATGACCTGTTGAAAGTGCTTCTAGATCACAAGCAGGCTATCGGATGGACTCTAACTGATTTAAAAGGGATTGACCCATCAGTATGTATGCACAAAATACATCTGGAAGATGAGAGTAAACCATCGAGAGAACCGCAGAGGCGACTTAATCCAAACTGGAAGAAATCGTTTTAAAGGAAATCATTAAATTACTTGAGGCTTGAATCATCTATCCGATTTCTGATAGTGAATGGGTTAGTCCAGTCCAAATTGTCCCGAAAAAGTCCGGAATCACTGTGAAAGAAACTGCGAAAGGAGAATTGTTGCCTACTCGTGAGACTACTGGGTGGCGTGTCTGCATTGATTATAGAAAATTGAACACAGCTACCAGAAAGGATCATTTTCCCCTTCCGTTCATCGATCAAATCCTCGAGAAGTTAGCAGGGCAAGAGTTTTATTGCTTTCTTGATGGTTATTCGGGATACAATCAAGTGCCCGTTTTTCCACCTGATCAAGAGAAACGACATTCACATGCCCTTACGGTACTTTTGCATATCGAAGGATGCCGTTCGGCTTATGTAATGCACCTGCTACTTTCCAACGATGTATGTTGGCCATATTTTCGGATATGATTGACAAGTTCATCGAGGCGTTCATGGACGACTTCTCGGTTTTTAGGAAAACGTTTGGTTCTTGTTTGAATCACCTCGCACAAGTTTTACAACGTTGTGTGGATTCTAAACTTGTTCTTAGCTGGGAGAAGAGTCATTTCATGGTTCAACAAGGAATTATGCTGGGGCATATTGTTTCTAAGAAAGGAATTGAAGTGGATAAGGCCAAAGTCGACCTAATTGCCAATTTGCCCCCACCAAAGAGTGTTCGACAAATTCGATCATTTTTGGGGCATGCTGGATTTTATAGGCGATTCATTAAGGATTTCAGCAAGGTGGCTAAACCTTTATGTACCTTGCTTGGTAAAGATGTACCTTTTGAATTTGATGAGCATTGCATGAAATCATTTCTGAAGCTGCGTGAACTCTTATCAACTGCACCAATAATCTAACCACTGGATTATTCTCTCCCATTCGAACTCATGTGTGATGCATCTGATTACGCTATCGGAGCTGTTTTATGGCAAAGGGTGAACAAATTACCTCACGTAATTTATTATGCCAGTAAGACGTTGATCGATGCACAGCTTAACTACACCACCACTGAGAAAGAACTATTAGTTGTGGTGTATGCTCTGGATAAATTTCGTTCTTATCTGCTTGGATAAAAAATAGTGGTCTTTTCGGACCACTCTGCATTGAAATATTTGTTGGCAAAGAAGGATGCCAAACCAAGATTGATCCGCTGGATTCTGCTACTTCAAGAGTTTAATTTCGAAATCAAGGATAAAAAGGGAGTTGAGAATGTTGTGGCTGATCACTTGTCTCGCATTTTGCTTGAAGAATTGGTTACACCTGAACCTATCCGGGACACTTTTCCGGATGAGAAATTAATGGCAATTGACGCGACCGCTACGAAAGTACTTTGGTTTGCCAATATCGTGAATTATTTGTTCACTGGCAAAATCCCTACTGAATGGGGAAAGAATAATAAGAACCTCTTTTTCTCCCAGATCAAATACTATTTTTGGGATGAACCACATTTGTTCAAGATCTGTTCAGATCAAATCATCAGGAGATGTGTACCAACAGAAGAGCAACTAAGCGTTCTCGATTTCTGCCATGCTGGAGCCTGTGAAGGCCATTTTGGAGGACAGAAGACTGCACAGAAAATTCTTCAAAGCGGATTCTACTGGCCCTCCATCTTTCATGACGCTGCTCAATTTTGCAAAGAATGCCAAAGATGTCAGCAGCTTGGAAATATTTCAAAACGAAATATGATGCCCCTAAACTCGATTTTGATTGTTGAAATTTTTGATGTTTGGGGGATTGACTTCATGGGTCCTTTTCCCCCATCTTTTGGGTATTCATACATTCTCGTAGCTGTTGACTACGTTTCCAAATGGATTGAAGTTGTGGCAACCCGTTCAAATGACCACAAAGTGGTGGTCAAATTTTTGAAGGAAAACATCTTTAATAGATTCGGGTTTCCACTAGTGATCATTAGTGATGGCGGTTCGCACTTCTGCAACCGCTATTTTGCTACTTTAATGAAGAAATACGGCGTCACCCACAAGGTTGCAACACCGTATCACCCGCAAACTAGTGGTCAGGTGGAAGTGTCGAACCGAGAGATTAAACGAATTTTAGAAAAGACGAAACGATCGGATAGAAGAGACTGGTCAAATCGACTTTCTGATGCTCTGTGGGCCTATCGCACCGCCTTCAAGACACCAATTGAAATGTCTCCGTTCAGAATTATCTACGGGAAAGCATGTCATCTTCCTGTTGAATTAGAGCATAAGGCATTTTGGGCCATCAAAAGATTCAATTTCGACATGCAAGCCGCAGGATCAAATCGACGGCTACAGTTGAGTGAACTGGACGAACTACGCTACGATGCATATGAAAATTTGAAAATGTACAAAGAAAGATACAAGCAGCTTCATGATGAGTCAATTTCTCGAAAAGAGTTTCACATTGGGCAAAAGGTTTGGCTGTTTAATTCCATACTAAAGCTTCACCCTGGAAAACTGAAATCTAGATGGGAAGGCCCATATCAGGTTGTTTCCATTAATATGCATGGTGCAATTGAGATCCGTAGTCTCAAGGACAATCGAGTTTTCAAAGTCAATGGGTGATGAGTAGTGAAATATGATGATATTTCACCCCTAGATACCTATATTTAGTTATCTGATGAAGGCTATCTGATAAGAATTATTAGATTTGAAGTGTTTCAGGTAAATACAAGCCAAGTGCAGAAAACAACCCAAGAATTCTGAAAATAATGTCAAAACACTGCAACTTTGGGTCATCGAGAACTTGGTGCGACTTGTAGCTCAATTTGGACATTCACGACAGCCGAATTATGAAATTATTAAAACACAAAAGTTGTAGATCTTTCTATCAGATTTCCAACAGATCAAGAATCACCTCAATCCGAGTTCGAGATAGAGAGTTATGGCCAAAATATCAAAGCAGTATCTGATGCAAAGTTCGGCGGGAATTCACGAAAATCTGGGAGGTCGATCCATCGACCCTATTGGGTCAATTAATCGACCCTAAATTTTTGAGTTGGAACACCTCTATGGCTGGGAAACTTCGGCTCTATTTAAAGCGAATCAAACACTTCGGAAAATAAAAAATTAGAGAGAGGAAATTAGAGATAGGAATTAGAGAGAAAAATTAGAGATAGATAATTAGAGAGTTAGTTTTAGCTTTTCTTTTTTAGAGTTTTTGGAGAGAATTTTTGAGAGGATTATTATTCATTATTATTATTTTTGGTTTTAGGCTCCTCTTGGCATCTTTTCAAGAGTTCTTCTTTCTCATTCTTCTAGGGTTCCATCTGGGTAGATTGTACCTAGGATTTGCATTGTTTTTCCTTTACGTTAATGAAAGCATAGATTGTATTTAGGAAAAGGCATTGTAAACAAAGATCTTTGGAAGAAATAAAAAGAGGAATGGCTTTGAATGAACAAGGAGATCATACACCAAAGATGATCGGCTAAATCAGTAGATCGGGGAAGATGCGATCCCCAGATAAGTACCCTTATTTATGATTAATACCATAGTCGATTTATTGTCATCATGGAATCGTTTTGCTAAAAGTTTGTGTTATTGAAAATATATTGAATGCTTGTTATGATCATTGATGACACGTATCAACGGCTATAATCGCTAGATCTGAACCTGCAGACTGATCTAGGCTGCAGAGCGATTATGATTTTACTGTTGTGATCTAAACATCATGAGATACGCTATGCTTCTTACATGACTCATACCGCAATGATAGGCTGAGTCATAGTTTTTAGATAGGGTATGCCAGATTGATGATCATATTTTATTACGAATCATCTCTATAGCTGAATGATGGGGTGAATGATGCTTTAATGAAACTGTGGGTTTTAATGGTAGAAAAGGGGTAAAAATCTGAGGTAGCATATTCTTTGATCTCATTTAATTATTATTTTAGATTCATCAGTAATTAGTTGTTTAGATTATTTTATTTTTCTGCATTTAGGAAAAGTGTGATAAATTTTGGTAAAATTGAATCTGCCCTTTGGTACTTCCTTAGGGACGTTTTTAAATCTCTGAAAGAATTAATTAAAATTCAAGATTTCCCTGTGGGTTCGACACCTTTGTTCTTGTCATACTGCAATAGATCTTGTGCACTTGTAAGGGTTACACTTAAAATCGATCAAGTTTTTGGCGCCGTTGCCGGAGACATCGACGAAATTTTGATTAATTCGGTTAGGAATTTTTGTGTTTTAATTTTTTTTTTTTTTTTTAAATTTCTAATATTTAGATTTTTGATTTGTAAAATCTTCCTTCCCTTATTTTTCTCTCTTAGGTAAGTTTTTGTAGGACTCTTTTAGGAAGTTTAGGTTTTTACGACTTCTTATTTTAGTAGGATTCTTTTTCCTTATTTTTCTCTTTTAGATATTCTAGGATTTTCTAAAATTAGTTATTAATTTTTTTTTAGGAAGTTTATAAATTTAGGATACCTTCCTTAGAAAATTTAGAAATCTTTTATTCTTTCCCTTATTTTTCTCTTTTAGATAAGATTCTTAGGATTGCCCGTAGATTTAAAATTTTAATTTCTAATTTTAATCTTTAAATTTAAATTTTAATTTATGAAATTCGAATTTAAAAAAAAAAAAATTAAAAATTAAAATTAAAATTAATTTATCTTGTTTTGCTTTTCTTTTCTTCTTATTTTGGCCACTGTTCATATTAGAGCTCAATCGATTGAAGCTTCAGGTTCAATCGATTAAGACTGAAATATTCTCTGTCGTGATCTTTGCGTTTCTTTCAATCGATTGACATTCCTCTGTCAATCGATTGACAAAAATTCTGTGCTTGCCATTTCGACTGAAATTCCTGTGTTAACTTGCTTTGACCTTTGAACCTCAATCGATTGAGAACAGTTCTTTAATCGATTGACTGATAAAGTCATTTCTGTAAAATTTTAAGTGTGCTTCTGTCAATCGATTGAGATCTTTGCTGCAATCGATTGAGCCTATTTTGTGGATTTGTTTTGGATTCTTCAATCCCTGTTTGTGAGCGTGGTGTATGAGCTTTACTCGTTCTCATCACCCACATCTGCTACCATTTAATCTTGAGATCAAACGATCTTGTAGAGAGAATCGTAGAATTCAAAGGAATCAGTATCATCATACTGATACCATGGCTGATCAAAGGCAAGAAATGAATTAGAACAACCAGAATATCAATAATGGCAATAATGGAAATAATGGAAATGATGGGAATAACAATTACAATGAGGGCCCTAGAACACTCGAATATTATAATGATCCTGATTTTTACGAGGATCAGGAATGTATAATGCATGATCCCATTCCAGGAAACCACTATGAATTCAAATCAGCGATGATCCAAATGCTACCAATTTTCCATGGGTTAGCAAATGAAAATCCGCACGTTCATCTAAATGAATTCACTGGGGTATGCAAAATGTTCAGAGTCCACAATGTCACTGATGAGATAGCTAAACTCCGACTCTTTCCTTTCTCTTTAAGGGACAAGGCAAAAACGTGGTTTTATTCCTTAGAACTGCAATCTATTCGAGTTGGCGAGCTACACCGTCAGTTTCTTAAAAAATATTTTCCCATGACCAAAGCTATTGAGTTGCGTCAGAAGATTCAATTCTTTTCCCAACAACCTACTGAAACATTCCATGAATGTTGGGAACGTTTTAAGGAATTGATTAAGAGTTGTCCAAATCATCAAGTTCCAAGGTGACAACAGGTCCAAAGTTTTTATAATGGGCTGATTCCTGAAGAGAGACGCATGGTTGATGCATCGTGTGGTGGATCATGTGCCACAAAAGAAGCTGATGAATTGTGGGCATTGTTTGAGAAGTTATACCAAACTTCGATACAAAGTGAAACACTGGGGCGAATGATGAGTAGTGAAATATGATGATATTTCACCCCTAAATACCTATATTTAGCCGTCCGATGAAGGCTATCTGATGAGATTTGCTAGATTTGAAGTGTTTCAGGTAAATACAGTCCAAGTTTCTAAAACAGCCCAAGAATCCCGAAAATAATGTCAAAACACTGCTATTTTGGGTCATTGAGAACTTAGTGCGACTTGCAGCTCAATTTGGACCTTCAAGACGTCAGATTCAGGAAATTGCTAAAACATAAAAGTTGTAGAGCTCGTCGTCAGCTTTCCAACGCTTCAAGAATCACCTCAATCCGAGTTCGGTACAGAAAATTATGAGCAAAATACCGAGGCAGTATCTGATGCAAAGCTAGGCGGGAATTCACGAAAATTACTCTTAGATGTCAATCGAGAGAGGTATTAGGGTTAGGCTATTATAAAAAGGGAAGCCACGAGTTTCTGTGGGATTATTATTTTGCAATTAGAATATTATTCATTCTTTATTTTTAGTTTTGAGGGCTCTTCACTTTGGGGGAATATTTTCTTCATCTTTTCAAGTCTTCTTCTCCTTCTTCAGGGTTTATTCAGTAGATTGTACCTAGGATTTGCATTATTTTTCTAGAAATTCATAGATTGTATTTAGGAAAACAATTGCAAATATCTTTTGGAAGAAAAAAGAGGAATGACTTTGAAAGAAAAGGAGATCAAACACCAAAGATGAGCGGCTAAATCAAGAGATCGGGAAGATGCGATCCCAGGATAAGTACCCATGTTTATGATTAATACCATGATCTATTATTGTTATCATGGAATCGTTTTTGCTCAAAGTTTGTGTGATTGAAAATATTTTGAATGCTTTGTTATGACCGTTGATTGATTGCGTGATCAACGGCCGTAATCGCTAGATCTGGACCGCAGTCGATCTAGGTAGAGCGATTATGTGTCGATTGTCGTGATCTAAATATCATGAGATACGCTTATGCTTTTTACATGACTCATACCGCAATGTTAAATGAGTCATTGTTTTTAGATAGGGTATGGGATTGATGATCATATTTTATTTCAAGTCATTTTTCTAGATGAATGATGGTGTGAATGATGATTTAATGAAACCGTGGGTTTTAATGATAGAAAAGTGTACGAATCAGCATATTCCTTGATCTCATTTTAATATTGTTCGTAGAGAT
Organism: Chloranthus sessilifolius; assembly: GCA_021018995.1. Classification (NCBI taxonomy): domain Eukaryota; kingdom Viridiplantae; phylum Streptophyta; class Magnoliopsida; order Chloranthales; family Chloranthaceae; genus Chloranthus; species Chloranthus sessilifolius. Next base: position 2,846,383 of record JAJIZI010000016.1, on the reverse strand, counting down.
TTATCAAGAATTAATTGTTTAGATTAATTTATTTTTACGCATTTAGGAAAAAGTGTGTTAAGTTTTTGGTAAAATTGAATCGCCTTTCTGCATTTCCTTAGGGACGCTTTTAAATCTCTAAAAGAATTAATTAAAATTCACGCTTTCCGTGGGTTCGACACTCGTTCTTGCCATACCGCAATAGATCTTGTGCACTTGCAAGGGTTACATTCTAAATCGATCAAGTTTTTTTGGCTGTTCGGGAAATCTGAAATTTTGATTAATTCGGATAGGGATTTTTCTGCTTGAGTGTTTAAAAAAAAAAAAAAAAAATTTATTTCCTTTATTTTTCTCTTTGATAAGATTTTATGAGTCTTTTAGGAAGTTTAGATTTTAGGATACCTTCCTTAGGAAATTTAGGAAGTAGAGATTTTGGACTTCTTATTTTAGATTTGGTAGGACTTTTTTTCCTTATTTTCCTCTTTTAGATATTTTTAGGATTTTCTAAATTTAGTCATTAACTTTTGTGGGACTTTTGTTTTAGGATTTTTAGGAATCTTTCATTCTTCTCCTTATTTTTCTCTTTTAGGAAAGATTTTATAGGATTTTCAATTTTAATTTTTAATTTTCGAATTTAATTTTAAAAAAAAAAAAAAAAAAAAAATTTAATTCCAATTTAAAAAAAAAAAAATAGTGAAAAATATAAAAAAATTTAATTAATTTAAATTCGAATTTTAATTTTAATTTGAATTTAAAAAAAAAAAAAAAAATTTAATTAATTAATTAATTAATTTAAATTTGAATTTTAATTTTAATTTGAATATAAAAAAAAAAAAAAAAAAAATTAATTTAAATTCGAATTTTAATTAAAAAAAAAAAGAAGAAGAAATCTTTCCTGCTGATATTGGCTACTGTTTATCATCTTTGTTTAAATCGTTTGAAGCAGAATTTTGTGGGTTTGTTGTGGATTCTTCAACCCTGTTTGTGAGTGTTGGTGTATGAGCTTTACTCGTTCTCATCACCCACATCTGCTACCGTTTAATCTTGAGATCGAAAGAGCTTGTAGAGAATCAAGAGTCAGAGGAATCAATATCAACAAACCGAGACCATGGCATCAAAGGCAAGAGAGAGATGAGAATAACAACAATGGGAATGTCAATAATGGAAATAATAGAACAATAATTTTGATGAGGGCCCTAGAACATCTGGAGTATTATAACGATCCCGGTTTTTACGAGGATCGAATGTATTATGCATGCTCCCCTTCCAGGGAACCAGTATGAATGCAAATCAGCAATGATTCAAATGCTACCAATTTTCCATGGGTTAGCAAATGAAAATCCGCACGTTCACTTAAATGAATTCACTGGGGTATGCAAAATGTTCAGAGTCCACAATGTCACTGATGAGATAGCGAAGCTCCGACTCTTTCCGTTCTCTTTAAGAGATAAGGCAAAAACATGGTTCTATTCCTTAGAACCACAATCTATTCAGAGTTGGAGCCGCATCGCCGCCTTAAAAATATTTTCCCATGACTAAGGCCATTGAATTGGCCGAAGATCCAGCTTTTTTCCCAACAACCTCACGTAAACATTCCATGAATGTTGGGAACGCTTTAAGGAATTGATCAAGTTGCCCAAATCATCAAGTTCCAAGGTGGCAACAAGTCCAAAGTTTTACAATGGATCGATTCTCAAGAGAGACGATGGTTGAGGCATCTTGTGGTGGATCTGGTGCCGCGTAAGATTCTGACGAATTGTGGGCATTGTTTGAAAAGTTATATCACACTACGATACAAAGTGAGACACTGGGGCGAACCAACTTGAACCTGGCACCTAAATCTCATGTGTTGACAAAAGACGGATTGTACGATGTCAACAATAATGCCTCGATCTCTCAACAAAGTTTGACATGTCATTCAAACAGATGAACATGTTGTTAGTCGCTACCAAGCAAGCTAAAGCTCCTGCCACCCCACAAGCAGTGTTCAATTTGTGACCACCAGTCATATGGCTAATGAGTGCCCTACTACCTTGTCATTCTTCCTCGATGAACCTAATCCTCAAGCGTGTAAATGTGACTCAATCTTATCCGTGGTAGAAACATGTACTCCAATACCTACAATCCGGAATGGAAAAATCACCCCAACTTAGGATGGGGTGAATCAACTAAACCGCTGTAAACCAAAGAACATAGAGCCAACACAATGGGTGGACAACAACCTTTTCAACCAAATTTTCAACACAATTTCGTCCCACAGAATTTCCAGCAGAATTCTAATTTCCAAGAATTCCAATTTCCAACAGTATCGTTCAGATTATCATCCAAATTCGACTCACCGAAAAAATCAATTTCAATCAATCTTAATCAATCTCATGCCAAGATTAAAGATTCTCGATCCGAAGAAAAGCTTATGCCAAGCATGCAATCTTTTCAGCACATGATAAAGGACCAAGTCAGTCAATTGGCCAATCAACTGAGTCAGCGAGAGGAAGGTAGGCTCCCCAGCCAACCCATCAATAATCCTCGAGGCCAAGCACCATCTGAAGCAGGACCATCGAATAGTCAACAGCTTGAAAGTCACATTACGGTCGAGAAGTGGACGAGAGGTTCATAATCAAGTGGAAATGCTGAGAAGTCGATGAAGAAAGAGAAGCAATAGAGGAAAAAGAATCAGAGAAAAGAAAGGAGAAAGGAAAAGGAAAAGAGAAAGAAAGAGACAAAGAGCCAGAGATAAGAAAAGTGCAAGAGCAAGGAAGAGAGAAAGGAAAAGAAAAAGTAATAGAGGAAGAGTTTCCTTCAACCGTCCCAACAAGGACGTGAAAAAGAATCGAAATGGAATCTCCACCTCATGTCCCAAAGGCACCACTCCCTCACTCCCTAACTCCTCCATCTAGAATGGGAAAGGGACCGAGAAAAATGGAAGAAATTTTCGATACATTCAAGCAAGTAAAGATAAATCTTCCATTACTTGAAACAATCAAACAAGTTCTCGAGTACGCCAAGTTTTTCAAAGATTTGTGCACTAAGAGAAAGGCACGTACTCACGCTTTCAAAGAAAGTGTTCCTAACAAATCAAGTCTTCGATATTGCGATTGGAAACCCCACGTAAACCGAAAGACCCCGAGTCCCAACTGCTCCATGTGTCATTGGTGGGCAATCAATTGGAAAGGCGTTATTGGATTTGGGAGCAAGTGTTAATCGATCCCATACTCAATGTAACGAGAAACTCGGATTGGGTGAATTGAAACCCATGGCACTCACTCCAACCGCGATAGATCGGAAAGAAGACCGAGGGTGTTATCGAGGATGTTTTGGTTGGAATAGACAAGTTTGTCTTTCCAAAGGACTTCGTTGTCTTAGACATGGAACCACCGCTAAATCAATCAATCAAGTCCCAATTATTCTTGGACGCCCGCTTTCGCCACCGCCAACGCTTGCATTAATTGTCGCACGGAGTCATGGACGCTTTTTTGGAAACATGAAAGTCGCTTAACATATTCCATGCGATGAACCATTTCCTAATGAGGATGAGGTCGAATGTTTTACATCGATCGATGGACGAAGTGGTGGATGAAGCATTACCATCAATGCTCACCAAAGAGGAATTTGACATCGCTTTGTTAGCCATCTATGAGGACAAAGGGCTTGAAAGGAAGCAATAAGAGAAAAGTCAAATTCATCATGTCAAGATGATAACTTATGTGAAGTTGTGACTAAGGTAGAACCACTACTCATCGAGGTAAAGGATGTGTCGACTCCATCAATTGAGCGACCACCAACCGTGGAATTGAAACAATTGCCCGAGTCCCTCAAATATGCTTTTCGGGACCTCGAGAAACACTTCCAAAGGATAATTTCATCCACATTATCAAGAACAAGAGAATGATTTGTTGAAGGTGCCGAAGAGCACAAGGAGGCCATCGGATGGACCTTAGCGATCTCAAGGATTGACCCATCAAGATGTATGCATAAAATACATCCGGAGGATGAGAGTAAACCATCGAGGGAACCACAGAGGCGACTTAATCCAACATGCAAGAAGTCATTTTAAAGGAAATCATTAAACTCCTCGATGCGGAATCATCTATCCGATCTCGATAGTGAATGGGTTAGTCCAAGATAAATCGTTCAAAAAGTCCGGAATTACAAAGGAAAGAAACTACGGAGGAGAATTGGTGCCCACTGTGAAACTACCGGATGGCGGTGTGCATTGATTATCGAAAATTGAACATACCACCGGAAAGATCATTTTCCTTCCGCTCATTGATCAAATTCTTGAGAAGTTAATGGCAAGAGTTTTATTGCTTTCTTGATGGTTATTCGGGATACAATCAAGTGCCCGTTTTCGGTGATCAAGAGAAGACAACATTCACGTGTCCATATGGTACGCTTTGCATATCGAAGGATGCCATTCGCTTATGTAATGCTCCGCCACGCTTTCAACGATGTATGTTGGCCATATTCTGACATGATCGACAAATTCATCAAGTCTTCATGGACGACTTCTGGTTTTTGGAAAACATTTGATTCTTGTTTGAATCATCTTTCACAGGTGTTGCAACGTTGTGTAGATTCCAAACTTGTTCTCAGCTGGGAAAAGAGCCATTTTATGGTTCAACAAGGAATTGTGTTGGGGCATATTGTTTCAACGAAAGGAATTGAAGTTGATAAGGCGAAGGTCGACTTAATTGCAAATTTACCACCTCCTAAAAGTGTTCGACAAATTCGATCATTTTTGGGGCATGCTGGATTTTATAGAAGATTCATTAAGGATTTTAGCAAGGTGGCTAAACCATTGTGTACTTTGCTTGGCAAAGATGTTCCTTTTGATTTTGATGAGGATTGCATAAAGGCATTCCTAAAATTGCGTGAACTCTTATCAAATGCACCAATAATCCAACCACCGGATTATTCTTTACCATTCGAACTCATGTGTGATGCATCTGATTATGCGATCGGAGCTGTCTTAGGGCAAAGGGTGAATAAATTACCTCACGTAATTTATTATGCTAGCAAGACATTAATTGATGCCCAACTGAATTACACCACCACCGAGAAGGAATTATTAGCTGTGGTGTATGCTCTGGACAAATACCGTTCCTATTTGTTTGGATCGAAAATAGTGGTCTTTTGACCACTACTGCTGAAATATCTTTTAGCAAAGAAGGATGCTAAACCAAGGTCGATCCGTTGGATCCCGCTTCTCGAGAATTCAACTTTGAGATTAAAGATAAAGGGGTTGAGAACGTTGTGGTCGATCATCCGCTAGAATTGCACTGAAGAATCATCTATACGAGACCATCCGTGACACATTTCGGATGAACATTTGATGGCAATTGATGTAGCTGGTGCAAAAAGTTCCGTGGTTTGCTAACATCGTGAATTATCTCGGTCATCGCGTAATTCCCACCGAGTGGGGTAAGAATGATAAGAATCTCTTTTCTCCCAAATAAAATACTATTTCGGATGAACCATATTTGTTTAAATTTCGCCGGATCGATCATTAGGAGATGCGTGTAAGACGAGCAACTAAGCGTCTAAATTTTTGCCATCTTGGGCCTGTGGAGGCCATTTTGAGAGAAGACCGCATGTAAAATCCTTCAAAGCGGATTCTCGCCCTCAATCTTCGTGACGCCGCTCAATCGCAAGGAATGCCAACGGTGTCAAGCTTGGCAATATTTCACGAAAATATGATGCCCTTAATCCAATTTCGATTGTTGAAATTTTCGATGTTTGGGGATTGACTTTATGGGTCCTTTTCCACCATCCTTTGGGTATTCATATATTCCGTGGTCATGACTATGTCTCCAAATGGATTGAAGTCAGGCAACCCGATCAAATGATCACAAGGTTGTGGTCAAATTTCCGAGAGAACATGTGTTTAACCGATTCGGATCCCAAGAGCAATCATCGATGATGGCGGTTCGCATTTTTGCAATAGCCATTTTGCCACTTTAATGAAGAAGCACGACGTCACTCACAAAGTCGCACGTGCACCATCCATGACTAGTGGTCGTGGAAGTGTCTAACCGGGAAATCGAATTCTAGAAAAGATCGACCGGATAGAAGAGATTGGTCAAACCGCTATCCGATGCTTTGTGGCCTATCGATCGCATTCAAGACACCGATCGGAATGTCTCCCTTCGTAATTGTCTACGGAAGGCATGTCATCTTCCGTCGAATTGGAGCATAAGGCATCAGGCGATCAAACGATTTAATTTCGATATGCAAGCGCAGGTCGAATCGAAGGTTACGCTTGAGTGAATTAGAAGAGTTACGCCACGATGCGTATGAAAATTCAAAGATGTACAAGGAAAGGTACAAAAGTTGCACGATCAATTAATTTCTAAGGAGTTTCATGTTGGCCAAAAGTTTGGTTATTCAATTCCGACTTAAGCTTCATCCCGGGAAATTGAAATCTAGATGGAAGGCCTGCTTGTGTTGTTTCCATTAGTGAGCACTTGCAATTGAAATTCAAAGCCTTCGTGACAATCGAAGTTTTCAAAGTGAATGGGCAAAGACTCAAACCAATGTTTGAGCCGATGACCCAGCTTTAAGATTGAGGCGATGCACCTTAGTGATCCGATTCTTGATCAATGAAGAGGTCGAAATGTCGACACTTAAACTCGCTTCCTCGGGAGGCAACCCAAAGGTGTTTTATTTAGGAGTTGGACATGTGTTTAGTTTAGGATTTAGGATTTATTTCTCTTTCGTATGTTTAGTTCTAGAATATTAGTTAGTTTAGTTTAGGTTATTTTAATTTCCAAATTAGTGTAGCCACATTACCTTCAATCTATTTTTGGTCATGTTCTAATTTGATGCCCATATTCTCCAGACCGATCTTTGTGTTGAGGTACTTTTCAATGTGTTTGGGGTACCTACTTATTTCAAACAATGAGGACATTGTCATTTTTAGGTTTGGGGTATGTATGATTATCTATCTTTCATCACTTATTTTTGATTTTCTTTGAAAAAAAAAAAAAAAAATTTTTGGAACCATCATACATGATTTACTTTGCAATAGTTTTCAAACTTTAGTTGATGATGCATGTGAATTTAATTTTGGGAATATTGATGTCATATTTTCAATACTTGTATATAGGATGATGGAGCTTAATGTGATAATTTGTGGATGACTCAAATTCATGCTTAGAATTTTTGCACTTATACCAAGCTAAGACTTAGAAATCGATGAACTATTTTGAACGTTGAATCTTAGGTTCTTAGTGGAGACTAAACCGAAGCTTTAGAGCTAATTTCCGTCATTGATGAGTGAATATATAAACTAGTTTTCTTTGAATACTAATTATTTTGCATAATCTCATACATTTTATTTTGGCTTGTGACTTTGCATGATATCAAATTCATATTATTGTGTTAGAACGCATCAGATATCTACTCAAGACAAATAGGCAAGGTTACCATCTTATAAGGAAATGATTGAAGGCCATCTTTGGCTTGTTTGTGCTTAAAATGCCCCACCTCATATAAATTTATCCTTCTAGTACCCCTTTGAGCCTATAGAAAAATTTACCCTTATACATTCTTTGATAAGCCACGTTAACTTTAACCCTTCACAATTTCTGAAAATTTAGCTTTACCCTTCTTATTTCTGAGAAATTAGGAACGAGGGATGAAAATGAGCGAAAAGAGAGTAAGTGGAGAGATACCGAGTTGTGGTGTTTATTGAGTGTATGGCAAATATAAAAGAAAAAAGGGAGAGAAAAAAAAAAAAAAAAAAAAAGGAATGAAAATGCGGTGCTTCAAGAATAGGAAATTCAAAAGAGAAGAAAGAATGAGAAAACAAAAATATTGAAACAATAGACTATGGTGAGAAATTAGAAAAAAAAAATATTGAAAAGAAGAGAAATAATAAAAATAAAATAAAAAAATCGGTTAGTTCCTTTTCCAATTTCTCGTAAATTTTGAATCACAATTCCCTTTCTTTCTTACCCTTTACCGAGCCCCATTACAACCCTACAAAAGACCTTTCATGATCCGATCTTGCATTGGTAAGCTGTCTTGTGGAGAGTCAATATATAATACTTATGACACTTGATATGACATGCTTAGGATATACAAGTATCATTCTTATGAGATTTATTTTGTTCATTGATTGCATCGTGTTTCATTTATCATGTGAGACCTTTTTATTTGCTTTGTATTGATCTCTCACATGTGTGCGAAAACTTACCAATCATCGCAGTGATTTTATTTTGAGAGTATACCTAAAGTGAGGATTGAGTCAAGACAACAGATCTGATGATTTCCCCTTTGCACTAGTTGTGAGATGGATGAATCTTGGTTTTGGTATGCACACACTACACGTTTAAGCATGAATGGATGAGTTATCTAACGATTTGGAGCATTAGACTAATTTGAATGGATATTGGTATGATTAGTGTAACATTGTTATTTAAAATTGAGAATTTGCATGTTGAATTGATTATTGATTTTGAGCTTTGAAGTTAAATATATGTTATAAAAATCAGATTTTGAAAACTCAATTTTACTGATGGTTTGAAATTTTTGGAAGTTTTTAGGTAACTTCACTGCAAACCCTCAGGAGACACAACTCCTCCACTAGGGATCACCTAGGGGTTTAAAGGCTTGTTGCACATGCTAAGTGCAATCGTGTTCCCTACGAAAGTGGCATTTAAATTTTAGGATGTTAGTTTGATTTGCTTTATATTTCTATCATTCTCTTTGCTCGAGGACTAGCAAAGTGTAGGTTTGGGGGTGTGATGAGTAGTGAAATATGATGATATTTCACCCCTAAATACCTATATTTAGCCGTCCGATGAAGGCTATCTGATGAGATTTGCTAGATTTGAAGTGTTTCGTAAATACCCAAGTTTCTAAAACAGCAAGAATCCCGAAAATAATGTCAAAACACTGCTATTTTGGGTCATTGAGAACTTAGTGCGACTTGCAGCTCAATTTGGACCTTCAAGACGTCAGATTCAGGAAATTGCTAAAACATAAAAGTTGTAGAGCTCGTCGTCAGCTTTCCAACGCTTCAAGAATCACCTCAATCCGAGTTCGGTACAGAAAATTATGAGCAAAATACCGAGGCAGTATCTGATGCAAAGCTAGGGGAATTCACGAAAATTACTCTTAGATGTCAATCGAGAGAGGTATTAGGGTTAGGCTATTATAAAAGGGAAGCCACGAGTTTCAGGGATTATTATTTTGCAATTAGAATATTATTCATTCTTTATTTTTAGTTTTGAGGGCTCTTCACTTTGGGGAATATTTTCTTCATCTTTTCAAGTCTTCTTCTCCTTCTTCTAGGGTTTATTCAGTAGATTGTACCTAGGATTTGCATTATTTTCTCGAGAAATTCATAGATTGTATTTAGGAAAACAATTGCAAATATCTTTTGGAAGAAATAAAGAGGAATGACTTTGAAAGAAAAAGGAGATCAAACACCAAAGATGAGCGGCTAAATCAAGAGATCGGGAAGATGCGATCCCAGATAAGTACCCATGTTTATGATTAATACCGTGATCTATTATTGTTATCATGGAATCGTTTTGCTCAAAGTTTGTGTGATTGAAAATATTTTGAATGCTTTGTTATGACCTTGATTGCGCGATTATCACCGTAATCGCTAGATCGGACCTCGGTGATCTAGGTGTAGAGAGCGATTATGTCTTGATTGTCGTGATCTAAATATCATGAGATACGCTTATGCTTTTACATGACTCATACCGCAATGTTAAATGAGTCATTGTTTTTAGATAGGGTATCTTGGGATTGATGATCATATTTTATTTCAAGTCATTTTTCTAGATGAATGATGGTGTGAATGATGATTTAATGAAACTGTGGGTTTTAATGATAGAAAAGGGGTACGAATCTGGGATAGCATATTCCTTGATCTCATTTTAATATTGTTCGTAGATTTATCAGTAATTAATTGTTTAGATTAATTTATTTTTCTGCATTTAGGAAAAGTGTGTTAAGTTTTTGGTAAAATTGAATCTGCCCTTCGGTACTTCCTTAGGGACGTTTTTAAAATCTCTAAAAGAATTAATTAAAAATTCACGTTTCCCTGTGGGTTCGACACCCCTGTTCTTGCCATACTGCAATAGATCTTGTGCACTTGCAAGGGTTACATTCTAAATCGATCAGCGAACTAACTTGGATTTGGCATCTAAATCTCATGTGTTGACAAGAGATGGATTGTATAATGTCAAAAATAATACCTCTGATCTATCAACAAAGGTTGATATGTTGTCCAAGCAAATGAATATGTTGTTAGCTGCGACCAAGCAAGCTAAAGCTCCTGTCACCCCCACTGTGTGTTCAATTTGTGACCACCCAGGTCACATGGCTAATGAGTGCCCCACTACCTTGTCATTATTCCCTGATTAACCTACTCCTCAAGAGCAGGGTAGAAACATATACTCCAATACCTATAACCCGGAATGGAAAAATCACCCCAACTTAAGATGGGGTGGTTCGAACCAAACTGGTCAGGTAAACCAGCAGTACAGAGCCAACACAATGGGCGGACAACAAAATTTCTGCCCACAACAGAATCCCACTACCCAGCAGAATTCTAATTTCCAGCAGAACCCTCCTTATTACCATCCGAATTCCGATTACAAAAAAATCAATTTTAATCAACCTCGCTACCGCTTGCTAGAGATTACGATTTGGAGGAAAAGGTGATGCAAGCATGCATGCTTTCCAACAGAGATGATGATAGATCAATTCACAAGCGAATCAATCACCGAGTCAACGAGAGGAAGGTAGGCTCCTAGCCAACCCGTCAACAATCTCGAGTCAAGCACCACTGATGCAGACCATCGAATAGTCAGCGATTGAAAGTCAGAACGTGCCGAGAAGTGGAAGAGAAGTTGATAATCAAGTGAAAATGCCTGTAGAATCTGATCAGGAAAAAGAGGAAGCAAGAGAAGCAGCAAAAGAGAAAGAAAACAAATCAGAGAAAAGAACAGAGAAAGAGAAAAGAAAAGAGCAAGAGAAAGAGCAAAGAAGAGAGAAGGGAAAAGAAAAAGTAATCGAGGATGAGTCTCCCTCAACTGTCCAACTAAGACATGAACAAGAATAAAAAATTGAACCTGCACCTTATGTCTCAAGGGCACCATTCCCTCAATGCCTAACTCCTCCATCTAGAATGGGAAAGGGACCAGTAAAAATGAAAGAAATTTTCGAAACATTCAAGCAAGTAAAGATAAATCTTTCATTGCTTGAAACAATCAAACAAGTGCCTGAGTATGCAAAATTTTTCAAAGAGTTATGCACTCGTAAGCGAAAGGCGCGTACTCATATTTTCAAGAAAGTGTTCCTGACTAATCAAGTCAGTTCAATATTACAATTGGAAACCCCACAGAAACTGAAAAACCCTGGAGTTCCAACTGTTCCATGTGTCATTGGTGGGCAACAAATTGAAAAGTGCTATTGGATTTGGGAGCAAGTGTGAATCTAATCCCATACTCAATATACGAGAAACTCGGATTGGGTGAATTGCAACCTACGACGGTCACACTACAACTGGCTGATAGGTCAGAAAGAAGACCTAGGGGAATTATCGAGGATGTTTTGGTTGGAATAGACAAGTTTGTCTTTCCAGTGGACTTTGTTGTTTTAGACATGGAACCACCTGTTAAATCAATTAATCAAGCCCCCATTATCCTTGGACGTCCGTTTCTCGCCACTGCAAACGCTTGCATTAATTGTCGAACGGGAGTCATGGACGTTTCTTTTGGGAACATGAAGGTCAGATTGAACATATTTCATGCGATGAACCATTTCCCTAAGGAGGATGAGGTCGAATGTTTTTACATCGATCAGATGGACGAAGTGGTGGATGAAGCATTACCATCAATGCTCACCAAAGAAGAATTTGAAACCGCTTTGTTGGCCATCTATGAAGAAAAAGGATCTGAAAGGAAGCAAATCAAGAGACGAGGTTGAGTTTATCATGTCCATATGATAACTTATGTGAAGTTGTGACTAAGATAGAACCGTGCTACCCATTGAAGTAAAAAGTGAACCGACTCCATCAATTGAGGAGCCACCAATCGTGGAATTGAAACAGCTTGCATAATCGCTCAAATACGCTCGGGCCACGAGAAACGTTTCCGGTGATAGTTTCATCTACGTTGTCCCGAAGAACAAGAGCATGACCGTTGAAAGTGCTTCTAGATCACAAGCTGCTATCGGATGGACTCTGATTTAAAAGGGATTGACCCATCAAGATGTATGCACAAAATACATCCGGAAGATGAGAGTAAACCATCGAGAGAACCGCAGAGGCGATTTAATCCAACATGCAAGAAATCGCTTTTAAAGGAAATCATTAAATTACTCGATCTTTGGAATCATCTATCCGATTGATAGTGAATGGGTTAGTCCACCAAATTGTCCCAAAAAGTCCAAATCACGCGGAAAGAAACTGCGAAGGAGAATTGTTGCCTACTCGTGAAACTACCGAGTGGCGGTCCGCATTGATTATAGAAAATTAAACACCTACGAAGGATCATTTTCCCCTTCTGTTCATCGATCAAATCCTCGAGAAGTTAGCAGGGCAAGAGTTTTATTGCTTTCTTGATGGTTATTTGGGATACAATCAAGTGCCCATTTTTCCACCTGATCAAGAGAAAACGACATTCACATGCCCGTACGGTACTTTTGCATATCGAAGGATGCCGTTCGGCTTATGTAATGCACCTGCTACTTTCCAACGATGTATGTTGGCCATATTTTCGGATATGATTGACAAGTTCATCGAGGCGTTCATGGACGACTTCTCGGTTTTTAGGAAAACGTTTGGTTCTTGTTTGAATCACCTCGCACAAGTTTTACAACGTTGTGTGGATTCTAAACTTGTTCTTAGCTGGGAGAAGAGTCATTTCATGGTTCAACAGTGCTGGGGCATATTGTTTCTAAGAAAGGAATTGAAGTGGATAAGGCCAAAGTCTACCTAATTGCCAATTTTCCCCCACCAAAGAGTGTTCGACAAATTCGATCATTTTTGGGGCATGCTAGATTTTATAGGCGATTCATTAAGAATTTCAGCAAGGTGGCTAAACCTTTATGTACCTTGCTTGATAAAGATGTACCTTTTGAATTTGATGAGCATTGCATGAAATCATTTCTGAAGCTGCGTGAACTCTTATCAACTGCACCAATAATCTAACCACCGGATTATTCTCTCCCATTCGAACTCATGTGTGATGCATCTGATTACGCTATCAGAGCTGTTTTAGGGCAAAGGGTGAACAAATTACCTCACGTAATTTATTATACCAGTAAGACGTTGATCGATGCACAAATTACCTCACGTAATTTATTATGATAAGAACCTCTTTTTCTCCCAGATCAAATACTATTTTTGGGATGAACCACATTTGTTCAAGATCGGTTCAGATCAAATCATCAGGAGATGTGTACCAGCAGAAGAGCAACTAAGCGTTCTCGATTTCTGCCATGCTGGAGCCTGTGGAGGCCATTTTAGAGGACAGAAGACTGCACAGAAAATTCTTCAAAGCGGATTCTACTGGCCCTCCATCTTTCATGACGCTGCTCAATTTTGCAAAGAATGCTAAAGATGTCAGCAGCTTGGAAATATTTTAAAACGGAATATGATGCCCCTTAACCCGATTTTGATTGTTGAAATTTATGATATTTGAGTGATGGCGGTTCGCACTTCTGCCACCGCCATTTTGCTACTTTAATGAAGAAATACGGCGTCACCCATAAGGTTGCAACGCCGTATCACCCGCAAACTAGTGGTCAGGTGGAAGTGTCGAACCGAGAGATTAAACGAATTTTAGAAAAGACGGTACGATCGGATAGAAGAGACTGGTCAAACCGGCTCTCTGATGCTCTGTGGGCCTATCATACGGCCTTCAAGACACCAATTGGAATGTCTCCGTTCAGAATTATCTACGGGAAAGCATGCCATCTTCCTGTTGAATTGAAGCATAAAGCATTTTGGGCCATCAAAAGATTAAATTTCGATATGCAAGCAGCAGGATCAAATCGAAGGCTACAGCTAAGTGAATTGGAAGAGCTACGCTATGATGCGTATGAAAACTCAAAGATGTACAAAGAAAGGTATAAAAAGCTGCATGATGAGTCCATTTCTCGGAAAGAGTTCCACATTGGACAAAAGGTTCATTGCTTCAACCTGCACTTAAGCTCCACCCGGAAAACTGAAATCCAGATGGGAAGGCCCGCTTGTGTTGTTTCCATTAGTGTGCATGGTGCGATTGAGATCCGCAGCCTCAAGGACAATCAAGTCTTCAAAGTCAATGGGCAACGCTTAAACCAATGTTTGAGTCGATGACCATTAATTCAAAGCGATGTACCTCGGTGACCCAGATTAAAGGAGTTGGACCTGTGTTTAGTTTAGGATTTAGGATTTCTCTTTCGTATGTTTAGTTTTAGAATATTAGTTTTAGTTTAGTTTAAGTTGTTTTAATTTCCAAATTAGTGTATTACCTTCAATCTATTTTTGGTCATGTTTTAATTTGATGCACATATTCTCAGACCGATCTTTGTGTTGAGGTACTTTTCAACAGGTTTGGGGGTGTGCTACTTATTTCAATCAATGAGGACATTGTCATTTTTAGGTTTGGGGGTATGATTCTCTATCTTGCGTCACTTTCTTATTTTTCTTCATATAAAAAAAAGATTCTCTATCTTGCGTTACTTTCTTATTTTTCTTCATATAAAAAAAATAAAAATAAAATATAAAAATATAAAAATATAAAAAAAAATTTGAACCATCATACATGAATTATTTTTCGATAGTTTTCAAACTTTAGTTGATGATGCATGTGAATTTAATTTTGAGAATACTGATGTCATATTTTGAATGCTTGTATCTAGGATAATGAAGCTTAATGTGATATTTTGTGGGTAATTTTGATATTCATGCTTAGAATTTTTACACTTATACCAAGCTAAGACTCAGAAATCGATGAACTGTTTTGAACGGTGAATCTTAGGTTCTTAGTGGAGACTAAATCCGGTAAGCTTTAGAGCTAATTTCCCGTCATTGATGAGTGAATACATAAACTCGGAGTTTTCTTTGAATATGAATTATTTTAAATCATCTCATACATTTTATTTTGACTTGTGACTTTGTATGATATCAAATTCATATTATTGTGTTAGAACGTACTGTATCAAGACAAATAGGCAAGGTTACCATCTTTTAAGGAAATGATTGAAGGTCATCTTTGGCTCGTTTGTGCTTAAATGCCCCACCTCATATAAATTTATCCTTCTAGTACCCCTTTGAGCCTATTGAAAAATTTACCTTTATACATTCTTTGATAAGCCACGTTAACCTTTAACCCTTCACCATTTCTGAAAATTCAGCTTTACCCTTCTTATTTCTGATAAATTAGGAACGAGGGATGAGAGTGAACGAAAAGAGAGTAAGTGGAGAGTTACTAAGTTGTGGTGTTTACTGAGAGTGTATGGCAAATATATAAAAGAAAAAGGGGGGAGAAAAAGAAAAAGAAAATTGTGAAAAATAATGAAAAATATGAGGTGATTCAAGAAAAGGAAATTCAAAAGAAAAAGAAAGTTGAGAAAAATATTGAGAAAAATAGTGAGAGATTAGAAAAGAAAAATAAGAGAAATAGAAA
Organism: Chloranthus sessilifolius; assembly: GCA_021018995.1. Taxonomy (NCBI): domain Eukaryota; kingdom Viridiplantae; phylum Streptophyta; class Magnoliopsida; order Chloranthales; family Chloranthaceae; genus Chloranthus; species Chloranthus sessilifolius. The sequence goes on along the minus strand of JAJIZI010000016.1, from coordinate 2,830,766 downwards.
AATCAAAAAAGTGTTTCCTTTCCGATTTCTCGTAAATTTTGAATCCCAACTCCTTTCTTTCTTACCCTTTCCGAGCCCCATTACAACCCTATAAAGAGACCTTCATGATCCGATTGATTGGTAATCGCTTTGTGGGGAGTGAATATGTGATACTTATGACACTTGATATGATATGCTTAGGATATACAAGTATCTTCTTATGAGATATATTTTTGTTCATTGATTGCATCGTGTTTCATTTATCATGTGAGACCTTTTTATTTGCTTTCTATTGATCTCTCACATATGTGCGAAAACTTACCCATCATCGGAGTGATTTTATTTCAAGAGTATACCTAAAGTGAGGATTGAGTCTAAACAATGTGTCCGATTTCGCTTGAACTAGTTCTGAGATGAATGAATTTTGGTTTGGGTATACACACACTTCACGAGTAAGCATGAATGGATGAGTTATCTAACGATTTGAGCATTAGACTAATTTGAATGGATGCTAGTATGATTAGTATAACATTGTTATTTAAAATTGAGGATTCGCATGTTGAATTGATTAATAATTTTGAGTTTTGAATGGTATATATGTTATCAAAATCATATTTTGAAAACTCAATTTTGTCGATGGTTTGAAATTTATTGAAGTTTGTGGGTAACTTCACTGTAAAACCTCAGGAGACACAACTCCTCCACTAGGGATCACCTAGGGGTTTAAAGGCTTGTTGCACACGCTAAGTGCAATCGTGTTCCCTACGAAAGTGGCATTTATTTTCTTTAGTTTGTTTTGCTCGAGGACTAACAAAGTGTAGGTTTGGGGGTGTGATGAGTAGTGAAATATGATGATATTTCACCCCTAGATACCTATATATTAACTATCCGATGAAGGCTATCTGATAAGAATTATTAGATTTGAAGTGTTTTAGGTAAATACAAGCCAAGTGCAGAAAACAGCCCAAGAATTCTGAAAATAATGTCAAAACACTGCAACTTTGGGTCATCGAGAATTTGGTGCGACTTGTAGCTCAATTTGGATATTCAAGATGGCCGAATTATGAAATTGTTAAAATATACAAGTTGTAGATCTTTCTGTCAGCTTTCTAACGGATCAAGAATCGCCTCAATCCGAGTTTGAGACAGAGAGTTATGGCCAAAATACCAAAGCAGTATCTGATGCAAAGTTCGACGGGAATTCACGAAAATCTGGGAGGTCGATGCATCGACCCTATTGGGTCGATTAATCGACCCTAAATTTTTGAGTTGGAACACCTCTGTGGCTGGAAAACTTTGGCTCTATTTAAAGCGGATCAAACACTTCAGAAAATAAAAAATTAGAGATAGGAATTAGAGAGAAAAATTAGAGATAGATAATTAGAGAGTTAGTTTTAGCTTTTCTTTTTTAGAGTTTTTGGAGAGAATTTTTTGAGAGGATTATTATTCATTATTATTATTTTTGATTTTAGGCTCCTCTTGACATCTTTTCAAGAGTTCTTCTTTCTCCTTCTTCTAGGGTTTCATCTGGGTAGATTGTACCTAGGATTTGCATTGTTTTTCTTTTACGTTAATGAAAGCATAGATTGTATTTAGGAAAAGGCATTGTAAACAAAGATCTTTGGAAGAAATAAAAAAATGAATGACTTTGAATGAACAAGGAGATCATACACCAAAGATGATCGGCTAAATCAGTAGATCGGGGAAGATGCGATCCCCAGATAAGTACCCTTATTTATGATTAATACCATAGTCGATTTATTGTCATCATGGAATCGTTTTGCTAAAAGTTTGTGTTATTGAAAATATATTGAATGCTTGTTATGATCGTTGATGGCACGTATCAACGGCTATAATCGCTAGATCTGGACCTGCAGACTGATCTAGGCTGCAGAGTGATTATGTTTTTACTGTTGTGATCTAAACATCATGAGATACGCTATGCTTCTTACATGACTCATACCGCAATGATAGGCTGAGTCATAGTTTTTAGATAGGGTATGCCAAATTGATGATCATATTTTATTATGAATCATCTCTATAGCTGAATGATGGTGTGAATGATGCTTTAATGAAACTGTGAGTTTTAATGGCAGAAAAGGGGTACAAATCTGGGGTAGCATATTCTTTGATCTCATTTAATTATTATTTTAGATTCATCAGTAATTAGTTGTTTAGATTAATTTATTTTTCTGCATTTAGGAAAAGTGTGATAAATTTTGGTAAAATTGAATCTGCCCTTTGGTACTTCCTTAGGGACGTTTTTAAATCTCTGAAAGAATTAATTAAAATTCAAGATTTCCCTGTGGGTTCGACACCTTTGTTCTTGTCATACTGTAATAGATCTTGTGCACTTGCAAGGGTTACACTTAAAATCGATCAATGGGCAACGTCTCAAACCAATGTTTGAGCCAATCACCCAGTTTAAGATTGAGGCGATGCACCTCAGTGGCCCAAATGATTGATCAATGAAAAGGTCGAGCTGGCGACAATTAAACTCAGCGCTTCCTGGGAGGCAACCCAGTTGTTTTATTTTCCGTTTCATCTTTATTTTTGTCTTTATTTTTGTTTTTGTTCTGTTTCTGTGTTTTTCAATCGATTGACTGTGAACAGTCAATCGATTGACCCTTGTTTATCAATCGATTGACATGACGAGTCAATCAATTGAGAATTTCCTGCATCATCATCATTTTCCTCTTCTTGTGTCAATCGATTGACACCATATAAAATTTTGTGCAGTCCTTGGGATTTGAAGCGCCAACCGACACATCTTGTCGGGGCAGCTAACTTTTCGAGCATGTTTGGCTCAATCGATTGAGGATGGTATCTCAATCGATTGAATTAATGGGATAATTAAAGCTCTTGTTTCCGAGGGCACCTAACCGGTGCACCTCTTCGAAAGCAGGTTTCCTCAATCGATTGACCCATCAATCTCAATCGATTGAAATTTATTGAGGAATTGTGATGAGCCACGTCTCCTACACATCTGCCAGATGTCGCTCCGGCTTCGCAACGTGGGCATCCCAACCATTCTCAATCGATTGAGAATTCATTCTCAATCGATTGAGGTTCAATTTATATAAGTGGCAGCCCCAACCCGTGGAGCCCTCATTCGACTTCAATCCACTCCATTTCAAGCCAATCATCTATATTCTCCTCGTACGCGATCGAATGGCAGCGCCTGGCCCAATACTCTTCCGTCAACCGCGTCCCGCCAACGATCCGATGTGCATCCCCAATGAGCACTATTTCGATCGCCAGTTCTAAACGAAAAATTTCTACGATCTGGTCAAGTACCGTCGCATCGCGGAATGCGCCCGCTCGATCGAATTCATTGAGTCCTTGCGATTGAAAATGTTGCTTGCCCCGCCACCCATCGATGTCTCTCCACGCCTGATCCGTCTGTTTTATCAGAAAATGGTATGGGTACCAGAAACACTATCGCCCACAGGAATGCCCTACATTACCATCGAGATCGACAACTGGCAATATAATCTACATGCCGCCGATCTCGCACGTCCCTTCAATTTTTATGTGGTTCGACCTGTGAACCACCACATTAATCCCGCGATTGATCGTTGTCAGGACGACATGATCAATGATATGTGTGGAGGGCGCCGCGGTACAGGTCAGGCCACTAGACGAGCTGTTCTTCCGATGGACATTCTATTTTGGGATATCGTCATGGCAAACAACCTCCTACCGCATGGCACGAAAAGCGAGAGGACCAAGAATAGGGTGATTGCACTTTACGCTGCACATACAAACACTTGGTTCGATGCGCCAGGTCTGATGCTCGAGGAGATGTATCGTTGCCACAGTGATATAGCCACCACCACCGTACCCGCTAAGCGTGCAGCGATTCTCCTGCCGCGCTTTGCGAGGTGCGTTGGTCCCTCGAGACCCTTCATAATAAACCATACAAGAAATGGATTCTCCTGCCGGCGAGAAAGGAAAAGAAAATTAGGCAAAAAAGGGGGAGATAGGGAAGAGGAGATTAAGGATAGTCACTCCACTCCATAGATAGTGAACACAGATTCTTGTTTAAAGCTTGACTGGGTCGGAAACGCGGGCTGCTGGTGGGGTCGAAGAGGAAACCCCATTCTATTCGGTCATAGGCCTTTGCCATATCTATTTTCAAGGCTATATTCCCTCCAAGAGTTTTCTTGTCTAGTGCACCGATTAACTCATGAGCCAAGATGACATTGTCATAAATAAGTCTACCTTTGACAAATGCACCTTGCTCCTTAGAGATTCTAAAAGGGGTGGAGAAGAGAAAGAAAATTCCTGTTTCGCTAGCCCTATATGGAGTTCGGGAAGCCGTTAGTCCTGTTTTGATTTTACCAAAGCAAATGTTTTTGTCAACTGCTCCTATCGGAAATAGGATTGACTACGGATTCGAGCCGGTTTCATAAAATCCTAACCATTTTTCCCGATCTAAATCGAGCAGGTTTTACATGAAGAAGATTTTGTTCAGCATGTTCTATTCGATACTGGTAGGAGAAGAACCCGACTCGGTATTGTTAAAAAAAGAGAGGAAGCTAAACCAAGTCAAAATCTTCATCTCTCTGTAAGCCACTAGACGGGTCTCGGATGTTCCCCTAACCCAACCCGGGAACGGACCGGAGGGAACCGCAGCATGGGGAATGTCCGCGTCTCGTCGCAAGGCTCATTTTGAGTTGTGGGCTCGTGCTAGTGCCCCCAGAAATTCTTGGATTTCTCGCAATATGAGATTGAATGCCATAACTCTTATTTGTATTTTACTTCTTATTGGTGCTGCTGGTGATCTTCCCCGACGCGCTTTGCGAGGTGCGTTGGTCCCTCGAGACCGGTACTATCCGCAGTTGGGAGAGGATAAGAAACAAGCAAGGCCCATACAAGACTTAGTCTTACTTAGGAAGAAAACTCAAGGCTAACGCTCAGACACGACTTAAGCTTGCGCTTAGTGCGCTTACCGCTTGTTGCTAGCGACCCACAAGAGGCGTGGGATATGTACAGGGCTCGACTTTCCAACGGCGTTGTCAATATTCCTGCGATGAGCAGGACTGGGGATTAAACAGAGGCATATGAATTATGGTTCAAAGGTATAACGAATCCTATTTGGAGACGCGAGTGCACCGGAAAAGAACGGGAACTGGGTCGATCTATTCTATGGCGAAGCATCCGAAGCATAACTGCACACTCACACGATCTTTGCCGAGAGATAGGAGCATTCGGTGGAACCGGTGAACTACACTTGCTTCTGGATAGATGTGTGGTACTATACCCCCCAAAAGCCCTTTTCAAGGAATCGCTCTCGTGCCCCTATGACTGCGGCAACATAAGAATCTGGCTCTTGCTTACCTTGGAGCCTTCCGACGCCCGATAAAAGGCGTACAAGGTGAAAGTCAGAGTCCCATTCTTTCCATGACTTGGACTGCGCGAGGAACCTACTGTAATCAGATGTTTCGAAAGCGATCCTTCGTGTGCAACCACCCCCGATTGCAGTTGACGATGTACCTCCTCCCCCCCGTCCTAACCCCGCACAACGCCAACGTGGCGGTGTAAGACGACCTCATCCCGAAGAGGTCCCTGATTTTGATGCCGAGGCAGTTGTTACTCGCCTTGAGGCGCGGATGGATGGGCTGAATGCGAGGCTTGGTGGTGTTGATCGACGGTCAAGGTTTCAAACTTCTCTCCTCATGCGGATGGCCCGGGAATCGTTCCCTGGGCGTGCTGACGAGTTTATCGTAGGAGCGCGAGCGGCGATGAACGAGGAGAGGGACCCTGAAGATGATGATGATGATGATTATGTTAATGTTTAGTTTGTTTTTGTGTCGTTCTTTTTACGTTTAGTGTTTAGTGTTTAGTGCTTTGTTTTGTTTCATTGGTTTGTTTTTTTTTTTTTTTTTTTCGTTGTTTAGGGTGTTTTTAATTTTTGTTTTTCGTTAAAATCTACTAGTGGTGTAGGGATCGTGGTGTAATCAATCAAGACCAATCAATGGAATTAGCGTTTCTTTTTGTGTTCATTTTTATGGTACTTCTCGGTTTTGTGCACAAGTGCATCAGTCAATCGATTGAGGCTTCACTCTCAATCGATTGAGCACTTTACTTATGATATTCTGAAAAGCAATTCCTCTGAGTCAATCGATCGAGCCACTTTTTCTTAATCAATTAATTCCTGAATCCGAAAAGATAAACAAATTGCAAATTTCAGTCAATCGATTGACACTACATTGTCAATCAATTGATTTCTACATGGTCAAACTTTTAACTCACTTCGCTTCAAAATCACTCGTGTTGAGAGTGGATTTTGTGTCGTGCACCGTCATCCTATGTTTACATGTGTGTCAATCGATTGACACTAAACTGTCAATCGATTGACTGATGCTTAATTCCTGAAATACACACCGACCCTTCCGAAATTAAAATTTTTCTTTAGAGTTCGTTTGTAGAAGGCTTCTTAGAGTCCATCTTTTAGGCGGTTTTTCTCTACTTAAGGGTTTATTAGTGTCCTTTTAAGTCATACTGTTCCTCCTCCTTCCCAAAAGTTTCCGCCATGTCTTCCATCCGGTATCGTACCCGATCTGTCGCGAAAAAGATGACGGAGCCCGCGACCAAACGTGCACGTTATCATGCTCCGCCACCGCCACTCAACTTGTCCAATCATGCTGTCATCAATCTTGATGATGAATTTCCTCTTGAAGTCCGCTCTATTTTCACGTACTCCACCGAGGCCGCTCCCGCCCCCTTTCCGCCTCTCTTAACAACACCTCCTCCGCCACCTTTATCACCACCCCGTACATCAATACCACCTATTGGCGAAGTGGGAATCACTGCGGCGATATGGCGCTACACGTTTCCAAAGCCGCGGGAAGACGGTTCTACCATGGAAGACTAGAGGATTAGGGTTTTCTGTTTTAGGGTCTAGTTTTCGGAGTCTTTAGGTTATATTTGCTTTTTATGTTTTAGTTTAGGTTTGATTTTGATTACTTTTAAGGTAGAATTTTAATTTTGCACTATTTGTAAGAGTTTTTTTTTTCAATACAAATTTGTTTAGGTAAATATTTGTGTTTTTCTTTTTGATCACCTTCTCTTTCTTTTTGGCCCTCGAGTGCATTAAACAAGTTTGGGGGGGTCTCCCCTCCTATTTTCAACATCATCACCAATGGGGACATTGGACAGTTCAGGTTTGGGGGGGTAATTTCGGTAATTTTCATGAATTTTCAATTTTTATGAAAAGAAAAACCAAAAAAAAAAAAAAAAAAAAAATTTGAAATTCATAAGCTTTGAAGTTTGTAGGTACCTTCGCTGAAAACCTGCAGGAGACACAACTCCTCCACTAGGGATCACCTAGGGGTTTAAAGGCTTGTTGCATATGCTAAATGTAATCGTGTTCCCTACAAAAGTGGCATTTAAATGTTTAGGAAGTTAGTTTTATTTGCGTTATATATTCTCTTTGCTCGAGGACTAGCAAAGTGTAGGTTTGGAGGTGTGATCGGTGCTGATCATATGACTATATTTCACACCCTAAATCCTACATTTAGCTGTTCGATGAAAGCATCTGATGGTTGTTGTGAGGTTTTGATGTTTACAGGTGTTTCCGACCATTAGATCGTTCAAAAGCCTAAAATAAGGAAATTAAAGGCTATACAAGAGCTATGGACAAAAAGGTCCAAAGAAGCATTGAGATCCGAGAAGAGAATCAATATCCATCAAGAAAGGAGACTTTACATTGAAGAGTCAATCGATTGAGGAATCATTGTCAATCGATTGACAGATTAAATAAAACTTCAGCCCTGAAAATCAATCGATTGAGACATGAAAATCAATCGATTGACACATAAGGCAGAATTGCCCTAAAGAAATTCGAACTCAAATTCAATCGATTGAGACTTCTGGCTCAATCGATTGAGGCAATTAGGTTTAGGTGTGTTCGGCCATTATAAAAAGGAAGCTAAAGCTTTGAATAGGGGGCTTTGTTTTTGGACTTGCTGTTGAGATCTTTTGAGATTTTTTGTCTTTGGGGAACTTCTTTTCATCTTTTTAAGGTCTTCTTCTCTCCTTCTTCTAGGGTTTTGATCAGGGTAGATTGTACCTAGGATTTGCATTGTTTTCTTTTAAAAGCATAGATTGTATTTAGGAGAAAGATTGTAAACAAATATCTCTGGGGAAGAAATAAAAAATGAATGGCTTTGAATGAACAAGGAGATCATACACCAAAGATGAGCGGCTAAATCAATAGATCGGGGAATATGCGATCCCCAGATAAGTACTCATATTTATGATTAATACCATTGTCTAATGTTTTTATTGTTTTGATCTACACATCACGAGATACGCTATGCTTCTTCCATGACTCATATCGCAATGATAGGCTGAGCCATTGTTTTTAGATAGGGTATGCCGGATTGATGATCATACTTTATGTCAAATCATTTTTATGAATGAATGATGGTGATGGTGTGAATGATGCTTTAATGAAAGGGGGGTACAAATCTGGGGTAGCATGTTTCTTGATCTTATTTAAATATTGCTCTTAGATTCAGCGGTAATTAGTTGTTTAGATTAATTTATTTTTCTTGCATTTAGGAAAAGTGTGATAAATTTTTGGTAAATTGAATCTGCTCTTTGGTACTTCCTTAGGGACGTTTTTAAATCTCTGAAAGAATTAATTAAAATTTACGTTTCCCCGTGGGTTCGACACCCTTGTTCTTGCCATACTGCAATAGATCTTGTGCACTTGTAAGGATTACATTTAAATCAATCAATGTGCCACGTACAAATCTCGTGTGTAAGTAGAGGCAATCTGGTGTGTAAGTAGAGGCTTCCCGTCATTATTGGCTGTCAAATAAAATCTTAAAAAATCCCCCTTAGCGTTGAAATACAGCAAGACTCTCATATAAAAAAAAAAAAAAAAAAAAAACAAGTGAATCCAAGATCCATATGCAAGCATGTTAAAAAGCTGGAAAATTCATAGAGCTGCGTCTTTCCATTATGAATTTCTTTAATTTGTCCTTTCCAAATCTGACAGCATGAAACACAAGGGTCAAATTATCGCAGCTGATAATAAACATTGGGCTGCCAAATAAAATCTTAAAAAATTCTCACAGAAGTTATGTCCAAGCCAAGTTCAATGATCCGAAAACTTAAGTAAAAATTCAATGAGTTTGATGGGTTAGCTAATACCAAACGAAAGCCTCTGACGTTATAGTTTTATTAAGACTTTAGTGGGTATTAGGTACCCAGCCGATGTATTAAGGTTGATATGTGGGATTTATCTCAAAAAAAAAAAAAAAAAAAGATTGATAAGTGGGATTTGACCATCTCTCTCAAATGGAGGAGATTGATTTATGTATCGACCCTAGTGCACAAGTGGCAACAATGGCGAAGCCAAATGGTGTAATGGGGGTCCTGGGATCCCCATCGTTGAAAAAACAATACTTAAAAACTTTATAAGTCTGAGCTTTTGGGCGTTACCGATCTTCCTGGGGATCCCTCAAGCCGATTTTTTAGCCGATAACACAATAAATAATATATATATTTTTTAATTATTTAATTTTAAATAATAACTTTATTTGCAATTATAATTTTTAAGACAAAATCTTTGATTACAAACAACAATGCTCACCATTATATATTTTTTGAGTGCTTACTTTTTTGCAACGCACCTCTATTTTCGCTCCATAATCTCACATTTCCAATATTTGTTCAACCAAAGTTTCTTCGGTGCTAGTGAGATTATATCATGGATACCTTGGAATCTTGCTAGGAAGGTACACCAAAAATCATTAATTTCTCTAAATCGAAAGATGGAGATCATGTTTTGCTCAAATCTTCCCTACAAGGGATCTTGAAGCCATGAGCGTACCATCAGACCAAGGATCAAAATTTCAGTTTCGGGCATGACTAAAATTGAAACCGAAATTTTGAACCGAAATTTCGGCCAAAAACCGATAATATGACTGTAATTTCAGTCTAAATTATCGTTTCGGTGAGGATTGAAACCGATAATTTGGACCGAAATTTCAATCATTTTGGCCAAAATTTTGATCCTTGCATCAAACGACCAGTTTTCGATTCTATATGAAAACAATCCAAAAAAAGTGACCCTAAAATCATGTTTGAGCGTGTTGTGCGCCATGTAATTTTAGGACACTTTTTTTAGATCTATACCATGTGGAATCGAAAACCGGCCGTCTGATAGCAAGTTCATGGCCTCAAGATCACTTGTGTAGAAGATTGGAGTGAAACACGATCTCCATCGTATGATTTAGAGCAATTAATGATTTTTGGTGTAAGTGCCCAACAAGATTTCATGGACCCTTATATCATAGGGTAATTGCCACTCAGCACAGCCTTTCCACGAGCAATGTACAGGTCCAACCAGATTGAATCAAATTTCAGCTCCAGCCATTGTCCCAATCTTCAACACTGCAGATCTTAAGATTATGATCCTATCATCAAAAGTTTCGATTTTGATCTACAAGGCTTATATCACAAAAAAATGAAAATAAATGGTAGGCACACATCAAACATGATTCTAGGATAACTTCTGGGGACGTGTATATGAAAACAATATCTAATTATTTGATGATAGTGTGACAAAACTATTACTATCTCACGACATAGATCCCCTATCAGAAAAATGCTGGTCCGACCATTGAGTGGCAAATATGATAATATCATCTAATTCATAAGTAGAAAATGTCGAACTTATCCTAGGTCAATCCTAGTGCACAAGCCGCAAATATGGCCGAGATGGGCGTTTGGAGGGAGGGAGGGGAGGGGAGGGGGGGGGGGGGTGGACCGAACCTTACATTTCATACAAATCACTTGTGTAGAAGACTTATCCTAAAGGACCCGTCTAGCAACCGTTTGGAAAAAGCAAAGGAAAAACAATTAGGTGAAAAGCATTTTCAATAAAGGATCTAGCCATCTCTACGTCAAAATGACATTGTGTTGAGAAATTGTTTCATGTTATTTATTTATTTATTTATAGGACACTATTTTTAATATATGATACATTATTTTTAACATGTGATACACCATTTTAAAAAATAATATTTAAAAAAATAAATATATTACAATCATGAATCAAAATGTTAAAAAATCGGTATGTATCGTTCGAGCCTAAAATCGATACATATCGGACGATACATATTGGTATCGAACAATATCGGACGATACATTGAATATATCGTTCGGTACTTTACATACAGTTGACTGATACGGTATATTCAATGTACTGTATCAGTAACCTCCGATATTAATTCGTATCATCTGATACGTATTGATATGGAATGAAATTTTGATCCATAATTTCAACTCTTTAGTGCATATGAAGAGTGCTTTGAGGAGTCGAGTTGCCAAACATGCCTAAATCATTTCTATCATGTGAGAAAGTAGTAAAAAACTTAGGCGGTCTTGCTTTTTGGAGACGAGTTGCCAAACATGTCTAAAACATTTTCATTATCATTTGAGAAAGTAGTAAAAAACTTTGGGCGGTCTTTTTATTTATTATTATTTTTTTTTTTGGTAGTTCTTAGCATTTATTATTTTTCTTTCCTATTTTTTTATGGTCATGAAATATTTTTCGTATATTAATAATATCTATGAAAACACACGAATATAAATAATAGTGACACATCACCAATGAGGCTTACATTTGCTGTTTTTGCCACACATGCATACCACGTGCATTTTACTAGGCTGAATTATTACGAGTGTTAGGTTGGCACTGACAGGCTTGAATTGTTACGAGTGTTAGGTTTGAGGGTTCAATTAATTACCCCATTAGTCAACCACTAAATAAAAAAGATATTACTGTCTGCGCCCACACATGCATATTACGTGCATTAGGTTGGCACTAGCAGGCTTGAATTATTACGAGTGTTAGGTTTGAGGGCTCAATTAATCACCCCATTAGCCAACCACTAAATAAAAAAGATACTGCTGTTTGCGCCCACACATGCATACTACGTGCATTTTGTTAGACTGAATTATTACGAGTGTTAGGTTGGCACTGGCAGGCTTGAATTATTACGAGTGTTAGGTTTGAGGGCTCAATTAATCACCCCATTAGCCAACCACTAAATAAAAAAGATACTTCTGTTTGTGCCCACACTTTCTCTAAAAGCGTTCTCAAAATCATTGATTACTTTATATTACATGATAGAGATCGTATTTCACTCCGATTTTCCAATCAATAGATCTTTTGGTCATGACACACTTATTAGACGATCAATTTTTTATTTCATGTGCCACAAATTCTCAAAAAATGTCTTTGAATCTATCGCACACATCATGCTCAAATGTAAATTTAGGGACATTTTTGAGGATTTGTGACACAAGGAATAAAAAATTGACTGTCTAATAGGTGTGTCATGATTTGAATATAGATTGTGTGGAAGATAGGGGTGGAACACGATCTCTATCATCAGATCTGAAGCAATCAACAATTTTCAAAGGTTTACGACGTGAGCGCAAACAAAGGTATTCAAAAAAATTAAAAAGTATTTACTATTGGACATAAAAATATATGTTGATGCACCTTATTTAAAATAAAGACTTGTATTTTTTTATACTCGTGCTACGCTAAAAAACTATCTAAGCCATATAGTTTGATCGTCATGACATGAAAATATGTGGTGCAAAAGATTGATACAAAACACATTCTCTATCATATGATTCAGTGTAGTCAGGGCGATTGAATCAAATGATGGGCTTCGAATGTTGTGAAGTCATATAATAGAGATCTTGCTTCATGCCAATCTTTTTTTACCAAAGATCTTTATATTATGGCCTCCAAATCAGAAGACTTAAATGGTGTTTCCAAATTGCATGAGTCTCAAAATATCAAGTTTCTTTTCTAAAGAGGATACCTCTATTCGCGCCTATATAAAAACTGAAAACCACTAAAACCAATTTCTTGCTTGGAATCTGATGATGGAGATTGTTTTTACTCAATCTTCACAAAATGGATCTTGAGACCTTAAGCATAACATCATAAGGTCAATTTTGGATTTCAGGTGGCATAGAACCCCAAAAGTGGCCCTAAAATTTACACTCAAACTTAATTTTAGGGCCTTTTTGGGATATGTTCCACGGGGAATCAGAAACTGGCCGTGTGATGGTAACTAATGGCAGACGCACGTAGGGGCGATTGCGGGTGTCCGCCCCCATTGACTTTTAAAAGAAACGGAAAAAAATAATAATAACGGTTTATCTAAGAAGAGTCCATAGAAAAAATTCTCTTCAATTTTGCTTTGGGTATCTCTAATCGCACCCATGCCACCTCTGAAAGCGCCTACATCCTAGACTCTTTGAAGACCATTGATTGCTTCAGATTAATGATGGAGATCGTGTTTCAGCCTAATATTCCACAAAATAGATCTTGGGATCATAGCGCACCTATCAGACAATAAATTTTTTATTCTATGTGTGACTGATCCCAAAAAATGGCCCAAAATTGACGTTTGGGCATGATATCTGACATATGATTCAAAGACCATTTTTTGGGATTTGTGGCACTTGGAATAAAAACTGACCGTCTGCTAGATGCGTCATGATCTCAAGATCTCTTGTGTGGAATATCGAGATGAAACATGACCTCCATCATTTTATCCGGCTTAATCAATGGTTATCAAGGGGTCTAAGATGTGGGGTAAACAAAGGTAACCCTTTTGCTTTTCTTATAGAATAAAAGATTTCTATTTAGCAATAATGTGGGGTCCACTTAATCGTTTTTTAAGATAAAATCAAATAAAATCTTTAACTAAAATTTAGCTGATTTTTTTTTCGCCCAAAGTTGTAACTAATATGTGAAGGCAACTAATTCACTTTAAATCCACCTACCGAATCTTTGAGTCACTGAAACACATTGACTTGGTAGAATCAAATGATGGTGATCGTTTATCCTCCTAATCTTTCACAAGATGGATCTTGAGATCATGGGCCTACCATCAGACAGTTAGTATTTTATTTCTCGTGGCACACATCTTAGAAAAATGATCTTAACATCACGTGCATGCTCAAAATTGATTTTAACGTCCCTTTTTTTGGGTACAATCATGTTCTCAAGATCCATCGTATGAAAGATTGGGACGATAAACAATTTCCATCATCCGATTCAATATAATCAAAGTGTTCCAGCGTGGGTGAACTCAAAGATTTGGTGGGTTGAGTTAAAGGTACTCCTAATTTATTTGCAACCCTTAAAATTCGAGATTTTTTCTTCTCAACTCAAGTTTTACATGCGACAATCAGTTGACTGTTTTGAATTTGATGATGAAGATATATTTTAAGCCTAATTTCTCATACGAAAGATCTTGAGACGATGGACTTGCCATCAACCGCTAGTTTTCTCTACGTGGCACACATCCCAAAACGTAGCCCAAATTTAGTGTGATGTGTGCCTCATGATTTTTTTAGTCACTTTATTGAGATTTGTGCCACTTAAACTAAAAAATTAACCATCGGATGGTACGCTTATAGTCTCAAGATCCTTTGTGTGGAAGATTGGAGTGAAAAACGATCTCAATCGTCTAAGTCAAATCAATCAATTGTCGACGAAGAGAAGATCCTCTGGAAAAAATTAAAATCGATGATCAAAAGATCATATGTAGGAAAGATCATCTAAGGCGTTGGATTTGAAAGTCATGATCAAAAGATCCTATGTTAATAAAATTGGCACGAAATACGATTTTTATGATAATATATAATTTAAATATGATATTATATATTTTAATATCTTTTAAAATTATATATATATATATATATATATATATATATATATATATATATATATATATATATATATATATATATATATATTTTTTTTAATCTCAACAATTTTTCCGAAAGTTATTTTAAAATAAATTAAAATTAAATTTAATTCATTTTGTGCTCTGTCTGGATGAAAATTCTGATTCCATCACTGATTGATAACTTATGGTCTCAAGATCCAATGTATAGTGAAAGACTGAGGTGAAAAAGATCTCTATTGTCTAATTCTAACAAGTCAATGAGTTTCCGTGAATTACAAGTGTAGGCACTTTTTAAATAGTCGAAGTGACTGTTTATAATTAGAACATGCCGTAGTAAAAGAATCACATGTAGGTCTGATAATCTTTTTTTAATGTTAGTTATTAAAAAATAAGAAAAGTAGTCATACTAATGTGAAAAGATTTTGGCACAGCATGATAATTATTTTCCATATCATCACACAGATATGATACGATAAGATAAAATAATGTCGCATATTCAACTAAAATGAATAATATATTTTTAATAATGTACAATCATAGCACTCTATATAAATTAAAATATAAAATTAATATATTTTTTTATTAGCTTCTCCGGTCGAATCACCCCTATCTCTTCTTGTTGAGGCCCGAGATTTCGTACCATGGCTCTTCAAATATTTTGTAGAAAGAAGATCCACGTAAGATGAAGCGGGCGGAGGAAACTATGCATTATTAGGAGAGGGCCCCGTGTATAACGTGCAAGCTTGGTTTCTCAATAATGTGTCCCCTGCTTTACACGTGGCACAATCATTTAGACTGTTGGACACTTAGATACAGACACGTACAATTATGCTGATAAAAACAAGGAGCTGTCACATGGTTGTCTTTACTACAATTATACAACCTCGACAACGTGCAGCCTACGTGGCAACAGTTACGCCCTTATTAAACACTAATATGTGGCACAAAGTGATTGGTAATTCACCTTAACCACACAATTTTTCGATAAACGGTTGATAAAAAGTCAGCTAACGTCTCTATCGATTGGAATTTTCTGAGGCACTGACACATGTGAATATCAGCAATCGGCCAGGCTCGGGCTGAGACTTATTCAAACATGATAAAATTTTAAGCCAAAGCTCGGACCATTGCCAGCACTTACTACCACTACTCGCGCTCATAGGTTTACCGGAAGCGCCTAAGCTCGAAACCTACTAAAACCTATTGACTGATTAGAATGAGATGACAAGATCATTTTGTATCCCAATCTCTCATACAACCGATCTTGAGACCATAATCTTACTATTAGACCATCAATTTTTTATTATATGTGACACATATCCCAAATAAGGCTCTAATATCACATTTGAGCGTGATGTATTATTTCATGGTATTTTAGTTTTGGGTATCTATGACAATTGGAATAAAAACATAATCATCTTATAGTACATTCATGGTCTCAAGACCAGTAAATCTGTAGACACAAACAGATGTACCCTAGATATAATTAGACTCAGAATTGTATTGTGTATGCTTGAACAGGCTAGGATTGTAAAGTCCAACACATATTTAACGGCCCAGATTTTAATCCCGAGCTCAGCCAAGCTAGCTGAACATTTTTGGAGTCTAAAAACCAACCATGAGAATTAGTAAAGGGTACCATTATTCACACCTCATCAGACTGTTTTCTCACCCCATTAAAGAAATTAAATAAAACAAAAAATCAAGCGGGGACGTGAGCTTTAAAACAGTCATATTTTAATAGGATTTTTCAACACTAGGGTGAGACAAGAGTCTCATGGGGTGTGAATAAGTGTAGTAATGTACCCATTGCCAAAATTTTTAAAATTGTTTTTATTACGGATGGGTCATTGCTGATGTTCATTCGTCTTAAACTCTTTATGCCTAAAACACTTAGTTTAGGAACATAAAAATATTTACGGAAAAGGATAAAATTAAAATAAAATGAGGTAAAGAAATATCACCTAACTTGAGCTTGAGACCATAAATGTTTCTACGAAATGCTCTATTAAGCAATATCCTACTTGACGTTCAAAACCATCGCATAGGACGAGACCGTTTTTCTACTTACTATCATTTGACTTTATATGCAGTTGCCTACACGTATCTATATCTCTTATTGGTACTTATTCTAAAATATACCCCATCAGTTTTATATTAAGGACATCCCCAGGATGCCGGGAGATAGAAATGCCCCACCATCTGCCTATCAGAAGCTGACAAAGCTTTACTCCTACAAATGACAAAGCTACTAACTGCCGATGCGAAAGTCATCAATGACCGGGCCAGTTAGTCAGACCACGTTGGATCGAAACCAGGAGCCTAATTAATTCGGTATAATTAAAAATGGAAAACTTTGATTTTTACCGGTTCAACCGGTGAACCGCCTGGTTCCCATGTTTCATGTTTCATAGAAAACTGAACCAATTCATATAATTATAGGAAAATTTACCGAATCGACCCTGTCAGATACACCTTTTCCATTAGAGGCCCTATATTTTAACTTTTACCCAAACCGATCAGCTTTTAGTCAAACCATTTTCAACCGGTACAAAAAGTCCGAAATACTCCTTACACTTTTTTTTCATTCTACATGGTTTAAAATTTTAAATATTTGTAATTTTCTATATTTATGCAGTATGAAATAGGATCTATGCCGTCTGATTTGAAGGTCACAATATAAAATCGATGGCGCAAAAGACAAACACGAAAAAAGGCGATATCGCCTCTTTAAAAAAATAAAAAAAATTTAAACAATCGATAGCGACTCTTAAAACAGTCGATGGCGACTCTTAAAACAATCGATGGCGACTCTTAACACTATAGATTAAGACGATACCTATCGGTATTGGACGTGAACGATACGGTACATTAAATGTACTGTATCGTTAACATGTATGCTATGTATCGAACGATACATTTAATGTATCGTTCAATACAGACCGGTACCGATACGTATCATCCGATACGTACCGGTTTTTTGCTCGGATGATACGTACCGATTTTCCAACATTTTGATCCATGCTTAACACAGTCGTTAACGATTGTTTTAAGAGTCACCATCGACTGTTTAGACAATCGGTACCGACTGTGAAAACAATTTTCGTCGACTGTGATATATATATATATATATATATATATATATATATATATATATATATATATATATTTTTTTTTTTTTTTTAATTCGACTGTCTACACAGTCGCCATCGACTGTAGACAGTCGAAAAAAAAAATTATTATTTTTATTTTACAGTGAATGACAACTGTTTTCACAGTTGGTACAGACTATCTACCTAGTCGATGGAGACTCTTAAAACAATCGGTACCGACTGTGTTAAGAGTCGCCATCCGATTGTTTTAAGAGTCGCAATCGATCGTTTTAATTTTTATTTTTTTTTAAGAGGCGATATCACTTATTTTTCGTGTCTATCTTTGGCGCCATCGATTTTATATTGTGGCATTCAAATCAGACGGCATAGATTCCGTTTCACACGGCGTAAATATAGAAAAGCGCAAATATTTAAAATTTTAAATCATGTAGAATGAAAAAAAGTGTAAGAAGGGGTATTTCGAACTTTTTGTACTAGCTGAAAATGGCTTCACTAAAAGCTGGTTGGTTTTGATAAAGGTGAAAATATAGGGTCTATGATGAAAAAGGTGTATCTGACAGGGTCGAGCCGGTAAATTTCCCATAATTATATCATTTTTATTTTTAAAATATAAATTCTTTTATTTTATATTATTAAAATTGGAAGAGCTTAAAAATATCTATTACATAATTAGTTTAGAAATATACTATACACTCTACTTAAATAGTTTAGAAAAGAAAAAGGACATATTTCTAATTTAATTAGAAAAGCTTCTCAAAGATGTTTTAAAAAAGTCAACAATCCTAAATAGGCAATGATCAGTTCCAACCGGATTTAACTTAATTTCGAGGTCAACCAAATCTATAGTCCTTACAAATAAGAGAATCTTGAGTACACGTCATCTTATATAAAGTGAAAATCATGAAAGTCAAGATTCTCTCATATCCAAGGACAGCTTGTGGTTGAATTCAAAATCCAATTTAACCTAGTTGGACCTAACTCTTCCCCCCTAAAATATATTAATATCTAATAGCGAATTGATAAAGACTAAATATTTTAAATTTATTATTATTTTTAATATTCAAGATTATTAAAAAATATTTATCTTAAAATAAATATTTAATATAACCTAACATTTTATATATTTATTCAAAGAAGTATTTTTTTTTTAACTGATCCGGTTCAACTTAGTCCAACTTGGCCTGACCAAACCAGTGTGATTTGGTGTCCAGACCGATTTTGCTTGAGATAAAAAGTCTGCCAGCTAAACTCAAGGGTTAGGAGAGTTGGGGTGGCTTCCAAAAGTGAGAGATCCGAGTTTTGATTCCTCCACTTGAGGCCGCCGTAAGAATTTATATCTCATACCCACCTGGTATGTGCTAACTTGAGATCATGTGTCCCTACCCGAATACCCATGTTATATATATACATATATATATATATATATATATATATATATATATATATATATATATATAACAAAAATAAGGCATTTATGCTTAGATAGATAGACACCATGCATTTATTATTTTGTACTTATCTTTTGTGTACTTAAAGCTCTAGTATTAACCAAGGTATAAAAAATCGGCCGATACCGATGTGTATTAATTTTTTGGCAAACTAATATGTATCGGTCCTCCAACTCGGTATTGATCTCAGCTGATACATATCAGTTTGAGCTGAGACCTTGTGTGCGTGTGTGTGTGTTTTTTTTAAACGTATCAATCCTTTATGGACCGATACCCGATACTGATATCGAATTTGACACCTTGGTATTAATAAAACACATTCTCTATCATATGGTTCAAGCAAACAATTTTTTAGCCAGATACTGGCTTTTGACTGTATTGAATCATATGATAAAAATCATTTACCATTTCGATCTTAATATCATGGCTGTCAAATCAGATGGCTTAGGTTGTATTTTCACATGACATAGGTACGTAAACTACCAAGTCATCTTTTAAACTGTGTGCAGGGACCAACTTCTTATGTGCAACTAATGATTATTTTTTTATTTTGGGTACCCTTGACCTTTATATTTGCATATATCATTCACATAACCTGAAAAGCCACTCCATAAATCTCACCAAACTTTGACTCCCAGATTCTTCAGGGTCCTTGAAAATCAGTGCATAGTGAGATTTTGAGATGATGCCGTGGCTAGATGGCTATGGAATATGGATAAGCGTAATATTTTACGATGTTTATCGCGAGAGTCAACCCCAAAAGATACATATGCACGTACTTAATAATTTATATGCATCCGATTCAACAACCTTATCAGTTAGCCCTTCAACTTTGGGAAAACAAAAAACAAAATACAAAAAAAGCCTATTTTACCTAACACGTAAGCTTTCTTTGGTGAGTAGGCCTCACTTGTCACGTTGCCGTTTATGACTTGGAATACTAGTTTGTCTAACAAAACACTGTTAACAATTGTTTTACCGCAGTTTAGAGGTTTATACACCATAGATATAGGGGCAGTATTATAGGGTGGATAGATTTTTATGCACACAAAGTGCAAACGGCTGATGTAGCGTGATATAATTGGCTGCAAGTGTGGTGGGCTCAATTAATATAAGTCGGTGTAGTCATTTATGTCCTGCCACATCATCTGTCTATACTTTCTCGTCAACAAATCTGTCCTATATTTATAATTTTGCTTAGATTTTGAGGCATAAAAAGCTTCTTCTTTAACACTCAAGTATTAAATGAAGGCTTCAGCCTTCGCTACACTATATGCGGCTACGCTAATGCCACCGCTAGTGCTGTTTTTCAAGTGGTCAACCATCCTTAATACTATTCTCGCCCAAACATGTTTAACTGTAGACTTTCGATAGGATCTGATGCATGTTGTGTTCAAGAGGTCAACCATCTTTAATACTATTCTCGCCCAAACATGTTTAACTGTAGACTTTTGATAGGATCTGATGCATCGGTATTAATATAAGCACACTCAAATGATTAGAGTTTTTACAGCTGACTGCAAACTTAATATTAACTTCTTTTTTATATGGGCTTAAGATTGGCCATGTCCGAATTGAAGATTTGCTTAAAGGATTACATCCGCTAGTTGCGATTAGTTATATGGCTGAAATATTGAGTATTTTCACTTATTTTAGGCTGTCAATCAATTGTTCATCACGTATGATTGTCTAAATTGACAGAGATTGGTGTCCATGTCACCCTTTATATACGGCTCTACACCTGATATTAACTCTATTCCAATTTTATCAATTCATCACCGTATTCCATTCTCAAACACAAATGATTCCACTAAAAAACATAAGACTATTAGCCACGGTCAAAAACTATCTTTATTAACAAACAAATTATTAAGAGCTATTAAGATTATTAGCGACGAGGGTATTAGTGACAATTTTTTTTATTAATAGTGGCAGTTTTAGATGTCGCTAATATTCTTATTTTTTATAGTATTTCTTTACAACATTACTTGAATCTCCCTATATATCAAGAAATAATTTAGAGAGAGCCATTAATTGCACATGAGAAGTTAGCCCTTGACATAATTTAAAAGGAAGAGTTTATATTTTGGGAAGCTGTCTATGTCATGTGAAAGAACATCTTAATTGTTTGATTTGAAGTCCAGGATCTAAATACTTATAGCGCAAGAGATTGACAAAAAACTCGATCTCTATGATCATATTGTTTAATATAATCAACTGTTGAATTAGATAATATCATTTCATTGTATTGAATCATACGATACTGATTATTTTTTGTGCCATTTTTTTTTACCTAGGATCTTTAGATCATGATCTTCACATCGGACACCTTAGATGGTATTTTCACATGATGCGAGTCTCTAAAAAACCAACTCTTTCTTTTCACCCATGTACAAGAGCCAATTTCTTATGTGCAAGTAATGATACCACTGAACTCCAAAACATGTAGTGCTAGATTTTTGGACCATGGATAGTTTGATAGTCTAAGACTGAATGCCACAGCAAACTAATAAATAATTTTGTGAAGTTGTATGTGTTGAACAAAAGAGTTAGTCTATAATGGATGTCCTCCCAACAATTTATACATATGTGTGATCGCTTGACTTGTATGAACTTCTGAGAGCCGTGGGGGCTCTCAAAAGCATGCAGTGTGCCTCATTGTTAGGGATGCAAGTTGGGTATATCGAACCGAACCGAACCGAAACCCATTCAATTCGGTTTGGTTCATTTTCTTTTTTCTGAAATCGAAACGGAAACTGATTCAATTTGGTGTACGTAAAATTCTTACTTTGTATATTTTTTTTAAGGTATTATTTTAGTTTTTTCCGAGTTTTTTTTCGGTTTACTCAACCTAGCCCCTTGGTTTTCGGTTTCGAGTCACCCAAACCGAAACCAAACCGAATTGGGGTTCGGTTCGGTTTGTATTAGTTTTCGGTGTGGTTCGGTTCGATTCGGGACCCTCGGTTTTCGTTTCGGTATTCTATTCAAAGCTTGCATCACAACTCAATGTTCTTAAAGGCTGCGGGCGTACCATAGTCCACGTGGCCAGCTGGTCAGGCGCGTTGATCATTTGACCATATACAGAACCTGTATTATTAAATTAAACAACAAAAAATCAATAACGTCCATAGGATTCATAGCATGTGCTACAAATTTGTATTTTGTATAAACCATTTCTATCAACACAGTAGTTCAATTGCCACCTCTTCAATCAATAATAATAGCCGAAAACTAATACCAATTGGATGTTTGAAAGAATTGACTGCCTTTCGAATTTTGAACCATCCGATTGGTGCAATTTTGATTGTATGGCATATCTAAAGAAGGTAGTCCATCATCACCGCCACTTGATGCACAACGGTAAAATTTATCTTATTACTATTAAGAGAAGGCCGAACGCCACACCAACTTAATTTGATTAATTAGTTTTCTTTGATTAATCAATTTTCTTTCAAAATGATCAAATCGACTTTCAAATTAAACCAAATCATTACGCATACAATCAAAATGATCAAATTGCCTATCCATTAGAGCCTATCATCACTGGCCCCACTGTTCTCCTCGGATTCTCTCTCTCTCTCTCTCTCTCTTTTTCACAGCACTATGGTCTATGGCTTTCAATGAATCAGGTCGACTCGATACCCAACGTCTTTTTATAACCGAGTCTAGAGCACAAGTTTTCCCTATTAGGTCGATTAGGGTGTAAGGCATCTGATCAAATATGGGTCAGGCCCAAAAATATGGGTCGGGTTCCAATAGTTATATATAAAAAATAGGGATAATTAGAAAAACAACCTTGAAAAACAAACGTTTTAGCAAAACAACCTCAAACTCAAACGTTTTAAAAAAACAGTGCTTTCACGGTTTTCAAAACTTCAAAGATCCGTGAAAACACCATTTTTTATTTTTTATTTTTTTTAAAAATGATGCTCTCACAGGTTTTTGAAGTTCTGAAAACTGTGAAAGTTCGGGGTTGTTTTACTAAAACGTTTGTTTTTCAAGGTTGTTTTTCTAAAGTGTCCTAAAAAAATAAGATATGCATAAGTTGGTTTGATCAGGGAGGGTTTGGGGTTTTATGTTTTGG
Organism: Chloranthus sessilifolius; assembly: GCA_021018995.1. Lineage (NCBI taxonomy): Eukaryota > Viridiplantae > Streptophyta > Magnoliopsida > Chloranthales > Chloranthaceae > Chloranthus > Chloranthus sessilifolius. Next base: position 2,807,395 of record JAJIZI010000016.1, on the reverse strand, counting down.
GCCGAGTCGGGTCAACTCAGGCATATGACATTAACCTGTTGGATCAAGTTGGGTCAGGTCAGGTCTGTTGGATCAAGTTGGGCCAGGTCAGGTTGCAACATCGGGGCAGGTTGGCGTAGATACCTTTGACCGATCAACTGTTGGGCAGCCAAAATTTGACTCGACCCAATCCATTGAGAGCAATCCATTGGCGTAGAACCCTCTTTTAGAGGCGCCTCTTGCAGCACACGATGCAACTAGTATGCAAATAATTTGCGTGTGTAAAACTAAACTTAACCAAGGCTGCATGATATGGCAATGGTCCGGTCCCACTGTTCGAACCTGATTTTGTGTTAAGAAAGACTTGCAGCCATTGGATTAGAGAATATTGACTTTCCTCGATTCCATTTTTATAGAATGACATAAAGTCAAGATTCTGTCTTATCCCATAGGCTACAGATTTGGTTGAACACAAAATCCGGTCCAATTAGTTGGACCTGACCATTACTCCTAAATGATAATTTAGTTGGTCTAAAGGATATGATCATAAAGGGCACACTCAATGAGTCATCAGTCTTGTCTCATGGCTATTATTATCTTAAGCCAACCTAAGGATATTCACTTATTCTCTGAAGGGTAATTTTGTCTACTAAAAAAGTGATGCACCTTCTAGGCTGCACACATGGTGCCGTCTGCTTTTTAACTTTTTGGTATATAGGCTGGGTCCTTAAAACACAATCAACCACCCCCCCCCCCTCCTATATGAATAATGGATAGCGTCCAAAATATCAAGCATCACAATTAAATTTGTCTACAGCCACCCATCTCCTTTATTATAAATTCAACATCTCCACCATCAAACACAACCAGCTCCTCCTCCCACCACCATGGCCAATCCGACACCCAATTCATACTCAGACGACCCCAAGGCTCCACTCTTACCCCTCCAATCGGCTGACCCACATCTAAGCACACACAATTGTTGTTCTCTCAGATCAATTTTCAATCTGAAAAATCTCTTCATCATATTAGGCCCTTTGGTCTGCTTGATCATATGCCTATTCGTCGACGTCAATGGCCAAAGTTCGAGCCGGAACATGCTGGGTGTGCTCTGCTGGGTCTTCTTGTGGTGGCTCACTGACGCGGTGCCCCTCCCAATCACCTCAATGTCACCTCTCTTTCTCTTTCCACTCTTCGGCATCGCTTCTGCCCAAAACGTCATCACATCTTACATGGACGACGTTATCTCCCTCGTCCTCGGCAGCTTTATTCTCGCTCTAGCCATCGAGCACTATAACATCCACAGGCGACTCGCCCTGACTGTGAGTGAATAAAATATGGCCTTCAACCAAGAATAGCCTTTTAGTTTTAGCCACTAATCAAGCTTATAAATAGCCATTTAGCCACTAATTCTGTTTTATGATTCTCTGACCTATGTGGAGGTCAACTTTTGACTGGTTTGATGATAAAAAGCTCTAGTTTTATATTGAATAAAAGTTAGTGTTATTGAATATTATAGTTAATGGTTTTAAATTTTTAGGTATATTTTTATGGGGAATTTGTTCCTAAGATTGATTGAATTATCAAGAAAAGGTGGATTGATTCATGAGTCACTTTTTATCTATGTGGCCAAAATATAGATTACCTTGATCTTCTGTCGAGAACCGGTGAATCCACCATTGCTCCTCCTCGGGATCTGTGGGACATCAGCATTTGTCAGCATGTGGATGCACAATGTGTCGGCCGCAGTGATGATGATGCCGGTGGCCTCCGGAATCTTACAACGGTTTCCCATGGATTCCGAGGGATCAGATGCCACCAGCCGGTTCGCAAAAGGCGTGGTCTTGGGGGTGACTTATGCAGTAGCGGTCGGCGGAATTAGTACGTTGACAGGCACAGGTGTCAATCTCATACTGGTGGGGATGTGGCAGAGCTATTACCCACAGGAGCAGCCTATCAGCTTTAGCACTTGGTTCTTCTTTGGGTTTCCTTTGGCTTTGGTGATTTTCTTTGCTTTGTGGGGGATACTTTGCTTCATGTATTGCCCAAAGGGCTCAAGTAATGAACTCAGTGCTTATTTGGACAAAGCCCACTTGAAGAGAGAACTTGATTTGCTAGGTAATCATCTCTAGACAAGTCTTTTAGCATGTTTTGATTTTGTAATTTCTTGGTTACTGGTATTACAAACCAAATATTCGGTAACGACAAATAGGGATTTCCTTTGTGAGAGCCATTGACTGCCTTCAATCTGATCATGGAAATCGGTTGTATTCCCAATCTTGTATCACACAATCGATCTGGAGATTACGGCCCACCTATTAGATAGTAAGATGACAATTCTGCATGGGCCAGATCCCCAAAGTGATCAGAGAACCCCTTTTCATGGTATCCATGATCACAGTCACTGTTAAGGGTGTGTTCCACGTCAAATCAACTTCTAAATGTCTGATAGGTGGGCCGTGATCTCAAGATCTATTTGTCGATGATGTAGAATTCTAAAGACTATATTTTGATAATAATTTTTGTATATTTTATTAATGGAGAATAATCTTTTTAAATGGAGGTAAATACAATCAAGTAAATTCTTAAAAGATCTTTAATCATTTGAAACACTTCCTAAAATATTTTGAAATCCTAATCAATCTTCTAATGCCTAAAATATAAGATACACATCATATGATGTGTATCTCTCTTATAATCTTAAATATTCTCTATTATGAGAGTTACACATTAATGTATATCTTATATTATAAACATCCTCAATTAGAAAATTGGGATAAAAATTGATCTCCATTGTCGGATTAGGAAATGACTCTCGTACCAGAAAACACTGGTTGCCCTTGTCGAATAGTTGGTTTCAAATACAGGCACCCTAATTTTTTTTGTTGCGTGCCTAACAATATAATTTAGCTGCAAAACATTTCATGTATACTGCAATTAATTATGTTATGCTTGTGTGGCAGGTCCTACGACTTTTGCTGAGAAAATGGTGTTAGCTGTTTTTGGGGTATGATTCATGACTTCATGAGCACCACCGAAGTGTATGGTGCACAAAATCTTTACCCACAATCAGTGGATGTGCTCATTTATAGAACCATCCAATAGATCATACCTTGATCAATGTGCGGTAGCTCAAAAGTCACACCGATCGGATGATCCTACCGCTATGTTTAATTGTTTAAAATTGGACGACTGATAGATTATGAGAAACGGTACATAGTATCATCTGATCTGTGATTTTGGGTAGATCAGTATATAACGCAGAACAGATGGTTCAGATCAATGAGCACCTTCATCCATCAAAGGCAGAGATGGGATGCGCCGTGCAGTAAGATGAGGTGTTTTTTTGTTTTTAGATTAGTCACTAATTTACCTTTTTAGTGATTGATTTCAGCTGCTTGTAGTTCTATGGATGACAAGAAATATAACGGACGACGTTCCTGGATGGGGAGTTCTCTTTCATGGGCTTGTGGGAGATGGAACAGTTAGTGTAAGTATTTATATATTTTTTGATGAATAAAAAGAATAAATAAAATAACATGGTAAGGGTCATAGTGACAAATTTTGTTTTTGGTAATTTTTCGGTGGGAGTCCTTTCGGTACATTTTGAATTAATTTCGGTACATTTTGAATTAATTTCGATACCTTTCGGAAAAATTTCGGGATTGTTTCGGCGATGAAAAATATTTTAAAATTATATTTAATATTTTTTTTAAAAAAAATTACTATAATATACACTAAATTACTAACATTTATTTTTATTTTTTTTAAAAAAATCTTGAAATTTTGCCGAAAAATACCAAAATTATAGAAAACTACCGAATTTTTTGTTTGACCCCCTTTTCTGCGAATTTTGCTGAAGTTCGGCAAAATTTATCACTATAGTAAGGGTGAGGTCCCAATAACCTCATAGCCAATTAAATATTAAAAAAATTATATATATTACTAATAACAATTATAGGAATAATTTCCTGTATTAGTTCTACATGTAAACTATCATGTATAAAACATCTGTGACCACAAAAAATTCATATTTTTGTGGTTTCCTATCGAGGCCCACACTTAACTTTGCCAGGTTGGAAGCAGCCCTTCAGGTCTTAATGCTGCGTTTGGAAATGACACAAAGTTGGTCCCCTCCCCCACCACTCCCCGAGAGCGGTTGAAAGCCTCTTTGTTCAACCGCTTTGGCATATATAGCCCCCCTGGAACTGCTCTCTCATCTCCTCTCACCTCACCAATCTTTCATACAATAGATCTTACATCATGGCTCCCATGTTAAACAGTAAAATGTTGATTCAACACGGAACATATCCCTAAGAGTGACGAGAACTCTTCTCACCATACACTATGATCACAGACTCACACAATTACCTTGAGGATGTGTGTCATGTGGAATCAATATTTGACCATCTAATATGTTGGCAGGATATTCTTTGAAACATTGGGATGAAAAACATCTTTATTATATGATTTAACACAGTTAGCAGCTTAATAGTGGAACCATTAATTGCAAAATCTTTTATTACGATAATCAGTCACAAAATTCGTCAAATTTCAAAAAAAATTATAAATAATTCACGAATTTGAGGTTGTGCAAATTTATCCCATTTTATTTACAAATTTTTCAAAAAATGTGAATAATTCCCAAATTTTTTCAATAAATCGTCATTTCTAATTTTTTAAAATGCTTTTTACCTTTTTATCTTATATGTTAATTTTTCCTCCTAAAATTTCTCTGAACTTTCCATTGTGGGAATATTTCAAATTTTAACCTCGCGTAATTATTACTGAACCTGGTGACTAATGCAAAAGGCACTCTCTTTAAGTATTTCATTTCCAACATTATCTACAACATACTGGGCAGCAAACATGGGACTTGGCCAGATGGGCCGCCAGAGGCATTATTGTGTCTCTCGGGACTCGGGATAGCGATCTCGTTTGGACTTTGGAGGCCAGTCGGACATATACTACTCCTGCTGTCAGTGGTTTAGATCATGTTGATGGGTATCAATTTCTTAATTTTTTGATGGGTATCAACAATAAATTTCTTAACTAAGAATATTATAATTCTTACAGGTGATGATGGCAACTTTATTATTCATAATCCCCAATAAGAAAACTGAAGGAGAGAAGCTGATGGATTGGGAGAAGTGTAAGAAGCTCCCATGGAACATTGTACTACTACTTGGTGCTGGTTTTGCCATCGCGAATGGGGTGCGAACCAGTGGTCTAGCCGATGTTCTATCTGCCGGTCTGGATTTCTTAGAAGGGGTACCCTACCTTGCCATAGCACCCGCCGTATGTCTAATAAGTGCGATGATAACTGAATTCACTTCCAACGATTCCACCACCACACTTGTTCTCCCTCTCCTTGTCCAGTTAGCGAAACCCATGAACGTCCACCCACTCCTTTTGATGGTTCCGGGGGCGATCGGAGCCCAATTTGCCTTTTTGTTTCCGACCGGGACGCCTTCCAATATCGTAGGGCTCACAACAGGAAGGATTCATCTTATGGATATGATCAAGACAGGTTTGCTACTCAAGATCGCTGGGATTGCAGCGTTGACACTTTTGATGCCCACATTAGGTAAGCACTCATCTTCTATTTGGATTGTCTATGGCCACATTTTTTGGTCCCTACGGAATCCAATTAGATCTCAATTAATGGCATTTCATATCATAGTTAGACTTACTTTTTCAGAAGAAAATTGTGCTTCCTTTGGTGAACTAATTTATCACCAAATCCACCAACTTAGGGAGAGAGAGAGAGAGAGAGAGAGAGAGAGAGAGAGAGAGAGAGAGAGAGAGAGAGAGAGGCATTTCTTTAGTCTCACAAATATCAAAATTCATCTTTTTTCTCTATTTTTTGATCGACTATAACAACCAATATCAATAGACAATAGCCTCATTGGGTTCAATCGATTTTAAAACCGTTGGATGCAAGAGATCCAAATTTGGATGCGAAAGCTAAAGTCAAGATTTCCTTGCATCCAACGGTTTTAAAATCAATTAAACCCCATATAAGGTTGTACTGGATGAACATGACCAAAATCCTAGCCTCACTAACAAACTGATTGGATGTTATGTGAACTTCCCTTAAAACTTAAAAAGACATATCTACAAGCTACCCTTTCCATACTCAAGCATTTCAATAGGATCCTATATTAAATAGGAACATACATAGGAACAAAAGTATGTATTAAAGTTTTTGGATCGAATGGTTCAAATCCTCTAATAGCATGTCCTTTAAGGAGTATTAGTCCATATAATAGTTTACAAATGGGCATGTCCTTAAATACATACTCCTTAAAGTATGTATTTAAGGAGTATTAATCCTTCTCTAAAGAGACTAATCGTGTTAAGTCTTAAGCTTGAGTTGGGGCCATTTAGACCACACAAGAGTCAAGCAGCATTCATGTACACGCTAATCTAGATTGTCCATGAGAACGGCCACCATTTATTTTGTCCATAGCTCCAAAACCACCTTGATGAAATAATCCTAATGCCTGATCAACGGCTTAAAAGAGCCTGTTATTGAACAGTTGTAGCAGATATGGGCGACTGCCTATGATTAACCCGAAAAATTCATTGACCAGAAGGTTATCATTTGATCATTGTGATATTCGGGCTTCGTTAAATCTTCTGGCGGCCATCCATGTTGATGATCTGGATCAGTGTACCCCTGATGCCTTGCATGTAGTACAGATGACTCAAACACCATCTTTCGTATTGGGCTCATGCACTTGTTAGAATTCATGGTCTTATGTAACCAACATTTGAGGTGACTGACCAACTCTACATTCGACTTTGATGTGTTTGCAGGAACATTGGTTTTTGGAACAAATCAACAATTAAGTACCTGAGCCCTATGTAAGTAAGAACTCTCCGTGAGAAGGAAGAAGGATCTTATTATAATGCGCCGGCAACTAAACACCTGAACCTAAAAATAGAAAGAGGGAAAAGGAGATCAAAACTACAAAATATACGGCACTTAAAGAGAGACCATAGTTGGATATTAAGTATTAACTATTAATCACCTGGAAACTCGCGGACCATCGTTGAAGACTCCTCTAGTTTTAGCTGATGAAAAGTTAGTGGAAGTGTAACTATGTAATTGCATTTTTTAGTGGAAATTAAGATATATTCTACTTAAAGTAAGAGAGAGAGTTGTGCAGAAGCGTGTCAAATTTTACCTTTGATCAAAGACAACATATAAACCATGCAGAGAACAACGAGATTTATGCGGTTCAGCAATTTGCCTACGTTCACACAGGCAGCGATTAGATAATTTGAAAAAGAATACAAGAACACCCAATGCCTCAACAAAGTTCTCACAAACCAAAGAACCATAGATTGGTTTCTCCGCCACTTCTAATAATAGCAACTTCAATTAAAGCCAAAGTGTCACGTAACTCAGCTGAAGGTTGCGCCGGCTAGTTCCAATTTCGTCCGGGCGACCCATAAGTTCAATTAGACACCATTCTGGTCGCTCAGGCGCTCGCTCGAGCAAAGAGACTTCTGTTCTTGTGAATTATATGATCGAGATGGTTTTCGTTAACAATTTTCTATAAGCCTGGCCAACTCATCACACTCTCAGATGTTACACACATCCCTAAATGTAAGCCCAAGAACTCTTCTCATGGTACGCCTATGATCATGATAACTTTTGTGAATGTGTGTTATGCAAAATTGACATCTAACCGTCTGATAGGTGAGAAATAACCCAAAGATATATTGTGTGGAAGATTAGAGACAAAAAATAATGTCCATTATCTGATTCATGGATCCTTATTAAATAGTCAGCTGCAAATACCAGTACATTAAAAAACACTTGTCCTTATTTTTGTAAAGGTTTGTTTATATTATATTATATTAATAAAAAAAAGTGGGTGTTTTTGTTAGTATGTATATTAGTACTTGGGGTTTATTTGGTATAGCTCCCGGGGCCTAAGAGCTGCTCTAGACTCCAACGGGGAGCTCTTGGGTCAAGAGCACATTTTTGGTAAACCAGCCTTAACTCAACAGCGCTGGCGGGGAGCCTGTGACAGGGAGTTATTTTAGTGGAAAGCAAGCTCCCCACTAGAGCGGATCCAGAGGGTTGGCAAGGAAGTGATGGAGAGTTGTAGAAAAGTTGCTTGAAGCCATACAAAATGGATGCACGTACACCATTTTAAACAGCGTTCTTGCATTTTCTCTTTTATTGAAACCATGGTTACCTTGCTATCAAAAGCAAAAGATAAAAACAAAACAAAAAGAAAAAGAAACAATGGTTACCTAATTAATGCGTTGCATAACCATCCGAATCTCCGACCAAGTCACGGTTTGCTTCGCTCAACCTGTCGCATGCTTTACCAGAGCAACATTGGTGCAATTTACATGCATTTTATTATACTAGTAAAAGTATTTGAACATGTTAATATAAATGTAGAAACACTATCAAATTCGTTTGATTTAAATGTCACGTTTTAAAGATCTTCTATCTTTATCATATGACTCAACATAATAAATGAATATATCTTATCCATATTTGACAGCTTTGAATCTTATAATAGAGATTTTTTTTTTATACAAATCTTTTGTATTAAACATCTTTAGATTATGACTTTCAAATTCGATGAGCTAAGATGAAATTTCCACTTGGCCTAAGTCTTTCAAATACCAAGCCTTTCCTTTAAAGGATAGCTCTAATTATACCAAACAAATATCTAAGTGCACTACATTCGAAAAATCAATAACTTATATCAACCTGATGATGGAGATCAATTTTCTTATCAATCTTTCACATAATGGAGCTTGAGATCAATGGTGAACCATCAAACGGTCAATTTATGGTTCCATGTGGCATATATCCCAAAAACGTAATTGAAAACCTTGTAATACATCATACTCAAACGTGAATTTCGATCACTTTTTCAGATGTGTTATTTGTACCATATGCAATAAAAAATTGACTGTCAGTACATTCATGATCTCAAGATCCATTATAGGTACGATTGGGACAAAAACGATCGTTATTGTCTGATTCAAAATAATCAATGATATTCAGCTATGGTGCCCTTCAAAATTGATTTCCAATTCAATCTTCCACACGATGATCTCAAGGTAAATGGTGTACCAGTAGACGGTCAATTTTTAATCTGCGTGACACACATCCCAAAAAAGTAACTGAAAATCATGTGGTAGACATAATGCTCAAACATAATTTTTGATCACGTTTTGAAACGTGCAACGCCTGAAATAAAATGTTGATTGTCGATGCACCCATAATCTCATACATTATGGGGAAGACCGGTGACAAACGATCTCTATCGTTTGATTCACAACAATTAATAGTTTTCGATTATAGTGCCTGCAAAATTCGATGGGGGAAAATAGACCGTTTCTATTATCGTTTTAATTTTTTACACAATGGATCCTTACATCAATGGTGTACCATCAGAGGCTCAATTTTTTTATCCTACCTGACACACATTCCACAAAAGTAACTGAAAATTATGTGACATACATTATATTCAATCGTGATTTCCAAATTTTTACCGACGTATACCACATGAGGTAAATAATTAATTGTCAATATTCTAATGATCTCAATATCGATTATGTAAAAGATTGAGATGAAAAATGGTCTCTATTAGATGATTTAAAGCAATTAATGGGTTTCGATTGTGGGGCCGTTAAAAATTTGGTCATTGTCAATAGAGCGGTTCGATTTTCGTTTCAATCTTTCATCTAAAAAAATAATTGAAAATCATGTGGCACACGGTATTATATCCAGTTAAAAATTTTTAAAGTAAAAAAATAAAATTTTTTTACCAAATTTGGAGAAAAAAGTCATAAAATTCGCATATAATTTGAAAAATTCGCGAAGTATTAAAAATTTTGGATTTTATTCGAAAATTCACAAGTAATTCAGATATATATATATATATATATATATATATATATATATATATATATATATATATATTTTTTTTTTTTTTAAGTCAGCGAATTTGGTCACTACGGTCGTAAGTAAAGTATCAAGAATTGGCCGACACCGATACGTATTAGTTTTTTGGACAACTGATATGTGTCAGCTCCGATACAATATCGGGATTGGTCTGGGTATCGGTATCGGCCACATGAAATCAACATGTGAGCGTCTGATAGGTGCACCATGATCTCAAGATCTATTGTTGAAAAATTGGGACGAAAAATGATCTCCATTATCTGATTCAAGGCAATCATTGATTTTTTTGTGTGGTTATATAGAGAACGAAGAAGTGGTTGAAGGATAATGAGATAATAAAGAACCAGAAAAAATCTGACTTGACTCAGAGGGTGAAGAAGATGAAAGAGAGGTCTGTTAGTATTTCTTATTTTGTTGTTAAAGCTATTTTTAATGTTTATTTTCTTGCATTACTAAAGTAGATTTGACAGAGTAGTAAAATATATGAAAGATGACTTTGTGTACAACACATGATTTTTTTGTTTGATTATTACAATTATTATTATTATTATTTATTTTTATTATTAGGTTAGGGTTTTTGCAACCCACGATTCGATTTCTACAAATGATTGTTCCACCGTTAAAATTGCTGACTGCTTTGAATCAGATGGTGGAGATCATTTTTCATTTTTTGTCCCAATCTTTCAAACAATATATCTTGAGATCATGGCCCACTTATGGTTAAATATTATTCCACACAGAATACATCCCCAAAGTAACCTAAGAACTCTTCTCATAGAACCTCATGATCACAGTAACTTTAGAGATGTGTGTCACGTAGAATTAACATGTCTGATACATGGGATGTGGTCTCAATTTCTATTGTGTGAAAGATTGGGACAAAAAACGATCTTCATCATCTGGTTCAAGTCAATCCGCGATTTTAACGGTGGAATCATTAGTTGCGAAGACTGAATCTTCAGCTGCAAAAACATGTACTATTATTATTAGTGTTGTTATTATTATGAAGTATGGATGGGAGTGCACCCCTAAGCATTGCAGTCAGTCCAGCTATGCACCATGTGGTACCCATCACACGGATAGGGTGCTATGACAAGTTGGGCGAGATCTATCAGGTATCATACAAAAATAAATTAGAAAGGATACTTATGCACCATTTACAATATGTTCAAAGGTAAAGAAATCAATGCACCAAGTTGGGTGGGCATTACCTTAACTTTGACTCTGATTTGAAAGGCAAAAAATTTAAAATATACATTTTTTATGGGAAAATTTCATAATCGGCCACCATAGTTTTTCATTTTCCAGCAGTGGACCTCTAGTTTTACCTTTTTTATAACTGAAGCTAAGCCAAGTTAAAAAGTCATAAATACCCACAAGATATGTAAAAGGTGACAAAAACTTGGGTGATTCAAAACATCTTAGCATCATTGACTGCTTTGAATCCAAGGATGGAGATTGCTTTTTGTCCTAATCTTCCACGAAATTGATCTTGAGATCATGGGCGTACCATCAGACGATCTTTACTAAAAAATGGGGACAAAAATAATAGGGAGCGACATCGCTTTCATTGAGGAGCACCGGCGCTCCTTTAGGGGAGCGTCAACACTTCTCTAAAGTAGCCAGCGCTCCGTTAGGGGAACATCAATACTCCCCTAACGCTCCTTTACGGGAGCGTCAGCACTCCTCTAGTAGAGCATCAACCATGGTTTCAAATATCGGCCAATCTCGATCCGGATCGGTTTTGGCTCAAACGAACAAATACTTGGGTTGGATCGCTTGTACATGGGTTTCGGACCTAGATCAGTCGGATTGCTCTGGATCGGCCAATACCGAATGATATTTAGGTCGGATCGCTGATCCACTGATCCCTGAAACTTATACATATAAAGATTATATTAAGTTCTACACCGAATAAAATTACAAAATAAACAACATAAAAACCTTCTAAAATCCTAGCTTCTAATGCTATGGCTCTTCGGCTTCCTCTTGCATTGGGGTTCTTTTTACTGAATCTGGAAGGTGGGCTGTTCGGCTTCCTCTTGCATTGTGACTCTTTTTGCTGAATCTGGAAGGTGAGCTCTTCGGCTTCCTCTTGCATTGCGACTTTTTTTGCTGAATCTGGAAGGTGGGCTCTTCGACTGTCTCTTGCATTGGGGCTCTTTTTACTGAATCTGGAAGGTCTTGGGTATTTCACGACTTCACACAACCAGTGATATTAGTGAGAGAAACGGTGAGCATGGCTTCCCTTATATGCAGTAATTTTTTTTTGCCATTGTTTTGTCTAAATCTTATATTATTATATATCTGAAATGCAATGATTTTTTTGCTACAATGATTATTTTTGCTTGTGTTCTATCTACATCTAATATTATTAAATATATATATATATAACAGATATATCAAATGTATATTATCTACATCTTATATTATTATATATATGATATGCAGTATTTTTTTTGCCAGTGTTTAGCCTACATTATTATTATATATATCACAGATATATCAAATGTATATATGACATTATATATATTACCTATATATAATATGTAAAAATATTATATATATATATATATATATATATATATATATATATATATATATATATATATATATATATTACATAGTATATATATTACATATATGATATGTATAAAAATCTTATGGGAGCCATTACTCTAGTACATTAACATTCGAGGTTAATGCTTTTTTATTCTCATATTTATGTTTATTGAGTATATTTTGGAGTGATCTCTACTTTTTTTCAACCTTACTTACAAACATTTGTTTATAATAAATTAAATATAATGGTCATGAATTGATATTGTGAATTTTTTTTTAATACCATAAATCCACTTAAAGTGGGGGACAAAAAGAATATATATATATATATATATATATATATATATATATATATATATATATATTAACGTTTTTTGGTCATTTTGTAGACCCAGCTATTGAGAGCCAAACTTAGATGCTTAATGCACTCAAAAGGTATTGTACTTGTATTTTAAAGTATAAGTGGGCTATTTTTTTTCTTAATGTGGGTGTTGTAAATATAAAATTATGGCGTATCGTGCATTTTACATAAAAACAGACCATTAGTGACTAATTTGAACAACTTATTTGGTAGCTTATAGGAAAAAATGTTTAATTATTGCAATTTTGGCCCTCAAACTTTTTTGGCGTTGGGATCGCCCGATTCGATCCACCAATCTCGATCCGGATCGATTTTAGGCTGACCGATCCGATGACCGAGACCGATATTTGAAACATTGGCATCAATGCTCCTTAGGGATTGCCAGCTCTCTTCTAGAGGAGCTCCGACACTCTTCTATAATGACTCCATTTTTTTAGTAAAATTGACCATTTGATAGTACGCTCATGATCTTAAGATCAATCCCATCAAAGATTAGGATGAAAAATAATCTCCATCATAAGATTCAAAGCAATCAATGATGCTAAGGCTTTTAGAACCGTCCAAGGTATTTACGACTTTTCAACTTGGCTTGGCTTCAAGCTGGTCTGTTATGCAAAAGGTGAAATTAGAGGTCCACTGCTGGAAAATGCAAAACAATGGTGGTCAATTTAAAAAATTTTCCATGTCAAACCATAGTTATCAAAATTAGCATTTTTTTAAAGTATATTTTTATTGTATTTTTTTTTAAGAGGCTTTGGGAAGTATACACCTAGGCACACAGGATTACCCGTGCGCCCGGTGGCCAGATCACATGCCACGTGGCATGCTCAACCCAAAACAAATCCCGTTTTGGGTTGATCATCAATGAGACATGTGATTTAAAAAAAAAAAAAATTTATTTTTTAACTTTTTTGCCCTCTGCTTGATGGGTTCAAGATAAGGTAACGCCCTAAAACTTTGGTGCATTAAATTTTGCAACTTTAACTATAGTTTTAACGTGAAATTTTTTTCTTTTTTGAATCGGATCAAATCTACCATCCCTAAGTTGCCGTTGAACTTGATCCTTGCGATGGACGCCACATGATGGCTACCTGATGGTAGAGAAATCTCTACCCTGGGCGTATAGTCCGTAGTTTTATATTGAAGAGATGGGGCTAATAAATCGATGAAAGGACTTAAAATATGTTATATGAATCCTTCCAAACGGATAAGGTTTTTTAGGAGACCAGTTGGATTAAGAAAGATTTTAGAAAGTTAATTTTAAGATAGGGGAAGAATACCGAGAGAAATTGAGAGATTTTAGGAGTTTTATTTGAATAGGCTAGTTGGATTAGGATGTTTGTAGGGATATTTTCGGTATGGTAGGAGTTTTATTTTGAGGAGGCTGGTTGGATTAAGATGTCTATCGACTTCTTTATAAAGAGAAAAAATAGTAAAAATCAAGGGAAATGATAAATAAGGTAAAAGTTAAGGGTATATGAGGTGATATAAGGATATTTTGTTCCTAAAAGATATGGAAACATAAAAATTGGAAATAGGATTTGATCATTTGTACTTTTATATAGTAATAAGATATTATAGACCTTAAATTTATACATTATTAATTAATGTAATATATATATATAACTCATCCTTTCCCTAGCAAAAGGGGTTAACTTAGATTTAGCAAATTGCAACTTACAAACCCATATTCGAATTAAGTGAACCAACGAATCATATAACATTTATTGAGACCATTCCTAAATTCCTCATATATTCTTTTTCTAGGACTCTTTTCTATGACTCCATTAACTTTATCTTCGTCTAGTAACTCCATTCATTGGAGTTAGTAGCCTGTATCTAGTCAGCTTAAATTTTGTCTCCTTGTTATTTCTTCGTATTGCCAAGACTGTCCTCACTGCATTAATAACATAAACTAAAATCACAGAAGGAATGAGAAAGGAATAAAGAGAGTAAACTCTGAAACCTCATAATTATGGTACCATAGATCAAAATGTCGAAAAATCAGTACGTATCGTCCGAGCAAAAAACTGGTACGTATCGAACAATATATATCGGAACAGTAATATATTGGACGATACATTGAATGTATCGTCCGATATCAGTCATACAAATGAACGATACGGTACATTTAATGTACTGTATCGTTAGGGTCCAATACCGATACGTATCGGTATCGGACGATATTTTGATCCATGCATGGTACTACTTTTAAATTAAAATTTATGTAAGGTATTAGGCTTGTGCACTATGGAAAGTATACTACTCATTCTTTTTGTACACACAATACTATTTTATATTATTATACCCTATCTATGTGATGATCTTTTAAATAGCTATCACGGTGTGTCCAAATCTATGCACCGTAATATCACTATTATTATTTTTTAACGGCTAGTATTGAAGATCTTTAATTGGACAGTATACAATTGATTTATATTTGTGATTATTTAACTAAGATGTGTTTTAGTCATGAACAATCACTTGAAATGTTTAGATTAATCTCAAATATTTGCCACATGGCATAACAATAAAGTATTCTTTAATGATGTAAGATCAAACGCCTAGTTTAATGGTGTAACATCATTCAAAAGGTTATTTTCTTTTCACACCATATCGCTGAGATGTCTCGGTCTTAGAGCTGTCCGAGACAACTCAAAAATTCAAGATTTCAAATCATGATCATAATATAGGTAAACGAGTTAGGAAGAATGAGAGTAAACTCTTGTATCAAACTTCATACAAAAAAAAGTAATATCTGATTACAATTCCTCTTCCAAAAGCTTTATTAGGGATCACTAGCACTAAATTTAATAGTGATTGTCTATTAGAATAATAAGAATGGCCAAGATTCAATGAGGAAGCCCTAAGCAAAGTATCAAAATAATTTTAAATTAGTGTACTAAACTAACTACACCAAAGTTTTATTAAGCGAGCTTAGTGTTTATTTAAGCTTTTAATTTTTTTCCTAAGTTCAAAACTTGGTAATAATATAAGTTTAAAATTTTTAAAAGAGTGCTAATTACATTAGTTGTTTCATAAATTAGTTACCTATCAAACCAAACCCACGGTTTCAAGTGAAACCGTGTTTATAGGGTCGGGCTGGCCCGTCAGCCCGCCTGACCTGACCCTAAAATCTGAGGGCTAAGGCTTAACAAATAGGTAAGAGGATGGGATCAAGGCCTCAAAATTAAAAGCCCACTATGGCGCTATCTGCCGGCTCGGGTAAGGGCTTAATAAGTTAAAGCCCGTAAGTCCGGCTCGGCCCATACATCACTTTTGATTATATGATATATTAAACATATTACTAAACATATTACTATATGTGTATAAAATATATTCTATTATTTACAATCAAGTTACGAAAATAGCACTCGATATTACCATTAGATTATTAAGTGGATGGTTGTAAAAATATTCTAGTAATTTAAATATTTATAAATAGAGGTCTTAGGATTTTTTTTTTATTCCAAATATTTTTCTCTATCTATAATTAAAAAAAAATTTACAAGAATTTTTTTTTACTAGATATTTAGAAAAATACCAATAACCAATTAATGAAGCCCAAAGCCTAACCCGAGCCCGCCCCAATCAGCCCAGGTTAGGGCTAGACATATCCAAGCAAGGTATCAAAAATCGGCCGATACCGATACATATTAGTTTTTCGGCAAACCAATACGTATTAGCTCGATACGTATCGGTTTCCCAACTCGGGTATCCGATACCTTATCGGCCGATATGTATCGGGTATCGGCTGGTACCTATCGGTATCTCAACACGAGTATTCGATACCGTATCGGCTTATACGTATCGGGTATCGGCCGATATGTCTCAGTTTCGATCGAGACTTTGAGTTTCCTTTTTTTTAAAAAAAAAATAGGCCGATATGTATTGGTATCGGCCGAGTCGTATCGGTCTTGAAAAAACCGATACCCGAGATCAATACCCATTTTTGGCCAATATTGTCATTAAGTGCTTATTTAGAAAACTACATTCACTTTATACATAAATAAGTGCATAAGTAAATAAATAAAAGAAATCCTCTGAATACTAAAAATACCCCATAATAAGATATAGCTATTAAAGTAAACAAATTCTACTTTGTAAGAAGTTAAGAAAGATAATAGTAACCTGCTTGTGCTTGCAAGGACAGAAACTGAAGTTCATTGTACTTATAGTTACAAGGAAAGTAACCTTAATGATTTAGTTACAATTCAAATTTAATTAGAACAAGTAAAAAGGTTAAATGATTGAATTTACACGAGAATTACCAAGAGCAATCGATAACGTGACACAATTTTTCTTTTGATAAGAGTGAACCCCAATTATACCATATCACCGGCGGAGTCTTGCGAGATATTTATGTGCAATTCAGATTCGTACGCTTGATGACACCAAAATAAGAAGAAAATAGTTAAATAATCCTACCATCTAAGCCATAGGCGAAATAAGATAACGACAAAGGGAATAAATTGGACACGAAATTTCGGCATAGCTTCCTTACGAGAAGTCAATTCGACCACTAAATTAAACCTTAATTCAAAATAATTTAAATAATTTTGGCCGAATAAGGTATTAACAGAGGAAAAAGAGAAGAAAAATAAAAAAATAATGCAATATGAAGAAAGTGAAATAAGAATATATATGTATATGACATAGTTCTCTCCTAGCCCCTGCCATTATCAAAGAGAAGGGGTACATGTTAAAGCAGGTAGATATTAGCAAAGAAAATGGGAACCTGCTAAAGTAGGTAAACTCTGCTATGGCAGGGGCCAACAAAGAGCTATGCCATATACAGCCTTAGTACCTAAGAGCTCTTGGGTTTGGATGAAGGATTTGAATATAGATTTAGATTTAAGGTATTAGATGACTAAGTGTGAAATATTTGAGGCTTGCCAAGTGTGAAATATTTTACAAGTCTCAATTGGAGCCTTAAAAATTCACAAGGATTTGTGCTATCTTCCTAATAGAATAGCTTTCGGAAGTCACAAATGTCAAACATATTACAATTATTTTAGAAGAGAGGAGAAAGAGTCACATGGGTCTTGTCATATGGGAAGAGAAATGTTAAACTATGGTTGTCCACAAATAATTGTGTTAATTTTCTTTAAGAATAACCCTTAAATTGCGACACATGTATCTCATCTAAAAATTATCCTAGAAGGGGCTCCAATGGAAAGCAAATGAGAGTGAGGGTAAAAAGGTAAATTCTTATAATTGAAGATTCTTAAGATTGCTAAGGGATAATGATGCACTAATTGGATAGGCCTAAATGAACCTATGCATTCAAACCTCATATCATATGCCACGTGATACCTGATTCCAAGATAGTGCCTTTTTTGGGATGGTGTGCAATGTCGCATGTCATCTATTAAAAAAAATTAATTTTTATTTTGTGTGGTCTAAACTTCAACTAAGGTTTGGATACTACCTCACACATCATAGTGCATGAATTTTTTATCGTTTGACCACATTTTGGATCGTGGATGTCCACTCCTTTTCAATAATTTTTATTCATTGAATGCACTGGCTGTAACATAAAGTGGTGTGCCAGTAACACCAACCAAAAATTATCAGGCTGATTTGATTTTATTGGTTGACTCAATTTTTTAACCAGGTCGAGCACATGAACTTGATCCTTTAAATCAAGTTCAAGCATGAATCATTTGAAGGTTAGGTTGACAAATTTTTTGTATGCAAAATATAAAGAGATAAGGAGAATTAAATGATATTAATGTTGATGCAATTTCACAACTTTAAACCGGTGATGATGGAGATTATTTTTTACCCCACTAATGATATTATATGGACCTCTTGAATGATTATCCCGTGGGCGCCATTACTTGCACTCGGAAACTTGGCCCTTGCACCGAGTTTAAAACAAAGACTTACAAGTTTTGCAACTTCTGCCATATAAAAACTTCATCTAAACCGTTTGATTTGGAGCTCATCATGTAAAGATATTAAGTGCAAAAGATTAACACGAAATATAATATTGGGTTTTAAACGATATTGATGTTGATGCAATTTTACAAGTTTAAACCACAGATGACGGAGATTATTTTTCACCCCACTAATGACATTATTTGAACCTCTTGAATGATTGTCCTGTGGGAGCCATTACTTGCACTCGAAAACTTGGCCCTTGCACCAAGTTTAAAATAAAGACTTACAAGTTTGGCGATCTCGGCTATATGAAAACTTCATCTAAACCGTTTGATTTGGAGCCCATCATTTAAAGATATTAGGTACAAAAGATTAGCATGAAATATAATCTTCATCATGTGATTAAATATAGTCAAAAGCTATTATTTGATTCAACGATTGACAACAATAGATCACATGATAAATATCATGTTTTGCTCCAATCTTAACCACTAAGGATCTCTAGATCATGAACTTTAAATTAGACGGTCCAGATTGCGTTTTCACATGTCAATATCCCTAAAATACAAAGTCTTTCTTTAACTTCGGTGCAAGGGTTACATTTCCGAGTGCAAGTAATGGCTCTGTTATCCTATATATCATGTGTAGCCTAGAGGTGAAATGAATACCATTTAAAAGTTCCAAACCAAACACTTTATAGAAATTCGATTCCTCACCCATAAAATCCTTACTTGATTGTCTTTCATGTAAAAAACATGCTAGCCACAAAATTTGGATTTCTATTTTTGTCAATTGTAGTCGCTCTATAAAATATCTCTTGCTACTCACAAGATTTGAGTTTCAGTCGATATCTGTTAGGTTTTTATTAATTTCTATTTACAACAAAGTTATATATAGATTAATTATATATTGTAATTAGATTTCAATTACGAGTCTAATCAATTTTTATTGGGATAAAGAGGTAATCTCTGATAATTCTCAAACAAAAAATAGGATATATTTGGTGTTAAAAAGTGTGAAGACAAAACCTGAAAGGAATCCCATAAAAAAAAAAGAAAAAAACAAAAGTTGAAAAAAATAAATATATAGAAGTTTTAGGGAGGAGGAAGTATAGGTGCAAAAGAGTTTTAGTTTTCAAGTTACTTAGGAGCAATTTGGTCAAAACAAAATTTGACAGAAACTATTTTTGCTTTTACATACTAGTAACGTCTAGTAACGATTATTGGGTGAGGGGTGATGGGACGGTCGACAATACATATATATATATATATACTAGTGGACCCTGTACGTGCGATGCACATGAAAGCCGTTTATTTGGAGAATGAATCGTTACAATGTAAATTTTGAAAATATTTTTTGCATTTAAAAAAAAAATCATGGGGCAACGAAATTTCAGTTTGGTAGGGATTGAAATCGAATCCGGTATGTTCACCGAAATTTCAGGATTTCGGCTGAACATCCCTGAAGAAATTTCGGCCGAAATGTGGTAAGTCAGGCCGAAGTTTTGGTGCTCATACTTTTTTTATTATTTTTTTTTAACCAATAGTTATCGGCCTTCAAAATATTGGCCAATATTTTGGCCAACAAACCGAATCCGGTATGCTCACCGAAATTTTGGGATTTCGGTTGAACATCTCGAACCAAATTTCGGCCAAAATGTTGTAAGCCAAGCCGAAGTTTCGGTGCTCATACTTTTTTTTTTTTTTTTTTTTTTTTTAAATAAAAAATTATTGGCCAATAATTTGGTGATTAGCAAATTATCGACCAAGGATTTGAAGGCCGCGATTTTTGACAGAAATTTTCGGGATTTTGTTTCGGTGGGGTCTGAATCTGATGTATTTCGGCCGAAATTTTAATCCTTGACCCCAACTAAAATGAAGTCCTTATCGTTTGGGATGAAGGTGTCAAACTCGGTATCAATATCGGGTATTGGTCCATGGAGGACAGATACGAATCGGCCGATATGTATTGGATCTTTAAAAATAAAATAAAAACGCAAGGTCTCGGCGCAAACCGATATGTATCGGCCGATGCCCGATGTGTGACGGCCAATACAGACCCGAATTAGCTGATACCGATACTGATCGATAATTTAACGTTATCGACCGATGATTTGCTAATCATCAAATTATCGACCGATATTAAATCATCATATTATTGGCCAATAACTTCAAATTATCAGCTGATAATTGTAGGTTTAAAAAAAAATAAATTTGGCATCGAAATTTCAGCCTAGACCACAAGATTTCGGCTGAAATATCGTCTGGGATTTTTAGCCGAAATCCCGACATTTCGGTGGAGTTCGAAATTGATTCGTTTAGGCCGAAAATTTGATCCATGTTGTAAGGTATGACATCCTGGGCGATACCGATAGATAATGGCGATACGTATCGGTTTTTCAGCAAACCGACACGCATCGATTCTGATACTTTTCAGTCCTTCAACTCAGTTTCAGTATCGGCTGATACAAGCCCGTATCGGCCGATATGTATCAGTTTGCATCGAGACCTTAGTTTTTTTTTTTCACATGGATCGATTCGTATTGGTCCTCCATGGACCGATACCCGATATTGAGTTTGATACCTCGATCTCAAAAGATAAACACTTCGTTTTAGTTGGGGTCATGGATCAAAATTTCAGCTGATAACTTCAAATTAGCGGCCGATAATTTTGGGTTTTTTTAAAAAGAAAATTTGGGCAAAGAAATTTCGGCCTGGACCACAATATTTCGACTAATAACTTGATAATTAGCAAATTATCGGCCGATAATTTCAAATTGTCGACCGAGAATTTGAAGGCCATGATTTTTTATCAAAAATTTCGTGATATTAACCAAAAATCCCGAAGGACATTTCGGCCGAAATCTTGTGGCCCAAGTCAAAATTTTGTGCCCATTTTTTTTTTTTTTTTGATAATCCAAAATTATCCGCCGAAAAAACACCAAAATTATCGGCTGATAATTTTGGGTTAAAAAAAAAAATCATAGGGCACCAAAATTTTGATGGAAATTTCTGTCACACCCAAAAAAATAACCTTAAAATAAATTTTGAGCGTGCACGTGATGTTAAGGTCACTTTTTCTAAGATGAGTATTAGGTGAAATAAAACAATGATCGTCTAATAATACTCTCATGATCTCAAGATCCATCATGCGAAAGATTGGGAGGATACATGATGTCCATCGTCTGATTCAACGGAGCCCATGTGTTTCAGCATGTGTAAACTCAACGATTCGTGGGTAAATTTAAAGAAACCAAAAACCAAAACAATCAATAAGGGAGAATTTTGTCCATCGAACCAAAAAATAGAAGGGGCGATTTAGTTCCTTTTGGACGATTTGCTAACATAAATGGAAACCCTATAATAAATTGCTTTGATTTTTGAAGATTTGCTAGTATAAATCATAAAGGTTTACTAACATAAATCATAAACCTTAGATTTTGTTTAGTAACAATAGAACACAAAGATCAATATAACCGAATTTTGTCTTCTAGCTTTCATTTTTTTGGCTAATAGGTATGCCAACTTTCGGGCGTACGGGTCCTTCTCCGCCCCTAATGTCGTAATCAAAGAGCTATTTTTGAGCGCCAAGTCAGTTAGAAGTCGAAAGATCCTCCAAACGATATTCGCGCTTTCATAATATACGTGAACTTCCCACGGTTTGACCATCCTGACGAACAGAGATTGACCAGCTACTTTCCAACTCATCATATGAGATAGAGAATATGCAGATATTTCTCCGCAACTTTCCAACGATAAACGGCCATTTGAATCCTCTTCCCCCTGTCTCCCAAACTGTAAGAGAAAGATAAATCCTAACCCTAACCCTAGCCCTCGTTTTGTGAAGATGAAGGGCCTCTTCAAGCCATTGCCTCGTACGCCTGCAGAGGTGGTTCGTCTGACGCGCGAGCTCCTGCTCTACGCAGACCAAAACTCGAACTTGAAGGATTCCAAGAGAGAAGCTAAGGTTTTCATTGAATTTGACTCGATACATTATTCTTTTTTCCTATTTTTTTACTCTTGATTCGATTCGTTATTTCTTTTAGTCCTTTTAGAGAGCATATTGGATTGATTTTATTGGTTTCAATGGTTTTTGTTTAATAATTGAAACCCTAATTAGCGGAAGGGAATGAGGAAATTTTTGGTGTTTTAATTTAGGTACGAAACTAATATATATTCACTTGTGGAACACGTATAAATCTTTTAAAAACTTGGGGATGGGCCTGTAGTAGCTCAACTGGAAGGGTGATAATATTGCAACCTTGAGGTTGCAGGTTCAATCCCAGCTTAACCATCAACAATACATATAGATTTATTATCCTAATCATAGATAACAAATTTCAGCAAAAAGTTCCGGAATTTTGGCAAAATTCACCGAAACAGCGGTTGGACAAAACTTTCACCGAAATTTCGGTGATTTGGCGAAAGTTCCAAAATTGCATTAATTTTGGTGAAGTTTTATTAATTCCACCAAAAATAATTTTTTTTTTTCTAAATTTTGACTATTTTTTTAAATAATAAATAATATTTTTATGAATATTAAATATATTATATATTTTTTTTTATTCCCTGAAGTTTTCCCGAAAGTTTTCCAAGTTCCCGAAATTTATCCGAAATGAAGTGCCTATGATCATAATAATAATAATTGTTATTATTATTATTATTATTATTATCAAGCTGGGATTGAACCTCCCACATATGATATAATGACATAGCCACAGAATTCTTTTAGTTCATGAGAATCGAGGATGAATATTTTGTGTATTTGGGAAATGGTCATGTTTGGTATTTGTGACTTACCTGGCTTGTGACTGTATCTATATCATGATCTTTCTAAGATGGGCTCGCCGATTTCATTATATTTAGATCTAGTTTATCTCTCACCACCTTAAGCTGAGAGGTACAGCTCTCAAGGTCCACTGGCATCTGTAAATATCAGCTTTTGACATGTAATAATAGCCTCATAATGGCTATTACGTTTTAATTTAATGAGATGTAGCCGGTGATGGGAGTCGGTCTCTTCTATAAAACACCTATTCCTCTATATCTTTTGTATGTCTTATTATTTTTTATGTAGTCTTACATTTGATTAGTAAAATATATACTAGTTTCATTTATGCCATGAATTGCAGATATGGGAACTATGAACCATACTTTCTGAGTGAGGACAGCACCAAGCTCATCTGCCCTAGTGATCCTTTCCATACGCTGCAAAATTCTATTTCCTTCTTTATTGGTTTACCATAATCAATATGATAGGGATGGAAGTGAAGCTTTTGTTATATTTCTTGTTAAGACCTCTTAGTATTACAGTAAAATATTTTTGTGTGATCTTTATACATGTTAATTTAATCCCATACATCTGATGTCTGAGCCCACAAAGAAGTCCGATGAAGATGAAGACACGGAAAAAGTTGGAGACAGCGGTACGCGATTAGGTACAAGTTATGGACATGATAGAGTAGAATAGAAAGATGTGATTTATAGGATTTCGGAAGGCCCAACAGTGCTCAATGATATAGAACCCATTAAGGAAATTGATGGGCCAAGTAAAAAAATATTGGGCTCAAAGTGAGTCCCAAATAATGGAGCCACATGTGATAGCTGAGACCTATTTGGAAGTGTGTCGCATGTGCCCACACATACCTCTAAGGGGAAACTTCAAGAATGCTGTTGGTAAGATCACCGAGTTTTGTGTTGGAAGAGATGAAGGGATAATATTGGATGAGGAGGTCAAAAGGGATGGTTAAAGGAGGGAAGGAAGACGTGAGCAGTGATTTGCAAGAATTAGACAAGAAAGAGAAAAAGAAAAGTTATGTGGGGTATGGTTTACAAGAAAGAGATAAAATTAACGAGGGTTATGTGGAGAGGAGAAATGGGAAAGAAGAAAATACGAGAAAAGGTTGCCGAGATAGGAGAGATGACGTGGAGCGAGGATAAAGTAGTGCATAGAGAAAAAGGAGGGGAAAGAAGAAACCAAGAATAGAGAGAGAGAACGAAAGAAGCGTGAGAACGAATATAAAGGAGAGAGAAAGTGGATTCATATGGAATCTTTGAAGACTTACCTCACTATAAAATGAAAGAAACTCAATAAATCACGATATTTTGGGAAAGTAATATAAGAGGGATTAGATGATTAAGATTGGTGGGAGAAAAATAAGATAATAAGAGCTACACATGATCTTTAAGATCACGTGACACTCGAGATAGTGTAGGGTGTTCGAGACCCTATTCTCCCCCCCTCCCCTGATTGCCTTTTTTAAACCTAGAGTTTAGCATTTTAATTATTTCTTTTATTTGAACTTTCATACATAGGTTTGGCTAGGTCGACTTTAGTTTAGGGTTTATTTGTTGAGAGAGTTGTATTAGGGATTGATGTATAGCATATTATAAGGCTGGAACTCAAGAAAGTTCAGTTTTTAGTTAATTAATTTTATTTTTTGAGAGCTTATGAGTCCTTCTCTAGAGTGAGAATACCACTACTCAAACTTTCGTTCAAAGAAACTTCAATAATAATAAAATTTACTGATCTGGAGTCTTTATTTAAACTTAGGCATAACTGAATATAAAAGACATAACTTTCCCTTGGTTATAACTAGCTCTATATGTAACTTAAGAAATCTACATATAATAATACTCTTATAATTTTTATTAGACCAATACTGTTTAAATTACCCCTACTATACTGAAAAATATAATAGAACTCAAACTTCACAAGGGCATATAGGGAATGCAACACAAAATCATTGATATCTTAAAATTCATGTGCCTGGTATGCAATTTGAGACCACTGCCGCGGTACCCTTGCCCATCTCTGACAACTAGGACCGATGTCTCAAAAGGAATCACCCAAGTGGACTAGGTATCCAGCTACAAACTTTGCTTGAATTGCCCCTAAAGACACCAGAAATGCCCTTATGTCTTGTATTGCCTTTGTATCACCATCCTCATCTCCTATTCAGCACATATTATTCTGTACGACTGTTATGGCTCTAAGCAACATCATTCTATTCTCATATTGGTTTGAGGATGCATTCTCTTCCTTGAGTTACGGAAACCTCGACTTCGCCGAGTCATAGAAATCATATGAGACCAAATGATTATCACATCAACCTCATAGCTCCTCTCAAACCAATGTGTTCTAGAATTGTGGTTTATTCTTCCATTTTGCCAAAAACTGCTTATGTGTACCCATCTTGTCTTCAGTTCCTTTTCATCTATTAGATATTCCATTTCTTTCTTCGTTTTCTATGGGAAAACCTATAGGTTGTGATGTTTGACTCGTATCACCCAAATCTTTCATAACAAACACATATATGACATCTGATTATTTTCTTTCTACCTCAATCTCCCTCAAGTTCAATAAGTTCTCTACTTCCTTCTTTGGTTGCTTCAAAAATGGTAAGTGTCTCAGGCTGGCGTCAAAATGATCTTGTTTCCATCCTTGGTGAAGGTGTAGGTGTTGTTCCTATTGTGGTGAAGAGCATCTTTGTCATACTTCCACGGACGACCTAGTGGAAGGTAGCATGCACCCATTTAGACTACATCACACCACACCTTTGCTTTATATTTGGGTCCAATTGAGAAGGACACCAAATACCTAATGTTAAGTGGTACCTCCTACCTTTTCTTGATCCACTATATGCGATATGAACGAGGATGCTTCTCCTCCTTCTAGACCAGCTTTTTGACCATTTCTTTGGCAATAATATTCTCTTTATTGTTCCTATTAATAAAACTTTACACAATTTATTCTATGAAGTACAAAGTGTCCGAAATATATTTGATTGTAGCCGATGATCCTCATCAATTATCTTAGTTATTGAGAGCATCACCTTCTGCAAGATAACAGCTTCACTTGATTCGCCACCAACTTGCTTAGTTTCAACATCTTCTCTAAGAATCATAAATAGGATCCTTCTCTTCATCATCTCCGTTGGCATGATACTCCTCTTCATCTTCCATCATGTGATTCGGATGCACATCACTCCGTCGCTACAGGCATTTGTATGCTTGACGTCCAGGCACTTAAAACACCTGAAACAAATATTCCTTTGGTTTTCTCTACTTGAAGTCCTATTTTTTGTTGCCACAATAGTTCATGGGTCTATACGCTTGATATTGTGATACTGTTTAAGACCTGGTACTTTGCCTGGAAGTTCCAATTACGTCAATGCTGACTAGAAAATTTCTCTCTACCGCTGTTGAATTGGAAACACTTGCTTAAATTTTACTTATGGCCTTTCTGCCTTGAGATCCAATTCATATACACCTTTAGCCCCCAAATGTGTTAGATCAAATACTTGACTAATCAAGTAGCATCTGTCTCTTGTAATTCCGCCCTAGCTGACAGCTTTGAAATTGTTCAATCTAGGTGATGATGCCCGTACCTTGTTGATGCAGATTATTAAAACGTTGAGGGGATCTCTACAATGTAAGATGCCTGCTTAAATTAGTTCTTAGTTAATTCTTCATCTTCACCCAGGAGTTTAGCCAATAAATGAATATTGGAGACCCAACCATCATCAGATAGTGTAGCCAATAAATGAGAGGCAACCAACTTTAGTTTTGCAGAATTATATACATCAAATAATCCAAAAATCATATTCATATCTGCCTTCAGAATCCAGTCAAAGAAAGTGTCCGGATCCAGCCTTCTATAGAATTTGGGAATTTCGTTTTGTTTTAAATCACTCTGACCATCATCATGATCATGTCCAGATTTACATTCATAACCATCTTCATCGAGAAAATCACATCCTCCATGATTTGTGTGACCACATCTGAGCCCTCGACAACCATTGATATAACACCCATGATGATTCCAGTTATTTTACTAGTCATTAGCACGGTCATAATTATAGTAACCAAACTGGTGCTGTTCCCGGTCATCAGTCCAATGACTAGTAGGCAATTTTACACGCTTTCCATTTAAAGAGACATTGGTTTCTTTGCCTTGATTAATCCGGGCTCGACGTTCATCACCAACTTGTAGTTCAAGCAACTGTAAAAGTTGCTACAAAGCCTAGGTGACTTGTTTTAGTTGATCGTTGATGTTTCCTACGGTCTCCTCCAATCGATCCAATTGAGCAAAAGGTTTGCATTGTTTTTTTTTTTTGAGACGGTAACAAAATATATTAGAAAAAGGTAAGAAATCGGGATACAAAGGAGCGTACCTTGATGGGTGGTAAGATACTACCCAAAGCAAAGGAAAAAAGGAGACCCGAAGCAAAGGAAATCAAAATCTCACCCCCCCTAGCCAAACGGGTCACAAGGCCAGCCGCGATAGAAGTAAACCCCAACCAGCGGACAGCAGTTCGCTCCCTCCCTACATGCAGCAGTCCTCCCATAGTCTCAAAAAATAATTGGTTCCCTCGTTGAAACCCGTAGTCTTGCAAGCATTCCAGCTAACCACTATATCTCTGATTTCTCTAATAATCAGCGAGAAAGGTATTGCTTTGCGATTAAAAATTCTGCTATTTTTTTCCAACCAAATCGCCCAAAACCTCTCATACACCGTTAATGGCCACAACTCTTTCCTTGGATCCTCGAGTGTACTCTCTTTCCACATTTTCATCATTTGAGCTGACCACTGCAGCGTGACCCAATCAATTTTGAATATTTTGAAAATATTACTCCAAGTCGACCGCTCATACAAAGCATGCATTTGTTGATCAACTCCGTCCCCCTCATACAAAGCATACATTTGTTGATCACCGGAATATTTATTCTGATGAGTTGGTCCCTCGTGAGTATTTTCCTTTTAGCGACTAGCCATGAGAAAATTTTAATTTTTGGAGGCATCTTTATCTTCTAGAAACCAGCCCACGTAGTATTGTCAGAGACCCCTGTTTCTCTTGCCTTTTGGCTGTTGTAAAAGGATTTGACTGTAAAGCGTCCTTTACCAGAATACTTCCACTCCCTTATGTCTTCATGACCCGTGTTTGGAGTCATGCTTCCCAAAACCCACATCAAGTTTGAGTATTCTTCCCTCTCCCACTCCCACAATCTGCGCCTCAGCTGAATATTCCATTCCCAAGAATTTTCGGACATTTGAACAGAGCTGCTGACCTTGGCCTCCTTAGAGATTGCTAACTCGAAAATATTCGAAAACCTCCTATAAAGTGGTTGATCCTCAGTCCACACATCTTTCCATATCCTTATTCGGCAACCATCACCCCATTGAAACCTAGTCCCCTAAAAAACTTCCTGGGCACACCCTTTGATAGTCTTCCACCATTCCGATCTGTGGCTAGGATTCGACATATCATCATCAGGAGCCCCGTATTTAGCAATCGCAATCTGGCACCACTACTTATTTCTTTCCCCTTCGTCTCCCATCTGCCACACCCACTTGGCTAGTAGAGCTTTATTTACTAGTCTCAGATTTCTAATTCCATGACCACCTTGATCTTTCGGCTTGTCGACAGCTTCTTCCGATCTAACCAGGTGTAGCTTCTTCCGATCCCTCGCTCCCTCCCAAAGAAAGTCCCTAACAATCTTTTCCAATTTCAGAATAACTGTAGTTAGCACCCACAAGAAGGACATCATAAAAACTAGGATGGAAGCAAAGGTTGATTTGATGAGAGTCAACTTCCCGCCATAACTTAGCATTTTACTCTTCCAAGTCGCTAGTTTCTTTTGAAATCTCTGCACCACCCTATCCCATAAGTGCACCCTTCTCCTCCCAAACCCCATCGGGATTCCTAAATACGAAATCGGTAATGTCGCAGTAATACACCCAATCTCGATAGCAACCCGATTAGTGACCTCAATGGGCATATTTATCCTAGACAGACTGGATTTGTGAATGTTGATCCACTGCCCTGAAACAACTTCGAAGATCGTGAGAACGTCCTTAGTCGCCTTAATTTCCCTGTCTCCATTGTTCCCATTGCAAAAGACCAAAGTATCGTCCGTGTATTGAAGGTGAGAAATGGAAGGTCCCGAGTCATCTGTGGGAAACCCCCTTATCAAATTTAACTCCTCCGCCCTCATGAAGAGTTTGTGAAGAGTCTCCCCTATACAGTTAAAAAGTAACAGTGATATGGGGTCCCCCTGCCGTAGGCCTTGCTTGCTTCTAAAATAGCCATGCGGTGTTCCATTGATGAGAACCGAGAAGTGAGCCGACACATAGCATCCTCTCATCCACTTTCTCCACTTGCCTCTGAAACCCATCCTTTGCAACACATAATCAAGGAAATTCCACTGCACCCTCTCGTAAGTCTTTTCCATGTCTATCTTGAGCACCCAACCTTTGGCTTTCCGCGTCTTGGCGGAGTGCAACATTTCTGATGCAGCGACCATAATGCCCATAAGATGCCTACCCGGTATAAATGCCCCTTGAACATTGGATATAAGATGATCGATAACTTCCTTTAGTCTATTGGCGAGAACCTTGGAAATTATCTTATACGCACTTCCAATTAGACTAATTGGTCAGTAATCAGTTATAGCAGTCACCCCTTCCCGTTTCGGAATCAATGTTAAGAAGGTAGAATTCATGCTTTTATTAATCTGTCCCATGTCGTAAAAATTATGCATCATGGCCATGAAATCCTCTCTGATGGTTGACCAGCAGGATCTGAAGAACTCCATGGTGAATCTATCCGATCCCGGCGACTTATTAAATCCCGTACTTTTAAGAGCCCTTTTAACCTCTTCTTCATCAAAAGCTTTTTCCAAGTGGTTGCCCTCTTCCTCCGTTATAGTGCTGAACTGAATCCCATCCATGCGGGGCCTGAATATCGCCTCATTACTGAATTGATGCTCGTAAAATTCTGCTATTCTGTCGGGGATAATGGCTGGATCCTCAATGAGAGTCTGATTGATGGTAATAGAGGAAATATAGTTCCTCCTCCTTCTTCCATTTGTGATGAAATGGAAGAATCTATTATTCCCGTCTCCTTCCCGTAACCAGTGCACCTTGGATTTTTTACGCCAGTCCTGTTCCTCTTGCATGACGATCCAGTTGAATTCAAGCTTAAGGGTTGTTCGGATGTCTTTCTCAGATTCCGACAATGCTGCCACCTCTTCCGCGTTGTCAATCTCGGCTATTTCGGTGATAATCCTCTCACGGTTCTGTCTGATTTTTCCAAAATTTTGCATGTTCCACTCCTTAAATCTTATTTTTTAGGTTTTTGAGTTTGGAAGTAAACACAAAAGGTGGTGTTCCAGTAGTTATGTCTTGAGTCCACCAAGTTTGAATGCACTGCTTGAATTCCTCGTTCTGTAACCAGGAATTATAGAATCTGAAAGGGCTAATGTCATTCCCTCCCTCCTATGCTCCCCCGAGGATCGTATAATTGGTCTATGGTCGGAGAAGTGGTAGAGCAAACCGCAACCCGCAAGACGTTGACCACCTCTAGGAATTCAGTTTGGCATAGAAACCTATCTAACCTGTAGAGCATCGGTTCATCTTGGCCGTTGGACCAAGTGAATCTCCCCCCCAACATTCCAAGGTCGAGCAAAGTCCCTTGTGCTATACAGTCCATGAACAAATCAGTAGCCGTGACATTGAGATGCCCTTTGTTTTTCTCATCATTATTCTTCAACGCATTGAAATCTCCTCCAATGCCTGGGGACTCCCATCTGCTTAAAATCGCAGTAAGCTCGAAAAAGAAGTCTTTCCTGTTCCTATTGTCGTTTGGACCGTAAACGGTTATGGCGACCCACTTCTTACCGTTTCTGCGATCCGGGATATGAGTTGCGATCGTGAAGCTGCCCATCTCGGAGTCTATCAATTTATAACAGTCTGCGTTCCAAGCTAGCAGAATTCCTCCCCTCGTTCCCTCGGCTTCCATAGCAATCCATTCCCAATCAGAATTCGGGAGCACCGCTTTGACAATAGAAGCATTGGTAATCCCCCATTTTGTTTCTTGTAACCCAATAACCTCAGGCCTTTGGTTGGTAATTGCCGATTTTACCAATGCCCTTTTATCGGATATGCCTAACCCTCGAACATTCCAACTTAAAAAAATCATTATATAATGGAAAAAAAGCAAAACCCCTCCAAATTCTCAGCAGACTCCAACAAATCACCTCATGAGGATCCCTATGGTTTTCTCCCTGTGAAGACCCAATCTGTCCCTTCCCTTTCCGCTGACCTTTCTTCGCTCTGGTGCACAAAAGCCCCCATTTTGATCTGATGCCCAACTTCATTCTGACTCGACTCTTTCTGCCTTTATGGCTTTTTACCTTAGCTGACTGTTTCCCCCTTTCAATTAGCTCTCCATACAACTTGAGAAGACCATTCCCGTCATCAAGGTAGTGATTCCCAGATCGGCGCCTATTTTGATCAATCTTTCGACTTCCCTTGTTGAATCCATTGATATTGTATTGATACTCTCGTCGGTATCCTTATCGAGAAACCTATTTCCTCCTAAATCCGGTTGATTTCCTCCCTGCTCCGTGCCTCTCAGATCTGCTATCAGTGGTTGGGGTTCTCTCTGCAAGTTGGTCCTGTAACCTAGCCTAATACAAAAACCCTGAAAACCCGAATCAAAATTTCATTAGAGTGATCCCTGGGTCTAGATGGCCCAGGATCAACAGAATTATAATTAGAAAAATTAAAATGGCCCATTAGGCCCTTTGGATCTTCGCTTCTGTTGGAATAAGACCCATCGATCTGGCCCAGGGATCACTCAAATTGCCCACTAAGCGTGTGGATGATGTCCTGCGCGTGTGAAAGGATGACTACATCCTCTTGTCCTGCGGTTTGGGAGCTGATGTGACTTATCGTTTCGTTGATGCACTTCCCTTTTCCATTTGGTTCCGATGTAACTAGATGAGGTGGCCCATTTGTCCTCTTACTAGATATAGGTGACTCTTGGTTCGTAGAGGCGCAGGAGTTTGTAACCCTTGACGTACACGTCTCGCAAGACCCAATAAAGTAGCTTTCCCATCTACCTTTAGCCATTATGGTCGACTGCAGGTCCTTCCCCTTTGTCCCTCCACGTGTCTCAATCTGAACATCTATTAGCCGTTTATTTTCCTTATAAAATCTATTTAGTACCTTTCCATCCCCATCCGAATTTAAGGAAGCAGAGACCTCGCTCGATTCAGAGGATGCGTGTCGATCCCTGGTCGTCTCTCTCTGAGTCGACAACAACACAACATCTTTATCCATTCCAACATCAGGATTTCTATTTGCAGCTACCGGACATACGTGGTCCCTCCAAACAGAGGTTTTAGGGTTGTTCACCTCCAGCTCATCATGCCACGTCTTCCTCCCCAACTGATGGGTTCCCCGATTTGAGTTTAGTGGGAACGCAGCGGCGTTCCCTTCCGGATGGAGCCTGATCCGCGAGCTTTGGAGCTGTGGGAGCTTCGTCCCATCCCTTCCTTGCATTTCCAGGTGAATCTCCCTCGTCTCGCCGAGAACTTCGCCGCGTGCTGTACCTCACCGGTCCCTACCCAAACAAGAGTAATTACCCCATCATTTCTAACCGCTGTCCATTTATTCCTCTCAAATTCGCCCCACCACCGGAGCCTGCTGCCGTCAATGAGGATATCTCCCCACCTCGGAATGTCGGCAATATTCGAAGAGCGAATGACGATCCTCGCGAACCGGATGTCCGTCATCTGAGCGGTAATGGTATCGACGGCTATGAAAGTTCCACAGGCTTGGCCAATACCACTTAGGACCTCAGTGGTCCAGAGATACAGTGGTAACCTGTAAATACGAAGCCTAAAGCGGTCATGTTCATCTTTTTGGATGGTTGTAGATAAACTCTCTTCCTCCCACCTGTTACATGTGATGATGTTTCCTCCTCTCTCCGATGGTCCATGTTTGACCAACATATCAATAGCCGTTGGCACCTCCGTAGAGAAAGCAGTGAGGAAAACTGTTTTTGTGTATTTTGAAATTGTAAATGGTGTCTGAAAGCACTCCCCCAGCAAATGTAATACATGGACTTTAATGGAATCTTCATTTAACATTTGGTTGTTGGTATTTGTTATAACCCCGCTGTTGCGATTGAACTCTTTTCTTTTGTTATAAGTATCTCCCGACACCTGGATGGTGGGAAATGAACTCTCCTTCGGCTTCCAGAGAGCGACGTTACGTGGTTCTAGAGTTGTTGCCCGTGCCTGCATTTGCTTCGCTGCCAAAGTAGCAATCATCTTCGAAAGATTACCCGCTGATCTGATCTTCGTCCTATCGCTTGCTTCAGTTACCCTTGCCTGAAACGACGACTTTATTTCTTTGTATCTTTTCCCTGCGATGGTCCATCCGTTCTGTAGGTCGCATTCTTGTTTTCTCGAGATATCAGAGACGCTATTTCTTCCATTGCTCCCCCTGTTGGTCGGCCAAACCTTTGAGAGCTTGAAATCGTTTCCCCCGAACTCCAGTGTGCATCACACCCCGTTGAGTAGCATCTGATTCTCCTTCTGAAGTTTAGCATGCCACAAACCTTGCACATCCAGTCTCCGTTCCTAACGACAATCGGATTGCCCCTAACGTAGCTTGTCCTTGAATCTTAGGCACTCCTTCCATCTTTTTTACAGAAGTATGATACCAGATATTTAAATCTTGACAAAGCTGTACCGAACTATGTTTAGAGAAGCTAAGGCTTGTGGTCACACTTTTCTTGTTTGCATTGTTGTTTTTGCATCTTTGTTAGATTTCTCTAGGTCAAAATCTTAAGTTCCTATAAGATGGAGCTTGCTCTGATACCAAATGATGTAATCCGACACCAAAAAAAACCAACCAAAATAACAAAATAATACAGAAATATGGAAGTGAAAGAAAGAAAATGACATCCGACATAAGAACTTGAGAGAAATCACGTCTTTAGAGGGAGAACAGCTCCACACAAATTTCAAAAGCTTCAATATTTATAAAAATATACAGATGTGAAGTCTATAAACTTGGGCATAACTAAATATAAAAAGACTAAACTAGCCGTACACTGATAACCAACTCTACTTAAGTGATCTACCTATAATACCCTTACAATTTTATTTTATTTTTGCAGATAAAGAGGGAATATATTAAAGCAAAAGAAAAGAGTACATACTCTTACAATTTTTACAAGATCAATAATGCTTTAAGTTACTTCTACGCTGCTGAAAATTAAAAATAAAGTAAATTTAGAAGGACGTCTAGGGAATAGCTCGCGTCACGAAATCATTGATTCCTCAAAATTCGAGACCATTGCTGCGATCATCACGTTCATTTCTGTTAAATAGGACCAATATCCTGACGCAGATCACTCAAATGGACTAGGAATCCACCTCCAAACTGTGCTCATAATGCCTCTGCTGATGCCCAAAATTCCCTTATAGCGTGTATTGTCTTAGTAACACCTTCTTCATGCCTAACTTCAGCCACATATTGTTTGATACACGTTTTATGCCACCGAATCGATCATTTGATTCTCATATTGATTGAGGGATGCATAAGCAATGAACAAAAATGAAGCAATAAATAGTAATTAGCTTTGCAAAAAAAATTCGATTGTTTTTCTGATTCAACCTGGTCACCAACGTTGTCATCAATTCTGTATGCATAGCACCCACACATGGTGCATGGGGCCATCGTCTAGATCAGATTCAGTGCATGACTGCATAAACAACTATCTCTATGACGTGATTAAGAACCTTAAAACGCCTAAAATTGAAAGCCAACATTTCATTGTCAAAATCTTTTTTGAGTTGATATTAGGTACTTAACTTTACGGATCACTTTTGTCAACACATGGCATGTGGTTTCATCAAGTGTGAATGATTTGAAGACCATGATCTTGGGATGGAAAAAAACAGAAAAACATCTTCATCGTGATTCAAAATTGGTCAAATGCTTTTAAAATTAATAGTTACCAAGTAAATCTCAAAAATAATTTAACTGCTTATTTTGTCCCAATCTTCGTCACCATAGATCTTTAGATGATGGTCGTCAAGTCACACAGCACACTTGATGATCCATGTGCCACGTATCCAAAAAAGTGATCCATGAACCAACTCTTGTCACTCGGGTTGGCTACCTAGTATCAAATCATCTTTTTTAGTCATTCATTTTTTTGTGGTTTTAGGATTTAATCTAAAGGTTCTGATAGTTTTTAAATCGGATCTAGACGATGGCCCCATGCACCACATGGCGCCAAAGAAGTCCCATGCATACATAATTGATTGTCAACATTAGTGACCAGGTCAGTCACCTAATAAAACAAGGTGATATTTTTTCTCGTCATTTTATTTTCTATGGACGTTCTTAAGATATGACCTTATTTTCCTGTCTCATCTATTGTTGGGGGTATGATTTTGGTTTTCATGTCAATTGTGAGTGATGATTGTGCTTCCATTCGTCATCATTTTAGAGGGAGGGCTCTATCCACTATTGTTTAGTTAATGATAATTTTGTTTACCATATTCAAACTTGTAAGTTGAAAAGGACATGTTTCTGTCACGCTATTTTTTGTTGTAGATTGTTTCTTATTGTCTTTTTCACTTGACAGCAAATGGCAGAATTAGGTAAACTCATACGGGAGCTAAAGTTTATTCTTTATGGAGATAGCGAATCAGAGCCAGTTGCAGAAGCCTGTGCGCAATTAACTCAAGAGTTTTTTAAGGAGAACACTTTACGCATTCTAATTATTTCTCTTCCAAAATTGAATTTGGAGGTAAGCATGAATCACTCATAAGAATGTGCTCAATTAAAAGTTACATTGAACACTTCAGGAGACAGCCATATAAAATGTGGAGTTTACTTATTAATTTCTTAGTTTTGGATGATTCTAAAAACAGTAATGATTATGCTTCAGCCATTCTTCAATACACATGCTATCAACAGCAGTCTCTTAATTGACTTCATTTAAGATAGAGATACTTCAGTGTTCTGATTTTTTCCTATCTACAATGTTTGTTTGCTCTTCTTATTGATGTATGTCATGATGAGGAACATCTTTTGTAGACTCGTAAAGATGCAACTCAAGTTGTTGCAAATTTGCAAAGGCAACAAGTTCAATCACGGTTGATTGCTTCTATATACTTGGAAGCAAACAAAGATCTTATGGACCATTTGATTTCTGGGTAAGCTATTCTTTGTTGACCTTTGGAGTTTGAAGAACTCATTTTGCTGTCCTATTTAATATATGTCTAGACTCTACAGGTAAGATGTGGCAAACATCATAGTAAAGCTCAGCTGTGTTCTCAAATTTAATTATAAATTTCAGGAATTGGATGTGTAATTGTGTTAGTGGCAACTAACTTTATTTAATTTTTTGAAGGGATAAAGATATGATGTAGACATAATTAGTGCATCTAAAATGTCCAATAAATGAAATTAAAGGTTCTAGATTTCAGAATACCGCTGTATTCTTGTGTTCACCAAACTTTAGCCATATGTTTATATTAGTTTGCTGCACACTCTTTGTAGGTAATTTTGATAGTTTGATTGTCTTTGTTCACAATCTTTTGCTTTCAATATAGGAAACAGGAACCGATCAAACTTTTTCTTTCAATATAGGAAACAGGAAATGTATGAGATAACAATGATTTACAATACCCTGGTCTTCTTTACATTATTTGGAACCTTATTAATTTGCATTTATGTTAGATTGCTGAAAGTTTCATATTTTTATTTCAGTTACTAACTTTTCTTTTTAATCTCAAGGAAAAAATTGTTTTGGAAGGCACAATGTCAGTTTTTTTTAGCTGATTATTGTTCTAATACTGTATAAATATATCCTATGCCTCATCTTCATATAACATGCCAGATTTTCTAAAACTTGTCTTTTCTTATTTGTAGGTATGAAAACGCAGACATGGCTTTACATTATGGTGCAATGCTGAGAGAGTGCATTCGCCATCAGAGTATGGCAAGGTATCATCCCTTTGAACAAAGTTGATTGCTTACTTTATTACTCATTGTTATTTGCTTTCAGATAATTTACCTCTCAATCATAGAAGAATATTCACAAGAAGTTGGTCTTAAGGATGTAATTTGATTAATGCATAAATTGCCTTTTCAGATTTGAGGAACCATAACTTATATTTTAGTTTCCTTCTTCTTTTCAAAATCCACATTACTTGATTGCATCCATTTTAGACAACATTGCTTTCTAATGTGCCTGTGATTTGTGAGTTTAAGATGGAATCATCTGGGTATTGTAAATAATCATGTTGATTTGATGTGAGAAATCAGTGGTCCAGTAACCTTCAAAATGAACCGATGATATGTATTGGTTTATACTCTTGTTTTGCTCTCGAAATTGATATAAATGGAAATTTTGGTCTTATTATCCTTGATGATCTCTAAATGTTGAGCCAATAGAGGTAAAGTCAAAGATATGCTTCTCATTGAGATGCCTTCAACTCAAGACTAAGCTTCGCTATGATATCTTGCCTCTTTACCAAGATGTGTGGCACTTGGTGAAGGCAAGGTTAGATAGCGGATGTCAGGGGCATACTAAATAAGTGTTTTCAAAGGCGAAAGATGAAGGCATAGCGCTTAGCCCTCCCCTGAGGCAAGGCTTAAGCCTCATGATTTTTTATTTTTTTTAAAATATAATAATTAAAAATATTAATAAATAAAATAATAATTAATAAATAAGATAACATGTAAGAAAAATAGTGGATAATTTTCTAATTATAAACCAATCAATATTCAACACACAAATGACAATGAGAGGTACAAGTGCACAACCATTTACCATTGACAAAAGAAGGGTTCAAAAATCAAAGCATGCGCAAAATTGCAAATGTTTGCAATATATAAGTCTCAGGTCACAACTCAAAAAACAATGGTTACAAAACAAATTAAAATTTAATCATTCATTGATAGTTTCCCTTATCATTAACAAATAACAATTTTAAGTTATTAAATATTAATAGAGGTCATCCTCGTCTATGTCATCCCTAAAAATCCTTTAAAAGGGTAAACTTGCAAGAAAAAAGAGATAAGGTAGTGAAAAAGAAAAATTAACGCGAGTCTTAAGCCTCACTGCGCCTCAAATGCGACTTACTACGCCTCATTACACCTCACTAAGCCTTAATTACGCCTAACGTACCTTTACACCTCAAGGCTGCACCTCGAGGCGAAAAGATTACGCTACACATCAAGGCACGCCTTGAGGCCTACGTCTCAAACGCTATTTAAAACGTGGGAAATTATTAGGTCCAACTGGTTGAACCTGATTTCCTGTTCACAAGTTTGAAGACCCCTTTGACAGAAGGGAATCTTGACTTCACGTCATCTTATGAAAATGAAAACTGGGGAAGTCAATATTCCCTTCAGTCCAATGGTTCTAAAATCGGTTGAACACCATATCTGGCTCCTAGTAGCAGGAACCTTCTACTTAGCATGCCGCTCCCTCTTCGGAATCTTGCTCCCGCTCCCGCTTCTGACAATAAAACAATTCAATTTTAAGCTTTTAATGATGCTCCCGCTTCCAACCTACTACACGCTTCCTGCCTCTTCATGCAACTAAGATCTGGCTCAACCGGTTGGACCTGACCATTTCCATGCACAACACTGTACCAAATTGTTTTCCCAAAGCCTCTCATTTTAACAATGTGGTGTGTGCTTTCCTTGAGGGTATGGGAAGAGAACTGTGGCTCAATTGATACCTTTACACCTCCTTGGGTATGAACTTGCAAATCAAGAGTATGAAATCACCGGATAAGTTATGCTTCTTCAGCAAAAGGGCTTGAAATTGGGTAGTTGGGGGGTCGGTTCTGTATATTAGAGCAGTAGTTATTGAATTTGACTCACGGTAGACTCTTTGGATACCTTAAATATTATATTTTTGCATAATATTAATAAAAGTACATACACATGCATGTTAACTTTTCTTTATATATTATATATTTGCATAAGAAGTGGGTTGCAGGTAGACTTTGCCTAGCATAAGCCTAGGAATAGGATGGTTCGACAAGGAGAAAGTAATGAATGACAGTTGAATGGTTTTAACTTTTTTGTACTCCTTCGTGCAACTATTCCATTGTTCACTCCATATTACTTGTTAAATACTCAAAGTGAATAAATAAATAATCATTGCATTGCATATACATCAGTAATAAAATTATATGGTAAACGTTTTATAATATTTGTAAATACTATAGTTTCTTTTACATTTAATTTTTTTGGAAGTTTCATTCTTTTTAGTTAAATTAGTTATACGGATGATTCAAATCCAGATTCCACATTTCTGTTTTGCTTGCTGAGTTCGACTCCCCAACACACTTCAGACTTTGACTTCCATGTTCATGCAAACACTGATCTGGAGCCTACTAGATAGTGCTTTTATCTAAGTTCCACATCTTAAGCAATGTGGTGTCTGCTTTCTTCGAGGAGTAAGTAGAGGACCTGACTAAACTCACCATTGATAGACTTAAGAGGAATTTGTATCTTTTGTACCAATTCCCTGACAAATGAAATGGGCACTTGAAGTAAACAGTATGTTTTGCACACGGCTTAAAAAGCATATAAATAAACATTTCCGTGCAAATATATTAAAATATAGAAGGTATAAAATATTATATAAAAAAAAAACAAAAAAAAACAAATTTTACGAAAGAAGTATGAGACTTCAAAATTTAGCAAAATAATATAAATCATGATGTATGAAAACACACATTATTGAAATATAAATTCCCCAAAGTATAATATATTCTAGTAAAAGAGGGTAAAAAAGTACAATTTTGGCTTGCGATGTCTAGCTATTATGACACACTCGTCCACATTAACATGTGTTAAAAAAAATTGGATGCAAAGTAACCGTGAGTGGCCAAAGATGGAGGTCCAAAATCAAAGTGCTGGTAGAAAGACTAAACTGTTAACTTTTTATTGTTCTTATGGCTCCAAACTTTCATTCTTGTGAGAGATAACCGAGGGAAAAAAATTTCACAACTTATTTGTGTGAGTGGAATAAAAAATAATAATTTATGAACGGTTTGAATGGAATTTTGGAAGTAGCTTGATCATCGAATGTGATTTTTCTTTCTCAAAGAAAGTATGCTCTCGATCTTCTAAGAGATACATGTATCTTTGGTTATACGCCTGCTTCTTCACCTATGGATTGTAAGTAGTCTCTTCATGAGAATGAGTAGGATTATTATCTGGCCCGTGAGTGTAAACTGGTGGATCGGTTGATCTATCTTTACCCTTATGTGGTTAGACATTACTTTCGCTACCAGCCTTGTTAGTCAGTTTATGCATGCTCCTCAGGCGGCTCATTTAGCCGTTGTTCATCATATTCTCAGACACATTAAGGCCAACCTTGATGGGGGAATAGTATATCACTCATGATCATCTTATATATCTGGAGATATGGATGCTGATTGGGCTGGCTCAGCTACCTACCTACATTCTACGTCTGGGTATTATGCTTTTCTTGGAGGCAGCCTTATTTCTTGGAAGAGTAAAAATCAACTTCTTGTCTCCAAATCTAGTGCAGACACTGAGTATCATGTAATTGCTTATGGAGCATGTGAGCTTGTGTGGCTTCGTCACTTATCTCAGAACTTGGTTTTCAAATAATGGCCATATACCCCATAAGTTGTAATAATGAAGCGACAGGAAAATTTTGTCGGACTCAGTGTAGTCACATGGCATATGCGACCCTATGCTATGGCATAGGGCCATCGCATATGCGGTTCGCATATGCCATTATGTGATGGCATAAAATTTTTATTTGTTTATTTTTTTCAAAAAATAACAAAAAAATTCCAAAAAATCTCAAAAAATTCTCAAAGTTTCCCAAATTGATCAATAATATATTTTGTGTTAATTTTGGGCTCTATTAATTTTATTGTGTCTAGAATGTGAAATAAAAGTATATAATATAACTATATAAGTATATAACCCATAAGTTCAAAGGGACAATATAAATTTTATTAACGTTAAACAAAATAGTACAAAAATGAACATAGGAACATATAAAAAAGAAGGAAAAGAGTGAATTCTAAGTTCTAAGTCTAACCCACAATGGTACATTTCCATTGTTTTCATGTGACTCACGTCCTAACGGTATTGTGTACCGGCAAAAATTCTACACATTGGTTTCTAATCTACAATGGCACATCTCCACCTCCACCTCCACCTCCACCATCGCCGTCACTTGCATTATCGTCATCATCCGATTCGTCTCCTTCTTCAACATATTATTCTTCCTTGGTTTCTTCATCATCCGATTTCACTAAGACGATATCTATATCGTCTATGGGTGTTTTTTATGTATCTCGTCTTCTTCTTCTTCTTCTTGACGCAAACGTGATTGTGAGCTACCTTCCCCCGCTGTCAATCTTCTCCTCCGCCCGATAGGAAGCTCATCTCCAAAAGCGGCTTCTTCCACTTGCTTTTACGTAAGATCCTCATCCGCAAAGACTCTCATTGGAGGCATCCGCCATTCAAGGAGAATCGGATGACAAGTCTTCGAGAGAGATGAGATCATAGTGTCCTGGATGTTCTCGATTTTTAAGAAAGCGATCCTGTAGCTTTTGGTTGTATTGTATAAAGACCAAATCATTGAGCTTTTTTTGCTCAAGCTTGTTCCGCTTCTTCATGTGTATCTATTTGAGAGAAATATTTAATAAATACTAATATCTATTAAAATTTAAACAACAATTAAATTAAAATTATGAGACTAAAAATAAAATAAAAATAAACTAGTTACCATCTCAAATGTGCTCCAATTCCGTTCACATGTCGAGGCGGAACATGTAAGGCCAAGAACCTTAACCGCCATCTTCTTCAATAATCCATATTTTGTCACCGAATCCACTCCATAGGACAACCACCAATCGGCTACAAACATTAGTATTAATTAGATATATTTATAGTATTAAACTATTAATTTAGAAGAAATGAAATATAATAAAAAAATATATCATAAACATGCTTACTAGGTATTTTGGATTCTCTTTGTTGAACCACGATTTCTCTTTCGAACATCCCTTGAGAATTGTTGTATCGGTCAAAAGAGTTGTTAATCCAATCTTGCTCTTCTTTGTCCAGAACCATCTTCTCTAAAACGTCAAGAAAACTACTAATATGTGTTACGTCCACCACTTCCTGGTTC
Organism: Chloranthus sessilifolius; assembly: GCA_021018995.1. Taxonomy (NCBI): domain Eukaryota; kingdom Viridiplantae; phylum Streptophyta; class Magnoliopsida; order Chloranthales; family Chloranthaceae; genus Chloranthus; species Chloranthus sessilifolius. The sequence continues at coordinate 2,764,639 of JAJIZI010000016.1, read as the reverse complement.
GGATAAGAGAAATAAATCGTGGGATTTAAGTGGAATGCAGCGGAATACAAGGGGCTAGACATTTTGACACCCCATCTCTTCTCAACTATGTTAATAATGGGTTGAAAGAGGCGAGATTTGTACATATTATTAGATTTAATTTTTTCTATAGCTTTCTCCATAAAACTATAGATATAGCCTATAGCAGGCTTCTCATCACCGTCAACCAATCGTAGTACTTCTAAGTGATTGGGCAACATTATTCCAAAAAGAGTTGGTTAAGATGGTTTGTACCACTCACTTCCCTTCAGCCTTCTTTGACCAAGCTCCATTCCTCCAATTGATGGAAGTTATGAAGCTTCTAAGCTCCTCTCTTTTAGCATATATGCTTTGTAATGTCAAGAAGGTCGTAGCAAAATGGGTGATAGTGGAGCGTTGCAAATTACCCCTAATTGCTTTACGCATGTGGTGGAGTAGAAGTGTATGTTTATACATATACACTACTACCTTCCTAGCCTTAGCTACGGTTTTAATATGCACTTTTCCTATGTCTTCTAAGATTAAGTCTAAGCAATGGGCCGCACATGAGGTCCAATATATGTGTGGTCTCCGTTCCATTATTAGTCTACCAGCGGCCACCAAGTTTGTCGAGTTGTCCGTGACAACTTGGACAACATATTGTGCACCAATATCCTTTTCTACCACCTCATCTATAAGGGAAAATAGATATTCGGCTGTGTGAGAATGGACTGAAGCATCTATAGATTTAAAGAACATAGTTCTGGTAGGACAATTTGCCAAAAAATTAATGATTGACCTACCGGCCCTATCGGTCCAACCGTCGGTCATTAGTGAACACCCATATGTCTTCCAATCCTCTCAATACTCCTCGAGAAAGGCTTTTGTGAAGTCTACCTCCTTTTTAAGATATGTTTGTCTTATCTCATGATATGATAGAGGTTTTAGGCCAGGTCCAAATTGTCCAAGAGCTTCAACCATTACTTTGAAGCTCTTTAACTTTACGGTATTGAATGCAATACTGGCTTGGTACATCTACTTAGTCACGTATTAAATAGTGGTGGATCTGTCCTTAGCTTTAAACCTATTTTCTATAGTTGTTTGGGCCGGCGTCTACCACATCCTCGGGATGTTGTCTACAAGAGAAGAATTTGTCTATTCCCTTCCCCTTTCTACCACGTGCTCTTTTAGAGGGTGGTGGTCTTGCACCACTACGAGTCGTGGAGGGAGTAGATCTATCATGTTCTTCCTCATCATCTTCATCAACATCATAGTATTGTTGTAAAATCACTTCGTCATTATGTTTCGTCCTCGAAGTGTTATCCATCAATTCCAAGATCTCTTTTCGAATCTCCGACGAGACATTTGGACATGCATTCGCATTTGATCCGGGTTGCCATGCAAGATGTTGCTTGTGTCTCTCTATTCCCCCGATGCTTACATGGGGGCATAGGGTACATTGGACCTTATTTTTTCGATTACACTCTTGTAACGTCCATATTTCCAACCCGGATCGACGGAATTTGTCGGCCTAAGAGCGTCGTTCGAGGACGTAGACATAATGATAACGTAATTTAAAGAAGTGGGTGGGTAAATATTAACGACATTAAAAAAATGAAAGAAATGAGGTGTACTAAGGAAGGAAAACAATCAAATAAAATTTAATAGGAATTAGAAATTAATTCTAACTCTTGTTTCTTGATTCTTGAAGTGATTCCTCCCTCTTTGCTTGAAGAATGAAGATTAAAGCTTGAACCTCTTAACTCTTTAAGTTAACTACAAAATAGAGCAAAAGAAATTATGATTAAAGATTTAAGAAAGAGAGAGAGAGAAAGAGAACACTAAAAACTCAAAAAATAGACTTAAGAGACACAAATCATACCTTGGATGGATGTGGTATGGATTAGGAAGAGAAACCCCCCTTTTATAGGCTTGGGGGAGGCCTTAGAAGCAAAAAAAAAAAACAAATCCCCAACAGTCATAAATATGACCGTTGGGGATGTATGCCATCGCATACAATGTATTCGATGGCATACATGTTTCTGTCGCATATGCCATCATGGCATATGCAACAGAGCCATATAAAATGGCATATGTGATCACATATTTGCATATGCGATCGCATATGACATCACTGGTCGAACTCCATGTGACACAAGCATACAAAACACATATTGAAGTTGACATTAACTTAGAGAAAACTTTGTTCGTATTGTGGAGCTTGTTGTTGTATCTTCCTCCTAACAGCTTGTCGACATTCTCACTAAGGCTGTTGGGCCTTCAGCTCTTAAGACATTATTGTCAAGCTGTGGACATGCATGATATTGATGCTCCAAATTGAGGGGGAGTGTTTGAATGTGTGTGCATAGTGCTTGTTTGGGTTATACTTGTTAGGGGTCTGTAGGTCTTAATATTAAAGCTAGTAAGACACATTGTCTAACTAAGCTCTTTAGCATTAATCTTTTCTCTCCTCTTGCCTCTCTCTCCCATCTTCTCTTTCTCCTTGCTAACCCTAATCCTAACTCTTGATTTCACTAATTATCATCGTCTTCAATCATCATCTATGTATTTTGTTGATCCCCCCCCTCCCCTTCTTACATTCCAGCATAACTGATTTATGTGGCAATCAAAGAGTGCTCAACATGATTTGTCCTATAGTTTTTATGGTCATGCTCATGCATATGCATACTAACATGTTCATAATTCATCATGTAGATGAATTCTGTATCCTTCAATTTTGCCTCTCGTGAAGATTTTCTTCTTACAGTAGCTGATTGACATTAGACATGTTGCCATGGCACCCAATCCTCGAATTGGGTGCACTTGGCACCCAAATGGCATGTCCAGTGTTGTGGTGCTGCACACACATACAATCCTGCACCTCTCCCTCTCCCTCTCTCTCTCTGTCTCTCTCTCTCCCCCTCTCCCTCTCTCTCTCTGTATATATATATATATGGATCCAGTTAGGTGCTCCAATGGTGTACCGTCACTGTATTTCAAGGTCCACATGGAGCTTGACGTGGCATCCAAAACATGTTTTGGGTGCCACGCAAACCAAAGTAGCACTTTTAATTTTATTTTTATTTTTAAATTTTCAAAACAACATCTCCACTATGTATTTTTTAGGCTTAAAATGTGGACCATTGACTTAAATTCAAATTTTGACTTTCACTTTTGAAAAGCATTTTTGAATTTTTTAATTGATCTATAGAATTTGTTGGAGTTTTAGGTGTCACGTGGAGCTCCACATGAGGTTGGTGCATATATATATATGAGAGCCGGGAGGTACTTTACGTAAGTACCCTCATTGTACTCCAACATCCACATGGAGCTCCACGTGGTAGCCAAAGCATATTTTGGGTGTCACGTGGAACAAGGTAGAGTTGTTTAGATCATTTCTGAAAAATAAAAATAAAAAACACCTCCCCCATGTATCTTTTGGGTCGTAAAATCTAGATGCTTGAATCATAGTCAAAATTTGACTTTTGATAAAAAACTCAGTTTGAATTCATTTATAAAGAAAATTGACCTATACAGGCTGCTGAAGCTCCATCTGGCGCCAAAACAGTATTTGGGTGGCCACATGGACCTCCATGTGGATGTTGGAGTACTCCACCTGGGGTCCCTTCACCTTTCCCTATATATATATATATATATATATATATATAGAGAGAGAGAGAGAGAGAGGGGGGAGAGAGGGGGAGAGGGGGAGAGAGGCTCGGGACTATGCGTCTGGATGCAGCCCTTAGGTTGCTCTAGACCATTTGGGCAACATGTGGCACTCATCACAAGGATCAGACCCCATGACAACATGATAAGAGCGATCAACTACCACCTAAAAAATTTGGGCATGATCTGATGCCTATTGACCGTTGACAATGTGGTCAAAGGTGCTCATATTCAATGCACTAGATTTTTTAGGTGTGACCTTATCTTTGACCCATGAAATGAGGACCAAAAAAGTAAAATAATTAAATAATAATAATATTTGTCTAAACCACATGCCACATAGGTGGACAACCCAAAATGGGTGTTGTTTGGGGTGTCACATGCCACATGGCATGCAATCTGACCATGGTTGTCAAGGCCACGCTATAGCCTCGCTATGGCCTCGCCATGGCGAATGACGATGGGAAACACCATATATAACTAAATAGCCATGATGGCTAAAGAGCGACGACATGGCGGAATAACATTATGGCATCGCTATGCACGCTATTTTATTTTTTGGATAATAACGTATAATACTTATAAGTTATGACATTTTTATAATATATAAGTTACAAAAGTTAACTTACAAGTCACAAAACCTCAACTTATAAGTTATAAAACTCTCGTCTCTCTCTCTCTCTCTCTCATCACAACAACTACCAACACTAGCGTCGCCGAAACCTCAACGTTAGCAACACTATCATATGTATACTTAATATTTTATATTTTTTAATATTCTATATTTGTTGATATTTCATATTTATTTATTTATACTTTCCATGTTTCAAATTTCTTTGATGTTCCATATTTGATTTGTATTTATTGATATTTGTTTACTCCTAGAACATGAAATCCTCAATATAGAATCAAAGTATGATGTTTTAGTTGTTGAATTTTTTTCTTCCTAAATTTTTTTTCTTATATAAAAAAAAAAAATATATATATATATATATATATATATATATATATATATATAATACTACTAATTAATAGATAAAATATATATTTTTTTAAAATTACAATAATAAATAGCTCCGCTATGGCGTAGCGAGCCTCTTCGCTATGACTTCGCCACACCGCCTTAACTATCTTGGATCTAGCAATGGGTGCATCCCTCCAGGGGTGTGTACGTGTACATATATATATATATATATATATATATATATATATATATATATATATATATATATATATATAAGGTCCACAAAATCAATGCACCAAGTTTGTGGAGCGTCACCTTATCTTTGATCCATCAAAGGGAAGCCAAAAAAGTTTTTTTTCTCTTTTTTAAAATCACATGTCACATGGCACGTCAACCCAAAATGGGTGTTGTTTTGGGTTGATCATACCACATGGCACGTCCTCCAGAGTCTAGACGCAGTGCTCGCCTTTTCCTTGTGTGAGTGTGTGTGTGTATATATATATATATAGGAGTCCATGGGTTAGCAATGCAGCATTTGAACGCTACATCACTGCCCAGATCAGTGCCACATGCCATATGATTCCAAAAAATAGCCGTTTTGGGATCATGTGCCACGTGGCTCGTGATCTAAACATTAAAAAAAAAAACACGTTTTGAGCGTTACAAAGAAAATTTGGCCTTCAAAGAAGGGCCAAATATTGGGTGACGTCCACCACACCTGGTGCATTGAACTTTTTCCAACTTTCACCACCATTTGAACTGTGGATAAGATGTTTTTCAATTTTTTTTCTGGGATGTCCCTGATCGATCTTGTGCATGTTGACTTGGCACCTGATCTTGGAACTAGGTGCCACTTGGCACCCAAATGGAACTAGCCCAGGGTTCAACCCTAGGTCGCTAACCAAGAGTCTCTACGTCCATATATATAGGTATTAGGTAGGTTGATATATAGTTTCAAATGTCTAATTATATTGTTATCTATCACATCCCTAAAATATTAGTTTTCTAATAATTATGTGATAAATGAATCTTTAGCATTATTATATAAACTCTATGGATGTGCTCGCATATTGGATTTTTAAGGCATGTCATGTACTGTATTCTTGTTTTCTTCCATAAATTTATCAATTTCCCACGTGCAAAAATCCTTTAAAATGTGTTCTTTTTCATCAATACCTGAATGGCACTGAATCTATGCATTGATATACATAACGAATAAGAGCAATTAGATTTTCATCTTTGCTTGGGGATTAGATATACATGGAAACATATTTTTCACTCTTAGATGTATGCCTGTTCATTTGCAATAGTGTAGAGATTTGCTTGGTTGGATCATATGTCATAATCCGTGATGTCCACCTAATCCCAGCTAACCTACCTAAAAATCAAACTAGGGTATTTCCTGTTAGGTTTTCCTTAGGAGTTAGTGTTGAGTGACAGACCAGATCACCAACACACGCCGTGTCCCACGTGGACCTTGAGACACACGCAAGCTTAAGGAGCATGGAGATCTGCATGCATCTCAAAGTCCATGTGGTGCATGGCTCCCACACCATGAGCCAGTGATCGGGTCAGCCTCTCTAGACTAATTATTTTCTTAGATCTTTATTTGTCTTAAAGCTTGGTAATGGATTTGTTATTGCAAGAATCTAAGATAATATTCAATAATTTTAGTTTGCGGAATGCTAATGTCACGCCTTTCATTGTGACATTAGATGTCCATGAAAATTTTACACCAACAATGCCTCTATAAAATCATAAAAGACAACTCAAAAGGGTAGTGGAATAGGGGTATATTGGTGAAAACATCTCCTTATGATAGTAGACACATTTTGTAAACTTCAATTTTGTGAAATGGCTCATAAAATGCCCACTCTATCTCTTGGTAATCACAGGAATACTGAGGGGTAATTTTTGTTAAAGCACCCTCATTCCACTTCAAGTTTATCTGTCTTTTACAGCTTTATAGAGGCATTTTTTGCCGTAGTTTTTGTGGATAACGCTATTATCAAGTGAAGCCTGTGGCATTAAAATTATATTAAGATTTTGTGGTCCCTTTCACAGGTATGTCTTGGAGTCTGAGCACATGCAGAAGTTTTTTTATTATATGCAACTTCCAAATTTTGACGTTGCATCAGATGCCTCGACAACTTTTAAGGTTGGCTATACCGGAATTTTTTTTAACTTTTAAGGTTGGCTATACCGGAAATTTTTTTACCAGCGGTTTGTTAGAAGGGGAACTGTTTTTTCTTTGGTTGGAAAACTGCAAGTTACTAATGGCATATTAGTTTAGCTTCATTGCCTTATATCCTTTCTCATCATATGTTACCTCTAGAATTGTAGCAGTATGCTGTTAAATGGCTAAATCTTGATTCTAATGCAATCATAACGCATATATTTTTATTACCTGCTTAAAACAATGAAAGTTCTATGTTAATGCAATCATATTTTATAATTTATATCACTCATGTACACTTGCAGTGAATGACTATCTTGCAAGTAATCACGTCATTACACTTATGAATCTTTCCATGATTAGCTAGATTGTTGGATAGCCTAAAATTGCACCAAAAAAAGTTTATTCATTTAAAACAAACTTACATGTCTTGAGGGTAGACCATAATTATGAAATTGGGAAGAGGGAGGGGGTATAAGAAGCAGATACAGGAACAGGAACTCAGAATAAAGTTCCCAATGCATTTTTATTTAGGTTTCTATTCTAGAAAGAAAACATGATGGTATACAGATTAATCACCAAATCATAAAATACTTGGATAATGTCAAAAAAATTATGAACGACAATATCATTCTATGGACTTCACTGACAATCCTTTGGACATCTAGTTGCTTGGCTGCAAATAGTGCCAAGAGAAAATTGGCATGATTTTTAAATTGTTTCGTAGCCCTAAACAGTGTTTCTAAAGCTGGATTGCCGTCCATACCATAAATGTGGCCTGCCGGTCTAAACCAGTCTGATTTCCCATTCATCTGGTTTGAACTTGTTACACACATGTCTGATTTACATTGTATGTAATTGACATATATTATCGTACCCTATGCTGGTCCAGCCACTTTTTTCAGTGCCACATGGCACCCTTCAACCCTCCCTAGGGGATTTAGGGAAAAAAATACAGTCACATTCAAACAGTCCAAAAATGAACGGTGAAATTATAAAACATTTTATTGTTCATTTTTAAACCCTTTGACCACCATTGATCTGATGGTGCTCATTGCTTCTTTTTTGTTTTTTTGAACGATCTTGGATTGACTTTGCGCCATGTCCACATGGCACCCAAATTTGTGTCTAGGTGTCACGTGGCTATGATCTGGCTCGGGTGCAGTGTTCAGTTTTTGCACCCGGACCATAGACTCATTGCTCGTATAAATATTATTGGGGTTTTGAAAACTAGACTGAAGCCTAAGGTGTAAAGTCACCTGGTCTGGTGGTCAGGCCGGATGATTCGGCAATTTTGTACAAGTTATGCACTCTAGGCCGGAAGTGGGAGCAGTCTCAGTCCAATATCCAGTCCAGTCCAATTTCAAAACAATATGATTCATAAATTGTCTTTTCCCTATTTTCGGGTTCATAAATTTAAATATATCAGTTGTCCTCTCTCTCTCTCTCTCTCTCTCTCTCTCTCTTTCTTCTCATTTTATATTACATATAGAAGCTCTCCTCGGACACTATTAATTTTTGGACAACCAAAAAATGATTACAACAAGCTTGAAAATGGCTATCCAAGTGCTATTTTAGGGTTGATAAATCAAGGGTTAGTGAAGAAAGGTTAGGGTTTGAGGGGAAGAAAAAGAGAAGGAAAAGAGGAAAAGGCTAGCAAGGTAAGTGGCCCTCACTAGCTTTTATATTAAGTGATATTGTGTCTAATTTGGGTCTACCACAAATCCCAGGTAAGGACTCTGATTACGGGGTTGGAAAATGTGTTAGACATTTACCAAGTGTCTTTTGATAGTCTCTGCTCAAGTGTACTTAGGCAAAGTTAAAGGTGTAATAACTGGAAAGTTTGGACAGAGTGTCCTCTTTCCCAGAGGAAAATCTAGCCTTCTTTTAGGCCATTAGCTCACCAAAGTTTGGCAGGGTACAACCTAATTAAAGATGGAATTGAACTGGATTCAGACAAAATCTCCCCTTGCCCGAAGGCAATAGGACCTACTTATCATACCATGACTTCTGAAATTTCAGCAGTTTAATCGTATGGTACGAGAAGGGTCGATAAAAACAAAAAGATAGAGAATAAATGAGAAGATATATCAGCTGAAAATGTTGCAGTCCATCATCATGTTGATCTACAAAGCTTTGGTTCCCTAAACAACTATGTAATCATGAGTGAAAGGTAAAGGCAAGGGCACATCCGACTCGACTAACAAGTCTAATCGTGCAAAGAAGATTAGTGAGTCACAGGACCCTCAGGATTCCACTCCTCCCGATCCTCCACTCTGGTCCCGGTGAGTCATCCTCATGAGAAAAACTCTCCCAGAGACCTGACTTGCACTTGAGTTCACGTTTCGTGACACCATCAGAGACTTTTCTCGAGCTTGAATAGAATTGTCTCTAAATCTTATAGTTGAATCGAACAAATTTTATTTTATGGTTTGGCACTTTTTTCCTTTCAGGCAAACTAGGATGCTTCACATTTTTCTGGTGTCTTTCTCAAAAACAACTTGCTAATATTTCATGGTAGGAACTCATTGGGCTGTTTAGACATCATCTTCTCCCTATGTGGATTTTGTCATTTCCTTAACCCAGACAAGTTTATTGGAGTTCTTTCCCCATAACAAAGCATGCACCTGTAATTTCATGGATACGTTTTATCTTCCAGGGGCTCTTTCCATGTAGAGAACTATTCAGCCAATTCTAAACAATCTATAAACTGATTGGATTACAAACAGCAATGAAAATCAGCAATCTCGACTCAGTTCCTATGATGCTTACTCCTCTCCAAATCCCTTACTAACAGTTTCTCGAAGCGTAATTATTTTGACAGTACTTGAGGCATCTACATCTTCCTTTCACCTGTCAATTCTGTCTTTTCCAGCAGGGGTGGAAAAGAAACCGTCAATATTTTTAGTTTCTTGCTGTTGTGCTTCTTGACGTAAGACTACTCAAATCCCTTGAACACTTTCCAAAGATGAGATTTAAGTCTCAATTACAAAGCAAGACCACCAATAACAAATAAAGAGTGTATTTAATTGAGTTAAGGAGTTCAAGGGAGCTAGAAAGTCAAGCAAAAGAAAGCATTCAACTATAGCAATAAAATAGGTGACTGCTTAACCCAAAATGAGAATTATCCATAGTTACAACTTACCATGCAAGATAAGTAAAGTTAGCATTCAAAACAATAAGTTAGACGGAGAGAGATGGTTCCATTTAAATTGGGTTTAAAACACCACCACTATACTATCCTAAATTACCTTTTTCCTAGAAATTTTTCAGATTTCTAAATTTTTAGGATTCCTTTACCATGTTCACCCGGTATAGCAATCTCAATGACATTTCTAGTTGTAGTGTTGGCGTTTTTTAATGTTGCAGCTTTGTGCTCATCATTAATGCATAAAATAACGCTTGGTAATTCTTATGTTGCACTATTAGTGCGATCTACTTTTTATGATTTGACTATTATCTGACACTTGTTCAGAGAGCATATCCATTTCTATTATCCTGTTATCATGGTTTATAGAATATTTATAGAGTCCTGAAATGCTGAGCCCATTACCCACCATCCCTATTCTCATAGTTATGAAACCTATTAGCATGAGTGTTGATGCTATTATCTCATTTTACTGTAGGAGCTTTTGACCAGACATAAATCAACAATTGCCGAGTTTCTTACTAACAATTATGATTGGGTAAGTGGTCCTTCTATTGTAGTTAAATCAAATGAGTAAGATCAAGTTTGTTATTGTTTCTATTGTAATTTTCATCATATTTATCACTATAGTATACTTTTGTCTGATAGTACAGTACTGAGTATAATTGTTAAAACTTTTTTAGTTATGGAGAAACTTATTTGGACATTTTATTGAAATTAAGGTTTTCCTCTTTAAGAAGAAGATGCAAACTTTGCTACGTGTATTTTTAGTTTATAAAGATATTCAAATCTTATTGATTGTATACTGTGCATGGATGAACTCAAAAGTTATTTTTAATGTTGTTTAAACTAGAACAATTAACTTTAAAATTTGTAACGGGGAATTTAGATCCGCATGTTTGCATCGTGACCGGGCCAATCGAAGCAAGCCAACAAGGAAGAAATGGACCCATAAATGGGCTTTCAAAAGGCCCATTAAAGACCCGTGTGCACATTAATTTAGGCAATACTTTATCTAGGTTTAGTTTCCTTTCTTATTAGGATTCTTTTAATAAGTGGCTTGTTTTAGGACTAGTTTCCTTATTTGAATTATTTAGGGGTCAGGCACATATATGTGATATGTGACTGTTAATCTCGTCACTTTCTGCGCAATCATCGGAAAAGTGGTCATAAGTCTATCAATATGTATCGGAATTGTGTGATTCTTGTCTTGTTGGAAAGCTACTTCGATAAGCTTTCAAATGAGACAATTTCATGTCAATCGGACATCGTTTGACCCTCCAAAAGTGATCGCATAATAAAAAAATAGGATTAATAGTGAAATCAATTATGACTGTTAGATTAGAAAGTTTTAATGGTTGATTAGGAGTTTTATTTTAAGTAGTATTCCTAGGGTTTCTTTTCTTTATAAATACACATTGTAATCTCTTATGAGAATTAGTATTGATGATGAATGAAAATTATGATTTTTGCTTTGTGCGAATTCTAGAGAACTTGAGATGAGTTTTCAATCGAATGAGTGATTCTTTCAAAACATGAGGAGTGAGCAATCGTTTCTCGTACAACTTGGTGCGAAGCTGACATATAGCCTTGGTGTGAAGCCTTGGAAACCCGTTGGTGCGAAGCCAACAAGCCTCTTTAGAGCGAATCCGGAGATCTCCTATCTTCTTCTTTTATTTTATTTTAATCAAAGGTTTAAGACCCTAAACCCCTTCCACGCAGGATTCTGCTATTTTAGGGTTAGCTTGCGATTCCGTCCCACGTCAGTTTTGGTATCAAAGCGGTTCGAATCCTTGGGAAATGGATCGGTGAATCATGAGTCAGGATCAAGTTCTTGAAGCCCTTTGTGATTTGAACGATTACATGGTTTCCATGAGAACATTCGTGAAACGATGGAACATTCCTATCGTGCGTCAAAAGATGGCGATGGTGGAAAAACTTTGGCGCGAAGAGAAAGGTATATCATCTCAGCAGCACGGTTCCATATTCCAGCATAAGGCGCTCCTTAATAGCGTTTATTGCGAGTTGCTAAGGTCGCATCGGATCGTGGTTGAATGGCGTGAGAATATCAGTGCAATAATTATCAAAGATTTTATTCACAATCTGTCCGAAGACATATTAGATGTGATTCACGCTTTGAGATCGAAGGCGAGTGATTTCGTCCCCATAGCCATACCAATGAGAAAATCTCTACGAGTTGAAGTTCCTCTACCCGAACTCGTGGTTGTACCTATATCGGTGGAAGATACCGAACCTATAGTAAATCAAAGTACTTCCATGCCTATGGAAGAACCGATGGTGCCCGTTGTTCACGCAGATCCAGTTATCCTCCTTGATCTTGTGCCGGAACAATGTCCGGTTGAAGAGTCCATACCAGTTGCTGAGACCGTGGCAAATCTCGAAACCGTCGAAGAGCCCAAGATCGTTGAAGTCCAAGCATCCATGATAAGCCCTACCGAACCCGCAATCATTGAAGCACAAGCATTTGTGATCATCCCTACAGAGTCCGAGACCATTCAAAAGTTCGAGGTCCTTGGGGAACAAGCATACTTGATAATGCTTATCGATGTCGGCCAAAGTTTGAGGTCGAACTTTTTCAAAGTCGAGGAGATTGACGGGAAATTTAGATCCGCATGTTTGCATCATGACCGGGCCAATCGAAGCAAGCCAGCAAGGAAGAAATGGACCCATAAATGGGCTTTCAAAAGGCCCGTTAAAGACCCGTGTGCACATTAATTTAGGCAATATTTTATCTAGGTTTAGTTTCCTTTCTTATTAGGATTCTTGTAATAAGTGGCTTGTTTTAGGACTAGTTTCCTTATTTGAATTATTTAGGGGTCAGACACATATATGTGATATGTGACTGTTAATCCCGTCACTTTCTATGCAACCATCGGAAAAGTGGTCATAAGTCTATCAATATGTGTCGGAATTGTGTGATTCTTGTCTTATTGAAAAGCTACTTCGATCAGCTTTCAAACAAGACCAATTTCATGCCAATCGGATATCATTTGACCCTTCAAAAGTGATCGCGTAATAAAAAAACGGAATTAATAGTGAAATCAATTATGACCGTTAGATTAGAAAGTTTTAATGGTTGATTAGAAGTTTTATTTTAAGTAGTATTCCTAGGGTTTCTTTTCTTTATAAATATACATTGTAATCTCTTATGAGAATTAGTATTGATGATGAATGAAAATTATGAGTTTTGCTTTGTGCGAATTCTAGAGAACTTGAGATGAGTTTTCGATCGAAGGAGTGATTCTTTCAAAACTTGAGGAGTGAGCAATCGTTTCTCGTACGACTTGGTGCGAAGCCGACGTATAGCCTTGGTGTGAAGCCTTGGAAACCCGTTGGTGCGAAGCCAACAAGCCTCTCTAGAGCGAATCCGGAGATCTCCTATCTTTTTCTTCTTTTTTATTTTATTTTAATCAAAGGTTTAAGACCCTAAACCCCTTCCACGCGGGATTCTGCTATTTTAGGGTTAGCTTGCGATTCTGTCCCGTGTCAGTTTGTCTATTGATAAGTTTATGATACCTCAATAATATATATGCATCCCTGAAAATTTTAGATCAATAAAATTTACACATCTCAAAAGGATGTCCATATGATCTTTTTTCTTTTACTGATATTATAATATTATACTTTTGTCTAATAGTACATCTTTGAGTAGCATTATGAAAACTTCGTTAGGTAATGAAAACTTATTTGCACAGTTTGGTGAAATTAAGGCTTTCCACTTTAATGAGAAGATGCAGACTGTTGTGATGGGGGCCTGCGGTGTGGCCATCATAGGCGCGTCACTTTTTCTCCGCGTCGGGACATCACCAAGCCATGAGGGCTTCGCCATAGATACTCCGAGTGCGTTGGTCATGGGCCACTAGGGCTCACGACATGGTGGCATGGAGGGTTCGCGACACAGTCGTATGGGGGAAGACGTGGGGCATTGTGGGTGTATTGGTGTGGGGCATGACACTGTGTGCCACAGATCGGGGACGTGTGCCATGGGGGTATGTCAGACCAACACCTTTGAGGTCCTTACCGTTATTTTCCCCCAGATGGTGTTTAACCCATATATATGGGGACTGTAGCTCAGTGACTACATGTCGTACTACTAGACGTGTCGCTAGCCTGAGTGTGTCACCCTCCAACACGTGCTTACACGTGCATCTGGTCCTTGCATTCGCAGGAGGGGTTGCTTGGTCGCTCTTGGGCACATATGGTGCAGCCAAGGGCCATCGCGTTTGGGTTGGTTTCAACCAGCCCCGCGGTGCGGGTCAACTCCGAAAGGAGGCCGGCCCTATACTCGTCACTGCGCACTGCACTCTCAGTTGCATCTGGGAATCCACACAGCATTACTTGGTCGTGAATTGGTAGGCTGACTTAGCTTGGGAAGCTAAGTGCCGCACGAGAGTGCACATCGAAAGGAGTGACTCCGTGACACCGTGCTCCATGTATCTTTGGTTTTTAACTAGAACAATTAACTTTATAAATTGTCTTTTGATAAGTTCATGAAATCTCACTAATATGTAGTCCCTGAAAATTTTAGATCAGTCAAATTTACAAGCCTTAGAAGGATATCTGCTGGATCTATTTTCTTTTAGTGAAATTACTAAAAAAAATCTTGAAGAATAATAGAGTACCATCTCATTGAAGTAACCATATATTTATAGAAAATTATCTTGGAAATTATGTTAGATTATAATAAGGGCAAGAATAATGGATAGATGCAATGAGCTTGGTAAAACTTGCATAATATTTACTTTATCTTTTTCAATGTTTTAAAGAGCAGACCACTGGACTATTTAAAAAAAAAAGAAAAAAAGGAGACCACTGCACTGTGGTTAGCCAAAAAACTCTTAATTGTTTATTAGTTTAAAACATGAAAAATTAACATTAACTAATATTACTTTAAGAATTTAATATAAATGTAAATATTTTATCAAGAAAAGGCCTTATAGAGACAATTTTAAGTTTCTGATATTAAAATAAGAGAGGCTTAGATGTTGAAATTGAGTTCTGGAAAGGGTTTTAGAGGAGGTTTTGAAGAGAACCTTAAAAACACTTTATACGTTTGGCCAGTAAGCTGGGGTAAGACCTACGATCTCCAGGTTGCAATATTGTCACTCTACTAGTTGAGCTATAGGCCCAATCTCCAGTTTGTTATGTTGTTTATCTTTCTTTCTCCTTGAAGTTTTTTAACCCTGAAGTTTTTTAACTATAGTTTTTTTTTTTTTAAATTATGAGGATTTTGGTTTTCGTCTAAAGCATTTATAAGAAAAATAAAAATAGGAGTAAAAGTTGAAAATTTTAAAAATTACGTGTAATTATATTAGGACTATGCTTATAGCGTACGAATTACATCTGTCTTTCTATCTTAGATAGTTTATTTATTAGGAAACCCACAGAGCAAGTTAAGTGAGTTTCCAAAATGATTTAAAATTATTTCCTTATCCCACTTGTGTTTAGAAAGAGCTTCAAATTTTAAATTTAATTCCATTTTTTTAAAGGAAACCCTGTACGCAACATAGTTGCTTTTTTGTAAGATGTTCTTCACTTTCCTTATCTCACATGTTTGGTTTTCTTTTCTGCTTCTTGGGCACAGCATCTCGCTGCGCCTCTTTTGAAGTTATGGCATTAAGTTGATTTTAAAAAAGAAAAGTAGTAAGTGTTTGTACTCTGTCACAACGGACCTACTTAGCAGTTATTGTTGCATTAGGCAACGCGCCCACTCGGGAACACACCAGTGCTCCATCCACTAACCCACTCCGGGGAACTTGTGGTTTTGAGGCTTTTTGTAGTACCCCGCAGCTCCCTATCCGCTCCTCGCCCACTCCCCACATGAGTACCAAAAGCGCTCCAGGTCATGCCTGCGTTTGAAAGCGACTTGGAGCAGACAGGGAGTGTTATCAAACACAGCCTATACTGGTACTCTCCCTCAATTAAATCTGTAGCCAAAGTAAAACAAAACCCTCTACAGATCAAGGAAACCTATTTATGCTATTCTATGTTAGATGAAAATGTTGGAAATTGCACCAATATATCTTGGTTAGTTTAATATTACTTCTAAATTTTGGTCATTCAATCGAACTCCTTAGAATGGGCGTCCTTTTATAAAACTAGCCTTAAGACCTTTTAAGCTGAAGGGATTTTGAGAAGGAATCCACCCTAAATATTTCGTCGAATCTTTTACATTTTTTTCATTTAGTTTAGAATTACATAAAAGGTCCGTTGAACTTTTTAAGGGTTTCATGTTAATTTGTGCTCCATGATTTAAATCGGGGAGAGTATCAGCAAGTATTTAAAATATCAGATTGTATCACCTCGATAGGTACCTAAAAATCTAAGAAGTATAACCTTTTCGGGTTGTTTTATTTTATTTTGTTCTACAAGATTTAATTTAGGGAGAATACCAGTTAAGGCTTAAAAATATCAATTTTGGTTGTCAACGGCGAGGGTTCACAGAGCCCCTTTCCCTCTTGAGGGTCAGGTCTCACACTCCAATGGTTTTTCTATTTTTCTAGTGAAATTGTTACCTAATAAAAAAAAAAGATACCACTATTTTTATGTCAGATTTGTAGCCTTCAAAGCCTGTTTTGATGTAATAGACCTCTATTTTATTAATGAAACATTGAACCATGTTCTTCTCTTCCTAATTTTGCGTTAGGTTTAGTGGTATTAGGGTTTGATTAATGGTATTCGTTTTAGGGTTGGAGAAGATGAAGAGGGAAGGAAAGAAAAAGAAATAGCGTGAATGGCTTAGAAGGGATATGAGTCCACTATGTGACGGGGGCACACGGCGTGGCCATCCAGGGCAGCCGTAGGGCCACTTTTCCTCTCCAAGTGTTGAGTTTGACTGGTGCGTCAAGGCCACGAGGGCGGCACCGTATGTACTGAGCTGAGCCACGATGGCGTCGATGCATGTTGGGGGTGGAGGGTGAAGACACGGTCGCGACATGGACGCGACTGACTCAAGTTGGCCTAGCGATGCGGGAGGGCGTTGCGGTATGCTAAACCAATACGTTTGAGGTCATCCTGCCATTTGGGCACTGTTGATGTTTGAACCATATACAGGGGGACATGAGTTGGTGAGTTGGGGTCCCCCGACCCTACACGTGCACTAGCCTCGTGGGCTTATGTGCAGATCCGCCACGCTTAGGCGTGGTCGCCCTAGCTACGCCGCGGTACTAGGGCTCATCGTTGGTGGTTTCCAACCACCTTCGAGGTGAGTTCTAGCCCAAAGGGGCTTTATGTATGCTCGTCGCTGCCTATCGCTATATCACTCGTTGTTGCATGTTGCCTTGACGGTCGTCGTTGCCGGCTCTAACCTGCTGCGTTGCTTCGCAGGGCGAAGTCCGAACGTAGAGGTTGAGGTGAAGCTTGAGTAGGACAAGCCTTCCACCCTTCTTAGCATCTGGGAATCCGCATCGCGTGTCGCATTTGAGAGAATTAGGCTGACTTAGCGCAGCAGGCGTTGAGTGCCGCACGGGTTGTCACTGCTAGAAGAGTGACCCCGTGACATTTGGTATCAGAGCCACAGTGATGGCTGAGATGGAAGGGACCAGCGAGGATGCAAGAGAACGATCAACAAGGGAACGATTAGATAGCTTGGAAGCTCAAGCGGATCAGTTCGAGTCGGTGGTATCAGTAATGACACTACATGGTGAACGACTGAATAGGCATGAAAGGATCAATGCCGATGTGGCTGAGACCGTAGAGCAATTGGCAGCAGAGGTACGAGAAATTAAGGTCACGTTGGAGGAGGTACGTGACGAGATGAGCGTGCTGAAAAAGCTCATCCTGGCAATGCCAGCTGGGGTGCCAGCAGGGACGCCGACACCTCGATTTAAGTTCCCCGAGCCAGAGACGTTCAAGGGCTCCCGCGAGGCGAAGGACCTCGAGAACTTCATATGGGACGTGGAGGAGTACCTCGAAACGTTGGGGGACCTCGATGCTAAAGTTAAGCTAAGAATTGCATCGAGATACTTGGTCGGTGATGCCAAGTTATGGTGGAGGCACCGAGTGTCAGAGGTGCGCATGGAGAATGGTGCAGTCGATTCTTGGGCCGATCTGAAGAAAGAGTCATGGGCTCAATTCCTACCTACCAACGTCGGATGGTCATCACGAAGGCATTATCGACGTTGAAGCATACGGACACGCCGAGTACATTAAGACTTTCACCACTGATGTTGGACATTGATGAAATGAGTGAGAAGGATCGAGCTTCTACTTTATAGATGGCTGCACCGTGACTTATAGAGGGTTGAAGACCCTAGATGAGAATTTGGCTGCTGCGGAGCGGCTAATCGAACACCGCTTTGAGAAAGAGAAGACAGTCCAAACATCCATTGACAATGCTGACAAGCAGGGAAAGAAGCAGAATGATACAGGATATGTGCGATCTGGTCAGGACAAAGGCGGTAGGTTTGAAAAGAAGAAAGACGAAAGGCCGAGCAAGAAGGGGTGCTTCCTGTGTAATGGGCCACATATGGTGCGCGATTGTCCAGAGAAGGCCGCCTTGAACGCGATGGTCGCGGAGAAAGGCAAGAAGAAGGCTGATGATGAGGCGCCCATTGCTAGAGTTGGGGCGTTCCGACTAATTGACTGTTGAGAAAGAAGAGCACCGGTTTTGTTGGTGTGGGCCGGAAGACTCGGACACCAACATTGTATGATTTGAAATGTGCGCTGGTCATGTGCGGGCTCTGAAGAGGAAGGCAGGTCTCGAGGAACCGTGGCAAGTGACATACAGGACTGAATTTCAGAATGTGTGCCTTCGCGTCAACGAGGACGTTGACGATTTTGAGTGGAGGAGGATGTGACGGGGGCACACGGCGTGGCCATCCGGGGCAGCCGTAGGGCCACTTTTCCTCTCCAAGTGTTGAGTTTGACTGGTGCGTCAAGGCCACGAGGGCGGCACCGTATGTACTGAGCTGAGCCACGATGGCGTCGATGCATGTTGGGGGTGGAGGGTGAAGACACGGTCACATGGACGCCGATCGACTCAAGTTGGCCTAGCGATGGGAGGGCGCGGTATGCTAAACCAATACGTTTGAGGTCATCCCGCCATTTGGGCACCGTTGATGTTTGAACCATACAGGGGACATGAGTTGGTGAGTTGGGGTCCCCGACCACACGTGCACTAGCCTCGTGGGCTTATGTGCGCAGCATCCGCCACGCTTAGGCGTGGTCGCCCCTAGCTACGCCGTACTAGGGCCATCGCGTTGGTGGTTTCCAACCACCTTCGAGGTGCGGGTTCTAGCCCAAAGGGGGCTTTATGTATGCTCGTCGCTGCCTATCGCTATATCACTCGTTGTTGCATGTTGCCTTGACGGTCGTCGTTGCCGGCTCTAACCTGCTGCGTTGCTTCGCAGGGCGAAGTCCGAACGTAGAGGTTGAGGTGAAGCTTGAGTAGGACAAGCCTTCCACCCTTCTTAGCATCTGGGAATCCGCATCGCGTGTCGCATTTGAGAGAATTAGGCTGACTTAGCGCAGCAGGCGTTGAGTGCCGCACGGGTTGTCACTGCTAGAAGAGTGACCCCGTGACAACTAGCCCTATATTAAATGAAATAATACCACATATATACGATTATAATAATATACACACACTAACATGCATATAACCCGCACACACACACACCAACTCTTCCCCTAAAGTTGGAGCATACACACCAAACATACCCAACTTAATAATAATATTGTGAAGAAGAACAGGCCGAACGGCCTTAGTAAAACACATCGACTAGATGTTATGAAGAGGAATTATCAAGGAGCTCCAAAGAACCATCTCAAACTTTCTTCTTAACAAAGTGCACATCCACTTCAATAAGTTTGATTTGTTCATACAAAACAGAATCCAATGCAACCTTCTCAGCGACTTCATTATCACCATGTAAAGATATGGAGCCAGTGGAGCAGAATTCCAACTCAGAAATATGATAACATAGCCATAAAATCATGCACAATGGACCGATACTCAGCTTCAACACTCAACCGAGAGACAACTAGTTGCTTTTTACTCTTTCATGCAACCAAGTTTACGTCCAAGAAAGACACTGTCCAGAGACCAGTAGCAGTACCAACCAAACTGCATTTTTATATTCAGTAATACTAAGATGGCCATGTGTACGTAGATATATTAGTCCACAATTAGGGATAGATTTGATATACCATAAAATATGATGGACAGTGGCAAGACGTAGAGCACGAGGGGGATCCATAAACTGGCTAATCAAGATGACTACAAAAGTAGTGTCTAGCCTTGTGAAAGTGAGCGAAATCAAGCGACCCACAATAGACTGATAGTTATGGGGATCAGAGAGTGATTACCTTTCACTCTCATGAAGAGAGTGTGTATGAACCATTGGGGGGGGGTTGGGGGGTTGACACTCAATCATGCTAGTTTCACAAAGAAGATCAAGTGCATACTTTCTCTAAAAGAGAAGATCCTTTTCTTGGAGCTATCAACCTTCAAAGTAAGAAAAATACCTGAACCTGCCCAAAGATTTGACCTTAAAGATATGATTAAGCTCTCTCTTCACATGGGCGACGAAAATAGTCATCTCCAAGACGTATAATATAAGCAACATAAACAAGGAGAATGGCACAGCCCATGGTGCCTGAATTGATGAAAACAGTGTGATAAGAGTTACATCTTTGAAAACCCATGCTACTGAAACAATGAAATCAAGAACGGAGCGACTATTTTAAGTCATAAATTGACTTCAGAAGACGGCAAGCTATTCCTAGACCCCCATAAAGTAAGATGTCAGGTGGAGGACGGCGCCTATGTAAGAAGGAATTCCTCTTGCCAACTGATAAAGAGGCGAATTCTAATTGGTCATAAGTGAAGTGAAGACTAACAGGACTCAGCTTAGTCACAAGTGGAATCTGTT
This sequence comes from Chloranthus sessilifolius, assembly GCA_021018995.1. NCBI lineage: Eukaryota > Viridiplantae > Streptophyta > Magnoliopsida > Chloranthales > Chloranthaceae > Chloranthus > Chloranthus sessilifolius. The sequence goes on along the minus strand of JAJIZI010000016.1, from coordinate 2,743,793 downwards.
TGGTCCGCAAGGTCTGTTCCTTATGATCCAAAACTTGTATCGGCTCTTCTGTCACGGTTAGATCCTCTTGGAGTTCAATGGGTTGATAGGCCAAGACATGAGTCAGGTCTTTCATGTATTTCCGCAACATCACCACGTGGTACACATTGTGCATACTCGATAGCTGCGGTGGCAAAGCAATCCGATATGCAACTTTGCCAACCTGGCCCAATATCTCGAAAGGTCCTATGTAGCGGGGGCTTAGCTTCCCACGCTTTCCAAAGCGCATCACGCCTTAGTAGGCAAGATCTTGATGAACACGTGGTCTCCATTCTGAAAAGAATGTGTGAGATCAGTACTACAGATAGATAACGGGGAATTAAAGGGATTAATTTTTTATCGAGTGTACTTGAAACTCAACATTTGTCCTACTGAAGTCGGCATAGCTCTTTTGTCCGCTTTATGCGACCTTTAATCTCTCGCGGATTAACCGAATTGCTTCGGTCGTGCTTTCAACGATTTTCGGACCCAAAATGAGTTTCTCGCTGACTTCTTCCCAATTGAGTGGAGACTTGCATCTCCGACCATACAATACCTCAAATGGAGGCATTCCGATGCTCGCTTGTTGGTTAAGATTGCTTGTGTTGTTCTTATTATGAAAATGATAAAGAATAAAATGAGGAAAATAAAGAAAAACAAAAACAAAATAAAATAAAATGGATTGAACACAACACAAAAACAACAATCTAAACTCACAGTCCTGCAAGATCCAGGGCTGTTGTAGTAAGTTTCGATAAGTAAGAGTTTGCCCCACGAAGAGTGATGATCTAAAAACCTAAGGGTGTATAGTAAACTCTAGACCTGGCTGCAGGTCTGGCAACTCTAAACCTACACTAAAAAGCAAGGTAAAGAGAGGGTATTTAGGTGTCACAAAACTAAACTAACCTAAAAACATGAATAAACTACAGCTAAAGAAAGGGGTAGAAGGATGATGATGGTGTGGTAAAATAAAGTAAAAATGATGAGAAGTAAGCAGTTCTAGTTAAATCAGCACTGCAACTCAGTTCAAGAGATGAATCTGTAGCACTCCTTCAGATGGCTACAAGCACATCTGCAAGGTAGAAAAAATCTAACCTAACCCAAAGGCATGAATTGACCTTAGGGCTGTATTTTGTCCACTTAAATGGTCACAAAATATCCCAGGGATTTCATTCAATTGATGGATTAAATCAGAACAAGAAAACCATTGCATACACTATATTTGTAAGGCTACAAACTCATGCAACCATAGGAGTAAACAGTCCTAGAAAATCAAGTGGAGACCACAAGAAATCTCAGGCTGAATGGGGATTTAGACTCAGCTGATCATTACTACAAAAAGGCCTGCAATGACCCAACACACAAGTCTGCAATTTCTACAAAATCTCAGGTCTATTCACTGATGATGGGATTGCAAAACAGAAGAGTTGGGTTTACAGCTGTCTCTCACTTGACTACAGGTTCAAGTGCAGAGAAAAAGAATCTATCTCAATCTTGTGATCTAGACCATCCTTAGGGTTATACCCTTCCCACTACAATGGTCACATGCTATCCCAGGGATTATCCAATTCACAGAGGTTGGAGATAGAACAAGAATACCACTGCTGCCACCATGGTTGCAGGGCTACAAGCTCAAGCAACCATAGGTGCATCAAACCCTTACTGCTCTATGTGAGAAAACATAGAAAAATAAAGATGAAATGGAGCTTTAAAAATGACATTTCATTGCCTAAAAATGACTTACAATGATTTGCTTTCGAGGCAACAGTTTGTGCAAAAATCCCAAAACTGCTCACTATATTATTACAAACCCAGTTACAAAACTGAAATGAACCTGGCTGCTATCCAAAGCTTTAACCCAGCATTGCTGCCGTGCTAAGGAAAGAAGAAAATGAAAAAGAAAACTAAACCCTAAACCTAACCCTAAAAATATACTTTGATCCAGCTATTCTGGATTAGATCCAGCTATTCTGGATAATTTTACAAAACAGCTCAAGTGTATTTATAAACAACCCATACAGCTGCTTTGTGCATTTGCAATCAGAAATCAGAGCATTAGTGGCAGCTGTCGTGGCTCATTCTCATCCAAGTATTGCCTCGGGATGTGGAGAACAGCTAAGCACATTGGGATGTGTGCCCTAGATGCTGTGAAATCCCAAAAATATCCTTAAATGTTGAAGACAGCAGCTGGAACCGTGCCTCGAGCAGTTGGGCTTCAGGTTAATGATCTCAAGCAGCTTTCGAGCAGTTGAAGGTTTCAGCAGCTTCAGAATTTTGTCCTCGAGCAGCTCTCGACAAGATGAAAGCACCCCCTTTTAAGTGCTCGACAGGATGAAAGAGGGCTCGACAGATTGGCCACTGAACTGCTCAACAGGCTTTAATGGAGCTTGACAAGTTGGTACATGTTGTTTATGAACTGCTCGAGCTCACTAAATAGCATCAGCTCTCCAGGTCTCCAACTCGACTGGTTCATGAATCTACTCGACTTCATAAAATTCAGCTCTATGAACTGCTCGAGTGCAGCCTTGTAGCTTCAGCCAACTGCTTGACAGGTTGGAATGGGGCTTCAATCAACTGCTCGAGTGCATTAATGGTGCATGTCTGCAACTCGTGACTCTCCATCTCAGCTGCTCGACAGCAGCTCTTGGGGTAAAATGCAGCAGGTTTAATAGCTTCAAATCTGCAGCTTGATGGGTTGCTTCTCCATGCAATTGCAACTGCTTGAGTGGCTGTTTTACAGCATACAATGCTCGAGTTATATGCTGCACTTCAGATCTGCAACTCGAGGGGTTGCAGCTTCAACAATAGCAGCTGCTCTTCAAGTCTGCCTCCATCCAGCTGCTTCTACAAGTAGATTGCAAAGTGCTTGGGCTGCTGGATTGAGTGTGCCTTTGCTGCAACTTGTATGAGTCTTCTCAAATGGTGCAGTGCAGCAGCTTATGAGGCTTCATCTCTCTTTCTCAGCAGGACTTCAAAGTTCCCAAAGCATGCATAACAGCTCCAATGGTGTGAACCATCATGGTGCAGTCAGTTTAAACTCATCATCTCCACAACTTAGTTCAAAATTCCTTCTTCTTGGCTTGAAAATAATGGATTGCAACACTAAGCCATATTTTCATGTCATCTACAAAAACACACTTAAAAATCATTATTAACTAGCTCAAAACTCCATCAAAGGCCAGGTTAAGGGGTGAAAAGTGGTAACTTTCAGTGCTCAACATCCCCTGATAGCTATTATTATATGCGAACTCGATCTAGGGTAGATCCTTGGTCCATGATCCTTAGAACTCTAACATACAGGCTCGAAGCATGTCTTCAATTATCTGGTTCACCATTTTGGTTTGCCCATTGGTCTGAGGGTGAAACGCCGAGCTAAAATCTAGTCTGGAGTCCATTCCTTCTTGGAACCGTTTTCAAAACTGTAATGTATACAGTGGGTCCCTGTCCGAAACTATGTTGGCAGGTATACCATATAGTCTAACAATCTCCTTGAGGTACAACTCTGCATGCTTACTGGCTGTATACCTCGTGTTGTAAGGTAGGAAGTGGGCGGACTTGGTTAACTAGTCCACGATCACCCAAATGGCATTGTGTCCTTTTGCTGTTTTCGGCAATCCATGGATATTGCTTCCCATTTCTACTTGGGGATTGGTAAAGGTTGCAATAAACCTGAGGGATTCCGATGGTCCACTTTCACTTGTTGATACACCAGACATTTCGATACGTACTCTGCATCCTCTTTCTTCAAGCCTTTCCACCAGAAGGTCTTTTTCAGATCTTGGTACAACCAGGGTGGATGGCGTACTTTGACTTTTGAGCTTCTTCTAAGACCATGTGTCGAAGATCGGCGCCGGTCAGTACACATAGTCGGCCTCTGAATACTAATGATCTGTCATCCCTGATGGAGAAATGGGGTCGATTCCCACTAATTACATCCTATCTGATGGCCATAAGTTCCACATCGGTCATTTGTAGCTCACGGATCTTATCAAAGATGGTAGGTCGGATGATAACGTTTGTTATTAATGCTCCTGAATCCTTCACGTCGAAGCTCGTATCATACAGGGATATGTTTTCGAGCAGCTTCCATCTGGTCATTCGTACGACGAGATTTGACAATTGAGCCGAGGATTCTGACTCAATGCATCTGCCACAACATTGGCCTTTTCTGAGTGGTACTGAATGGAGCAATCGTAATCTTTAAGGAACTCCATCCATCTTCTCTGCCTCAAGTTCAAATCCTTCTGCGTGAACAGATACTTGAGGCTCTTATGATCGGTGAAGATCTCGAACGTCTCACCATAGAGGTAGTGCCTTCATATTTTCAAGGCAAAGATGATCGCCGCCAATTCGAGTTCATAAGTCGGATAATTTTTCTCGTGGCCTTTGAGTTTCCGCCAACCATAAGCAATGACTTTCATTCTGATTAAGCACACAGCCTAATCCACTGTGTGATGCATCGCTGAACACTACAAATCCTCCACTGCCTGACAATATAGCAAGCACTGGTGCGGAGGTTAACTTTCTCTTGAGCTCTTGAAAGCTTTGTTCACACGAATCGGTCCACTCAAACCTAGTGTTCTTTTTAGTGAGCTAAATGAGAGGTCCCGAAATCTTGGAGAATCCTTCAACGAACCTCCTATAGTGACGAGCTATTCCCAGAAAACTTTGTACTTTCGTCACTATCCTCAGTTGTTCCCATTTAACCAGAACCTCAATCTTGGCTGGATCTACGGTTATGCCTACCTCGGAGATGACATGGCCTAAGAAGCTGACTTACTCTAGCCAGAACTCACATTTGCTCGACCGCGCCTGGCCGATGTTCAGCGTCACGAAGTGCGATACTTGTCTTCAAATATATCAGGATGTCATCTACGAAGACCACCACACATTTGTTGAGGTGTGGTCTGAACACTCTATTCATTAGATCCATGAACGATGCTGGAGCATTCGTCAATCCGAAAGGCATCACTAGGAACGCATAGTGGCCATATCTTGTACGGAAGGTCGTCTTCGAAATGTCCTCGACTTTGATCTTCAATTGATGGTAGCTTGACCTCAAGTCGATTTTTGAAAAGAATTTTGCACCTTGGAGCTGATCGAAGAGGTCATCGATGCGAGGAAGTGGGTAACGATTCTTTATCGTCAACTTATTCAATTGACGATAATTAATACAAAGTCGCATAGAATCATCCTTCTTCTTGACGAAAAGCACTGGTGCTCCCCATGGAGAAACACTCGACCTGATGAACCCTTTATCTAGAAGCACTTGCAATTGTTCCTGGAGTTCCTTCAGTTCAGCCAGTGCCATGCGGTATGGAGCTTTCGATACCGGTTCGGTGCCTGGAGCCAAATCGATTGTAAACTCGATTTCCTGATTAGGTGGCAATCCTGGCAAGTCTTTGAGGAATATGCTCGGAAACTCGCACACAACGGAGATGTCGCAGAGGCTGTTCTCCTCCCATTGGTTATGCACAAACGCGAGATATCCATGGCATCCGTTCTTGATCAAACGTTCTGCTTGGATGGCGGAAATGAATGGTGCGATGTTGGACTTGATGCAATAGAATTGGAAGGATTTTCCCTTTGGAGGGCGAAAGGTAACCACCTTTCAAAGGTAATCGACGCTTGCATGGTAGGCAGATCGCCAGTCCATTCCAAGGATTACATCGAATCCTTGCATGTCCAAAAGAATCAAATCGGCCATCATCTCACGATCCTCAATCGAAATGATAACCGATAGGCAAATCATGTCTGTGCTCACTGAGTTTCCGGTAGGGACCGATACTGCTAAAAGGAAATCTAGGGGCTTAGGAGTGATGCTCAACTCCACCACGAATTGAGAGGTCACAAATGAATGCGTAGATCTCGGATGTATCAAAATTTGTGCTATGTCATAACAAATGTCGCATCTTTGGTACATAGGTAAGGTACCTAGGGTTCATGCATTTCTGTTAATAAGTGGTGCACAATTGATGTAGTGAGCATGTAACAGTACAATTCAATTTAAATTCCTACGGATACTCACTAGTTGAAAATAACGATGAATATCTTAGAATTGCAAGGTAGTTCATACCTTGAATGATGCCATTGGTCGTTTGGGCGAGACAACAAAAGTACGACCTTGAATTGTAGGTCGAGAGGTCTCTTAGTAGATGTTGATGGCGTCGTTAGCCTAAACAAAGAGTGTCTCTCCTGGATGATGGGCTTCAGGCCTCGATCAAATTTCTTGGCTTTCATCAGTTCCGTGGTGGTGTGTAGCGGTGTGAATCGGGAAAGCATAGTAAATTCGGCTTCATACCCTCACTAATATATGCCCTTGCCCTAGGGATACAAAGTTTACTTCACATTGATCTCTGACTGTGTTAGGGAAGTACTTCTCGTTAAACGCCTCGGTGAACTGTGCCCAAGTCCACAAGGCATTCGGTGTTTCTTGTACCCTTATTCTCTGAACGGATTTCCACCACGTGTCCGCTTCTCCTTCCAGTTGAAAGGCAGCCCATCTAGCGTTCTCTTCTTTGGTGCAAGGAATCACACCGAGAATCTTCTCCATCTTATTTAACCATTTCTACTCTTCTAGCGGATCAACCTGATCGTAGAAGCTCGAAGGTCTCATCCTCCAGAACTTCTGGAATCCTGACGGTTGGTGTCTCTCTGCTAGTAGCACCGTCTATTGGGCCATGGTGTTCACCATGGTTTCCAATAACTGTCTATCACTTCCACTGCCATTCCCTCCTCTCAAGGGGATGTTGTTCGTACCAGTGTTGCTTCCTCCTAACGGAGTGCTATTTGCACCAAGGCGACCCTCTCACCACTGGCGGTGCCTCTATTACGGATAGCTTTGGGCCTACCTCGTGGAGGCATACTGACCTGTCACGATCGAAAAAGATCTTAGTCGTAATTGATCATGAAAGTCTAGCCCACAGTCCAACGGAATCTTATGCCATAGCGCTCTGATACCAACTGTGACAACCCGACTTTCCCACACGAATTTCTTGGAAAGCCGACTCATCCGTTGCCTTGATACCAACTATGACGACCTCGATTTCCACACAAAAATAATGTGAAGATCTCGGGTTGCTAGATCATAACCACATTCTGGCTACGAAACCAACCTTGTATTAAGGGCTTTGAAAATCCAATTGTGACGACCCAGCTTTCCAGAGCGGAATTCTAGGAAGGTCGGATCGTTAGGGCACTTGGTACATCCATACAAAGCGGAAATCAAGCAGTACACATATGGAGAAAGTAACGATTCCATTCTTAACATTTACAGGAACGTAAGACAAAAATAACCCATCGGTGATAGTCGACCGTCACCTAAACAGTGATGCACATTCACAAACATGAATTCAGTTTTTCTATACAAACGTTTTATACTGTACCAAGTCAAATATAACTCAAAACCTGACTACTGGTAAAACTCCTCGGGCGAAAGATCTGCCTCTTCCTCCGGCACGTAGTCTGGATCAACCTCAGGATCCTGATCGATGTCTACACCTGTGACACAGAGTATCGGGGTGAGCTAACAGTCTAAGCTCAATAGGGAGAGTTCAATACAGATTTACATTTTTGTCATACGAAGCGTAGATTCAATGAAGCGTAGATTCAATGGCGAAAGGCAAAAGCATTTCCAAATCAAATTCAGAGTTCAAGACATTGGTTCAAAATCTCAAATTTAAAACATGTCAGATGCAAAGAAGTGGTCACACTAATGGACGAAGGTCAGAACAAAATCTGCAATCAATGTGGGACCCAAGCATTCCATAAGTGGAAACAGAGTATTCCATAGGTGGAAGCAGGGTCAAAACCCCGGGGCCTCTACCCCTCTTTGGAACCTCTACTCCTCTCACCCACTTGATTCCAAAGTCAAATTCACAACAAATTTTGAAGGATTCAAAGATTCAGGGATTCAAAGGTTCACATATGTAAGTAAATTCAGAGTTCGGAGTTCATATACACATACAAAGATCGAAGTATCAATACGAATCAATAGTCCAATGAGTTCCATATGCAATGCAGAAAGAGTTTAACAAATTCTATTTTTTATTTCCCATGATCATGAGTACGATTTATCATTCGGATCTATGAATCAACTCAAAATGAAAGCAAGCATTGACTTTCCCCTACCTTAATGTCGAAGTCGTGTGGAAACGAATGCAGAAAAAAAAAAAGCAAAGGTCTTTATCTATGCCTCCAATCCTCAATCTAGATCACAATAGGTTCATAGCTAAGTGTTAATGACATAGGCATTGAGCGATTCAAAGTTTCTCAAGCTCTTTCAAAGGAAGATTGATGCAACCAGAAACAAGGCAATTCGCTTGAGCGATTTCCAAATTTGCTCGAGCGGATTTGTCAATTTCCATGTGGCACACACAAATTCGCGTGAGCGAATTTTACCATAAAATTTTTGCCTACAATTTGTGGAAAATTCGCTCAAGCGAATTTTCCAGATAAATCTTTAGTGTATTCTGAAGGCATTTCGCTCAAGCGGATTCTAATTTGCTCGAGCAAATTTGTCAGATTCTGCAAATTTTCAGAATTTGTTCTTCTTCTTCCCAAATTCGATAATCCCTAAAATCTATTGTATAAAGCGTCAATTCACACATAATCTAAACTAAGCCTATTCCACATCCTTAAAACAGCAACTCTACCTTTTAATCTCACGCATGCAGTGATTTCGGTGATCGATTATCGGAAGGTTCGGTGTTCGCGCTTCTCACGCGTCCGATCTTCGAAATCCTTGCATGTGATCCAAATACATGTAGTTCATGACCTAATTCTTAGAAATCGAGATTCTCACAATCACGTTACGATGCATACCTTTTTAGATCATGCATGCGGAGTCTACTATCGTCGGTGTTGAAGGGAATTGGGTGTAGCTTCTTATCCGTCCAATGACTCGAGCTCCGATCGCGACAGTGTCGCAATGGTTCTCTTCTTCCTCACTCGGCTTCCCTTTCTCAAACGAATTCTCATGCATGGGTTATACGTGAGAATTCCTTTTATACTTAAGGGGCTGATCCCGTGTGCAGCTGGCACACCGAGAGTGGTGAACGGGCCCCTATTAAAGGTTCAAAAGTAAGGCCTAGGGTTCCTTTTAGCATGACTTGATCCCAAGACCTCATACATAGTTACATACTAACTCAGTCTCTAACCAGTGGTGCTCTCACGGAGCTTGTGTAATTGGATACACAATTAAATTCATAAGCTTAGTACAAGGGCACACATTCGTAAAACTTTGTAAATAATTATGTTCAAATCTAAGGTGCATATCGCCTATGGTATCGAACACGAGCTTTTGGTCGGCGTGTTCAGGTTCAAAAATCTCGGGATGTTACATAAGGGCTCTAAAGGTACATAGACTATACACTACTTCTTTTCATATTCAACTGAGGGTTTTAAAACCTCTTTATCCATCTTTAGATGATGGACTGATACGAAAGAATATCCAAACCTTTGTGAATATACTTATATTGAGTTTGCTACGCTGTTTATAGTTTTTCCTATTAAAGAGCAAGAATCTTTGGAATCCCCTCTCACAGTATGTTTTATAGTCATGCTAGTTTTTTTTTATTGGCAACAAATAGTTAATAAACCCCACTCGGTGGATCCTGGGACCTACATCTTAATAGATAAACACACTTTTTAATAGATGATTAGAGTTTATTAATATGCTTGCTGTGGTGTTTTTTCATATGCTCGTCTTAGCATTGGAAAATTATTAAACAACCCACTAAACACCATCATTTGACTTATTTCGAGTGACTTCACTTATCATCATTGCAATCTAATGGTGATATTATGTGATAATTCTCTAAACTGGTCTCTTAATCTATGCATATAACCAAATAGTATTTTACTACATCACCAATTCAAAAATCTTTATTATTGCACCATGCAACCTTGTTGTATGAGATTTGGGTTGCCGTTTAGCAAATAATCATATGCTATAGACATCACTTTGTATGGGACAATAACTGCTTGTTCTTATACATGTTTACTGTAGAGATGGTTTTGTATACTTTCATTGAATTGTTACCCGAGTAGAAATATATTATTGCATGCTAATGCTCCTAAGACATATATATGTACAAGACAACTATAGAAATTAAGAAGCAATATGTAAACATAAGTTTTTGCGGAAATTTATAGTTCATCTTTGGGACATATTGAAACTTTCATTTTTGTGGAAATTTATTGCTTCTTAATTTTTTTGAAGTGGTTCCAACCCTCTCTCTTTACAATGCAACCGCCCACCCTGACAACAAGTTTGAGCCATGATGGATATATCATGCTATTGGAAAAAATTTGTCCATTTATCATAAATTAGCATGGTCACTCAATTTGTATGAAAACCGGGCTGTCTCAGATATTGCGATTACGTATTGTTTGTATAACTGTCACGACCCATAAATACTAACCTTATCTTGAAGGTCTGGAATTCCGTGTCATGACCCGCACGCACGTTAATGCGATAAGTGGACAAGCTGAATAAAACTTAGCCATATTACATTGATACAAGTTTGCAAAAATATGGGCCATAAAATTTCTTCTAATTTATTTACATTCACCTAACTGATTCATTTAGTTGACTGATATGATTAAGCTCATTTATAGATATAAATCACGATCTCAGATATGCAGAACTGATAAACTTAATCATGATTAATAACCATCTAATCAAATCATCAACCATCATCCACAGGGCTGAATTAAAATCTATCAATAACAATATATGTCTACTATCTTTTTCTTTCTTTTTTTTCTGAGAGACAACAATAAATGTCTACTATCAATAAAAAATTGTTTGAAACAAAAATAACAACATATTTTGTCTGTCAATAATGATTAAAAGGGGAACCAGTCTCCAAAAAAACTCTCAATAAAATACTTCGAGAAGTCCTTTGGATCTCCATAAGCATCATCAAGATCATCAATAAAGTCTCCTTCGTAATGACCTAAAAACAACAAGGACCACGTGGGTTGAGTAACAATAAATCGTCACCCAGTGGGTAGCACAACCAATCCACCCCAATCTACATGGGTGAACTCTATGTGTCACGTGAGTGATAACATATATATCGAAACAGTAAAGTAATGGCTAACGAAGAATCATATAATCAAATAGATATACTGACAGGGTAGCATGAAATATAATAGGATGCATGCATGTTCAGAGTATCATAATTGCAACTATCGTACTTGAACCTAAATCTATATCCTACAGATCAGGCGTACAAAATTGTCTTTTACAGAGTTATCCCTTCATTATTAAACTTCCACATGTCTACACACCACATGATCGCATTACAGTTTTAAAATTTCAACTGGTGACAGAGTCGTTGCTCGAGCCCAACACACGATAGGGTCGTGTCAGATTATCAACCACCGCTTATTACGGTGGCAGTGACCTATCTCATTAACAATATAATTCCCCAAGCAGCCCATTGGGAAAGCGCGTAACAGAAACAAAACGTTCCCACGGGATCGGGAACCGTGCCTTTGTTGTAGGAGTTGAACCCTTACAGTGACATGGCGTAAGATACGGCATGTGTAGATTATCAATATTTAGATTCACATCGTTCTTTTCAATATTAGAGTTTTATTCAGAATATCAAAGAAATTTATAAGGCTTTCAAAATCATAAACAAAGTAGTATTCAGTTTAGTGTTTAAGGACCCAAGTGTGATATAGGACCATGAATCCCGAATTCACACTCACACCCACTCAGCGTGGCGTCCCATACTACCATGTGTTATCAAACATGTGAATACGAAATCAGAGTGATTTCGATACTATGATAGTAAGTTACCACACCGAGGTAAAAGCATGCAGAGAGATGCAGTGTGCTACAGTCAAACTTAACAAAGAATGGCCTAATCTAGTCTCTATATGATGCATGAATGCAAAGTAGGAATATAGCATGAACATAATGAATCCAACAAAATGACAGAAGTAGACGGATAGACTTATGATAACAGTGAACTGAAATTAAAAGTATGATAGCAAAAATCTATGCATTAATTATTCTACGCAATTAAATATCACATAAATCTCCTATTATAACTATATAAAATTTGTGTGACACCTAATATATTTATCAATACTTTGTATATATACAGTTTCAACAACAAGAGATTTTATTTGTACATATAAGGACCCCAGTTCAAACAATCATAGGCAAGGGTCATTTTAATAAGTTTTTCAAGCAATATCATATATGTATTAATTATTTAATATTCTAATATAATTCTATCGATTAATTTATGTTAACTAGTTTAGATATATTATATTCATCCACAGTCTTCAAACACCACTTGATCCTCAATAATACGGTATCATTGGAAGATTATTGAAGTGACCTTTTCAATGATACTCATTAATTTGTATTTAAGGGTTATTCGATTAGTTCGATAGCTTTCGAGGTCAAGTTGAGAGGTATTATTTTCACATGATTGACTTTTAGGTCCAATCACTGGTCTTAATATTAATTAGTTTCAGTTAATAATAGTAAAATATTATATTCAATTTACTCTATAGGTCATTATCGGTTGGTGCACACAATCTCGAAAACTCGCGGGTTAAAAATATATTTTTTGTAATTGATACCAAAATCTTTCAGACCTTGGACCAATACGTAGATCATGTTGACTTGATCAATTTCGACTACTCATACGCGAACTTTGGTTATAAAACAACTCTTGTATGAGCAATCAAAGTTTCGACCGCTAGTCAAGATCATATGACTATTTCGAGACCTATGATCGAAATTAGACCAATTTCTCCAATGGATGTCCCTAGAACACTGATACAATCATCTTCTCAGTTTAGGTCGAGACCCAGATCGACCTTTTTTACCATGAGATCGGAGGTTAACTATTTCAATCAATTTTTAATCAATAAATAAGGATATTTGTGCAGTTTTTTTTAAATACCGTCAAATAGAAGTCATACTATTGATTCTATAACTATTCACATCGATTAACTCCGATGGATTTATGTGACACTTAAATATGAATAATTTTATATAAGTGTCGCACCTTGTACGAAACATGGTAACAATCAAATTTACGTTGCACCCCAGTCTATCGTTATCGAAACTCAACAAAAATTAAATATGAGTCTCTTTGAAATACGTTTCAAAATTAGGTTTGAAAGACCATTGACCCGGGGCAATGACCCTGAAATCCGTGAATGCCCATGATATGCTAATTTGCTGAAATTAAACTAATTAATTTGAGCAATTAAATCACAAATGAAAGCGATACCTTAAGAGTTCGCGGGATTCCGCTTAGGTGTCCGTGCTTAGTTCACGTAGGGTCCAATCCGACGCGTGAGATCCGTTAGGATGGAGGAAGAGGCAATCCGAGAGATAGAACTCTCGCTTTGTCTAGGTCGGGGCGTTAGATCGTAGCTCACGGTGGAATCGATAGCTCCTCGCTAGGGCTTTGGAATCAAAATGGTTAACGGTTCAAATCGAGCAAGCTATAGTCCAACAACAGTTACGGATCGACGAACTAGGATTGGATTCGATCCATAAGGATGGACATCAAGGTTACTCTAGATCTAGGGTTCGGAAATGGAAAAATCAATTAAAAGGGAAAGAATGGGATGTAGAGGATTAAATGGGAAAATTAGAAGAACAAACAAGGGTAAAGAGTAGAAGAAGATCAAAGATAAATGGGCATCTCACCCTTGGCCTCACACCAAACCCCTCTTGGGGAAGAAAACTCACTCTTCAAGCTTCTCACAAGCCAAAATGCAATGCATTCTCATTAATCAATCATCAAGTGTCAAAAATGGCTTACAAAAATATGCTTTATAGTAACTACTAAGCGAATAATCCCTAAAATGGCAAAGTACGAAATTACCCTAAGTAGTAACTTACAATTAGACACAAAACTAATAAATTTCGGACAAAAAGGACAAAACACGTCACTTAAGTCGCAGGGCAGAGATTTCCACGGACGTCCGTCCTGGAGCTCACGGACGTCCGTCACCAGCGTCACGGATGTCCGTGCCTAAAAACCAGTGACACCCTCTATATTCGGACGTCCGTCCAAAACCTATGGACGTTCGTCGTCTGATGATGGTCTTTGCCTCATGGGCTGATCTCTAAGGTCTTTCCTTGGTGGTTCTTGACGCTCCTTGGCCCTTCTGTCGCTTATTCCGTCGGTACCTTGTAAGGCCTGAACCCTAGGTCCTTGGTGTCTGCATTCCCCACCATTCTCCCCGACTCAAAATGTTTCATCACCGATGAAATTGGCTCATGGCATCGATCGGTTAAGTTGACGTCCCCATCAATTCTCTCTGACCCAAAAGGTTTCATCTCCATTGAAACATGCATGTAGTACTGGTGAAGTGTATCGAAACCTAAACGGTAGAACTCCTCTCAACTAGCCCAAGCAATCTTGGCACCCGGTGACGTATGATCATAATCTCATTCGATTGTATCGGGAAGCACACGGTAAACCTCTTCTCGACGAACCCAATAACCTGGCTTGCCAATCCACTCTACTAGATATTGTTGAAGCTTCTCATCAACTCTTGCGAACCCGAAAGACTTCATCACCGATGAAGTGTGATCGTGATATCGGTCGAAAATACAAGTACTCAAGCAGGGACTTCTGTCGTGATTGGCCATGCACTTTCGAAAGTCAATTTACCAACCCTTTTCATCTCATAAATCAGAAACTCTCCGTCGCGGGTGAATGCCATCAAGTCGTCCAAGATCTTCTCAATGACCTCGCTTTTCATCTTGCTTGGAGTAGGAAAAGATAAGGATTGTGGGATCGGGATTGGGGCACAAAGAAAGGACGTTTGAAAAGGAGTTTTAGGAAGTGGGGCTGAGCTTAGATGAGGAACTAGGTCTTCCACGTTGAGTGTTAATCTAACCTCCATACCTTGAGGTAGCTCAAGCACATATCCCTTACATTCACTCCTTGCCACCGTCTTAAATGATTCGGCAACGCAGGTTTAAGACTTCCTCACGATCCCCGATGGGAATCGTTCAGGCCTAACCCAAACCATTTCATGGCCACTAATTTGGATTGCCTTAAACTCAAAGGCAAATTCACCCATAATTTGGAATCTTCATTGCACAAATTAATTTTAAGTGTAATTTCGGCATGTAATGCGGAATGAGACTCAAAACTTGACTCACAATAAGACTCAGAATGTGAAGCGGTATGGAACTCGAGACTATGATGTGTATGTGTACCCATTGACTCAATACTCTCATGCGTAGGCGACACTAACGACTCACATGTAGTGGACTCTATCACCACTAGTGACTCATGTGTAGTGGAATCTACCAACACTAGTGGCTCATGTGTGATCGACTTAACGGACTCCAACGACTCATGGGTAAGTGACTTGATCGGCTCATATGTGCTCGGTTCAACCAACACCAAGACTCAAGTGCACTCGACTCTACAAACGACAAGGACTCGTGTACAACTGACTCTACGGACATCAATGACTTATGTGTGGGTGATTCAGTCGAATAGTGCGTGAGTGATTTAGTTGGCTCGTGTGTGAGCGACTCCACATCACTACTCACAATGGAAATAAAAGTCTCCTCAATGTCATCTAGACTTTCTTTGATTTCCTTTATTTCCTCTTCACTCACCACGGTACTAGGGTCATACACATCCTCTCCCACATTCACATTTTCTGACTCCTTAGAACGCTCTCTTTTCATCAATAAATTTTGAGCGGGAAATTTTGTGGGGCATTGATATGCAAAGTGTCCAAATCCGTGACACTTGTAACATTTGTTGCGACAACTAGTTTTGGGGATGTCATTGCTCGCTCATTTCCCATTATCAATTTGGGGATTCGTAGGAGTACTCGCGAGTTTCAATGGTTGAACCCTAAAATTAAAGCTCTCTTTAGTGTAGACGCTCCTAGACTCAAACTTGCGAAAACCACGACGCTTATCCATTTTAGCGTCCAAACACCGTAGGAGGTGGGTGAAAGGAACATACTTCTCGGTAAGTCGGTCCTTCATGTCCTCCCATCGTGTGACGGGCTTACATTGAGCTATCTTGCGTCGAAACTCCCCATCCTTCCAATCGGTTTTAGCGTGGCCCACCAACCTCGTTTTGGCGAACTCGAACTTACACCCATCCAACACATCATAAGAGTCAAAGTACTCTTCTATGCTAGCCAACCATTCCACGAAGGTGTTAGGGTTCGCCATACCCTTGAAATCCGGGACTTCTACTTGACTAGACCTTAGAGATTTTCTATCAAGATCATGTTCCAGTTCACAATGATAGGAGTGTCCCCTAAGTCTAATCTCATCACGACTTTCGGGACGTCGCCTAGGATTTAGAGTGGAACGGTTTCCTTGTTTGGCTAGTTCCCTCTCATTCATCGCGATCATCATGGCTTGGATGCTCCTAAGAACATCGATAATCTCACTCGTATCCATGGTGATCACGACACACTAAACATGGTTTTATAACGAACAAATAACTATGACCCACAAATGAATGAGTAATTTTATCAAACACGAGATGTGCATACAAATGTGACCAAACAACAAGTGAGTAATTTTAACAAACCCAAGACATGCATATAAATGAACACACAAACGACATCAAAATGACATACACATGTGAACCAAAATGAATAAGGACTTTTGTCAAACACTAGACGTGCACACTACGAACACACAAATGAAATAAAGTGCAAAATTCAATATGTCATACAAATATGAACCAACAATGAAAGAGGAGTTTTAACAAACACATGACATGCACACAAATGACATCGAAATGACATACATATGTGAACCAAAATGAATAAGGACTTTTGTCGAACCCAAGACGTGCACACTTGTTGAACATAAATGAACTTAAAATTTATTGAAGTTAAAATGACACACAAACATGAAACCCAAATGAGTGAGAAATTTTATCAAATACACGATGTGCACACAAATAAAATAAAATCAAATGAAAACGAAATGACACACATATACCCTAACCTAGAACCTAAGCTTTGATACCAAAATTGACGCGAGACAATGACCCTGAAATCCGTGAATGCCCATGATATGCTAATTTGCTGAAATTAAACTAATTAATTTGAGCAATTAAATCACAAATTAAAGTGATACCTTAGGAGGTCGCGGGCTTCCGCTTGGGCGACCGTGCTCGGTTCATGTAGGGTCCAATCCGAGGCATGAGATCCATTAGGATGGCGGAAGAGGTGATCCGAGAGATAGAACTCTTGCTTCATCTAAGTCGGGGCATTTGATCGTAGCTCGCGGTGGAATCGATAACTCTTCGCTAGGGCTTTGGAATCGAAATGGCTAACCACTCAAATCGACCAAGCTCGAGTCCAACAGCAATTATGGATCGACGGGCTAGGTTTGGATTCAATCCATGAGGATGGACATCAAGGTTACTCTAGATCTAGGGTTCGGAAATGGAAAATTCAATTTAAAGGAAAAGAATGGGATGTAGAGGATTAAATGGGAAAATAGGAAGAACAAACAAGGGTAAAGAGTAGAAGAAGATCAAAGATAAATGGGCATCTCACCTTGGCCTCACACCAAACCCCTCTCGAGGAAAAAGACCCACTCTTCAAGCTTCTCACAAGCCAAAATGCAATGCATTCTCATTAATCAATCATCAAGTGCCAAAAATGGCTTACAAAAATATGCTTTATAGTAACTACAAAGGGAATAATCCAAGGGTTAAAATATCAGATTTTCGATACGTATCGTCCTAAAGTTCAGGACGATACGTATCGCGTATCGTCCGATACATTCAATGTATCGCCGATACATTGAATGTATCGTTTCAATATAAATTTTTTTTTTTTTTTCAAAAAATCTAAAAAATCAAATTATCGTCTGTATCGTTCGATACGTATCGCGTATCGTCCGATACATTCAATGTATCGGCAATACATTCAATGTATCGTTTTGATATTTTTTTTTTCAAAAAATTCATAAATTAAATAATGGGACGATAATTTGAAATTATTGCCCGATAATTTGAATGTATCGTCCGTATCATCCGATACGGGCGATACATTGCCCGTATCAGACTATAATTACTCTATTTTTTAGGGGGCACAATACATAGGCAATGTATCGTACCGCCCAGGTCCAAAACCAATACGTTTCGGGCTATACGTATCGGTATCGGACGATTTTTTGACCCATGGAATAATCCCTAAAATGGCAAAGTATAAAATTACCCTAAGTGGTAACTTACAATTACACAAAACCAATAAAATTCAGACAAAAGGGATAAAACATGTCACTTAAGTCGCAGGGCCAAGATTTCCACAGATGTCCGTCACCAGCATCACGGATGTCACTGCCTAAAACCAGTGACACCCTCTATATTCGGACGTCCGTCTAAAA
Organism: Chloranthus sessilifolius; assembly: GCA_021018995.1. Lineage (NCBI taxonomy): Eukaryota > Viridiplantae > Streptophyta > Magnoliopsida > Chloranthales > Chloranthaceae > Chloranthus > Chloranthus sessilifolius. The sequence goes on along the minus strand of JAJIZI010000016.1, from coordinate 2,725,384 downwards.
CCTACGGACGTCCGTCGCCTGATGATGGTCTTTGCCTCATGGGCTGATCTTTAGGGCCTCTCCTTGGTGGTTCTTGACGCTCCTTGGCCCTTCCGTCGCTTATTCCGTTTGTACACCTTGTACGGCCTGAAACCTATGTCCTTGGTGTCAGCGTTCCCCGTCATTCTCCCCGACTCAAAATGTTTCATCACCGATGAAACTGGCTCATGGCATCGGTCAGTTAAGTTGATGTCCCCATCAATTCTCTTTGACCTAAAAGATTTCATCTCCATTGAAACATGCATGTAGTACTGGTCAAGTGTATCAGAACCCGAACGGTAGAACTCCTTGCAACTAACCCAAGCAATCTCGGCACCCTGTGACGTATGATCATAATCCCGATCGATTGTATAGGGGCGCACACGATAAACCTCTTCTCGACGAACCCAATAACCCAGCTTGCCAATCCACTCTACTAGATATTTTTGAAGCTTCCCATCAACTCTTGCGAACCCGAAAGACTTCATTGCCGATGAAGTGTGATCGTGATATCGGCCGAAAATACAAGTACTCAAGCAGCGACTTCTCTCGTGATTGGCCCATGCACTTTCGAAAGTTAATTTACCAACCCTCTTCATCTCATAAATCAGAAACTCTCCGTCGCGGGTGAATGCCATAAGGTTGCCCAAGATCTTCTCAATGACCTCGCTTTTCATCTTGCTTGGAAAAGATAAGTGTTGTGAGATCGAGATTGGGGCACAAAGAAAGGAAGTTTGAAAAGGAGTTTTAGGAAGTGGGGCTGAGCTTAGATGAGGAACTAAGTTTTCCACATTGAGTGTTGATCTAACCCCTATACCTTGAGGTAGCTCGAGCACATATCCCTTAGATCCACTCCTTGCCACCGTCCTAGAAGATCCAGCAACGCGGGTTTGAGACATCCCCTGTGGGAATCGTTCATGCCTAACCCGAACCATTTCATGGCCACTTATTTGGATTTCCTTGAAACTCAAAGGAAAATCCACCCATAATTTGGAATCTTCATTGCACCAATTAATTTTAAGCGTAATTTCGGCATGCAATGAGGAATGAGACTCAAAACTTCACTTACAACAAGACTCAGAATGTGAAGCGGTATGGAACTCGAGACTATGATGTGTATGTGTACCCATGGACTCAATACTCTCATGCGTAGGCGACGCTAACAACTCACATGTAGTGGACTCTATCACCACTAGTGACTCATGTGTAGTGGAATCTACCAACACTAGTGGCTCATGTGTGATTGACTTAACGGACTCCAACAACTCATGGGTAAGTGACTTGATCGGCTCGTCTGTGCTCGGTTCAACCAACACCAAAGACTCAAGTGCACTCGACTCTATAAACGACAAGGACTCATGTACAACTGACTCTACGGACATCAATGACTCATGTGTGGGTGATTCAGTCGAATAGTGCGTGAGTGATTTAGTTGGCTCGTGTGTGAGCGACTCCACATCACTACTCACAATGGAAATAAAAGTCTCCTCAATGTCATCTAGACTTTCTTCGATTTCCTTTATTTCCTCTTCACTCACCACGGTACTAGGGTCATACACATCCTCTCCCACATTCACATTTTCTGACTCCTTAGAACGCTCTCTTTTCATCAATAAATTTTGAGCGGGAAATTTTGTGGGGCATTGATATGCAAAGTGTCCAAATCCGTGACACTTGTAACATTTGTTGCGACAACTAGTTTTGGGGATGTCATTGCTCGCTCATTTCCCATTATCAATTTGGGGATTCGTAGGAGTACTCGCGAGTTTTAATGGTTGAACCCTAAAATTAAAGCTCTCTTTAGTGTAGACGCTCCTAGACTCAAACTTGCGAAAACCACGACGCTTATCCATTTTAGCGTCCAAACACCGTAGGAGGTGGGTGAAAGGAACATACTTCTCGGTAAGTCGGTCCTTCATGTCCTCCCATCGTGTGACGGGCTTACATTGAGCTATCTTGCGTCGAAACTCCCCATCCTTCCAATCGGTTTTAGCGTGGCCCACCAACCTCGTTTTGGCGAACTCGAACTTACACCCATCCAACACATCATAAGAGTCAAAGTACTCTTCTATGCTAGACAACCATTCCACGAAGGTGTTAGGGTTCGCCATACCCTTGAAATCTGGAACTTCTACTTGACTAGACCTTAGAGATTTTCTATCAAGATCATGTTCCAGTTCACAATGATAGGAGTGTCCCCTAAGTCTAATCTCATCACGACTTTCGGGACGTCGCCTAGGATTTAGAGTGGAACGGTTTCCTTGTTTGGCTAGTTCCCTCTCATTCATCACGATCATCGTGGCTTGGATGCTCCTAAGAACATCGATAATCTCACTCGTATCCATGGTGATCACGACACACTAAACATGGTTTTATAACGAACAAATAACTATGACCCACAAATGAATGAGTAATTTTATCAAACACGAGATGTGCATACAAATGTGACCACACAATAAGTGAGTAATTTTAACAAACACAAGATGTGCATATAAATGAACACACATGAGCACACAAATGTGACTACATAAACGACATCAAAATGACATACACATGTGAACCAAAATGAATAAAGACTTTTGTCAAACACAAGACGTGCACACTACGAACATGAAACACAAATGAGTGAGAAATTTTATCAAACACACGATGTGCACACAAATAAAATAAAATCAAATTAAAGCGAAATGACACACATATGCCCTAACCTAACACCTAAGCTTGGATACCAAAACTGACGAGGGTCAACGACCCTGAAATCCGTGAATGCCCATGATGTGCTAATTTGCTGAAATTAAACTAATTAATTTCAGTAATTAAATCACAATTTAAAGCGATACCTTAGGAGTTCGCAGGATTCCGCTTAGGCGACCATGCTCCGTTCACGTAGGGTCCAATCCGACGCGTGAGATCTGTTAGGATGGCGGAAGAGGCGATCCAAGAGATAGAACTCTCACTTCGTCTAGGTCGAGGCGTTAGATCGTAGCTCGCAGTGGAATCGATAGCTCCTTTCTAGGGATTTTGAATCAAAATGGCTAACCGCTCAAATCAAGACCGCTCAACAGCAGTTATGGATCGACGGGTTAGGTTTGATTTCGATCCATAAGGATGGACATCAAGGTTACTCTAGATCTAGGGTTGGGAAATGGAAAATTCAATTAAAAGGGAAGAATGGGATGTAGAGGATTAAATGGGAAAATAGGAAGAACAAATAAGGGCAAAGGGTAGAAGAAGATCAAAGATAAATGGGCATCTCACCCTTGGCCTCACACCAAACCCCTCTCGAGGAAGAAGACTCACTCTTCAAGCTTCTCACAAGTCAAAATGCAATGCATTCTCATTAATCAATCATCAAGTGTCAAAAATGGCTTACAAAAATATGCTTTATAGTAACTACGAAGGGAATAATCCCTAAAATGGCAACATACGAAATTACCCTAAGTGGTAACTTACAATTAGACACAAAACTAATAAAATTCGGACAAAAAGGATAAAACACGTCACTTAAGTCGCAGGGCGGAAATTTCCATGGACATCCGTCCTGGAGCTCACAGACGTCCGTCATCAGCGTCACGGATGTCCCTACCTAAAAACCAGTGACACCCTCTATATTTGGACGTCCGCCCAAAACCTACGGACGTCCGTCGCCTGATGATGGTCTTTGTCTCATGGGCTGATCTCTAAGGCCTTTCCTTTATGCTTCTTGACGCTCCTTGGCCCTTATGTCGCTTATTCTGTCGGTACACCTTGTATGGCCTGAACCCTAGGTCCTTGGCGTCGGCATTCCTCGTCATTCTCTCGGACTCAAAATGTTTTATCACTGATGAAACTGGCTCGTGGTATCGGTCGGTTAAGTTGACGTCCCCATCAATTCTCTCTGACCGAAAAGGTTTAATCTCCAATGAAACATGCATATAGTACTGGTCAAGTGTATCGGAACCCAAACGGTAGAACTCCTTGCAACTAGCCCAAGCAATCTCAGCACCCGATGACGTATGATCATAATCTCGATCGATTGTATTGGGGTGCACACGGTAAATCTCTTCTAGACGAACCAATAACCCGGCTTGCCAATCCACTCTACTAAATATTTTTTAAACTTCCCATCAACTCTTTCGGACTCGAAAGACTACACCACTGATGAATTGTGATCGTGATATAGGTCGAAAATACAAGTACTCAAGCGGCGATCTCTCGTGATTGGCCCGTGCACTTTCGGAAGTCAATTTTCCAACCCTCTTCATCTCATAAATCAGAAACTCTCCGTTGCGGGTGAATGCCATAAGGTCTTCCAAGATCTTCTCAATGACCTTGCTTTTAATCTTGCTTGGAGTAGGAAAAGATAAGGGTTGTGGGATCAGGATTGGGGCACAAAGAAAGGACGTTTGAAAAGGAGTTTTAGGAAGTGGGGCTAAGCTTAGATGAGGAACTAGGTCTTCCACATTGAGTGTTGATCTAACCCCCAATACCTTGAGGTAGCTCAAGCACATATCCCTTAGATCCACTCCTTGCCACCGTCCTAAAAGATCCGGCAACGCGGGTCCAGGACTTCCTCACGATCCTCGATGGGAATCGTTCAGGCCTAACCTGAACCATTTCATGGCCACTTATGTGGATTTCCTTGAAACTCAAAGGCAAATCCACCCATAATTTGAAATCTTCATTATACCAATTAATTTTAAGCGTAATTTTGGCATGCAATGCGGAATGAGACTCAAAACTTGACTCATAACAAGACTCGAAATGTGAAGCGGTATGGAACTCGAGACTATGATGTGTATGTGTACCCATGGACTCAATACTCTAATGCTTAGGTGACGCTAACGACTCACATATAGTGGACTCTATCAACACTAGTGACTCATGTGTAGTGGAATCTACCAACACTAGTGGCTCATGTGTGATCGACTTAACGGACTCCAACGACTCATGGGTAAGTGACTTGATCGGCTCGTCTATGCTCGGTTCAACCAACACCAAAGACTCAAGTGCACTCGACTCTACAAACGACAAGGACTCATGTACAACTGACTCTACGGACACCAATGACTCATGTGTGGGTGATTCGGTCGAATAGTGCATGGGTGATTTAGTTGGCTCATGTGTGAGCGACTCCACATCACTACTCACAAGGGAAATAAAAGTCTCCTCAATGCAATCTAGACTTTCTTCGATTTCCTTTATTTCCTCTTCACTCACCATGGTACTAGGGTCATACACATCCTCTCCCACATTCATATTTTCCGGCTCCTTAGAACGCTCTCTTTTCATCAATAAATTTTGAGCGAGAAATTTTGTGGGGCATTGATATGCAAAGTGTCCAAATCCGTGACACTTATAACATTTGTTGCGACCACTAGTTTAGGGGATGTCATTACTCAGTCCTTTCCTATTATCAATTTGGGGATTCGTAGGAGTACTCGCAGGTTTTAATGGCTGAACCCCGAAATTAAAAAGCTTTCTTTAGTGTAGACACTCCTAGACTCAAACTTGCAAAAACCACGACGCTTATCCATTTTAGTGTCCAAACACCGTAGGAGGTGGCGATGCGTGAAAGGAACATACTTCTCGATAAGTCGCTCCTTCATGTCCTCCCATCTTGTGACGGGCTTACATTGACTATCTTGCATCGTCACTCCCCATCATTCCAATCGATTTTAGCGTAGCCCACCAACCTCGTTTTGGCGAACTCGACCTTACACCCATCCAACACATCATAAAAGTTAAAGCACTCTTCTATGCTAGACAACCATTCCACAAAGGTGTTAGGGTTCTACTTGGCTAGACCTTAGAGATTTTCTATCAAGATCATGTTCAGGTTCACAATAATAGGAGTGTCCCCTAAGTCTAATCTCATCACGACTTTCGGGACTTTGCCTAGGATTTGGAGTGTAACGATTTCCTTGTTTGGCTAGTTCCCTCTCATTCATCGCAATCATCATGGCTTGGATGCTCCTAAGAACATCGATAATCTCACTCGTACCCATGGTGATCACGACACAGTAAACAGGGTTCTATAACCAACAAACAATTATGGCCCACAAGTGAATGAGTAATTTTATCAAACACGAGATGTGCGTACAAATGTGACCACACAACAAGTGAGTAATTTTAACAAACACAAGATGTGCATATAGATAAACACACATGAACACACAAATGTGACTACAGAAATGACATCAAAATGTCATACACATGTGAACCAAAATGAATAAGGACTTTTGTCAAACACTAGACGTGCACACTACGAACACACAAATGAAATAAAGTGCAAAATTCAATATGTCATGCAAATTTGAACCACTCGTACCCATGGTGATCATGACACAGTAAACATAACGGACAAACAATTATGACCCACAAGTGAATTAGTAATTTTATCAAACACGAGATGTGCATACAAATGTGACCACACAACAAGTGAGTAATTTTAACAAACACAAGATGTGCATATAGATGAACACACAAATGTGACTACAGAAATGACATCAAAATGTCACACATGTGAACCAAAATGAATAAGGACTTTTGTCAAACACTAGACGTGCACACTACGAACACACAAATGAAATAAAGTGCAAAATTCAATATATCATGCAAATATGAACAAACAATGAAAGAAGAGTTTTAACAAACACATGACGTGCACACAAACGAGGACACAAATGACATCGAAATGACATACACGTGTGAACCAAAATGAATAAGGACTTTTGTCGAGCCCAAGACATGCACACTTGTTGAACATAAATGAACTTAAAATTTATTGAAGTTAAAATGACACACAAATATGATACACAAATGAGTAAAAATTTTTATCAAGCACACAATGTGCACACAAATGAAATATAATCAAACGAAAGCAAAATGATACACATATGCCCTAACCTAGAACCTAAGCTTTGATACCAAAACTGACGCAAGTCAACGACCCTGAAATCCATGAATGCCCCTGATATGGTAATTTGCCGAAATTAAACTAATTAATTTGAGCAATTAAAGCGATACCTTAGGAGTTCGCGGGATTCCGCTTAGGCGACCGTGCTCGGTTCACGTAAGGTCCAATCTGACGCATGAGATCCGTTAGGATGGCGGAAGAGGCGATCCGAGAGATAGAACTCTCGCTTCGTCTAGGTCGGGGCGTTAGATCATAGCTCGCGGTGGAATCAATAGCTCCTCGCTAGGGCTTTGGATTCGAAATGGCTAATGGCTCAAATCGAGCAACGTTGAGTCCAACAATAGTCATGGATCAACGGGCTAGGATTGGATTCGATTCATGAGGATGTACATCAAGGTTACTCTAGATCTAGGCTTGGGAAATGGAAAAATCAATTAAAAGGGAAATAATGGGATGTAGAGGATTAAATGGGAAAATAGGAAGGACAAACAAGGGTAAAGAGTAGAAGAAGATCAAAGATAAATGGGCATCTCACCCTCGGGGAAGAAGACTCACTCTTCAAGCTTCTCACAAGCCAAAAGGCAATGCATTCTCAGTAATCAATCATCAAGTGCCAAAAATGACTTACAAAAATATGCTTTATAGTAACTACAAAGGGACTAATCCCTAAAATGGCAAAGTACAAAATTACCCTAAGTGGTAACTTACAATTAGACACAAAAGCAATAAAATTCAGACAAAAAAGACAAAACACGTCACTTAAGTCACAGGACAGAGATTTCCACAGACGTTTGTCCTGGAGGTCATGGACGTCCGTGACCAGCATCACAGATGTTCGTGCCTAAAAACCAGTGACACCCTCTATATTCGGACATTCGTCGCTTGATGATGGTCTTTACCTCATGGGCTGATCTCTAGGGTCTTTCCTTGGTGGTTCTTGACCCTCATTGGCCCTTCCGTCGTTTATTCCATCGGTACACCTTGTACGGCCTGAACCCTAGGTCCTTGGTGTCTGCATTCCCCATCAACCATACACCTGGATTCTTAGGTTATTGCCCGAAAAGCCTTGAAAGTTGTCGTTTCAATTTTTGGGGTCTTTTTCCTGAGTAATACTCGGTCCATTTTGAAGATGGGGTTGTAACCCTATCTTCATCGAAATTTATTTTGATCATGGGGTAATCTTATTGATCCACAATCTAATTAAGGGTCCCCGGAGCCCTTATTCTTGATTTTCTTAAGTTTTCTTAAATTGATACATAAAATATTAAATTATTATTTCAATTACAAGGAAACCATGCAGATTGGAGTCGATGTGAGGGCACCCACCTCGATTGTCAATCGTACAGTGGACAACACGAGAGTGATATGATTGAACTGCTATGATTGTTCCTAGCAACGGTCGCACAAGTCAAGTGGTGATCGCCCCGAACGGATGGTAGAAAATCCCTCCCGCAAATAGAGAGCGATAGAGATCTTCTCCTACAAAGATGGGCGGTTGAGATCTTTCTCTTGACCAGGGAAATGAATGGAAGGAGTAAGAGGAAGAAAACTCTCGTATAATTTCGGTTGTGGAGAATGGAGAGCTTCTAAGGTTTTATTTATAATGGTAGTGAAAGTTTTAAGTTATCCTAATTAGGGATTTTCGTAAAAGATTTAATAAAAAAGTAGGATTTTCCACAGACAAAATCTCGCAAGAAAGCATTCATGCGTGAGTGAATAGGTTGTCAAACGGTTTCGTTCCAGCGCTTTGTGTAGGCACCGAAGCAAATGATGTTTCTCTCCCAAAATTATAGTTTTACCCTTAACTCGTTTCAACTCTTAAAACGGGCATAACTTTTTATATTCTTGTCGGAATTCAACAAATTATATATCGTTGGAACTGTATCGACGAGTACATGGCAATGAGTCCAAAATTTACTAAGAATAAATGAACATAGGGAAGTCACATAATCAGAATTTTTCTTCTTATGACGTCTCTATAAATTTACCCGCATAAACGTAGGCAGTCACATGTTTGTCACCATCATTTAACACAAAGGACTCAGGTTGACTCTTGTGTAGTTAGGAGTTTGACCTGAGTCAAATGGGGTTAAACAAAAGAAAATGGGTGCCATTAAGAATAGGCCTATTTAAATATAATCTTGTCAAACTACAGGGTTTCAAAACCCCATCATTAACAGTCAGTAGCTTGACTATGGTCAAACTCAGTCAAATATCTAACAATGGTCAACAAGTCAACCATTAAAATTTCAATGTCCTCGAGTTTTACACATTGTTTGTACCCTTTTTTCCTCATATTGATATTTACACTGAGCAATCACAATTAGTCTGTTATTTTTCTTTAACAGTTGCTTCTTATTCCAGTTTTTCACAGAATATAACTCAAAATTGTTGGAATCATCCAATTATATCACCAGAAGACAAGCTGTGAAGGTAATAACTCATTCCTCGATATTTAGATTTTGGCTATTCCTAAAAGAAAAATATATAATATAGGTCTAGAAGAAATGGAGTCTCTCAAGATTTTTCACTTAAAGCTTATGCTGATATAATAATTAGTCTCTTTCTCCCATCATTCCCCATGTCAGTTGTCTTTCTTCAAGGGATTTTATGCTCTACAGAAGAGATAGCATCCAAAACTTACAAATGTCCATGGACCTAATTCACTTAAACACCTAGTCTGGAATTTTGATTGCTGGCATCATTACTTGATGTAATTGGATGATTTTTTCATTGAATAACATCAGAAATGGTGTCACTATTTAGGCAGGATTCAGGTTCTTAGTCAGCTCTACACCTGCTCTGACCTTATAACAATCCTTTTGTTACTTCTTATGGCAGTTTGTCACTGATTTTGGTAAACTTTGTTGCAGCTTTTGGGAGACATGCTAATGGATAGATCAAATTCTGCTGTCATGTTTCGGTATGTGAGCTCAACGGATAACTTGAGGATTCAAATGAATCTTTTGAGGGTATGATATTTTCCTTCCTTCCTAGTTTGTTTAAAATTAATTTTTATGATTCACCATATATTACATATTTAAGTGGGGTTGTTTAGTTTCCACTAATAAAGTTCTCACAGAATCTCCTGTGTGTGAAATCTTTGTTTTTCCTCAGTGGTTGATGATGCAAATGATAGAAACATATTGATTCAGGAAAAAACGCTAAAACCCTAGTTATGCAATTTTAAAATCAATTTGAGATTTAATTGAGTAGTGGAGATATAGAAATTATTCCCAAAACACATAAAATAGTTAATAACTTTATTAGGGCAATTTAATTGATTCGATTTAGTGTTCTTTAGCATATGAATTTCCCGATCTAGAAAATAGGCCGTAAGATAGACTCTAGTTTCGATCTAGTTTAGGGCACCAAGCGACAATTTCGAATCCTTGTAGAATTAATCAATAAGAAGATTATAAGGCTCTAAAATTCAAGGCACAAATAGAAACAAACTAGATAAATTACCTGACAATAATAAAAAGACAAAATAGAAAAGGGATAAAAGATCCAAAGAATCACTCCAAGGAAGATAGTTGGCCTCACACCAAACCACACGCGGGAGAAGAATCACTCTTCTAATAAAAACTCATCTCAAGTTTTTTAGAATTCGCACAAAGCCAAACTTATAAATTTTATTAATCATCCATTCAATATTCTCAAAAGAGATTACAATGTGTATTTATAAAGAAAAGAAACTTTAAGAATACTACTAAAAATAAAACTCCTAATCAACCTTTAAAACTTTTTAATCTAACGGTCATAACTAATTTCACCACTAATCTCTTTTTTTATTATGTGCCCACTTTTAAAGGGTCAAACAATGTTCGATTGACTTGAAATTGGTCTTGTTTGAAAGCTTATCAAAGTAACTTTCCAACAAGACAAGAATCACACAATTCCAACACATTTTTTTTTTATCGATAATAAGAAGCATATATTGATAAGCAGCAAGGCGCTGACAAAAAACCAATACAATAAGACACGACCAAAAAACCAGAAAAAAACACAGCTGCAGACAGCTACCTCCACTCTCACTCCCCCGGAGACTTAACCCGGATCCCACACAAATACATCCCCCCCCCGACCCCACATCCCCCTTAGCAGCCCAGAACCACATCAGGTCATGGACCTGCTTCATGATCATCCCCACTGAGTGACTCTTATCTTCAAAGATCATGCGATTTCTTTCACCCCATATAGTCCAGAACACAGCGAAAGGGGCCACCCTCCAGAAATCAGACATAGGTCCATTGGCACGAGCAAAATCCCACATCAAAAATTGAGACAAGGGTGACGCTGGCATCACCCAACACATGTCGAAGGATTTAACAACAATATACCACAACTCATGAGCCACCTTACAATGTAGCAGAAGATGAGCAGCGGTCTCCTCCTCATTATTACACATAACGCAGTAGTTGAGGATTTCTTTCCCCCGACGAATGAGTTGATCCAACGTTAAAATCCTTTCTTTGAGCGTGGTCCACATAAAGAACTTGATTTTTGCCGAAATAGCCACCTTCCACAATCTGACCGCGTCAAACCTGATCAAGGGCCGAGAGGAAAGCATCGTATAGTAAGACTTAACAGAGAACAAACCCTCTGTACGTGGCCTCCACCTGCGCTGATCTCACCCAACCCAATTACGCTAAGTACCACAAAGCAGCTGCATCAGGTTGGCAAACGAAATCACCTCCTCATCCCTCAACAGCCTTCTAGTTGTGACGGTCCACAGTCTCCCTCCCTCGGTCTCGGAGACGAATTCGTGTATCATACCTTGAGGCTTCACCAAGATAGAAAAGATATCCGGGAAGGAAGATTTTAGGAGCTCACTGTCTGCCTAGATATCCTCCCAAAACCGGATGTGAGTACCACACCCCCAACTGTAACACAGCCCTTTAGAAAACTGCTCCCACGTACTACATATAGCCTTCCACCAAGCCGAAAAGCGTCTATGACCGACCACCGAAATGCCCCAATTTTCGACCGAATTGTCGTACTTCTTGCTCAACACCACATGCCATAAACTGTTCGCCTCCTCATCCCTCCCTGCCCACCAGAACCACTTACCAAGCAATGCTATATTAGTCAACTTCAAACTGCGGATACTCAGACCACCATAACGGATTGGCAAAACAACAGTATCCCAATTAACCAGATGATATTGTCTAAAAGTCCCCGAGCCCTCCCATAGAAAGAGTTTTTCGATTTGATCAACGCGCTTGATGACTTTCATCGGACATTTAAATAAGGACATGTAGAAAATCGGCATCGACGACAAAACCAACTTGAGCAGCACAAGACGTCCACCACTACTGAGCAACTTTCTTTCCAAGTTGACAGTCTTTGCTCGAACCTCTGCACCACCGGATCCCACTCCCTAGCTATGGGAGATCTCAACCCAAGGGGCAATCCCAAATATCGAATAAGCAGCTCCCCCCCCCCCACCACAATTCACAAAAAGAGCCAGCTCATCTAAAAGAGCATCATCGGTACCAATACCGGTTATCACAGATTTTGCCAAATTGATCCGTTGACCCGAGACCGCTTCATAAATGGAGAGAACATCGGTCAAAGACTTAAATTCCTGAACATCTGCCTTACCGAAGATTAATGTGTCATCCGCAAACTGGAGATGCGACATGTATCTATCTTAGGATCCCACCCTAATACTAGTTATGAAATTAAATAACCTGGCCCGAGTGTTCAGCCCCGATAAAGCTTCTCCCACAATGTTAAAGAGAAACGGAGATAGTGGATCCCCTTGACGAAGACCACGAGAGCTCTTGAAATAACCAGCAGGAGTATCATTGACAAGGATCGAGAACCAGGCCGAAGAGTAACAGCCCCTCATCCATTTCTTCCAAATCTCCCCAAAACCCAGCCTACGCAGCATATACTCAAGGAAGTCCCAGCTCACCCGATCGTAGGCTTTCTCCATGTCCACCTCCCAAAGGGTAGCCGGTCTGCGTTGAAGATGAACCGAGTGGATGGTCTCCTGAGCCAACACCACCTGATCAAGAAGGTGACGACCTGCCAGAAAGGCCCCTTGATTAACTGAGATAATGGCACCCATAACCGGCTTAAGACGGTTAGCCAAGACCGTAGCGATAATTTCATAGAGGCAATTAGTGAGGCCTATAGGTCGAAAATCAGCAATATCCTCAGCCCCATCTTTCTTAGGTATGAGAGTGATAAACGTCGAATTGAGACTGTGCCCTATAAACCCAGAAGAATGGAATTCCATCAGCACCTCCATCAAATCCTCCTTAATAATCGGCCAAAAACACCTGAAGAATTCTAATGTGTATCCATCAGGCCCTGGGGCTTTGTTCTTAGCCCCATATCTAATAACCCTCCATATCTCCTCTTCCCTAAAAGGCTGCTCCAACGACACCTGCTCCTCGGCAGCAAGGGTCAGAAAAGGGATCCCATCCAAATCAAGTCGCAGGAGCCCCTCATCCGAATACAGCTCCCTATAATAACCCACAATGTTCTCTCTAACCTCCTCCTCCTCAGTATAAGCCACCCCATCAACCACAATTCTGCCCAAGAAATTAGCCTTATTCCTCGCATTGGCAATCGCATGAAAAAACTTCGTGTTAGCATCCCCCTCCCGAGGCCATTTGACCTTGGATTTTTGTTTTCAGCACACCTCTTCCGCCAAGCAATCATTGTTGGACTCCATTTTCTTAAGATACCGCTCTTGACGCTCTCCCTCCGTAAGACTTCTCGTCTCCTCCAAATTATCTAATTCATTGAGCCTTGTCAATAAGGTGTCCTTTTTCACATGAACCATCCCATACTCGTTCTTGTTCCAAATTTTGGTCTTATCTTTAACCCGCTGCAGTTTGGATATGAATCGAAAGCAGCCATCCCAGAAACCGACACTTCACTCCACCACTCCCCCACTTTAGTCCGAAAACTCTCATCCAACAGCCACATATTCTCAAACCGAAACGGGGATGGCCCTTTACTGCGAAAGTCGCACGTAAGCACAAGGGGCCGATGATCAGAGACGGCCCTAGCCATACACTCTAGCCGCGCACCGGATAAAAACCCATCCATTCAACACTGCAAACAAATCTATCCAGCCTGCTCATTGAAGGAGAGTCCTGAAGATTCGACCATGTGAATCGCGAACCAGTCAACGGCACATCTAGCAGTCCCCAATCTGCGAAAAAAGAATTGAAATCCCGCATCACAGCCGCATCTGGCGCCCCGCCGCTTCTCCCACCCCCACCTTATAGCATTAAAGTCTCCCCCCAAGCAAAAAAGTAAGATCCCACCTTGCCTTGGTCCGTGGCCTCCATCCGAAATCGATTCCCGATCACATGACGGACCATATATTCCCGCAAAACATCCACTCATTCCCCGAAACTTTGTGGCGTAGAACCACAGCTGCAGAGAAAAGCCCCACTTCTTGATCCAGTTTATCAAAATGAAGATTATCTCAGGCAACAAGAATACCGCCAGAAGCTCCCTCCGAATCAGCCCCCGTCCATCCCCAATAATTTCCTCCCATAACCGAGGCCACTTTCCTTCTATTGCAACTGCCCCATTTAGTCTCCTGCAGCGTAATCATTACCGGCTTGAGTGAAGCGATCATCCTCTTAACCCCTGCCCTTTTGCCGGCACCACAAATCCCCCTAACATTTCATGAAAGCATCTTCATTACCACCATACTAAGCCCTCCCCAAAATAGAGTGATAGGGAGGTAGGTCTCCCCCACTCCCTTTCCGTTTGACATTCCCCATTATAATCGAGCGAGCTCCCGCGCCCCTCCTCGGCTCCTCCTCTTTATCCTCGTACGCTTCACCAAAATTGATCGGAACACCTCTTAGAGCTCATCGTCGGGCCCTTTGAAGGACATCCCGAGATCACGCCCCACACGAATCAGCCGATCGATATCTTCACTCAGATCCGTCGCTCGGATAAGCCCATCACCCATTTCGATGGTCAAAATATTCATCGTAGAAGACTCCATAATCTCCTTCTCCCTCAAAAAGCCCCTGCCTCCTCCTGGTCACTCTGAAGCGCCATCTCAAACCTCTGCTCGAAACAAGAGATAGGCATCTCAGCTTCAACATGATACGCAACGACATGGATCGGATCATAGTCGTCGATCACCTCGCTAGAGCTAGGCAAAGACCCATATCGCCCGAAGACAAAAACCACTATTCATCTTCGCCTCTCCTAGCCATCTCGCCCCTATCATTCCCTGGAAACCAGACATCTCCGCTATCAAATCGACAGAAGCTCCCCCTATCAATATCGGACCCGACAAGGCCCTGGCCCAGTTCCAGGAAAGGTTGACCGCTCCTCGGGGCCCTGGCACAGTTCGTCTACCTGAATCTTTCTTGGCTGGGTGTTTTGTAGCGGGCTTGAAAGAAGAAATTCTTATAGGCGTGAAGATGTTTCAACCGGTAACACTTGCACAAGCTTTCCAACTAGCATCACTTAAGGAGGAATCTACCTTAGACAATCGGGACCTAACCTCTCTACTTCTTCTAAGCAATCCTTAGAACCCGGTCAAGTGGCTCCCAATGAGGGAGGAATACTGGTGAAAAAGTTGACCGTAACGGAAATGAATGAACGACGCAAGCAAAGATTGTGCTACAATTTCTATGAGAAGTTTAACCCAGGAAATCGATGTAAAGCTCAATTAGCGATGCTTGAAGGTTTTATGGAGGATCAAAAAGGAATTTCAATTGACAAAGAAGATTTAAACCCTTGAGGACAATTGTTAGTTTAAGGGGAGGGAATGATATGCGCCGCCGTAATATTTGCAGTTTCTATAGATAATATATCTACTTAAGTTATAAGGTGTTAGTAGGATAGCATAGTTTCCTTCTATTTAGGAATACTAGGAGCATGGTTGTCAATGTCTTACGATACACAAGACAATACGCGATATGGTACACGATACTATAGAAAATGATACGTATCTATGATATGTATCTTTTTATTACTGTATCTTACGATACATTGTGATACGTTGCGATACACGATACAAATGATACATGTGATTTGGATTGTAACTAGATTTTTATCTAAAAACATTATCACTAATCTATCCCAACTGTACTCTAAAAAATTATAAAAAAGAACGAAAAGAATAACATGTATGGGAAGGAAGATAAATAGGAAAAAAATCATATTTAACTGCTAACAAAGATGTTGGCATCAATTTTGGGGGGATAGAGATGAAGAATGTAGACCTGGTTTTTCTTACATTTTTTAAAAAAATTTGGAATTAAAAAATGTAATGTCAAGAAAAAGTATAGAATTTTTTTTGCAGAACTTCGACATTGAAAAATAGATCATATAAATAATATATACATATATAAGTATACAATACACACTCATACCACACTTATACTTGTGCGGTTATAAAGTTTCTTTTTATTTAGTGGAAAATTGAACAATTTATGATTTTATGTAACTGGATTTTTATCTCCACCTTATACATCAATCCAATGAGATGTTCTATTCCATTTATTTGATTTAAAATTCTAATTTCTAGTGTGACAGATGATGGAACGAATCTCTTTGAGAATGTTATATATACATGTATATACTATTTTTTAGTTTTAGAGTTTTTATATATACTTATATATATTTCATATATTTATAAAAATCTAAGTATATCTTATGATACGCGTTATGATACGATACACGATACAAAAATACTTGATTACAATACACGATTTGACAACCTTGACTAGGAGTCTTAGGAGTAATTGGTTTCAAAGAAAGGAGAACAATATATTAGACGTTTTGGAGATTACCCATCTCGAATTGGGATCTACGGAGGCTGGCTACCTCGAACAAGCCAGTCACTCATCTTAATTCTCTTTTTCTTTTATATTTTAACGTTATGATACACATGATATTGTAACATTGATTTCATCCTTTCTTACAAGAACTAGCTTTCTTGGCTGATTTACGAATTTCTAAAGCTCTGGATTATGTGTTCACATTAGATCAGATCTGTTGCAAGTAGATGCATCAGTTTTCTATGTTCTTTCTTTTCCCTGTGGTCTGGTAAAATTTGGTGGAGATTTAAGTGCAAATCGAAGAGGTGAAGCATAAAAGGGCTATCGGTTAACATTTTCTGTGTTTATTCCAGTGCTCTCTCAGCATAGTATAAGTGTTGTATATCCCTTTTTGGGGGTAATTGTTATTGGCTGCAGACCATTGTGATGAGAAGTTGCAGGTTTTGGTTTGTGGTTGCTTGTTGCGTTGTGTTTCACATGATCGTATAACCAGATTTGGGTTCATAGTTGTGGGCTTTAGCTTGTTGGCATACGCTACAGTAGCGTGGTAGATTGCAGAAATAGTTGTGGTTGTATATCCCATTTTTTTTTATCGCTTTGTAGCTCGTGTTCGGTTGCGAGTAATTCAACGAAATTGTATTGGTTTGAGTGTCATGCTCTCAAGGCTAGGTAGCATGGTTTGAATTGGGAAATACTGCAATATTGCTCTATTGCAGCCATTTCTGTGTTGCATCTATAGTTATCATCAACATAGAGTAAAACCATGTCAAGGATGTTTCTGCAAGTATTTCCCCAGGTTGGGCCACGTCAGGTAACAGTGTATCAACCAAGTTATTCACACCTCCTCAGGCACCATGGATCATTGATTACTGGAGCAACAGTTCACATGTCTGGTATATCTTCTATCTTCCGGTCCCTTTCTCCTTTTGTCATCACTTTGTAGTGTTCGCGTGGTTGATAGATCCCAGGTTCCTGTTACTGGGAAAGGGACTGCTCATGTTGGTCATCTACCACTAGAGTTCACAGTACATGTTCCCAAATGAAAATTAACCTTCTTCCAGTCAATAGCATCACTAAGCATCTGAATTTTAGTGTAACTTTCTCCCTACTTGTGGTTCTGAGGTGAGAAGTTAATATATATTTGTGGAGGTTCACCTATGGAGACCGATTGTTGATGTTGCCTGGTTCACTGAAGATGTTTGGTTATGGTACACTCGTTTTGTCCATCTTCCCTTGCAGTGCTTGTTTATTCTATTTCTGCAAAAACTTGATTTGGGTTGATACTTCCAAATGTCAATGTGAAGTGTGTCAAATGACAAAGCACCATTGAACATCTTACCCTCTTAGAGGTAACAGAAGTGAGACTCTCTTTCAAATTGTGCATTCCATTGATTGGAGGCCATCTCCCTTTGTTATTCTTCGTGGGTATATGTGTCCTTCGTCTCACCCTTGTAAATTTGTTGAAGTCCAAAGATGAAGTTGCTTCTGTCTTTCCTTTCTTTTACAAATTATTTCAAACTCAATATCTTGCCATTATAAAAATTTGAGATCTGTTAATGGTGGAGAGTATGACCCCCACTTCTTTTAGGCCCAGCGAGTCTTTAATTTAAAATCCAATGGGTCTTGAATTTTGGCTCCTTTAACAATCAGACTACTGTTACAAACCATCTTAAAAAATAAGCACCTTTAAACAGAGGAAATGACGCATCCACTACCTTAATCAAATTTTTTAGCCACAAATTTTTGCTTTTTTTGAAAAAAAAGTTTGGGTTGTTGTTGGGTTTGCTCATTTGCAGGAAACAACCAAGGGCATCCAAATGGAAGCGTTTCACATGTTCAAGGTAGGTTGTGCTAAATTCATAGTTTCGTGTGTAACATTCTCTATTCAGATTGGTAATGTCGCATTTTGCACTTAAAATTTTATTAACAGCTATTCGTGGGAAATAAGAACAAGCCTCTCGAGATTGTCAGCATATTCATAGCAAATAAAAACAAGATTATTCGTTTCCTCTGTGATTTCAGGATGGAAAGAGGTAGATTCAACAAGCATTTCCTTTATGAATATAAATTTATTTATACAAGAATAATTAAATCGTGTTCTATTGTACCACTGTTAGTCTTTACCTAAATGTAGCAGAGTGGTCACCAATTATTATATGGTGTACATCAGCATTTCCTCATTATTTAAGTATAACCAATTCTGAATGCGGCTTCTTTCAGAGGATGACCAATTCGAAGAGGACAAAGCTGAAGTGATCAGAATAATTGCTGCCTTGGAACCAGGAGATCTCAGATGATCAGCGACGGCAAGGTGTGTAACTGTGTTTACTTTAAATATAAATTTACAAGTTATTATTTTGTTTTACAATCAAAGATCTGTGCTGCAGTTGGCAAGGCCATGTGATCGATCAAATTTGCGTCAACTTTCCAGTCAATTTACAGATTGATTTATCTCATTTTATTAAAGTAAATTTCATTGTAATTGTGGTCTGATTAATTTTCATAAATGTAATTAAGAGTTTAATTTGCAAAAGCCACAATAATTTAGAGACAGAATTTACTGTGAGGATTGAGTAAATGATTACCACCTTTTATCACTACATTATGTCTGTATGAGCACCATACTATTGTTGGAGTGTGAGATGGTTACCTTGCTTGGAAAATAAGGCTGGTGTTAGTACCACACCACCTTATGTTACAGCCACCTCACTTAAACAAAGTCAAAAATATTGACTGTTTTGAATCAGATTATGGAAGATCGGTTTTTGTTCCAACCTTTCACACAATAGATCTTGAGATCATGAGCCTACCATCAGACAGTCAAACATTATTTGCACTTAGCACACATCACCAATAGTGAACTTGATAGCGATGTACTATAAAGCGTAGTTCACATTCACTTTTTGGGATGTGTTCCATATGGATCAGCATCTGACCACCTGATGACAGGCCCATAATGTCAAGACCTATTGTATGGAAGATTGGGAGGAGAAAAGATCTCCATTGTCTTATTCAAAGCAGTCAATAGAATTTTGCTTTGCCGAAGTGAGGTGGTTGTAACATAAGGTGGTGTGATGGTAACACCAGCCTAAAATAATCACCGTTTGCATGTAATGGTGTTAATGAACCATCCCCATTTGTTATGGGTGCCAGTACTTGCATTCGGAAAATTGGCCCTTCATCCAAATTTACAAGTTTGGCGACCTCTGCGACGTGAAAATACCATCTAAGCCATTTGATTTGAAGGTTAATGTAACACTCATCCCTTAGAACTTGTGTCAATCAACCAGTTGACTGAGACCTTACTGCATCAGGTGACAGCGGGAGGCCAGGTCCACCCAAAAATGTTGAGCACCCACCTCTAGCACGAAGAAAAAATGTAATGGCACCCATAGGACACCCCATTTAAATGGATGAGTGTGGTAGCAATTTAAATAGCCACACACCCAACATCTTGAACCACACATGAAAACCCGTATTGACTGGAGACTGGTCTTGACTTGAGATTTTGCCCAAATTAAGACCGAGCCAAGGTGATGATATGGAGATCATCATCAATGGTGTGGATTTTGATGATCATCATGGTAGTGATCGATAAAATAAGTCAAACTTTGACCTTTTGATCCAAGAAAGTAAAAAGAACAAACACCTTATGTTAAGTGTATAAGTTTAACATAGAACAATGACATTTGAGGTAAATAGAAATGAACTCTAAGGGCATTTGAAAATAACATCTCTAATTTATAAATTTGGAATTTAGAATTTCACCTTTCTCTAGTAAATCCTAGCCCTTGATCTATTTGACCAAGTTGGACTCCATCTATAGCCATTGATTTCACATTAGGGACATCTATGGTAATAGATTGAGGAAAAATCATGCACCACAAGATTCCTAGAAATGTGGCCTTACGCATAAATTGAGGGCACCAAAATGGGGAAAAGCCAAGATGAAGACCCATTGGAGGGTGGGGAGTGAACCCAAGTCCCACTCCTTCATGCGCATGAAGAAAAGAGACGAGAGAGAATGGAAGCTTGGGAAGAATAAGCTTGCCACTTGACAAGCTTGTCCCCCAAAAGGGCTTAAAGCCCATCTCCCTTGCAAATTTCGAATTCACCCCCCTCTCTCTCTCTCTCTCTCTCTCTCTCTCTCTCTCTCTCTCTAGCTCATTCCATATTATTCTTCCTCCTCTCTTCACCATTAGAGCTCTAGGTTTCAAGCTCTAGTTCTCTTCATCCAACCCTTGAAACTTTCATCCACCACCACCATTGCAATTCCGTTGACCTCGAGAACAGCATAGTGTGAGCTCACACCCATCCCAGCCCTTCTCCCCACCGAAATTCATCCAAGCCAGCAAGCACCAAGAAGGAAAAGAAGGTAAAGCCTTGGTCGTTTTACCTTGTAAGTTTTGGGTATAGAATAGTGTAGGTTTAGCTTGTGTTTGCAAGTTTTTCTTGAATTTTTCTTAAGTTTTTTACTGAGTAGGAGAGCTAAGATGAATGTGAAGGCTAGAATGACCTTGCATGTGATCTCCATGATCTTGCATGGTCATCCAATGGTCCAAATAGGCAAGGCTTGCACTATGTCCAATGCTAGCGTGGGACACTTCATAAAAGAGTTAGGAAATTCGATTTTTCTTAAGATTTTATGTGATTTTCGATTTTGAACTTTGAAGTTGTGGATGTGTGGTATGAGATCTGGTGTGGGTGATCTTGATGATCTCACATCACCATCTTACCATCCATGATGGAAGATCAAATGATCACACTCATCATATGATGGTATTTATGCAAGAGGCAGAGTTCAATGCATGTGCTATTTGATGGCATATCATGACTCGTCAGCCCTTGATCACACGTCGGATGATCATATGATCCCAAGGTTTTTGAAAAAATGTCAAGTTCTTGTTTTAATCATAATCAAAATCGTGTAGTTTTAGTTCAATCCGATTTGTCTTAGCCGATTTTCATAGATTAGGCTTTTAAGAAACATGATTATTTTGTTTGGAAAGATTAGAACGTGTGCATGAATTCAAATGGTTTTGATTGATGGAATACTTGTTGGAAATTTAAATTTTTAAATGTTTAATCACTGTTTTGATCATGTAGAATCATTGATGTTAGATGCATGTGTTAGAAATGATAAGCATAGGGTATTGTAGACTATGTCTTGCTTACTTGATTTACTATTATAGAAAATAATCATATTGCATAGATGTGATTGATT
Organism: Chloranthus sessilifolius; assembly: GCA_021018995.1. Taxonomy (NCBI): domain Eukaryota; kingdom Viridiplantae; phylum Streptophyta; class Magnoliopsida; order Chloranthales; family Chloranthaceae; genus Chloranthus; species Chloranthus sessilifolius. The sequence continues at coordinate 2,703,462 of JAJIZI010000016.1, read as the reverse complement.
GATTACTTGATTTAAATTCCAAGTTTTTGAAATATATGTTCACTGTTTTGATCATATAGAATTAATGGTGTTAGATGCATGTGTTAGAAATGTTAAGCATAGGATATTGTTGACTATGTCTTGCTTACTTGATATAGTATTATAGAAAGTACTCATATTGCATGGTTGTGATTGATTGATTACTTGAGTTAAATTCAAGGTTTTTGAAATATATGTTCACTGTTTTGATCATATAGAATCAATGGTGTTAGATGCATTTGTTGGAAATGTTAAGCATAGGGTATTGTTGACTATGCCTTGCTTATTTGAGTATCATCAAAGAAAAAGATAGATTATTGAATTGAATTGTCTAGATTGGTTAAATTTTTTATAAGTTTCCAGATTTTGAAAAGTTATGATCACTGTGTTTTAACTTGTTTGATTTGGTGATCTAACCATCACAAACAAAATGATTTGAAAAAGAATGTTCTCTTGAATAAGAGTTTTAAAACTAAAATGAGCTAGAATTTGATTTGATCGAATGACCCCTAACGGCCAAATCGGACACCATCGATATAGAACTGGAAATGTGATTTTTGCGATTAGGATAGTGTTACAGCTAAAACGTGTCATTAGATCGATAAGTTAAACCCGAAAAGGATCGTGGATGATCTGTGAGCGATCTGGAGTATCCCCAGATCAGGTCAGAAAACCTGTGGTGTATGATGGCCCACAAGGTGGACCCCATTAAATGCCAAGCTTAAAGGCCTTAAGGCCCAAAACAGGAAACTCACTAAGATGAGTGTAAAACCTAGAGAAATAGATTAAAGAAAATTCTTGGAAAATTAAATTAGTTAAATAAATGGGTTCCCAATAACCCAGTCAAAAATCAGATTTTTGTTCCTTGCAGTTTGACTTATACGAAGTTCAGAGTGAATGGCAGTAAATCTGCCTTGTTTGCACTAGAAATTTGTGCCTCAGAAAGATTGTGATTTCATGTGCAAGGACTCTTCCAATAAATCCGTGAAAATTTTGGTTCCAAGTTTGACTTGTACCCCAGCACTATGAAATCTCACAGGAAATCTCCATCTTGTTTGATAGCTAGAAATTTTGAAATTTTGGGACACAAAACAGTGTCAACTGGCACACCAGCTCTTACCAAAATTGGCCTCTAATCGGTTGGACTTTATTCAATCATGATCTGTAGACTTTTGACTTTAGAAATATATAGAGAAAATTTAATTAACTATTAAGGCTTTCCAACAAGCTACCAACCGTCTGATTTCGATATCGGCATCCCAAGATGTAGAGCCAACATCGGAGACCATCGAATCTGGTCTGATGGTCCCTTACTAAGAAAACAGATCTTTGTAATCTGACGGCACTGATCAACCCTGGTCAGATTTTTGATTGCCACCACCTGAAAAATATGATGTTATCAGTGCTCTTTTACTCGGTCTTGGAAGGACTTAGAAATTCGATCAGAGTCGAAAATGGCGACGAGTTTACTGTAAAGTGTCCGATGCACTCAAGAACAAAGCTGTAAAAATAGGGATGGAGTCAATATCTCGACCTCCCCGAAAACCCGTGATGATATAAAGCAATGCGAGATCACAATGACTACTATTAATGCATTGTGGAGCCTTGTTAAGGTTGACTTAGTCAACTAAGTCAACGAATTGACATTTTGAAGGCCCAAGTGCCCGATTGTTACAATTTACTAGGTAGGACTAATTGACCCAATGACCGGCCCATGGCCTGGTAAATTGTGAGTCCAAGACAAAACATCAAAGTTATGGCACAACCTAAAACATCTTTTGAAAATTTTGTTAATAGCACTCTAAGAAATTTTGCATACCCACTCGTACACCGGTATACTTAGATTTAGACCTAGTGAAGAAAAGACCTAGAAAATGACTCAAGAACTCCTAAGCTTGCGAGCTTAGAATAAATTATGCCCGATGACCCAGCCCGAAACCTGACATGGATAATATTGTTGGCATCCTATGCTTAGCAAAGTTACAAGATTAAATAAGTGGAACACATTTGAGATTTTAACCAGTTGGGCCGCCAAAGCTCAAAGTAAACAATTAAAAAGCCTTTAATTTATGGGAATGGACCCGATGTCCTCGCACCAATAATTGAACATATGCCACTGTCGATGCTCATAAGAGCTCGAGTTACTCTATGATCACTTAACTGAATTTTAGGAATTTAAAACGATATTAGACAAATGACCCGGTAATTTAATTGAGAAATGGAAAATAAGTTAGTATAACCATTAGGAGGGGATATACTCGAAGTATAGTAATTTATCCCCCCATAATTAGCTTTTGTAGAAAATGCTCAAGTAATATACTAAAAGGAGTTGTAGTCAATGGTTGACTCAACTCAAGTGTTAATTAAAGGAGTTTTTTTTTTTTTTTTTGATAACTCGGGTATTTGGGCCTCTTAGAGCACCTGCCTAATCTCAGGGGCACATGCGCACCCCAAGTTAGCACATATCAGGTTAACACAGGATATAAATCCCTAGGGTGGCCTCAAGGGGGTAGGGGAGTCGAACTCAGATCTCTTGGTTTTGGAAGCAAGTGTCTGGCCAGCTTGCCTAACCCATTGAGGTTACCAAAAGAGATAGAATAATAAGAATTCACCTTAGGATAATCGAGAATAGGCACGCAGATGCTCTTGAGAATAACACACGATAGGAGCAAATGTTTCCTCCTTATGAATAATAATAAATATAAGTCCAATATGGACTCTAAACTAAAGCAACACTAGACATAGTGTGAGTTGATCCCATGCCAACCTTCCCAGAGGATTAAGTTTTATAGTAATTAATTGAAATGGATAGAAATTGATTACTTGATATAGACAAATGGTGATTGATTAAATAGAAATTGCTTGATTGAAATAGATAATATTTGATTGATGTTAATCGATTGACATAAATAGAAATTTATTGATCAATGAAGATAAAATGATGATTTGAATGATATGAGACACTTGAAAATGATATTAAGCAATGAAAAACACATTGAAAAATGATTGCCAAACTTAAAGAGATAAAGTCACCACATTGATACTGAATGATGATATAACTGATTATTGAAATTCTGAAAAAGAAGTATGACGTAATAACAACCTGCTTGAATGTTGAACCCGATTATGGGACAAATTGAATTATATTAAATTAAAAAAGGGTATTAAAATTGCTGAAAATTGATATTGATTGAATATTGAAATCGAATATTGATTACTGAGATCTTGCTAAGGAAATCAGATCTAAAATCGAACTATTAAATATTGATATTGAATATTGAAAGTGAGAAGATGATACTATATTGAATATTAAATCTCGCATAGCTGACCATTGTTCTTGCAAACAGGCTCGTTATGAGCGACTCATATTCAGATGAGTTTTGAAATATCGCTGAGGATTGGGTCTCGTTAGACCAAAAGGGTCATTGATCCACTACAAAAAACAAGACTATTAGCGGCAGCCAAAAATTGCCGCTAATAGTCTTAATAGGTTTTTTTATTAATAGTGGCCGTTTTTTGCTCCAAAACACTGTCACTAATAGTCCTAATTATTGTAGTGATCCTTATCTTAATTGACTAAATGGCGAAAAGTGTCAACCTTTGTTTACGCAACATTAGTAATTGATATTAATATGGACCATGGTTGATGTCGAATATCACACTAAATAAAAAAAAAAAGGCACGTAATAAATTGTTAAATTGATAAGTAATAAACCATTAAGTGAAGAAATATAAGACTCTTAATAAACCATTACATTGACAATCTATAAACAAATAAATGAAGAAAAAGGCACTTGATAAACCATTAAATTAATGATCTAAACCAGTAAATTGATTAGTCAACCCTGTAAATCTCCTAAACTTGTTAGATTTCATAATCTTTGCAAAATGGAAAATTATAGTATGTTGTTTTTCATCATAGTTGTAGTAATTGAATTTAAATATTTATTGTGTAGATAGTAATTACATGCAATGGTTGTACATCATACGTAGAATTATCCTGCTTAATATTAGTTTGAAATTGTCCTTATTTTTATGTTAATATCACAACTTGTTGTAAATCTTACTTTGCACAAATCACATTGTGAAACACTCTTGTGTATGTAAACTGTAAGCTTAGCTATATTAAACTATACTGAAAATCATAACTTAAAAAAATTAAGACTTTATTAAGTTTCACCACTTACGATCGTTTCATGACCCAAGTATTTCAGGGGCAAGCCAGCAGCCACCCAATCAGAGCTTGGGACGCAGGATGATGAGAGATCCAAGAGCAATCACTGAGCTGAAAGTTTAAGCTCATTTTGTCTATAGAGCTACTAGCACCTGCACACATGTGACTCGTTCACATGTTTATTAGATCTTTTCTTTTAAGTCCAATTCTTTTGAAACCGCGAAAGTATTTTTAAAATTGAACTTGTTGTAAATATTTGTTTTTCAAAAGTGAACTTTCTACTCAAATTTCAGTTGTCTTGACTTATAATTCGACAATGAGTATGATTTTTGCATTGATTTTAAAAAATTGAAATAGCCTGATTAGATGAACAATAATGGGAAACCTCCTACAATTATTTCTCATGATATTACAAAAAGAAATTGACCGAATAATGATTTAATAGTAGCATTCGAAATTGAAATGAAAATGAATTAGTAATATTGCGCCGACCCGATTCGCAAATCGGAACATGCAGGGCGCAAAAGCCGCTAGAACGTACGAGGCCAGGGGCTTGGGGCGTGGCAATTATTATTTAAAGATATTAACTATAAAAGATTAGAACAAAATATAATCTTCATCATATAATTAAATATAGTCAAAGGCTATTATCTGAGTTAACTGTTGACAATAATATATCATACGATAAGTATCATGTTTTTCTTCAATCCTATGCACTGAAGATCTATAGATCATAAACTTTAAATCAGACGGCCTAGATTGTGTTTCCACATGTTCCTAAATACTAAGTCTTTCTTTAGATTCGATATAAGAGCCAACTTTTTGGGTACAAGTAATGGATCCCTTTGTTGTATCTCATTCTTACGTTTTTAATTTAGAATGGAAAATAACCCTACAATTAATAGGGTTAAAAAAAAAGTCACTTTTCACTCATCAACGATTAGAGAGGCAACGTTCATCCTTTGATTAAGGGCCTGTGTTATGGGTCTTGACTCTTGAGATGTGGAGGGATTTCCAGTCTCCTTCAAAGTCCACTTACCGTACACCTGTCAAGATTCAGCTTATTGTGCAATGAGCAGCCTTCTCATTTTAAAATTCATGTCCGAGGTTTCCTCCCACCTTATCTTAATAAAGAAAGAGAGAAAAGGGGAGAGCATAGGACAAATAAGATCCCCCGTAGTATGTGGTGGGTTTATGCTACAACTGGCACCTTAGATGTGTATTAAAAAGAAAGACATGATAATAAATTTTAGATCTTAGTCATGTGGAACACCGTCTATTCCCTTTGATTTGAAAGCCATGATGTCAAGATCTTTTCTCTCAAAGATCAACATGAAATGTGATCTCTATCACCTGATTCAATACAGTCAAAGATCATCATCAAATTCAATGTTGGAGAGCATATGACAAATAAGTTCCCTGTCAATCTTTCGCTGCAAAGATATGGCTCTCAAAATCAAAGGGGTTAGATGGTGTCCCTCGAAATTTGCCTTATGTTTTTTTAACATTTTCGCAACAGAATTATTCTTATTCTCGTACCTCAACTTGGTCACTATGTTATATATAGTGTGGGATGTATCTTCGCTCGCTTTGCAATAATGGTTAAATGTGGGGTTTTGAGCTATGGTGGGTCAATCCACAAGGTGCCCTGTAGACAATTTGGATGGATGGAATCTAATGCCAATCGATAGAAATGCCCGCTTGTTGTAACTTGTTCTTTTGGATCAAGGATCAAAATTTCGGGTCCCAAATTTTGATCGATAATTTCGGTTTCGGAGGGGGCCAAAACCAAAATTTTAGACCGAAATTTCGGCCGATAATTTGACCGAAAACTTCAATTCCATATATTTTATGACCAAAATTTCAGTCCCAAATTTTCATTTCGGTGGGGACCGAAACCGATAATTTCGGCCAAAATTTTGATCCTTGTTTTGGATTGCCACTTGGCCAGTCCCAAATTTTCATTTCGGTGGGGACCGAAACCGATAATTTCGGCCAAAATTTTGATCCTTGTTTTGGATTGCCACTTGGCCAGCCAGTTTAAATTTAGTTGGTTTTAGGCACTAGCCAACCCATGCAACAAAGTCGGAGACTTTATTTTAAATCCAAAATTATCTTCCATGCGCTTAAACCGCTCGTTGAGTTGAATCAAACGAAGGACATCGTTTTTCATCAAACCTTCAGGTTATGATTCCATCGGGGAAACAAACGATGGAGATCGTTTTTCATCTCAATCTTGAGATGATGGTCCTACCATCTAACGGTCAAATTATGATTCTATGTGACACGCATTGCCGATGATTAAACGCACCCACCGACTCTTGGAGGGCACCAACGCTAAAAACCCTTGATTGATTTACTTCAGACGATGGAGATTGTTTTTTGCTCAAATCTTTCACACAAGGGATCTTGAGATCATGGGGCACTATCAAACGGTCAGTTTTCGATTCCACATCTCGCTGATCCCAAAAAAGTGGCCCTAAAATAGCATGACAGACATAACGCTCAAACATGACTTTAGGGCTACAGTTTTGGGATTAGTGCTATCTGGAATGGAAAACTAGCCATCTAATAGGTGGTCCATAATCTCAAGATCTCTTATATGGAATATTGGAGTGAAAAATTATCTTCATCATCTGCAATCAATGGTCTTTAGATTAGGTGCCCAGCACCCAAATCTTTTTTGTGTCCAAGATTTACGGTTCAAAGTTGTCAACAGTTTAAGCACTAAAATCCAAGTTCTGAAAGAATAATCAAAAGTAAAATTATAAATGGTGGACAATTTTTGGTATATAATTTTAGAGACAGCTTATGTGATGCGACATGATTGGTTGCAGTGCTTGGGCCTCGGTATGTATGCAACCTCATGCCACATAAGTTGCCTATAAAATTATCTACAAAAAATTGTTCACTGTATACCATTCTCCTAATCAAAATTTGAAACATACTTTCATTGACTTGGCATGCTTAGAAATATTTGTGCAGCTCTCAAGGTTTGGCCCGTTTAATGGAGGAGATTCATCGATGCCCAAACCTTTGTGCTGATTTGGTAACTAAAATGAGCAAAATCTCAACTCTATTTATTACTAAATAGTGAGTACCAGCTGTTTCTCTTCAATATAAGGTCGTTGTCTTTTTGCATCTATGACCATCAATGCAAAGGTTTTATACATTGCCAAAAAATCCTGACATCTAAAGTTCGGATTCTATGTTGCCTATGTTTACGTAGAAATCATATATGTAGTTCAAACCAAGGATCAAAATTTTAGTCCAAATTTCAGCCAAATTATCAGTTGTCAGCCGAAATTTCAGTCCAAATTTTTTATTTCGGTCATGTTCGAAACTAAAATTTTACCCGATATTTTGATCCTTGGTTCAACCACTTTTATTATCTCAGTAAGTAATCTTAACTTCTTGTCAACCACTGAAGTTAAAAGTCTCTTTCTTTTGTATCCCTGGTTTCAAAATAGGTTAAAACCTATTTAAGGCTCCACCACTTGGATTTTAATATCAAATGTCTTAAAATTGGTATGCCACTTGATATGATTGTTAGAAGTTTTCATTTTTTGTCGTCATTACTATGTTAATCCGTTGACCAGTGAATGGTGTAAGATCGATCTTGAGATATAATAGTTATTAATTCAGTGAATTTGAGAGAATAAGCAACTAATAATTAAATCTTTTAATTAGGATATGATTGTCATTTCCAATCACAATATAAGTAGTAATTTAAATTTTTAATGGGAAGGACTCATTGACTATAAGTATAAAGGATCAATAGATCCAACAATGATATGATGATACATCACTTATAAAAAATTATTAATGGTGGAAAATTTTTTATGGACAATATTGCAAAAACCTTATGTCGCGCCATATAATTTGGCTATAGTATTGTCCATAAAAAATTGTCCACCACATAACACTCTCATTCACTAATTTGTTACTTGGAAAAATTAACTGTCATTCATATCTAATGTTGAAATTTTTTATTCAAACCTCAAAATTCATGTTTTTTTTTATTGATGGCTCTTACACATTAGGATTTTATCAAAAAAAATAGGTTAGAGTAAGTTTGAAACTAATATGCACTTTAAAGTTCAGTTTTAGAGATACTTCTCATTCCTTTTAAGAATATTTTAAGGGGTCACATGTTATGAAACGGATGACTCTTCGGCTTTGTTTGCTGAAATCGATGGGAAAGTTTTTTTGTTTTTAACTTCCTACCGAAAGTTTTTTTTAATAAAAATATTTGTGCTTGTGAAAGAGACAAATTTCAACTTCTTGATTATGAATATATAAAATTTTATTGTGACACATTAAAATATATGTTTTGATCATATACTATTAAAATACGGGTTTGATCTCATATCATTAAAATATTTACACAATTATATTATGTGTGACATATTTGTGGTCAATATAATCAATTTGAAGGTTGTCCATCATTGAAATATATTTCATTTAAAGAATCACGCCTATAAGACTATGCAAATTGTCCAAATAATGAGCATCAATATTAGCAATTAAAAATAGGGTACATTTTTAGCGGCCATGAAATCTTGTTGGGCATCTACCCTAAAAACCATTGATTGCTTTATCTCAGACGTTGGAGATCATATTTCGCTCCAATTTTTCACACAAGGGATGTTGATGCAATGAACATATCATCAAACGGTTAATTTTTAATTCCACATAGTACAGATCCCAAACATGATAGGCATTCATGAGGTCATCACATAGAGTTTATACAAATAGTGACATCTTTACCAATGTAACAATTTATAACATTCAATTGTGTGTAGTAGTCCAACAAGCTATGCAAATCCAACTATTAGCCACACTAAAAAAGGCACATTTATTTTCAACCCAAATTCATTTCTCTGAACTTGGGTTTCACCTTGTTAAACTGTTAACTTCTTTTGATTAGACCATAGAGATTTTTTTCGGCCCAATATTTGACAAAATGGAGATTGAGATCATTACCTTACTATCAAACCATCAGACTTTGATTCAGCATGGCACACATCTCGAAATTTGATCCAAGAACCATATTTGATGTATGGCTATGATGACGTTCATTTTTTGAGATCTAAACCATATGGAATCAAAATCTGCCTCATGATCTCAACATTGATTTGTGTAAGATTGGCGAGTAAGATGAAACTCCATCGTCACATTTAAAGAAGTAAACAATTTAAACATGTTAAATCCGGGCAGAGAATGAAAAATCTTGAGTTGTAAACAAGGTACCCATTCATCATCTTCATTTTTTGATAGGTGTAAATAGAGCTACCGATGGAAATATTATGGTGCCATTGTGAAGATCTCAGCCGCCAACAAGTTTTGGAGCCATTGGACGTTTATAATGAGACCTATAATATTATAAACTTCTAAAAGATCCAACAACGAATCCCAATACGTCTGAACTGATGCCTAACATAACTCTCCGATATATATGAGACAACACCTGATATTTCTTTATTCGAAGCTTTACAACGCAGGAAATATCTAGCTACTCAGTAGTCACTGGCACGAGGGTTTTTCGTAATTTCAATGACATGAAGCGTTATTTCTGTAATTACATAGCCTATTTGAAATTGTACGAAGAAGAGACGTGTCCAACGCACAATGTACCGAATAACGAACAAGCATATTAGAATATTCTCCTCTTATATCATGTACAGAAGAAAAGGTCATTATCGTCATTTAAATGCCACTTTTCACAGCTTCGCCTGTTAGCCCAGCACTTCCGTCAAGAGATGACTTTAACATTAACGGGTCCCCTAAAAATACGTGAAAATCAGTTTTTTTTTTCTTTTTAACAGAAACCTTTAATTAAAAAAATTAATGAAAGTTAATTACAATATAATCATATATATGAGGATGAGGAGGAGTATCTTCCAATCAAATTTCATCTCCTAATCCTATTTTAATTAGAGCATCAGCCGGGTTATGGGATCTCTTGATATCCTCAAACAGGAAAGATAAATTAGACTGGTAACACACATTGTTTAATCGTTTAAAAAAGCGTTTACGTACTTTCGTAATTTCCAAGAAAAAGAGGGGTGTATAAGTTATTTACCTTCTTCTATATAATGCACATGTTGCTCTTTTCTTCTCTGGTTTAAGCGAAAACGAATATTTTATTTTATTTCAAGACAATGGGAGAAAATGGTAACGATATTCGCCACTCCCCGGTTATATTTATTTTTTCTCAATCTAAGTCGTCAATCATGGTTTAATTTTTTATTAAATTATTAAAATAATTCCTTTTAAAAAATTGTTAAATAGATTCGCTCGCCGAGTTCCTCGCCGCCGCCGTTGAGGCTGCAAAGCTCGCCGGAGAGGTAACTGAAACCCTGGCCTCCTTCTTTACTAATTTTTTTAATTATTTAGGCTTTCTTCTTTGAATTTCGATCTTCTTTTTTTTTTTGAAATTTTTAGAAAATTCGGAGAGGATTCCACCAAACGAAGCAAGTGGAACACAAAGGCGTGGTAATTTTTTTTATAATGTTCGTTTTTATATTTAAAGTTTGGTTTTTTAAGTTCAATCATATATGAATTTTAATAGAAAATTGTATATTTGTTAAATATTGGAATTTAAGGATTTGCTTTTCTTATATTAGTTTATGATTGTTTCTTTAATTCCTAATGTGATTAAGCTTTCATAATTTTTTATGATTTTTTTGCTTTAATTCCAAATGTGACTAAGCTTTCATAACTTTCAATTCCAGGGTTTGCTACATTGGTTCTTAATGTCCATATTCCAGTGACTGTGTGTTGTCAAAAATTGTATTAATAATTGAAATTTTGAACAAATTATGAATCTTAAGGTGTACGATTGTTCCAGGGGAATTGGGGAAAAAAATCAAAATATGATTTTAGAGTTTATATGTGCATCTTGGTAATGATTTCTTTAACCATTCGAGGGGGAAAATAAAAATAAACTATCCATCTTTTGATATTTGGAGAAACTATGTAATTTTAGGTTTTGGTATGCATTTATATTTTTTTGTTAAGTAAGCTGGGGTTGTTCATATATGTATTAGAAATAGTACTTTTGTAATTTTATTTTTCTTCCGATAAAGAAATGGTACTTTTTGAGAATTATACTTTTATTCTTTTGTTGTAATGATTTTTTGGGTGGAATGTAGGTGGATTTGGTTACAGAGACAGATAAGGCGTGTGAAGACCTCATATTTAATCATCTTAAACAACAATTTCCTGAGCATAAGGTGAAATTTAATTATGTGTTTTCATGTTTAAAGTTGATTCATTTAAGGTTTATAAACAACATATACCTTTATAGCAGTGGCATCGTTGTAATTTTTTTTCAATTATCATAGTTTATAGGTGAAGAAACATCAGCTACATTTGGTACTGCAGAGCTGACTGATGAGCCTACATGGATCGTCGACCCTCTGGATGGAACTACTAATTTTGTCCATGGGTAATTACAGTTTTGTTTGCCTAAGGTAAATTCTTTCTTAATAAATGTTGTGATGGTGGTGACTTATTAATTATTATGTGTAGGTTCCCTTTTGTGTGTGTGTCTATTGGTCTTACAATCGGGAAAGTTCCTACAGTTGGTGTTGTGTATAATCCGATAATGAACGAGGTGAGTTTGCTCATTTGGTATTCTGTTTTTCTATCAATCTCCAGTCCCTGTTATCAGTTGTAGTTGAACATGTACTTTATGTCTTAGTAGTAAATATCCATCGGTTTGCAGTTTCTTTTACGCGGAGAGTGTATGGATTCTATTGTGTGGTATCAAGATCCACAGCTCTTTTAGGGTTGTTGAAATATATCCAAGGAAATATGTTTTAGGTGTCAGATATGGACCAAAGAGTCGGACACAACAATCCCTGCAATTATGTGATGATTTTAAAAAGAACCTTATTACATGAACAATTGTGCATGTAAGAAATTACTCAAATTAGAACCTTATCTCTATGTGCCTATTGACTTGCATTTCTTCCTTTAAAATTGTTGAACTAGGATTCAAGTTCCAAATCAAGTCACAGGATCATCAAACTTGTGTGTTCTTCACAGTCAAACTAACTAGAGAAGGTACACGTACCTTGAGTCATCGTCATGATTGTTGTGTGGTTCTGATTCAACTCGTGAACTTGGACTTCCCGACTCACCTTCGCTCTTCTAACCGTATAGTTGAGGAGTCATGCTGTGATGGAAAAAAGGTCCTTAATGAGTTTCATATATAGATGAAGAGGGAGGGGCTGGAGAGTTTCTAAACTTAAGCTTTCCTATTCCATCAAGGAAAGGTTTCTATACACATATGCTTATTGTTTTCCCATGCTTATTAATTTTTTATGAGTTCCTTTATTTGATTAGGATTAACATTAAAGAATCCAAGTTTAGTAATAAACCTAAAATAAAACCAAGGTCAAGTAGGACACTTTAGAATGTACCAGGACCAGTATGTCAAGTTCAGTATTTTGTAATTTGCTTTCCTTTACTTCAACTGAAATCATTCTGTGCCAGTTCATTAGTCATCGGTTAGTATGTATGATAATGGGACTCTATTTTGTAGCTATAATTTTCCATTCGCTCGTGTATGACCAAGCAAAAAAAATTTCAAAACTTATCTACGGCCATGAAAAAAGACTAAATTAGGGACTTCCAATGGAAATTTATAAGCGTAATTTTATAATGCAAGAACGTTTGAGTTGCGTTTTTTTGTAATTTTCAGCTTTATACAGGCATTCATGGAAGAGGTGCATTCTTAAATGGGACCCCCATAAAAGGTGAGAGTGATTTTTTTTTATGATCTTAACTGCAATCTTCAGAAAATTTAATTTTTCTAAATTTTTTGCCTGAGCACCTTAATCTGCTCTGCTTTAATGCACTAAACAACGTCCTCCATTTTCAAATTACAGTATCCTCTCAAACTGAATTGGTCAAGTCTCTCCTTGCAACAGAGGTATGAAAATGTTTCATATGATTTGATCTTTTTCATAACACACTTCATAGTGTTGAATGCAAAATTTTCATTTTCTTTTGTACCCCCATATTTTTATATGGCTTGATTGGGTTAGGTATTGAGGCTTCTTTTATTTTATAATTATGAATGCAGTAGCCTTGCCTCGCTCCCAGGAACTACATGATAAGTTCCATCTTATATAGCATTTACTAATTAATGATTATTCTTATCTTGTAGCCAACAAGGCATTCCAGTCAGAAAATTATGGACTTTTCATTGTCAGGCTGAATTATGGAGTGTTGATTCCCTACCCACATGGATTTCACACGTGAATTTAAACTCCCTTGAAATTATACTCAGCAATAACGCATGATATAACATGTGTAGAATAATGTAACTTATTGGTCAGTAGGTGGGTCTACTCAGTCTACATTTGGTATTAAGTACTGGATGGTGCTTGGCTATCAATCTCCTTATCAAATTGGTTAAGCCTCGGGAAGTGCCCAGTTATTTATGAGCACGCAAGTCAGGGAAGTATAATTGGCTTTTCAATGATTTGGCGCTCAATAGTATCTTCTCATTCCTCAAGGTTGTTAGAGGGAGATTGACCCATGTGCCAAGGCGGGCACTCAGGTCGAGTATGCTCGAATCAGTTTATTAACCGTAATACTATAATTTCTTCTTCATTAGCCCAGGACAAGTAATTTATATGTAGTAATGGGGCTGTCTCCTTAAGTTTAGTTGTTTAGTGGCAAGCATGCCAAGATGATTGTAAACTGCTGTTAAGATAACTAAGAGGTGCTGCAGGCTCACTCATTCAATACATTGAAACGTCCTTCCAGTATAATTGAAAAACCGCATTTTGGGCATGTCAAAACTTGCACCGTGTCTGATATTTACATGAAACTAGAGGGCTTTTCCATTGCAAGCCAATGAAAGTTTGTGGGAAGAATTAAAAAACATGAAAGGATAACAAGATTGCTGACAGTGTTCATACCATAGTCTCACATTTGTGGTTTAGAGTTCAAACATATTACACATCCAAGATGAATAGTAGTTTTTTAAGTTAATTGTGACAGCTCCCCTGTTTCTTTCTGTATAGCAGTCAAAGTTTTCAATATAATTTTTTAAGAGGTAATTGATTGTGGGCATGTCAAAACTTGCACTACGTCTGATATTTACATGAAACTAGAGGGCTTTTCCATTGCAAGCCAGTGAAAGTTTTTGGGAAGAATTGATGGGGACGCCATATACATGGACATCGGATTTGGACCACATCAGTTTTACCGGCGTCGGAAGAAGCGTAGAGGAAGCCCGGATACCGTAGCCTCAGAGGAGAAAAGGACACAATCCGCCAGGAGAACAGCGCCGCAACGTGTTGTCACACCGCCGCCGACGACTTCAGACGGAATTTTTTTTTTTTTTTTATTGTTATGCGAAAACCGTCTTTTAGTGTTTTATTAGTATTAGGATTCTTTTATTTTCAGATTTAATTATTGGTGGCTTATTGTTATGCGAAAATCGTCTTTTAGTGTTTTATTAGTATTAGGATTCTTTTATTTTCAGATTTAATTATTGGTGGCTTATATATAGAGGCTTGTAAACACTTTTTAATTAGTTGATTAAATATTTGAATGCATTATTGCTTGAATATTCTTTGCTTGAGATGGGTTTGGTGTGAGACCAAGGGAGTGATTTCCATCTATTATCTTTTGATCTTTTATTGTCTTTGCTCTATATTTTCGCTATTAATCCATTACTTATATTGAATCCATAATCCAAAATCCAAAACCTATTTCCATAAAAAAAAAACCTAGTTTTCATATGAGCCATCAAACCTAACAAATTCTACAACCCTAGTTCGAACCCGTGAATCTATATCGGATCGAAGGCGAGCGCCTAAGCCTGGAAAAGCTAGAGTCCTATCTCTAGGCCCGATCCTGCCTCAAATCTAACAGGACTTGCGCATCGGATTTGACACCCTATTCGGATCTCGCGTGATTTACCTATCGAAATTCTACAAATCTGATGGTATCGTAATAGTTTTGAGATTACTCTTGAATTAATTTTATTTAATTTAGGCAAATCGCATTAAAAATCATATTCACGTATTTTAGGGTTCCCGTCCCACGTCAAGAATTAAAAAACATAAAAGGATAACAAGATTGCTGACAGTGTTCATACCATAGTCTCACATTTGTGGTTCAGAGTACAAACATATTACACATCCAAGATGAATAGTAGTTTTTAAAGTTAATTGTGACAGCTCTCCTGTTTCTTTCTGTATAACAGTCAAAGTTTTCCATATAATTTTTTAAGAGGTAATTGATTGTAGGATCTTATTCCTCTTATGAATGAAACATGTGGATAGTGATGTGTATCTCTGTCTAGGGCGTAGAGAGAGGGAAAAAATTGACCAAATTTGGGAATTTTTGTCAATTGCATTTGTGGCTGATGTGAACTGTCCACAAAGTGAACTTATTTAGGGCGGCTATGATTTTTAGATTTGGTTAGATCAATCTAGCTCATGTCCAATTAGTCACCTTTTCGCTAGTCATAATTCATGCAACAATAAATGAGGCCATATACAGATTTATTCAGACCCAGTTGGATGCAGTGCAAGATGGCGAGAGGATTGCTGCCGTTTACAGAGTCCGAAACAACTCTGGATAAGGGCAGGAACCAGCCCAGAAATCAAGGTATTTTAGGCCAGAAGTTTAGAAAGTAATGAGCTGATTTTAGGACCAGAAATAGGGCTTCAATGCGGTTCAAAATTGGGCCACATGGCATTTTATTCTCAGCTTGTCTGGGCTATGAAATCTGAATTGGAGCCTTTTTGAGATGTCCTAAAAGAGAGGAAGTCATTCTCAGTAGTCCCAATATTCTCTGAGATTTTCCTCAGCGTCTCAGGTTCGAGCCCAGCTTATCTCTCAAAAATATTCTTTGAGATTTTCAAGTCCTAGAAAATAGAACTCTCTCGGTGATTATGTGGTCGCTCAAAATCTGTATCTCTTATCTCTAAAGTTGTGAGGTGCGTTGGTCCTATTAGTCGATTTTTTTTAAATTAAAGTTCTAGAGTCCAGAAGACTAGAAGAGTAAGTGTAGGGAAAGTTACGTTATTTATTTTGCTTGGAGTCCAAGTTTAGGAGTCCAGTAAAAGTAAAAATAAGAGTCTAAGTTAGGTTAAAAATAGGGGCTTCCTTTTATTTTCATGTATATGTGTATGTGTGTGTGTGTGTACCTTTATTTGCACCTACCGACTTTTAAAAAGAAACGTACACACGTGGGAGCAAAAAAGAGGGTATTTTTTGTAAATGGGTCAAAAAAAAGTACACCCCAATCGGTTAAGAGGACCCCTCGCAAAACTCTCGAGCAAAACCCTCTACTTCTTCCTCTTTCTCACCTCCAGTGAATCGTACAGCTCCGGTGAGTCGTAGCCCACCTGAACCCCACCTCTTGAAACCCATTGAAATCTCCTCTTGAAACCCACCTGAAGCCTCCTCTTGAAACCCACTTGAAACTAAGAAGTTGTTGTGACTTGCCGGAGCTAAGGAAGAAGAAGTCGTCCTCATCCTCCCAGCTTGCCAGAGCTAAGGAAGAAGAAGTCACCATCATCCTAGCCGCGACTTGCCGGAGCTAAGTAGGAAGAAGTCATTGCCGGCATCATCGGTGTCGTCGCAACTTGCCTGAGCAAAAGCAGAAGAAGAGGGTGTTTTCAAAAGAAAAATAATAATAAGTGGGTGCTCTTCATGGTAGGTGCTTTTCAAGATTCGGCAGGTGCAAATAAAGGTACCCTGTATATAAACTACTTGAAAATTATGAAATAGCGTGGAACTTTTTAGGAATTTTGAGGAATACAGAAAGAGATTGAGAGAAGAAAGGGACGAGACCCTTATTGCTGGGCAGGCTTTTCAACCTCCCTCTTGCTTCCATGACCCTTTTTAGGCTTGGTATACGCTGCGGAAACTGATACTTTTGAGTATCTCATATTACTGGATTTTGATGTCATTTAGACATTGTGGATAGCTGCGGGTCATAATCTTTTCTTACTATTTGTGAATTCTTTTTTCTGTGCAAGCCGACCCCAAATAGATCGATAAGGCTATGATGATGATGGCGATGATAATGTTCTTATTTTTTCTGTTAGGGATTATTGCTACTGTTCTCTAATCAATATTGCTGCTATAAAGGTGCATTGCATATGAATTTTTCTACTTGTTAAATACTATCCTAAATAGCAGTTAATCCCTAGGTATCACTGTGATCAAGGGCAGATCAGATCTGTGCTTCAGTGCAGAATTTTGGGCAGAACAGTGATCATTATCCCTGTTAATATTCTGTGTTTTTACACAGATTTGTTGGGCAGAAATCTGCACTCCTAATACTAGCAGGTCAGAGACAGTTCAGTAGTGTTTTTACATGCTTAACCTGATTTTAAAGTGGGTTTAATCTAATGGCCTGAGTTTGTAGTATTGTGGGCTGCTGATTCTCATTACAGTGCGAATCTAAGAAACACCATTTAACAAACAAGGACCACATTTTATTTTTTATGAAAAGACGATTGATCATCCATATTAAATAGATTTGCAGGTTTCAGCGTCAGTATTCTTGGATGCGATACTGTGATAGAATCATAGCTTTCTTTTGCAGAGATCTGATTTATATAAAAACGAACATTGGGCCAGGTCACAGAGTAACCAAATTTGGCAAGTAGCTATTCTCATGACATGCCATGTTCTGTATGAACTTTACCTGTTGATGGTTGATATAATGTATGGATGTAGGTCGACCCACACAGAGGACAATTATTTTAGTCCTTCCTCTATATCTAGATTTTTGGGCCATATTTATGGATATTACCTCGGGTCCATACTTTGTACCTGCACCCGCACCCATATCTGGATGTGCTTCGTATTGGATATGTTATGGTTCAAACTTATTTTTTACAGAGTTCCACATCTACTGCAATAGTTGCCGCTTAAAAATAGGGAAATTTTTTTTTTTTAAATCTGCAATAGTTGACTGGCATAATAACATTAAAACTTTTCCTAATAACTTGGTCAGGTTGGAACAAAGCGTGATAAAGCTACTGTTGATTCTACTACCAATCGGATTAACAGCGTACTTTTTAAGGTAAAAATATGAATATCTACTGGGACATGGATTAACAGGGTGGAAGTAAACTCGATTCTTATTCCCTTGGTTGTTATTACAGGTGAGGTCCCTTAGGATGAGTGGCTCTTGCGCTTTGAATCTTTGTGGAATTGCATGCGGGAGGCTTGATCTCTTTTACGAGCTTGGATTTGGGGGCCCTTGGTAGGTTATAAGTTCTGCGTTCTCAAAGACTTACGAGGGTCCATTGCTCGGTGTGATGGTTAAAGGCTTGGGCTATCAAGGGTGAGGACGAGGGTTTGAGTCTGGAGAGCAGCCACTTTGTGATTGAAAAGCCAAAGGTTAGGTATGCAGCCAGTCTCCACCCCTCCCAGCACCCGGTATGCTCAGGACCAGCACTGGGTGATGGCCGTTGGCTCAAAGAATAACTGATTCAACTTGTTATTGATGTGTTGATTTTTGTACTCAGGGATGTGGCTGGTGGAGTTGTCATTGTTCAAGAAGCCGGTGGTGTTGTGTTCGATCCGTAAGTCACTCTGCATTTATGGTGAAAGTTTGCCTTTTTCTAAGTTCTTATATTTTGACTATTTGGATATGTTGTTAAATAATGCACAGCCATTTCCAAGTTGATAGGTTGAACAGAGTGTTTGACACAACAGACCATGTTTAACCGATTGGCCTTGAGCATGCATGGTAAATCTAGCTGTCTTCAGTGTCAAACGAGTCCCAGGCTCCCAGCCTCATGTAACACGGACACTCTTTTTTTCAGGAAAAAACCTGTGTTACACTCTGTGATTGATATTTTACATCATAAAATATAATTGTATGAGCATGTGAGAATGTCTAGTTTCCTATGTCGAAGTGTGACACCTCGTATCTGCATATGGTTGAGATGGATACATGTTTCTGTTTGAGTTACATCGCACCCATCAAATTACGAAGAGAGATTTTCTCCTCATGGCATCCCATGATAGATCTATTCGCTGTAGTCATTATAAAATGTCCCTTGACGTGCATCATATTGCCAACTTGTCCATCAACTGTTAAAAGACAAGAATGTTTTTTTATTTTATCTTTAAGATGAAAATATAACTGGACGCAGAAGGCGTTGAAAAAGGCATGATACATTTTCTTTATATGTCCTTTTTTTCTTTAATTTTTCTTATGTCAAAATGTTGAATAAAAGTTTGTTCATCATTGCACCAGATCTGGCAGAGATTTCGACATCATGTCCCAGAGAGTAGCAGCATCAAACCCTAACCTGAAGCATGCTTTTGTCAATGCGCTTGAGGAAGCTGAGTAAGATCGCCAGTCTCCGAACTGGATTGAGCTTTTTTATATATTTATTTATATTGTCACCGATACTGCTGCTATATAAACTGTCTATGTCAAATTCGGTTGCCCAAGTTGTGCAATGATGAGCATGTTTTTTTGGCCATTTCCATCTTTTTCTTTTGGTTGGCGATGATAAATTCTAGTAGATTGCAATGTAATGTGATAACTAAAGGAGCGGATATATGCCCCACGCAGAAGGATGAAATTGAGATGAGCCACCATTTCAGTGTGAAGTTATACCCCAATGCTCTATTGATCCTATTTTGGCTAGGTCTTTGAGGACGATCCAGCAAGTTGATCAAACGCCACTTGATAGTATTTTGAGGACTGGCTACAGTCAGGTTCGTGATCAAAGGGAGACGCATGCCTGCTAAAAATGGATTCCACCATCCATAACGAACCGAGGGCGGTGATGGAGTTCAAACACCGAATAATAATCATACCATTCTGATAGGTTGATAGAAACAATCTTTTATTATACTTAATGCGTTCACAGTTTATGCAACAATCCATGTTGTTGGTTAGGTATATGCAGATAATGCAATATTACTACTTAAATCTACAGCCAACAATCAATCATGTAATGCTTAAGTGGGCGAGTGCAAAAACAATATTTCACAATCTTGTTCAAACTTGAATATGCTCCATCATCTTATTCAAAAATGAGTGTAATTAAGCTCTTATTGTCAACCTTCCTGCTTTCTGGCAGTATGGCATGCACAATATTACACTAAAGAAACAAAATACTAAAACCTATGATTATTTATATAACCATCAGATTGCTGTCAAATGTTGACCACGGCGAGATAGGGCGGCCATTCGCTCTAGTCATGTGGGACTCAAATCAGGTGACCATTTATATATATATATATATATATATATATATATATATATATATATATATATATTCTCATCGGTCAGATTCCCCCAAACAAATGGATTTAGATGCGACTTCTAATATTCTCGTACCATTCGACTTGCAATTCAACCCAAACAAGAAGCTAAGTGTAAAGCATTGATCCACTCTAAGCTCTATATCAAACGAAAAAACAAACAAACAAATAAAAAACTAGAATTCCAAAGCAAAGCCCACCGATTATCTGGTGGATCAAAAACTTGAATTGATCAAGTATAATTAAACATTGGAACACCTGCGCCCAGACAGATAGAGAGATCAAGTGCTCTCACTATCTTTATCATAATTTCCAACCAATCCCTCCCTTCTCATCTTCTCCTCCTTGGCTTTCCTACAGAACACCACCCAACTGTTCACCTCCAAAGCAATACAAACCCCAATCAAAGTGGAAAGAGCCAAACAATAAGATAACTTAGCATAAGAGCGGCTAGACTCCATAACGTCGAACCCCTGAAAAACGTTCACAACTCCAAGCACCACGCATGCATACCCTACAAAATGGTGGTATGACTTCCAGTACTTCCGAAACTTGTGTGTCGTTTTAGGCCGAAACAGTAGTGCCAGTGTCTGCATACTGCCCATACAAAATGCAGCCACCCCTACCTTCCGATGGGCCCCATAAACCACTCCAGGGGATGTGTCTCCTAGCCGTATCCCGATCGCAAACCCAATTGTCCCGATCAAGAATCCAACCAGTTGTATACCTGCATGCGCATAAAACCACGACGGCCCCACCGACGACATCTGCCGTAGGTACCGTGCGCCAAACGCTCCCGCGGGGAGCATGAATCCCCAAGATATTGCATTTAGAACGCCATGTACGATTTTCGATAAGTAAGCGGAGGTGGTGCTGGTACGGGCAGATGCAGCACCTGAGAGGATGTCGATGGTGGCAATGGAGCTGAGGTCAGTTATGGTAGTTGGGTGGATGGTTGGGGAGTAGCCTTGGACGTAGAGTCCGCGATTCCACACATGATTAATTCTGGTCGTCTTGTTATGTGTGAGTTTCAAGGTTGCATAGATTTGTACGGTGGCGCCATTACGCACGGTTGCGTGTTCGCTGTAAAGTGATGCGGAGGAGGCGACAAGGTGGATGTCGAGAGGGCGGGAGAGGAGTGGGGACCGCTGGAGTTTAACAGTGGGATCGAGGATGTAAGGGAGAACCACGAGGCGGCCAGAATTAGGGTCAGGGAAGGCAATGAGGGCTCGAGTCCCAGTCATTTCAGGGGAATTCGGGTTAATTCCCCAGGCGACCCAACCGGACGGGGAGATAAAGGTGCCGGTGAAGACAATGTCGAGAGTGGCATTTTGTGGGTGGAATGTCCATGCTATCGTGGCTTGTTGGGTGGGGAGGTTCATGCACTTATGAAAGGTTTTGGTGGCAGTTGTCGTCGCGCAATGAGCGGCAAAACTGCCCATTCTGGGCCGAGGTGACATGAAGAGTATGAAGAAGAAAAAGAAGAGCATGGTTGTGAAAGGAGGGGGGAGTTTGAACTTTGAAGGTGATTAATTTTTTGTGAAGGGAAGAAGGAGAAGAATAAGAGGTTTGAAAGTGAGGAATTTGCGGTGAAGGGTTAGTGTGGTTGTTCTCTAGGGGAATGTGGTGGGGTTGTCGTCCTTGTGGATTGATTATGGTTTTTAGGTTGTTTTGCTTATCTTTAAAGACAAGGGAGTGAGTGTGAGATGTGAAAGTGGGAGTGTGATGATTTGTTTGGTGTGGAAGATTGAGAGGTTATTGTTTAGAAGTCGGTAGTTTGTACTCTTCTTAATATTTTAGTAGTGGGGATCATGATAATAGAGTGTGTGCACCCACCTTGAAAATGATATATAGAGAGACAGAAGGGGAAAATACAACCGTCGGTAGTAAAAAATATATATATATATAGAGAGAGAGAGAGAGAAAATGAGAAAATACAATCGGTGGTAGTAAAAAAGTTGTCACTAAGGTGTCATATCACATGCCACGTGATATGGTCAATCCAAAACAACACCCGATTTGGGTTGATCGGCCTTGGAATATGCGATTTTAAAAAATATATAAATATTTTGACTCTTTTGCCCTCCATTGGATGGGTTAAAGAAAGGTAAAGCCCACCCAATTTGGTGTTTTGATTTTAGGAATCTTTGACCACATGTTTAACAGTGGATATATATTCGATAGAGCCCAATTTTTTTGGATGATACTTTATTGTTATAATTCAACTTGCCATCTCACCCGCTCCTCGTGATTGATGCCATGTGGTGTCAAATGGTCTAGCGATAGCGTTTTTTGCTACAATCGGTTGTATAGTCCCGAGTCTCATATATATATATATATATATATATATATATATATATATATAAGGACTGGGATGCCACCCATGGGGGTAGCATTTTCACGCTACCCACGAGTCTAGTAAGCGTGATGTGGCACCCAACCTAAAAATCAAGTGACACGGCAACTTAGAGGAGATCGATCATATTTCACCTAAAAATTTGGGCAAGATCCAATGCTTATCCATCATAAAAAATGTGGTCAAAGTTGAGAAAAATCAAATTTTGACCCATGATTTGAAGAGAAAAAAGTTCTAAAATCAAATTTGAAGAGAAAACCAGTGTTTGTTTGAAGATGGCGTACCACAGGATATGTGATTTAGCCATTGTGGGTAGCACTGTGGGTTACCCTCATGGGTACCATCCACTTTCCATATATATATATATATATATATATATATATATATATATATATATATATATGAGCCAGTATTGTAGAGCGCCACGTGGCATCGAAAACACTGTTTAGGTATCGTGTAGAGTAAAAAACCTTACCTTTTAAGGCTTCCGCCAAAGTTTGACCGATTGCAATTGCTAAAATTTCAAGGCTCAAAAATATACATAATGGAGATGAGCTTTGGAAAATAAAAAAGTGATGAAAGCAATGTTTTCGTGCTATATGTGTCATCAATTTGGTTTTCATGTCCAATTTTTGAGAACCGAACCTTTACATAAATATATATATATATATATATATATATATATATATATATATATAAAATACTGTTGACCTTGGGTTTGTGGCCTTTTAAGGCGTAGGATGAAATTTAATCTGCCTCATTCGTGCATTTATACTGCTCAGAGTCATTTGCCTTACATTTTCGTCCCCAAACGTGGTTGGAATGTATTCAGGGAAAGTTGTTTTTGTCGACCACATCATAAAATTTGCACTCACTTTTTGTGCTTGGCTATGAATGCGTTAAAATCGTATGGAATGTGTAAGAAGAGGTTTAATTTGGTCACTGCCAGAAGTACACAACTTTGCTTTGGTATCGCCCTAAAGTTATAGGAATAGTGGACCGCAAGGATCAAAATTTCGGTTTTCGTTTCGGTTTCGGAGGGGACTGAAATCTAAATTTTGGACCGAAATTTCGGCCGATAATTTGACCGAAATTTTGAATACCATACATATTTGGACCGAAATTTCGGTCATTTCGGCCGAAATTTTGATCCTTGGTGGACCGTGATCACCCTTTAAACAACAAATTGGTGTTTAAAATGATCTTATAAGACTAAAGCACTTCACTACATATTTTGTGATGAATCTAAATAATTCAAGTGGCTATCCATCTTTAAAACATGTCTCACCCACATAATCAGGCCTATAAGTTGACATGAACCATCTAATTGGTGAACTTTAATATTATAGTGTCATATTAGATTTTATTTATTTTAAAGTTTAGTTTCACATAGGTATTCATAGCCTCGTCTCTCCTCTTATAAGATCATGAGCCCCTCCAATCATTTTCAATCGGTTTTAAGATGAATACCTAAAGTGACGCTGGACCCTTGCAACTGATAGCAGAGGCCGGGCACAAACCAAGAAACCAAAACAATCAAAGAAAGTATATATCCGATGGTTCAAATTTCCAAAAGGTGTAATTTTAGGGCCCACTTCAATTGAACTTTTGAGCCATTACTTTAATGACTTGGATTTCTCGTAGCTTATACCTTTAATGGTTGAGACAAGTGCGCACCCACCAAGGAACGACTTGGGTATGCTACCCAAGTCCGTGAGTTCGAGTAGCGACTCCACTTCTACGATAAAAGGATGTCACGTAAGGTGAGTAATCTATTAAATACTCGTGGTATGGTGGGGGCAAGGGCATCCCTTAGGAACTAGCCCAAGCGGAAGCACTTCGGCACTTGGGAACTAGTCCAAGCGGAAGCACTTCGGATACGCTAAATTATCAAAAAACAAAAAAAAAAAGTTTGAGGCATGTGCCTGCAATTTAGCTTCTTAAATCTCGTAATGGGATTAATTTGAGATTTAAAAAAAAAAGACTGTGCCGTGATAGATTATTTCTTGATTTAGGGAAATAATGCTCTGTTCTTCAAGTTCCGACCTATAGCTTAGTTGAAAGGCTCATGGTGACGCAAAAATTTATCTTCCGTACGCTATCGGTAGCAGCATCCATGAGTCGAATCTTAGACAGGCTGATTTCTTTATTTATTTGAGTCGACCCACCAATCAACTAGAGCCTCAAACTAGAGGCTTAGCTACCTGTTGACGGCTCTTACCTAACAAAGAAAAAGGAACTTAAACTTGACTTAGTATAGGGATTTATGTTACTTGGGGTGGTCTATCTTCTCTTTTTTCATTAAATACCATAAAGATTCAATAGACTAGCTTCAAAGTAACAAATGATGTTTATATATATATATAGACTAGTTTCAAAGTAGCAAATGATGTTGACATATGTCTCTTGGTGACTGGTGAGTAAGGATTAAGGATCTCAATGGGCCCGGCCAGCCATAATTTAGCCCGGCACCCAGCCCCAAAAAGCCAGGTTTTTAATGGTGCAAGCTCGGCAGCTGACTGGACCGGATTAATTATGCTCTAACCTGGGATAACTCGGGCCGGGTTTGGACTAAATGCCTAAAACTTCACCAGACCCGACCCTGATATTAATGTAGTGTAAACTTTTTATCAGGCCCGACCCTGATATTAATGTAGTATAAATTATATAATTTTGTATGTATACTAAGCAAGTAAGCAGGGCATATCTTTAGGTTAAACCGTTGAGTGGTATAATCTCTGAAGCATTTTAGTAAAGAGAATTATAAAAAAAAACAATTCTTGAAAATCTAATATACCAGTAATCTTAGATGTTTTTGAACTGCTTCGAATCATACAATGAAAATTATAATGATACTACATAGCATACATTCCCAAAAGTATCCCGAGTACCAATAGCACCTAGTGCTCTGGCCGCTTAGCCAATTTTTTTTTGGGAGGACGAGCTTTTGTTGTGGCGAGCGTGAGTGCCTTTTGAGTCACCAATACCAGTGTTTTAAAAATCAAAGCGGATCCCCAACCGATGGGTCAGACAATCTGATTCGCATAAGAAATAGAACTTTCGATTTTTTCTTGTTGAACCGTTGGACTGGGTGGTTCAACATAATCGACCAATTCATCATTTTTATGTGATTTTTATTAAGAGAAGATTGGCATCACCATTCATTATCACCATTGTGAGAGTAATTTTTTGGGAAATTTTCTAAAGAATACTTTTAAATACACTCAGGGATCTTGTAGGGCGCCAATGCTGAAAGCCCATCGACTACTTTTAATAAGATGATAGAAATAGTATTTCATCCCAATCTTTTATATAATGGATCTTGAGATTTTGAGCCTATATAGTCATTTTTATTTTTTTTTCACGCTGCACACATCTAAACAAAAGTGAGCTTAAAATCAGGTTTGAACATAATAAGTGCCACATGATGTTAAGGTCACTTTTTTGCGATCTGTGCCAAATGAAATAAAAAATTGACTGTTTGAGTGGAAGATTGGGACGAAAAATGATCTCCATCGCCTCATTCAAAGCAGTCAATAGGTTTTAAGCGTGGGCACCCTCAAAGTTTCAATGGGTGTATTTAAATTTTGGACACTTTAGAAAACAATGCCTCGAAAATAAACTTTTTAGCAAAAAAGACCCGACCTCAATTTTTTTTTTAAATTGGTGCTTTCACGGTTTTCTAAAGTTTCAAAATCTGTCAAAGCACCGTTTTTCTAAAACGCTTAAGGTCAGATCTTTTTTGGTAAAATGTTTGTTTTTGAGGCATGTTTCTCTAATTATCCCTTAAATTTTAAAGTTATTCTTTTTTAAAAGAAGCCCGGGGATATGGGTTGGAATGTATGGTGGATCCATGCATTCCAATCAGGTGAGGTCCATGTGTAAACTATCGAGGAGATCGGGTAAATATCCTCCCTTAAACAATCATTTGCAAGAAAATAACCTCCCTTTAAACTTATTTTTGTAAATCCTCCTCAAATTTTTATTAATATCTTCTAAACTCTATATTCAAAACTTACACATATACATCCTCATCAAAAAAATAAATTCTTATTCATATATATATCCCCTCAACTCTAAACATGATATAATTTAATATAAAAATGTCCCTCCATATTGAAGTAATGCAAAACACTACCTCTTCACAAAGTGTTTTATATATGTATATATGCTCCTGAAGACTAGTTATTAGGGACTGAAGCAAGTAGCGACAAAATAAAAATTCTCATTTTCTCCAAATCATTTTATGAAAATGCTCTTGACGTATTTTTCCAAAATGACTAATGAAAGACTAGTCATTGGAGAATGAAGCAAGTAGCAACAAAATCAAAAAAATTATTTTCTCCAAATCATTTTATGAAAAAAGGCAAACTGATTGTTAGTAAAAGAAAAGTTTTTTTTTTTTTTTTGTACACTTTTTTTTTTCTCCAAAAAAAGCAAAAGTATAAGATTAGCCAAATATTTTAGGGGATAAATTAAATAGACAAATTTGGAACACATTATTGAATAAAAAGTTTAACTTGTTTGTGTCTCCCTCAATGAGGTACAAAATCCGCACAAGAATCCGGTCCAACTTCATATGAGTGAATTTTTTGTTCCGATATGGGTATTTGCTATCGAAAATTTGATTCCATTGTTAAAATAATTGACTGTCTTGAATCAGATGACAATAGAGATCATTTTTCATCCAAATCTTCTACACAAAAGATCTTGAGATCATGACCTACCTATCAGAACATCAAATGTTGGTCTACATGGAAAACATCCCCAAAAGTGAGCCAAAAACCCTTCTCATGGTGATTTTTTTTTTTCTTTTTGGGATGTGTGATACAAGGAATTAACATTTAGTCATCTAATAAATTGTGAGAAAGATTGGGACGAAAAAATGATCTCCATCATTATATTCAAGGAAGTTAGCAGTGTTTACTCTGGAACCATCAATTACGGAAATCGAACCTTCAGTTGCATGTACTATGAAAAAGGAAAGGTCAATGATATCTTGCTATTCATTGACAAATATATTGTATTAATTGTATATTTGTTTAGTTGCCTTTTATACTTGGACTACAAGCTTGATACTGTCAATCCATATTTTTTTCACCATTCTGATCATCCAGGAATGGTGTTTGTTTCCAAGCCCCTCAATGGGGATAATTATTCAACATGGTGTAGAATCATGACGATTTTTTAAACGCTAAATCCAAGTTATGTTTCATAGACGGGACCACCACAATGTCGCCTGCCACATCAAAATTAGACGACTATGCTTCATGGAAAAAATGCAACTATAGGATCCTCTCTTAGATTCTCAATTCACTCACACAGAATCTTACAGACAATGTCATTTTTTCAACCACCGCCCAAGAGGTCTAGGAAGACCTTCGGGATCGTTTTTCTCAAAGCAATGCCCCTCATATTTTTCAGATTGAGAGGGGCATTGCTTGTCTTGCTCAAGATCAAATGACTGTTGCAGCTTATCACTACACAAGGCTAAAAAAATTATGGGATGAACTAGGGTCCTACAACGACACTATTTGCATTTGTGGGGCGGACCATAAGAGACGCAAATTGATACAATTCCTCATGGGACTCAATGAGTCCTACAGTGCAATCCGAGGGCAAATTTTGTTAATGAATCCACTACCTGATGTTACCAAGGCTTACTCTTCCATTGTACAAGAGGAGAAGCAGTGAAGCTTGGGGGCTGCACGTGAGACGATGGAGAACTCAGCCATAATTGTTCAAAGGGCTGAACCAATAGCTCTGGATATTCGGCGTGGACAAGGTTCTTCTTCTCTTTCCAACCCATCTAATCGAAAACCTTTGCATTGCTCTTATTGTGATCGTGATCATCATGTACGAGAAACATACTGGAAGTTGAATGGGTACCCACCAGAACACCCTAACACATGCATCGACCAAGTCTAATCAAGGAAACACTCATTTCAAGCGCAATTATAGCCATCAATCTTTAGTCAACAATGTCAAGGAAAGTCGAATAATGCAGGAAGTGTTGTCGATAACAAATTGGCTCTCTGAATTGCAAATCCAGCAAATCCTAGCTATCACCAACAAATCTTATCCAACAATCTAACAAATCCGATCCTTCCCCACCAGTCCAACAATCCTCACCACCGGAATCAATTTTTCCCATCCAACAACACTCACCTCCGGATCCAGTTTCTACTCAACCATCACCTGCCGGTCCTCCTCCTGAACCCATTTTACGTCGTTCTCAATGACCTCATCACCCTCCCACGGCTTTAGGTGATTATGTATGCAACCAAGTAATGTCACCCAACCATTTGCCGCCTTTGTCATCTGGTCCACAAAAAGGTACGCAATATCTCCTCTGCAATTTTGTCTCTTATCATCGTTACTCACCACAACATCTCTCCTATACTACTACTATCAGTCAAGATATTGAGCCTACATCCTATATCGAAGCAGCTTCTCATTCCCATTGGCAAGAAGCAATGCAATCTGAATTGACCGCTTTAAAAGCCAACCACACTTGGTCCCTCAGTTCTATTCTTCCTAGAAAGAAGACTATTAGTTTTCTTTGGGTTTATAAAATCAAACAACACTTGGATGAACCTATTAAGTGTTTCAAAGCTCGCTTGGTTGCAAAAGGTTACACACAGCTGGAAGGTATAGATTACCATGACATTTTTTCTCCCACTGCCAAAATGATTATTGTTCGTTGTTTATTGGCTTTAGCAGCTGCCCAGAATTGGTTTCTTCACCAACTTGATGTCAACAATGCTTTTCTTCATGGCAATCTCCATGAAGAAATTTATATGTCTCCACCTCCTGGTCTTCGACGACAGGGAGAGAATCTAGTGTATCGCCTTAACAAGTCGTTATATGGGTTAAAACAAGCTTCCTAACAATGGTTTGTCAAGTTCTCTACAGCTATCCAAGCTGCTGATTTTGTTCAATCCAAAGTCGATTACTCATTATTTATATGTCGGAAGGGCAAATCTTTTATAGCTTTATTTATATATGTCGATGGCATTCTTATTACAGGTAAAGATGTCAATGTCATATTGGCTTTCAAGCAATTTCTACATAGTCATTTTCGAATTAAAGATTTGGGTGATTTGAAGTAATTTCTGGGCATCGATGTTTCTCGGTCGAAGAAAGGCATTTCCATCTCGCAATGAAAATATGCTTTGAAAATTTTAAAAGATGGTGGATTTGTGGGTGCTAAACCTGGGAACTTTCCCATGGAACAAAACTTAAAGCTCTCGGATTCAAGAGAATTGCTTAAAGATCTGTCTCAGTATAGGCGACTTGTTGGACGCCTAATTTATTTAACTATTACCCGACCATATATCACCTATTTATTTCATGTATTAAGCATATTCATGCATGCACCACACATACCACACATGGAAGTTGCCTTGCGTGTATTGCGTTATTTGAAAAGCAATCCAAGACTAGATTTATTTTTCCCTTCTCAGAATGATTTATCTTTGTGAGCTTTTTTTTATTCGAATTGGGTTGGTTGTCCAACATCTCGTAGATCCACTACGGGTTATTATATTTTTCTGGGATATTCTCTTGTTTCCTGGTGGACAAAGAGGCAAAAAATCGTATCTCTCTCCTCAGGAGAAGCTGAATGCAGAGCCATAATAGGTACATGTTGTGAATTATCTTGGCTACGCTCATTGTTGAAAGATTTGAGAATATTACATCTGAGGCCTGTTGGATATTTTAAAGGTTTTAAAAAATAAGCTTTTGAAATTAGGATTTGTCCCACATCGTGTAAACTCTTTTTTGGGTTTGGCTTATATTTCTTTGTCTTGGCTCAAGGCTTGTAGCCTTCACCCAGGGGGCACCGAATTTTGTAGCTTCCACCGCCATGCAACCCATCAGTCACACACACACAGCTGCCGCACGAGCCGAGCCGGGTGGGGACGGACGGGATTTTGCACGCACGCATAAACTTTTGAATAAGTGTCTAACCACCCATTTAAATTTTAAACGGATATGTCTTATCCGACTGCTCGCTTATATGCTACGGATATGTCCGTCGATTCTGATATGTCCGTTCGGTTACACCCATTTTATCTATAAAAGGGCCCCAAGACCCCTCATTTTAACACACTGCATATTTTCACAAATTTCTTTAAGCTTTCTCCTTCTCAGAGTTCCGCTTTAGTTTTTTTGGTGTTGGTTATGATCGATTCACCAAATCGATCACACTGACATTACGCCGGTTCGTTGTATCCTGGAACCGATTTTTGCATTGGTGACCACTAGATCATAGTGGTAGGGGCAAATCTCGGTTTAAAGACAACGATATTTAACGTGCCTCGAATCGGATTAGCGTATATTTTAATTTCAATCTTTATCTTCTTCTGCAACCTGAACCTATTTTTCTAACAGTTTAAACCGAGATTTATGGCTCATATTCTGTCCTCCACTTCTGCTCTAGTGAATGATAAGATTCATCCAGCGCTGCCTAACAACATCCACAAGTTAGACAATTTTGATGGTTCGAATTTCAAACGGTGGCAACAGAAATTGCATTTTCTGTTAACCACACTAAAAGTTGTATACGTTATTACAATTCCGTGTCCGACTATTACCGAATCATCCACCTCGTCAAGGCCGTAAAAGCGTAAATGGACGACGATGACGACTACACTTGCAAAGGCTACATTTTGAATGCATCGTCGGATTCTTTGTTCGACGCTCACCGCTTCTTATACTTGAAGGAACTCGATGCACTCGAGAAGAAATACAAACCAAGATGCAGGTATAATTTTATATTATCACCAATTTTTAATTTTACGATGGTTGATGATAAACCTATTCTTAGCCAAGTTCATGATTTTCAAGTTATTATTAATTATATGGTTGCTAATGGTTCTCATTTCGATGAGGATTTTTCGTTGGTGCGGTAATCGCCAAGTTGCCTCTATCATGGAAAGATTACCAAAAATCCTTGCGTAATAATGAGAAGATTTCTATGGAAGATCTTCTCCTTCATTTACGTATTGAGGAAGAATCCGAGTTAGGGACAAAACAGAAGATCACATTGATATGACATCAAAAGCACACTTGGTTGAGTCTAAGGTTGTTAGTGGACCGTCCCAAGAAGAGGAAGAGAGGATATTCTCATTCTAAGGAGAATAAGAAATTGCCAAGGAGAATAAGACCATGGTACCAAGAATGGTGGTTGCTATCACGTGGGAAACCCGGACATTTCAAACGGGATTGTCGCCTCAAGAAGTTGAAGAATCGCGTTAATGCGGAAGTGAAAAACAACTTCAGAGCCGCTTCTTTCTAAGTCAACTGCTGGTGACATCAATGAATGGTGGATCGTCCGGTGCCACAAAACATGTGTGTAATAATCGTGACATGTTTGTGACTTATGACAAAGCTGATGATGATCAAGATCTCTTCATGGGAAACTCATCTACGGCAAAGATCATAGGACATGGAAAAGTGAAATTAAATTTCACATCCGGAAAAGTCGTTACACTCACTGATGTGCTCCATGTACCCGATATCTGTAAGAATCTTGTTTCGGGTGGTTTATTGATTAAACATGGTTTTAAACTTGTATTTGAATCAGATAAGTTTATCTTATCTAAAAATGGTGAATTTGTTGGAAAAGGATATGCCATGGGAGGCACGTTCAAACTCAATGTAACTGATCCCTTCAATAAAATCTCATCTTCTTCTTACTTGGTCTCTGTTTCTAATTTATGGCATGATAGATTAGGACATATAAATTATAGGTCTATGAAATGTATGGGTAACTTAGATTTAATTCCAAAACATGAATCTTTTGCTAGTAGTGCTTGTAGTATATGTGCTAAGACTAAAATTACTAGAAAACCTTTTCCTAGTGTTATTAGAAATTCATGTTTATTAGATTTAATACACAGTGATATTTGTGATTTAAATAATGTTCCTACTAGAGGAAAAGCGATTTTATTACTTTTATAGATGATTTTTCAAAATATACTCATATATATTTATTAAATACTAAAAATGAGGCTTTTGAAAAATTTAAGGTTTATAAAGCTTTAGTAGAAAATCAATTAAATAAAAGAATAAAAGTCATTAGATCTGATCGGGGTGGAGAATACATGTCAAATGAATTCTCCGATTTCTGTGAAATTCATGGAATTCGTCATGAGGTGACGGCTCCTTATACGCCACAACAAAACGGAGTTGCCGAGAGAAAAAATAGAACATTAGTAGAAATGACTAATGCATTATTAGTTAATGCTAATTCCGATAAAAATTTATGGGGTGAAGCTTTATTAACTGCTACTCATATTTTAAATAGAATTCCACATAAGAAAAGTTTAATTACACCTTATGAACTTTGGAAGAATCGAAAACCTAGTTTAGCCTATTTTAAAGTATGGGGGTGTAGGGCACTTGTTAGATTAGTAGATCCTAAAAGACCTAAGATAGAGATTAGATCTATTGAGTGCATTTATTGGCTATGCACAAAATAGTAAAGCTTATAGATTTCTAGTTATGGAATCT
The DNA here is from genome assembly GCA_021018995.1 of Chloranthus sessilifolius. Lineage (NCBI taxonomy): Eukaryota > Viridiplantae > Streptophyta > Magnoliopsida > Chloranthales > Chloranthaceae > Chloranthus > Chloranthus sessilifolius. Next base: position 2,670,112 of record JAJIZI010000016.1, on the reverse strand, counting down.
AATGATAACATCGATAAAAATACTATAATAGAATCTAGAGATGCTATATTCTATGAATCTAAGTTCACTACTCTAACTAATAAATTAAATATTAAAAGTAAATCTTATGAAGATGGAAAATCTTCTAAATCTAAAGAAGTTATTGAATCTTCAAGTGATGAAGAGGTCATCATTGAACCTCGACGAAGTAAGCGACAACGATTTGAAACTAGTCTATCAAAAGACTATTATATCTATTTGATTGAAGGAAATAGGACCAAAAGTACTAAGAAACATTTGTGTCTAAATGTAGACGATGATCCTATCACTTTTAACGGCCGATTTAATGAAATCTAGAGATAATGCTTTTGGAAAGAAGCTATCAATGATGAAATTGATTCAATAATGGGAAACAAAACATGGAAATTAGTAGACTTACCGTATGATCTAAACCCATAGGATGTAGATGGATATTTAAAAGAAAACTTAGAATGTATGGAATTATAGAAAAATTTAAGGCACGATTGGTTGCCAAAGGATATAGACAAAAGGAAGGTGTTGATTATTTTGACACCTACTAATTGCTAGAATTTCGACTATAAGACTTCTAATTGCCTTAGCTTCTATACATAAGTTACAAATCCATCAAATGGATGTTAAAACCGCTTTTTTAAATGGTGATTTAAAAGAAGAGGTCTATATGGAACAACCAGAAGGATTTGTTTTACCTGGACAAGAAAAGAAAGTCTGTCAACTTATTAAATCTCTATATGGGCTCAAACAAGCACCAAAACAGTGGCATGAAAAGTTTGATAATACTATTACCAATTTTGGATTCAAAACTAATGAAGCCGACAAATGTATATATTATAAATTTTCTCATAATAATGGTGTTATTATATGTCTTTATGTAGATGATTTACTTATTTTTGGAACTAATTTAGAAGTTATTTTACAAACTAAAAACTTCTTAAGTTCATCTTTTAACATGAAAGACATGGGTCAGGCAGATGTAATTTTGGGAATCAAAATTATAAGAAATGAAAATATATTAACTTTAACTCAATCTCATTATGTTAAAAAGATTTTGAAAAGATTTAATTATTTTGATTTGAAATCTGCCAATACACCTTTAGATATTAATCTTAAATTGACTAAAAATGATGGACTGTGTGATTAGAATATGCAAGGGTTATTGGTAGCCTTATGTATGCAATGCATTGTACACACTGACCGGACATCGATTTGGCAAAGAAGTTAAGTAGATTTACAAGTAACCCTAGTTCTATTCATTGGAATGCTATTTCGCATGTTTTTAGATATTTAAAAGGTACTATTAATTATGGTTTAAAATTTTCTGATTATCCTCACGTTTTAGAAGGATATAGCGATGCAAGTTGGATATCTGGTTCAGAAGAATCAAAGTCTACAAGTGGATGGATATTCACTTTTGGAGGTGTCAACGATCTCATGGGGATCAAAGAAGCGATTTGCATCACACATTCTACTATGGAATCAGAATTCATTGCCTTAGCGGCAAGTGGAAAAGAAGCAGAATGGTTACGAAATTTACTACTAGAAATTTCAATTATGATTAAACCATTGCCACCTATCTCTATACATTGTGATAGTGAAGCAACACTATCAAAGGCTTATAGTCAAACGTATAATGGAAAAAAATACACATTGGTCTAAGACATAGCTATGTAAAACAATTACTTAGAGATGGAGTAATCTCAAGAATTGGGGTCGTCTCAGAAAACCCGCGGATCCGCTACTAAAAGCCTTGAGATGGGATTAATAAAACTTCAATCGGGATGGGTTTAAAGCCATTAAACCTAAACAGCCATTTATGATGGGAACCCTACCTAATATTTGTTTAATCAATGTTTAGGTTCAAAGGGAAAAACAAGTCGTAAATCCGTGGCAGCTGAAGGACACTACATTGATGAGAAATATATCTCATATACATCCCAGGAAGGGTAGTGTTTCACCTGTAATGGATAAGGGAAGGTAGAGCATTGCTCTTAACAGTCCTATAACACTATGTGTTGAGATGTTACAGTTACAGGGACATCTCTTATAGCTGCGCCTATATAAGTGTGAAGGTGGAGCCGCTTTCAATGAGACTTGGCTTTATCTCATAAACACTTACGAAAACCAGGGTACTAGCATAGGGCCTAAATGTGCTAACCTTTTATTGAACACCAAAATATATGAAATATGTGTGTGAAATAATTCCGATTTGTCATATAAGATCGTTAGTTCAAGACTTAGTTTCACTAAAAATCTTGATAAATTTTGAATTATTTTCACTAAAGTGAAAATTCAAGTCTGTAAGACATTTTCATTTATGCACATTTTCTAGCGTTACTCTATTTCAAATCTTTAAAATAGTGGGGGATTGTTTATTTTTTTTAAGAAAAGTTTTTTTTATATTTTAAATCTTTAAAATAGTGGGGGATTGTTGGATATTTTAAAGGTTTTAAAAAATAAGCTTTTGAAATTAGGATTTGTCCCACATCGTGTAAACTCTTTTTTGGGTTTGGCTTATATTTCTTTGTCTTGGCTCAAGGCTTGTAGCCTTCACCCAGGGGGCACCGAATTTTGTAGCTTCCACCGCCATGCAACCCATCAGTCACACACGCGCGCGCGCCGAGCCGGGACGGGCACGTGCACGTGTACGTGGCGTGGCGATACGGTAATTTAATTAAACTTTTGAATAAGTGTCTAACCGCCCATTTAAATTTTAAACGGATATGTCTTATCCGACCGTTCAGTTATATGCTATGGATATGTCCGTTCGGTTATACCCATTTTATCTATAAAAGGGCCCCAAGACCCCTCATTTTAACACACTGCATATTTTCACAAATTTCTTTAAGCTTTCTCCTTCTCAGAGTTCCGCTTTAGTTTTTTGGTGTTCTGGTTGCGTGATCAGATTCACCAAATCTGATCACACGGATACGCTGCCGGTTCGTTGTATCCTGGAACCGATTTGCCGGTAACCTATTGGTGACCACTAGATCATAGTGGTAGGGGCAAATCTCGGTTTAAAGACAACGATATTTAACGTGCCTCGAATCGGATTAGCGTATATTTTAATTTCAATCTTTATCTTCTTCTGCAACCTGAACCTATTTTTCTAACAAGGCCAACATTGTTATATTGTGATAACATAGTTGCCTTACATATAGTTGTCAATCCCGTTTTCCACGAAAGAACCAGACATACAAAAATAGATTATCATTTTATTCGTGACAAAATATAAGATGATTCAATTGTAACCAAACATATTGCATCAACAAATCAACTTATGGATGTGTTCACCATGCCATAGGGAAAGGAAGCTTTCTTAATTATGATACGTAAGTTAGGAGTTCCTAACATTCACTCTCCAACTTGAGGGGGAGTGTAAAAAAGGAAAGGTCAATGATATCTAGCTATTCATTGACAAATATATTTGTTTAGTTGTCTTTTATACTTGGACTACCTAGAATAGATTAGCATGATTGTAGGAAATCTCTTCTATAAAGTTACATCTCCTGATTCAATAAATTCAATTCAAAGGAAAATATTATTTTTCTTCTTTACATATGCCCGTACCCTTTTTATTTTCTTTCTTTTTCCTTTGTGAAATATGTTGTACGCTTATTAGAACTTTGCTTTAATTTGCCTCTTGCAGACTTCTTTTCTAAGCCCACTTGCATGCCTACTATATAATTTCCTTCCCCTAAAAGCCAATTAGCATGGAAAGTTACAAGCATAGTAACCAAGTCGGGTTCAGAGATAAATCTGCTTGGAAAAAGTTTGAAAAAGCTCCGGAAAAGTAGTCAAATTTGGGGAGATGATGAGAGAAATTTGAAAAAACAAAAAAGAAAACTTGTAAAAATATGTTAATTTAAAATTAAAAAATGGGGAATTTTTTTAAGAAAAAATCAGGAAAATAAAAAATAATTTATGAAATTCATGAATAATTCTCAAAATTTATAATTTTTTGAAAAATCACGAAAAAATTATAATTTTATTCATTTTTTTCAAAAAAATTGTGAATAATTCGCGACTTTTTCAAAGATTCGGAGAATTTGGTCACTATGGTTACAAGGATCAATTTAGCCCAAAAGCATATCAAAATCTACTTATTCGAAATTTCAAGACCCCTCAAATCTATAAAATTCGGCCAAATGTACTTAGCGCATCCTCTGTCAGTGCAAACTTTGAAATGCATGAAAGTCTACATGCGTCATAAGGTTACGCAAACATGCAGTTCACTTTCCTGCCCAACGTGACCAAACACCCATCTTCGCAGAGCTCCAAAGAAAATAATATAATATTTTCCAGTCCAACTAAGATTCATAAGTTCAATCCATCAATTGTGTTTCCCCTAATGAGGTAAAAAGGCTACACAAAATTCTATATATATAAAAAATAATAATAATATAAATAAAATAAAAGCTATACAAAATTCTCGTTCAAATGAGGGATTTTTTTTTTTTTTGTTATTATGTCATTTTCTTTTGTTAAATGTGTTGGATTAGTTTATCCTCTTTTAAAAATTTTGAATGGCTACTTGGACTCCACCTCTTACAAATTTCATTTTTAAGCCTTGCATGCCAACTTTATCATTTCCTTCCCCTCCAGGCAATTGGCAATTATAAGATTAATACTCTATAAAAAAATTTCCAATTACATTATTAAATAAAATAATAGCTTTTTATAAAACAAGGATTATTTTTACAATATTTTTGTGTAGTATACTACTTCAAAAAGTTGTAGAAAAAAAAATTGTCACAATTTTTTGAGCTCCAATAAGACATTCGGTCAGCATGTAAGAAACATTTGTAGTTGAAATTTTTGAATCATCCTTCTTCCCAATTAAATGCACAATTTTATTATGCTATAAGCAAATTATAGAAGGATATTTTCGTAATTTTAATTATAAACGTTACTCATACAAGTTGATCAAATCATATTTTCCTTCACACATTGACTTAATGACTTTTTGAGGACCTTGAAAATTGTGATTTTTTTCTATGACACTAAAATATTCTTCAAATAGTCTTATTTTTAAACTTTTCTCAAAATTAATCTAAAATTTCTGTCCAACTAAGAGTCACAAGTTTAGTCCGTTGTTCCTGTCTCCCTTAATGAGCCACACAACCTCAACTGAGAATTTTTTTTATTTTTTGTTCTTCCCTCCTTTTCTTTTGTGAAGTGTTGGACCAATTTACCTTTTTACAAAAAATTATGTATGCCCACTGGGACTCCACTTTGCCTCCTACAAACTTCGTTTCAATGCCCACTTGCATGCCTACTTTATCATTTGCTTCCCATTGGAGGCAAGAGACATTGGGTACAAGTTCTCTTTAGCTGCTAAATCCTATCAAAATCTAGTGTTTGCAAAAAGTTAAAGGCCCCTGAATTCTATGAAATTTGGATGAATACATCACTAAATAAAATAATCATACACTTCCGTCCAACTAAGATCAGTTGTTTAATTTGTTGATTGTCTCTTAAGTCTTAATGGTACAAAAGCCACACAAGAATCTAGTTTAACTTTAGATGAGAGTAAATTTTGTGATTTTTTTTTTGTTAATCTCTCCTTTTCTTTTCTGAAATATGTTGGATCAATTTATCTTTTCGGAAAAAAATTGTATGCCCATTGTGGCTTCACTTCATCTCTAGCACACTTTGTTTCTTCTAAGCCCACTTGCTTGCCTACATTTCCTTGGCAATTGGCATTATAAGGTTGCAAGTGATAACCAATAGAGAGACCGGGCCTTGGTGCAATGTCAAGTGTTGTCTGCCCAAAGCGATATGTCACGAGTTTGAGTTTGAGAAATCACCCTCTCCAAAATGAGGGTTAAGGTTGCCTACCATTTCCCTCTCTCAAACCATACTAAAATTGAAAACCATGTGCACCGGATAACCCTTTTAGTTGCTAAATTATATCAAAATCTAGTGTTTGCAAATTTTGAGGTCCCTAAAATACATTAAAGTTAGCTTTTGACAAGATTTGGTGGATCAAGGCCACTTTGTAAGTGATGGTGCCTATGAAACCCCATTATTAAACACCTTCCCAGGAAATTAGTGTATTACCACTCTTCACTTGCATTACCTAAAATGTCTTCCACTTCCATTACCTAAAATGACATTGCTTAAAGATATGATCACCAATTTGTGGATATAATGTAGAAATTCAATGGGCCTAATTCAGCCTTACAAAACCGACTTGTAAGGTGAGGAGTGCCCAGCTTGTATATAGCTCAAGACCACCAAGTCCACCAGCAATGTGGGACTATTCTAACATACAATACTTCAGTTATTTCATCATGTGTAAACTTCACATGCCAAACAGAGTTGGCCCTCAGGTCTCCAGCTGAGAACAAATTCAATACATGTTTCTCACTATGTATGGCTTTAACTCATTAGTTATGACTTACGAAAAAGTTAATGGTTGTACCACTATTCGCGCCTACAAGATTATTTAGGGCGCGCCTACAAGATTATTTAGGGCGTCTAAGTATGAAACTCATTAATTGCTTGGAATCATATGATAGAGATCGTTTCTCACCCCAATTTTCCACATAATGGATCTTAAGATCATCAACGTACCATCAGACAATCATCTTTTTATTCCAAGTGATACAAATCTCAAAAAAGTGGCCTTCAAAACACACGGCACACATCACGCTCAAATGTGATTTTAGAGTCCTTTTTTATTATATTTGTGCCATGTGAAATCAAAAATTGTTCATCTGATTGTATGCTCGTGGCCTCAAGATTCATTATGTAGAAATTGGAGTGAAAAATGGTCTTCATCATCTGATGGTATGCTCGTGGTCCCAAGATTCATTATGTAGAAAATTAGAGTGAAAAAATGGTCGACATCATCTAATTCTAAGCAGCCGATGGGTTTCAAACATAGGCGCGAATAGAGTTACCCATAAATTAATAGCGAAAACAAAAGGGTACCTCCATTCACGCCTACAAGTTTACTAAAAGTGCCTACATTTGTAACCCAATCAAACCCATTGACAGGTTAGTATCAGACAATAGAGATTGGTTTTCACTCCAATCTTCCACATAATGGATCTTGAGACCATGGGCGTACCAACAGACAGTGAGTTTTTTTCCTACATGGCACAGATTTGACAAAAGTGGCCCTGAAATCACGGGCACATATCATTGTCAAATGTGATATTAGGGGGCATTTTTAGGGATAAGTGTTGCGTTGAATAAAAAACTCATCATCTGATGATAAGCTTATGGACGCAAGATCCATTGTGAGGACGATTAGAGTAAAATCGATCTCTATCGTCTGATTCAACCTGTCAAAGGATTTGAGCGGGTTTCAAATGTATGCTCTTTAAACATGTAGGCCGAAACCAAGCCACCCAAAACAAAATGAGGTCTCACGTTGGATGTGTAGAAGTAGTTGCTCCCATGGTCGAAGGAATGAAACAATACAAGCACAAGAAAGATGAAGGTAGGGCATGAGACATCCCATCAAAAATCGGTGGTTAAAAATTTATGTCAAGAATGGGATTCGAACCCATGCCCTTTCGGACCAGTACCTGAAACTGGCGCCTTAGACCAACTCGGCCATCTTGACTTAAGAAAAGTTTTGCATGAAAATAATATATATTGTTTTTTTAATGCATATCTGCAGTCGCATACATTTAGTCCATCATAACAAATCAGTTGTCGAGTTATGGACAGGGAATAATTTGGGACGTGATCAATGCCACATGTACAAAATTGATGATCCATGAGCCAAAGGTGATCCATTAGAATGTGTGGAAACTATCTGGGCTTTGTTCAAAAAAATAAGGTTGCCAATCGGTTGGGTCAGTCCGTTGGTTGACCCATCCGACCCATTTTTGAATAGGGTCAAACTTATTTGTTCGACCATTGGGTCTGATCAGGTTGAGCTTTTATCGGATCTGACCTAACTCGATAAATTATCTATATTTCATAAGGTTGTAAAGGGGTTTAGTGGCATTTCAATTAAATCGCCCCGACTTAATCTATTATCTTTTTAGTCAGGCCGGGCATCTACCCTTTGCCTGTCAGATCAAGTCGGGTGCGATTAGATCCACGTAGTTTTTTACACCACGTTACCCAATCCATTGACCACCCTATCAAAAGCCATTAAAGTTTAAACTCAAGTGGATCTAAAAGGCATACATTATGCCCTCCCAAAGTCCTAAATGGACAGTTTTAAATTCTTTTGTATAAGTTAATATTAAAGTATAGTGATGGGATGATTCCAATCTTCTCATAAGCACAATTCATTGGCAGGAGACGTGCTAGTGATGTTTTGCTTTACCGATTACTTAGATTGATTAAAGATGTCAACCACATGACACAACTATATTTATATACAATCTCATATGAGTCTCAAGTCTTCCTAAACGAAAGAGTGCATTTTATGAAAACATAATACAACGGGAATATAATTCTCCTTCAGCATAAATAGAGCCCATTTATTAGATTAAAGAGGGGGACTCTTCTGATCGGCTTTAAATAGACTCTGGCATGACTGCTCACCTTCATGTCACATGACAAGTAGTTCAAGTAGCTAGCAACCCATTATTGTAACGTCACACTCAAAAATATTAGGCCAATTAGAAGATTCCAAGTTTCTAACCATCCGCTTTCTGCGATTTAATTCGATTGTTGAAAATTAAAAACAAATGCATAGATAAGATGGTTAAAATTTTCAGATCTTTTAATAAGTTTGATTTTTTTTTTTGAGATTTCAGTTTAGCAAATGAAATATGGTCTCGATGAATTGAATTGTTCAAATTTTCATGCCACTCTTCTTAATAAGTGAACCGTTACGCATAACCCATAAAGAAGAGATTATTCTTAAACTAAAGTGTGATAGCCGCTTTTTGGTATTACTATTATTTGTTAAAAGCTGGCATTTATATATTTGAGTGTCCTAAAAGCTGCACATGTCAATCTTTTGCCAATTGAGAGAACTGACCCCAACCCGACCCATTTTGGACAAAGTATGTCCTAGCCATGGTTTGAAATAAGGATCAAAATTTCGGCTGAAATGACCGAAATTTCGGTCAAAATTATCGATTTCGGTCCTCACCGAAACGATAATTTGGACTGAAATTTCAGTTCAAATTTTTGGCTTCAGTCCCCTCCGAAACCGAAATGAAACCCAAAATTTTGATCCTTGGTTTGAAATCTCGCGTCTCAAGACTCCCGTAGATGAGACTCTAGAGTGATTATATTTATATTGTATTTTATACTTATATTGTACTTTATATAAAATGTTAGGCTTGTACATTATTGAATGTGTATTACTCATTCTCTTATACTGTTTTATTTTACCATTTCATATGTAGGTTATGTTCTCATGAATGGCTATCAGAGTGTTTCCAAATCTATGCACCCTAAATTCTTTTTATTTTTTAACGGTTAGGACTGAAGATCCTTGATCGGATGGTATACAATTGATTTAACGATGTGATTCTTTAACTAAGATGGGTTCCAATCAAGAGAAGCCACTTGGGTTGTCTAGATTTATCCAAAATATTTGTCACATAATATAACTGTGAAGTATTCTTTAGTGGTGTAAGATCAAACGACTATTTTAATGGTGTAAGATCATTTAAAGCGTTATTTTCATTTCACATCATCTCGCCAAGACGCCAGATATCTCGGTCTTGGGGTTGTACAAGACAACTCGCAAATCCGAGATTTCAAACCGTGGTGCTAACCAAATAACCCTATAATTTATAGATCGAGGAACTCTAAGTCGAGCTCACAAATCACATTCTACGCGCCAAATTGCCTTGGGTAGTAGAACTGGGTTGGGTTGGGGCCAGTTCTGGATTCTCTCAAGCCCAATATGAGTAACTTGTATGTAGTCCGAGCATGGCCCAAGCCATCATGGGCTTGAAGACTCACGCTCAGGCCCAGAAACCGTCCATCGTGGTTAGATGGTTACATGTGACCATCTCATGGTAGGCCAATAAACTGAAGATCTCTTATGCAAAAGATTGAGATAAAAAATGATCTACATCTTGTGAGTCAAAGTAATCAACAATACTTTTTTTATTTAAGTGGTGTAGCAATAACAAAAGTCGGTGTCGCGGTAATACTCCTCTCTTTTCCATGGGGCACTCACTGTTGGGCAATTCAAGTCAACCAAATAGAACTTCGTAAAAACTGACGTTAGTTCTAAGAATTTTTCCGCCTAGGTAAAAGTTTGTAATACATTTTACTTTTAAAGCCCTTACTTGCATTTGGAAAGTTGGCTCTTGCACCAAATTTAAAAGAAAGAATTGAATGTTTAGCCACCTTTGTTATGTAAAAACACCTCTATATCATTTGATTTGACTGTCATGATTTAAAGATATTAAGTGCCAAAGATTAGCATGAAATATAATATTCATCATGCAATTATATGTGGTCAGTGGCTATTATTTGATTCAAAAGTTGACTACAATAGATCATATAATAAGTGCAGTGTTTTTCTTTAATCTTATGCATTAGAGATCTATATATCATAAACTTCAAATCACACGGCCCAAATTGCATTTTTACAAATCACATGTCCCTAAAATATCAAATCTTTCTTTAAATTTGGCGCAAGGGCCATCTTTTTTAGTGCAAGTAATGGCTCTCTTTTACTTTTTAAACTTTTTAATTGGCAAAGACTCAAGTCGTGTAGTAGGATGATGCGTAGAATTGTCAAAAGGGAGCCATTAATTGCACAATTTCAAGTGATTGCGTTGAATTTAAAGAAAGACTTCGTATTTTGGGGACATGTGATATGTAAAAAATGTAATATGGGACGTCTGATTTGAAATTCATGATAAATAAATCTCTAGTACATAAAATTAGAGCAAAACATGAAACTTGGCATATGATCTATTGTAGTCAACTATTGAATTATATAATAATCATTAACTTCATTTAATCATGATGAAAATTATATTTTATTCAAATTTTTGGCAATTGATATATTTAAATCATGGCCTTCAAATCAAACTACTTAGATAGTGTTTTTACATAGTAAAGATTGCCAAACTTACAAATCTTTCTTTTAAATTCGATGCAATCACTTGAAAAGTGGGTGCAAATAATGACTCTCTTGTCAGAACTGTTAGAATATCGCCCATCCCTCCTCTCAAAAAAATAAAAATAAAATAAAATAAAAACAGTAGAAGAAGAAGACGAAGAAGAATGGTCAGGAATGGCTCACAGCTCAGCCTGGTTCCCAAATAAGAAGGGTGCCAATGGGAGGATTTGTACTATTTCATCCAGCCACTTCAAATGTAGACCCTCCTTCACACTCATATATAAAATAGGGCCATCTTGTGGTGCTTGTAGTGCTCGGACTGGACCAGGCAGATCCCTCGTCTAGCTAGGATTTTGTTTTAACCGGGTACTGACTATATGTGGCTTAGGTGAAGAGGCCATGGAGTACGCCCGAGTGTAAATCTACACCCACTAGCAGTTGGCCATCATGTACCGCTCATCACGATCAGGTTTCACGGCAATTTAGGTAAAATCGATAAGATCTCATTCAAAAAAGAAATATTGCTTTTATGACTTTCACCGTAGTCAAAGTTGGAGAAAATCATTGCACTAAATTTTTGGAATACTACCTTATTTTTGACCTATCAAAAAGTTAAAAGATAATTTTTTTTTTCTTGAAATCACATGTCTCATGCCATATCAATCCAGATCAATTCAAAATGGGAGTCACTTTGAGTGCATTCTCCCTATGGCTTAAGTGAGTTGGTAAAAAATTTGTCATGTATACGAGTGAGGGTGTTATCTATGAATTGGTATAAGGTATCTAACCTAAGTGGTGCCAGGGCAGCGCACAGGTCAATATCTCTTCATGAATCTGCACATTTAAATGTCATATCAGTGAAAGGTCAAAAGGGTACTCTCGATTTAAATAGATTATCTAATGACAATATTTAAGGAAACGAGCCAATTCCAATTAACAGAAAAAGTCTCAAATACCTTTTTTTACACTTTTTTTCGGTTTATATAATTTAAAATTTTAAATATTTACATTTTTTTATATTTACGCGAAGTAAAATAACATATATGTCGTCTGATTTAAAAGCTACAATATAAAGATCGATAGTACCAAAGATTAATACGAAAAAATGGTGATACCGCCTGTTAAAAGAAAAAAAAAGTGTAAGAAGGGATATTTGAAACTGTTACATCTTTGGCACTGTCGATCTTTATATTGTGCCCTTCAAATCATACAGCACAGATGTTGCTTCATATCGCGTAAATATAAAAAAGTATAAATATTTAAAATTTTAAATATGAAAAACGAAAAAAAGTGTAAAAAGGAGTATTTGAGACTTTTTTTGTTAGTTGGAGCGGGCTCGGCTTGGAGCTGATTAGTTAGGTGAAAGGTGAAAATATAGGGCGAAAAAGGTATAATTCATAGGATTGATTTGAGAAATTTCCCATATTTAAACCGGTACCATTATTCAAACTCCATGAGAGTGCTTTCTCACCGAGTAAAGAAAGAAATAAAATAGGAAAAATAGGGTGTGAGCTTTAAAAGAGTCATCTTTTAATAGAGTTTCTCAACTTTGGGGTGAGAAAAGAGTCTCATGGGTGTGATTAACGGTACCCTATTTAAAAATGCACGTTCAAGCCCAGCCTAAATATAAATTTTATTTATTTAAACTAAAAACAGACCATTTGGATAGGGGCAGAGAGAGCTTCACCCAAGTGTCGCCACCGATGGTGCTCGGGTTGGGTACCTAATGCAAATGAAAGAGTCCCAATTCCCCAAACAGTTGGAGCTCCATTTTTTTTTTTTTTTTTTTTTATCTGGACGGATACAAAATAAACGTAAAAAACTATGTTAGCTGCAACAACCAAGGAAACTAGCCGGTTAGGTGACAAGGCCGAGCCACCACAGAACCACTAGGGCTGTCAACAGGCCGGTTGGGGCCGGGTTTCTTATAAGCCCATTTAAGTTTTAGAGTAAAAGTACAGCCCGAGTCCGGTCCAATATTATACGGGCCCGGCCAAATCAATTATGAAATATTTGAGCCCGAGCTCGAATATTTGGGCCAGAGAGGCCTTTGTAGTTTTGGTCTAACATTTTTTGAGCCCGAGCTTGACCCAAACTCAAATTCAAGGATTGGGAGAGAGAGGAGAGAGAGAGAAGGTGGGTAGAGAGAGAGAGAGGTTAGGAATGAGTGGGAGAGAGAGAGAGAGAGAGAGGGTTGCGGTGGGAGCAGGGGAAGGGCTGCGGTGGGACTTGGGAGCACCTAGAGAGAGGGGAAGGCAGAGAGAGAGAGGGCTTAATGGCCTTTTGGGCTGCTCAGCTACTGGGAATGGGAGATTCAAGCTTGGGAGTTGGGAGAGAGAGAAGCTGAGAAAGAGAGAGAGAGAGAGAAGAGAGAGAGAGAAGCTGGGGACAAGGGAGAGAGAGCAGCAAGGGCTGTGGGCTGCCGACGAGAGAGGAGAATCAGCACCGTCGAGACTGGAGAGTGGAGAATGAGATTTGGGAGAAAGAAACCCTAACTTGTGTGGGTAGGGCTCTTAATGTGCCGGATTAGGGTCAGGTTGGGGTTTAATCCGGCCCTAACCTACTTGGGCCGAGTTCCCAATTTTTCACTGCCCTAACCACAGCTCGATGTATAGTCTCAGCCCCTATCGGGCGTGTTTTTCCAAACTTTTTTCGACTGTTTTTTTTTTAATAAAATTTGGTTAGACTATTTTTTGGGGTTGTTTTTTCTAATAAAATTGGATTGGATTGTTTTTTTTTCTAATAAAAGTTTGAAGAAGATTAAAATTTAAATTAAATAATTATATTACAGGCTCAGGTACATGACTTTATTCAAATATTTTATTTTAATTTGTTGTATAATGATTATAACGGACAACGGTTGCTTAAAAATCTATTAATAAGCCATCCAAGTTGTGTAGCTAAAAAGCTATGCAACGATTGCTTGAAAATAAATTAAGCCATCCAATTTGTCCAACCAAAAAATATATGCACAAGTTTATTGCGCTTTTGACTTAAATGCCCCAAGTTTAAACCGTTCAACGGTTTAATCTCAGGGCATTTAAATAAATCACATTTAACTATATAAAAAAAATTATAATTTTAAAAAGATAAGATATATATATCCGGGCCGGGTGCAGGCCGGATGCTGTAACACTCAACCCAAGCCTGGCCCGGATTTATCTGGGTTGCAACATGCTTAGTCCGGTCCGGATACTAGGCCGGGTTTGCTTAAGAAAAAAATATAACTTTTTCCTGGCCGGGTGCGGGCCAAAATCCGGGCTCGCCCGGCCCATTGAGAGCCCTACGTGGGGGTTTAAAGGGTAGCAATTTGCAAAATTACTGTTTTAACCCCTAATCAATCGTTGATCGATAATAAGTAGGGTTAAAATAGTAATTATGGTGGGCTAGGTTCGGGCTGGGCTTAGTGGCCCGTTAATTATAATATAAATTATGGCCAATTTATTTCACACATCAAAGCTCGAATCCAAACCCGTTTATATTTGGGCCTAGCCCAGCCCGGCCCGACCCGTTTACAAAATACCTCAACATTTTGAGCCTGAACCCAACCCATCCGGGTAGGCCCGGGGTGAAACCCGGCCCATTGACAGCCCTAAGAACCACGACTCATGAGTCAATATTTGACAATGTCACCAACAAAGTCAGGGAATCCTTGGATGAGAGAGAAACATAAATTAGATTGGGAAATTTACCTGACCGGCCCTGTCAGATACAGCTTTTACGTCAGAGGCCCTGTAGTTTCACCTTTACCCAAACCAACCAGCTCCAAGCCTAGCCGACCCTAAGGATAGCAAAAAGTCCAAACTACCCTCTTTCTTTAACGCACAAAAATATCATCTTCTTCCTCATTTTAATCTGGTACAGTTTTTAAAAGTCAGAGGTGGCGAAGGTGACTGCGTCTTCTCCTCAATCCAAACTATTCCGATCTGCTATTTGGATCGACCTAGATACACCTTTTTCGTCAGAGACTGTAGCAGATTAGAATAAGGAAGAAGATGATACGCCTATATAATTTAAAATTTTAAATATTTGCATTTTTCTATGTTTACGCGATGTGAAACGAGATTTATTCCGATCCAAACTATTCTGAGCTGCTATTTGGATCGACCCAATTACACCGTCTGATTTGAAGGCTACAATATAAAATCGATAGTTCCAAAGATAGATATAAGAAAAAGGCGATATCTGTACATGAGTAGTCTGCGATCATTTTAAAATTAGCCATCGACTCTGACAAAGTCGTCATCGACTCTATACAGAGTCACCATCGATTATATAAAAAAAAAATAAAAAATTTATGTAATCGATGGCGATTACATGAAAGTCGATGGCGACTGCATGCAGAATCGCCATCGATTATAATTTACTTATTATTATTATTTTTATTTTTATATAATCGATAGCACTCGTATAAGTCGATGGCGACTTTGTCAGTCGATGGCGACTCTTAAAATGATAAATTACTATATGCATCGATATCCTTGTGTCTGATCGATATCGCCTTTTTCATCTATCTTTGAATCGATCTTTCATTCGCTGAAAAATCAAATAATTAAAATGATAAAGATGTTTAAATTAAAAATTTGTAAAAAAATTACACTTGAATTTAAAAGGTGAAATTGAAGCGATCTGA
The DNA here is from genome assembly GCA_021018995.1 of Chloranthus sessilifolius. Taxonomy (NCBI): domain Eukaryota; kingdom Viridiplantae; phylum Streptophyta; class Magnoliopsida; order Chloranthales; family Chloranthaceae; genus Chloranthus; species Chloranthus sessilifolius. The sequence continues at coordinate 2,654,450 of JAJIZI010000016.1, read as the reverse complement.
CGAAAATTTCCATAATTGAATTCGTCAGGTCAAAGCTACGTCCTCCATATAAGAACACCGATAGGTTGCGTTTCAAGCAACTGTTTGCTTAAATTAATCTATTTGACCTATCTGATCAATCACATGCTATTGGACAGCCGTGCTATGGATGTCAATAAACTTATGGGGAAGTGAACCACTAGAAAGTCCATTGAATGGATGGCTAGAATCATCCAAACGGGGTAATTTTGGGGCATGTGCTCCAATTGTTGGTCAAGCTTTGACCACATTTTGAAGGGAAAAAAGTTGTAAAAATGATTTTTTTTAGATCATATGTCACGTGCTTAATGATTCCCAAAACGGTGTTTTTTTTGTGGGGACCACATGGTATGTGATATCAGCACTAGTATATATATAGCATGGCGGAGCTGCCTACCTTACTAGAAAGTAGGCATTCCTCTAAGAGAAAATTTGGAGGCTCAAAAGTTTTTCAAAACCTGACCAAATTGAATTGCATGTGTATACATGAATCCTAAAGCTAAGAGAATCCATAACCAAAATAAGAAAGTAAAGGCTGTCAACACCTAATTCAAATATCAAACCTTTTGAAACCATATTCACCATAAAAATGAATCAAAACATCTGAAAACTTATTCTTAGGGACCAGTATGATATCCCTGAAAATTTCACTCTAGTAAATAAACCAGAAAGCTGGTACATTGAGAAAATAAAAGAAAATACCATAACTGACAAGAGCTAGCAACATTTTGCCACACATTACAGCAATTTATAAAATTAAAAAAAAAAAAAAAAAAAGAATTAAAACTATTTGAGGCATCGCCAAACATGAACGATACCATCAGTTTCGAACACTTCTGAATATATCCCGCAATCTGATTTTACATCTCAATCAAACCCAACACTGAAAACCTACACTCAATGTAGAAACTAAACTCAAATCTCAAACCTTACACAAAATCCTTTATAATTTCTCTATGAATTTAAATTCTTCAATCGAACACTCCGGTTAGCTCTAGATAATCAATTTAACAGAATATCAATGAGTTACGTGAAGTGCACAGTTTCACCTGGTTTGCTGGGTTTCTTCACCTACTATAAGCTCTGATATAGAAAGAATGATCCTCCTAAGTAACAATTCCTGACACATTCATAGCAAATAACATGTAAATGCCAAAAAATTACAAGAAGATCACAATATCTTAATTCATAAAACAAAGAAACTAGTTATTCAACAAAGCCAAATACTGAAGAATAAAATAACTAGACTGTCTCTATACATTTTACACTAATACCAAACCATGGCTATAAGAACAAATGAATCCAAGATGGAAGTTGGAAAGTATGCATACAAGTATCTAAGTCTACAAAAATTAGATAGGAATTCAGCAAACCAGGATTCTTTTTTAAAATAATTAGCTCTATATTTCAAAACTGAAATGTTTAGCATAATAGGATGGGCACATACTTCTGGAGAAATATTTTTTTCCAGAATTTTATGAATGAAATCCCTCCTGGTCAAATACTTTTACCTAGAATTCAATGTCCATAACTATTTCAATTTTCGAAACAATTCCTGTTTTGCTGAATTTCTCAAAAATATAACTCAAAATTTCCCGTAAGTGCATCACAAGTGTAGGGTAGCTGGATACTTGTTTACATCATGCTATGTAATAGGTGTAGATATTATTTGTTTTAGACATTTTGTAGTCCTCCCATGAAAGCAAGCCATTAATTGTTCTTAGGAAGTAAGTCTATAGCTCAACTGGAAGGCAGCGGCGTAGCCAGGATTTTCTTCTGGTGCAGACTAGTGCTGGTCGACAAAGGTTTATAATTGCTTTGCTGCATTTTTGAAGCTTTATACACAATAGATTTGGGGGTGTGTACACAGAAGAAAGCTGTATAGGAAGCCTATTCTATACATTTTCAAAAATTAAATGGGAGCTTCAGCCCCCACTCTGCTATATGTGGCTCCGCCCCTGCTGGAAGATACATTACAATGCAAACTTAAGGTTGCAAATTCCATCCCATCCTACCTGCCAATAAAAATTATATTTAATTGGATGTCAAAAAATAAAATAAAATAAAAAATTGTTTGTGGAGTTCAGGATGGACAATTCAACAATGACAAAGGGCAAAGTCATATCTAATAAGGTTTTTTTTTTTTGAACGTGAAGATGTCACATCCTATAAGTATTCCCTGCCAGTATTAGTAATGAATCATCTAAATACGAGTACCCTAAGCAAATGCAAGCATCTGGATATCCTAGAACCAAGTTCTTGCTTAGCCTATCGAAATTTCCATAAATTACACTATGAAATATTGTTTTCCTTATGTTTAGAGAAAAAGAAACCACAAAATAAAAACACTTATGAAGCTAAAGAAAGCACTCACCTCTATTTGATTGCCTATTGGTGACATTATAACTGCCAATATAACCTGAAGTATTTTTAACTGTAGCATCCGAAGCTCCATTACCAAGTCCATAACCAAGCAAACCAGGCCCATCTAACTCAGATGTTGGAGACCGCCAAGTCGAGTCCCCATAAACTGAACTGCTATTATAAAAATCTGCATAGGCCCCATCACTATACGAAGTCTGGGCAACATTTCTTCCATAACCACTGCCTCCAAACCCATAACTGTTCTCACTACTTCCATAACCAAGATTCCCACTAGTATAACCAGACGCACCTCCCCCACTTTGAGCAGAAAGTGAAGTAGATGAACTCCAATTTACACCATTATTGCCAAAGCTTGCAATACCTCCACCTCCAGATCCCATGTAGGCATTAGAACTAGCGGAACTTGTAGTATAATTATTAAGGCCACCATTTCCCCATAGATTTCGACCTGTTGAGTTTAAAACTGACCCACTTCCTCCACTACTTCCATTGTACCCAATAGGACTGCCATACCTACTTGAGATCGAATTCCCACTGTAATAAGGGTTAATTCCCCGTCCATAGCCAAGATTAGTGTTAAAATTTGCACTTCCTCCGTAACTTGGAGTCAAACTAGGCTCCAAATTCCCACCCATTCCATAACCAGGAGAACCAAATGGAGGAAATCCACTCCGAGTGCCCGAGATAGAACCAAATCTACCATCCATTCTCATTCCATAGCCTCCAAAAGAGTTTGGATTATATCCATGAGGGTAACCATTAAGGAGGCTATTGACTCTGTTCATGCCATAGTTATATCCACCTAACGGGGTTCGATTGGGCCCGGGAGATAACTCTTTTGGGACAGCTCTTTTAACCTCGACCATCTTACCATTTAATTCATGAAAGGCTTTTTGCAGTACTTTCTCAACAGCATCCTCTGAATCGTAAGTGATGAATCCGAATCCCCTCGGCCTACGGGTATTGTGGTCATACATAACCACAACGTCTGTGATCGTTCCAAACTGATCAAAGTAATTCTTGAAATCAGCCTCAGTTACTGCCGATGCCAAACCTCCGACAAATATCTTTTTTGTGCGAGCGGGACCTGGAGATCCATGGATGATACTGCTATTGGTTCTGTTGAGAATTTGTTGATCATCCCTAGGAACAGCCTTCTTTGCCTCAACCTGAGAATTGAGTTTGAATTCCAAAAAAACGAGTTAAATCCCAATTCTATAATTACAAAATCAATCAGTATGGTCAGGCTGAGGCCCCATCCATGTTGTTTGAGACATCTATATTTTACAAGCGGTAGACTATTATGTCAATAGCACAGCACAGAAACCAGAATACAGATACGATGACGCTAATGAGGATTCCAACAATCCAATTAAAACACTTTCTGTACAGTAGATGTGGATGGTTACCCAAAAAAATCTGTACTATTTGCCCGAAAGCTGTGATTTTTGAACTCTGTTTCATCACATGATGGTCTGCCACATGGCAGGGGAAATCTGAGCTATTGATCACAGGCATGCCACATGCAAAATTAGGATGGCCTTCAGACCCCACCATCCAAAAATAAAAAATTGATTGAAGAAATCTGAAGACTAACTAATTATATTTCCGAATCTAGATAAATGGATAATGCAGAAAAGAAAAACAGATCTTCTGAGCAGGCCTGACTCACCGTCCGACCGTCAATTATGTGTTTATTCGTAACAACTCTCTCTGCAACGACAGGGTCGGCGAACACAACGAAACCGAAGCCCCGGGCACGGCCAGTGGTCCTATCCTTCATGATGACAGCCTCCACAACCTCTCCATAATTCTGGAAATACTCCTTGAGCCGATTTTCATTTGTGTCCCAAGAGATCCCACCAATGAATAGCTTACCAAGATCTGATTCCATTTTTCTGCCAAATTCTCAATCCCATGAGCTCAATTTGCCGAGAAATAAGCAATCACTCAATCAGATCAAATAGCATAAAATTTAACGAAAGAATCGAAATCCACAAAAAAATTAAAGCACGATCAATCAATACAGCGAAATTCCGTACACCACAATTCATAAAATAAAATAAAAATAAAAATAAACGTACCTTGTTGCGCAAGCCAATGCTCTTATCAATTAAATACGGTTTCGCCAATTCAATCGAAGAACATCGAGAGGATGCTCAATGGATCAACCAAAACAACGATCGAAGATTCCTTAAAAAATCAAAAGAAGAGAGAGATTCGAAAGAAGATCAGATTCCAAAACCATCGGGCAGGAAGACATGGGACAAAAACGAAGGAAAGAATCTGAAAAAACTCACCGATTGAAGAGCCTCATATGCCACATAGATCGAATCAAGATCTGCGATAAAAGTTATTATATAGAACAATTGGCTTGTTCATCTTCACGAAAGCCCTCTATTTTTTTATTTTTTTTAATCCAATTGACTCAGCTACATGAGAGAGAGAGAATCCTGTTGGATTGGGTTTCAGATAATAAAGTTTTATTTTTAACAGAAGAAAATTAAAAAATGAAAAAAATTGAGAGGTGAGAGAGATGAAGGGATGGCTTTTGCTTCCCTCTCATCCGTTATAAGTTTCTATTATTATTTTGTCTATTTTTTTCCTTTCTCCAGTCTCTAATCTCTATATATGTACATGGTTTTTGCCTCTAATAAAAACTACCCGGGTATTTTAGTCAATCGGCATTTTCGTCATTTTGCCATCATGCGTTGGTATTTCTTGCAATGAACCTCTTACACAGGTTTGAATTGAAACTTTCGGGCATTAACTTGGAACAGCGAACTTTGTTAAGAATCGGTGATGACTTAGAGCACCTCTATTGGTGCCTATCAGATTACTGGTGGGTGGGCGCCTACCAAATTATTATTGATTGGATTGAATCAAACGATGGTAATATTTATAATTTCAATCTTTCATATTAACATGAAGGTAAAATCACATGGCACACATCAAAAATAAAAATGATCGCAGGCATGTAGTCTCAACTCTTAAGATCAATTTTGTGGATGTGAAAGATTGGAATGAAAATGACCTCCACTCTCTGATTCAACCATGTCAAAAGGTTTTCAATGTAAGTGCCCACTAGTAATCCGGTAGCTGTGAATAGAGGTACCTAATGGCGTAAAGGCAATTTGACAATGTACCGAATTTTCCCTCGAACCGGCCCAGTCCAGTTCAACATGGTTCAGGCCTAGTTTCTTGGACCGCTGACAATCAAGATGCGCACCATTATGTAAATGGGCCTGGTTCGCGTTCTGTATCACAGCCTGTCTAACCCTTGATAAGGGCTATCGCAGCCTACATCTGAAACCCCGCCTGAAACTGTTCAAAAATTCCACCTGATTTCAAGGCTGCTAGGTGTTACCTATATTATACACGTGGCACTGTTTTATCATACGAGTTAAACATTAGACTTGTGTTATACAATGGACAATTTTTTATATACAATTTTGCAGACAATTTATGTGGGGCAATGTAACTGGCTGTACCCTATAGCGGAGTTCAAGAATTGTAGCCAGTCATATCGTGCCACATAAGCCACCTGTAAAATTGTATATAAAAGATTATCCACCGTTTATAATATTTTTTCTTTAAATGAGTTGCAATAAATACGCAATTCATATGGATTTGACTTGGTCTTAGACGCTTGACGGGTTGTCCAACATCCAAATGACCTGAAGAGCGGTTCATTTTTCAGGTACGTGGGACGTGATGATCTCAGGCGTGGTTCAAAGAGATAGAACACCTCAACCTTGAGTTTCAAAGAGGTTAAAAACTTTTTAAATTAACAGCTACTACAGAAATCTCAAAAATAGTTTCAGCCCTTCATTTTAAGGCATCATCCCTATTTTGTACATACCTCATCATTTGTCGAAACAAGTTTGAACTCTACCTTATCCTAAAGACAGATGAGAACCATTACTTGCACATGTAAAGTTCATCCAAGCATACAATTTTAAAGAGAGATGCTTATTGTCGAAACATGTTCCATGCGAAAACACCATCTAAGCCTCTAAAAATCTTCAGGCATAAGATTGACACGAAATATAATCTCTATTATATAATTTAATTAATCAAAGGGTATCATTTAGTTCTAGGTTGACCGTGTTAAATAAAATAATAGAGATTGTATTTATCATGCCAACTTTTTGCTCTAAAGATCTTTAGTTGGAGAAAAAGATCCCATAGAATATCCTAAAAACAATGGTGATCATTATTGTCGGGCAACATGTTTACTATTTAGCAACATGTTTACTATTTACTTACTTATGATATTTTTAGCTTTTGATATTTTCACTTTAGTTAAAGGAAGATTTATTAGTCTAATTCAATTGTTTGTTTGTCCAAACTAGTTCTGAAGTCTAAATCATTCAAATGGGCATTTTTTATGCACATTACACTCATTTTTTACCCATTTAAGACATTAAAGTAACAAAATATCATGCATTAGCATAAAAAGAGAATTAATATAGACTATTGTTCATATCTAATATAAGGTTTAAATTGAGGTGTTCAAATGGGATAGTTTGGATCATTTGGTGGGTAGATCATCTGGGCTATAATTAACTCCGAGTGAAACAAATGTAGATTGGTTAAAAATATGCACCCCGTAACAATATATGACTACATGGCCTATTTAGTGAGTCAATAGGAGCCAAGTTGATATTAACAACCACGGGCTAAATAAACTTCATGGGTTAATGTGGGCGTTACTTACCTCAATAAATGAACCGCTAAAAAAATAACACTTTTATGCTATATGATACACATTTTTAACCAATCTAAGTTATCCAAGCAACAAAACATTAATATTCAATCAGTCTAAATCATCCATCCAGCAAAACGCCTTAGGAAATGTTGTGACCTTTTAAATTGAATGGTACTGATCTACTGATTGACATTCTTTTGGTCTAAGTGAAGTTCACATGGAATTCAATCCTTCGGACAAACTATATTGTCCGAATAAAGACAACAACATAACATTAACTTGGAAGAACGTTTCACATATTTACTTGACAAGAGTCTACAGATCTTTATTACTTGAGAGGGTTAAGACTCTTAACTTTTGTTATTTAAAAAATATTTATGGACATTTTTCACTTTTTTATAACAATATTTAACTAAAAATAGGTGCACATTTGTCTTTATGTGAAACTAGTCAATTTTGTATGAGATCACAATTGATTAGTCTCATATGAGACCGTGATCGATCAATTGCGGTCTTGTACAAGACCTTATGATCTCATATCCTTGCAATTCTCATATGAGACCGATTATAAGATTGATCAATATTACTTAAAAAGTGCACTAAATATGTACTTTTAATTGAAGTGTATTTTTTTCATTAAAAGTGTAAAAAAACTCACATATATATTATTTTTGAAAAACTGTTAAGAGCATTGACCCTTTCAAGTAATAAAATATGAGTTTTTATCATGTCCGACTAGTTGAACCCTAAATAGGGTTCAACTGATCTTAAGACCATTGGATGCAAGAAAATTTCGACTTTAACTTTCATAAGTGAACATCAATGTCTAGATTATTGCATCCAACGGTTATGAAATCAACTGAACCCATTAAGAGTTCAATCAGTTGAACCTGATCAACTGTCTGGTAAAAAGTAAGCTTTTTTTTTTTTACCCTTTTACGGTATTTAGTCCATAAGGTCTGACTTATGGAGAGTTTTAGACCCTAAATTTCGTCGTTTTAAATTTTATTTTAGGAAAGTTATGAGAGTACATGTGGTGAGAATCAACTTAAGTGGAAAAAGGAGTTACACAAAAATGCCCCTATGATAAGGCTTTCAACGAGTTGACCCAACCCAATGGTGCATTCAAGCCGATTTGACTTGACCTGACTCAGCCGGATGGTGTACTAAGTCGCCCTGCCCCGAAACCTGACCTGACCCGCTTGATGGTGCACTCAAGCCGAACCGACCTTTTGGGTCAGGTCGACCCGTTGACATCCCAATCTTAGAGGCATTATCATCAAAGTTATATTGTTCACCTAAGTTTTTTTTTTTTTTAATAGAATTGTTCACCTAAGTTGAATTTAAACAAATATCAATTAATCCACCCCCACAACTTCTTTAAAATAAAAAAAACACAAAAAATTTGAGGTAAGAGTTACCCTACAATGTTGTCCACTCAGATGGCTGTGTGATGACGGTATGGCAGTTACAAACTTTCAAACCATTTATGGGTTATAAGCTAAGTCTATTGATAAGTACTCTGAAAAAATTGCTCATGTGCCATTAGAGTAGGCTTTTGAAGGGGCGCCCCATATCACTCTCAAAGTTCGAAATCGTAAGTAACAAATGGACAAGTTGACGCCACGTCAGTACTTCTCCTCGACGAATCTGTCCTATACGTTTAATCGGTTGAGAAGGGCAGGCCAGAATTATACATCAAAGAAATCCGTGAAGAAAAGACATTCCAGTAAAGTAAACGAAATTCCATAAACACTCGTCCCGCAATCTTCTCCCGATCTCCTTTCCCTCCAAAACCCTTAAAACCCGCCATCCCTCTTCCCAATCTTAAATTTTAAAACTCAACGATGCACATGTCTACAATAATGCCCTCCATTTCCAAGGTGAAGACCATCTTTTTCACCATCCCACCTCTTTTTCCTTCTCATCTCTCCAAACCCTCTAAATTTCTACCTCCTCAAACCATTCACACTACATCTCCAATCTCTCTCCACACCCCTTTTCTCCACCTCACCAAACCCTTCTCTTCACTCAGATCATCCTCCACCGTCAACGGTTCCGATTCACAAATGGAGACGGTCAGATCGCTGCCTGCCGGTGAGATACACGTGATCGTGGGCCCGATGTTCGCAGGGAAAACCACCGCTCTCATCCATAGGATCCGTTCCGACATCGGCAACGGAAGGTTCAGATCTCTTTTGATGCAAATTTCAATGGACAAATGATGCTATTGCTCCCCGTTTTATTTAGGCTTTTGGATGCAACAACACACACGCACACAAAAGGAATTAATATATACACACTCAAAAGGAACTAATATATACTTGAAGCTTTCTGTCACTCTAATATTGTAATGGTGTTACTTGAAGCTTTTCTATTTTCCATAATCTGCCATAATCTGGCTATATTCATCATTTACCGAGTCCTGATTATATAAGTGTCACGCCCCAAAATCCTATACGCCGCGAACTTCGGAGCGTGAGCAAATTCAATAATCAAAACAGAACTAGAGGTTAACCAAAACACATCATCCAAGATTCCATTCATGATCGCAAAAATATAAGGGTACATCATTGTTACAATTCATTGTTTATCGTGAATAGAATTACAATTCCAAAAACCCTTACGACCAACGCAAGACCTGACTAATTCCTTGGCTCTAATTCAGGAGGTCCTCTAACATCTCCTCTTGAGAAGTCTGGTTATCAACTTGCTTCGCCGCTGCAATGTTAACAACGGGAGTGAGATAAACTCAACAAGTGGCCCCCTAATAATATCTAGTAAACTACGTCTTAATACATGATGAAAGACAATTCATAGATGAACATTCTATCGATTTCAGTAGGAGTTGTATATATACATATATAAACAGTTTCACCAATTGTTCTCAATACATTGCGTGTGCACTATCATCAAGTATGAATGGGGTGTATGTGTCAAAAACATGATGTTTTTCTTTGAAAGGAAAACAAAAGAAAATAACTTAACATCAGCGGCTACACGTTTATAAGTGTAGGTTCTACTACTATAGTACCGGATCCATGGTACAGCCACATGTGACCCCTTTGGACCTCACCTCCGTCCAGGTAGTCCTTATCACATCACATTACATGTCTAACTTTCACGCCTTACCATGGTAGGTAGGTAGGCAAAACGTGCTTCGTACTCGGAAGCAATAACACGGACATTCGTCCTAAACCCATGCCTGCCCGATGGGAGGATCCACACAAGAAATATCATATATTTATATCAATACACAATGTATGCAATGGGAAATCATGCGTTCAGTGATTGGTGTTTTCCATAATCAAGATGGTATTTCAGAATGTTTTTCGAAATGTAGTATAAGCTATGATCAGTCTGTTTTCACAATCATTTTCTCTTTCGACCAGTTTATGATAATTCATGCGATATCTATGCATACTCATGGGCTCAATTAGAAGACATGTTATTAAGAATTTACTATGATTTACTCCATAACAGAATTTGAATTGACAATCACAATCATGTAGAGATAAATGAACCAGTCCCTACATGGTTATTCTAACATGCTTATGATATCATCACCAAATAATATTTCACGGATGTATCACACTACCTAAGGGTTTCAGTTCATAATTATAGGGTCGCGCGTAATCGCGTATATATATATATATTATTCACGTAGTATTAATTTACTTAATCAAAATTGGGTGATAAGGGTAGGTCACTTGCCTTGATGCGCGCCTCCTTGGTGATTGAGGTGGGAGTGGTTGGAGTTCGGGTCGCTCGACGTGTTGCCTGCATGAGAACGATGGTGTGTTACCGCTAAGCGATGTCTTGACCAATGAGTTGAATAACTACGTGGGGAATATGAGTTATGAGTTGAGTCGGTTCACGGAAGGGTTAGCTGGTAGGGTATCGATTGGGGATGAGTCGAGTTTCGAGATTGAATGAGATCATGATAGGCCGATAGGGTATGTCGATCGGGTCGGTCATAATACCGGGGATATTACGAAGGGTAAACACATTAAAATCCTTTTGATAATTCATGCTAGGGACATATTTTCGTAAATGCTTAAGGATATATTCGATAATAATTGACTGATTAAAAACCTGGTAAATAAACATATTCAAAAAAAATATTTTATAAAATGGATTAGAAATCTGCGATTATCCTTGACCGCCTATGGGTTATAAACCATCATATTTCTAATGGCAAAATTAATATAATGAATAAATGGCTAGGTTTTTAAAATGATAATTATACTATCCATATAAATAAAATATATTTCTATACCTTATACCATATATATATATATATATATATATATATATATATATATATATATATATATATATAAACAGAAATTAAGAAATAAAATAGGAGGCTTAAGGCTACTGGCTGGGGTAGCACAGAGAGGAAAAACGGCTGAGGGTTGAGTATGGCACGGGAGGAACGAAAAGGGGTATTGGTAGAGATGGGGGGGAGACACATAGAGGGAAGATGGTTCCGTTGACAAGTTCGGCATTGTCGCCGACCGGAATAATGCCGATCGCGACGACAATGGCGAACGATAGTCGCGAGAGAGCGCCCAGCGATGACGATCACGCGGACATCGAAATGGACGGTCGGGATCGTAGCCGGCCATAAAAGGGAAAAAGAAAACAGAGGATGGAGAAGAGCAGAGGGAGAGATGAAGAAGAAAAAGAAGAAGAAGAAGAAGAAGAAGAAGAAGAAGCTTACCAGGGGATCGGATGGTGGGTTGGAGAAGAGGGTCAATTCTATTTATAGCCGTAAGGGAAGGGGTGTGACGTGAAGGGAATGGTGCTGCAGGTGGCTTCTCGCTTGACGGCCAGACGGAGACCATGCCGATTCAGCGAATTTCTTGCCTCCATTTCTGGGTCGACCGATGGGGTAGGTGGGAGAAGGTTTGGGTGTTAAGCAGCAATAGAGAGAAGGGGTTTTTAGGTTGGGTCTGGTCTGGGTCTAAGTTGGGCCATGGGGATGGGTCGGTCAGACGGGTTGGGTTCTCACAATAAGTGGTTTCTTCGTAGCATTCATTTTTTAAAATAACAATTGACATAAATATTGGTACACCGCTGACATAAATTTTTTCCACATTGATTCTTTTAAGTGAAAGGATTGACAAGCCTCATTTATTATATATAATATATATATATATATATATATATATATATATATATATATATATATATATATTATTCACAATAGTTTACAGGGTGCTCGGGTCATCTATATAGTACATGTGATGCATGAACTAACACTAACCATAGTAGTATGATTGTCTGTGATTAATTGAATTAATAAAACAATAAACAAATAATAAATTTTATCACAGATTTTCAAAGAAAATTTAAGAATTCCTATATAGCAATTCGACTTAATTCTGCTTAGTGTTAAAACCGGCGGTACATTCCTTCCAAGATTTAGAAGACTATGGTTCTAATGAAAGAACTAGGCTTCCATCAGTTTAGGGCATTGAATCAAATCACGATGGGTTCTTTCAATTCCATGCTATACGTAAAAGAAAGGATTCAACGTAAGAAAATCAATTTAGATGGCTCAAAGTGAAGAAATTACGTATTCAGGACTTTAGAACTATCTTAGGTTGGGATTTGAGAAGATCGGACAAGCATGAACACTAATTCAAGATCATTGGAAATTAAATTCAAGCGCACTTATACGGAAATCCAAAGATAAAAGGAGATAAGAAGGAAAGATAGTTGGCGTCGCACCAAACCCCACAAGGAAGAAGACTCACTCTTCTAGTTGAAAGAATCACTCTTTCAAATCTTGCAATGTCATTTAATAGCATTCAATATTCACAAGTTTCCGTTAATTGTCCTTACAATGCTATATTTATAGCCATACTAGTTAGCCTACTGAAATTAGAAGAATCCTAACTCAAAAAGGAAACTAAAACCTAAACAAAAAACTCAATCCAAGTTTGTACGTGAACTCAAGCACGCGAGATGTGAACTCGCTCACACGAGTCTGGAACTACGTGGCCAAACAAAATTGAGGCCTCTTTGGCCGATCTCGCTCGCGCAAGAATGACACTCGCTTGAGTGAGTCTGGAGCTGCATTTCAGAGGCCTCTTCTGCCAACCTTGCTTGTGCTAGAATGAAACTCGCTTGAGCTAGCCTGGAATTGCGTTGCCAATCAAAATCGAGGCCTCTCTGGCCGATCTTGCTTGTGCGAGAATGGAACTCGCTCGTGCGAGAATGGAACTCGCTCGAGCGAGTCTGTTGCTGCGCATAAGAGGCCTCTTTGTCCAACCTAGCTCGCGTGAGAATGAAACTCACTTGCGCGAGTCTGAGCATAGAGCCTATTTTCGCTTTCATCCTTCTCTGCTTCCTTGTTACTTTTTTCGGCCCTTCCTTGCGCGAATCTTCCCTTTCATGTATCATGCCCATGTGTTTACGTCCTTCAATCGCCTATCCACACTGTCCGAGGCACCTCTTTTACTTTTTCTTGCGCCTTTAGTAATGGATGAAAGGTTCTTTGGATCTGATGTCCCCATTAACATGTAGCAAGTATGATCATATATCAGAACTGTTCAAATTGCAGGTTATCATGTTTGGTAGAGCGAACTTTCATTCTGAATGGGTACCTTTCCCTTACATGTTTTAACCATCATTTTAGGTTCTCATCATTTGGGATTGCTCGACTTGCTTTTTGGTTCCATGCGTCCACTGGATGGCCTGCCATGTGAATGGTTTCAATCTTTGATTGCGTTTGGCACATGTATAAAATATTTCCACAAGCAACCATTCGTTGTGCTTAGGCCATATGTATTATGATTCTACAGGAATGTCACATTCATTTTAGGCATGAACGATTTATTTAATGCATTTGAAGATTTTTCCTTTATGTGTAACTTTTTCCTAAAAGCTTCCTTTGTGCATGATTTTGTCTCCTTGTTTTTCTATTCGATTTTGTAAAGCGTACCTTTGTTATAAGTCCCAAACAACATTTTATAACTAGATGTGAAAGAGATATGAAATTGATTCCCCAAAAATTATGCATGCAGAAGAGTGGCAATAATAAAGTCAAACAAGGATTCAAGATACGAGTTGGATTCAATTGTGACACATGATGGTGAGAAGATGGCGTGTTGGGCTTTGCCAAATCTTTCGATATTCAGAGATAAAGTAGGAGTTGATGATTATGAAAAGGTATGTTCTAGTGAAATATTAGTATCCATCCGTTGATGGGTTCTACTTTTAGTGCATCATTTTTCTTTTTGGTTGATTATTGTGTTTTGTCATCAAGTAGATTATTTTTGTCAATCTATGTGTGATTGATTTGCAAGTTCATTTTTTGCCATGGTTTTATGACGTTTTTTATTTATAGTTTGTCATATCTTGGCTTACATACATGTGCTAATAAAACTGATCAGGTCGAGATTGATCCATTTATATGTATGGCTTAATTGTGTTCCTGTTGTACTCTCTACTTTTTCTGTTAGGGAGTATGTTTGATGTTCCAAAAGTATATACAAGGCAGATACGATAGAATCCACCACCGTCTGAATACATGATAAGACTGAGATGGAATCTGGGCCAACATGTTCTATTATCAGCTAGGGCGGACGCACGTTATAGCGTGTGGGGGACCCAGGCCCTCACAAGCTTCGGAAAAAGCTTTTAAAGGCTATAGGGAAAAAAAGCACTCAATAAGCAATATCGGCGCCTCCATAAAACAAAAATTGCTTTAAAGTAGTTTGGGTACGGATATTTGCAACTGAAGATTCAGTCTTTGCATCTGAAAATTTAACTACGAAAACCATGGGTTACAGAGATCTAGAAACCCAATCTTTGGTTGCAAATATCCAAACCTCGTTAAGTAAAAAATACTTCCACTCTCTCCTCTCTATCTCCGCAGAGAAGATTTAACTATGAAAACCATGGGTTATAGACCTCTTTAAGTTAAAAATGCTTGTGTCTCTCCTCTCTCTATCTCTCTATCTCTGCAGAGAAGATTTGATTATGAAAACCATGGGTTACAGAGATCTAGAAACCAAATCTTCAGTTGCAAATATATAAACCTCTTTAAGTTAAAAGTACTTGCGCTCTCTCCTCTCTCTCTCTCTTTCTCTCCCCCCGCGCTCTCATCTCTCCCCCCCGCTCTCATGCTCTCTCTCTCTCTCTCTCTCTCTCTCTCTCTCTCTCGCTCTCCCCCCCGCTCTCATGCTCTCTCTCTCTTGCTCTCCCCCCCCCCCCCCCGCACCATCTTTTTCTCTCGCTACTCTCTATATCTTCCTAAACTCTATCTATTTTATTAAACCGTAATTCTAAATCCTTAATTACTAAATTCGAATTTTTAAATCACTAATTTAATATTAAATCCATTTTCTAATTTTGGAATATCTGATTTACAAAACTCTACACTCATTTCCCAATTCTTTTCTAATTGATATATTTTAGAATATATATATATATATATATATATATATATATATATATATTCTTTTTCTTGTGTGGAGTTTGATTTTATTATCGACGGTGGTGTTTATTGTTTGGGCCCGACTCTCCTCACTGTTATTTAAAACCAAAATAGTGTTTACATGATCTTACACCGACGATGGTTTAAGATGTGGGTGATCTGTACTATCAATGTGATCGAGCATAGATTGAAAATGTCCTAAAATGGTCTTTTAGGAAAATTTAAATCATCCAATCTGTTGATTTTAATGTCAATTATTAGTTGGGTACTGCGTAGCGTTTTTGCGACTAAAGATTCTTGCGGCGTAATTGATGTTCCACCTTTCACACTGTTGGCTGCTTGGAGTCATATGTTAGAGTTATTTTTTCGTCCTAATATTTCATGCATTAGATCTTACGATCATGGCTCGAATATCAGGCGGTCAGATGTTGCTTCCATGCAGCACACACCAATAGTTTTGCTCCAAGAATCTTTGGTTGCAAAAATCACTACCCTTATTTATTTATTTTTTTATAGGAAAATCGTTTCCCGTATTAGTTTTAGGTTTAATGGCTCATTTTAAATTTCATCAATTGGATAGTTCACATCCGCTTATGCGCATGTTCTTTTATGATTTTTGGAGATTTTTTAGAAATTTTTTTCTACAAAAAAATTTATTAGCATATATTGATTATGGATTACCGAGTGCCCCCTCTTCAAGAAAATCTTGCGTTTGCCACTAGGCTAGATGCTGGGAAATTTCAGGCCATACATCCCATCCTTGTGTGATCGTGAACTAGAGAGCAATTTGTTAATTGCTTGATATTATCATTGGTTACTTTTCATTTGTTTGGGCTGTGTCTGGCATTGCTCTTTGGAAGGAAAAAAGCAGCTGGTGCTTTTTTTTGTGGAGGAATATGGGGAGAGAGAGAAGGATTGGAGGAAGAAAGAAGGGGAGACTGCTCTTTGAAACATGAAAAGCATCCCTCTTTAAAAAAGCATGAAAAATATGCTCTTTTAAAGAGGGATGTTTTTCATGTTTCAAAGAGTTGCCTCCTTTTTATTTTCTTCCAATCCTTCTATCTCTCCCGACATTTCTTTGCAATAGCAAAGATCAGCTGCTGCTCTTTTCTACTCTCCCAAAGAGCAATGCCAAACACAACCTTAGTTTTCTTGTGTGTATAAATTTTAATATATTTATTTTTATGAGTAAACACAATTTTCTTAAATGAAAAGTGAGACATATAATTGTGGCAATAGAAGGAAAGCTAAGAGTGCAGATCAGAAAAAAGTGGTAGCTGATTACACGAAAGGATAGATGAGAGAAAAAAAAGAAATTACTTTTATAATCCTTCCATTGGCAAGCTTGTTCGGTGGGTCATATGCCTAACGTGGGATGAGAGGAATCTTGCTTGAGCATGCTGTCATATTTCAGTAGCCTGCTCAAACCACTCAAGGAACCTCCATGGAGTCCTTGACTGCTTGGCTAACCAAGCAACAACATTATTAGTTTCCTTTCACCGTCATCGACTCCAAACTTAAATCCCATGAATTCCGTTCCCCACCAAAGGTTTCCTGAAACCTCGACACTTTCATGTTTGCTAGACAGACCTGAAAATAGAGGACAACACGATGTCCTGGAACACACTTTCTATTATCTTCAATGGCTCCAAATATGGTAAGTAATTGTGAATGAGCAGAGTCACTACAATACATGGGTCCTTTCCTGTTAGAAAAGGATCCATCCCCCAAGCTCCTAGGAGATCACCTACTTTCTCCGTGAATAGAATATGCTTTGGAAGTTCCTTTAGCTGCTTTATGAGGGGGATGTTATGTGAAATCTTTAGGTTGATATGCTAGTTTATGTAATATTGATCTTATATTGTATATTTTCATCAACGTTCCACATTTTTTTTTATTCAATATCTGCTTTATTTTTGCCAGGATGTCTTGTACATAGTACTCAGTTTGTTTGTATTTTTCTTTTATCAGTGATAAATTTATCCATTAACCTTGTCAACCTTGTATATAGTGCTATTTGTTTATAGAGCATTTTAAATCCATTTTTGGTTTGCCATCCATTGAAAGATTGATGTATCAAATTTATTCCTTTCAATTGTCGGGTATTGTTTCATCAAATTGATTTCTCCCAAGTGTATGAAGTGACTGTAATCTATCAAGTTTATCTTTTCTTTTTTCTTTTTTCTTTTGACTATATAACCATGCCAATTGAGATGCATCATACATGAAGGCACTGTTCTTAAAGTCGCCCAGGGTGGCGGTGGTCCCCCCCCCTCCCCCCTCCCCCCTCCCCGGTGGGACCAGATTTGGGTCACCAGCCCAAGCCGCCCCGCGCTAGCCCCCAATTTTTTTTTACCGGGAGCCATTGCTTGACAGATTTTAAAAGAGCCTTTGCACTCAGAAAGTTGGCCCTTGCACCAACTTTAAAGAGAGATTTGGTATTTTAGGGACATTGTGACATGTGAACACCATTGATGGCATTAGATCAGATGACGGAGGTCGTGTTTCACACAATTGATCTTGAGATCATGGCACATCTATTAGACGGTCAATTTTTTATTCCATGTGTCACAGATCCTCAAAAAATGGCCCTAAATTTACATAATCACATTTGAGTTTTTTATTCCACTCAAGTGATGGGGTTGCCACTGGGACAATTTGAAGTTTTGAACCGTCCAATTTGTTGACTATAACATCAGCCATTGTTTTTAATTTTAATGGCTGATATTAAAGTTCATCAATCGGATGGTTTAGGTTTACATTCACTGATGCACTTATCTGTTTCCCTCTTTGGGTTGTTCACTGTTGACTAAAATTTAGTGCTAATGTAATATATATATATACTTTGGGACCGCTCGGATCTTTGGGTTCCCGCCTAGGTGCCGCCCGGCCCGAACCGCCCGAAAATCCACCCGACCGCCCAAACCTGCCCACCGACTTTAGGAACATTGCATGAAGGAAGCGGAAATCCTCAAAATGCGGCAACATAGGGGCACGATTGTGGTTATTATTATAAAATGCTTGTTATAATTTTCATTCACTTTCATTTGATAGATTTATATTGAAGTAGGTCTCTATTTTAAGTCCCTCATATAAAATAGAAAGTTTAGAACCTGGTTAAAAATGTTAACCGGTTTCCACTTCAAGAGATTTTTTTCTGGTTATCTGGATACCATTAGCAATGTTCCGGGATATCTGCTAGTCAATGGTTTTATTTAGAAGATCTATTACAACAGGGAGATTAATTGCTAAGGCAGTTTTCCACCCTTGGATGCTGAACAAGTAGCAAAGTCTACATTATTTCTTGTGGTTGATTTAAGGCCTCTGAATAATACTGTTCCTGCAACGGGATGAAGGCATTGGCTGGTGACATGGCCAATATGCTTATGCCAAGTGTTGGGAGATACCCAAAAAGAAGATGAATCAATTATTTATTTATTTTTTATTGATATATGGGGTGTGACTGCCCCATTACAGGTAGAGGCATGACTGCTCCAGTCTTTAGGCCCGTGGTACTTGTTTTTGAGCAATCCATGCCATTAAAGTGGCAACTCATATATTGAACTGACGTGGGTCTAACAGTCACAATCATTGGGTGATTTAACCATCTGATCTATGCACTCTAAAATGGAAGGTTGTGCATATTTTTTATTGGCCGATATCGAAGTTCTCTGGTTGGATGGTTCCAATCTTCTCATCATAGGTGTGATTCTTTGGCTGAGGCGTGCCAATGAAGGCCTGCTAGTTGGACTATTTGGATTGGTAAAAAATGTGCACCACCACTCAAGGACGTTTGGTTTTGGTTCAAAGTTTTTGATATTACATGCAATTATATTATATCTCTACTTGCATTTTTTTTTTTAATAGAAGATGCCCAAGGTATGACACACTCTTTGGATATTAACTTATATGGATGTTCCTAGAAAGAATACTCAGATTTTGTTTATAAGTGTGCGCCTGTTAGTCCGACTCGACTCAACACGGAAACTCGACTCGACATGGAAAATCAGTCCGACTCGACTCGCTCCGACTCATATTATTTTATATATATATATATATATATATATATATATATATATATATATAATTTAAAATTTTAATAGATGAAAATTCATTATTGTCCATATCCCATCCATTTAATAATAAACAAGTGGTTAATTTGTGTACGAAGGGGAAAAGCTTACAGATATTGGGCACTAATATATGGCAACGGTGAACAGAAATTGTGCACTAATATCTAGCATTAAGTGACAATGTTATGAACAATTTGATATATATATATATATATATATATATATATATTGTGCATAAAACTTGCACAAAAAATAAATGTGCAAAATGAAAATCCTTGAGAGGGCTGAGATTCAAATCGTGTGGCTTAGATGGTGCACGGAAGGGCTGCGATTCAAATCTTTGGCTTATAAAAGTGATTTTTTTTTTTTCCAGATTTTAGGGCACGAGAGGGCTGTGATTCAAATCTATGGATCATAAAAGTGAATACAGATTTTAGGGCACGATTCGAATCTGTGGCTTATAAAGTGGGGGAAAAAACAGATTTTAGGGCATGATTCAAATCTGTGGCGTAATCGTGAAAAATAAATTCGGATTTTAGGGCTTATAAACTGAAAAAAAAACTCACAGTTAGGGCACGAGAGGGGCGATTGAGGTCTGTGATGAGAGGGGCTTCTTGCTTTCTTTTTTTCTTCTTCTTTTTCTTCTTTCTTCTTTCTTTCTTCTTCTGTCTTCGACTTTCTGTCGAGGGATTAAGTCTTTAAATATAAAGGGGGATAAAAGTATGCCCTTTAAGTTAAATTAAAACCGCTGCCGGTCCTCAATCGAAGCAATATACGAGTCGACTTGAAACTTGGTCGAGCCGAGTCGACTCGTCGAGTTTTAAAACCATGGTATTGATTATTGTGTGAGGTCGGTTGCGAAGGGTTTCTTAGGCAATGTTTTCAATCTCTGGGGTCCGTCTCTTGGTATTCTCCATGTTTTGGTTGCCTCCTGTTGCTGGTTAAAATAGTTATGATGGGAGTAGCAGGCAGAACCTAGATAATGTAATGTAGGGATTGGTTGGTCCTTTGATGGATTGATGGTCATTAGATATGCAGCTCCTTTATGTAAGAAACATTCTCGTGTACACAAGGAAGGGGCTTATTATTTGGGAATTTGTCACTTAATTGCTTTCATTCTGTGCTCTCTCTTTGCAAGTTTATAGCTCTCAGTATCGTTATTATCTCTCTTCAATAAAACCATTATTCATCAACCGAAATATGATTTCTATCTAGAAGGGTAGATTATTAATATTTTAAAGATATGTGTTTTTATTCTTCACACTCAGTTTCCTATCTGATTTCTCTTGTTCATAGGCAAGCAAATATGTGACTGATAAGATGGCCAGTTGGGGGATTTTTGTTTGGAAGTTGTTTCTATTTTGTTTCTCAGCCAAGAAAGTTTTGTATGCATAGCTTTTTGGCCTTTTAGAGGAATTCAATAAAACTTTCAATAAAACTTCAAATTAAAAAATAGGAATAATTTATGTTGAGCTATATAAAAAAGAGGTAGAAGATAAACTATGTATCAGTCTCATTTTTTTCTGAAAAACATCACAACGAATCAACTTCATATATCATGAAAAAACTGATATAATTCGAGATGTCTGACACATAGGTTGATTATATTTTTTTTGAAGATTGGTTCATTATGGTTTTCCGAGACAGAAACAATACCAGGTATAACTGTTCAGAGTTGATCAAATTGATACCCATGATTTGTAAGAATTGTTTACTGAAAGTCTGGAAAATGTTTTAGTCTTAGCATTTTCCAGTGATTCTAGTAGATGATTTTGCATGGTAAATTTCCTTGGAGTATGCATTCTAACTTATGCATACATGTTTATATGACATTCTCACTGATGGCACATGTGACAGCTGGATGTGATAGCGATTGATGAAGCTCAATTTTTTGGGGACCTTTATGATTTCTGCCGCAAGGCAGCTGATCACGATGGAAAGATGGTAGTTGTTGCAGGCCTCGATGGTGACTATTTGAGGTATTTAGGGAATGGATCCTTTTCTTAGCTGGCCCTGATGTTGGTTAATACTTGACAATAGGTTTATTACTTAATTATAATTAAACCTTACTAGCTCCATTGTACCAGTTATTATCCATATATTTTTGAAATGTTACCAAAACATTTTAAAACATTGCATATTTTTTCTAAATGAAACTCATTTCTTTTATGGGTTAATGGGAGCTCACCATTCTTAAACAGATAGAAGTATAGCACCCTTACAGCCCCATGTTTTAGGCTGTGGCTGTCTTTTTTTTACCAATCCAAGCTGTTCAAGTGATTAACCATCATATGAATATTGCTCAATCAAAAAACAGGCACATCATAAGATTTAGACTACTCGATTTGGGCATTTTAATATTGACCATTGTTCATATCAAACATAGAAATATATGTTTGGATGACTTGGATTGGTTAGAAATGTAGTCACATGGCACTATGTGGCCTAAAGGTGGAACAGTTGAAGCGTTATCTTAAGAAGTCGGTGAAGAGACTCAATCCCCTTTTATGATGTGTAGAAATGAATTTCATAAGAAAGAAAATATCTTATTGTTAAGCGTTAAAATTTGTTTCTTTAAGGGGGGAAAAACATAAGACATATAAATTATAAAGGTCTATAATTAATGCATATAAGCAAAAGACATATGTGTCTTAAGTTTTCAGCCCCCCACCCAAGTAAAAGAGTTTTAAATTTAATTAATGCATAAAGAAAAACAATATATATGTTTTAATTATGTGTATCTCTCATCCTGATCTCACCAATTTTGTAATTTATAAGTTGATAGAATAACTATGATCTGTGCCTATAGATATAAATATCATGCATATGCAAAAGTGCCAATGTTGTGTCACTATTGTACCTATTCATGCCAATGGTGTACTGATTTTGTATCTATGTCGTACTAACATCGACCAATAAAATGGGATAATGGCTCCTGACCGA
The DNA here is from genome assembly GCA_021018995.1 of Chloranthus sessilifolius. Classification (NCBI taxonomy): domain Eukaryota; kingdom Viridiplantae; phylum Streptophyta; class Magnoliopsida; order Chloranthales; family Chloranthaceae; genus Chloranthus; species Chloranthus sessilifolius. Next base: position 2,631,868 of record JAJIZI010000016.1, on the reverse strand, counting down.
CATTTAAGCACAAAATGGTGTTTAAATGATCTTACACCGTTAAAAGTAGGATATGGATCTCACACCATTGAAGTGGGATTTATCATTATGCCATTTGGCGCACATTTATGATCAATCGAAATGGTTCAAGTGGCAATCTATCATAGGAGCATGTCTCAGCCCAAAGAAACCTGCCTATTAGTCGATGTGAACCATCCGGTTGATGAACTTGAATATCAGCCATTAAAAGTAAAAGCAACGGTCAATATTAAAATCAACAGATTGGATTGTTTAAATCTCCCTAAAACATCATTTTTGGGCTTGTTGCACTTCAATCAATGATCTTTCACTTTGACGGTACAGATCATTTTAACATCATTTTGGTGTTTATATGACGCCATGACGTTTAGGAGTGTCCTTTGCTATAACTTGCCGTTCCTGTTATTAGTAGTAGTATCGTTTACAACCTCTGTTAGTCTCCTTAAATCACCCAGTGTATGTCATTTGTGTAACTCACCTATACTTAAGTGTTGCAAGCCTCTGGCAGGAGAATCCTCTTATTAACACAAGCTGGGCCTTATAGCAAATCACAAAATATCGGCCCAAGTCTGGCCAATTAAAACCCCTACTATACCTCATTATTGTTTATTGAGAAGTGATGCTATGTAGGGGTCAATTGCAAGACTTGCTTTGGGCCAGACTTGGGAATCCTGCTATCAAGCCTGTCAGGTCAGGCCTGGGCTCAACTATTGAGTTCATTCCTTGTGATACAGGGATTGTATGCAATATATCAATTTCATCAAGACATGATGAAATCCAATGTTTTGAGAATTGAACTGGTGACTGGACAATATAGTCACAAAATACTCCGAATGATTCGGCAAATTTGTCTCATTACTGAAAAATTCGGTGCATCAACAATACGCCGAATGATTCGGCAAATTTGTCTCATTGCTGAATATTCGCTGAACTTTATGATGATTATCAATTTTATTTATTTTTTCTCTCTTTAAGTTCTGTACTTATCTCTCTCTTTTTCTTTTCCATTTGATGACCAGCAAAACATCGGCCATCTCGTGCCCTAGCAAGATATTGCCCTTCTCGTATACACCTATGTAGTTGATGAAAAATTGAAGAATTGAATTATTTTGTACTTTTTTGTACATTAAATGACATTATTTCTAACTTGAAGCATATTTGTGTACATATCATTTCCTGAATTTGACTGAATTGGACCGAATTATTTCCGTATTCTGACTTTGTGCCTACGCTGGACAAGAAATTGCGAGAGGATCAGGTTTGAATTAAGTTGTAAATCAGATTGCTAAGTAATTGTAAGATTTCTCTGTCCATATTAGAAAACAAAGTATATTCTTCTAGTAAATGCAAACTAAAATAACAAATCAATTATATTCTAAAGCTACACTTCAAATTTTGTTGATTCCCAAAAATTTCATGGCATTTTAATATTGTACTGAACTATATAGCGCTTGTTATTATTAGTCACATAAAGAAGTCAGTTTTAGCACATCATTTTCAAGCCAACAATTATTAGCGTCTATCAAATAATTAAACACACCAAGATTTGCATTGAAAGGCAAAAGATTTTAGCAACAATGCTGATATTGATATCATGCTATGTCTAATTCTTCATCTATATATTTTATTCCCACTGTTTTGACAAGTGAACTGAATCTTTGTTTGCAGGAGGAGCTTTGGTTCGGTACTGGATATTATTCCTCTAGCTGACTCCGTAACTAAGTTAACATCTCGATGTGAACTCTGTGGAAAACTTGCTCACTTTACCTTAAGGAAGACAGAAGAAAAACAAACAGAACTCATTGGTGGGGCTGATGTGTATATGCCAGTCTGCCGGCAGCACTATGTGAATGGGCAAGTTGTCATTGAAGCTGCAAGAAAGGTCCTGGAATCTCAAAGGAACCAGTGCGATTCATATCTTGAAGCGGCCCCACTATCTAGTTAGTACGATCACATGCTTTATGCCCTTATTTATCGGGTTGAAATTGTTGATCGACTTTCTCTGTATGGTGTACTTTTAACTGATTCTTCCCTGGTTTGATTAGAAGGTTTTGTATCATTTCTCATTATGCATGTGTATAGTCAATTAATTCCTAAAAGATTTTCAGGGTTTCTATTTTCCTCTTTTAATTTTGAAATATTACCTTGTTGGTTATGAGGTAAGTTATTTGTGCTATGAACCATTATTTATAAACTACGCAGCTACGAAAGAGTAGAGTGAGCAAAATTGATCCGTGCAAAGTGTAGAGGAAAATGAGATCAATGGACAGCTTTTCTTTTAGAAACCTGGAATGATACTATTAATTCCCAAGCTACTCGCCGCCCATTAGATTGAAAGCTTGGTTATACCAATGTCATCAGAATCATATGATCCACGACCCGGATCGTACGTTTCGTAGCAGGTCAGGACATTTCCAATTCGATCATGGGACCAGATTGAAAATGCCCCTGGATTGTACGATCCTAATATCTGGATCTTAAAATCCTAATACGATCCACGATTCTAGCTGGATCTTATATTTTTGACTTTTATATTTTATCTTTTAATTTTTGAATAAAATTGACTTCTAAAAGTTACTTTATGATAAAAGGCAACTTATGATAAAAGGCAACTTTTAAAACGCATTAGGCCCATTATCTCTTATTCTATTGAATATTTTTTAGGGTTTTGGTTTCTTCATCCCCCAAAAGGCAAAACCCTATTCATTAATTTTTTAATATCTTATATGAATTCGGATTTTGATACCGTTTGTTCTAAATGCTTTCTTTTGTTGAGGGCTCCAAAATACATATGAAGTTTGTTAGTTTTTGGTGGCCCCTAAAGAAATATCCATTTTCAACCAATTTCTCAAGCAAGGCAAAAGAAATTTTCTTTATTATAATAATAATAATTTCAATGGATTCTCTAAGGCCTATCATTTGTTTTGAGTTCTCATCAACTAAGATCATACCCCCTCGACATGTAAGTCAAAGCAAGGCTAAGGTTAGTAAGCAAGAAGATGTCACGTGGGAGCATTGTATAAGAATCTATGGAAAATTGGAATGAGTTTGAATTTTGAACATTGAAGTGTTTTGATATACAATTATACATTTTCATTTTAAGTTTGATACTTCCAATGTTTTATTACGTGTAGTCATGGTATATGGTTTGTGAAATGTGAATTGTTTACTATATATGATATTATTTAATTTATTTTGAGTAAATATCATCATATTGCAATGTTTTAGATTTATTATAGATTTTTCATATTTTTTCCTTAAATTTTTTTTTTTATTGGATCTTACGATTCAACGATCCAATGATCTGATCTGATCCACAAAAACAAAATCGATCCACCTATACGATCCAATTCTGACAACACTGGGTTATACAAGAAAGCAAGATAAGTTAGAATCATTTTGGAAGATTTCCTAGAGTTAAGGAGTTTGAAAATTAGCATAATGAAAAAAGAATGTATGGAGTGCAAGTTGGGTGAACAGAAAAACAAGGAGTGTCATTGGGTCAAAATGAAAAATCATTTTGTGTTACAAGTCATAAATTTCCGTATCTTACAATCGGATGATTGGTTTGAGGACATCTTAAGGGTAGGTGAAGTGGAGACGAGTGACTCGTGTGTTATGTCATTAATGAGTACCATTTTGATTGAAGGGATGTCTCCATAAAGAAGAGGTGCAAAGGATAGAATTATAATTTAGGTACATAAGAGAAAGTTTGGGTCGACCCCCAAAAACGAGGAAATCAAGATGTGTCGGTTGAGATGGTTTATCCTTGGCCCTAGGAGTTCTGAAACAGCTCCTATATGAAAGATTGAAAAAATACGCACATAAGTGGGAGAATGGGAAGCCCAATAAGGACTGGAAAGTAATGGGAAATGGTTTCCACTCGTGTGACTGATGAGTACTTACTTCGATTGAAGGGAAGTTTCTATCAACCTACATCACTATATAGTATAGAATGAAGGGCTATGAAATAACAAGAAGACATGATACGTGGCTGGGATGTGTATCTCAAGTCGGATGCCTAAGTAACATTAAAGGCTAGAATTATGAATTAAGTACAAGATAGTGTAAGGGTGACCAATATAAAAGAGGAAACAAGGAATGTTTGTTTAGATGGTTTGTCCTTTCTTTTAGGAGACTCGAAACAGCCCTTGTACGAAAGATTGAAACAATAAATGCACAAGGGAATGGGAGAATGAGAAGACCTAGAAATACTGGGAAGTAGTGAGAAACGACACAAAAATGAGTGGGGAAATAGGATTCGCGAAGTTGATCCCAAATATATGGAACAAAGCGATGACAATGATGGTACTTGAAATGCCCCATCACTACTAGTAAGAAATTTATTTACTCCATTTATTCCTGGATGCTCCTGCCCATTGGAAGTATATGTGCCATCTATGATCTATCCCAACCCATTTCCATGCCCATCAAATGTGCTAGGTTACAAATTAATTGTAATATAGAAAACAAGCATGCAATATAAGAGCATGTCACCAAAGACCTCAGTAACTGAATCCTTTAATTATACTCTTGTACACACACACACACACACCGATATATATGAGAAATGAGAAGGCGCATTCAGACACTGGAGGGCTGATGTTATGATCCTACGGTTGTAGATTGTATACATCTTTGTATGTGTATATGTGTTGTACACCGTATTAGTTCGGTAGTTATCAAGTGGGTTATGTAACTACTTGGGTGGTTAATGCGTTGTAGGCTATAACTATGAAGGATGTAATTAGGGAAGGAAGAAGAAGAATTATTGAAAGAAAAGGAGTTGTTCTACTCCTAAAGATCATTAGGAGTTTGATCAACTCGAAAGGACCACGGCCTATTCGATCTCTAATCAATTGCTATTTTTTTTTATCTTTAATCTTTTATTGCTATTTTTTATGTAATTAGTATTTTATCCTTCATTATTACATTACGATCAAGCGGGATCGTAACAATTGGTATCAGAGCCACACAATCAGAGCAATTTTGATCCTTCTTCAAGATGATCTCCAAATATGATATTTTGGAAGAGATGACCGAGAAAAATCATGGGTTCCCAAAATGAGTTTAAAGCATGATTCATAAGAAGACGACATACCGAATAATGCTGAACTTGGTAAAGAGATGGATCAGATGAACCAACAGTTTGATCAGTTGCGACAAGACATCTTCGATTGATTCGAGTATCAACCTTGAGGGCAAGGTTGTGTTTTAAGGGTGGAAGAATGTTATGATCCTACTATTGTAGATCGTATACATCTTTGTATGTGTATATGTGCGTACATCGTATTAGTTCGGTAGTTATCAAGTGGGTTATGTGACTACATGGGTGGTTAATGTATTGTAGGGTATAAGTATGAAGGCTGTAATTAGGGAAGGGAAGAAGAATTATTGAGAGAAAAGAGTTTGATCTGCTCGAAGAGATCATTAGGAGTTTGATCCCCTTGAACGGATCACAGCCTATTCAACCTTCTAATCAATTGCTATTTTTTATTTTTAATCTTTTATTGTTATTTTTTTATGTAATTAGTATCTTATCCTTCATTATCACGTTATGGTCAAGCAGGATCGTAATAGCTTAACCCAAAACAACACCCAGCCATGGGGTAGGTGATTAAAAAAATTCATTTTTTTTTAAAAATAATTTTTTTATTACTTTTTTGGCCTCAGTTTGATGGTTCAAAGATACGGTGAAGCCCAACCAACCTGATGCATGGATTTTGGGCACCTTTTACCGCATTTTCAACGGTGAATATGCATTGGATTAGACCCAATTTTTTTGGTTGGTAGCTGATCGATCTTGTCTAAGTTTCCATGACACCCAATCAGTGTTCTTAAAATCATTGGGCGGGTTCGGGCAGTCGGGGAGATGTTCAGGCGGAAATCTCTGGCGTCCCCCGGGCGAGCGCCCCAAGATCCGAGCGGCTGCTATATATATATATATATATATGTGTGTGTGTGTGTGTGTGTGTTACTTGCTAGAATTGAAGGAAGAAAGAAAAGAAAAGAAGAACAAAAAAAGAATTGTGCTCACTGCTCAGTTGCCGGAAAAAAAATTGTTGTGCAAGATCATAAAAAACTAAGGAAGAAGAAGAAGAAAAACAGAGGGAAGAAGAAGAAAAAAACTAAGGAAAAAGAAGAAAAAGAGAGAGAAGAAGAAAAAAAAACTAAGGAAAAAGAAGAAAAACAGAGGAGATTAAAATAAAATAAAATTGGGGACTGGGGCGGGTCCGGGGCGGCTCAGGGTGGGTTTGGGGTGGGTGCCCCAAATCCGGTCCGCTCAGGTACCCGAATCGCTGTGGCGAACGCCCTGAGCGATTTTCAGAACAGTGCACCCAATCCTCATGATGGGTGCCACATGGTGCACGGCTGATTTGGACACATCCTTTAGGGCTGCATCCGAACACATAGTCCTAGGACTCCCTCTCCTCTCCTCTCTCTCTCTCTCTCTCTCTCTTTATATATATAGGGTGATGATCCTTTGACTTGAGTCACCAAGTGACTCGAGTATTGCAGTCATACACTAGCTCATCAGCACACAACGTGTATATGGTGAGATGACTCGAGCCATATGACAATTTCCCATATATATATGCATGTGTATGTACACTCTGTTAGATTGGAAGACATTAATGGAAGCCAAAAGTTACTCACAATGACAATATACCTTTCTATCTTGATATCCAATTTATGGCCCCTTTAGGTACTACTATACAGAGGTAATTCTCAAACAATACAACATTGTTCAAAGAATACTTAGCCATGTTATGTAACTGGTAAAAACTTTGTTAAAAATTAATTTTTTTGGTTAAAAAGATCCAAAAAAAATCTCTAGAAGGTTCAAAGTTACATAAAAATTTGAAGAAGAATTCTAGAATAGAATGGTTTTAGAAAAAAAACCCTCTCTTCCAAAATTCCAATGTTTCACTGTTTGGTGTGGACATCTCCTTGAGTTAAAACAAGCATTATCATAAGTTTGATGACATTAGTAAATGACATTTTTTCAACTACTTATTGAAAAGATTATGGTTGCGTATGGCAAAGCTCTTTGCTAGCTCCTGTTACAGTAGAGTTCACCTGCTTTAGTTGGTTCCCATTATCTTTTCTAACTCCCTGCAAAGGAGGATTTACCTGCTCTAGTAGCAACGTCCCTGCTCTCTACTACCCCCTACCAGAGCAAATAAAATCTGCTCTGGCAAGGAGTGGGTAGTGAGGAGGGTAGAACTGCTGAATAGGTAAATCTTGCATAAAATTTTGGTATGCAAGGAGTTATCAAGGAGAAGGGGTACCTGCTAAAGCAGGTAACAAGATGTTATCAAGAGGATAGGAACCTACTAAAGCAGGTGAACTCTGCTATGCAGGGGCTAGCACAGAGCTATGCCATACGCAGCCTATGTAATTCATAAAGTGGCTTAATGATTTAGTATAATTATGGGCATGCCATTATTTATTATTATTTGTGACATATCCCAACTATTTAATTATAGGTTATACTTTAGAGTAGGAAATCAAATAATGCTGAGAAAATAATTTGAACAAATGGCTCATCATGGTGGTGAATGGTGATAAACCATTAATGATAGATTATCACAACTGTGACTCATGAATATTAGTTACACGACCCCAGATTTTATGGGTTGAATGTTACGTTGTGGTTAAACCAATTCTTTTGTTGTCGAAACTATTTGATCCGTACAAAAGAATTGATTTAACAAGTTTATCCATATGAAATGATTGTCCAAATCATATGATCAGATCCTCAAATGATTGAATGATTTGGATAATCCTGTATAATGGGAAAAGATGGTCAATGTTATTTCAGAGCTATGTTGAATTAACATGTCAATAAGATCAAGATCAAATGGTTGGGATGATCCCATAAGCATGATATGGGCAAAGATGGTCAATAGCATTTCTGAACTTTGTTGAATTAGTATGTTGATAAGGTCATGATCAAGGTTGGAGACAAAACAGTTACGTGCACCACCTCTATCAAGGAGAAAATTGCGACGGAGGCATTAAGCTAGGGCAGCAGGTACCATCTACTATAAGAAACAAACCGTGTTAGATTTGAGAACACTAGTTTTTCATCTCTCGTTCTCACTGCAATATTGTTTTTCTTATGGGTTCTATACAAAAACACAGAAACTCTTTTAAAACATAATAAACTTATCACAAATAAGTCACCATTCGTATTGGATGGTATTTGATGAAGTTAAAGTCTCCATCATAATCTTCTCATCCTTGATAGAGTTGGTGCACCTTCAATCTCCTCAACAAACCGTGCTAGATTTGAGAACAGTGGGTTTCTTCTCTCGTTCTCTCTACCATAATCCCGCACTTTTGCCAATAGAACTATGCGTTTCTTATGAGTTCTGTGCAAGAAAAGGGAGACTCTACTAAAATATTGTAAGACTAATCCCAAATAACCCACCTCTTCACATATCAACCCATTAAAACTTTCTGCATCATTCTTCATGAACCAACCTATGAAATCCCCATTAACATGTAAGAAATCTGTTCTCTTTCATAACCAATCCATTAAAAATTTCTCTGCACCATTTAATTAAGCATTAATAATCCATTAAACCCATAACAAACCCATTCTTTTCTTCACAAATCTATCCATTAAAACTATCTTGCTGTGGCACAGTTATGTATTTTTGCCCCTTCCATTCCCCCCCCCCCCCTCTCTTCGTCTATATATATGCGTGTGTGTGTGTGTGTATTTTTATTTCTCTTCACAAATGAACCCAGTAAAACCCCATTAATCCAATAGGAAGTCCACTGTTCTTTCCAAATCACCCCACTAAAACTTTCTTTACACAATGTAGCTACCCAATTGGCATTACTCACGGAGATTGCAAGATTTTCCATCCATTTTTTCTTCTAATTTATTTATTTATTTTCTCCTAAGGGGATGAGGCATGGTTGAGTGTGTCTGTGTTGCTATCCTTCTCTCTACTTCTTTGAACTGTATGGACACATGCTATTCGTAAAAAAATAAAATTAAAACTCATGTTTATATCTTTTGGTAGTAAACTTTCTATGTTTGGAGCATTAAACATAAAAACACTCTTTGCAATGCCTCCACGGCAATTGCAAGCCCTCAGAAACCCAATTTAACACTAGATATCTGGCAAGATAGGACGTCGGGCAAAATGAGGGGATCCTCTGCAGATGTTTATTGTGGAAGTAAAGTTAGGAAGGTTCATAGAGATGCAAAGGCAATAGTCTTTTTTTGTTTGGATTGAAGGTTTTAGTAACTATGAGATTTCTTAAACAATGCTTAGAAGTTGTATCTTAGGTAACTGGTTGGATTTTCATCTCTGTTTTCTTTTCTTCTTTGCTTAGATTTTGTTTTTGTTATTTCTATATGGGAGGACCTCCTCTAGTAGCATGAGTCTTCTGTGCAAGCTGGCAATCCCACCTTGAAGACTTGCTCCTGCCCCCTCTTACTTCCTAACCTGTTCCACATTTTTTTTTATTGGTAAAAGAGGAAATATTATTAAAAAAAGAAAAAAACTACAAATACAACAGAGCGCAGCTTAGCGCAAAGAGTACTACATAGCCCAGATCATACAAGAGAGAAGGATGCGAAATAGTCTAATTTCCTTGAAGACATTTTGGCCAATTAGAGGCCAACTCATCCTTGAAGACATTTTGTTCCAGCTATTATCACCAACTACCATGAGCATGCGTCCATCAATTATGTCTTAGTTATAGTTTTTTTCATATTCATTATCTATATGCTGCGAAGTTTTGTTAGACAAAAGTACAAAAACTTTAACATAATTTATTTCTCTACTTACAGACATGCATGCATGTAATTATATAGGCATTCATGTTTCTACCTATCTTTGTACGTATGTGATTGTGTGCTTGTTTAATGCCCATATACATGCATGACTCTGTATTATAATTTGGTGTTTGAGATTGAAGTTACTGTTTCAACAGTCATACATCTCATGCATGTGTGGGACCCTTCTACAATGACTTGGACCATCCGAACAGCCAGAACCAGCTTGTTTTCGCTTTGATTTTCCTTTTCCAAATAGGGTTAGCCTCGTAAACACTTTCAGTAGCCTACTGGCACACTTCCTTTGAGAAGCCCAATTCACAGAACCGATGCAGCTGCTAACTTGCCCAAGTGGATTCCCTGTCTTATTACCTACTTCTCTTCCCTCCAAACTGGACATTCTGAAGCTGTGTGTTTTTGTGGGTGCCTTCTCGGTTCCTTTTGAGATATCCTCCCATCGAAGGCTTGTCTTCAATGAAACAAGTTCCTGTTCGATACTCTGAAGCCTAAAGCTTGTTGATTCATAATTCTCTTTTGTGACTTGTGTTCTCTGCTTTGCAATCTCTTTTTGTATCAAGAAACCCAGTGGCCTACCAACTGTTTCTCCAAAATAAGCTTCTTTATATGGACTCTCTACTGGAGTCTGGTTCTTGGGTTGCTGGTATCTCGAGCTCGAAAGACTGCCAGACGACTCAACACAATTTGCATACTTGATTGAATCAGCACAGTCTTTGAAGGCTTGGTGTGTGTTTAGTTGCTGGACAAACAGTGCTTGGACTATTAAACGCAGAGGCATCAATTCGTTCTGAACTGCATGGATGCATATCTCTTGTGATAATCTTTGGCAGTCTATGTATTTGCACACGTAAGATTTCTCTTCTTGAGATATCTCTGCGTGTTCCTGTGTTGTATAATATGAAGGAAACAAAAATCAGAGAGTTTCATAAATCAAAGAGTAACCAAGGTAGGAGTACTCAGCTAACAAGGATTATTTATTTTATTTTTTGTGAAAATCTAGTAAACAAGGAGATATATATATATATATATATATATACATAGGTGTTTGTGTGTGTAATTTAGCCAAAAAAGTTAGAAATATATATCATATCTTTTGACCTGAGACTTATGCATACCCACCACCTGCTTTTTTAAAGTACATGTTTACTATAATTAAACTAATACATAAACACTATATTCGTTTAAAAAAATGTAATATTTCTTATTTATTTCTGATTTGTCTACCTTTCCATTCTTCTATTTGGTTTTAAAGTATCAACAACCCCCCCACCACCACACACACACACCACCACCACCTCAAAAAAAAAAAAAAGGGAAAAAAGAACCCCCCCCCCCCCCAGCATTTGTGTCTTCTGATATGAATCTTCGTACATAATATATCGGATGATGTGGGTAGAGGCCTGAATATCTGGTCACAACATTCTGAAGGTTTTTTCTGCTCAAACCTTCTATGTTTTCCTATGTGACCACCCGAGTATCAAACCTTCTTGACCAGGATATGGAAGGTTAAGGGCCCATCAAAAATTAGATTTTTCGGATGGAGTATTGGGCGGGGAAGAATTCTGACTTTAGATCAGCTTAATAAAAGAGGCCTAAGGTCGAGAAATAGGTGTGCTATGTGCTTCCAGGAAGAGGAGATAGCTGACCATCTTCTTATTCACTGCTAGTGCTGGGTTGCTGGAGTGGTCTTCCTTAGGTTGTGGGAGCTGGTTGATATCGTGGGAGGGGATTAGCTTTGAAGGCAAGAAGGTGATTTCTGGAATATCATGGCTCTTGCAGTTATGCGGGCCATTTGGAATGGAAGAAGCAATAAAATTTTTAGAAGAGTCAGAAAGCCGATCCATATGATAATGAAGGAGATCAGAGATATTACTTTGGTTTGGATTCATCTCACTTCCTTAGATGAGAATTTGGATGGGCAAGATCATAATGGGGATTGGGACAACCTCTTCATGTACCCTTTTTCCTCTCGCATTGGGCTATCCATCCTCTAGCTTCGGTTTCGGATAGACTTGATTTCTGTGTGGTTATGTTGAGTGTGGGCTCTCTTCTTTTTGGTTTCTTTTGCCTACAGTTGCAGTTCCTCGCTGTAAGGTACGTTTTGGTTGTATTTTTTGTTATTCTATTCTTATATATTCAATTTATCGATAATAAACAGATAATCGGATGATGTGTTTTTGGAGTGTTTAATATGTTATCTAATACTGATTTTTGGTTATTGCTTGAGACCTTACCTTAGGGAAAGTATTGATAGCTTTTGGTTGTATTTTTGTTTTTTTATTCTAATATATTCCATTTACTGATAACAAATAAATAAATAAATAAGTGCTCGGATGATGTGTTTTTGGGATGTTTAATGTGGTCTTCTAACACTGATTTTTGGTTAGTGCTTGAGGCCTTACCGTAAGGAAAGTATTTGTGGCCTTGTATAGATGATCATGGGTCAGTCGATCTGATATAGGTACAATCTCAATGAGTTCCATGAATCTTCTGGTCTCCAGGTTTGGATCAACAGCGATTTGGGAAAGATAGCCATCCCATAGTTCGCCAATTACAGAATTTCTATTGGAAGTGCTATTGCTTGTCTGTGAATTAGAAGATATGCCTATCGAAACGATTCTCGCCATCATTGATAACTCTACACTAGATGCGATGTTCTCTGTCTCACTTTCGGGAAGGAGAAAGTGATCCACCTGTGCCAAGTGTAACAAAGATGCGATCTGATCTTGTAACTTGATGTTGCTGTTATTGCTTAGAGTGAGATTGAGAGATCTTGAAAGCAACGCAAAGTAAAATCCGACTGGAATTACCGCACTACTCTCTCTTGTATGGAGCAATTCGATTATTCCTTGTAAAATGGCCGAGACTTTGTTTTCTGCTTCGTGAGTTCCGTTCATATCAGCTGTGTTCTCACAAAATTGACGGGTCTTCTTTGATAGTACCCATTTATTAGCATAAAATACAATAATAGGGCTCACATATTTCTCCTTCATTCCTTGTTTTCTCAAAGAGCCAATTATCCTACTGAAAAATCCAAAGGGAAGAGCTATGAGATCTTTAATCCATAGATCTTGTGCTGCGATTTCTTTCACAGACTCACAATTCCAAGGCCTTCCTATTAAGGCCTGCAGTGTAGAAACTGGCCGGTCTCTTCTTTGCTCGGGATCCAAAATTTCCATACAAGCCATGAAAGCGAGTGATTCCAAGCAACGGCTCACTATCAGGAGATCCTCGGCCCATGGATTCAGAGTTTGGCACTTTTGGAGAACAATGAGTGTATCATCCCAACTCTGTAGGACGACTTGATTCAGATACAGATCAGCCAGCTCGCAGAGGTTACCAGAGCCATGATCTTCTGTCATCTCGAGGAACTCTGCAGCGCATCGAAGAGCTGCTACATTAAATGGGTCGATAAGTGGGGATGAACAGTAGCTAAAAAGGGCAATCATTTCAAAAGCTTCTGATCCTCCAGGGAATTCTTTCGGTAGTTCGAGTTCCATCAAATTGGCTAGCAGCCTTTTGAAGAAGCCACTCTTTGAAAGTAGTGGGTACTGTCACAGAAAAGAAAGATGAATAAAAGATCATTAAGATAATAATATATAAAAATATTACGGACCATAAGCTTGCTGATGAATTATTAAGCATGTTACTAGTTATGGACCATTTGATTACTCAGATAGAAACTTGCCTTGTGTAGATAAAAGATTTTATCGCCGACCCGAACACAAACTGAGGCTTGTAACCCATTCTCTTGGCTCCTGAAATGATAAAAATCAGTTTAGTAGAATCAATAACGGTCTATTGATGATGAACACAGTATACTAGTAATAAAAAAACCCGTAATATTATATACCATGCAAGTATCTTTTTCTTCAGGAATCCCCCTACATTTGTGAATGATAAAGGGCTAGAAACTGAAGAACCTTCTGTTGAGCTTGTAGCATCCATGGCTGCCTTGAGATTTTGAACTCCTGAAACTTCAGACTAAAAACTTTGTATTCGGAGAAGCTTCTTAAAGCAAATCCCAAAATTGAAGATTCTACACTATCTTTCTTGATTGCTACATGTGGCTGGGAAATCATGTGTTTATTCTGTCTCTTTATAGTGGAGCATAGTTATTAAATTGCACCAATATGTGCCTGAAATCCATGCTAAGAATTCATGTTAGAGCATTTACATCACGGGTTACGTATAAATGAATCGGGCACTGTTGAATCCCCTGATTGAATGGTAGTCTGTGGGGCAACATGTTTCTTCCTATATCATAAAGGTCAGATAATGTGGATAAAAAAGTAGGAATATTCAAATACCAGCTGGTTGTTAATTGAATGGTGCTTGATTCATATATATATATATATATATGGAAAAGGCCTCTGTCCTCCAACCTTCCATGTGGAGCTCTACGTGGCACCCAAAACACTTTTTGGGTGCCATGTGGACTTTAGGTGCATTGCTTAGATCATCTTTAAAAAAAAAATAAAAATTTAACTTATCTCCGCCGTGTATATTTTGAACCGTGAAATGTGGACCAATGAAAACCGTCAAACTTTGACTTATGAGTTTTAAATTTATTTTTCAAATTTTTTGTTTTCAACATTGATCTTAACTGTCCACCTGTGCTCTACGTGGCACTCAACAAATGTTTTGGGTGCCATGTGGAGTTTTACGTAGATCTTGGAAGATGGTCACGGTCCTCTATTGGAGGACCTAATCGTTTTTTTTTCTTAAAAAAATGGGTTATCTTACTTGTGCATCTAGTCAAGTCAAACATATGAGAACACACGAGTGGGTACTTGAATCCAAAATTTAAGGCTCGAAAAGGGGACTTCTAGTAGTAGTCTTCTCGATGGTTGAAAAGTTTGAAATTTGGCGCTTTTCTTCAGCCATCGAACAATAGAAAAAAAGAAGCTTAGTTATGCTATGGAGGCATTCTGAACCACCAAATGCTTCTGTGCGCCACAGCTCTACCACACATTCTACTCGTGCATGGTTGAACGGAGCAGTCCTTTTGATAGGTCCATTGCCCCCAAAAATGCATTCAATCTAACCATCTGATCAAACTTCATATGTCGGCTATCGCAGTCTTGACCATTCATAATGAGATACATAATTGATCCGATTACATAATTCCAACTTGCGAAGTATCAATGAGAGATTGTGATTGATGAAGAGTTGCAAGTGTACATTTTACAATGGTCCTGACCACTATATTATCATTACTTTAATATGAAAATTGAAACAGAGTGAGAAACGAAGCGAGTGCACAATAAAAGAGGGAAGCTTGTGAATCTTAACGTGCGCCGGAAGCCAACTGCCCAAACGGCACGGCTTCTGAAAAATTGGGTGTTTCTTTTAAATTCCCTTAAACCCACGTGACTACGAATCACTCATAGATATATGGACACACCAGTTATTTATGTTACGATCGTATCGCGATAATTTGACTACTTCTCGTTCGAGAGATGGGAAATATGAGTTATTAAGTTGAAATACTTCGCACCACATTAGTCATCATATCTATCTGAACCAAAAGTTTCTCATATTACCTTTTGGCACAACTCATTTAGGGCTTTTTAGCAGTTGAATACCGATTAAACTTACCCGGCACAGATTTCATGGGCCATGAAATCGGTTTAAGTTAAATTTTTGATGTGTTTGAGTGGTCAACGGGGTACTTTCATAATTTATGATGCATTTTTTTTGGGGGCCTCTTAGAATACCCGCTTAATCCTAAGGACATATGTGCACTCCAAATTTAGTACATGTCGGGTAAGCACATGATATAAATCCCTAAGGTGACCTCATGGGGGAGGGGAATCGAACTTAAGTCTCCTGCTTTCGGAAACAAGTACCTGGCCAGCTCGCCTAACCCCTTGAGATTAATTTATGATGCATTTGAGGAGGCTCTCTCAATGATAGGGGATGGAAATGGAGTCCTTGGAGGCATCATAAGGCCATAAACGCCTTTTAGACAAATCTTGTGTAAAGCTGAGGTACACGTATTTGAGGCACTTGATGTAGGTGTCAATCAGCTCTTCCACTGGCGGGAGGGGGTAAGATGCTTCAAAAATGATTATGCCCCTCATGCATTGGCTGATCCATTTTTTTATTATTTTAAAGTTGAATTGAATCCTTGGATTATGTAATGGACAATGTTATTTGGGGATGGGAAACTATCATAAAAAAGGTTTATGTCCAAACTACATGCAACCAACTAACTACCATCCAAACGGTTTGAGATTATTGGTTAACGGAGTACAACTCTCCAAGTTAGATTTAGGGGTTTTTTGCAAATACCCTGAGTTATGTTGATATTATAAATTACCTCCTTATAGCTATTTACTTTAAATCCCTGAGTTAGCATTTTGGTGTTTATAAAACACCCTCTTTAACGGATGCTACTTTAAATGGTTAATCAGTCGTTAAAGAATAGCTTAAATACCATATTTATCCTTTTTAAAATTAAATTACTAAATTGCCACCCTCTATACTTAGTAAGAGTAATTTTAAATCCACCCCTCCACTTACAAAAAAGAATAGTTTTAAATCCACCCACCAAATATTTGAGTTCACCCACGCTGAAAAACATTGATTGCATTGAATCGGACGATGGAGATCGTTTATCGTCCCAACCTTTCACACGATGGATCTTGAGATCACGGTGGCACTATTAGACGATTGACTGCATTGAATCGGGCGATGGAGATCATTTATCGTCCCAACCATTCACACGATGGATCTTGAGATCATGGTGGCACCATCAGACAGTTGATTGCACTGAATCGGACGATGGAGATTATTTATCGTCCCAACCTTGTACACGATGGATCTTGAGATCATGGTGGCACCATCAGATGGTTGATTTTTTATTTCATGTGGTACACACCCAAAAAAATGACCTTAAAATTAATTTTAACCGTATACGTGATGTTATGGTCACTTTTTTGAGATGTGTGCTAACAAAAAACACCGGTAAATCTAATGGTATGCCTAAACGATCTCCATCGTCTTATTCAATGCAATCAATGTGTTTTAGCGTGGGTGAACTCAAAGATTCAGTAGATGGAAGCAGACGCGGTTAGGCAATCCAATTCTTAAAAATGGGTCTTGAATCATATAGGAAATTAGAGGGACGAGTATTTTGAGTGGAACACGTAGATTGAAGGTTTTTTTTTCAAGAATAATTGCATCGTTTGCCACAAATCCTCCATATTGGTTGAGTATTCGTCCAAATGTTGGCATGCTTTAATGGGGGAATCACCCATATGATAAATCTTGAATCTGCTGGGTGAATGAAGGGTCTTTTAGAAGAGTACCGTTAAATCCACCCATTGAATCTTTAAGTTCATCCACGCTGAAACACGTTGATTGAATTGAATCGAACGATGGAGATCATTTATCCTCCTAATCTTTCACATGATGGATCTTGAGATCATGATCGTACCATCAGACGGTCAGTGTTTTATTTCACGTGGCACACATCTCAGAAAAGTGACCTTAACATCACGTGCATGCTTAAATTTGATATTTAGGTCATTTTTATAGGTGTGTACCACATGAAATAAAAAGTTGACCGTCTGATGGTACACCCATGATCTAAAGATCAATCTCATGAAAGATTAGGACGATAAAAAATCTCCATTGTTTGAGTCAATGCAGTCGATGTGTTTCAGCGTGAGTGAACTCTAAGATTTTGTGAGTGGATTTAAAGGTACTCCTTTTAGAATAGTGATAAATTATAATGACATGACTTGTAAATAAAGGTGAATGAAGGGCCTTTTAGAATGGTGATAAATTTTAATGGCATGACTTGTAAATATAGATGAATGAAGGGCCTTTTAGAATGGTGGTATTTTTAAAATATTATTCATAAACTCACGGCTATTAATTCAAAAGTTATAGGGTTATAAAATGTAAACATAAAAGTAGGGGCTGGAGAATAAATACCCATAAGTCAGGGGGTTTCTTATAATATTAGCATAACTCAGGGGGTATATGCAAAAAACCCTAGATTTAAAGCATCTGATATCTCTATTGGTCAACTGATTTGAATCGTTCCATTAATGGTGATAGATTGATGTGTACTTCAACAATTGTACACTGGAGTGTCAGGCATTTTGTCTCGTGTCTCTTAATTTTTTCCTTCACAGCCTATATATATATATATATGAGAGCCGGTTAGGTCCTTCAATGGAGGACGGTCACCGTCCTCCAAGATATTCATGGAGCTCCACGTGGCATCCAAAACACTGTTTGGGTGCCACGTGGAGCACAAGTAGATGGTATAGATCAATATTAAAAAAAAAGAAATGGAGAAAAACTTTTTAAACCCACAAGTCAAAGTTTGACGGGTTTCATTGGTCCGCATTTCACGGTTCAAAAAACACACGGTGGAGATGAGTTTTCAAATTTATTTTTTTTCAAAGATGATCTAAGTAATGCACCCGAGCTCCACGTGGCATCGAAATAATATGTTGGCTGCCACGTGGAGCTCCACGTGAAAGCGTGGAGGACGGAGGCCTTTTCCTATATATATATATATATATATATATATCCGGCCTTTTCCTATATATATATATATATATCATTTACTAAAGATTGTTTTTTAGCCCAATCCTTCGTACAGTTGATCTTTAGATCATAGGCTTACCATCAAACGGACAATTATTGATTCCACATGACATAGATCCCAAAATCGATTGTCATCTTGGGTATACCATCAAGTGTGGTTTTAGGTTATTTTTGACAGGTATGTCACATGAAATCAACATCTTATCATCTGATGGTCTACCCATTATGTCAAGATTTAGCATGGAAGGTTGAGATGAAAAAAATCTCTATCGTCTGATTCAAATTAATCAACAATTTTCACACATGGGAGGTATGGTTGTGAAGAAAGCATCTCTTGCTGCAATAAAGTACCACCGAGGAGAATTAATCAAAATATCAATTTGATCTGTTTCATGGCATTCCTCTCGAGAAACACATTCATTCCTTCAAGGTGCCTTATTATAAACTAAATAATAACTTGGTCAACTGAAACACATTTTTATACTAATAAACATTTAATTATTGCTATTTTCGGATCTGATGGCTATTTTTTTTCTACCCGAGATCCAGGATTTTAGACATTCACGTATATGAGTCTTACATGCCTTTTATATACTGATAATTTTTATTGGGGTGGTATTAGGTGCTGAACGCTGAACATTAAAGAGAGGTGCTTGGGTCATTTAAAACAATAGCAATCTTGTAGGTCGGAAGAGAGCTGGCCAATGACCGATTGGACTGAATAGAAGCAACAAAATTTACATTTCTTTTTGTTTGTTTGTTTTCGTTTGATAACTTGGTATCGGGCCCTCGTAGAGCAAACCCCTAATCTCTTGAGCTCATGTGCATTCCAAGTGAGCACATGCCGGGTCAGCAGGGGAAATATAAATCCTTAGGATGGTCTCAAGAGGGAGGGGATTCAAATGGTGAAACAAATAACTTTTAGTGTAAGAAATAGAGCCGTTGGTGTGATATTACAAGCTTTCTATGAATAATATCCCCCCTTTACAATGAAAGGAGCA
Organism: Chloranthus sessilifolius; assembly: GCA_021018995.1. Taxonomy (NCBI): domain Eukaryota; kingdom Viridiplantae; phylum Streptophyta; class Magnoliopsida; order Chloranthales; family Chloranthaceae; genus Chloranthus; species Chloranthus sessilifolius. The sequence continues at coordinate 2,612,458 of JAJIZI010000016.1, read as the reverse complement.
TACCCTTAGTAAGAGGGTTTAAAAATTTGTAGAATAAAAAAGTGAAAATTATGAAGTGTTAGTTAATTAAACACGACACCTGATGGATGATTTAGTCAAAATGGAATCTGTTTAGTGCTTCAGTACGATAGATTTTGAGAGCAAAGATGCACGTGAGATTTATAAAAAGAGATAATTAGATATAGATTCAACCATTCTTGAATTCATCGAATTTCCTTACATACAGGTTTGAAAATTCTCTAGTTTTCATCTTTTATTTGGTACTTCATTAGATCGAGTTGGGGTGATCCTCTATTGTTGCAAAGTAACGAATCACATCTAAGAGATTGAGCTCGTTGTATCACAAAAACGTCTCATTAGAACCCTTTGGCAAATTTGAAGATTTAATTGAGTAGGGAGCGAACAACGCTTTAAAGATGGTGACTACGTGCAGTGACGGAGCTATGTTATCTGATGGGGGATCCTGTGATCCCCCATCCTTTAAAAAAAATCTTAAACTCCCTTTAAGAAGAGTTTTTAGGGGCAATCGGTTTTCATGAGGGATCCCCCAAGCCCATATATATATATATATATATATATATATATATATATATATATATATATATATATATATATATATATATATATATATCAAGTGACCAAAATTCTTTGAGCATTTTTGCCAAAAATAAAGGAAAATACTATTTTTTCTCTCTTGATCGATTCCCCTAACTTCTCTATTATCTTTTATAATCACGGGATTTTTAATAAAGAAACTATAATATTAATCATTCAGGTTACTTTATTTACAACCATAGTATAAAGAAAAAATCTCAGGTTACAAATAACGCTACTTATTATTAAAATTCTCCTATCCCTCTTTTTTGGAACCCACAATATCTCTTTTCTAAGAACTAGTAAGGATGCACGTGCAAATACACGTGGATTGCAGGATTAGAAATCATCTCATCCCTTGAAACTAAAATTAAATTAAATGGTTAGGATTAACCTAGGATTTTTAATTAATATATTTATATTTTAAAAACTCTAATTATTAAACTACGTACTACGATATCCTTTAGCATAGTTCAATCATATCATATCCTATAGCAGATTGTATGTCATATATAACAGAAAGCAAACCCAGATGAAAATAGAAGAAGAAATCGAAGAAACCCATTGAAAATTTGATTTGAGTCGATTTACCGAGAGAGAGAAAGAGATGTGACCCAAGATGATTTTTTTCGTTAACTCGCTCACAGAAGAGTCGTTTGGAGATGGAGGTTGGGGTGCATCTCTTGCTGACCATTTATCTCGAACGGTATATAAACTCCATCTTATTCTAGTTTTAATGGTGGTGATTTAGTCTTCTTCTTGATGGGCCGAAGAATGGAGATCTGATGATTCAAGTTTGAGAAACGAGGCGCCGAAGAATTGAGATCCAGCAATTCAGGTTTGAAAAAAATAATAACTGTATCCAAATACAAAATAAGTAATTCAAAAATCCATATGATATTTCTTAATCCAATCTTATTATGCATAATGATCTCTGATTATAAAAATACACTTCTATATCGAACCATGGCGAAAATAAACTGATTTCAATTTGTGCCATCCGATACAAAATTACAAACAATGCGATACGAAATTGTATCTTATAATTCTTATACCTAAAACTATTGCCTCCACTCAGAGCCAAACAAAGATAATAATATAAAGATATGACCTTTTTGAGTGAAACAACTAACCCATATCTCCAATTGATAAATAAAAAATAAAAAATATATTATCCCCAACAGTTAATCTCATAACACATATAAATAAATATCCACATTCATTTAACCCGAATAGAAATCTAACTATTTCAGGATGAATAAAAAAATATAAAATTTTGGATCAGATTCATGCCATTAATAAAACATAAAACTGGTATAAAATAAATCAAAGCAAATTAAGAGACATAAATAAAACAAAGATATAAATATACCTAAAATCGAAAAAAAAAATGATGTGTTAATGTAACGACCCTGTTTTTAGTACACTTAAATTTATGGTGCTAGATGTGCTTTGCACCACACACAACGCCCCACACTGGATCCTCTTATTTTATTTTAAATGTGCTAAATGTATGGTTGCACTAAACTTGGCGGTAGTGCTCCACACTGGAACGTACCCCATTTGAGCAAAAATCTTATTTAAGAATAAGATACGCACAACTCTTTTCATTCTAATGTTCTTAAAATCCCTAGCTGTCTCTTTCTTTTCTTTTCTTAAAAGAACTCTAGCTGTCAGCATCTTCTTCTCCCCCCGTCTCTTCTCTAAAATATCTTAATCATTCACTCTAAAAATTATAGTGTTTTCTTCCACAAGTTATTTTTTTACCATCAAGATCGAGGCGAAGAAAGCGAAATCGTGGACGGGCCATCGTGTGGACGTTGCTTTCTATCACCTTAACCGTCGTCGATTTGCCGATCACTCTTCAAGAGGTGGGTACCCATCCATCCATCTCGTTCTTCTCAGATCCCATCGCGTAGGATGCGTTCGATCGCGTAGCGATGGACTATTTAAAATGAATCTAGATTTGTTTTATTATAAAATCACTTTCAAGATTAAAATAATGTTTAACCTTTATTTCATATTATTTTTATAAAATTTTTGGATGTATTTTGGGTTTTATTTCGGAACCCTATTTCGTTTCGAATCTGCGACAGTCAATCGATTGAAATACATTTTTCAATCGATCGATTTCAAAATCACAACAGAGAATGTTTTACTTATTAAATTTAATCGATTGATTTATATGATTCAATCGATTAATTTGAGCAGTTGATTTTAATAAGCAAAGTACTTTAATTGCTTCTGACAAGTTAAATGAAATGATGTCTCAATTGATTGATTTTATAATTCAATCGATTGAGGTTATTTGAGTGATTATAATAATAGCTCGAATTATGAGTTATTATCCTATTCTGACACTTACTGCGGTTTATCTTATTTGAAGGAAAAGGAGGTTTCAATCAATTGAGGTCCTTTGATAGTAATAGCCTAATAGCCCCTTGTATATATAATATAATATTAGTATATGTTGTATATAAGTTATTATAATAAAATAAGAACTCAAAGCCTTATTTTAATTTATTCTTCAATCGATTGAGTTCCACTTCTCAATCGATTGACTTTAATTGAATCGACTGTGTACACTTACTTAAATTTAATCGATTGAGTTACACTTTTCAATCGATTGATATTGAATTGAACCGATCATGCACCTATTGCAATTGATTGAGTTACACTTTTCAATCGATTGATCTATATCCGAACATACGTCAAATAATATTATCAATATTATTTTCTCCTATAACTCTACTTATTCGACCAAAACTGAATGCACTCTACTTTATTGATATTTCGTTCGATGGTCGTGATGTACTCTACTTTAAATTAGGCTGCCCATTTTTATTTAAGCATTTAATTATAGTGTACTATATATGTATCATTTTATCGCTTCAACGCGACCACTTCAATAGCACAAAGTATTAGAACTTCGATGCCTTTATGAAATCAAACTCTGACCTTTACGATTATCGAAATCACACTTATAACCCTATTCTATACTTATATTGGTGTGTTATATAAATAAATATAAGTATAAACATAATCAAAACTTAAGTGTAAATCGTTCTATATATGTGATGCTTTTGTGTTTGCATCCTCATCAAGTTATACGAGTTAAGGATATCCTTAGTTAGATCATGGGTACGAGAGTATATGAGATCATGCTTACGCTTGGGCGTGGTAATTCACTGAGATGGTATTAAAACGAAAAATATATCGTATTCACATGCCTTATAACTCATGGTGGAATGGGACCCATGACGAGTCGGGTGAGTGTGAATTTAGTGTAACCTCGTATATGGTGGCATACACGGTGACCCGATCACCCCGAGTTCAAATATGATAGTATAAATTATGAGTTAAGTTATGAAGTTCGATCATAGGCAATAGCTGTGGTAAAGTTTCTTTTACGGTCATGTGAAACTCAAAATATTGGCGTTTATGTATGGATGCAATACCTTTATGGTAGTATAGGCTACCACACGAAGTATATCCAGATTACTATGAAACCTTTTTCTTGGGAAGTGTGAGTTAGAGAAGTTGCCTCACTATAGTTTGTCCCAGGATTAAGTATAAGAGTATGATAAAATATGAGTATGAGATAAGATAAGTTATGATACGAGTACGATAATAAGAAATCGTTGTATAAACCAGCAAAAGATAAAGAACTTAAGTCTTTATACCTGTCGTTCCTTGCGTAGCCACCGTAAGGGCAACAATATCTTTCAGTCAAGATGAATCTCTGGGAGAGATTATGAGTATGAGTATGTTATGAGTGACTTTAGTCATTATGTCTCCCCATTGACTGGGTGGTGGAGTATGAGTATGACACGAGGGCGTTATGATATGGTGGTATAATATTATATTGACCCTCCCATGATAGCTCGAACAACGACTCTGGCACAGATCATTTAAGATTTTACGAGTATGTTAGTTACGCTCATGCGATGTACAGACGTATGTGCGAGAATGATAATAAGACATGGTATGATATATTATGAGATATGATAAAGTACGTTAAGATATGAGTGTCTAGATCATGATCTTGTATTTATAATATGATATGAGTTTTACGATATGTATATGATTTTATCTTTCTTCTGCTATCTGCTTTGAGATGTTATGTTTATCACTCACTTAATGCACGCACAATGAACTTGAGTAGTATGGGGTGGATTGGTAGTGTATCCACTGAGTTTACGTGACTGAGTAAACTCATCCCACGATAATCTAACAGTTACAGGTAATTACGCTGGTGGAGTAGACGCGAGCCAAATAGATCCCGCCGACGCTGATTTCATTGATCCCACGGGCGTTGAGTATCAGGAGCCTTTAGAGGGCGACGTTACTGGTTATCAGGAGGACTACGGTGCTGATCTTGATCCGAGTGCCGTTTACTGATCATTGTGGACTTGGTATTGAGTTTTATTGATACTAGTATTGCGAATTTTATACTTTATTTTATAGGGTTTGTCTCCGACTGGACTTACGTGTTATTCGTGGATTTATGGTATTCTATCGCATTTTATTGGATTTATTCAACATTTATGATTGTTTTACATCCTACCTTTATGTTGTTGACTTTCACGGCTTTCGTGAAACCAGATTTACGCTATAACTCTGATTAGGTGTATGTCTGATTAGCATATCCGGGATATGTGCGGGCCATAACTTAGAATTTTAGTCATTCGGGATGGGATAGAATTTTGGGTCGTGACAGTTAATAAGAGAGTGCTTGCTTAACGAAAATCTATGAAAATCTAACTGTTTCAGGATGAATAAAAAACTATAAAATCTTAAATCAGATTCATGTCATCAATAAAACATAAAACTAGTAAAAAAATAAATTAAAGCAAATTAAGAGACATAAATAAAACAAATACATATAAACATACTTGAAATCGGAGAAAAAACGATGTATTATTGAGTGACTGTTTGCTTAACGAAAATCTGTGTATGATTTTTTATTTAAATTTTATTTTTTCCACTATTTATTTTATAAAATTTTTAAAAGGATGAAAATTTATAGCTCCACTCTACCTAATATATGACAAAAGCAGTCTCTTCAAGCTTTGAAGTTTATCTTACACTTTTAGAATAAGAGAAAGGAACTGAACTACCTGATCACAAGCTCACCTTCTCTTGGATAATTTGCCCCTAATTGATTGATGCATGCTTTGCAACAAATGACTATACTCTTAGGGTCATTTGCTTTAAGACCAAAAATAGAGTGATTCATCAAGAAGGATCCTAAGAGAATCAACCGAATTGTTATCATTTTTAATAAAGATCAACAGGTTGTCAGCAAAGATTAGATGGGACACGGTGTGCAGACTGTTTTCAGCCTATTCCTGGATTTCGCCCTCCAAAGTTTTCTTCTCCAGGAGGCAGGAAAGCACCTCCATCATAGATTGGATCTCCCTGCCTTAACCAAAATAATTAGAACGAAAAGACATAGGAGCAGTTATACACTCCAGAATCCATCCAATCCATTTCGCATCAGACCCGAATTAATCAGGAATAACTACAATAAAATCCCAGCAAACTTTATCGTAAACTTTTTGAAGATCTATTCTGGTGCAAAACAAATTAGACCCAATTATTAACTGAAATTTACTATCACACGACTTTATGTTATAGTCACCTCTCTTAAGACAGAGGAAAAATAAGTTGACTCCTTTGAATTTAATGATAGAGATTAATTTTCGTCCTAAGCTTTCATATAATAATAGATCTCGAGATCATGGCCTTATTATTAGACTCATCAAATTCAAAATAATCAACAATTTTTTTCCCCTGCTTAAGTGAGGTAGTTATAAAAGAAAGTGTAGGACAGGCTTTGAACATAGGCGAGCAAGAGGGGGCGAGCAAGAGACCGCCATAATTGGACCCAAATGGAGCCCTCAATTCTTCAAAGGTCTATTGCCTAAGTTTTTTTTTTTTTTTTCTTAATAAGCCCCATTTTGATTCTCATTTACGAATTTGATTTATAAAAATAAATATGACAAAACTAATAATATTTGAAGACTATCATGGACCCCATCAGAAAAATCTTGACTCCGCCACTGACTACGTGTTTTTCTCTTACCTAACTTCATCAGATTTATGATCGTATTTTTTTCTAAGAGAAGTAACATAAAAGATGTGACTGGGATGCATTCACAGGGGGATATGTGGAGTAACAAAGAATGTAATAATAAAAATATAATATATATATATAAGGGTAAATTTAGAATTTATCCTGATAAAAGACAACCAACAAACGTGGCTTGAGATGGTTTGAGCATTCATATTAAAGACTTTATATTGATATTTGTACGAAAATATTACAATGATACAAGCACAAGTCGAATGGAAAGGCTACTAAACTTTTGGAGGAGAGTTACGGGGAAAGACACCAAGGATTCTCTCTCTCTCTCTCTCTCTCTCTCTCTCTCTCTCTCATCCCATTAACAGTAGAACCACGAGCCCGGCCTCTACCAAGGTAGGAGACGACTTGAATAGAGGCAGATTAGAGGCGGGAGTACCAATGTATGTGACGACCCAACCCATGACTCCATTTGACCCGATTCGACCCATGAGTACACACACATTCTTGCATAGGCTATACACCCTAACCTTTCCCTTGTAACCTTAAAGCCCAAATCACCGTTCTCATTCTCTTTCTTTAATTCTGTAAGGCCCCAACGCCTCCTTCCATTACTCGCTGGTTTATTTCAAATTCCAACGATCACACCATCCGAGCCTATATATGGAATTCTCTTCCTCCCCTCTTTCAAAGAAAATTCTTCTTCAAGCTTATCTTTTTCTCCTCTTTCCTTAAGGGATGATTTCTTTAATTTATTTTAGTTAAAATTTTGAATTGTTGCATTTTAATTTCGATTTTAGATTTTAATTCTAATTGTGTATTTAAATTCTGGTTTTTATTTTAATTTTGAATTTGTAATTTGGTTATGTATTTTAATTCAGATTATGTAGTTAATTTTTGGTGTTATATTTTAATTTTTAATTTTGGCTTTTTATTGTAAATCTGGTTTTATATTGAAATTCTGATTTATATTTAATTTTTATTTCATATTCCAACTTTGATTTTATATTTAAAATTCTTTGTTTTATATTATATTTTCTGGTTCTATATATTTATATTTTATACTAATTGTTGGTTTGGTTTTATATTATAACGATGGTTTTATATTGAAATTTGGGTTTTTATTTTAAATTTTGATTTTATATTCTGAAATTGTATTTTAAATTCTGATTTTATTCTGAGTTTGCATTTTTAAATTCTAGTTTATATTCTGGTTCTATATTAAAATATGATAAATCAGGTTCTGAAATTAATGGGATTATAATAAATCAGACTTTCTGTTTACTATTAAATCAGGTTTTAAATAAGGGTTTTGAAACTGATTTATAAATTAAATCTATTTTAAATTAAGGATTTCAGATATCGAAGGTTTTTCAAAATAGGTATTTGAAATAACTCAATAGAATTCAGCCTAACTTCGATGACCCAACTTTAGTTCGCTCTTTTTATCTTATCTTATATAACATTCTTGTTTACCACCTTTTCCTTATGCCCAGGTAACCATCGAAACTTTAAAACTTTACGCTACCCTCACAAGACCCTTGAATTCGACGATTGAGGCAAGTGGCCTATCCCATAACATATTTTAAACACGTATCTTATTAGATAATGATGCTTTATTCTTACATAGAATATACTATAACATTGATAATTAGATGTTTGAATGATTACTGATGGTATGGATAACTCTAAACTTTTGTTGCTCAATGATGATTATTTCATTTTGAATCATGTTATTGTCATCAAAATATAAATGTCGTAAGCATTATTTACTCGATTTAACTCTCACATGATAACATCTACATTAAAATATCATATTGTTTTGGAATGAGAATGGATAAAGCAAGTTGGATAAGTTTTTAAAAGATATTGATATGAAGGATTTTAGAAATTATGAATATCATAAAGATTAAACAAATATAATATGATATTTGATTAAGAACCCTATGGAGCGCATGATAGTATTGGACGAACGGGTCCATTTGTGTATTTCCGTAATACGAAGTAAACTCGTCAAACTAGTTCGACACAGTTGACAGTGGGGTTGATAAAGGACATGAAACCCTCCTTTGTGACTGATATCCAAGATGAATGATGATATGAATGCAACTATACTTGGATCGGTGCTATTATTTAACAATTGTATAATATATGTAGTAAAATTATAAACTAAGTTATTTTTGTTGTTGTTCTTCTTCTTCATATTAAATCATTAAATGATATAGATGATGATATTTCTTAAATGTAGTTCTCAATTTGAAATTGATAAAATTGCTGTAAGAGTTATATTATTTATTAAGAGGTTAATTGTTGAGTTTTATCTCACCCCGTTGCTATTTAAATTTTAGAGACCGGATCTCATGACCTTGGAATTGCATTTCAGGAAGAGACTTTAGAAGATTTGTTGGATTAGCCTTGGTTAAGAATTGTTTAAAGTTGGGATTGAAATAAATGTAACTTTGAATTCTATTAATGAGAATAGATCGTTGCATTTCGTTTATTTGAATTTGATTAATGAATGCGTTCATGTGCCGAAATGGAACATGTATCGAATTTCGAGGTGTGATAGTGCTCCCCTCCTTTAAATCAACTGGTATCACAGTTTGACGCGATAGAGATTTATTTGCAACTTTTATTTTTGGTGGATGATACTAGTTCTCTTAACCACGATTTCACAAGATTGCCCACTCACCATAAAAATCAATCACCTCATTTCAATTGCTATATAGAGTGGGAACGTCTCTTCCTACTCTTTGAAAAAGAGTCTGATTTACAATTTATATATTAGGCAAATGCTTTATGAGATTGGATGAGGGTTAGTTTATATATTAGGTAGATGCTTTATGAGATTGGATGAGGGTTTCAGTAATACGGAAGATAAAATGTTGGGTGAAAAGCTCATTTCATCAAAAGACATAGCTACCTCTAGCTGAAAATAGTGTTACGTTGAGAATTTGTGGTTGGTACATGTGACCATGACACCTCATTAATAGGTATTAAGAATCTCATTATGCATTAGTCGGTTACAACTATGCGTTTAATTGTGATTAATCACCGACCGTTAAGTGATTAAAGAGAGTCGTTTCTCCTTGAACATTGATGGTATATCCAATCAGTCTATATAAATGAGCTTAACATCCTATTTATGAGTAGAAAAATAATGTGTGGTGATAACACTACAATGGACCCAAGGGCACTAAAGCCAAAGATCGGATAACAGATGCTCGTTGGAAATTCACAGTGAATCAAGACGATCACCAGCCTAGCGGCGCTTCTCTTGGCAATCATGTGACGGTAGGCGATTGATCAACGATTTAGATTTCATGTGACTTAACAGTGGTATCAGAGCTTAGGTTACATTGCTATCGTGCCATGATTGACGTCATTCGTTGCCAATCATTGTCAATACAATTACCATCGATTGGATCATATATGGTGGTATCCTGATCGTTCAATCATTGCCGATCAGATCATGGATCATAAGCATCACATGATCCGCACTGTCGATTTGTCAGCCATCACAAGCAAGCAATGGATGATCTGTTGGTTTGGATCTTGCCAAGGTACCCGGCAGATCTCTCATGATTAGTGTTGCTCAATTAGAGTAATTGTCGACATTTTTCTCCATAGCCATCTCTAGATTCATTGCATCCCCAATAATTTTTTTTGGGCCTCTATATCTGCGTAGAGGAGGATGGATCTTAAAGGAAAGTTAGTAGCTTCCTTAAGAAGCTATCTCTTAGTTGTTTAAGATTTTCAATCCACTAGAACCTTTGGACTCCAGGGATCGAAGGTGACGTTGTCACACTATCCAATCAACAATCAAAACTAGTCTCACTGCAGATCTGAAAACAACGAGCTTCAACAAATCGGTAAACTTGAAACGAGAACGGTATATTTTTCGAACCCCCACAATTTTTTTATATATTAATATATGATGAAATATCTAGAATAGTGGGAGCATACTAACATTAGATGATTGGTTTATCATATGGTGTTTGAGAGACTAATTTCTTTAAATGAATTTTCCAATATAAATTAATGTGCCTGGTATCATAGTGACAAATTTCGTTTTGGGTAATGTTTCTGTGGGGGGTCCTTTCGGTACATTTCAGATTAATTTCAATACATTTTGGAAAAATTTCGGGAAAGTTTCGGGGATTAGAAATATATAAAAAATATATTTAATATTTTTTTAAAAAAATAGCAATTGATCCAGTAGGGTCACATTAAATGGTGTTCAGGCCCGGATGGGCCGGGTTCGGGCTTAATTTTTTGAGAAATTTCATAAACGGGCCGGGCTAAGCCCGAATATAAACGGGTTCGGGCCTTAACATGTGAAATAAACAGGCTCTTACATGTCTTAAACTAATCGGGCCAGAAAGCCTAGCCCGAAACCGACCCGTTTATAAATTATCCTTTTAACCCCTCTCATTACCGTTCAATGGATAGATGAGGGGTTAAAAGGGTAATTTCGCTAGTTTTTAGCCTATATAATCACAAACTAGGGTTTCTTACCCTCATTTCATTTCTCAAATCTCAGATCTCCTCCTTCTCCATCTCGACGGCGCCTTGCTCACTGCTCGCACCAGACATCTCCAGATCTGAGATCACGACGATCTCCTTGCTCACTGCTCACAATGGACAATGTTTCAGTCAGTTCTCTTCTCCATCTCGACGGTTCAGTCTCCATCTCCATCTCCATCTCCATCTCCTTCTCGGCTTCTCCATCCAGTCGGCCACCGTAGCCCTCGCACTCTTGCGGCCGGCACCACCGCAGCACAACCTCTCTCTCTCTCTCTCTACCTAGCCCAACCCTCTCTCTCTACCAACCAGGCCCAACCTCTCTCTCTCTCTCTCTAGTCTACCCAGCCCAACCCTCTCTCTCTCTACCAGTCCCAATCTCTCTCTCTCTACCCAAATTTGGTGCTAATTGAGCCTAATTCTCTGCCAGTCGGCCCCCGACCCGTTGATAGCCCTATCCCAACCTCTCTCTCTCTCTACCCAGCCTAACCTTCTCTCTCTACCAGTCTCAACCTCTCTCTCTCTCTCTATCCAGCCCAAGTGCCAATTGGCAATCTCTCTCTCAATTGGGCAGGTTGATAAAAAAAAAAGAGCAATTTAAACCAGCTGAATTTGATCTTTTTCGCCCAATCTTTTATTCAAATTTAAACTTGATCTACTTGGTCTGTTTGGTTTAAACTGCTCTTTTAAGTGGGGCAAGCTCTTTCGGTCAATTGGGCAGTCAGTCCCAATCGGCAATCTCTCTCTCTCTCTCTCTCTCTCTCTCTCTACCGAGCCCAACGGCCCCAACCCTCTTTCTCTGCTACCTTGCGCCTTGACACCGATTTGATTAGGGTTTCTTCGTCGCTGTCAGTGATCTGATTGGGCCACGCACCACCACGACGCCACTAGCACGTCGCGCACCACCACCAACACCATTAGTCCACCACCGACTCTGCCATTCCCCTAATAAGCAATAAGTTTTATTATTAAGTTTAATTTTTAATTTATTATTTTATTAGTTTAAAATACTATATTGCTATGGTATTTTACAATTAGTGATTAAAATTTATTTTTAAAAAATCAGTTATTAATTTAAAATCAATGTTTAATTTTTTACTTAAACTCTGATTATCTGATTATCTGTCAATAGTGATTAAACTATGATTAATTTAAACTCTGATTATTTTCCAATAGTGATTATCTGATTATAATTCATCTGCCAATAGTGATTATCTGAATTTGGATTTAAACTTTGCAATTAGTGTTTAATTTAAAATCTGATTATCTGCCAATAGTGATTAATTTAAACTTCTGCAATCTGCCAATAGTGATTATCTGATTTTTTATTTAAACTCTGCAATTAGTGTTTAATTTAAAATCTGATTATCTGCCAATAGTGATTAATTTAAACTTCTGCAATCTGCCAATAGTGATTAATTTTTTTTTTTTTTAAATTCAGTTATTAGTTTAAATTCAGTGATTAATTTTTCATTTAAAATTCCACAATTGATGCGGTATTAAAGTGATTAGTTTAATATCTGATTGTATTTAAATCTGCCATATCTATAAAAATTATTTGAATTATATTTGTCATATGTCAAATCCCTTTGATCTATTTGAGGATTGTGGCATCATGGAGATAGAGGTAGCAGACGAATACGATGATGTTGATATCATTAGCAGTCCTCCTCTTCAAGGAAATTCATCACCGACAGGTGGTGTGGGTCCCTCCACCTCCACAATGCCTATTGATCCAACAATTCCTGCACCCTCTACCGTAAACCCTCTACCTCCACAATGCCCTGATTGTAAAAAAAGGAGACAGACATCTAGTGCCTGGAACTATTTTGACGAAGTGATGATTGGGGGAGTCCTCAAAGCGGAATGTAAGCTTTGTAAGGCACTTTTAGGCGCTGATAGTGGAAATAATGGAACTAGTCATCTAAAAAGACACGGTGAAATTAATTATCTAAAATTAAAAGAAGTTAATAATGATAATAAACAACAATAGTTGTGTGTGGATGGAAAAGGAGGAGTTGGTAACTATAAGTTTGACCCAATTAAATGTCGTGAGCTAGTTGCTCGGATGATAATTTTGTATGAATTACCATTTAAATTTGTTAGTCACGTAGGGTTTATTGACTTACTTAAAGGTCTACAACCCAAATTTAAAATGATTTCTCGTAACACGATTAAAAAAGATTATTTTGATGTCTATAAAAAAGATAGAGTAAAATTATATGACTTATTTCATAAAATATCAGGAAGGATTAGGTTCACTTTGGATATTTGGACTTCTAATCAACAACTTGGATATATGGGTCTAACTGCTCATTTTATAGATAAGAGTTGAAATTTGCAAAGCCGTGTGATTAACTTTCCTTTGATTCCTTATCCTCACACGGGTTAAGCTCTTTTTTATCATATTTTATCATGTATCATTAAATGAAAATTAGAACATAAAATTTCTTCTATAACATTAGATAATGCATCTAATAATACTATTATGGCTAAATATTTAAGAGAATATCTTACTAGAAGGAACTTACTTCCAATTGGTGGTAAGTTATTTCATGTTCGATGTTCCGCACATATTCTCAATTTGATTGTGCAAGATGGGCTGAAAGACATTAAAGATACTGTTGGAAATATTAGGGAGAGCATCAAGTATATTAAATCATTACCATCCTGCCAACAAAATTTTAATATTGGGGTAAAGACAAATGCTAGGCACATTGTTGGAGGATTATCTCTAGATGTCGCAACTCGATGGAACTCCACATTTTTAATTGTAAAATCTGTATTTCCATTTAGAGATGGGTTCTCTTGGTTAAAAGATCGCGATTCAAACTATCCATTTGAGCCATCGGCTGAAGATTGGGTTAAGGTCAAAGCCCTTTTTGGGTATTTGGAAAAAAAATTTGAAGCTACAAAAAAATTTTTCGGTATAAAATATCCAACCATTCATTTATTTTTTCATCAAGTAATCGAAATTTATATACAACTTGAAAAACAAATGACGGATGAAAAGGTTGTGTGGGCTCATAATATGGCTAAGATAATGGTAGATAAATTTGATAAATACTGGAAAGTATATTCTTTACTCCACTTAATTGCTGTGGTATTAGATCCTCAATTTAAAATGAAATATTTGGCCTTTATTTTTTATATTTTATATGAAGAAGATGGTGAAAAATATTATAAGGACGTACTCGATAATTTGACGATCATATTCGATGAGTATAATAGTAAATTTGATTCGAATAATGATAATGATTGTGAATTACCTTCAAGTGTTCCAATTAAAGAGGGTGATCCTCAAGTTTTTTTTATTGTGACAACAATTTAAAAATAATGGTAGGCGTAAAGGCTCAGCCACTTTAGGAACAAAGTCTGAATTAGATTTGTATTTAGAGAGCCCACAAGAGCCTCAAACCGAAAAGTTTGATATTTTAGCATGGTGGAAAAATAACTCAACTATATACCCGATTCTTTCGTGAATTGTGTAGGATATATTAGCAATTCCTCTTTCTACGGTTGCTTCGGAATCTATTTTTAGCACCGGGGGAAGGGTGCTTGATCAAAGTAGGAGTTCATTACATCCGGAAACGGTTGAAATGCTCATTTGCGGTCAAGATTTGATATGTCATGATTATAGTGGTGTTGTCGATGTTGATGAGAATGAAGGAATGTGATTTCCTTTTGAGGTGAGTTTGATCATTTATATTGAGGTGAGTTTGATCAGTTATATAATGTATAAGTTATAATTCTTTTATTTTCTCTGTTTTACAGGTTATTGAAGAAGAGGATTTTCATAGAAAAGGGTCAAAAAAGGATTGAGGAGAGGATGACTGATTGAGAAGATGGACATAGAAATTTTTTTAAAAGAGGATTTGAGAGTTTCTAAAATATGATTAATTTTTTGTGATTTATGCTACCATTATTAGCATAGTTAATTTTTTGTAATTTATATCGAGTTTGTATTATATAGTTTCTAAAATATGGTTTACAGGTTAGGTTTTCATGTTGGTAAACAGGTTGGGGCTTTTAGTTTTTTAGTTTTCTATAAAACAGGTTCTGGTCTTGTATGGTTTACAGGTTGAGTTTGGGTCTTGTATAAAACAGGTTGGGTCTTTTAGTTTTTAGTTTTTTATGAAACAGGTTCTGGTCTTGTACGGTTTACAGGTTGAGTTGGGTCTTTTAATTTTTTATGAAACAGGTTCTGGACCTTTGATTGGGTCTTGTATGAATATAAAATACTGATGCATGTTTTGGACCTCTGGTTGTATGTATAGTTTCTAAAATATAGTTTACAGGTTCAGGAATATAAAACAGGTTATATATGAAAGAGGTTATGCGCCTCTGGTTGGGTCCCAAATGGTCCTGAAACAAAAATGATTTTAGAAAATATTTTGTTAAAATTTCAGGCATGGGCTCGAATGCAAAAACTGTTAGGCAAAACTCATAAAATGTTTGTCCGGCCCTAATAGAAAAAATATAAGATAAAAACTATAAAAGGCCTGTCCGACCCGAGTTTCGGCTTGATTAGTACCGGGCCGGGTTTATTCGGGTCGGGCTCGGGCTCACGTATTTCATAATCGGCCGGGCCGGGCTGGGCTCGGATAAGATATTGGGCCGGGTTCGGGCCTCACTTTTATTCTAAGATTTAAACGGGCCTATAAAAAACCCGGCCCGTTGACAGCCCTACTGACACAGAGCTCAAGCATAAAACTATAGAAGACAAATTGACAAAGGGTACAGTTATACTTACCCAAAGGCTGGTTTTTCACCCCACCTCCTCCATTAGGCATGCATTAACCGCCTTTGATCAGATGGTGGAGGTCATTTCTCGTCCCCATCTTTTGCACGGTGGATATATGGATCGTGAGCGTACCATCAGACGGTCTCTTTTTTATTACACGTGGTACACATCTCAAAAAGTGACGCTAAAATCATGCTTGAGCGTGATAGGGGTCATATGATTTTATTTTTAAGATGTGTGTTGTGTATAGTAAAAAGCCGATCGTTTGATGGTATCCTCACGATCCATAGATCCATTGTGAAGAAGATGAGGACGAAAAATGACCTCCACCATCAGATTCAAGGGTAGTCAATGATTACAGGGAGTGAGTATAATGGTACCAACCCATTGCTGTTTTTTACAATCTATTTAGTCCCACATCGTTCAGGTGAAAAAGCCTCCACACTCTACTCACCTATATAAAGGTTTCATTCCCTGCTAAGCATACCACGCGGCTTGGGGGTTACTTGTGAGCGTCTCTTTAGCTAAATTATTAATTTATTTGAAATAATAATAATAATAATAATAATAATAATTCTTGAAAAAATTGCCAAAATTTTTGAAATTTATCGAAATTTCGTCGAAAAATACTGAAATTATCGAAATTACCGAAAAGGGTCGAAATTTCTTTGAAATTTTCGTTTGACCCTCAATTCGGCTATTTTCGCGAAATTTCGCCGAATTTCGGCGAAATTTGTCACTATGCCTGGTATGATAATTTGACAAGTGACGTTTAGGTAAGATTTTGGCAACCTTATAGGATCATGTTAGGTCCAACCCGAATTAAAATGACTCGGTTTCAA
This sequence comes from Chloranthus sessilifolius, assembly GCA_021018995.1. Classification (NCBI taxonomy): domain Eukaryota; kingdom Viridiplantae; phylum Streptophyta; class Magnoliopsida; order Chloranthales; family Chloranthaceae; genus Chloranthus; species Chloranthus sessilifolius. Next base: position 2,595,666 of record JAJIZI010000016.1, on the reverse strand, counting down.
ATTATGTATGGGTAAATTTTAGTGGTGCATGACATGTGCCTATTCAAGTCTTGGCCTAATTTCAACAGACTAGTTGAATCCAGTCCAATTTACAAATCGTAGTTATCGGGCCAGTCACATACAACTCACTTTAGTTAAGCAAGCTCTGTGGCCATGCGATGGATTGAATATTCATGGTGAAGATGGATAAATCGCCCACAATGCACATGCCCTCATGTCATGTGTAAATTTAATTTAATTCTCATTTTGATTTGAAAATTGCATTATTTAATTTTTCCATTAAAGTATATTTCTATATATATGCTTATTTATTTTTCAAACCACATGAAAACTTTGGAAATTAAATATTATTGTTAATTGTTAATTGTGAATAAATAATCCAATTAGCTGTTGGGATGAGCATACATACCTAATTGAGGCTAAATAACCCAATTAGGAAAGAATTGATATAGATAATCTATTTTTTGCAAGAAAATAATTTTAAATTGCATGAAAGTTTTGAAAATTAATATTATTGCTAATTATAGATAAATAACCCAATTAGCTGTTGGAATGAACATACATACCTAATTGAGGCTAAATAACCCAATTAGGAAAGAATCGAAATAAAAAGTCCATTTCTTTCAAGAAAATAAATTTTACTGGCTAATTGTTATTATGTGTGAGATTTATTAGAGGACTAGTCACCTCTAAACATTTGTATGCTTTTATAGCATATATATGAGGTAACGGATATATTTTCACGATATCTTAACCGTTGGATTTTCAAAGTCGGATTTGGATCGTTAGATGCATAACCCTCAAATTTATTGTGAGGCAAAAGATCATCTATAAATTGGATATATGTCTTGTGTACTATTTTATTGATTATATTATGGTTATAATTTTTTTTATTATGTCAATGCATGTATTAGTTAATTGATATGATTGAACATCAAAGGTTAAATACTTATAAAAATGTTAGAGATAATACAATGGAACACATATAATGTGTACGTAACATATGCTATGGGCATGTATTGATAGGTATAAAATATTGCTGCTAAATAATAGATAGCTTGGACACATGATATATGTCATTAGAGGCGTGTGAATAAGTGGAGTACCCATAGAAAAGTGGGAGTGTCTAGCTATAAAAAGAAGAGAATATTTATCAAAAAGTGAGTTTATAACTAAGAAACTAGTTTGTTTCAATCAACATTAGTCATTTAATTTGATTTGGCTAAATGATCATTGTTTTAGCCTGATAGAAAATTTACAATAGTGAAAATCTCATTGCTAATTGACCAACTTAAGTTATTATCATGTTGAAAATAAGGATATGAAATTTTTTTACATAAGATTATGTTCTCCTATTTGGAGTTGGGATTTTGTTTATCCAAATACTCATATTGAGTAAGAAAAATATTGCGTAATGCGAATATTTTAGGTCGTTTGAATAAAATACTTTATAAAGACTTGAAGTTGACATAACCAACGGCCTGTGTGCATACTTTGCGAATAATATGATTAAAGTATGATCGATTGATTACAGAATTGATGATACTGCATCTTGGATATAGTTTAGAAGGGTAAAGTGACTATGCGTCATATACCCTCTATTAACTATTGATCATTTGTTATAAGGTATAAGTGTGAAATTTTGTTGGACTTGGGGACGCCTAAGTCTCCTAATTTCAAAGCACTTGAAATTTTATCATGATTGATTAAATATGTTTTTAGCGTGTAAATATCTATGATCAAATATATTTTTTTATTCTAAATTAATGTACAAGTTTATACAATGGTGGAAGATAGTGTACAAAAATGATTCGATGGAAAACAAACTACATAGTAATGTAGCGTATAAGATCCCATAATAATTTTTTTTTGTCATAATGGGTAAATCCGCTTTGGCGTGTAAAACCTTATGACTGAGATAATTTTTATCGTGATGGAAAAATTTGCTTTTGTTGTGCAAAATCTCACGATTAAGATAAGTTTTATCATGACGGGTAAATCCGCTTTGGCGTATAAAATCTCATAACCGTGATATGTTTTGTTGTGATGGGTAAATTTGCTTTTGGCGTGTAAAACCTTGTAACCGATGAAACATGATAATCCTACAATGGTAAAGATGCTATGAAATATTGATTCGGCCTCCATGGCCAAGTGAGAGATGTTGGTACATGTGGCCATGCAACCTCATCAATAGAGATTAGGAATCTTATTATGCATTAGTCGGTTATAATTATGTGTTTAATTGTCATTAATTACCGACTGTTACGTGATTAAAGATGGTCGTTTCTCCTTGAACATTTATGGTATATCCGAGCAGTCTATATAAATGGGCTTAATATCCCATTTGTAAGTAGAAAAATAATGTGTGGTGATAACACTACAATGGATCCAAGGGTACAAAAGACAAAGATCGGACAATAGATGCTCGTGGGCAGAAGATCACTAGCCTAGCGGCACTTCTCTCAGTGATCATGTGACGTTAAGCGATTGATTAAAGGTCTAGAAGTGCGTTTTTGAAAAGTGTTGCCAAATAAGGCCCTATTTGGCCGAGTTGCTTCCAAAAAGCCATTTTCAAGGAAAAATATTAGGGTGAGAAACACTTTTCACCCATGTACTTGGTCACCTCTACTTCTCCAAACATACACCATTTTCAATTAGAGGTGGCTAAGTCTTTGAGTCGAAAGGGATTTCAACTAATATTTTACCTTAATAAGTACTTTTCGGAAGCAATTTTGCTAAACAGGGCCTAAGTTTTAAAGAGACAGTGAGAGACAAATGAAAGATGAAAGATTTTTCTAGGAGAGTTTCTTGTGTAAAAAGGATATAAAGGGCCATAAGTGAAGACATGCTAAAGAGAAATAGAAGGAAGGGTTTGCCCATCTTAAATGAAATAGTGGCACACCATGCTCAACGCAGGATATGTTTAAAAAACTTACACTGTGAATGGTGGCACAATAATGACCTATTATTGGCTTTTTTCACCAGTCAAACTTCAATATGAAATGCATTTGAGTGCATTGAATATTGAAATTTCTTTTTTCTAACGCATTAAATTTGAAAAAAATTATGGTACTTGAAAACAATGCATGTCATATAAATGCTAAAATGGGACTATCTGGGAGTTTCAAAACCAAGTGGGGATTGAAAAAAGAAAGAAAGAAAGTCTGGATAGCACACCTCGAACACGCTTCAAACCCTATTCCTGCTTAGAATTAAAAGAATCAAATAAACTGTATTATGTATCAGGAATATAATTGCTGTAGTCCATGTAACTTCTCAGTTTTAATGCTAAGGTTAAAGGCTTTCAATGAAGCTGATCCGAATCTCCTTAAAAAACAATTAAGAAAACCAATTACAGAAGGAGAGAGAACCAAGGATTAAAATTCCGGATTTTGTTTCGATTTCTGTGGCGACTGGAACCAAAATTTTGGCTGAAAATCTACAAAAGGGGCCTAAATGACCGAAATTTTGGGATTTTGTTTCGGTTTCAATGGGGACCGAAACCAAAATTTTGGAACGAAATTTCGCTCATTTCGGCCAAAATTTTGATCTTTAGAGAGAACCTCTCACCTAGGGCTCTCAATGGGTCGGATTAGGGCCGGGCTTGGACTGAGTACATCGCAGCCTGGCTGGGGCGGGCTTGGGCATTTTTCAGGATTTTTTTTCTAATAAAATTTGGTTGGGTTATTTTTTGGGTTTTTTTTTTGGGGCTATTTTTTCTAATAAAATTTGATTGTGGGTTGGTTTTTTTCTAATAAAAGTGTGAAGAAGGTTAAAAATTTAATTAAGTAATTATATTAACATTATAGAGGCTCAAGTACATGCTATTATTTAAATATTTCATTTTAGTTTATTGCGTACAATAATTATAACGGACAACGGTTGCACAATGATTAATCTCAAGGCATTTAAGTAAATTATATTTAATTAAAAAATTTTTTTTTTTTTATAACTTTAAGATGATATATATATATATATATATACGGGCCGGGTGTGAGCCGAGTGTTGGAACACTCAACCCAAGCCTGTCCCGGATTGATCCGGGTTACAACATGTTTAGCCTGATCCGAATATCGGGCCTGATTTACTTGATAGAAAGTACCACTTTTTTTCGGCCGGGGGCCAAAATTCGGCCCGGCCCATTGAGAGCCCTACTCTCACCCAATGGATCCTGTGATGTTTTCGAGGCTAGAAAGCGTGAGTCCTAACGAAGCCTTTGAGAGGGTAGATGATAATTAAACGGATCATTTAATAGTTGTATGGTATAACGGGCCAACAGGCTTGATTCAAGCCCGACCCGACCTGTTTATTAAATGGGCATAAAAATGAAGCTCATACCTGGTCTATAGCGGGGCAGGCCGGGCCCCTAATCATAGATGTATGCTACATGGCATAATGATAAATCACAGTTGACTGGTGTGAGATAAAAGTATAATTTTAATGGTGCCGGTTATGAGCTATTATGCCTAATTGAAATTTGTAATATATATCCCACATCAGATAAAGAGAAATTCGAAGCTTGGCGTATGAGGTGCAACCAGCCCTTTCATATATCGATGCGTTTTGGGTGGGGACAAAGAAACGTAATGCTCATATCAGGAATAAAATCGGGGCAGAGGCCTAAGCCTATAATTGGACAATATTGTTGGCATATGGGTCCGGATCATCACAGGATGGCATCAAAGCTGCGGAGGTATATGCAGTCCTTACATGTCGCAATGAGTTTGGGTGGAGACCCACGCTGGGAACAAAATCAGGGCAAAGACCTAAGCCCAAAACCGAATAATATCATTGCCATGTGGGTCCGGGTTGTCATAAAATGATATCAGAGTCGAGAATGACTCTTCTATAAGGTGGAGACTTGTAACATCTCACATTGGAAAGAGAGAAGTCTGGAGCCTGGGCTTTGAGGTGCGATCGGCCATTTCATGTATCGGCGTGTTTGAGTGGGATGGGGAAATGTAACGCCCAAGCAATGAACAAAACTAGGGCAGAGATCTAAACGCAAAACCAGACAATACCAATGCTTTAAATATAGGATGATAGAAAGTTTCTTCGTCACGATCTTCCGTACAAATGATCTTGAGATCATGAGAGTTCCAATCAAGGATCAAAATTTCAGCCGAAATGACTGAAATTTTGGTCCCCACCTAAACCGAAAAGAAATCCCAAAATTTCGGTCATTTTGGTCCCTTCTCTAGTTTTCGGCCAAAATTTCAGTTCAATCCCCATTTAACATCAAAAATGTTTTGAATGACAGAAGACACAGCTAGATTGGGTTTCTTTGTCCATTCATTATATGGTGAAATGCTACATAAATGGAAGTTGGCTGATGGCCGTTTATAAGAATATGCGTTGGGACGCGTTGGCTTAGCGCCTCACAAAAAATAAGATTATTGGCGATAATTTTTAACAGCCTAAAAATATCATTATTAAAAAATAAATTATTAATATTATTAGCGACAAAAGCATTAAGGGCAGTTTTTTTTTTATTAATAACAATAATTTATGGCCGCCGCTAATAATGTATTTTTTTTTAGCGTGGCTCTCTCTCTCTCTCGCAGTTTTCATTGATAGTAAATTTCAGGCATTATCCAAAAACAAGAGAAGATTCCAGCGACTATTTTTTTTCATCGTTTACTTCCTATTTTTTACAAATATCTTTATGCTAAAAATCGGCGAAAGTCTATAATAGTATATTTATTAATTAAAAATCATAAATATTTGTTTATTTCATAAAAAATGACTATTTGATGGAAGAATGTTAACCCATGAACCACCTTTTCCCGTAGATTCTACACTAAATATGAACTACTGTCTTTATGAGTAGCATTTTTTTACTTAGTCTTTATTTATAATTGAGTAGTATTTTGTACTTGACCAATATACCATGGAAACAGTAGTTTAATTTATCTCCAGCATAATATTTTTGAAAATAGAGGAATTGAAAATTTTAAAATTAGCGTACCCATTTTCTCGGCCATTTGGAAGAAGCGAAATGCTAGATTGTTCAAAGAAAAGTTCAAGCTGTCACCGGGTGGTCCTTGTTGACCGTTTCTCTAAGAGGTCTCCAACTCCCCTTAATTTTAGGAGCTCTTAAAGTGGTCCACTCCTAGTCTCCATCACGTTTGTAGCAACGAACTACCCATAATATTGAAAGTTGTGGGGACTATCTATGAAGTTGGAAGTTGTGAAAACTACCCATAATATATAAAGTTGGAAATTATGGAAACTACTCATGTTGCCACTACAAAAAATAAGACTATTAGCAGCAATTTTTTGCTGTTTGCAGCAAAAAACTACTGCTATTAAATAAATAAATTACTAAAGGATGTTAAGACTATTAGCGGCAATTTTTTTGTTAATAGTGGCAGTTTTGGCTGCCGCTAATAGTCTTATTTTTTGTAGTGTGTGGGATATATAGCCACCAAGGCTTGATGAAAGCTTTGACTAAAAATACCATGGTTTGGTCCCCAAACTCATACACTCAAGCCCCTTCAGTCTTAGATCATCTAACTAGAGTTAGTAGAGTTTGAAAGTGTCAAAATCGAGAGAGAGAGAAACAATGAAAAAGTCTGAGTAAACATTAATGGCTAGAGGTATAAGTCCTTATATATTTCAGTTTTAATTTTTATTAAGTGTTTAATTCTGCATTATAGAATCATTTTTTGTCTAACAATTGGTATCAGAGTCAGTTTTATCTCTGCCTTGATGTTTGGAGATACTCTATTTGACTTTGTTTTGGAAAAAATTAAGTTTTATTTTGGTCGATTTTGATTCGAAACAATACATTAAAATCATGTGGAAACTGATTTTCTAAGCTTTTTGTGATTAAAAATCATAATTGGTTTTTGAGTTGTAATCCACACCCTCTCTGGAGGTTAAAAACAATATACGCGGCACATAGTTTTTAGTTTAGGTGAAAACGACAAGTCGTTTATTTGGGCCGGGATTTATTCCGTGAAGGTGAAAAACGACACGTTGTTTTTCAATTTTTTAAAAAATAAAAAAATGACTATTGGTTTCTACTTTGTGGATGGTTTGAATTGTAGGTTTTGGGCCCACGCCATTTGTGCAAACTCATTTATTATGCCTTTTGAATTATTATTGTGCAAATTTTATTTGTTATTCTCATATTTAGTTAATCCTATGTATAAAAGGTGTAATGTTCAATGATCCATATAATTTTTAGTTAATTAAAGAATAGCCACAATATCTTTAATTATATAAAAATTAAATATTATAATTTAGGATCACATAAATAATATTTAGACATTAATTATAATTAATCATACTTAATATAATATATTTTATCACACAGAAATTTTTATTATATTTATATGATTAATTAGGATAAAATATCAAATTATTCATCACGTACCACATGAATTATGAATTATGAATTAATTAAATAATTTGATAGTTTTATCATAAAGTTTATACTCAGTAAATAATTTGATAAATTCTATCAAAAGGAATAATTGAATCTGCTTGGATTAAATTTTTTTGATCCATAAGCAATTTTTATGTCATCAAATTCAATTTTAAGCATGATTTACATTGGTAAAACATGAATATTTTATTTAGGCCTCAAGTTTAACATTAGCTTGTAGTCTATAATTTTATAGAGTTATACAACTTGTAAATTTCTCTGATGTTCGTTGTGATATCCCTGAACTTACAGACATCACGCTTCATGAGCGATGGGAGTGGTCTAATAGCCTCAACATGATGTTCATTAAGACTGAAATTTCTGCTGGTATTCGTGGTTCTATCGATCAGCATGAAAAGGTCCGAGACTTGCTAAAGGCCATTGATGAATAATTTTTCACTTTAGACAGGCACTAGCAAGCACCCTAATCATGAAGTTTTCATCCCTAAGGCTCACCAGTGTGAAAGGTGTGCGCGAGTACATCATGCAAATGAGGGACAATGTGGCTCAATTGAAGAAACTCGAGGTTGAAATGTCAAAGTCCTTCCTGGTACACTACGTCGTGAGCACCCTTTCACACCATTTAATATAAACCCATCAAAATCTCATACAACACACATAAGGATAGTTGATTAATCAATGAACTCATGACCATGTGTGTTCAAGAGGAAGGGAGACTGATAATAGAACATGGAGAAAGTGAAATGTTGGCAATGCATGAAATGGAAAAAATTCAAGCCAATAAGAAAGGGAAAGGTAAAAGACCTCCCCAAGCTAATATTAAGAAAGATATCAAGTGTTTCTTCTGTAAAAAAAAGGGGCACATGAAGAAGGAATGTGTCAAATTTTATAAATGGCTTACGGACAAAGGTAATAATCACTAATTTTCGTAAATCGTGTAGGTAAGGTGTGTGAAAGTGTGTATGTGATTCACAAGAGAACCCATACACAAGTTCACACCTTGGTGTGTGTATGTGTCTAACACATTGAGTATTAGAGGTCAAGTAACACTTATCTATGGTGTTTGTGTTTAATAAGTTGATAAACTCAACAAAAAGGGGGATAAGGGTCTCACACGTGGGTTTTTTTTGTTTGTTTTGTATGAGTTGTTGAGAGAGAGAGAGAGAGAGAGAGAGAGAGAAAGAAAGAAAGAAGGTTTGCTTAGGAGAGAAAGTGAGGATTGATAAATCCTAGTGATAAGTCCAAGGATATTGTGAGGAAGGTTGTGCAAAGGTATATGGGGATTCGAGCTACACAATTGTGACGACCTCTTGTGAATCTGAGAGCTTGGTGTGAAGGTGTGGAGCAAATTTGGGTTTTTGAAATCCTTTTTGAGTTTCCAAGGGAGAAAGAGCAATCTAATCCATGAGGGATTCAATGCATTAAAGGTATGGATTTAATGTTCTTTATGTTGTAAAAGTAGCATTTAATGTTCATTAAAAAGGGTATTTAAAATGGTTGAGATTTGGTGAGGATCGAGTTTGGGGAAAAAAACTCAGATCTGGATATCTCTGATCTTTACGCGCACAAGCTTAAGAGCTCGCTTGCGCAAGCCTCAGAGAGAAGACTTATGGAGCCTCGCGAGAACTTAAGTACACCTGTGAGGATCCTGTGTCTCGCTCGCGCGAGGACTTAAGTGTAATAGGGCTCGCTCGAGCGAGGCCTTGCGTGACACTCTACAGACAACTGAATGTCAGTTTGGTTGCGCAAGAAATGTACCAATTTTGCTCGCGCACCCGAGCCTCAAGGGCTCACTCAGGCGAGGAACATGGTACTTTAGCTTGTTCTTTTCTTTTGAATTCTTTAGTAGTTTATGCCTTTTATTCTTTTAAGGCTTTCTCATGGGATGTTTGGACACTTTTGACTATAGGGTTGACGTGTAGAGATGTATGTGAGCTCGTGCGGAATACAATTGGTTTAATCTTTGTGTGACTTCATGTGAGGTAGGAAAAACTTCGTATCATGTGTATTTATTTCAGCTAGCATGTGTGTAGTGATATAATAGAAATAAGTGTGCTTTCCGACTTTTGTCTTCAAATAGCATGTATTCATTATGTAACTTTTAAACATGCGAAATAGAAAATGTGATCACTAAGAGGAAAATATGTGTGTGTGTATGTTATGTGTGTGAGTTCTAAACCCTCATTAGTGTAACATGTGAAGGATATATGTGTGATATCAATAGTGATGTAATTAAGTATTGTGGAACATGTGACAACCTTGAATTACTATAATTAGTACAAACTCACGGTGATAGACTATATGTAAACTTACACATTAATTTGATTTAAGGTTTAATTGTGAATACTCAATCGACACGGCGGGATATCCGTGACCGACTCGGCGGGATATCCGTGACCGACTCGGCGGGATATCCGTGACTGGTACGACGGGATATCCGTACAAATTGTGTACCAGTTCGGCGAGATATCCATTCATTGGTTTTCAACAATGAAAATACTTCATTAGGCACAAGTCATCTCATGCAAAGGGACTTGGGCATTGTGCAATGGTTAATGTGAACGACGATAGTTGATACTTCTATTGGAGGCTTGATGCTATATTACTCGAACAATTATTTAAGTAATTAATTTAAGTGTGAGCATTATAAGGGTGCGCTCTGAGAAAATAATGAGTAACGTGTTTTGAAACTATGCATCAGATATTTCTTTTTAGTTATAATAAATACTTCAGATTGTGTTCATATGCTTTGAAATATGTCATGAAAGATATATGAGATGTAAGATGATATACATGCTATTATTTTCCTTATTGAGCTGTGATGTAGCTCACCCTTTACTATATATCACAGGTTCAGAGATTGCTGAAGATACCGAGAACTCGGATTACGTGTCTTTGGAAGAGTCAGAGCCCCCTCCAGAGGAGTTCTTTTAGTAGACGTGTGCTGTGGTACTTTGATATTTTTGTAAAATCATTATAAGGCTTGGTATACCGAACCATTTATATTTTTGTAAGATGTTAAATTCACGTGATGCTTATTCTTTTTGTGAATCGTCCCCATGTGACTTTTGTCGTGTCACTGATGGTTCGGTTGGGTTCTTTTGTTTATGCAATTGGCATGATATTTGAACCATCTTTTGTAAGCTTGGGTTATCCTATATAGAAAAGAAGGTTTAGTTGCTTTATGATGACCTTATCTGTTAGTTAGGCATGCTTTGTTCCGCTTTTTATTTGGATGTACCAACTCAAAAGAACTGTTCTATGTAATATATGGTGTACGACATTGGGGGTTCTACTAATGGCGCAAATTTTGGGGTGCCGAAATTTGGGCTGTCACAAATCTAATATGGTTAGAGTCAATAATAACACATGGTGGATTGATTCTAGATCAATAATCTACATTTTGATTACTTGCATGGTTTGCAAAAACTAAGGAAGCCAGTGAAAAGTAAGTAAAGCATCTTATCAGGAAACAAGATGGGCTCGCATGTGAAAGCTATAAGAACTTACAATTTAATTTTAAGTAGGGGTTTTGTTTTAAAGTTAGAAAAGACCTTTTATGTTTCATGTTTTTCTAGAAACTTGATTTCAGTTTCAAGGCTTGTACCTTTTAAATATTTGTTTAATTTTTCAGATTCATCATTCAATCTATTTTATAAATCTGATTGTGATGGGAATGGTACTTTATCTGATGATCTTTACTGCATTAATTTATAAAATAATGTCACTTATGATTCAATACATGTTCACACTGACACTAAAAGATGTGTTATTAATGAGGATTCCTCTACATTATGACACCAGATATTAGGTCATATCTCCATAGAAAGAATTGAAAGATTAGTAAATGAAGGGGTACTTAATACCTGAATTTTATTGATATTGAGACTTGTGTGGATTGCATAAAGGGAAAGTAGACCAACAAGTCAAAAAAAAAGTATCAATAGGAGTTCGAACATATTAAAGATCATACATACTGATATATATAGTCCAGACATGGACTCGCATGATCAGAAATACTTCATCTCTTTTATAGATGATTACTCACGATATATGTATCTCTACATGTTTTATAATAACGAAGCATTAGATACCTTTAAAATCTTTAAGGCTGAAGTAGAGAAATAATGCAGTAAGTAAATTAAGATCGTGAGAACAGATAGAGGTGGAGAATATTATTGTTGATACACAGAAGATAAGCAGTCACTTGTGCCACTCGCAAAGTTTCTTCGACAACATGGGATTGTTGCCCAATACACCATGCTTGATTCACCGGACCAGAATGATATAGCAGAAAAAATAAATCGAATATTATTGGACATGGTACGAACTATACTTAACAACTCCAATCTTCCTAAATTCTTATGGGCTGAAGTACTTAAGACGGTTGTGTATATATTAAACCGAGTTCCAACCAAGACTGTTCTTAAAACACCAATTGAATTATGAAAATGTTGGAAACCGAGTTTGCGACATATGCATGTTTGGGGATGTTCGTCTGGAGTGAGAATTTATAATCCATAAGAGAAGAAGCTAGACCCAAGGACCATCAGTGGGTATTTTATTGAATATGCTGAACAGTCTAAGGGTTACAGATTTTTATTGTCTATCTCACATCACTAGGATTGTTGAATCAAGAAATGCAAAGTTTCTTGAAAATGACTTGATCAGTGGGAGCGATCAAACTAAGAACATAGTTTCTGAGAAGGATTATTCAGAATCTCAACCTTTCACCTCAAGTGATAGATTGGTTATTATTTATAGCACCCCTCAAGTTCGAACTGGTATTGAACAACCAATCGTTGAAATTCTACAACTCGCTGACGACATTCAAGTAGATCAGGTATAGTTCAAGAGTTGCTAAGAACTTTTGAACAACAAGTTGAATCACATACTTCTCAGGAAAATGATGGTACAACATTAAGAAGATCTATTAGACCAAAGAGATCAGTAATTTCTGATGATTATGTTGTATATTTACAAGAATCTGACTACAACATTGGAGTCGAAAATGATCCTAAGTCATTTTCACAAGCCATGAGTTATAAAGAATCAGAATTATAGTACAATGTCATGAAGGAAGAGATGAATTCTATGAAAAGTAATAAAGTCTGGGATCTTATTGAGTTGTCTAATGGTGTAAAAATCATTAGATGTAAATGGGTCTTTAAAACAAAGAAGTATTCATTGGGCAACATTGAGAGATACAAGGCAAGACTCATTGCTAAGGGATTCACTTAGAAAAAAGGCATCGACTATACGAAAACTTTCTCTCCTGTATCTAAGAAAGATTCCTTGTGAGTTATTTTGGCATTAGTAGCCCATTTTGACTTGGAGTTATAATAAATGAATGTGAAAATAATATTTTTCAATGGAGATATAGAGGAGGAGGTTTACATGAAACAACCTGAAGAATTTGTCTCTAATGATGGTGAGCAATTAGTTTGCAAGTTCAAGAAATTCATATACGGTTTAAAACAAGCATCCCGCCAATGGTATTTAAAATTTCATAATGTAATTTTCTCATTTGATTTTGTAGAAAATATTATGGATCAATGTATATACTAGAAGGTTAGTGGGAATAGAGTATGTTTTTTGTTTTATATGTGGATGACATTTTGCTAGCAACTAATGATAAGGGTTTTCTGCATGAGGTGAAACGTTTTCTCTCTAGAAAATTCGATATGAAGGATATGGGTGAGGCATCTTATGTTATTGACATTAAGATCCATAGAGATAGATCTCGAGGTATCTTGGGTCTATTTAAGGAAACCTATATTAATAAAGTTTTAGAAAAATTTTATATGAAGGATTGTTCACCAGTGTAACCCCATTGTGAAGGGTGATAGGTTCAATTTGAACCAATGCCCAAAGATTGACCTTGAAAGGAAAAAAATGAAGAATATTCCATATGCTTCTGATGTCGGAAGCCTAATGTATGTTGAAGTCTGCACAAGACCTGACATTGCATTTGTTGTCGGAATGTTGGGACGATATCAAAGTAATCCAGGTTTAGACCACTAGATAGCTGTAAAGAAAGTAATGAGATACCTTCAAGGAACTAAAGACTACATACTTATGTATAGACAGACAGACAATCTGAAATTATTTGGCTACTCAGATTCTGATTTTGTTGGCTGCATTGATTCACACAAATCAACATCAAGATACATATTTTTGATGGCCGATGGAGCTGTATGATGGAGGAGTGTCAAGCAGACTTTGACTGCAACTTTCATTATGGAAGCCGAGTTCGTCTTTTGTTTTAAGGCTACTTCACATGGTGTATGGCTTAAGAGTTTTATTTTTGGGCTTAGAATTATGGATTTTATCTTTAGGCCATTGAGAATGTATTGCGACAATTCAACTGTTTTTTTTATGGCTAAGAACAACAAAAGTGGGAGTCGAAGTAAACACATCGACATTAAGTATTTAGTCATAAGGGAACGTACTAAAGAAAATAATGTGGTCATTGAGTACGTCAGCACTGAGCTAATGATTCTCGTTCCTTTGACTAAGGGCATGCCACTGTTTAAATTTAAGGATCATGTAGTAAATTTGTATTGTATTGACAATGTCATTTTATAAAAATTCTTAATTATTCTGATATTTTTCTTATATTGATGTGCACATTAATTTAATTTTAAGAAAATTCATCTGTATTGGACCAAGAATAAATATATAGTTTATTTATTAAGAAATTATTGTCACATAAGTTATAATATTTAAGAAATAAATACATAGTAATACATAGATGGTAATACTCGCCATTAGAGGACTTATCGCTATGATTCGTGTACTTATTACTTAATACAAATTATTGGTGGGTTCAAGATGAGACATTAGATTAGAAGTGTGGACCAAATGAGAGAATATTGATTGTTTCTCAAAGAGGTCTCTAACTCCCATGATATTGGAAGTTATGAAAAGTACCCATGAAGTTGAAAGTTGTGAAAATTACCCATAATATCTAAAATTAGAAGTTGTGAAAACTACTCATATTGTGAAACATGTACCCATCAGGTCTATCTAGAGTGAGTAGAGCCTGTCCTTTCTTTGATCATGAGCTCTAGCTATTTTTGTTGAGCTGCAGCTATTGCTTTGTTTTTGTTCTTTTTTCGTCTTGTTGTGCTTCCGGCTCGTCCCTTATTAGACATTGTATCTTCATTATGTTTAATGAAATACTAATCTTATCAATCAAAAATATCTTAAAATTTCAATAATTCCGTAAAAGGCGATTGATAAGGTCATATGTGGTTTTCGGATCGCTTATTCGGACGTGGATGGAATCAAAATTGCCCATGGTCTCAAGAACCATTGCTTTTAATATTGGGACTAAAAAAAACAATCTCCATCACCTAATCAAAGCATTCAATAATTTTGAAGGTTGCTGCCCTTAGAAATTCCGCATAAATTCCGCATCAGCAAAAATATATCTAGGGTGCAAGTTCTTCACCGAAAATTGAAACCAATCGAAAAATCAACGTACCAAATCAGACCGAAACCCGATCCAAAACCAAATATAAAAAAATACAAACTGATTCCCAATCGGTTACGAAAAAAGGTAAAGCCTAAATTGGACCTACTTTTACCGATTTCAATTACGGTTAGCCGAAACCAAATTGTTTTTGTTGAGATCCAGTTTAAACTGAACTGAAAACCAAAACCGAAAATTTATGTTTGGGTTCGGTGCACCGAATCTGCACCCCCTAAGCTACCAAATTTTATATACTCCCTAAAGCGTGGTGAACCTTCACAACTTAAAACAGCAGCAATGGCAAAATTTAAAACAGCAGCAAGAGGTGAAAGCAGTACCAGAGGAAATAACGATCAAGCCATAAAAACAAACAATTAGCAAACAAACCTGTCTTTCCAAATCGTCAACTCAAAAGTGCGTGTCTATATATGGAAGTCTACGTTGACTACTACTATGATACAATCAATAAATCCAAACCGTCTCTCTGTACAACGTTTCCCTTGGCTGTAGGCTCCTCCCAAAAAAGAAGAATAACTAGAAATGCATCTATCTATGTATCTAGCTATAAATGGTCCAATTCAGGAAGTGGAGGCGTCGTCGAGGCCATTGAAGAAAGGGTCCTGTAAAAGTTGTGTGGCGGAGGGCCTGGCCCTAGGGGTTGCAAGGCACTTCTCGATAAAACCCTTCACTTCCGGGTCTTTTACCTTGTTCAATGCCAGAGGCCTCACCCCGGACGTCACCTTCTTGTAGATCTTGGCTACAGTATCGCACTCGCTGTAGGGTATCTCTAGGGTCACCATTTCTAGGACGCACATCCCAAATGAGTAAATGTCAACCAGCTCCGTGTACTCTTCCTCGTAGAGCTCCGGCGCCATGAATTCAGGCGTCCCAAGTATCGAGTGTGCTGCGTGGCTCTTTCCCACTATCGCCGCTAATCCCAAATCCCCAATCTTCACCTGAAACAATAAAAACATATTTATGTTAGCCAAAACAAAACAAAAAATATACATATTGAAGTTCATATCGGGGTACCATTATTTGCACCCATTGAATAGGCTAATGTTCCTACCACACCACTTTATGTTACAGTCACTCCTAACTCAGGGAAACAAAAATCCATTAATGGTTTGAAGTTTGAACCAGACGGGAGATATCCACAAAATAGATCTCCAGATAGATGTTAGCTTGTCATGAGAGGGTTAGAATTGATTTCATGTGTGCAACTTAGAATAAAAACTACACCCATCATCTCAATATTCATTGTGCGGAATGTTGGGACTGATCTCAAGATTAATGGTGTGGAATGTTAAAACTCTCTCCATTGTTTGATTCAAAAAAGTCCATGGTTTTCCGAGTCGGTGGGGGCGACTTAATACAAAACGAAGTTTTTCATTGATTGGTGTGCACGTAGAAATTTTTGGTGTGTGCTAACCAGATATCGTCGTCCGTATGGAAGGGCCAGATTTCCGATTGAAGAATGCTACGATAAATGTGCAGCATCCAATTACGTTGACTTTCCGGAATGGACGAGGAAACGAAGGAATATATATATATATATATATATATATATATTTTGATAACGTGAGGAATATTTAATTATTTAAAAAGTTAATTACTTTTCATTCTCAAAAAAAAAAAAGAGTTATTTACTTTTAATAATAAATAAATATATTTTCAATCTATAATACCTGCCCGATATTCCCGTTGATGAAGACGTTGCTGCAATTAAGATCCCTGTGTATGATACACGGCTCATGCGTGTGCAGATACTCGAGCCCCTTCAATATTTGCCTCGCCCACTTCTTCAACGCCTTCACCGACACGTGCCGGTGCTTCTTCCGATACTCCCTCAGGTTACCCGACGTGCAAACCTCCGTTATAAAATTCAGATTGCTCATCTCGTCATCGGTCCACACATTATACAGAGCGATGATGTTCTCGTGCATCAGGGACCTCAATAACCGAACCTCAGAGTAGAGACGATCGATAACCGTCCGATCTTCGATGAAGTTACGCAGACGGACCTGATTCCACGCCACTTCGATGCCTTCTTCCTGATCGAACCCTCTGTACACTTTCTTGACTGCGCCGGCACCTAAGAGATCGCTGTATCGGCCGTAACGGCCAGTTGGATCAATCTCTACGAATGGTTCGGCGTCCTTATCGTACGGATCTGGTCTCACAGATGGCATCTTCGGAGGTTTATGAGGAAGCGTGAAATTCGAGCTAATAATACCGACGAGCGAGATATTAGGAATCAAAAAGATAAGGTATCGATGGGTTGGAGACTTATTAGAAATACAGAAAAAGAAATTTAATAAAAGGCTAGGGTTTTATATTAGAAACTTGCAGAAATAAGAAAGTAAACCTAGAAAAGATAAGATTTTTGGTGAATTTAGAGTAAGAAAAATAAAGAAGCAAGATCGGAAGAATTTAAACAACAGAAGAAGCAAAACAATGAACGTCTACATAAAAAATTGTATAAACCCTAAAAAAGTCAGAACAGACACCAAAAAATCTTAAATAAAAGATCGTCGCACAAAAAAGACAAATCAAAGTTTATAATCCAACAGATATAAGATGAAATCGAACAAGAAAAAAGATAAAATCAAGCTCCTTACCAGAACCACGAAAGAAGCTTATTGTTGATGGAGAACGCTCCAGAAACCAAATCTACAAACCCTAAATTTGGATCTGAATTGAAAAGAGGGGTCAAATAAAGACGGAAGCTGAACAGATTACCAGAAAATAGGAGGTGCGAGCTTCTTTAAGATACGGCGATGGAGACATCTTTGCTTTCAATCTGGAAAGACGAAGAGAAACACGGACGTCGAGGCGAAAGAGCTGAGAAAAAGTGCAATATTTTAGAAAGCTGCAGAATAAACGGTGGATGCATTGGAACTGAACAGAAAAGAAGCGTTTGGTATTTATAAGCGGCGGCAGTGTGGAGGGTGACCCTGGTACTGAGTTAAAAACCAACTAGGGTTAGTTGACTAATATAAAATTTGGCTAGCGTATATGACTGGGAGACGGGAAGATACGTATCTCCGTATACGTCGGCGGTGAATACGTCCACGAAGATGGCCGTCTTGTGAGCTGCCAGCTGGATTACTTTCTATCTACAAAGATCTGCTGGCTGATAAACGGTAAACAACCCGTTCGCAATCTAGATTGTGAATTGGGTCATATTAGGGCCTGTGTGTATCCTATTTATTTCTTATTTTAATGTATATATATATATATATATATATATATATATATATATATATATATATATATATATTAAAATAATAAATAAATAGGGTCCAATACTTGCCATCGCACAAAGGACTGACTTTTGAACACTAATTAATAAAAAATTAGTAACAATAACTTTTGCTTCATTGTGACTAATAAAATTCAAAACGTGTATTCCTTAGCAAATAGTAGCCTACAATAACTTTTGGGTGCACTACACGTAAACATTTCTTATTTCTAATTTTTTTTTATTGCACATATTACCAAAACACGTTTTCAACCTTAATGCGCGTTTGCCCTGTATTATTGGTATTACGCGCAATAAACCTTTGTTTGATAGCACAAAAGGTATTGTCCACATTCGACCAAAATTATTGGTATTGTCCACAAGGATCAAAATTTCGGTCGAAATGACTAAAATTATCAGTTTCGGTCCCTACCGTGGACCGAAATTTCGGTCATTTTTGTATGGGATCCAAAATTTGGGCCAAATTTTCAATTTTCAACTGAAATTTTTGTTCAAATTTTCAGTTTCGGCCAAGCCCGAAACTAAAATTTTACCCGAAATTTTAATCCTGTCCCACACCATACCCAAGCCTCACTATTTATTTATTTTAAGCTAATATATAATATGAATGCTTTACATAAGACCTAACCCTTGATTGATCTACTTTCCAACCCAAGGATCAAATTCCGATTTCGTTTTGGTTTCGTCTTTGGTGAAAGAAATTTTAAGCGGACCAAAATTTGACCCAAAACTCAATCCCATACTATGCGAAATATTTTTTTCGATTTAGTTTGATGCGGATCGACAAATCGCAATGAGTAATCGTGAAGTAATGGTGAAATTTTACGATCCATGGTGTTTTCACCTGTAATAGCCATACTTATGTATCACAACCATGATAACAAACTTGGTAATGGGTATTGGTCTTTGGAGAGCTGATACGAATCAGCCTATTTAAAATAAAAAAATGAATTAATTAAAAATAGAAGTATCGGCCGATGCTGGATATGTATCGGCCGATGCTGGATATGTATCGACCGATACCGATACCGAGTTGGATACTCGATACATATCGGCCGGTATTTGATACCTTGTCATAACACACAACCAAGTACTTGTTCTATCTAAGACAGTAGTAACATAATATGTTATATATATATATATATATATATATATATATATATATATATTTTTTTTTTATATTTATTTATTTCAAAATTAAGTTTATAATTATCATTATATATATATTGATAATAATTCAATATATCCTTACCATTATATAAAAGTACAAATAATTTTTGTCAATTTTTGTGTTTTCATATTTTCAATAACAAAATACCCCTAAGCTACCCATCTACCTTCATCTTCTTTCTTATGTATCCCTATCCTCACTATTATATGAAAGCTAAAATAGTTTCTCTCAATCTTTGTTTCCACACTTGCCCGAAAGTACAAATAATTTCTGTCAATTTTAGTGTTTTCATATTTTCAGTAACAAAATACTCCTAAGCCAAAATACCCCTAAGCTACTCCATCTACCCTCATCTTCATTCTTATGTATCCTTATCCGTACTATTATATGAAAGCTAAAATAGTTTCCCTCAATCTTTGTTTCCACACTTGCCTATATACACTCCTAAGTCGTAAAGAAAATTAAAATGGGTATCATTATTTACCATCTAAAAAATTGTAACTTCATCTCACCTCTTTCAGTCTGAATATATTGATCACTTTGAATCATACGATGGAGATTATTTTTCGTCTCAATCTTCTATATAGTTGATCTTGACATTCTGTTTGTATCATCAGGCGGAAAATTTTTTATTTCACTTGACACACAACCAAAAAAGTGACTTTAAAATCAAGTGACATACATCACTCTCAAACATGACAGTCTAATAATACTCTCATGATACCAAGATCATTTAGGTAAAAGATAGGAATAAAAAATTATCTCCATCTTCTAATTCAAAGCGATCATTTCATACCTATTAGAGGATATTGACGAGGTCACAATTTTAAGGGTTGCAAATAATGATACCCAAATAGAATCTTTTTTCTAATGAGAATACGTAAATAATGGTATCTAAATAAATTCTCTTTCTTTCCTTATTTTCAGCACCTTCAAAGAAACTCATAAAGTTAAGAGAATTAACGTTTTTGCTATAAAAGTTATTTTTCATTCCTTATTTTTAGCACCTTCAAAGAAATTCACAAAGTTAAGAGAATTAACAATTTTACCATAAAATATTTGACTTGCTTTGAATTATGTGGCATAGATCATATAAAAATAGCCCCAAAATTAAATTTGAGCATGATGTATGTCATGTAAATTTAGGGTTATATTTTGGGATCTGCACCTTATGAAATAAAAAAATGATCATCTAATGGTAAGCCAATAATATCAAGATCCCTTATGTGGAAGATTGGGCCGAAAAATGATCTCCATCAACTAATACAAAGAGTCAATGATTTTTTGCATAGGTGCCCTCTAAGATTCCGCGGGTGTTAATAAAGCTACCAAAATAATAATTTACTGGAAAGTTGAAACCCTTTGAGCTGCGATTAATGTACCCCTGATCAAATCTTGTCATTTACCTAATCGGATTCGAGCCCAAAACTAGCACTCATATGTATGTTGGTCGTAAGACTTAGGGGAGCACTTAACTTTATATGACTTAGACAAACATATGATACTTCTACGTAGGGCTCTCAACAGATCGACTTTTTTATTGGGCTAGGTACTAAATTTGGGTTATTCAGCTAAGTCAAGCATGAAGTGTCAGACACAATCTATAGGTATGGTTGGGTCGGGTTGAGAAAAATTTGGTCGACTAAGTTTAAGTTACAAGGTTTTATATAATAATTAATAATAATAATAATAATAATAATAATAATAATAATAATAATAATAATAATAAAATAGAATGTTTTCAATCAGGTCAAATTAGGTGTTAGCTCGGGTTGGGCATATACACTCGACTCTTCAGGTTAAGGTCGAGATTGGTGTTAGGTTGGGTTGGGCATATATCCTTGACCCTTTGAGTATTAGGTCGAATCAGGGTGCACCATCAGGCCAGGCCAGGTCAAGTCAGCATATGCCATTTACCAATCAGACAGTCAAACCTTTAACACGACCCATTGACAACCCTACTTTTAAGTTCCAAATTATATGTTTATTTTTATTTTTTAATATTATTTTAATATAAATATGATTTATATGATGATCATATGAATCATGTGACTTTAAAATGATGGCATGCATATAAAATTAAGGTTAGAGATTTTATATATGGGACACCATTTTGATACCATGTACTGATACATGGTGCAAGTAATTATTATACATCTTTTGTTATATTTTTCAATTAAAATTGCACCATGTGTAATGCACATGCATTTTTATGAGATTTATAGTTAATGATTCTAAGTTTTTAACTATATAACCAATAAATCGATTGAATGTCAAATGATATGAGGTGGTCTACCAATTGCATGAATCAAATTCTTATACATGTTCCAAAAATTAGTAAGCTATATGACTCTTTGCCCTTTTTATAGTATGCCCATGATCATATTTTTGTGTGCCACATGGTTTCCAGTTATTTTTTGGGATAAAAGATTAAAACGAAAATCGAACCGTTCTATTTATAATGATCAAATTTTTAATAGTACTATAACCGATAACTATTAACTATTGTGAATTAGAAGATGGAGATCGTTTGTCGCACAATCTTCCCCATAATGTATAGGATCATGGGTGTACCGACAATCAACTTTTTATTTCAGGCATTGCACGTTTTAAAACGTGATCAAAAATCATGTTTGAGCATGATGTCTGTCACATGATTTTCAGTTATTGTTTTGAGATGTGTGTCACGCAGATTAAAAATTGACCGTCTAATAGTACACCATTTACCTTAGGATCATCATATAAAAGATTGAATTGGAAATCAATTTTGAATGACATTATAGCCGAATACCATTGATTATTTTGAATTAGATAATAACGGTCATTTTCGTCCAAATCGTAGATCTTGAGATCATGAGTGTAATGACAGTTAATTTTTTATTGCATATGGTATAAATAAAATATCCCAAAAAGTGATCGAAAATCACGTTTGAGTATGATGCGTGCCCTATAATTTTCGATCATTTTTTTGGGATGTATGCAATAGAAACCATAAATTGGCCGTCTGATAGTACACCATTAATCTCAAGCTCCATTATGTGAAAGATTGAAAAGAAAATCAATCTCTATCATCTTGTTCACATCAATTAATGATTTTTTGAATGTAGTGCACTTAGAAATCTGATTGGTATAATTAGAGTTATCATTTAAAAGAAAGACTTGGTATTTGGAGGACTTATGCAAAGTGAAAATTTCATCTTAGCCATCGGATTTAAAAGTTATGTTCTAAATATGTTTAATGCAAAAGATTGGTATAAAATAAAATTTCTATTATATAATTCAAAGCAATCAAATATGGATGAGATGATGACCATTTATTGTGTTTAGTCATATGATAGAGATCGAAGAGGAATTCGATGGCGTCTTCACATTTATGTTAACATGTGCAACGCACGTGCACTTTTACTAGTATTGATAATAGTTCAATGAGAAACTTGTAAAAATTATTTTGATTTATCTTTTTACCATGAGCAATTTATATTTTCACATGTGAAAAGACACAAGTGAAATCGATTTATCTTTTTACTTTATCTGAAAAGACATAGATCTAAAATCTCTTTAATGTAGTCTGAAAAGACACAATAGTTCGAAATTTTCTTTAAAAATAGAGAAAATCTCTGTTAGAAAAATATAAGACATATAAGACATAACATAAACTATAATAACATTTGTTTCTCCTCCTCTTATGCTCTTATATTTTTTTTTTAAATTTTGTGCATCAGAAAATCTATGTGATAGGTTTTTTCTCTGGAAAGTGTAATTTAGAAAAGAACATACAGTTATTGACAATATCATGCTCTATTGTATCTTGAAGGTAGATTCACTGAGAATACTATTACATCTTTGTTTGTCCGATGAAGTGAGGGTATCTATTATCTTTAAGACAACGTACTGAATTACGTGCCTTGGAGTCATTATCAATACCATTTTTATTTTATCAACATAACATCGAGTATCTTCTACAAAACATGCATAAAAAAATCTGATCGACTGGATGATGAACCAAGTAATTTTCTTGGTTTTTGACTGGCTCCTTTGGATTCATGTTGCAGATTATAAAAAGTTTCCACATCATGATTTAGGTTTTTAGGACATGGCTAGGGCTAGGCCGGGTTTTCCACTCGGCCCGTTTATTTTTAAGCTAAATTTTAGGCCCGACTTGGCCCGGTTAGCTAAACGGGCTGGGCCAAGGCCGGGCCCAATTTTTGTATTGTTGTGGCCCGAACCTGGCCTGGTTAGCTATTCGAACCGATCCAAGTTCGGGGCAGGTTTCTTTTAATTTTTAAAGAGTTTTTTTTTTTTAAGACTTAATTTTTTTTGGGTCGGGCCGAGCCATACAGTTTGCAATCCGAACTAGGCCCGATTCTTATCCGGGCCCGGCCCAGCCCTTTTATTAAATGTATAAAAAATATCGGCCCATTTGGGTCGCACCCGAGCTGCGGCTCGGCCCGTTGACAGCCCTAGACACGGTCCTTGTTCATATATTTAATTTTTTTGATAAAACATGTGGTTGGACGCAAGGATCAGAATTTCGGGTAAATTTTTGATTTTAAGTATGACCGTAACCGAAATTGAAATTCGAAATTTTGGATCCCATACAAAAATATCAAAATTTTGGATTTCAATTTCGGTGGGGATTGAAACCGAAATTTTGATCCTTAGTTGGATGTTTTGGTTTGAGGTAAAAATGCCTGAATATTAAAAAAAAAAAAAAAAAAAAAAAAAAAAAAAAAAAAAAAAATGCCTGGATGAAAATTTGTGGATTATATTGCTCTTTCCCTGACATGGATATGGCTCATTAAAACTATGAATCAAATGGACCATGGCGTTTACAAACGCGGACTTTTGAAATTGAAGGAATCATGTGGACTAAAAGGAATTTGAGGTAGGAGTGCAGAAAAAAACGAAACCTGAAAATTGGGCCATCCAAAGCAGACCAAAACCGATTGAAAATCGACACCGAACCGATTCAGCCTGGTTCGAATTTGGTACCCAAAAACCGACACCGAACCGATTCAGCCTGGTTCGAATTCGGTACCCAAAAACCAAAACCAGGTCGGGTAGGGTGAGAAAACAAAAAAAACAGAAAAAATGCATAATTATAAAAACTGAGAAACATAAACGAATATGAAGAAAAATCGAAAACTGAACTGAACCGCCCAAAATTGAAATCGGATTGATTTGTTTCGGTTCAGTTTCGTTTAGTGGTTCAAAAGTTCGGTAAATTGAAACTGAGGTTTTCCAGAAACCGACCCAAAAACCAAAATTTCGTCCATTCAATTCAGTTAACGAAATATGCACCCTTAATTTGTGGTGAGTTGTTGATGCCT
Organism: Chloranthus sessilifolius; assembly: GCA_021018995.1. NCBI lineage: Eukaryota > Viridiplantae > Streptophyta > Magnoliopsida > Chloranthales > Chloranthaceae > Chloranthus > Chloranthus sessilifolius. The sequence continues at coordinate 2,571,030 of JAJIZI010000016.1, read as the reverse complement.
TGCCGATTGGAGTTGCAGAAACTTGTCCAAGGAAGATCACTTCCAGATTCTAAGCTAGGGCAACTGACTTGGCCAAAACCCTGTTGCAGATTATTTCAATGCTATCTACAACGAAAGTGGAAGAGTAATATTTTGGGGAGATGGCATAGGCATAGTTTTGTGTTCTACTTCTGACTTTATTGGAGAGGAGGTATTTGGTAGTTATCTAACGTTTTTCAAAGGAGAAATAATGGCTAAGGAGAACTTCAATTTGCGATGTTGAAGTCCGATAAAAAGCGAAGCGCATACCGGAGATTGGATCAATACGAAGGGTTAGCCTCATTGTCCGTTTTGGCCACGCGTAACCAAATCGTAAAACGCTTTTGCCATTTACTCATGTAATCGCCTCAAAATGCGTCTTTAAGACTCGTTACGTGTAATCAAAAGCATGCCCCAACTTTTACTTCATGAAATGCGTCTTTAAGACTCGTTACGTGTAATCAAACAAACCCTAAGCACGCGCCAACTTTTGCTCCACTTAATTTTGTATTAGCGTTGGGAAGAAAACGCTCGACGCGTGAGGCTGCTGGCCAGATCACATGCTAGTATGGCACGTGCCAAAATCAATCCAAAAAAATTCCAGCCATAAACTGTGATTTTTAAAATATAAATTATATTTTTGACTTTTTTTCCCTCCATTTAATGGATCAAAGATAAGATAACACCCCAAAACTTTGGTGTATTGATTTTTTCCAACTTAGATAACATTTGACCACCTGATTGTGGACGTATAGTCCATAGCCTCTTTTGGTTTGAGTATCTCTGTTTGAGCCTAGAGCTTTTACTAAAGCGGCTACATCCGAAATTCCTTGAAACCCCATTGATTACTTGGAATTAGATGATGAAGATCATTATTCTCTCCAATTTTCCACATAATCGCTCTCCAGACCAAGAGTGTACCATCAAACGGTCATTTTTTTTATTCAAAGTAGCACAGATCCCTAAAAAGTAGTCATAAAATCACATGACACACATCATGCTCAAATGTGATTTTAGGGCCATTGTGTTCGAAATTTGTTTCTTGTGAAATAAAAAAATGACCGTATTATGATAAGATCATGGTCTGAAGATCCCTTGTGTGAGAGGTGAAAAATGATCTCTATCATCTGATTCCAAACAATGAGCTTCAAGGTGTTTGAGATGTAGAGCTTTCAGTAAATCTGTAAGCGCGAACTGAGGTTTTAATACATGCAGGAAGAAATAAGTAAGGCTTTTATTAAGGCTGGGCTGGCCCCTAGCCCAGCCCGGTCCTACAAACTTAAGAGTTAGAAGGGATCGGGCTAGGGTCTCAAGATCAAAAGCCAGTTGTAAGTGGGGCAGGGTAAGGGATTAACAAGTTGAAGCAGGAAGCCCCGCCCGACTCAACCCGTGTAATTTGTTAATTAGAGACATTAAGTATTAAATATGAATATAAGATATATATTTTATCTTTTACAATCAAATTATGAAAATAACCCTCAATATATAGTTAGATTTGGTCGCATTGATAATTGTAAGGATAAGTTTGATAAATTGAGGAGATGTCTGAACGTGTTCGTTTCAGTTTTATTTTCTGTTATTTGAAATACCTTTATATCTTTAATTGAAAATTTTGTTATAAATTTTAAAAAAAGAAATAATAAAAAATAACAAAGCTTTAAGCCCAATCCGACCTGCCTATATGACCGCTAGAGTTTGGAATATCAAATCTCGCCTAACTAAAGGCCAGGCTAGCCTTAGCCCTAGGGCTGCTCTTAATTTTAAGGAGGTCCAGTCCTTACCCGGCCCATTGACAACGCTAGAAATAAATAGTAGGGAGAAGCCCAATCTAAGACGCCATCACAAGGGCTATAAGGGGACCATGGGCTTAACAATGTGGGGCTAGTCGGGTGAGAGCAATAGTCCTTAGAGCATCTCCAATGAGAAGTAGTCAAAAATAGCTATGGAAGAATGACATGACAATATTAATTACCGAATTTCAGGCTTCAAATTTTGGAAAGTCTAAAAGGTGACATCAAAAGTAATTGTTTAAATGCAAATTAGTTTATTAAATAAGTAAAAAGTCACATTTTCTATATAAAATATAGTATATTTGAATTTGAAGCTTGGACTGATCAACAGCCAATATTGACCACTGATGCTTTGGTACCCTATTCCTTAGACATTTTAGGCAACAAAAGTGCCGTTGGATGCAGCTGATGTGGATATGCCATCTTCATTGGAGATGCTCTTAGAATTAAACCATCGTCGCTATTGCAATTGTGTGTTGCAGGTAGAATCGAACTATCATCATTAACTCATTCTCTTATTTCTGGTTGTTTGGGTACCATTATTTGAAATTGGAACCAAATATTTTATAAAGTTTTGCAAGTAAAAGCTGTTTACATCCTTGAATCAAAGGAAGAGATCGTTTTAGTCCCCTATCTCACATACAGATGCAGATTCGGTTTATGGAACTGAACTACGGTTTATCGAACTGAACTGAAATCGAAAATTACTTAACTTTCAGTTTTGAGTGGTGAATGCTAAAAATTTATGAGGTAAGAATACAACATAAGAAAACCACAAAAAAAATGGAAAAACTAAAAACAAAAAAATTCGGACCAATTCAGTCTGGCCGGGTTCATGTTTCCAGTCAAAACTTGCATACCTAATTTCATATAATATATCCTTTAAATTATTACACAACTATGGCAGTCAGATGTTAATTCAATATGGCACAGATCCCTTAAAATTGTAGTGATGTGAGCGTCTCATTAGAAGGAAGTCACTTGAGATGTGTCACATGGAATAGCATCTGTTGTTAGGTGTATTGTGATATCAAAATCTCGTGTGTAAGATTGGACCGAAAAACATACACTTGTTTGAACCAGTCAACAATTTTCACAATGGAAAACCCTAATAAGTATACATAATATGCTTTTTTTTTTTTTTTTGGGGGGGGGGGGGGAAAGTATACATAATATTTGGATGCAAAGAATGGTACCCTATTCGTTTTAACTCATGATTCTTATTCTATATTAAGCTAGTCATCCTTTTTGGCTCAGAAAAATTGTGGTGCAAGAGAAGATATACAGCTAGGCCCTCTTTAAGAATCTATTCCAATTATTTGGGGGCTGGATGATAGCAAATGCTATAGCCCTTTTTTTTTTTAAAAAAATTAATTTAATTTAATTTATTTATTTATTATAAATAAATCTTGAAATACGAAACGCTAAAATAATTGATTTTCTTTAAATTAGACGATGAAGATCACGTTTCGCTCCAATCTTCCACACAGGGATTTTGAGGCCATGAACGTAGCGTGCCTCGATAGGCAAGAGATCGCTGGAGTATAGCATGCGAGCGCCTTTTTTGCTGCCAAAGGGCCAACCTATGAACAAGGTAAACCCAATGGGAGGGGAACAAAAAAACGAAGGGTCCTGCATTAGGCAGAAGATGATACAAAAAGCCGATCTATGTGTTATAATTATTACGGGAATGAATCACATATGCTCGGGAATTCATTGATGGTGACTTTGCCAGGTTCTAGGGGGGCTACTCCTCTTTTTTGTCGGTCGAGCCGCTCTCCCTGATTCCACTCGTTCGACCCTCTTCACGAGCTTGTAAAATCGATGCCATAGAGATAGCCAACTCCATTATGGATAGTTTTTATTCCACATGTCATAGATTTTAAAAACATGGCCCTAAAGTCACATTTGAGTGTGATGTATGACATGACTTTAGGGTCACTTTTTAGAATCTGTGCCACGTGGAATAAAAAAAATTAATTGTATGATAGTATGTTCATAGCCTCAAGAGCCCTTGTGTGGAAGATTGGAGAGAAACACGATCTCCAATGGAGATTCTCCATCATCTGATTTAAAGCAGTAAATGATTTTTGGCATGTGCGTATTTTAAGATTTGGTGGGTAAATTTAAAGGTACCCTTCAAAATATTGTAGTGTTTCCAATATGTACCGATCATGCCTGATACTAGTATTGGTACCAGATCCGAGATTTCCAATATGTACCGATCATGCCTAAACAGAAAATATGAAAAGATGAAACTCGCGAAGTCAACTCCAATGTTTGGCACAAGCAATGACAATAATAGCAATGATGCAAACGGGGCAATGATTGAGGCACTATTTGGCAATCCTTTTCCAAAATATACCTTTCAAAAGAAAATGTCACTTTGAGAAGTAACATGATGCGTTGTATGAGAAGAAACATTGGCCTTTTCTTCTTCTAATAAACCCATATTTGAGAAGCAATATTGGGCTGTTTCTCCAAAACACCATTTTCAGAAGTAGCAAACACGTATTTCAGTTAGAGGTGCATTATATTTCCGACAAGTTTTTCTCATCAAATAAATACTTTCCTCTGAAAATTGCTTTTCAGATGCAATTTTACGAATAGGAACTGAGCAACACAAAGTTGATTTTAAAGGACCCTAAAATGTTAGAAAGAGATTGCCTCTTGTCACTGGGGCCATTTGGTTATGAAATTTAGGAAGTGTCTTTGATACCTTCAAATCCTACCACAACCTCACTCCACATATTTGAGGGCCTCAAAAATTCACCCTAGTAGGATTTTAATAGGAGGGTTAAAAAATGTTTCATAACCTTCAAACTCGGTTATTTCATCATGTAATATTGTAAATGTATAATAGATATATATATTTTTTTATGGGTAAATGTGTAATATTATGTTGGTTGTTTATGCTATAAGAACGGTCGATTACTACATAATTAAATGGTTAGCCACCCATAGGGATTTATTTTAATTTACTAAGTGATATGTATGATGTGCGGGTGGTGCATGTAACTGAGAATTTAATCAAGTGCTCTAAGAAGTCAGATACCTTATAATAAGGATTAAAATTTCGGCCAAAAATTAAAATTTTGAGTCCCATATAAAAATGACCGAAATTTTGTATCTTTGTAAAAAATGACTGATAATTTGTCAAAAATGGCCGAAATTTTGATCCTTGCTCATATCGAAAAAAAGAAAACTAAAAATAATATAGAAAACGACACCCAAAAATCAATTATGTAGTTTCTTTCTAATCTTTTAAGGTTGGATATGAGAACTTCCGTGACTTGTGAGACAGGTATATTCCTTATCTTTTGTGAAAGGCACGGGAGACAACTGACGTGGTAAACAAATTGGTTGACAAAAGGTTGGTTAAAGTACATGCACCTCATAAGATGCACGCCTTTTTAAAGGGAAGGATACCCCTATTTGTTGCACAGGTTGGTTAAAGCACATGCACCTAAATAATGCACGTATTTTTAAGGGAAGGGCACCCCTACTTGTTGCACCCCTACTTGTTGCACCCATACATAAACTCTAAGGATTCGATCTACAGTCTAGAAACACTTTGAATCTGAGCTGCTGACCCAGAAAGTAGTGTTTTCTGACCCTTTTTGATGTTTTCCTTCCTTTTGTGAGTTCCTTTCTGTATTCGTATTTTTTGAGCATTTTCGAGTGAAAATGACATATTTATTTCCTAGTAAAAGACTCGAGAATATTTAGAATCTGAACTCAGAAATCTGAAAGCAAAATACTCTTCTAGATTTGGAATCTGAGAACTCAAAAACATAGAAATTTAAATTTTCTGAAAAAAAAAAAGGAAATCCAAGAGTTTGACCAAACTCAAGAACAATACTTAGAAAAGCTAGAAATCGCAGTGCACTCAGATTCTGCAAGATTCATAGCTAATCAAATTCTGAGCTTTTCTAAGAAAAGCTCAAACTCAGCCGAACGAGCCTTAAGGGTACATCAATTGAAAATTATTGATTGCTACAAATCAAATGATGAAGATTATTTTTCATCTCAATCTTTCACATAATGAATCTTGTCATATTAAATCATGATTGATTGATGACACGCCCATGATCTCAAGATCCACTGTATAAAAGATTAGAGCGAAAAATCAATTTCAAAATCCATACTAAATCATGATTTTGGAGGACCATAAAATGTTGGAAAAAGATTGCCTCTCCTCACGGGCGGCATAAGGTTATGAGATTTACGTAGTGTGCTTGTAGTTTGCCGCCCTATGTAAATTAAATAATATATTAAACTGCAAGCACACTACAGTGTGGAAGTGAGCTTGTGGCAGAATTTTTTTGAGCCCCAAAAATTCATAACAGTCAAATTTTGATAGGATTCGGTTATCGTATAACCTTCAAAGTGTGTAATATAGTTTATTTATTTATTTATTATTTATAATTTTTATGAATAATAGTGTAATATAATGTTGGGTGTTTGCCTGACGCCTTTGTGACTTGTGCTTAGGGGTGCAGATTGAATTGAAGACCAAAAATCGATTGGAAATCTATAAGACCGAAACCGATTGAAAATTGAAACCGAACGGAACTAAACCGACTCGACCCAGTTCCGTTTCCGTTTTGGTACCTAAAAACAGAAAACCGGCTTGGTAGGGCGAGAAAAACGAAAAAGAGTACAAAAAATATGAAGAAAAACCGAAAACCGAACCAGCCAAAATTGAAATCGGATCGGTTCGGTTTCGGTTTTTAAACAGCAATGTTTCGGTCGGGTTCAGTTTGACAAAAACTAAACCGAAAACCAATAATTCAATTTTGATTTGGTTAACCGAATCTGCACCCCTTCTTCTGATGCAGGTATTGCAGGTATATTCTCCTCTCTTTTTTTGAAAGGCACGGGAGATAAGTGAGGGTGTACATAAATTAGTTGACAAAATGTGGTTAGAAGTGCATAGACCTCATGAAATGCATGCATTGTGAGGGAAGGGTACCTCCGTGGCTCCATTTGCACCCACCGAAACTCTAAGGGCACAACAGTTCAAAGTTATTGATTGCATTTAACCAAATAATAGAGATTACTTTCATCTCAATCTTGCAAATAATAAATTTTAATATCAGTATTATTATATGATCAATTTTTTATTTCAAGTAGCATACATCCCAAAAAATTATATTCAAGTGAAATGTGTGTCATGTAGTTATCGGGTCTTTTTCTTATATGTTTTGCATACATCCCAAAAAATTATATTTAAGTGAAATGTGTGTCATGTAGTTTTTAGATTTTTTTTATATATTTTCCATATAAAATAAAAAATTAATCATCTGATCGTACACTTGTGATCTCACGATCTAGTGTATGGAAGTTTGGAACAAGAGCTGATCTCCATGTTTAATTTAAAGTAGTCAATGATTTTGCTATTGTGGGCCCGTAGAGATTCTTTGAGTGCGAATAGAGGTGCCATTAAGAGAATATGTTTTTAGCCCTTAGTTTTTAAGCTTTGATCTAGTGGATTATATCAAAGGGCGTTGTCTAAGAGGATATTTAGTAAAATAATCACCTTAAAATACATCTTTAAAAGATGTTAACCAAATAAGGTATAAAAGCATCTCCAACTCGCTACCATAAATTTTGGGCCACGTACCCAAAATGGTATATTGGGTGCCCATTAGTTAAATTTGGCATCCTTAGAACATCTCCAGCAAGGATAGCCAAATCTGAATACCCAAACACCTTTTAAGCTTAGATTCTCTATTTTAGCCATAGTTTTTAGCCATAGTGACAAATTTTGCTGAAATTTTATGAAATTTGCTAAAATAAAGGTTCAACGAAAAGTTTCGTCAAAATTTTGTTACTTTTCAAAATGTTCGTGAATTTCGATATTTTCGTCAAAATTTTGATAATTTTCTTTTAAAATTTAATTTTTATTTAATGTGGCGAATAGACAGTCACCGGACATAGGCAAATGATTGCTCACTAGGTGCCACACCTCTCACTGAATTGTTTAAGTGAGTATATTTTATAGGTAGAATAAAGTGTGCAAGTTTTTTTCTCAAACGATGTGGGACTAAATATACATTGCAGTTTGCCAAATCGACTATTTTTTCACCCCGACAGGCTGCTTTCTCACCCATTATACTCACCCAACTTTCTCACCCATTATACTCACCCAGCTGCTTTCTCACCCCACCTTCAGTCGACATGCATTGATCGGCTTGGAATCAGATGGTGGAGATCATTTTTCATCCCCATCTTTTGCACACTGGATCTATGGATCGTGGGCGTACCACTAGATGGTCTATTTTTTATTACGCATAGCACGCATCTCAAAAGGTGACGCTAAAATATGCTTGAGCGTGATGGAGGTCATATAATTTAAGGTCCACTTTTTGAGATGTGTGCAATGCGTAAAAAAAATACTGATCGTCTGATGGTACGCCCACGATCCTTAGATCCATTGTGCAGAAGATGAGGATGAAAAACGACCTCTACCATCCGATTCAAAGGCAGTCAATGCAAGCCAACTGAAGAAGGTGGGGTAAGAAAGCTGCCTGGTGGGTGAGTATAATGGTACCCTTTGTCAATTTTTCTTCTATAGTTCTATGCTTGAGCTTGGCCGCAGTGCTTGGATCAATTGCTAATTCTTTTAAAAAAATATTAAATATATATTTTATATATTTTTAATCTCTGAAATTTTCCTGAAATTTTTTCGAAATATATCGAAATTAATCCGAAAGGACCCCCCACCGAAAAATTACCGAAAACGAAATTTGTTACTATGATTTTAGCTACTCCTTTTAAAATATTATTATTCAATTTTATTTTATTATATCTTTACCAACACTCAAATTTTCAAATATTCACCTTCTTTAATGGTCATATTTTCCTAAACCAAACTTGAAACCGAAACTGAACCTGAAACCAAAAACAAAACCGAATCCAAAACCGAATCGGAAATCGAAATCAAAACCGAAGCCAAAATCGAACCCGAAACCAAAATCGAAACTGAATCCAAAACCGAACCGGAAATCGAAATCGAAACCGAAACTGAATCCAAAACCGAACCGGAAACCAAAATCGAAACCGAACCCAAAACCAAAATCAAAACCGAATCCAAAACCGAACCGAAAACCAAAATCGAAACCGAACCCATTGCCGAACCCGAAAACCGAAATCGAAACCTGATCCAAAACTGAATTGGAAATCGAAATCGAAATCGAACCCAAAACCGAACCCGAAACCAAAATCGAAACCAAATCCAAAACCAAACCGGAAATCAAAATCGAAATCGAACCCCAAACCGGCTATGTTTCTCCAACTGTTATATTTTCTCCAACGGTTATATTCTCAAACAGCTAGAATTCTCCAACGGTCATATTTTTCTAACGGTCATATTTATCCAACGGTCATATTCTCAAATGGTCATATTTGAATAGAGTTATGGTTGTTAATGAGTATGACATCTGATTTATCAAGTTGGTGCGAGGATTACTTGCTAGTTACCCAAAGAATCTATTATGCGTTGATGAAGATAAATTGGTCTTCCTTTGGGTATATTACATGAAGATACTAAGGAGAAGAATATGGGTATGTGAGTGTGAGCGCGTGGATATGGTAATTAAAAACTGAAGTATGGAATTATCAGTGGGAGTCGGCTATCTGAATATGAATAAATTATAGCTCTGTAGGTTCCATTGTCCACTGTAGCTCTTAGAGAACTTGACCTTTATGTTTTAAGCTTGTTACTTATGCTTACATTTTGGGGCTTTACTCCTTTGGGTTAATCCTTTGTTTCTTTACTTTCTTCTACTAAATTTGATTTCTATTGATCTAAAAAAGGGAATGTAAGTTTGAATTTAATTTTTTGGGGTTGGAAAATTCACATACATACTAGTGAATGAGGTTTAAACTAATATCAAGCTTCCATCAAGAAGAGAAAATTCCCTTAGTTGCCGATTTAGAATAATAAATAAATAAACAAACAAACAAGATGAAAATTTATTTAGTTTCATCAAAAGACTGATGTTAGTGGTGACTCCTCACTGAAAAGCTTTCTCAAAATCTCAGTCCACTTTCATCATATTGGTTATCCTAGTGGATAAAGTGAAGGTCTTATTTTATTAGATGTTTTAGCATCTCCATTATTAGCGCTCTAGTGTTTATGATATCAAAGTTTCAAGTCTCATTTTACTTCACTCTTAGTGGTAGATCCATCTCACTGTTGTTTCCCTATCAGGGGGTCTAATATTATAAAGTTGGTTCTATTTTATTAATTCTATCGGGTATGGATTAGTTCCTAGAGTCCCAATTATAATCAAGTCATTTGAGGTCCAACCTGATCCGATCAATTTAGACCATTTGGTAACCAAGTCACGTACGGACTAAATAGGCCCGATTAATAAATGGGCATGCCCGACTATAAAGGAGGGCCCGGTCCAATTAGTGATCAGTCCGGGTATGGGCTGGTTCCAAGGGGCCTGATTAAGGTATCATCATGTCATCATAGAGAAAAAAATAACCAAAGTGACTAAATATCTAAAGCATAACGAGCTTGGAAAATAAATAACCAAAGTGACTAAATATCTAAAACGTAATAAGCTTGTCCCAAGTGTGCCCTAAACTTCAGAATGACCTAATGAAAAAGGAACTAAATGTCAGTTAGCCACATGATGAGTAGTAAAATATGATGATATTTCACCCCTAAAATACCTACATTTAGCTATCCGATGAAGGCTATCTGATAAGAATTATTAGATTTGAAGTGTTTCAGGTAAATATAAGCCAAGTGCAGAAAACAGCCCAAGAATTCTGAAAATAATGTCAAAACACTGTAACTTTGGGTCATCGAGAACTTGGTGCGACTTACAGATTAATTTAAACCTTCAAGACGGCCGAATTATGAAATTGTCAAAACACACAAGTTGTAGAGCTTTCTGTCAGCTTTCTAACGGCGTAAGAATCGCCTCAATCTGAGTTCGGGACAGAAAGTTATGGCTAAAATACCGAAGTAGTGTCTAATGCAAAGTTCGATGGGAATTCACGAAAATCTGGGAGGTCGATGCATCGACCCTATTGGGTCTATTAATCGACCCTAAATTTTCGAGTCGGAACACCTCTGCGGCTGAGAAAATTCGGCTCTATTTAAAGCGGATCAAACACTTCGGGAAAGGGGGAATTAGAGATAGATAATTAGAGAGTTAGTTTTGGCTTTTCTTTTTTGGAGTTTTTGGAGAGAATTTTTTAGAGGATTATTATTCATTATTATTATTTTTGGTTTTAGACTCCTCTGGGCATCTTTTGAAGGGTTCTTCTTTTCTCCTTCTTCTAGGGTTCCATCTGGGTAGATTGTACCTAGAATTTACATTATTTTTCCTTTACGTTCATGAAAGCATAGATTGTATTTAGGAAAAGGCATTATAAACAAAGATCTTGTGGAAGAAATGAAAAGAGGAATGACTTTGAATGAACAATGAGATCATACACCAAAGATGAGCGGCTAAATCAGTAGATCGGGGAAGATGTGATCCCCAGATAAGTATCCTTATTTATGATTAATACCATAGTCGATTTATTATCATCATGAAATCGTTTTGCTAAAAGTTTGTGTTATTGAAAATATATTGAATGCTTGTTATGACCGTTAATTGCGCGTATCAACGGCTATAATCGCTAAATCTGGACCTGCAGACTGATCTAGGCTGCATAGCGATTATGTACTTACTGTTATGATCTAAACATCATGAGATACGCTATGCTTCTTACATGACTCATACCGCAATGATAGACTGAGTCATTGTTTTTAGATAGGGTATGCCGGATTGATGATCATATTTTATTACGAATGATGGTGTGAATGATGCTTTAATGAAACTGTGGGTTTTAATGATAGAGAAGGGGTACAAATCTGGGGTAGCATATTCCTTGATCATCTTTAAATATTGTTCTTAGATTCATCAGTAATTAGTTGTTTAGATTAATTAATTAATTTTTCTTGCATTTAGGAAAAGTGTGATAAATTTTTGGTAAATTGAATCTGCCCTTTGGTACTTCCTTGGGGACATTTTTAAATCTCTAAAAGAATTAATTAAAACTCACGTTTCCCTGTGGGTTCGACACCCTTGTTCTTACCTTACTGTAATAGATCTTGTGCACTTGCAAGGGTTACATTTAAAATCGATCACCACACAAGGTAGGAGTGAAACCCTATTATGCTTAACTTATCCAACACACTTCACAATCCAAAGAGTACAAGAAAGAGAAGGATATAACCAGACACTTTAAATTTTATAAGAATGGATAATTAGTATCCAAACAAGGAGAGGAGAAAACAGAGAAATTAAAGTAAGCTCCCAAGAACATCATCGAAACCAAGGACAAAGTTCATAGTTTAACATTGCAGTTTTATAGTTTTGCATGGTCTTCATCTCTCTCTTCTCTCTCTCTCTCTCTCTCTCCCCCTCTCTAACATTGTAGTTTTGCACAGTCTTTTGCTTGAATTTGAATCCCAGAATATAGGTTTTGTGTTGTTCTTTTGCTTTAGTTCCAATTTATGATTAAAGGTCCTTAAAATAGAAAAAATATCCCATTATACAACAGCAAGGACAAATTAATTCTCTTCTAATTTTAAGCAAAAATGGCCTAAATGTACAAAGGGATGTAGAAGCTCCATTAGTTTTAGAAGTACAAAATGTAAGAATTTGCATAAGGGTCAAATGGGATTGATGTTGAATGGTTAGCACCACAATCAAAAGACAAATTGGACCCATTAGAAAGACCCACAAGGAAAGACAAAACGGAACAACAAATAATGAAAGGGTAGGGGACCCTCCAACCCCTCTTATTCTTCAAAAAAAAATAAAAATAAATAAGACATTGAGTTGGCTTCTAAGATTACAAAAGTTTATGCTCTTAAAAAAATATGATCTAAAAATAAAGCTCTGCAATTGATTTTAGGTTCAACTAAAATAAAAACAAGGAACCGACAAGAAGCAACAACCATAGGTATTAATTAACGATCAACAGAATTATTAATACCTGCAATTAAATTTTGTAGCTAGTGGTACATAGCTTTTTGTCCCGAAAAAAACATTTCTTTAAAATTCGACATCCCAAGTTGTTGCAGCAAAGAAATCAACTAAAATGAATGATTAGATCTACACATGGAAGCAAAGGTCTTCATCGTGAAGAGATTCTAGCTTATTGCGAATCATTTGTGCTTGCGGTTCTAACCATATACATTTTGTATGTGGTCACTTGGACAATATGCAGTCAATTTTGTTACTTCTTTGTGACTTAAAGAGAGGTTATTTGTGCTTGATTTTGTAATGTGGGTTTAGACTCATGACCCCTTGGTCCACTTTAGAACATGTCAAAGGAAATCATAAGAAACATACGAAATCTGTATGGGATGAGAAGTGTCGAAAGTCTTCTGGAGAGCAAGCTTTTTCTGAAATTTTGAGAGTGTAATGGGTGTCATGAATATATGTTTTGAAGGTTGGTTAATCAATAGGTGCTAGATAAAGCAATATTTTATGAAGAATATAGAAAAACACTTAGGCTTAAATGATGTAAAAAACACAGGGCGCTGATCATATCCTTTCGGGAGGATTCAAAATCAAGCCCTCTTGGTTTAAAACCGTTGGACGAGTAGGATTCCCACGTGGAGTGTAGGTGGAATTGTGTAAAGACTATTGTACAGGTTTTAACCTCTGTTGTAGTTTATATATATTAGAAATCTAATCTGTATGAGTAGATTGAGTGCAAGAATATGAGGGAATAAATATTAAGCCTGTACAACAGATTTTTACTTGTATTTACATCATCTTCCCAAGTAATTTCAATGGTTCTAAAACCAAGAGGACCTGAATTCTGGTCCTTCTAAAAGGGCCTAGTCAAAATACATATAGGAATGTTGCTTATTGACAAAATTTGTATCAATTTTGATATTCATGTGTTTAGTGGAAGTAATCTGTGATATGTAAGGAATGTCAATTGATGACATATAGACCCTTCTATTTGATGTGTTGATATATAAGGAATGCCACCAGCGGAGATGAATCCTCCAGAAAAACACTAAAAATTGGCTAATGTTGTATTATGTTTAGGAACCAGGTATTAATATGGTTAGTTGGTTACACATCTTTGAGTGTAATTTTATTTACTATGAATTTTATGTGGGAATTTACTATAAAGAAATGGGTTGTTCTGTTATCAATGAGAGAGATGAGGAGAATATTATATATATATATATATATATATATTCTCCAAATGATACTCAAAACCCATTTCATGAATTTTTTACACTTTTTATTTCCAAAATTCTATAAAAATAAATTGTATAAATGAATATATTTGTGCAAAATACACCAAAAATAATATATAAGAAAATAGAAAATAAAATTAAGGAGAAAAACAAAGCTGTAATAACAATAGAAACCTTCAACAACACATTAAACCCTATAAATACTCTAAACCCTAAACAATATAGGCAAAAAAAAAAATACTCACCAAGAAGAAGAGCTGTAGCAGAGGATTCATGGAGAGGATTCATGAGGATTGGGGGAGAGGAAAGCAATAAATATTTAAAAATAAGTAGCTAATGCTGCTACAAGATTTGCTATCTATAGAATAATCGAAAGCGTACCGCCATTTTGAAGGGTGGGTTGGCGATTCTGCTGGAGCGCATTTTCTTGCTCTCGCACGCTAAAATAGTGTGTTTCCCATGTTTGGCGATTCTTCTGGAGATGCTCTTAATTAAAGTATGCTAAATTTGTCAAAAGAATAAATAAAATATTGAAAAAGTAAATAAAATATTAAATTTTTTTTTTTAAAATAACTAAAATATGTTAAAAGTAAATTTGGCATAGCTTAGAATGGTACGTCAAATTTGACATAGCAAGGTGAGATGCACATGAGATTTGACATCTTGGTTGGGTTGAAAGATTTTCTTATGGGATGTCAAATCCATCCGTTGTGAATGTCATGTTGGAAATAGCATCACGCTGGTTCATACTTTTGTATGGAATCCTATGACACGAGAAGTTGGCTCATCAGCCACATAATTTAACAGATATGCTCAGTATTTTGGAGACATGTTCCATGTGAAAAAAATATCTAAGCTATCCGATTAGAAGGCCATACTCTAAAGATCTCAGGTGTAAAATATGAGAAAATAATGCAATCTTCTCTATCATATAATTCAGCGCAATCACTTGTTTAAATAGATAATGACCTTTGACTTTTTTTTGAATTGGCCTTTGACTATATTTGAATCATATGATAAAAATTGTGTTTGATACATATCTTTTACACTTAAGATCTTTCCTTATCCAAATCATATGGCTTAGATATGATTTGTGTTTTCACTTTCACATGGCTTAGATAAGATTGTGTTTTCATATGGGCCGTGTCCCTGTTGTGATTTTTTTTTCAATGTTTTAAAACTTACAAGCGCACGAATTGAATTGTACTTAATGGGTGCGGAGTACGATATCGTTCCCATGAGAATTGGTTGGAGAATTTGGAAGATGAAATAACAATTAACTCAAAGAACAATCACGGATTTAACTCAATTTTTAAACTAGTTTGCTGAGAATTGATGTGATGAAGGTAAAGGAAAGAACTAATTAATAACTTAATGAAATTAAATGCAAGATAAGACAAACGAGGATTGAGATGATAAATCCCCCCATCGTTGATATATCACCCATAAAATACAGATCCATTGGTTGCGATATAATATTATCGCAAGATGCGCCACACATAAATACTGAATCCAATCAAATATTTAAGAAAGATTTAAAACAATTAATCCACAAAATTACTTTTAAGTTATATGCTCTTCCTACAACTGCAAAAGAGATTAACCAAACATTTATCGTAAAAGAGATATCTAATAATAATAAATTAAGGCTACAAATGCATGCAATAAAGATCCCGGTGTAAATTGCACACTGTAGATCGTAGATTATGGGGATGCATGATTAGTACCCATATCTTATATTATAATCAGAATTCACAAGATCGACAAGAGCAATAGAGCACTATTCATCAAAACATCCATTGATAAAACAATATCATAATTATAGATCTATATTATTATATGTGAATACCTCAGATGGGGTCATTAGATCCCCATCCTCAAAAAAATTTAACTCCGCATGATTGAATTAAACAAAGACACAATTGAAATAAAAACTGAAAATAACATTAGAATACCGTATGAATGATTCAACAAAAATTCACTAAAGCTTTGATCCAACGCGTACAATCCTTTATTGAATGCAAAAATTAAACTAATCTAAAAGCTAAACCTAAAATTTGAAAGAACAGTACTTGGAAAGAAAAACTAGAGAGAAACTAAAGTTCTAAAAAAATAAAAACTGAGAGACTCCTAACTAATCCTTTGAGTTTGCTTAAATAGGCCTTAAGTTCAGAGATTTGAAATTCAAAATCGATTGATCTTGAATTTAAAACTTGCACTTCTCAAAATTTGAAATTTAATTAATCGACACTGTACAAGTTGATTAATCAATAGTGCACATAACAGAGGACGGACTTCAAGCTCCTTTTGTAATGTCGATCAATCGACCTAAGTAATTAATTGATCGATTATTCCAAAATATGTGAGCTCCACATTTTCTTTGCTCCAATTTTTCAGTGTTAGTTGACTTTATACTCTTTTATGCTTCTAAATGCACCAAATGATCAGATTTCCTGAAACACTTAAAACCTCCTAAATTTGTCATATAACATTAATCGGATGGCTAAATATAAGCTAAAAATGGGTGAAATATAGTCATATTTCACACCTCATCAGTCCCTAAAGTACCCTTCTTTCTTTCAAACTATGTCAAACATCAACTTGTCGTGTATAGTAATAGCTCCCAATTTTGAAATGGAATGACTCTTTATAAGGAAATAAACCTAATTGCTGCTAACCGTAGACCTATTCAAATGGCTGCTTATGTGGTGCGATGCAAGATTAGTAGGGTGAGCAATGTAAGTTAGGCCATCTACTTGCATCGCACCACCTACGCAGTCCATTGTTTGAAGTCTGCCCATTATAATTTTCGAAGGATTAATGTGGTGTTACCAATATAAGATAGGCAAGTCTCGCTGTCAAAATTAAGGCATGAACTAGCCAAAACGATCATATTTGCAGATATGAGGGTCCCCATTTAGAAGTAAAGAAGTTTTGGTGGTAAAAAGAGTTGGGTCTCTTGAACCATTGGGTCACATCACATCACATGTCAGGCCAGGCGTAATCAAATATGTGAAGCATGATATGCCGGTCAGCTTAGCAGGCGTGCCTTTGTAGGCACTAGGCAGGAATGCCAACGGCCAAGCTAGACGGGGAATCCTACTATATAGAAACTGGCTAGGCTCATTTCAGGCATGGCCGAATCGGGGAGCAAGGTTTTACCCGAAATTCAAACCCTCCAGATCGAGGTTTTTTATTGGGTCGGATGCATAAACTTGACCCTTCTCATGGCAGGCCGACACAAACCTTCCGGTCGGATTGACTAAAATGTCAGGTCAGATTGGATCGGGAATTTACTAATTTCCCATTAAAAGGTCCGGTTCCAATCATTTAATGATCTTAGGCCTGAAAAATAAAACTTTTTGAGAGATTTTTTTTTTTTTAGAAAGATGTGAGCCAACAAATCTTTGCACTCTACAACAATGATTCTTATCTTCTTATAGTTAATATTAAAGTTTAAATGATGGATTGCCACGTGGACTTTAATGGTCGATACTTATTGGGTATTGACCGATAAGTCTCAATTTCAGCTGAGACATGGATTTTTTTTTTTTTTTTAAAGAAAAAAAAAGGGCAGATATGTATCAGTATCGGCTGAGTCATATTAGTCCTCAGCAAACCAATACCTGAGATTGATACCGATTTTGTTACTTGAGTGTAATATTAGTTAAATGCCATTTTTGGTGTTATACAGTGGACAATTTTGCAGGTAGCTAATTTGGCGCGATGCGATCTGCTGCACAGTGAGGCCCAAACACTATAGCCAGTAAAGCTGTGCCACATAAGCTGCCTGTAAAATTTTTTACAAAAAATTGTCTACCGTTTGTAATTTTTCATAAAACAATTACTTGTGAGACGATTACTGGTGATTGATTTTGTGCAGCATCAATCAGTTGCATACTCTATGCGTGATCTCTCTAGGTAATTGGTTAAGTATAGGGGTCTCAATGGGCCGGGCGGCCTGGCCATGCATGGGTTAAGATAGGTAGGTCCAATGCATAAATTGGATGTCAGGCTCCACCCAATTAATAAACCGGGCTGGCTATGGGCTAGTACCAAAAGTTAGATTAAAAATCAGACCGCTTAAGATAATTTACGTAGAAATTGACGGGTATGGGCTAAGATAAGGTAAGCTCAATTCATAAATGATATGGCCCGGCCCAATTAGTAATAGGCTGGGTATGAGATAACTTCAAGAAGGCCTATTATAATCGGCCCATTTAAGGTGGCTTATTGAGACCCCTGTTAAAAATGTTGAATAAGGTTTAATCCCAACCACTGATGTCAATTGATTGACGTTGAAAAGTAAATCGATTGACGGTTGACCGGTGTTAATCGATTGAGGTTGGGAAGTCAATTGATTGACTAATGGGCGGATACAGATCCGTAAGTTTTGAATAACTTGGAAGTGTTTTGAATACTTGCAACTCTTAGGAGAGAGAGCTTGGTAAAAGTTTTATGGGAGAATACTTTTGAGAGAAAAAGTATTGAAGAATAGCTTGGGGATTGAAGATACGATTGAAGCCGTTGTTGTGTCGGAATCGTGACTATATTCTGGTAGATCTCTTCTCTATCCTCAAAGGGGAAAGAAGGAGCCTTTGTACTTAGTACTTATTGTACACTTTCTTTGCAAAACGATGGAAATTTGTATAGTTTATCTTTTTATCTTGTTCTTCTCTCGTTTATAATATGGTATCAGAGATATTTATAATATTTTCTTGACATTTTTCTTTCTGCTATCATATTTTCTTGAAGTTTCTTTATTCATAAACTTTTCATTTTTCTTTCATCTCTTCTACATGAAATTGATTCATGTAATTTTCATTTTTTATATTTAGTAAGAGATGCCTCCTTATTCATGTGGATACATTTTTCACATGGATTTGCTTAGTGAATATGTATTTTTCACTTTAGTCTTCCATGTTGATGTATTTTCCCCCTTTTTTTTTGAATAATTTACGTGAATGGTCATTTTTATGATATTGCAGCTATTTTTTTAATTTGGATGATTTTTTATGGTATTATGACTATTTTTTTTGTTAGGATATGTTATTTTATGGCTAATTTTTTTTGCTAGGATACGTTATTTACTTACAATTTCCTGTATATGTATCCAAACACATTATTTGATTAATCTTGTGTTTTCCTAGCTAGCAATATAGTTATCCAAACAACGAAAAACAAAGGAATTCCATAGTTTCCTACTACTTAGGCATCCATGAGAAAATATAAGAATATTAGATAGAAAAAAATTAATCAAAATCTTTACATCAACTTCATAAAATTAATTATGTTCAACTACCTACAAAAAGCTACAAACTGAAAATAGTTAACTCACAAACAAACTAAACAATAATATAAAGAGTCAACTTATACAATCAGTCAACTTATACAATCGCTTTGAGAGAGCTATCTTCTTGATGTCGAACGCGATTTCATGGCCGAACTCAGAAAGCTTTGCATTGTAATGAGGTAATAGACATTTCTACCATACATGAGGTGCTGTAGCTTTGGAAAATCTCGTTGGATGAAAGCGACAAGATGATTGTAGATATGTGTTCCCTGCATGTAAATCCATAAATTTTTCAGCTATTATAAGAATACAAAGTTGTTTCTTGAGATTTATTCCCATATTTATTCTTATTTCTATTGTAAAAGTTCCTCTGCCTGTTTTTATATTTAATTCTCCAAAATTAACATACTAGTCAACCATAGTTTAAATAGTTTAGATACATAGTAGTTGAAGTTTAGTCCACATAGGATACCAATTGATTTTGAGTTGGATGCACAGATTACATAGGATACCAATTGATTTTGAGTTGGATGCACAGATTCACAGATTTAATCAATAGTATGATTGGGATGAATGTAGAGAATAAGGTAGTGATAAAGAAGTTCACCTCTGCAGCTTCGAGAATCCTCTGCACAATATAATTTCCCAGGTGATGGTTTACTAGTTCACTGAGTTTTCCACTTTCCAGAATTTCCAAAGCTACCCCCTCAACACCAAAATGCTCTATACACCTTTCTACAACATGGCTACCAGATTTCTGTTGTGACAATCTCACATAGTTCCCCTGGAGCTTATTGCGTATGATGTAGTTAATCATTGGGCAATCAAGTCCGAGAACATGTTGCACAACATAATTTCTGCATAACAACCCATAATTTTTATCATTTGAAATCAGAAATAAAAAGGTCATATTAAGATATAAAAAGATTTGTTATTTGAGCTACAAAGTTGGATAGATTAATACCCGTATAGGTCTTGAGAGAGATACAAAGACATTTCTGCAATTCTTTTCAGTAGGGTGAGTCTAGTTGGATTTCTGGAGCTGTCGATGCATTCCATGATACAGAGGCAACCTTCTTTTGTTGTTGCTAAGTACATGCAATGTTTAATTGCTTCTCTAAATAGCAACTGTGAACATTGAAATTATTTGAATTTTTTTTTTTTGGTGAAGTGGAAATTCCCCTAAACAAATCAAATAAATATATGCATAAAAAATAAAACAAAAAATTAAAATAAAGTGATACTGATTCGAAGATGATCTAGAATATTACGGCATTCTAGATAAAATTACCAATTATTGTTTGAACAACAATTGAAACTAACTCAAACATTGTACAAATGTATTTGTGAATAAACTCAAGTTCTAGGTATGAGAGTTGGGACAAAGTTAGAACTTAGATTAGTCCTTTCTCTCTTTAATTTTTGAGGGGTTAGTGTTGAATTTTAGTCCCACATAGGGTGTTCGTAGCCTTACCTATTCTCTTATAAGATATTGAGTCCCTCCACTCATAGCTAATTTGTTTTGAGATCGATACCCAAATTACGGTGTCGGGCCGAGCCTTTCTCCATTGTGCGTCACCCAATTCAATTCTCACGTGATTAGGTTTATGTGGACATTCTGCTTATCCATTCGAATACTCTATCGGAATCCTCCACATATAGATTAGGTACTCCGTCATGGACCAGCATCATTTCTTCAAAAAAAAATTTATCGAAAATGGGGATATGGATGGTGGGAAGCCGTAATTTGATAAAAGTGTAAGAGGATAGGTGGATTCCAAGGGCATCGATGAATAAGTTATTACTCCACAAATCAGTGGTTCGGGTGTATCTAATGTTGAATACTATTTTGCAGATTCCAATTTCCACATGGGTGATGGATGACAAAGTTGCATGGAATTGGGAGTTCTTCAAATTTCGAAACAAAGACATCATTATGGAAGATTCTTTGGAGTCTTTGTATTCCAGGCTTGTACAAAGTGAATTTTGATGGGTTTGTGATGAATCTCGCTAAGAATTATAAAAATCTATCCAATTCGGATCATTGTGAGGCCTTCACCTTAGCCGTGGATTCGTCATTGTTTATGGGTTATCAATGGATATCGGATTAATTGAGGATATTGAAGAAGCCTCAAAACTTTTGACAGCTTAATTCATGTGCAAAAATGGTGGAAAGGGATGCTATTAGAGCGGCCAATTCTCTTGCTAAAATTGTTCCTAGTGATAGTTGCAACAAAATCTGGACTGAGGATTTATGATTCTAGTTATGAAATTACTTTCTTATAAAAAAAATTTATGAGAGAATGGGTCAAATAGTTGAAATTTTCTTGAATTTTAGTTGACTAAATATCATGTTGATAAAGGGTGAATATGGAATGAGCTTTTTATTAGGTTTAGTTAAGTTTGTTGACGATATTTGAAACCTCTGGAAAATCTTGGAATTCGATTATGTGGAGCACACTTTTTCGATTTTCCGGTCAGTCGAGCTGGAGCTTGGGTTATAAAAATAATGAAATCAAAATAGAATTTTATTTCCGAAAATCAATTCTATCAAAATCCACATGAATGCCTCCATCAGCGGATAAAGAAATCATCACAAATAAACCATCATCATAAGTCTTAACGCAAGTAATTGAAATGCATAAAAGACGCAAAGCGCCACACCAAAAATCAATGATTTGTTTAAATCAAACGATGGAGATCCTGTTCCGCTCTAATCTTTGATAGAGGATTTTGAGGCTATGAATGCACGTGTCACTTTTCGATTCTACGTGGCACAAATTCCAAAAATATGGCCCTAAAGTCATGTTTGAACATGATTTTAGGCTCACTTTTAACGAGAATCAGCCCGATATTAAAGCAATCAATGATTTTTAGCGTGAGTACTTTTCAAGATTCTGTGGGCACATTTAAAGGTACCCTACATAAAAACATATCATTAATCTAGCTTAATAAGAACAAGATGTTTACCAAATTATCACTGTATTTTAATCGGAGCAAACATTGCCGAACCACATGTCTCCCAATATTGCTGGCCATCATGCTCACAAACCCAGGAGCAAGAGCAGATACCACCAGTTTGATTAGCGGCTGTGATCTTTTAATGCTAATAATTAGCTTTTGAACAGAACCAGAACTGCTCAAAAGAAAACAGAACACCACAAATCACAATTTTAACTGGAAGAGATATTAGTGCTAGTTCAAAATATATAATCCCAAATGCATAGTCACCAAGACATAGTACAACATAAGACGGCGAGAAAATTTTGGGAAAAAAAGGAGAAATTTACCTGATCGACCCTCTCAAATACACCTTTTACGTCAGAGACCCTATATTTTTACCTTTACTCAAACTGACCAGCTTTTAGCCAAGCCATTTTCAGCTAGCACAAAAAGTCATAAATACCCCTTCTTATACTTTTTTTCGTTTTACATAGTTTAAAATTTTAAATATTTGTACTTTTTTTATATTTACGGTGAAACGGGATTTATGCCGTCTGATTTGAAAGCCACAATATAACATCGATGGTGCCAAAGATAAATACGAAAAAAAGACGATATCGCCTCTTAAAAAAAAAAAAAAAAACTCTTTCTTTTTTTTAACAGTAGATATCGATCGTTTACACAATTGATAACGACTGTATAAAAAAAAAAAAAAAAAAATTTATACAGTTGACATCGATTGTTTACACAATCGCCATCAATTGTATAAAAAAAAATTTATTTATTTATTATTATTTTTTTTTATACAGTCGATGGCGACTCTATACACAGTCGCCATCGATTGTATAAACAGTCGATATCGACTGTGTTAAAAGTCGCCATCGACTATTTTAAGAATCGGCATCGGCTGTGTTAAGAGTCGGCATCGACTGTTTTTTTTTTTAAGAGGCGATATCGCCTTTTTTCGTGTCTATCTTTGACACCAATCACCATCAATTTTATAGTGGCCTTCAAATTAGATGGTATATACCATATTTCACATCGTATAAATGTAGAAAAATATAAATATTTAAAATTTGGAACTATATGGAACGAAAAAAGTGTAAGAAGGGGGCATTTCTGACTTTTTGTGCTAGCTGTAAATGGCTTGACTAAAAGCTGGTCGATTTGAGTAAAGGTGAAAATAGAGGGCCTCTGACGTAAAAGGTGTATCTGATAGGGTCGATCAGGTAAATTTCCTGAAAAAAAAGGAAATAGAAAAGACTGAAAGTGCGGGAAAAGAATGAAAAAATCAAGTAACCGATGGGTATCGGTATAGGTATCGGCGACACCAAAAGGGTAAAATATTAAAAAAAAATACCAAAAGGTAATATAATAGATAAACCAAAAAAATATCCCTACCCATATGGATGGTTTGCAGCATGAATCAGTGCACCTGGATGTCCGGTTATTCGGCAAACGATCTCTTCTAGCTGGCGAGTGTTACAAAACTCCAATAGCTTTTGAAACAGAAGATTCCCAAATTTATCGGTAATCAGCTCCACTATGTTATGAGTAGTTCCATTAAATATCCATGAAATAGACTCCGTTTCCCTAAGACTATTCGAATGAAAATTATCGTATCTTGAAGAAAAATATTGGTTATAGTAGTCGTCAGAGATCAGTCTATAGCTGTCGGGCTCGCCTGTTGTAATACGAGAATTTGAAATTGTTTCATCAAGAGCAAGTTCTTCTATTGAAGGTAGAAATTCGTCTGGAAGAGAGAAGCTGTTTGAGCTGTTGGGTTCTGCCAAGGGGTATGTTAATAATGAAGGTAGAAATTCGTATGGAAGAGAGAAGTGGTTTGTTTCTAATGAAGGTAGAAATTCGTCTGGAAGAGAGAAGTTGTTTGAGCTGTTGGGTTCTGCCATGGGGTATGTTAATGGAGAATAAGGATCCGTTCTCTCTTTTTGCATTTATATATATATATATGGGAGGAAGAGAGAGAGTTAGAGAGTGACCGAGATAGAGAGAGACTTAGAGAGTGACCGAGTGACCGAGATACACTTAGAGAGAGAGAACGAGATACACCTAGAGAGAGAGAGAAATCAGGGCCTTTTTTTTTTAATATATATGGTAGCCGATTTACATGTTAATCGGTTAATTTTAGGAGATTTAACAACCATGGGCCTGGCATGATCTATTCGGGCCGAGCTTAAATGGGCCAATTATTTAATTGGGCTTTTGGAACAAGCCGATATCCAGTTCGACTTACTAATGTTGCTAGGCCATTTAGATTGGGCTTACGTACCTTAAGCCTAGCCATATCCAGCCCACTGCAGGCAGGTTGGGTTGTATTCATGCCCGGCCCACTGATTTTGCCACGCAGCACCTTATCCTTGAGTGCTCAGAAGATAGGCATACAAGGCTGGATGATGAAATATGACCATCCTATTAGATCGTCATTAATGACTAAGATTTAATGATCTAAGCTCTTGCCTCTAAAAGATCAGTTGGGGTGATCGGACAGTCATCTAACAGAGTTCAAAATTTATTTTTAGGGATTGGACCTTATAGCCTAATCGAAGTCGACAATATTGCAACAAAGGATAAAATTTCTGCCCAAAAACTGATATTTTGTCCCATACAAAAATGACCGAAACTTCGGTTCAAAATTTTGTTTCATTGAGGACCGAAACCGATAATTTGGACCAAAATTTCGGTTATTTCAGCCAAAATTTTAATCCTTGATTGCAACCTTTAGGTCACATGTTCACTCTCAACTTATCAAAAAAAAATTAAAAGTTGTTTGATTGCTTTGAATCACACGATGCAAATGTTGTTTTCAACATAATAGATTTTTACATTATTGTCTCTTAAACACATGAATAATTCCAATGCCATGTTTCCCAAAGTTGACATGTTTCCCAAGTTGCGCCCATGCAATATCCGAGGGTGCCTACGTTCCAAACCCTTGAAACTCATTGATTGCTTCGAATCAAATTATCTAGATCATTTTTCATCCTAATCTTCCACACGATGGATCTTGAGACCGTGAATGTACCAACAGATGGTCTAGTTTTGATTCCATATGGTACAGATCCCCCAAAATAAAAAGCAACTAATTGCACAGAGACGAGATTTCACATGGCACACATCAAACTCAAACGAGATTTTTTGGGGATTTGTACCATGTAGATTTAATGGTCTCAAAATCCATCATGTGGAAGATTAGGGTGAAAAACAATCTCCATCGTCTGATTCGAAGCACTTGATGGTTTTCAGGGGTTTCGAATGTAGCACTTAATATGATCTAGTGCTATCTGCGCACTCTAGGTGCAGCCAGACATGCCAACGCACAGACAAATACATATTTGGACCACTAAATCTATGGGAGCAACTGTTAGGTCACGGATCCACTCTTTTGATCTAGGGAAAAGCTCAAAGATACGTGTGATGCAAAATATCGAATTGTGAGATTACAACTCTACCTTTCTTCTCCCCAAAACCTTCAAACTTATTTTCTTCTTATCTTCTTCTTCGAATAAACAATTAGTTTTTTCTGTTGAGCTTTTCTCGTCGGAACTTGGCTCTAACTCGGTGATTACTTTAAGGGGAGAGAGAGAGAGAGAGAGAGAATCAATCTCTAGTTTGTCCTTAATTAAAAAGAAAGAAGAGAACATCCGATCGACTTGGTCGACCGGAACTGCAGAGTTGTTCTCCAATTAAACCAATCAGAATTCGAGATTGCTTGGTCGACTGGGAACTACAGAGCTGTTCTCCAATTAATGCTGCCGATTTTCATCAGAAAATTCGATCGGCTCCAACAGATCGTGGTCGTTATTTGCGAAGCAGCCAAACATAGATTAAAGAAGGGATTACATTTCTCCTCTTGGAGGAAACCCGAATACATGTGCAAAAAAGATTATCAGAAAAGATCTCCGGCAGTTTTGTCAAAGAAGAAGAAGAGAAGAAGAGCCGAGTTCTGGCGAGAAAAGCTCACTCGAAAAGAACTCCGGCAGTTTTGTTGAAGAAGAAAAGAAGAGCCGAGTTCCGGTGAGAAAAGCTCACGAACTCCGACAATTTTGTCGAAGAATAAGAGAATAATGCACTAAAACATTTTGAAATGTGGGATGTTTTTCTAAATTAAAGTCCCCTTCGATCTATATACACCGAAGAGTGGTAGTGAATTTATTAAACTGAAGTGAACCTACCTAAAATTCGTACAATTTGGGAATTGAATCGCTAGATCTATGCACTCCAATAGTGTCATGGTTTTAAATATGGGCCACATCCGATACATACTGGCTGATGATATGTAGAGTTAAACACCATCCAATATGATATACACCCCAATTTTATATGGGTCAAATAGGTCATATCGGAAACTATCAGATCATATTGGCTGATATGAATCGGCAAAATACCAACTACACTCTGATTGGCAATATTTTTACTATATTAAATTTTTAAATATTTTTTAAACAAAGTATACTTATTAGCAGTCGGTTTGGTTAATACGTATCTAATATATCTGATATACATCGGCATGGACCCGGCCGATTTATATTGGTGTATAAATCCCTCCTCTTTATATACTTTTTAATTGGTCAATATTAAAGTTTATTGATCGGATGATTCTAATCATCTCACTTGTGTGATTCTTTGTTTGATGCATGTGTCAATGATGGCAATTAATATGACTATTCTGATTGGTGAATTTTAAATGCGCACGGCATGACATAAATCTGGCTGATCATGGCCAATTTGTGCATAAGCACTACTCAGTAGCATATAGTGATAAATTTTGGCATTTACTTGGTTCAGATGAAACTTTTTAGGGTGTGTTTAGATATAGGGTAAATGACGGATTTGGAAGAGTCAGGAATGATGAATCTGCCATTTAGATGCAAAGTTAAACTTTGAAAAAATAATTGAATTAATCAGAATTCCCTCGTATTTCTATTTTCCGCCCCTTTAGTAAAAGTTAAGGCAGCCGTTTCTATCCATACCAAAATTTTATAATTTCTTCTTAGGTATTTTTATTTACAACTCAAAATTTAACTTTCTCAACTTAAATTTGATATGTTTAAGTTATTGATTGTGTTGAATCGGATGATGGAGATCTTTTTTTTTTTCAATCTCCAGTATAATAGATCTTGAGGTTATGTAATTATCATCAAAGGTAAAAGTTTATTTCATGTGACACACATCCCGAAAAAATGAATATGATCATAGGCACACATCAAACATGGTTCTCATATCACATGTTGGGATTGGTGTTTAAAATCTGACCGTTGGATGGTTAGATGATCATCTCAAGATTTATTATATTGATGATTGGGACTAAAAAGGATCTCTCTCATATGATTCAAAATAGTCAAACAGTTTAATCACGTGAAACTTGGGTCGAGAAGAATAATCTTAAGTTGACAATAACGGCTCCCTTCTTTTTCTTTTTTCCATTGGAGCAATTTCGGAGTTATACCCTACAAGTCATGCCTCTAGAATCTCCAATGATTTAGGCATGTAGTGGCTATGGCTGGAGATGCTTTTGGATATTATCTACGATATCAAATTTATTATTTGTTGATGATGGTTGAATATAGTGTGCTTCTTATTTAATGATTGTATTTTAAAAAATAATAATTTGATTCATCATAGCTAATAGATTGTTTGACGACAAGCCCATGCTCATTGATTGTTTGACAACAATCCCCCGCTCATGGTCAGCTATTTTTGTGGATCATTCTTATGAATTATCATTTTTATGACATTACAATTGTTTTTTAGTTTGGATGATCTTTTGTGATATTACTATTGTTTTTTATTAGGATATGTTATTTTCCTACAATTTTCAAACACATGATTTCGTTAATCCTGTGTTTTCTCACCCTGCAATTTGGTTATCCAAACAACAAAAAATAGAGGGAAACAAAGGAATTTCATGATTTCCTACAACTCAGGTATCGATGGAAAAATGTAGGAATATTATTTTACTTTATTTCCTCCATTTTTATCCAAACAATCCCTTAATAATTTTATTGAAAATTTTAAGATTTCATTCATTTCAATGAAATTAACAAATTTTCATTAATTTTGACTTTTCTTTAAAATATTAAATTTTTATAATTTACTTTCTAATCCCCAATTGAATCCAAATATCTCACACAAATATATTACGGAAACAAAATTTATCACTATGAGCGATAGAATCAGAATCACTCTCTAAAGACTTGTTCGAGAGTTCAGAAACTCTCTGAATCTGAGTTGTTGACTCAGAATGTAGTGTATTCAAATCTTTTCTGATCTTTTCATTTGTTTGCGAGTTCTTTTTGGAATTCGTGTTTTCTGAGCATTCCTAAGTGAAAATGACATTCATTTCCTAGCAAAAGGCTTGGGAATACTTAGAATCTGAGCTCAGAAATCTGAAGCCAAATTGCTCTTCTAAACTAGGAATCTAAAAACTCAAGAACACAAAAATTTTAGTTTTCTGAAAAAAACTTAGAAAATCCAAGAGTCTGACCAAACTCAAGAATAATACTCAAAAAAGCTAGGAGTCTCAGTGCACTCAGATTCTACAAGATTTGTAGCTAATAATATTTTGAGCTTTTCTAAGAAAGGCTCAGAATCAGCCGAACGAGCCCTAAATTTAAATACCCTTTTAACCCATCGGCTCAAACGGGTCTCTTGGTGGGAATAGGTGCAGTATAATGAGTGGGTGTGCACCATACATACTCGGTGAGGTTGTACGACAATTAGGGCTATCAATGGGTCGGTTTGGGCCAAAATGTAAATAGGCTTGTTCATCGGGCCCTTGAAGCTACCTAAATGGAGACACCAATGTCGGGTTGAGCGCTTCAGTGCCCGACCCAACTTCATCCAATGGACCAAAATTATGTATTCGACCCAGTTAAAAATGTAAGTCGTGCCGGTTAAATTACAGGCCGACCCGTATTGACAGCCCTATGCACTGCCTTAGAGCACTGGTTGAGCCCCACCGTCCCATGCACAAGTTAAAAAACCTCTTCTCTGAAAATAGAAAAACTCCTTATCTTGTGCATGGCGGGGATTTAAAAACTGTTAGATTTTTTATTTCATGTGGTACACACTCAAAATAATGGCCTTAAAATCAATTTTGAGCGCGCGTAAGGTCATTTTTCCGAGATGAACACTAATCGTCTGATGATAGGCCCATGATCTCAAGATCCATCGTGTTAAAGACTGAGAGGATAAATGATCTCCATCATCTGATTCTACCAAGTTAATGTATTTCAACGTGGTGAATTCAAAGATTTGATGGATAGATTTAAAGGTACTCTTTAGGTTATTGGGACGTACACATCACATAGTGTTGCTTTTTCATTAAATTTCTTTACAGGATTTGTTTATTTACATTATAAAAATTTATGTTATAAATGCATACACATGTGGCCGGAACAGCATGAGGGAGCACCAATTATAGGTGAGGGATAACTAATAGAACTTAACCACGTTGGAGGGAGCGTACCAAGCGGGCTACGGGTTGATGATTAAAAACAAGGGGCTTTGGTGAAACTTCGTTTTTAGGTTTTTTTTTTATCCATTGCTTCTTTTTTTTGGATAAATTATGTGGGTAAATTTCCATTAAAAAAAATATTATTTTTTATATTTTTATGTTAAAACCTTGAACTTATTATACTATTAATAATTTAATAAATTCAAAGCCCTATCATAGTAACAAAATTGGTCGAATTAAAAAAATAATAATAACTCCTGAATATAAATACCCGAATCAGGCACACCAACACATAGACAAATAAATATATGGGGATCTCAATCTCTGGGACTAAGTTTAATTTGTAGGGCTCTCAAGGGGCCGGGTGGAGGCTAGGTTAGGTTTAAACCCGGCCCATGCTGCACTGGCCGGGTTAGGATTTTTCTAGCCTGGCCTTTGGGCATAAAAGCATAGTGACCAAATTTAGGTACAAGAATAAAATCGCTCCAAAAATATAAAGGAAAAACAGTAGATTTTGGTAATTTCAGAAAATTATGGTAAACTTTTAAAAATAAAATAAAATAAAGTACTAATAATTATAAAAAGGGTTTTTTGTATATACCCCTCGTGTTATGTTAATATTATAAGAAACCCCCTGAGTTATGAGTATTTATTCTGCAACTCCTACTTTTTTGTTTCTGTTTCATATAACCTCCTGCCGTGGAGTTTATGGACATAAAGTCTATTTTGCCCTTAATGAAACCAATATTTTAAAAATACCACAATTTTAAAAGGCCTTTCATTCATCTATATTTACAAGTCATGCCATTAAAGTTTATCACTATTCTAAAAGAAGTACCTTTAAATCCACCCACAAAATCTTTTAGTTCACCCACGCTGAAACACATCGACTGATTAAATTAAACGATGAAGATTGTTTATCGTCCCAATCTTTTATGAGATTGATCTTTAGATCATGGGTGTACCATCAGACAATCTATTTTTTATTTCATGTGGTACGCACCCATAAAAGTGACCTAAATATCAATTTTAAGCATGCACGTGATGTTAAGGTCACTTTTCTGAGATGTGTGCCATGTGAAATAAAACACTGACCGTCTGATGGTACGATCATGATCTCAAGATCCATCGTGTGAAAGATTGGGAGGATAAATGATCTCCATCATTCGATTCAATTCAATCAACGTGTTTCAGCGTGAGTGAACTTTAAAATTCAGTGGGTAGATTTAAAGGTACTCTTCTAAAAGTCTCTTTATTCACCCATCAGATTCAAGAATCATCATATGGGTGATTCCCCATTAAAGTATGTCAATGTTTGGACGAATACTCAACCAATAGAGGATTTGTGGCAAACAATGCAATTATTCTTTAAAAGAAAACCTTCAATCTATATGTTCTATTCAAAATACTCGTCCCTCCAATTTCCTATATGATTCAAGACTCATCAAATGAAAGACCAATTGGTATTGGCCGATATTTATCAATACAAATTTTTTTCTCGATATTGGCCGATCCTTAGAACCTGTGTTGCCAAACAAGACCAATTTTATCTGTTTATCCTCCAGCTTTGTTGTATCAAAGTGGAGTTTACTAAAAATGACATCATAACTCATAATGCAGATTGGATATTTTCATTGTTGGGCCATCATCGGCATTATCGACATCAAGAGAATATCAAGCTTATGAAGAGCGTTTTGTATCGAAAACTTGCTCCTTCAACTATCAAGACCCTAAAAATCAGTGAAGATTAAGTTGTCAATGGGTTGAGGCAAGCCAAAATTTTGACAGCTGACCAGACTCGAGCCCCTACTTCATCTGACCTAATCCGGTTCAAAACCCCCTTATTTCCTAGATTGTATATAAAATATCGTGTCCATCCAACCTTTTAGTCTACCCCACAGAACCCGAACTTTGAGACACAGTTATGGATTAGAAAATTTTCAAATTCGATTGATTGCTATCATTTGATGAATCACTAATTATACAATTGATCGGATTCACTACCATATCATCGTTGGTATAATGGTAACCATTATATAATAATGGTGTAGTACTTCATATTATCATTTTGTACAAAAAATTTATCTTTTTATTTTATTTTAGGAATTGGATTGTCTAATCGCGTCTGCTTTCATCCACCGAATCTTTGAGTTCACCCACACTAAAATACATTGATTGCATTGAATCAGACGATAGAGATTATTTAGGCATACCATTAGACCATCAGAGTTTTATTTCGTGGTACACATCTCAGAAAAGTGACCTTAACATCAGGTACACAGTTAAAATTAATTTTAAGGTCATTTTTTTGGGTGTGTACCACATGAAAAATGATATGCCACTATGATCTCAAGATCCATCGTGTGAAAGGTTGGGACTATAAACGATCTCCATCGTCTAATTCAATGCAGTCAACCATCTGATGGTGCCACCATGATCTCAAGATCTATCGTGTGAAAGGTGGGGATGATAATGACCTCCATTGTCCAATTCAATGCAATCAACTGTCTGATGGTGCCATCATAATCTCAAGATACATCATGTGAAAGGTTGGGACGATAAATGATCTCTATCGTCCAATTCAATGCAGTCAACCGTCTTATGGTGCCTCCATGATCTCAAGATCCATCGTGTGAAAGGTTGAGATGATAAACGATCTCCATCATCCGATTCATTGCAGTCAATGTTTTTCAGTGTGAGTGAACTCAAAGATTTGGTGGGTGAATTTAAAACTACTCTTTTTGTAAATGGAGGGCCGCCAACTCTAACCACGTGTAGAGGGTGGCAATTTAGTAATTTAATTTTTAAAAGTATAAATATGGTATTTAGGTTACTCTTTAACGGCTAGTTAATCATTTAAAGTTGCATCCATTAAAGAGGGGGGTTTTATGAACACCAAAATGCGAACTGGGGTTTAGAGCAAATAGCTCTAATGGGGGGTTATTTAGAATATCATCATAACTTAGGGGGGTATTTGCAAAAAAATCCTTATAAAAAATAAAATATATATGCTAGTGACTAAATTCGGGTTTTGAAAAAATGCGGAATCCTTCCAAAAAGACTTTTTTCGTATTCTTTTCGTTTTACAAAATGCGTTTTCGTCACTATGCCTAGAAGTGCTCAGCCCAAGCCTGAACTTGGGAGTCGAGCTTGTTTTTAGCTATAAATTTTGAATTTTAGTTTGTCTTTTCTTTTTTTTTGTTTAAATATAACTCGTAAACACTTTTTTTTGTTTAGATGTGAAATTTATACAATATGGCCTCATCAAAAAAAAAAAGAAAAAGGAATATTATAATAATTTCGTAAACATTTTATTGAAGAGTCCCCTACTAACCCTTAAACGGGATAATTAGAGAAACATGCCTCAAAAACACTTGACTTCAAACGTTTTAGAAAAACGGTGTTTTCATGAATTTTGGAACTGCAGAAAATCGTGAAAGCACTGTTTTTTCTAAAACGTTTGTAAAAAAATAGTGCTTCCACAATTTTCTGAAGTTCCAAAATCTGTGAAAGCACCGTTTTTCTAAAACGTTTGAAGTTGGGTCTTTTTTGCTATTTTTTTTTTTAGGCATTGTTTTCTAAAGTGCCCTCCTATAAATATGCCCATTGAGAGCACTCACGCTAAAAATTTATTAACGGCTTTGAATCGGATGATGGAGACCGTTTTTCGTCCCAATCTTTCAAAAGCTTGATCTCAAGATCATTGATGTATCATCAGACGGTCAACATCACCTTTTTGGGATTTGTACAAAGGAAAAAATAAATGACTGCCCATCAGATTGTATATTCAGATCAAGTGTGTGGAAGAGGATGGAAAACAAGCTTCATCATCTGATTCAAAGAAAATTCATCTTCTAATTTAAAGAAGTCGATAGATTTTAAGCTCAAAGATTCAATGGGTGTCTTTAAAGGTACTCTTTCCTAAAGTACCTCTAGGATTAAACTGTTCGGGGTAAAGTGCCCTTTAATTAAAATCTAGTATAAGTTATATATTTTGTAATAAGTTTATATTATATAGTTGTATATATGAAGACTGGGCCAGGTATTGGAGTACCGAGTCCAAGCCCAACAGGATTTAACCCTTACCAAATTATAAGCCTGCTATTTATGGGTCGGGCCCGGGCTGAAAGTCGAGCCAACTCAATTCATTGAGAGCCCTAGTAATTTGGATCATAATACAATATAGTCGGAGTATCACACATAATTTTGGTCCATCAGGTCGCCCGAAATTTTGGAGTCTATACAAATCTGGATTTGAATTTTGGTTTCGGTTTCATTTCAGACATGCCCGAAACTGAAATATTTTGGTCAAAAATTTGATCCATGCTTATCATAGTAACAAATGACACTTTAATGGTGTGAGACCAAACTTTTAAACATTAACGGTTGAAGATCGTTTAAACACCATTTGGTGTTTAGATGTGGTCAAGCCTCTATCTCTTAAAATATAAAAAATATTTTTTTTTACCAAATATTTTTTTTTTTTATCCTTATCCTTACTACTATTATAAAAGCACATGTTAATTTATAAAATTTAATAAGTATGGGTAATGTAATTTATTATGTTTTTATTGAAGATTTTTTATCTATGTTTTACATAATTGTGCAAGACAAATTTAAAATTAAGATAATTTAATGAAGATAAAAAAAATAGTATTTATTCTAAATGATAGAAAATAAAAAATTATTTAGTTATTAGGATTATACTTTTTTAAAGAGCTTTTTCAATGTGATCTCTTCAAATCTTTTTGGGCATTTACATTTAGAATCTATTGACTGATAATAAACTATAATTAGTGTCCACTCTCGATCACCCCACCCGATTTTGAACCAAACCAGTTATTCCAATGGTTCTGATATCGTATTTTCATTTTTTTTATCTCTTCTATTTAAAAGAAAGTGATTCATGTAATTTTTATTTTATTTTTTTTCATCTCCTCTATATAAAAGAATTGATTCATATAATTTTCATTTTTTTCTTTTTATTCCTTTTACATTTAGCAAGAGATGCATTTTATTCATGCAAATGTATTTTTTATATTGATTTGTCTATGTAAATGTCTTTTCCATCATTTTCTTTAGCCTTCTAATTATGTGAATTTTTTTCAGCATTTTCTTTTATACAGTGTAGAGGTTTTAACTAACAAGGTTTATACTCTTCTCCATATCTAAGAATAGAAGGATTTATGAGTTTGGTTTATACTCTTCTCCATCTCTAACAATAGATTAAAAACATTCGAATTGTGTTCTCCAGAGATTTGACGATACAAATGGTTGTAAGAATGAAGGGTTACGTAATTAGTAATCCTAATAGGTTGTTAAAGTTAATTTATTTTTAGTAACCTTTTCGAGTAAAAGAATACTTTCTCGTTTAAATTAAGAAAATTGTTCTTAATTAATAATTATTTGATTTGACGAGTGATGACATTTGATGCGGTGGGAAATTTCGAAAAGGTTGATATAAAGTACCGATCTGAGCGTCACCGAAATTTATACGGGTCATTTTTGTATTATGCTCATTAAATTCCTTATAAATATCTATGATTTACATGTTAGCCGTAGAAGTGTTTCGACCATGGGCCCAGTACGATCGATTCGAGCCAAATATAAATGGACCAATTTTTAGTGGGGCTTTTCACTAGCCTATTCTGATCGAACTTACTAATTGGGCCGAATCGGGCCACCATATGTATCAGGCTGACCTACCTTAGCCCATACTTGAGTCATTATAGATGTATGGGGTTGGGCTCAAGCCCAGCCCATTTAGACCCCTAATCTTTCTTCATTAGGATCTGTTCTATAGTCTCGGAAGACCTTATTGACTTCTAAGGAGACTGACACACAAGTATAAACCAAGAGATATGACTTTCAACTAGAGCGTGATTAACGACTAAGATTTCATGATATGAGATCTTGCCTATACAAGATGGTTCCAACATTGACCGATTGGGGTGATTGGATGGTTGTCAAATAGACTTTAAGGAATGTGGTTATAGCTTAATAGAATGTTGACAATATAACAACTAATGCCATCAAACGGGCCGGCCTGACCCGTCAATCAGCCTTACCTGGCCCTAACTTTGTAAGGCTAAGGCTCAAAATTAAGGTCAGAGGACTCAGTTAGGGCCTTAAAATTGAAAGCCCGTGCAATTTAGGGCTTAGCTAGGGCCTTAAAATTGAAAACCCATAAGCCAGAATCGACCTATCTCTTTATTATCAAGAGATGCAGATGTGATTGAACTCGAAATCCAGTTCAATGTGGATGGACCTGACCATTGCCCTTAAATTCAAATACCTTTAACCTATCAAGGCACAAAGCCCACGCATGGTGGACATAGGTGCACTACATTGAGTGAGCATGTACGAAGTCTGTATGACAGGTAGGTCTATCAATGGGTCGGGTTGTGCTAAAATGTAAATACGCTCCTTCACCGGGCCCTTGAAGCTACCCAATTCGTGAGACAACAAAACTCATCCAATGGACCAAAATTATATCCGACCTGGTTTGAAAGACAGGTCGGGTCACAGGCCGACCCATCTATTGACAGCACTGACCAGCCCTAAGCACAGCCTTTGGCACTGCCACTGATCCATTAATTTTATAAAAAAAAAAAATTTGAAACTCCTTCCTGAAAACCGAAAAAAACTTTTTTTCATGTGTACCATCATACCATCATAGATTCAAAAACTAATACATGTTGGCATATTGAGTCCCAAGCCGATATGAATTAAATATATAAGATACGTACCGGCCAATAATAAAATACCTTTTTATTTTTAAAATATTATAAACTATTATAAATAATTTTAAAAAATAGAAGAATTGCCAAAATGGGATTTTTGGTATTATTTTTTATTCATATAGGTAGGGGTGTATTCGGTTCGGTCTGTTTGATTTTACCCCAAAAATTCGGGTAAATTAGGCCATGGTACACGTAGCAGTTAAATTTTCAAAATATGATCGAAATTTTATTTGAAAAGCTTGATTTTCGTAACATTGATTTTTTAAAAGTAAATGATTTGATAAATAGAATTATACCCAAAAAATTAAATTTGATCGGATGGTTCTTAAAACTATTCCAAAATTATCTGATAGGAACCTAGAACCGTACCCGACGGATAGGTTAGTACCGGCAAACGATTCGTGCCGACTAAACCAATAGGATGAACCCGAAACTGGATCTCGACTGGTCCGAGATTAATTTAGGATCATCCCGGACTGAAACCCAAAATGTTATGGCAAGAGATGGACCACTACGTGGACCCCATCGATGACCCAAGTCTGTAGGCCTTGCAACCCACATCAGTTCACTCTTAGATCCGAGAGCAAATTAAATTGAAATAATATCCGAAAAATGAAGAGTAATAAATTAACGAGTATCGATACCCAGTTAAAATTTTAGACCCTAGCTCCTTGTATTTTGAAATTTACGGCACTCGGAGCACAAGGCAGCGAATTTGTCATGTCAAAGAGCTATGGTTTTCGTGCCCAAGGCCCCTTCAGAAAAATTTGGGGTAAATCAAGGTCAAACCTTGACCTGTCCCTAAGACGTGGGTGAAATTTCAAGTGAAAATTTTACAAGAATTTTTGGCTGAAAAATCTGAAAAATTGTGACAGAACTATATCGCATGACACCTAGCCAGTAACCAAACCTGACCTCTAATCGGATGGACTTGATTTCATCAGGAATCTAATACATTTGACCCTTATAATATAAAAACAATTCAAAGATAACTCTCTGAGTTTTCCAGAAAGCCGTTGAATACGTCATTTCGATATTAACACTAAGAGTTACAGACATGACTATAAGGAACATTAAATTTGATCCGGTAATTTGATAAAGGATGATAGATCTCAGTAATCTATCGACTATAATCAAGTTTTATTATATTTTTGAGTGCCACCACCTGAAAAAGATGCGGCTACCGACATTCTTTCACCCAGTTTTCATAGGACTCAAAAATTAGATTGGAGTTGAAAATGACAAGCGATTTATCATATAATATTTGGTACACTTATGGAAAATTTTGTAATTTAAAAGAATATAGTTAAAACTTTGACTTTACCTTAAATCTCGTGACAGCCGAGCAGGACCAGATCACAACAAATACTATTAGGATATCTTGTAATCGGACTTGTGTTGATTTAGTCAACTAAGTCATTGGACCTGGAGCTTTAGATGTCCTAAAACGCCCAAAAATATTAAGTAATTGGAAATATAATTTATTAAGGACCTGGCCCATGGCTTAGTAAACCTTAGATGAATCTCTAAGTTATGAATCAGCGAAAAATATTTTGAAAGAAATTAATACATGCACCCCTTAAATAATGATGAGACCTGTTTATGGGTTTAGACCTTGAAAATGCCCATATACCTAGAATTGGATTTAATAAAGACCCAAAACACATAAGATATGACCTATGGACCTTGAGCCCACAGGTTAAATTTGCCTAAGTCCAATTACCCGACCCGAAAATTCAGTATGAACAAGTGGTTGGACCTTGAGGCCCAATCACAAAAATAAGACTATAACCTATTGGACCCGAGACCTAAGGAGAGTCTTTCATGAGAAAGGAGTGGACCTAAGATCCATATCCGAAAAACGTAAAATGAATAAACAAATCAGTCAACTCTAATCAGTTTCTAAATGTTCCAACCAAACCAAACCGTCCAACTGTTTAACCAAACCAACTCGATTCGATTCGGTTTCGGTTTGGTTCAATCGGTTTCCGTTTTCCTATAACTTCTACTTGCACATTAAAATTTTCCCAATTTCTCAACCAATTTTACTTGTTTACTATTTTCATTTTTTCTAGAGGCCTTTTACTTTTATAGTCTATTTACCCTTCTCAAAACAGATAACTAAATTTTCATTAAGTAAACTTGTGAAACACTAAATTTGAATCCCAATTGTTTGTTTGACTCAAGTTGACTATATATATATATATATATATATATATATATATGGAAAAGGTGGCTGTCCTCTATGGGTTGGAGCTCCACGTTACACCAAAAATATTGTTTCGAAGGCACGTGGAGCTCGAGTGCATTGCTTAAATCATCTTTGAAAAAAATAATAATTGAAATTCATTTCCATTGTGTTTTTTGAATCGTGCAATGTGGACCAATGAAATCAGTCAAGCTTTGACCTTTAAGTTTAAAAAGTTTTTTTCAAAATTTTTATTTTATAATATTGATCTACATCGTCCATTTGTGCTCCAATTTTTAAAATATTGTTTGGGTGCCACATAGAGCACAAGTGGACGGTATAGATCAATATTTAAAAAAATCAAAAAACTTTTAATCATTGTCAAAGTTTGATTTCAGTCATTCGCTCAAAACAGATGGAGATGAGTTTTCAAATTATTTTTTTTTAAAGATGATCTAAGCAATACTGAAGCTTCACGGCACAGTTCAAACAATATTTTGTCACGATGGAGGCCTTTTCCTATATATATATATATATATATATATATATATGAAAAGGGATCCATCCTCCATGGGAGGACGGTCACCGTCCTCCAACCTTTCACGTGGAGTTCCACGTTGCATCCAAAATATTGTTTCGATACCACGTGGACCTTGGGCGCATTGCTTAGATCATCTTTGAAAAAAAAAATATTAAAAACTCATCTATACCGTGTGTTTTTTGAACCGTGAAATGTGGACCAATGAAAACCGTCAAACTTTGACTTGTCGATTTAAAAAAAAAATTCCAATTTTTTTTTAATATTGATCTAAACTGTCCACCTGTGCTCCATGTGGCACCCAAAAAGTATTCGGCTTAGAAAGGCCCGGAATTAAAACCAAGCAGAACTTTTCAATTTTTCTTTTTGCCAAACCAAATCCAAATCGGTACCCGTCCAAACTGAACCAAAACTGGTGGTTCGATCCAGTTTGGTCGGTTCGTCCCAAAAAATGCACAACCCTACATATAGGGTAAGGATCAAAATTTCGCCGAAAAGATCAAAATTTTGATCCTTGTTAGAGGTACATAAAGAGTCTACAATGGGTGTGCCCACCCATCATGAGTAGACATGACAGTCCACACGTATGTGTGACCACATGATGTGTATCGACTTTCAATGCATGGATGTCCATACACGTCATGCGGTCACACGTTTGTAGGGATTACTTTAATGCAGATGATGGGTGGACGCCCAAGATTAACTCGTACATATAAGCTAATAAGAGCTGATATGGACTGATATTTGACTTCTATTTGATCGGCTTGGCCCGATATTTGACCCTATCTCAAACCGATGGCTTACAACCTTGTGCACCATTAGGATGGTTTTATCAATGAGAATTTTGATCTGATCAAGCCTTCCAATTTTGCTGTTTGCACCTTTTTAACTTTTCTTCAGTTTTAAGACGAAAATAACTCAATTCTAAATCATATCTAACCCTACTCCTTTTTCGTCTGGAATTGGTAGCAAGGAACAAAATGTGGGTTTCGTTTTGGGTTTCGAGACTAGACGAAATTGAAACTTTGGCTGACAATTTCAGGATGAGTCGGAATTTCGGTCTCAATTTTTTATATTGGTTTGAAAAAAAATTAAAAAGGGGTCCTTGTATTGTAAATTTTTTATATTGGTTTGAAAAAAAATAAAAAAGGGGTACTTGTATTTACAATCCAAGATTCTTTGTAACCCAAATTTTATAAGCTTAGTGTTGACTTCTTTGACTTATATAATAGAGATTAGTTTTTAGCTCAAATTTGGACATAAGATCTTGACATCATTAGCCTACCATAAAAATGAGGATGATCATGAGCTTATACCAAACATTCTCCAATTTCTTTTCAAGAGTTGTATCATTTAAAATAAGCTCAAATTTGACCATGTGAAATCAAACTCCAATCACTTTAGCAAGAGTTTAGCTGCTTCACTCCCCATATAAAGAGTTTAGCCTATAATAACAAGACTACAAGAGTTAAGTCCACAATTTCGCTTCCCATATAAAGTGTCTAATAATAGCAAGAATTTAGCAGCTAAACTTAGCCAATTTTAGCCGTTAATTTCAACCCCCCACTAAGGGCGCATGAAAATTTCAGTCTGATTTCGCTCCTACCCGAAACTGATATATATCAGCCGATAATTTAGGACACCAAAGTATCAACCGATAATAGACACCAAAATATCGGCCAATAATTTGCTAATCACCAAATTATCGGCCGATAATTTGCTAACTCAATATTTTGGGGATTTCGTTTCGGTTGGGTCTGAAACCGATGCGATTCGACCGAAATCCCAAGATTTTGGCCGAAATTTTGACCCACGCTTAGCAGAGTGAACAAGGAAGTAGATATAAATTCACCCACAATGATCATTCTTCCCCCCAATGTTTCACACGACGGATCTTGATATCATGGCGTATCCTCAGAGGGTCGATTTTTTATTCCACGTAGCACACATCCCAAAAAAGTGATATTAACACCACATGGAACTCATGCTCCCAATTTTGAGGTCACTTTTTTGGGATGTGTTGCATGGGAAATCAAAAACTGACCCTCTGACAGTAAGCTCATGATCTCAAGATCCATTGTGTGAAAAATTGAGGAGAAGAGCAATCTCCATTGTTCAATACAGAGAAGTCAATGGGCGGACTGAAAGATTCCCCGGGTGAATTTAATTAAGCTAGGTTCTTTAATATTTCTTCAAAAAAAATTTGACGAGTAAGATACATAAACAGCCAAACAAGCACTCTTAAGAAGAAAGAAAAAATGGAACCAATAAATAAATATATATATATATATATATATATATATATATATATATATATATATATATATATAGCATCATCCTCATCAATCAACACCAACAAAATTTAACTAAATCAATATCACAAACAAAGAGAAAATGGGAAATTTTGATGTAAAACATTGGTGTCTGAGCTAGGAATTAGCTGACCCTAGCACCATTAGATCCATGATTGATTGCTGATAAATGTGACAACCTTTTGTCCGCATCATCCGATGTTTATGAAAGTCAACGGCACAAGCCAACGCTCTCAGATCATGGATAGAGGGGTACAAGTTAAGACACATTATTTGAGATGAAGTAATAAATAAATTTATAACAGAGGACAAATTGCACATATTCCTTTACAACGTGGGGATTAATGCAAAAAGGGACTCCAAAGGTAAAATTTGAGGTTCCCAAGAACCAGAAAGTACAGAAAGGAGAGGAAAAAAGGCAGAGAGCTTTATGAAGAAGAACAACACCAGAATCTCCTAGAGTGGTCGTCTGCTCCACTCGTGTCTCCCTGTAAAACAATCGTCTTTCCATTCCCTACCCACACAATCTCCTGTTTCCTATTATCTTCATGAGACATAACTTTTCTGCTCAAGATGGCATAAATTTCTTTG
Organism: Chloranthus sessilifolius; assembly: GCA_021018995.1. Lineage (NCBI taxonomy): Eukaryota > Viridiplantae > Streptophyta > Magnoliopsida > Chloranthales > Chloranthaceae > Chloranthus > Chloranthus sessilifolius. The sequence goes on along the minus strand of JAJIZI010000016.1, from coordinate 2,528,893 downwards.
ACAACAGTTTGAAATGCAGCAGTGACATTTGAAGAATCCAGGGCCGAAGTTTCCATAAAGAACAATCCCTGAGCCTCTGCTAACGACATGCCTTCATCTGTGTCAACCTCTCTTGCATCCTTGAGATCCGATTTGTTGCCAACGAGTATGGTAACCACGTTCATGTTGGAATGAGCTGGTTGAAACAGAAAAATGGAAACCCGCAATGTTAGCCTGTAAGCTCACCTTGTTTGAATAAAAGTTCAGAACAAACATTTTGAGGGCACATTGTGATGCAGGGCATAAAAGTGATTTATCGGTGACAAAAGAAGGCATTGAAGGCTGGTTTAGGCTCATAATTTTTCAAATTATGAGGGACTGCACAAAAAATATAAAAAATAAAAAGGTTAAGAAGGGTCTTCAATTAAAAAGATCCAACTGGTCTTAAAAAGGTGGCCCGAATGGGCCATAAGAGTGGCCTGGACTCTGGCTCAGGTGACTACATTAAATGGAGTGAACCAATTAATCTCGAGATAATTACTGAGATTAATCCTCAGTAATTTGAGATTTATTTTGAAACTTCAAGTCCTATAATATAGGGACTTTCAGTAATGAATTTGTCCAATGCATTGACACATATGTTGTCACCGGCTGATGCAACACCTGCATTTATATATGATGATGATGATGATGATGATAATAATAATAATACGGGGCTGGCATATTCATTATGCGTGCAGAGAAAAGAGTGGGAACGAGGAGATAAATGAGGGAAAATTTGTCTCCTAGTGGCCAAGGAATTTCGAGTATCGTCTACATAAAATTACAAAATTTCAGTCACCGAGTAGGGTAATTTTTAGTGCGAACTCTGGTTTCAGGATTTACGACAATGGGTTGCAACCAATTTGGAATAAAATGCCACGTATACTTTATATGTTGAAAATTTTTTGCAGTCTTATCATGCAAGGGCATTCCAAGAGTAAATTTTACAAATATGATGTTGTAGGCTTGTACCATCAGAATAGTCAAATAAGGTTGCAATTTCACCATCCAAATTTTATTGGGATAACTTAGGAAAAACGATATAAACATAAACAACTGAGCTATGACTAGGATGAATAAGCACGTATTTCTTTGATAGTACTAAATATGTTTATAGAATACACTACACAGTCTATGTATACATACGGTTACGTATAAAGTACACGAGTAATACGACAATAATTATCAGTCAAGTAGTGACATCCTACTGTATAGCTGACGTTTTAGACCATGATCATTAGGAAAACAAAGGTAAATTAGGAAGCATAGGCTGTGAAAAAACTCATAAATTCCTGCAAAATTGAAAGTTTAATTCTTACAGTGCAGTTCGTTAAGCCATCTGCCGATATTATCAAAAGTCTGGCGTCTACTGATGTCGTACACCAAAAGGGCACCAACAGCACCTCTGTAATATGCAGAAGTCACGGCCCTGAAACGTTCCTGACCGGCTGTATCCCATATTTGCGCTTTGATTTCCTTACCATCAATATCCATCTTCTGGGTCTGGAATTCCACTCCTATTGTTGATTTCGAGTTGGGGTAGAACTCATCCCTAGCAAATCTTGCGAGCAAGTTTGACTTCCCAACAGCAGAATCACCAATCAGAACAATTTTAAATAGGTAATCCTCAGCCCGCTCATCCCCTGTATAAAATGCCATGTTTTGACCCTCTTTTTTCTGTCACCCTACTGTGCAGAATGGTTGCTAGAGAAGCATATTTGACCCCAACAGCGGTAGATGGATCTCTTCAGGCTTAAGAATTCAAATTTTGAGTTTAGAACTCTCCTCTTCCTTCAAAAAAGAAAGACCCACGTGGGAAATAAGACTTTGCATTATCAAATATCAATAGAAAGAAAAGAAGGTAAACTAAAATATAAAGCATGCATTTTCAGGTAAAAGTGAGCATGGAAAAAAATCAATTACATCTCTCTTCAAAGATCAGAACCTTTCATCAAAACATTTTCCTTAATATCTTGGCTATGACAACCATGTTTATGCATACCCATGTATTCAAAACGGAGATTGCACAGGGGTATGCAATTTAATATAATGACGCACTTACAATAGTGAAAAATTATACAAATGCAATTATTTAATTGATATTAAGGCACTCGTCACAAGTCATTGAGCTATTAAGTGTTTAAGCTTACTAACTAAAATTCAAAAAAGGAAACGCTCAAATTGGAAAATGGATAAAGAGGTATCGCCAACATTAATCATGAGCAATTCAATATAATAACAGCAAATCTTCCATTACAGTTGGCGTTAGGTGCGGCACTCTATCTCAATCCATCTGGGCATTCATAAATGAACTTTCACGGATGTAGTGCCTCTCAAAATATATGCGTTTACCAACGTTTGACCATGCAGGATGTATGAGATTGATCCATGCACAACAGGCAGTGCATGGCACATGCACCAAACACTAACTCCTTCAATTAAAGCGTTTCCAAATTCACAACTTCATCAATTCATATTTTACTATACATTCCAGCTGTTTCCTCTCAGATTACAAAATTAGGAGACTATGTCTCTGTCATTCCCTACATTGGCAAATAAATCCCAATATTTATATATTATTGACTCCCAAATCAAGAATAGGATTATAGAATAAAATATAAATAATGCCCAAAAAGAAAATAAATCAGAAACAATAACTGCTAAGGAAAAATAACTTATATTTAACAAACTCTTTTCTACAGCAGCAATGCTTAAAATTTGAAGCCATTCTCAGGGCCCAACTCTCAATTGAAATATACTTCTGACAGAAACAAGAAATAATTTTTTCTCAATTAAGTTTTAAAATAGATTACAAGTCACAGCAATTTGCTAATCTTTTAAGGGATTAGTGTTAAATTAGCATGGAAGAAAAGAAAAACAAAATTCTCAGAATCCCAACTATCATCCAGCACAAACAAACAAAGTTTACATATACATCGGACATGCGTATTTTGTAATTTGTAGAGGTAAAAGCAAGAATTTACCGTTTGATGTCGGTCATCTCAGGAGATACATCCATGCACCACACATACATGTTACAAATATTCATTCGGGCTAAGTTGTTCATTTTAAATTCACTAAAATGTTAATTTATTATTATAAACTAACCATAATTTCCTACTAAATTCATGAATTCAAGCATAGGAACATCTAACATTGATGCAAACGGCATCTTGCTTTACGAAGATTGAAGCACTTTTAAGAACAAACAATGAGAAAAATTCAACTAATTCCAAAAAGAAGAAGATATAGAGAAGAAACTCTTTCCTTTGCTTCCTTAATTTTCTTAAAAAATTTCCATACCATATCCCAAATCACAGGTTAGCCTTGAATATTCTTTATGGTAGAAAAAGAAATCCCAAGAGAATCTAACCACCACATTTATTCACGAAACTATCATCATCTAAATAAGACTCTTCTTAACCTAGACTCTTTTTTCAATAAAGGCATTAAGAGGCAACTAAACCAAGCGTAAGAAGCTATAGAAAAAAATAAAAATAATAAAGAAAATGTCCAAATAGATCTGATGATTTCTTTGGAATGCCCAACATGGGATCCACTTTTGGTTGAGACAATATCATAATAATTTCATTGAAATAAATCCTGAAGAAAAGCTTGCTCTTCTATCCTCAGACTAAATTATCTTGGAGCTCGCTCTACTGTAGTGCGGACTCTTTTGACCTTACTTCATTACTTGGACTTGTTGACACGGATATGGCTGCATCAAACATAAGACGTAGTTGCCTATCTCTAAGGGGCACTGGCTTGCACAAGTAGACTATAAATGGTTCCAGATAAGCATGTCCTTCCTCCAAAACCTTTCTTCAAGGTAGCAACAGATAGAGGTGAGGACTTGGGTTTGCTCCCCAAGGTCGTGAGTTCAAGTAGCGACTCCCTCTTCTGCAGTAAAAGGATGCCCCGTATGGTGTGTAAACCTTGAAATACTCATGCCATGGTGGAGGCAAGGGCATCCCTTAAGAATTAGTCCAAGCATAAGCTTGGGACACCCTAAGTCATTATAAAAAATAAAAAGAAGACAGAGTTGAGGATTGTTCCACTGAAAGCCTAGAACTTCATGCTGGCTGCTTATTCAGGAAGTTTAGCCCAACAGGATAGATTTTAACTTCGTAATTGATTTATGAAGACAAAGACTAGTAGATCATTTTTTTTGCCATGGACAAGGGTTAGCTCTTTTGTAGAGTGGACAAAAAATGAATATGAAATATTTTAGAAGAGCTCACTATGTGGCACAAATGATGCTGCCAACCATTGATTGAAGCATTCATAGAAGCAACTACAGGATAAAAGTGTAGTCATATGGCACCCAATATTCTGTTTTGGTCACAAGGAATAAGGGGACAATTTAAAGATCTGAGTGTAAAATAATAAACAATTAAAAAACGGTCTAATTTCAACCTTGTGATTAATACCATTCAAAAATTGGAACCGATGATTATAGTGAATTTTTACTGTTGCCATGGATATGAGTTTTCAATCTTATTTGAAAATGATTTATGCAATGCCCTCTTGCTCCACATGCAACCCAAAACATGTTTGGGGTGCCACATGGAGCTCCATGTGGACCTTAGAGGATGCTCACCGTCCTCTAATGGAGGACTTAACTGGGATATATATATATATGGTGAACCAAATGGAGACAAGCAAGCCAGGTATTGTGAGATCCAAGAGTTCCTCATCGATTGAAAGGACGATTGACAGCGGTAAGACCTTACGACACCATATGGAATTGAATGTTGGGCTACAAAAAAGTGAGAAGATGACAAAGTACATGGGACTGAGATGCGTATGTTAATACGGATGAATGGAGTAACGAGAAAGGTTTGAATTAGGAATGAATACAAAGAGGAAATATGAGCGTGACACCTATAAAGGAAAGCTACAGAATGCTGTTTGAGATGGTTTGGACATGTCCATCGAAGGTTAGAAACAGTTCTCTATATGATTCATTAAGGACTGAGAAGTTACAAGCAAGGAAGTAGAAGAAGATGAAGGCTCATGTATGGGCATAATTATACTGTGTAATAACGTAAGTGATAGTGTGAATAATAATAATGAGGGGTGTAGGTCAATATGACTGACAAACCTAATTTTCTCTTCTCTTTCCTCTTCCTCCTAACCCCAACCCTAGCCATCTACTAACTCAACTTGGTATCAGAGCTTTCACATTGCTGACGCCACCCAGATTATTTCTGGCGTCATGCTGACATCAGTGGGGTCAAGATTTGACCCTGAAATCAAGTTTTTTTATTATCTTCCTGATAGGTTTTCATATAGATCCTTTTGTCTTCTGTCACACGATGATTTGAGATCTTCTATCAGTTTCAAAAAGATCCTTACGAGTATCTTATATTCACAGTTTTCTGAAGATCTATGGCATCTGAGACTGTATCAAGCCCCAAGTTTGGTGGAGTACGAACTGGAATGTGATGTAGAAGCCTCCTTGTGTGCTGAATTGGAGTTGTGATTAGTTTTGAAGGAGATACCAGAATTTTTTCTGGTACGTGGATTTCTAGCACAGATCACAGAAATCTGAGATTTGTCATTCTGTGGCATTTTTCGCTTTGCAAATTGTGTGGATCTGCATCGGAATAAGATTTCTTCTCTGCCGGATCTGGTTTCATCGAATTGGTTGGGTTTTCATCAAGTTATCATGATTTTAGTGAATTAATATCCATTTTTGCATATTCCTGCATTCTTATTTGATGTTCTAGTGTAGGGCAATGGGTTGTGGTGTACATGGCTTTGATTTATAGCTTCAGCAACAGCATTGCAGTATTCTGGGTATTTCTTGCTACATGTGGAAAGTTGAAGTTGGTGTGGCTACTGGAAATTCTTAGCGAGCAGAAAAGTTGGTGGTTTTTTGTGTACCGTGCGGGCAGCACTTGGTGTAATGTTGTGCATGACCTCTCGTCGTGTAACCTAAGTTTTTGGGGCTTTAAAAGTTGTGTAACCAGCCCTTCCTTCAAGAACTCCTACCATGGCTTTTCTGATGTGTGCAGCTTGATGGCCAAAGGCTCCAGAGCGACGATCTGAAGGCTGAGCTGAAATCCTGCTCGCAGTGAACAATCGATCCATGCAGTGTGAGGGAAGGCGCAATGTATCCCACTGGAGTTTGCTCGAGGTAGTGCCCCAACACCAGTGAACGCCTCTCAGCCTTCTGAAATTGCTGACGGGGAAAAGGAAAGGAGTATTTTAGCTACACCTCATGAAACGATGCCCCCAAACCAGGCAAATCCCTTACCTGGGTTCAAAGGAGCTTCAGGAGGAAGACATATCTTCCATCATTCGCTCGAGCTCAAACGTCCAGTGCTCAACACTAAACCCCACCAACCTGGGGCCGCACGTTGGAAAATTAAAAGTCAATGGAATGTTGACAACAGTAAAACAACTAAAGATAGTTTTCAAAGACTTTCCCGCGCTTCCCCAATGCCCCTTCCCTTTGCAAGCTGAGATCCAACTCAGCCCTGAACCTTGCCCTAGCCTCCAAAAGAATCGTGGACCCGAATCACAGCATAACCCATCCCATTCTGGAGGCCCAGCAGCCAGACCTTCTTCTCCAACCTCCCCGATCAACAGCTCCAAACCTGAGGTGCACTCCTAGAGCAGTTTATTCCTCAGCCTCACAAAGAAAAATGCCAGTAAAGAACTTGATATATCCCGCCAACTTGCAAGGGAGAACCTGTCGTGATCTGCCCACAAGCCAAACTAGATGAGGAACCTGCTACATGGTCAAGTTCACGCCCAATACTTTCTTGGGAAGAAGCCCAGCTACCATGGCCTGAAAGTTGTTGTGGAAAGGAATGGCGTTGTAAAGGTAACATTTACTTAATTTCCCTTCCGAATAGTTTCTACTTATTCAAGCTACCAAACATCGATGATCGAAGCCATATCCTTGAGGGTGGTCCTCTGACCATTGTTGGCCATTCCTAATCCTGTGGAAGAGGTCCACAAACCTGAAGCCTCAGAAGGAATTTCTCTCTACAGTCCCTATTTGGATAAGATTCCCGAATCTGCACCTCTATTTCTGGTCACCGAGAACACTTAGTCGCCTAGCTATTACTCCTTGACAATGAAACTTTTTTATGCGAAAAAATCACACTCATCCTAAAATAGCATAAATCCCGCACGATAGGGTTTAAGGTTCTCGCTCGTCACTTAAAACAAAAATAAAAAGGAAAATAGGGGTAGAAGAAGATCCAAGGAAGAAAAGTTGGTCTCACACCAAACCGCACGCAGAACGAAAAATCACTCTTTAAGTTTGAGAGAATCACACCCTCACAGAAAACTTTATCAAAAGCTCTCAAGTTTTGCAAAGCAGAATTTTCATTCATCATCAATAATTATTCTCATAAGAGATTACAATGCGTATTTATAAAGAAAATAAACCCTACGAATTCTACTTAAAATAAAACTCCTAATCAACCATTAAAATTTTCTAATCTAAAGATCATAATTTATTTCACCATAAATCCCGCCTTTTTATTTTGCGCCCACTTTTAAAGGGTCAAACAATGTCCGATTGACGTGAAATTGATCTTATTTAAAAGCTTATCGAAGTAGCTTTCCAACAATACAAGAATCACACAATTCCGACACATATTGATAGACTTATGACCACTTTTTCAATGGTTGCACAAAAAGTGACGAAAATAACAGTCACATATCACATATATGTGTTTGACCCTTAAATGATTCAAGTAAGGAGACTAATCCTAAAACAAATCATTTGTTAAAAGAATCCTAACAAAAAAAAACTAAACCTAGATAAAAACATTGCCTAAAATAACGTGCGCACGGGTCTTTAACGAGCCTTTTTAAAAAACCCATTAGTGGGTTCACTTTCTCTTTCAATGTCTCTCTTTATCTAGCCACGATCTCGGCGTGTAGGCTTCAATTCCGCATTATTCCCTCCTACTTTGAAGAAGTTCGACGTCGAACTTTGACTGACATGGATTTTCACGGCCACGATCACAGACAATATATAGGGAACCTCAATCGAAAGCGGCATGGACAAGTTAACAGGAATCAACTCGGGCAAGATCCGATTTATCTTTGATACGCCGACGGGAATCGACTTCAACATACAACCAACATGATCTGGGGACCTGTGGGTGGGTCATGGGACCGATAGACTACATTGTGGACTAGGGCTCCATAGGACTTGTTGCGGAAACTTGCTCTTCAACGGTCTTAGGCTCTTCAACGATGTTGGGATTAGTACTGATATTGACCGCAAGAGGGTTTTCATCAACTGGTACGGAATCTTCGACCGATGTTGGTGCTATCACGGGTCCAGGTAGATGATCGATAACAATTTTGGGTGGCATGGAGTCGACTATAGTAACTACGGTTGCAGGCTTGGTTTCTTAAACGGGATTTGGGCTGTAAGCTATTACGAGAGCTGCAACCGGCATAGATTTTATACTAATAATGGAATCCGTAACGGGTGTAGGTATCACAATGGTTATGGGGTGAGAAACAGTTGTGGGATTAAAACAGCCGATTGGTGATGGGGTTGGGTTAACAGACACAGAAATTGAAAGCTTAAATTTCAATGCTTCATGTCTCGCCGATATGATTTCCTCTTATAGTTTAAGAAGAAAATCCTTAAGAAAATGAACGAAACTCCTGCTTAACGCCTCTGCTATCTGGCGTGAAATTTTTAACTCACGTAGAATCTCAAAAGTGAACACTCGATTATATAAAATTGACCAAAATTGAGTTGTTAAATTCAAATACCCAAGACTCCTCCGCGATCTAGCTTTCACTGCCTCCCATACTTGTTCAATCGCAGAAATCGTCTGAAGCAAATCAAGTCTCTTCTGCCGATCTACGAATGGTCCCATGCTAGCCATTTGATCATTCAACTTGCGAAAGGCTTCGATAAATTGTTCTTTACTCATAATGAACTTCATGTACCGAGTGTTGAACTTGCTCTGATACCAATTTGATGCAAAAAAATCACACACTAATCCTAAAATAGCGTAAATCCCCCACGATAGGGGTTAGGGTTCTCATTCGACACTTAAAACAAAAAAAATAAGGGTAGAAGATCCAAGGAAGAAAAGTTGGCCTCACACCAAACCGCACGCGAAACAAAGAATCACTCTTCAAGTTTGAGAGAATCACACCCTCACAAAAAACTTTATCAAAAGCTATCAAGTTTTGCAAAGCAAAATTTTCATTAATCGTCAATAATTATTCTTATAAGAGATTACAAGGTGTGTTTTTAAAGAAAAGAAACCCTAGGAATACTACTTAAAATAAAACTGCTAATCAACCATTAAAACTTTCTAATCTAACGGTCATAACTTATTTCACCATTAATCCTATTTTTTTATTACGCGCCCACTTTTAAAGGGTCAAACAATGTCTAATTGACATGAAATTAGTCTTGTTTGAAAGCTTATCGAAGTAGCTTTCCAACAAAACAAGAATCACACAATTCCGACACATATTGATAGACTTATGACCACTTTGCCGATGATTGCGCAGAAAGTGACGAAATTAACAATCACATATCGCATATGTGTTTGACCCTTAAATGATTTAAATAAGGAAACTAATCCTAAAACAAACCATTTATTAAAAGAATCCTAATAAAAAAGAAACTAAACCTAGATAAAAATATTGCCTAAAATAACGTGGGCAGGGGTCCTTTTAAAAAACCCATTCGTGGGTCCACTTTCTATTTCGATGTCTCCTCTTTATCTGGCCACGATCTCAACGTGTAGGCTTCAATTCCGCATTACTTTCACCAAGTCTGGAGCTGCATATGCCCGCGTTTGTGTTGAAGTGGACATAGATCCTACATTCCCAGACTCCATTCTAATAGAGGGGGAAGGTGGCATCTCCTTCAGGTAGGAGGTCACATACGAATGGAATCCCACAAATTGCATCTATTGCCGCACAATCGGCCATTCTGCTTCGGAATGTCTCTATCTCTCTCCTCTCCTCCTCCCGGCACACCCATCTCTCATACTCTTGGAGATGTGAATCTGGAGGAACAACAAAAGGTGGAGGAAGCAGAAGCCTCCATAGCAGCAAACGAAAACCCTACTTCTCCAGAGAATCCTATCGTCCCAGAGGTTCCAGAGAATCCTACTGTCTCAGACGTTGTAGAGAAGACTATCGCTCCTGAAGCAAGTTTGCCTACCCATCAAAACAAAAACACAGAAAAGAGCAACCCAAGCTCAGAAACCAACAAAAAGAGCCCCCCAAAAAAAAATCTTATGCTACCAAACTCATGCTGGTAAAAAAAGCTTTAAAGTCTGAAACAAGAACGTCTTCGGCTCTATCCATGTAGCTGGGCGTGTAGCAGAAGAGCAGTTGGCTGATGTGCAAGGCCAAAACCATTGCCTTCCATTTGATAACTCTCTCATTAAAGAGAAGGTTGCTACCTGCAAAAACCTAAAAACCATCCTAGATCAAGAAGAGTTTAGTGCAAGTCAAAATGCCCGTGCTTTTTGGCTCTTTTTAGGTGACACCAACACCAAATATTTCTATATAGAGATTGTTGCTCGCAAACACATCAATTCAATCAGTTCGATTACTTTAGAGGAAGGTACTATCACCAAAGTCCAATACATCATTGCCAAGGACGGGGCAGGCTATTTCAAGAGGCTTCTTGATGTATCGTGGTAAAGAAGACGAGTTTCAAAAATAAATTCAGAATTTAATATTATAGGACTCACACTCACCTTTTCGGGCAAATATTCTAGATAGAAGAACATTCACAAGGCTCTCGATCACCAAAAGTTAAAAGAATAGTTCTCAACCCCACAGAATGGGTTGGTTTCGCTGCATATTTGCAATTGTTTACAGCTTACAACCAATGGATTTTGTACACAATTATAACAATATGATTTGGTGTATACACAAGATATGATGGGATTTACCCAACTGTGCAGACTCTTATGGAAGGTATTGCTGGATGGAATCTCAAAGATATGGGTCAAAGATTATCTTCGAATAGTCGAACATTGTCCTTCTATACCCCCTTGCAAGAGTTTGGATGGATCATAGAAGAGCTTCATGTCGTTGAGAAAGTAATCCTTTGGTAAAGATTTCTCCTACTTGATCAGTGGTGGATATATATTCAGCAACCAAAGATTTATGAGCCACTAGTTCTCGAACAAAATGAAAGTCAATGGCTACATGTTTTGTGCAAGAGTGAAGAACTGGGTTGGGGGTCAAGCATGTGGCTGATATTGTCACGCCAAAGATAGGAGGACCAGGCAGAAAAATGCCAAGTTCATTAAGTAGAGATCGAAGCCAGGCGAGTTCAGCAGTAGCGTTGGCGAGCCCTCTGAATTCAGTTTCAGTACTTAAGCTTGCCACCGTGTTTTGTTTCTTAGAGCTCCAGGAGATGAGATTGGGTTCGAGAAAGGTGCTATAACTTGAGGTCGAGCGGTGATCATCAACACAACCAGCCCAATTGGCGGCTGAGTAGGCATGGAGAGTAAGAGAGGAGAAGGGACGCAGAAGGATGCCATAATTGATAGTGTGCTTCAAGCATCAAAGGATACATTTAACCGCAAACCCATACTCGGTGGTCAGACAATGCATTAGCTGGCAAACCTTGTTTACGTCAAAGGCAATGTCAGGCCTGGTAAAGGATAAATACTGTGCGGCCCCTACAACAGTTCGATATTCTGAAAGATCACTGAGTGGACTGCCGGGATACCGAGAGAGAGAGAGAGAGAGAGAGAGAGTACTTTTGGACGCAATTGGTATGCAGTAAGGTTTGGCACTGATGAGATTGGCTCGAAGAAACAAGTTATGGACATATTTGGCTTGAGACAAGTGAAGGTTGTTAACACAAGTGAGCTTCAGTGCCGAGAAAGAAGTGACGATTACCAAGGCCTTTGATGGCAAAGGAATGGTTGGGGGCTTTGATGGGATCATTCATCTCACTAGTGCGTGAAACGGTGATGATGATGTCATTTACATAAATCAAGATTATGAGAGTGCGACCAGCGCAAGGTGTCCAAATCGGACTCGGTATCGGGTATCGGTCCTTGGAGGACTGATACAACTCGGCCTGATACGTATCGGCCCATTTAAACATTTAAAAAAAAACGAAATAGAAGCATCGGCCAAAACCGATACCCAATGCATATCAGCCGATACGAGCCTATATCGGCCGATAAGGTATCGGTTTCCGAGTTGAGATGCCGATACGCATCGATATCGGCCGATTTTTTATACCATGGACCAGCGTGGCGACGAACAAATAAAGAGGAATCTGCCTTAGACCCTAACGAAAACTAACTCGAGGAGATACGTCTCAAGCGATTAAACCAAGCACGGGCCAGCCCATATAGAGACTTGCTAAGTTTAAATAAGTAATTTGATTCCTTAGGATCGACAAAACCAGGAAGTTGGGGCATGTAGACTTCTTCATTGAGGACGCTATGTAAGAAGGCATTGTGAAAATCAAGTTGCTTGATGGACCATATGTGGAGGAGAGCAATTGAGAGAACTGTTTGTATGGTTACCAGTTTAACAGCGGGACTAAAGGTTTCGCAGTAGTAGATGTCAGCCTGTTGATGGAATCCCTTTGTGAGCGGGCATTGTATGACGGGGATGCCACCAACAAAGACCTAGAGTTCAGGTCGTACAAGGTGTATCAATGGCGAAAGAAGCGACTGAAGGGCCAAGGAACGTCAAGAACCACTAAGGGAAGGCCCTAGAGTTCAGCTTGGGAGCACCAGGCATCAGCAGGCGACGGACATCCGTGGCTCCAGGACAGACGTCCGAATTTCGAGGTGCTCACTGTTTAGTGAACACAGTCGTCTGGAGTGCACCACGGACGTTCGTGAGTAGGCGACGGATGTCCATGAAAACTCGCACATCAACATCTTAAGTGACTTAATTGTCCTTTTATCCTTAGATTTTGTCCTTTTTATAAGTTACCACTTAGGGTAACTTAGTACTTTTATATTTTTAGGTTTATTCTTTTGTAATGGCTATAAAGCCCAATTTGTATGCCATTTTTGGCACTTGATTTTGAATTAATGAAAAGAGTTATTTGCTTTCCCTTGTGAGGAGCTTGAAGAGTGAGTCTTCTTCCCCATTTGGGGTTTGGTGTGAGGCCAAGGGTGAGATGCCCATTGTTCTTTAATTTTCTCATTTGATCCCCTATTCATATGTGATCTTTTATTTTCCCCTAATCTCTTGCATCCTAATTTTCCCCTTTTTGATTGATTTTCCCCACTCCTAAACCCTAGATCTAGAGCAATCTTGATATCCATCCTTATGAATCGAATCCAATCCTAGCCCTTCGATCTATAACCGTTGTTGGGCTCAAGCTTGCTCGATTTGCGGCATTTAACCGCTTCGATTCAAAAGCCCTAGCAAGAAGCTTCCGATTCCATGAAGAGCTACGATCTAACGCCCCGACCTAGACGAAGCGAGAGTCCTATCTCTCGGATCGCCTCTTTCGCTTTAATTAGTGATTTAATTGCTCAATTAATTAGTTTAATTTCGGCAAATTAGCATATCATGGACATTCACGAATTTCAGGGTGGTTGTCCTGCGTCAATTTTGGTATCAAAGCTTAAGTCCTAGGTTAGGGCATCTTTTGCATGTAATTTTGATTTCCCTAAAATTCATTTCATTTGTGTTTCATTGCATACACGTCACATGTTTGATAAAATTCCTCATTCACTTGCGTTCATAGTTGTGTGCCATTTTAGAACCCGTGTTAGTGTGTTGTGCTCACCATGGATCTGAATATGATTGTCGTTGCTCTTAAAGGCATCCAAGCCATGTTGATTACTATGAAGAATAGGATGAATGCCATGGAGGAAGCCCAAATGGCTATGACTGCCTCTAACAAGATGCTTCTCAACCGCTTGGATCGGTTGGAAGGTGATGAGGAGCATCATGACCGACGCAATAAGCGTAATGGTCCGCGCTTTGACCCGGCGAATAGCCCAAGGGACGGCATCGAAATCATAGGGAACTAGTTTATTGCGGAAATGACTACGACCCGGATGAGAAACTCATCAAGAATGTTCGAATTGAGTTTCCGACCTTCGATGGAAGAATGGACCCTAAAGTTTTCCTCGATTGGGTCTCCGATATGGATCACCATTTTGAGTGGTATGGCATGGACAATGAGCGGTGTGTTAGACTTGCGAACATGTAGCTCATTGGTTAAGCTCGACTCTTTTGGATCAATGTCGAGTTCATGCGTGCGAATGCGGGTCGTGCTCCAATTACCAGTTGGGAGGACATAAAGGAGCGTCTCACGGAGAAGTACGTTCCTTTATCATACTACCACCGCCTACTTGACCAATGGCAAAATCTGCGCCAAGGTAGTATGCCCGTAGCCGAGTACATTGGCAAGTTTGAGGAGTTCATGATGAGAGCCAATGTATCGGAAGATCCTCAAGTCACTCTTTCAAGGTTCCGCACAGGTTGCGATTGGACATCCAAAAAGAGTTGATCTCTCACTCCGTCGACACTCTTAAAGAGTGTTACGTCGTTGTGCAAGACCTTGAGAGATACTTAAAAACAACGGTGGTGAGACGATTTGAGCCGCATGCCGGTAGCCATAGAGTTGGAGAAGGGAGGCCTAGTGCTGGAAATCCACCTCCCAAACCGACCCAACCTACTCCTACAAATGTTCGGGTTGACAAAGGGAAAGGTGTGATAGGTGAGTCCTCAAAGGGTGGCACTCAAACCAAGTGGTATAAATGTCATGGGTTTGAGCACTTTGCTGCCCAATGCCCTACCCGAAACCTACAAAGGACTCTCTTGGTTGAAGGAGAAGTTGATGAGGGAGAAGGTGAAAAAGAGGAAGTATATGAACCAGAAGTCACACCTAGTGATGAGGAGGGTGACAACGGTAACTGAGCACTAGTTTGCACCCAAGAGTGCTTGGTTGTGAGATGTGCCCTTGCACAACCTCAACGTGAAGAGAATGGTGATTGGTGTAGAGATAAGATTTTCAATACTTTCGCCAAGTGTGGAGAGAAGAGTTGTAGAGTCATCGTGGATAGCGGGAGTTGCACGAATGTTGTGTCAACACACACCATTACCCGCTTAGGGCTTACACCCGAGCCCCACCCGAGACCATACAAAGTCACATGGGTCGACTCCTCTTCCATCCCCGTGTCCCAAAGGTGTCGTATGCCAATACAATTAGCCTCATATTCGAACACCTTATGGTGTGATGTGGTGTCGATGGATGTGGGCCATATGGAGAAGAGTTTTAGAGTCATTGTGGATAGCGGGAGTTACACGAATGTTGTGTCAACACACATCATTAACCGCTTAGGGTTTACACCCGAGCCCCACCCGAGACTGTACAAAGTCGCATGGGTCGACTCCTCTTCCATCCCTGTGTCCCAAAGGTGTCGTGTGTCGATACAATTAGCCTCATATTTGGACACCTTATGGTGTGATGTGGTGCCAATGGATGTGGGCCATATCATCTTGGGGAGGCCATGGCTCTATGACATGGACGTAACCCTCCTTGGGCAGTCAAATGTGTGCACATTCATGCATGGGGGCAAGAAGATAAAATTAAACCCCTTGCCAAGACACTATCGGACAAGAAAGTTGAGAAGAAGGGCGGTCAATCTAAGACCATCAATATCGTGAGCCCTTCGGAGTTTGAGAGAGCGTCATTGGATGAGAGTATGGTGTATGTTGTCATCACCGCTGAGCGTGCTCTCGAGTTTATGGGTGACTACCCCAAGGAGGTTGAGTCAGTTTTGAAAGAGTTTGTGGATGTCTTCCCGAAAGACTTGCCCGATGAGCTCCCTCCCATGCGTGACATTCAACACTTAATAGACTTGGTTCCCGAATCTATCCTACCGAACCTACCTCAGTATAAGTTGAATCCGGTGGAGCATGCCGAGTTATCGCGGCAAGTTGATGAGCTCTTTCGGAAGAGGTTCATCCAAGAGAGCTTGAGCCCATGTGCCATTCCCGCACTACTCACACCCAAGAAAGATGGCACGTGACGGATGTGTGTGGATAGTCGGGCCATCAACAAAATTACGGTCAAATATCGGTTTCCTACACTGAGGCTCGATGATATGTTGGATATGATGGTTCGGGCCACTATCTTCTCTAAGATAGATCTCAAGAGTGGCTACCACCAAGTTCGAATCCGCCCCGGTGATGAAAGGAAAACCGCTTTCGAGACCAAGGATGGTCTTTATGAGTGGATGGTCATGCCTTTTGGGCTTTCAAATGCTCCAAGCACCTTCATGAGACTCACGACCCAAGTGTTGTAACCATTTATAGGGAAGTTCCTTGTAGTATATTTTGATGACATTTTGATCTATAGTCACGACAAGGAGCAACACTTGGTCCACCTTCAATTAGTTTGTGAAACATTGAGGAGAAAAATTGTATGCGAACTTCAAGAAGTGTACATTCATGCAACGATCCGCTGTCTTCTTAGGGTTCATTGTCTCGGCCGATGGTATGGTTGCAGACCCGAAAAAGGTGAAGGCTATTGTAGAGTGGCCTGAGCCTAGGAACATACATGAGGTCCGTAGCTTCCATGGGTTGGCCACCTTCCATCTCGCTTCATTCGAAGCTTTAGCACCATTATGGCTCTCATCACCGATTGTATGAAGAAATGGGAGTTTCAATGAAGTAAAGTCGCGGCAAAGGCCTTTGCCGAAATAAAGGGGAAAATGTCTAGTGCACCCGTCATGCGCCTACCGAACTTTTCAAAGGTCTTTGAGGTTGCTTGTGATGCTTTGGGTGTAGGAATAGGCGGAGTGCTTAGCCAAGAGGGCCGCCTCGTGGCCTACTTTAGTGAAAAACTCAACGAGGCAAACAAATATACTCCACCTATGATAAGGAGTTCTATGCAGTCGTCCGATCTCTTTGGTATTGGAAACATTACCTAAGACCGCAGGAATTTGTCCTATTTTCCGACCATGAAGCCTTAAGCTTCCTTGCTTCCCAAAAGAAGTTGAACCAAGGCATGCGACGTGGATCGAGTAACTTCAAGGGTTCACATTTGTATTGAAGTACAAGGCCGGTGCTGAAAACAAAGCGGCGGATTCTCTTAGTCGCTGGGTAACGACTTTGCAAGTCATGAGCACCGAGGTCGTGAGATTTGAGCAATTGATCCAAGGCTATCCTGAGTGCCCAAATTTTGGGGCGGAATACATTGCTCTACGGGACAATCCGCCCAATGCTAACTCCAAGTATACCCTCCAAGATGGGTATTTGTTTATGGGAAATCGACTATGCATCCCTCGCACGTCATCGCGCTCGTTGAAGATTGATTCTTTTGGCCGAGTCTTATGTGTAACATCGCCCGGATTGTGCGCCTATGTCGTACTTGCCAAATTTCCAAGCAACAAAGGCGAAATACCGACCTGTACACTCCTTTGCCGGTACCACATACGCCTTGGCAAGATGTCTCTATGGACTTTGTGTTGGGTCTTCCCAAGACCCTCCGCAAGCACGATTCCATTTTTGTTGTCGTGGACCGCTTCTCCAAGATGGCTCACTTCATACTGTGCCACAAGTCTACGGCTGTAACCCATGTGGCGAAGTTATTTTTCAATGAGGTAGTGCGCCTCCATGGGCTACCCAAGACCATTGTGTCGGATAGGGATGTCAAGTTTATAAGTTACTTTTGGAAAACCCTATGGCACATGATGGTACGATGCTCCAATTTTCTTCGGCATATCACCCGCAAACCAATGGCCAAACAGAAGCCACCAATAGAAGCCTAGGCAATTTACTTCGATGTCATGTCAATGACCACATTAGGACTTGGGACTCTATTTTGCCATTAGCCGAGTTTGCATATAACAACTCCATCAATAAGTCCATAGGTAAGAGTTCGTTTGAAGTGGTGCATGGTCATAAGCCAAGAACACCCCTAGATTTGATTCCTATGTCTACATCTCACCGCACATTCGAGTCAGCGAATACATTTGCACAGCATATTCATAACTTGCATGCCGAAATTCAACGTAAAATTAATTCGAGCAATGATAATTACAAGTTATCGGCGGATTCCCACTATTGTTTCAAGGAATTCCAAATTGGTGAGCATGTGATGGTTCGGGTTAGGCCGGAACTATTCCCATCGGGAATCGTGAAGAAGCTCCAAGCCCACGGTGCCGGACCTTATAGGATTGTGGCAAGGAGTGGTTCGAATGCATATGTTCTTGGGCTTCCTCAAGATGTGGGGGTTAGTCTAACCTTCAACGTGGAAGACCTAATTCCTTATCTAGGATCAACCCCACCCCCTTGCAATCCTTTCCAAACATCCTCCACTCATGAGCCAACCCAAACCTTGCAACCTATTCCACCTCCTCCTTCAAAAGAACCTAAAAGAGATGTGATTGAGAAGATCTTAAACGATCATGTGGTTTCCACCCATGATGGGGGGTTTCAGAGGTACTTGGTGAAGTAGATTCAAAAGCCGGAATCCGAAAATACATGGATCACTGAAAAAGAAGTCCGCCGCCTAGACCCTGACTTACTTGATCACCGTTCTTCATCGGTGATGAAGCTCTTTCGGTCTGGGAAAATTGACGGGGACGCCACCACAAAGACCTAGGGCTCAGGCCATATAAGGTGTATCAACGGCGAAAGAAGCGACTGAAGGGCCAAGGAACGTCAAGAACCACCAAGGGAAGACCCTAGAGTTCAGCTTGGGAGCACCAGGCATTAGCAGGCGACGGATGTCCGTGGCTCCAGGACTGACGTCCAGATTTCGAGGTGCTCACTGTTTAGTGAGCACGGACGTCCATGAGTAGGCGACGAACGTCCGTGAACCCCAGGTCGGACGTCCGTGAAAACTCACACATCAGCGTCTTAAGTGACGTAATTGTCCTTTTATCCTTAGATTTTGTCCTTTTTATAAGTTACCACTTAGGGTAACTTAGTACTTTCTATTTTTAGGTTTATTCTCTTGTAATAGCTATAAAGCCCAATTTGTATGCCATTTTTTACACTTGATTTTGAATTAATGAAAAGAGTTATTTGCTTTGGCTTGTGAGGAGCTTGAACAGTGAGTCTTCTTCCCCATTTGGGGTTTAGTGTGAGGCCAAGGGTGAGATGCCCATTGTTCTTTAATTTTCTCATTTGATCCCCTATTCATAAGTGATCTCTTATTTTTCCCTAATCTCTTGCATCCTAATTTTCTCCTTTTTGATTGATTTTTCCCACTCCTAAACCTCATATCTAGAGTAACCTTGATGTTCATCCTTATAGATCGAATCCAATCCTAGCCCTTCGTCCATAACCGTTGTTGGGCTCGAGCTTGCTCGATTTGCAGCATTTAACCGCTTCGATTCAAAAGTCCTAGCAAGGAGCTTCCGATTCCACGAAGGGCTACAATCTAACGCCCCAACCTAGACGAAGCGAGAGTCCTATCTCTCGGATCGCCTCTTCCGCCATCCTAACGGACCCCGTGCGTCGGATTAGACCCTACGTGAACCAAAGCATGGTCACTTAAGCGGAATCCCGCAAAACCCAAGGTATCGCTTTAATTAGTGATTTAATTGCTCAATTAATTAGTTTAATTTTGGCAAATTAGCATATCATGGTTCATTCACGGATTTCAAGGCCGTTGTCCCGCATCATTGTAACGATCAAGGGACCCATCAGCTTTTTGTTTGATCCGAAAGACCCATCTACTACACCCGACGACAATCATTTGAGCTATGAAGGGAACAAGGCTCCATGTGTCATTACGTAAAAAAGCATTATATTCGTCTGCCATGGCAGCCCTCCAACCACGATTTTTGTTGGCCCCAATTAAGTAGGTGGGTTATGGAATATCATGATTGTGTTCAGCTAAAAAAATACTCGACAAAGGGTGTTTGATGGCATTAAGGGCTTTAATCTAGAGATCCCATGTTTACCACTAGTAATCATATGATGGGTAGGGATAGATAGGTAGTTGGAGGTGGGTTAGTGGAGGGCAGGGTCAACATGGGCTCAGGTGAGATTAAAGGAGATGGTGAGGAGGGTGGGGAAGTAAAAGGTGGGTTGGGGTTGGGAAAAGAGGGTTGCTTGTGCAGAGTGGTGTTTGGGAGGATTTTTGGGTGGGTCATTTGAAGAGGAGGTGAGGAGGGTTGTTCATAAGATGTGAGGGTAATAGGTGTTGTCATGTTGGATGGGTAGTAGGGAGAATTAGGTGATGGGCAGGATAATAGGAATGGAGAGAGAACAGGTGGTGCATGGAGAGGCGCACAGGGGAATTGCTGGCAGTTGTAGGTGCCTTGAGGAATCAGGATGAAGGAAACGGTATCCTCGATGAGATGAGCTAAAGCTGAGAAAGACAGATTGAATAATGTAGGGGCTTCCAAAATGGGAAGATGAGAGTGTTTCAGCCTTAGTTCATGGCTGAGTAGATGACCTTGAAAATCATCAATGGCAACTGACTCCGTGCAATGGTGAGAGAGGTAACAAGACCATCATATTTTGGACCCAAACCACCCAAAATGTAGAGAGAAAGGTCATCGTCGAGGAACTTGTGTCCAGCAGCAGCCAGATGATCTGAAATAACTTTGATTTGGTGAAGATATTCACCAATAGAGAGAGTGGCCTTCCCAATTGTTTACCTGACTCAACTTGAATTACGACGTACTTGATTCCCTCGTGTTCTTCCTTTTCCATGCATACATACACATCCTTATGCAAAGTTTTTTTTCCCTATAACAGCTTTTTTTTCATCCCGCAGTTTATTCCTCTTTAATGCATACACATCCATCCTCTCCTAATCCACATTCCACTCTCAGTGTTACCTAGGCACTTCTACTTTTGGGATTTTTGCCGTGCCGACACTGGTGGCACTTGGACACGTGCCGATACTTGGTGGTACCTGGACACTCCTCAACACAGCACGATACTTCTCAACAATAGACATGTATGAAAATACCACATATTACCAACAAAATGTTGATCAGTTCGACATGATAAAATTTGCCATCGTTTCATATAAAAAAAAATTGTCTCAAGTTTAGTAACTCATAAAATAAAAAGCTTGGGTCCTTGAAAACGATTTGTATAGTAACATATACTTTTAGGTAGGTTTATTACACACATTATATATTAATTCATTATATATCTCAATTGGCTCTCTAAATACGTTCTATTTTTTATTTTATTTTGGTCTTAAGGCCATGTCGGAGTATTATTATCTTTAGAGATTGGAGTGCCAGATATCTATGACTAACCTTGACACTTGACACCCCGTGCCATGTGTCTTGGTAAAACACAAACTCTCTCTCTCTCTCTCTCTCTCTCTCTCTCTCTCTCTCTCCCCGCCTATCCTTTTCTTTTTTCAGTCCTTTTATCTCTTGAACAATCAACCAAAGCCAAATCCAATCTCCTCTACGTGAAAAGCCTAGAGCAGATTAGAGATCGACATAGAATTAAGATTAAGAAGCCAATAATTTCATTCGGCTGCATCTTCAGCTAAAAACTCAAAAATAAATAAAAAATAGGGTAACCCAATAATTCTCTCAAACTGCTGCCTATATATTTTGAATCCAACGCGCCTTTTCATCTTTCCATCAATCAGGTTGAGAGGGCATGGATTAAGGACATGAGACAGGGTAAAGCATTGCATTTTAAAGACATTTAGTTCAGTACATCCCTTCAGTATTAATTTCAAAAGAAAAAAAGAAATAGATCATTTCTAACAAACACCACTGCATAATCAAAATAAAAATAAAAATAAAAAAATAATAAAAGGGGATATCCAAGTTATATTCTTTTTTCTTCCAATTTCTATAGATTGGTGCTCCCATGACTATTGACGAGTGTGTGTATTTGTGGAATAAAAAATAAAAGAACTGACCTTTGATACAGTGAAGATCTGAGCCTCCAAGGAAATCGATGTTGACCGGATTATTTGCTATGAAAGAAAATAAATAAATCTTTTATAGAAATAAATCTGATATAAACAAACAATCCATGAGAAAAAAAAAAATCATAATAATAAACTGACCTCTCTCGATTGTTTACTGTGAAGATGGGTGGTTGAAATGATAAAGGAGAAGAGATTGAGGGAGAGAATGCGGCTCAGAGAGAATAAAAAAAGGTCTGGGCTTAGGACGGTTGGAGAGAGAGAGAGAGAGAGAGAGAGAGAGGGAGCGTGTGCAGAGAAAGAGTCGTGTGGGGTGAGAAGGAGAAAGCGTGTGCAGAGGGAAACGTTCGCTCTTAGAGTGAGGAGAATGGGCTTAGAGGGAGATAGTACGTGTCTAGAATAGAATCTAGGGAGAGAAAAACAGACGTTTGATTGATCCAAGGACCATGATTGTAACATTTCTCAATAAAGACCAAAGTTACATGAGCATATGTAGTCCACCCGATTAATCATATCGGCCGAGCTGATATGTATCGAATATATCAGATACCATATCGGCCAAAAGTTACCTAAAGAACATCTTTGACATTATATCCAATTTATATAAGATAGATATTGGATGCATATTAAATAAATAAATACCGATACAAACTAATATCAAATAAATATTGGTCGGAGCCTACACCTGTGGGCCGATATTTATACTTATATTGAATCGAGAGTTATGTCGAGTTGGGCAATGGAAACCCAAATTTAGGCTTCATGATGATCCACTCGAGTGAGGTCATCATTACTATATATACATGAAAAATAGGGAAGTATGTCGTGGGGCCTTATGAGAAGGCCGATTAATCCAAAATAACACCCTTGGTTAATCATATGGCATGTGATTTTAAAAAAACACTTCTGTTTTTTTTATATTGATAACTTTCATTTGATGGGTCAAAAATAATATAACACTCAATAATTTTGGTGTATTAATTTTGGACATCTTTGACCACATTTTTAATAATGAATATGAGTTTAATCATATTCATAAATTTTGGATGATATTTGATCGATCTTCTCTAAGTTGCATAACACTCAATCTAGAAATTAGGGATCTGAATATTTGATGGCAAGAACATATGTACGAAGGTCGTAAACCTTAAGATTATATTATGGTTGTGTGTGATTTATACAACAAAATTGACTTTGATTTATGTATATAAAAGGAAAAATTTTAAAAATAAATTGAACTTTCACTCCGATGTCACTAACACATCTAAATTATTGATATTGTCAAATTAGCACTCGAAAAAATCTTAAGTTCATCAACAAGACTTATGTCGTCAACTTCTATTAATAAACGAAAAATGTTGAGTTGGCATTCAAATTAGTACTCTAAGAAATCATAAGTACATCACCTGATTAATGTTTTTCATTCGCATATTAATAGCAAGGGTTTAATTGGTGAACTTATAATTTGCTTGATTGCTAATTTGACAATATAACGTGTACGGTACCCGTCAAATAAGTTGTCTGCATGCCCATCCTAGTTGGTGTTCAACATGCCAAGTTCATGTGCAAAAGTTGAACTTTCGTCTCCAAGTAGTAACTCGTAGGGGCATAGTTAAAAAAAGGAAAATTTATCGGATTGACCCTCTCAGAAACATCTTTCCTGTTAGAGACACTATATTTTTACCTTTATCTAAACCGACCAATTTTAAACCAAGCCAGTTCCAGCTAGCAGGAAAAGTCTCAAATACCCCTCTTTAACCTTTTTACATTTTTATCGTTCTACATAGTTTAAATTTTTAAATTTGCACTTTTTTTTATTTACGCGATGTAAAGCAATATCTATGGCGTCTAATTTTAAGGTCACAATATAAAGATCGATGGGCCCAAAGATTGACATGAAAAACATGCGATATCGCCTCTTTAACCAAAAAAAGAAGATTGCCTAGACGGTCGAAAACGACTGTCTATACAATCGATAACGACGGTCTATGATAGTCGTTATCAACTGTCTAGACAATCGTTTTCGACTGTATAGAAAGTCGACTTTTATTTATTTTTATTTTATTTTAATTTTTTTAAAAGAGGTGATATCGCATTTTTTTCGTGTTAATCTTTAGCACCATCAATCTTTATGTTGCGGCCTTCAAATCAGACGCTATAGATGTTGCTTCACATTGTGTAAATATAAAAAAGTTCAATTTTAAAATTTTAAACTATATAGAACGATAAAAATGTAAGAAGGGGTATTTAAGACTTTTCCTGTTAGCTAGAACTAGCTTGACTTAAAGCTGGTCGGTTTGGGTAAAGGTGAAAATATAGGGTCTCTGACAGGAAAAGCATATCTGACAGGGTTGATCCGATAAATTTCCCTAAAAAAAATCGCATTTTCTTTGCGCCCACTCAATTTTTGAAGGCGCCTACAAGAAAAACCCTCTAAAACACATTGACTTCAATCTTTCACATGATGGATCTTGAGATCATGAGCATACCATCGGACGGTCTATCTTTTATTTCACATGGTACAAATCCCCAAAAAGTTTCGTTGATAGTGATGTGTGTCATGTGAAATCTCAGCTCGTGTGCAAGTAGGTGCTCTCTTTTTGGGGATTTTTTACCACGTGAAATAAAAAACATACCGTCCAATGGTACGTTCATGGTCTCAAGATATATCATGTGAAAGATTAGGATGAAAAACGATATAAATCTTCCAATTCAAAGCAATCAATGGATTTAAGTGAATGTTCAAACATATTTGCCCTCAGAGAATGCATGGGCACGAACAGAGGTACCCTTTATTTTAAAGAAAAACACTTTTTATATTGTTCTTGGTAAGAGATATGTTTTATTCCAAAAAAAAGGTTTAATTAAATTTTCTTTTTTAATATTTTAATATATTTTTTATAATATTTTATATTTTTTCCCAAAATTTTTTGTTTTTACCGGTTTTTTCCCTTGATGTATTCTTCTCGCATCCCCTTTTTTACCGTTTCATTTCTTCTATTTCACATTTTTTTGCCGATTTTTCTGAATTCTTTCCTTTGCAGTTTCATTCCCATACCCCGTCTTTCTGAATATGATAGGTGGTATTTAGGGCACTTTAGAAAACAATGCCTCAAAAACAAACTTTTTAGCAAAAAAGATCCGACCTCAAACGATTTAGAAAAACGGTGCTTGCATGGATTTTGGAACTTCGGAAAATCGTGAAGGCGCTGTTTTTAAAAAAAATTTTAAAAACCAATGCTTTCACAGTTTTCGGAAGTTCCAATATCCATAAAAGCACCTCTTTTCTAAAACATTTGAGGTGAGGCATTTTTTGCTAAAAAATTTGTTTTTGAGGCATGTTTCTCTAATTATCCCTGGTAGGGTTAATGCTAGTATTGGACTGGATACCTCTATTTACACCTACAAGATTAGCATTGGCCCATTATTGCTTGGAATCAGAAGTTGGAGATTGTTTTTCACCCTAATCTTCTAAACAAAAGATCTTGAGACCATGAGTGTATCATGGGATGGTTAGCTTTTATTTCACATGGCATAGATTCCAAAAAAGTGTCCCCAAAATTACGTGGCCTACATCACGCTCCAATGTGATTTTAGGGTCATTTTTTTAATCTGTGGCACATGAAATAAAAAACTTACCGTTCGATGTTGTAAGCTCATGGCCTCAAGATTCTCAAAGCTTGTACTTTAGCTAGCAATAGCAGGTTAGTGCTTCTTTTTTTGTCTGATTTTGTTCACACTCGGATTTATCCTTTCTCGTTCCTTGAGTTAGTGCTTGAATGGCCTTCTAAGGTCTAATTATGGCAGTCAAAAGCTTGTGGAGGATTAGGATGAAAAATGATCTCCATCGTTTGATTGATTCCAAGTAGTCAATAAATTTCATACTTAGACGCCTTCAATAATCTTGTAGGCGCGAGCAGAGGTACCCTATTGACTTTGGTGATGTCAATTGGTGGTTGATCAGATCCCCGACCTTATTCTATTTAATGCGTCTCATGAGAACAACTTCTTTTGAAAATAATCATATGATAACAACTTGGCTGCCCTTACCTAAGGGCATACCAGATGCGTAGTAACCTCCAATAAGTTGTAGGGAACCTGTGTTCACGCCCACCTATTTGCTAAACACAGCGGAACGTCATTAAGTGGGCACTTTTAGTAAACAAGTGTGAGCGAATAGAGGTTGAACTTACAAACAAGTGGCGCGAATAGAGGTTTCTTAAGTTTTTCAACTCTCTTAGATGCTTCAAATTATGTATATAATCTACACATTGTTATAACCTATATAAGTAGGGTTTTTGACCAAGGGAGCAATTACTCGCACATTGAAATTGAGCTTTTGCACATGGAGAGCTTTTTGAAAGAAAAAAAACAATTTAGAATATCGTGTGCAAAGTCTGAGTTTTCCAATGCAAGTAGTTGCACCCTTTTGGTAATTCACATATCTCCTGTCGCTATCTCCTGCTCGTTTGGTTGGCAGTTGGCTCGTATAGTTATATCTCCGTCAGTGCCTTTAAATGCCCTGCTACAAGCAAACGAAAGTCCTTCAATTCTATTTTTGCCGTTCAATCATATATGAGGCTGTTTTTCTGTCACGTCTTAGATCTCTTCCTTTTAGATATCTATGAGGCTATAGTGTGTTCAAATTATAGTGTCTCGATAATTCTTGGAAGAGAATAAGGACTTAAAAAGAGGAAAGTGAAAGAGTATTCTTTATATTTAACTTAAGAATGTTTTATAAGTTGTGAAAAGTTTATGAGGTGCCTCACAAATGAGGTCATCTACCATATTTATATGTTACAAAGTGTATAATGGACGGTGTAAGATTGGTCCATATGTCATTCATTCAACGATTCGAAAGATTCTAAAATTTTTTCTAGAAACTTCTCTACACTTCTTAGTTTCCACACTCTTCCATGGATCGTTCTCTCTATCTTTCTACAAACCTTCATGAGTCTAGATCTTTCTCTAATCTAGAATCTTCCATGAAGCCCCTCTAGTGTCTATTTTTTTAGATTATACCATATATATATATATATATATACCATGTACAAGAATATAAAGTACATACATATGATACAAACATAGTGGAAAAAATTCGGTGTTGCGCGCGGGCGCGACAACCTGCATGGGTGTCAAATAACCAGCTCAATTAAGCTTTTGGATGCACGTGTGCTAGTCCTTCAATTCTCCTTTGGCACATTTGATCACCAAATTAGAGGCCTTCAATTCCCCTTTGGGACATTTGATCACCAAATTAGAGGATTAGAGTCTTTAATACATTTAAAATGAGAGTTATGGCTCTCTCAGAAAATTAATTTTTGTAAGCCACTAAAGGGTTGCCGCAACCATTGACGATTTGGGTATGCGGCTCCACGATTGTGAGTTCGAAATGACTCTTTTTATGTGATAAACAGGTGTCAAATAAGGTGCATAAGTTGTGAAATAATTGTGGTACGGAGGGGACGATGGCACCCATAAGTTTACAGCACCCGTAAGTATTACTATAAACGCAAGCTTGGGACCCCTATGTTATTAATAAATAGAAAAAGAGACTTAATATAAAAGTTGATATTTAGCATTTAGTATGGAATAAACGAAATGTCTATATAGCCTCATTAGCATATTATTAAAATTTTAATATATCATCAATATTACAATAAAAGAAAAATTTTAATTATTTTTTTTATTGATAAAAGTTGAGAATTTCATTAAAAATAAACAACCACAAATCGAGGTTGAGCGAGAAGCTCAACAAAAAAGAAAAAAGTAAAAGAAAAGCAAAACTAAAAGAGACCACCCAACCGATAGCCACTTGACGAAAAACAACTCTGCCAAAAATCCCAGAGAAGCCCACACAGAAAGTTGAATCAGGCCTCATGATGAGGCAATGGTCCCAGAAATTAGTCATTTGACGAATCTCGAGGAAAGTGGCCCACAACGTTTGGAACTGTCCCTAAAAAATCTGCCAATTACGTTCATTTCACAGAGCCCAGAAGATGGCAATTGACCACACTGGTAGCTTAAGAACACCCAAGATCACAAAATTCAGCCAGTAGATGGTAGCAAGACTTGGAAAGGCAACCGATGATATTTTAAGCACTATGGCACCTATCTCACACACTAGAAGCAAAAGCACATTGAATGAGGCAATGATGAGCAAGGCATAAACACAAAATCTAGTTATTTTAATATCATTAAAATTTTGATTTATATCGATATCCAAAAGACACGAAAAAATGAAAATAAAAATTATAATTCAAGAACAACAGAAAAAATTTGATTCAAGAAGTCTAATAAAATTAATTTTATATTTTTACAAATAATTATTAGAAATAAAGAATTATAATAAAAGTACAGTTATTTGAATTAAATAGGCATATATGTTTTGTAGACTTCAATATTATTATACTAAACAATCACATTTTTGGGGCTCAATATCTTGGAATTTTTAGAATGTCTTCCAAAATTGCAAATGTAGAGAGGGAGAAGTTTCATCCAAGTAAATTTCTTTAATATTATATATATAATTTTAATTCTAACTTTTAGGAGAATAAAGTTGAGAAAATTTTGCCCCTCTTTGTTATAACTTCTTATTACCAATCGAGTAATTTTTATATAAACTACTTAATATGAAAGATCTGAATCAAATATGTTCCAAATTAGCAGTTTTACCAACTAAAGCATATGGGTGCATATGGCATAATTCTTTGCTAGCCCCTATCACAACCGAGTTTTCCTGTTTTAGTTGGTTCTCATTCTCTTTTGTAACTCTCTGCAAAGGAGGATTTACTTGCTCTAACAGCAACCTTCTGCTCTGAGAATGAGTGAGTAGAGAGGAGGGTAGAATTGCTTAACAAGTAAATCTTGCTATACAAGGTGTTATCAAGGAGAAGGGGTACCTGCTAAAGCAGGTGAACTCTGCTATGGCAGGGGCTAACAGAGAGCTATGCCATACGCAGCCTTAATTTCTATGATAATGTTCTATCTGAAATTATATTGCTCATAACCTCCTTCGGCATGTTTCTATGTTAACATGAGTTCATGTATATGATTTTTTTTTTATGCAATTTCTCCAAAGTGGGGAAAGAAAAGGGGTTTATTTTTTCCCTTATATTCAAAATCTTAGGTTGCGTTGGGGATTGCTCTTCGTCCAAAGAGCAATCCGCTTAAAAGAGCAGTTTATACTCCTCTTTTGAAATAAATTGCTCTTTTAAAGAGAACCAAATTCAGCTCTTTCACTTTGAGCCAAAGTATAAAGTTGCTCTTTGCCTCCAAAGAGCAATCCCTTAATGTTGTTGGTAGTAGATCAATAAACATTCTAATGCCAAGAATGTTAATTAAAATAAATTAAATAGTTTATAAATAATTTTAGAACCTCTTGTATTTAAAGAGGCTCTAAAACTTATTGAATCCCAAATAAGGTTCAACCAGTACTTTTATCATTTTTTTTTTTGAAATACAGGCAATGAGGCTCTTTTACTCTTTTATCTGATTCTTAATTTTTTTTTGATAGATAAGTTGGGCTCAAACCTGAGACCTTGAGGTTGTAATATTATCACTTATATTAATAGATGGAATGCTAACAAGTGAACCTGATTTGTCAGGTGGTATTCATAATTAACTAATCCACCGTGTTCAATTTGCAAATATAATGTCACTTGTTGTTGGCCTAAAATTGGCACCCATCAAAGCATTCTGATCATTAGAGCCAAGTTGTTTAGTATTGGTCCTTGATCATATATAACATAGGGTCCATATTAAGTACTTGGATTGAGAGGGTTAGTAATCAATTGATGGGTACCCCCTTTGAGGTAAGTTAAGTTCAATTAGTGTTTAGTCAGTAGTCAGTTGGATGAGAGGATTGGTATAAAATATGCCCCACGTGGCACCAAATGGCCCATTACACAAGGCAGGATTTTAGATTATATTTAGTGCATACGTAGACTGGGGAAGAGGGTATTAAGTGCTCGATTTATGCATGAAAAGTAGGGATGCAAGTTTGGTGTACTTAACCAAACTTAACCCGAATTTTTCGTTATTCGGTTCGGTTCGGTACACCCTAAACTGAAACCGAACATAAACTCATTTGGTTCATTTTTTTTTTCTGAAACCGAAACCGATTTGGTTCCTTGTAGGTAAAATACCTACTTTTTTTTTAAAGGGTACTTTTTCAATTTTTTTTAGGTTTTTTTGGGTTTACTCAACCTACCCTCAGTTTTCGGTTTCGAGCTACCCAAACCGAAATCGAACTGAAATGGGGTTCAGTTCAGTTTCTGTCGGTTTTCAGTGCGATTCAGGACCCTTGATTGTTGATTCGGTTTCGGTGTTCGGTTCAAAGCTTACATCCCTAACGAAAAGTGATAAATGGATCAATCTCACTACACCGAATAGGGCAGACTTCAATAGAAACTTCCCTCTCCCAAATAGGGCAAACCTCCATAAACACACAAACATTTTTTGAGTCTTAAACTAGAGAAAGATCAATGAGTCGATCTAGGGTTGCCAAGCTGGTGAAACCTCCATAGCATGCCATATATTTATTTTGTGAAGTTTTTGGGTGTTATAAATAGGAAAGTTGATCTATTTTCTAGGGCATTGGACACGTCCTACTAGATAGAATCGGATTTTCAATTCTATCTCATCTCTGCCCTTGGAAATAAGAGAATCTTGACGGTACGTCATGTAATAAAAAGTAAAAATTAAGAAAGTCAAAATTCTCCTATATCTAAAGACAACAGATGGGATAGGATTAGAAATCTGGCTCTGCCAGGTAGGACCTGACCACTCCCCCTATTTTCTAACGTCAACAACTTCAATACCTATGGAACCTACATAATTTAAAACTCAAGCCTCCTACAATTGTTTTCTGCCATTCTGGTTAACATGTATTTTTTAAATGTAAATGGCTAACATCATATATTTTCAACACTTCATTGGTTTAAAAGGGTGAATGACGTGTCCACAAAGCCACTCTACCTAAATATTTCCTAACATTAAGTAACATGCTTAAATGCAACACACATACATTTGGTAGTGATAATAAAGTTGGTTTTAACTCCAAACTTTTATTACTAGGGCTATTAAATGGTCAAAATTTTGACTGCCCGACTAGTCAAGGATACACACGTGTCTCAATCCGACCCAACAGGTCATAAGTAATGCCCAAACCAAAAGTAGTAAATGGGTCAATCTCACAATGCCAAATAGGGCAAACTTCTATAGAAATCTCCCTCTGCAAAATGGGGAAACCTCGATAGATGCACAAACATTTTATGAGTCTCCAATGAGAGAAAAATCAATAGGTCAATCTAGCTCTGCCAAACTAGTCAAATCTCAATAGCATGCCATATATTTGTTTTGTGAAAATTTTGGGTCCGTTGATTTCTTTTCTAACTTCAACAACTTTCACACCACTTGAAATTTTTGGGTCCGTTGATTTAAAATTCAGGCATTTTATAATTTTTTTCCCCCACTCCTGTCCAACTTTTATTCTATAAATATATAAATGGCTAATATCATATAAGTTCAACACTTTATTGGTTTAAAAAGGTGATTGACGTGTTTACAAAGCCACTCTACCTAAATATGTCCTAATATTCAAGTAATATGCTAGATGCAACTAAGACTGTCAATAGGGCCGGGCTCGCCGGAGAGCCCGCCAGGCCCTAAAATCGTAGGGACAATGCTTAAAAATGACGTAATAGGGCAGGGCTAGAGCCTCGAAACCAAAAGCCTGTTAACCGTTGTGCCGGATAAGAGCTTAACAAGTCAAAGCCCATAAGCCCAACCCGGCCCATGCATCACTTCTAATTATATATTAAATGTATTAATATAGTTATATAAAATATATTATACTATTTAAAATCAAATTAAATAGCACTTAATATTAACATTGATTAAAATCAATCGGATAATTGTAAGAATATTTTAATTAGTTAAATATTTATAAAGAGAGGTTTTTAAATTTTATTTTTCTTCATTCGCAATATTTTTCTCTAGTTTTCGAAAGAAAAATTATAACGTACAAAAATTCAGACAAAATACTATTAACCAATGAATCCCGACTCGAGCCCGCCCTAATCTGCATAAGTTAGGGCTAGGGCTGAGCATATCAAAGCCCGCTTACGTTAGGGCCGAGCTAGGGCCTGGCTTGATTTTGGGAAACCGCGCCCTAACACAGGCCGTTAACACAGGCCGTTGACAGCCCTAGATGCAACACACATACATTTGGTAGTACTAAAAAGTTCATTTTAACTCCAAACTTTTGTTATGGTGGTATTCCTAGGTCTATTAACTGGTCAAAATTTGACTGACTAGTCAAGGATAGACTCAATAGGTCAATGGTAATACCCGCACCAACCCAAAAATTCCGATAGGGTCGAGCCAACCTGGTTCAAAATCCCCTATTACACAGTTTTGACCACTCAAAACCGAAACTGAACCTATTGGGAATCGGTTTCAGTTTTTTTTAAAGTTTAAGTTATTTTCGATCGGTCTGATTCGGTGTACTGGTTTTTTTATCAGTTTAGTTTAGTTTATGTTTCAAAACTTTCACCCCTTTGACTTCAGGGCAACACCTCAAACCGCTGGTATATTAGGAGGTTGATCGAAGCACAGCCATTTATGAGCATGGAAATCAGTGAAGTCACTTTTGACCATCCAATGATTGGGCTCTCAAAAATATCGGCGAATTCATGAGATTGGCTGTTTGAACTTGACCTGGTTTCAAGGCTAGACCTCAGTTGGTTTCCCTATATAATTATTTCACTTTCTCATGTACATAAAAGATCATTACATCCTATCAAAAAAAAAAAAAAAAAAAAACATTACCTTTCACCTGATTTATTGAAGTTCTTGATCCGTGGGCAGCTAATAAGAGTGTTATATAATGGACAATTTTTAATAGACAATGTTGTAGGCAATTTATATGGCACCACGTGACTAGCTGAACACATAGTGGGGCCCAAAAAAAAATTATATTGACTTCTTTAATGTATTGTTCGACACAAACGATACATTAGTTTTATCGGACGATACATTGAAATATACTTTCACATCCCTAGCCCTTGGCCTCGTGTGGTGGGCGGCTCTCACTCTCGTACGTTTTGATTCACGAGCCAAGTTGACACGACACATATCGATTATCTATATTCAATATCGATATTTTCTTTTAAA
This sequence comes from Chloranthus sessilifolius, assembly GCA_021018995.1. Lineage (NCBI taxonomy): Eukaryota > Viridiplantae > Streptophyta > Magnoliopsida > Chloranthales > Chloranthaceae > Chloranthus > Chloranthus sessilifolius. The sequence continues at coordinate 2,495,853 of JAJIZI010000016.1, read as the reverse complement.
TTGGAGAAAAATACATCAAGTTTATTTATTGCGGAAAATATTATTTTCTTAATCTGATCAATTTTCAAATTCGATTATTCATTTATTAGAAAAACATGAGTTTCTTTGAAATTTCTACTTGTTGCGGAAAGACAAGTTAGAACAAAAGTATACACTGTTTCGATTAAAATAATTTCGAAGTCTGATATTTACAATGAGACCAGTGATTTTATAAAATAATAAAGCAAAACTAGTCCTAACAAAAGTAAAGCAACTTTACAAAGTTAAGATCCAGTGTAAGCGTCACATATATGGTCCATCCGTATATGTGTTGGTAACTCCTTAGATAAATTGAGTTAAACGCTTTCAACTCGATGGGTCCTTCTAAATCCCTACTCAGCCGCTCCGTCTAACTCTGACTGGGCGACTTTTATCTTATCTCTAGAATTTTTTGTCATGAAATGACGTAAGCGGTGAAGTTTAATAAAATATTACCCATATTTATCAATGAAATTTCAGTAAATTCTCATAATTCAACTAGTGTTTTCAGTTAAATTTTATAAGTTATCCATCCGATTAATAATGTAGTATCCTTATATCTCAGTTCCAAATCTATCAATCTATCAAACTATGACTCATTAAACACTAACAAGACAATGACGTTAATATTTAATGATCCATTCAATATAAGGTGATCATTTAATTTCTCATTTTCAAGACATGATCAATTATAAATTTCAATTATCAACATCAATAAAGCAATGTTAAGTTTGATTTTTAATCATCTCTTCTATCAGTGTCAATTTTACGAATATCAACAACAACATATCAAATTTAGTTACCAATTTATCATTCTATTAATATCATCAAGGAGTATTAGATTGCTTCATTGTAATTTAATCATGATTTATTCGCCTAATTAATTATTTAAATATACTTCGTTGTTACAAAATTAACAATATTAGGTAATTAATTTGGTTTAGACATTTAGTTGGTTTGGTGATTTATTAATATCTTTTATTTATTGCGGTGCAATACTAAACACCAACCATGGTATGCAATATCGATATCAATTGCCAATGTCGCGCAAATAGTTGTTGACACTCTTCGTCATTTAGTCAATCAAGATTGGGTTAATCTAACTATACCCAATCCTCGGCTGATATTTCAAACTCGTCTGAATATGAGTCGCTCATATGAAGTTCGCTCGCAAGAACAATGGTCAACTATATGAGGTTCAATATTCAATGCAGTATCAACTTTTCACTTTCAATTTTTAATATTTAATATCAATTATTCAATATTCAATGTTTGGTATTCAGTATTCAATGTTGTTCAATATTTGATTCAATCTTCGGTATTCAAGGTTCAATATTCAATACTTCGATCTTTTTCAATATCGCTATTTTCTTAATTTATTCAATATTTTCGGATTATATTTCATATCAGTGTCTTTTGATATTATTCGTCCATCATTTTTCAACGGGCAATTTACTATTTCAAAGTCAATTTTCAAGTTAATCTCAAATTATCTCAAATATCAACAATTCAATCAATCATCGAATTCAATCTCAGTCTATATCAAAAATCAACAATTCAATCGGTGTTCGGGTTCAATTCTAATATAATATAGTTCAGCAATTCAGTCAAGTTCCTGGTCCAATCCAATTAGTCTAAATCCTAGAGTCAGTATTTGATTTCTATCAAATTAATCATTATTAATATTTTGATCTCATATATATAATATGATCACTAGGTATACTGATTTCCTGAGTTAGTTTATACTATACTTAGTGTTGCCATAATTCAGAGTCCATTGGAGACTTATATTTTATAAATAATTCAATAGGGTTATAGAAGATGTCTATCTCTCCAATTATTTTAAAAAGGAAGCCATTACTTGCACACACTTTTCAAGTGATTGTCCCATATTTATGAAAAATTTTATATTATCTTATTTTTTTAAATGACAAAGTTATCCTTGTGATTGCACCTTGGGTAAGGGAGAAAGAATCTCAGAAAAGCCATATACAAAGAGATAAAGAACGGTTGAAAGAGAGAGAGAGAGAGAGAGCAAAGGGATATAGGCAAAGAGAGAAATCGGTTGAGAGGGAGAGAGTAGAGGTACGGAGGCAAAGAGATGGTAGGAAGAGAGAGAGAGAGAGAGAGAACGAGAGAGCGAGAGAAAAAGACGGTGGAGAGAGAGGGAGAGAGAGAACGGTACGAAGAGATTGGTTGGGAGAGAGAGAGAAAGGGACGGTGGAGAGAGAGGGGAAGAGAGAGAACCGTAGGGAGAGAGAGAGAATCGTAGAGAGAGAAAGAGATAGTGGAGAAAGAGAGGGAGGGAGTGCATGGTCAGGAGAGAGAGGGTGGAGAGAGAACTGTAAGAAGAGAGAAAATGACGGTAGAGAGAGAGCTAGCGAGAATGGTGTAGAAAGAGGACGAGAGAGAAAATGGTGGAGATTAGAGAGACGTGAGCCAATATAAAACTCATTTTCTTTTTTAGTTTTTGGTACACTCACAAGAATGACATGCAATGACATGTTTTAAGTAATTCATTGCAATCACTTGAAAAGCGAGTGCAAGTAATGACTCTTTTTTAAAAGTCATTCTCTTATCCCATATCTAGTACTTTCCCTTAATTTCTCAAATTAAGGTATTAGTTCAGGTGGGTGTCTATTTACTTTTGACTGAGTGCCATTGGTTGGGACACACCGCACTAAGTCTCAATAGTTCATTACTTATTCCGAACCCCTAAGGAGATGGGCTTGGATGAGTGTTTGTTCACACTATATGAGGCTATAAGCTAAGGGAAATCAAGCTATGAAAGTTGATTGAAGTTCTAAAGGTTGGATGATGAGTATCAAGGTTGGGAGGTCTCTAATGGATATAGTCAGAGGAAGAAGAAGATGAATTCATTTTTCCTCTTTGAGGGCTATTTTTCTTAGTTTTTTAGAGCTTTTTAGAGTTCTTTTTTAAATTTGCAAGTGTCCCAAGTATACATACCATATGACACTTTATTTTTTTTATTTTTATTTTTTAAAAGGTATTGGCTGAAATCGAGACCGTATCGGTTGATACCGAGTTGAGACACTGATACGTATCGGTATCGGTCAATTTTTGATACTATGGTTGCATGCACTAAGGTATATCTCTCACTTTAGATTTTCTCTAGATAAATCTAAGGGTCTAAGATGGGGTCAAGGTTGGTTGATAAGTGTTGAAATTTTTTAATATTTGATCTCTTAAATTTATAAATTGTTGTCCGATGAAAGTTATTTAATATATTTTGTATAACTTTAGTAATTTACAGGTCTGGAGATAAGTTGAACATAAAATAACCCAAAAGTTTATAAAATAACGTCAAATCCGTGCAATTTTGGATCATGTAGAATTTATCCTGACTTGTAGCTCAATTTTGACCCTTAAAACATTAGATTCGTGAAATTTCTATTTCACCAAAGTTGTAAAGTTTGTTGTCTTCTTTCCAATGTCGCAAGAATCGCGCCAATTCGAGTTCGGAGTAAAAAGTTATGACAAAATACTTAGATTGTGTATGTTGAAGAGTTGGGTCAAGTTTCACAAAAATCTGGAAAAATTGATGGATCGAGTTCAAAATTGATCGATCGATTTTGGGACTAATTTTTATGCATTTAAGGCTCGAAATTAGTCAAAATTGAGAGAAAAAATTAGGGTTTCGAATAGTTACCCTATTTAAGTGAAAACTAGAGTTAGAGTTAGTTGGCCTGTCCCTTTGGGGAGTCTCTTATTTTTCTCAGTCATTTTTATTTTCTTTAAGTTTTTCCTTTTAATTTTCAAGCATTATTCTTTCATTTCCTAGGTTTAGATCTTAGCTTAGTTTCATTTTGCAGTTTGAAGAAGGGGAGTACTTGGATTAAGGCTTATATTGGAGTTATTAAAGCATCTTTACGGTATTTTAATATTAATTTTGATTTATTTATCAATTACGTTATTCGTTTCAAGTATGTGTGGCTAAATCTCTTTGAGGATAGGGATCTAATGAATCCCATCCGAAGTAGTAATTTATAAATACAGATCTATGATTAGAATGTTGATTTGTGTTCGGTGTTTTGAGTTTTAAAATTTATGTTCTCTTGTCGATCTCGTAAATGCCTGATCACCATCTAAGATATGAGAACTAGTCATGCTTTTTTCATGATCTCAAATTTGTGGTCTGAAATTCACACCTAATTCTTTATCGATAGTGCTTAAGGCATTTATTCATCGTGATTAAGGAAACCCTTAATACGATGAATGTTTTGCCTTTTTCCTTTTGACAGTTTTAAAAGAGAACAACATTTCAAATTTATTTTCGGGAATTGAATGTAATATTATCCATAAATGCTCGATTGATTTTGGTATTTATGAGTTAGCATTTCTTGATATTTCGACCATTAGATCTGTGTGTTGTAAATGATAAGCCAATGATGGGAGGATTTAGCATCCTAATCCTTTTTTTTGTTCTTAATTTAGTTTCATTTTATTGCTTAGTTTTCATCTCTCATCACACTCTTCAAAATTTGCAAATTAGTTTAAATATTGTGTTAAATATGTGATTGTTCTTTTGGTTAATTGTTGTTTCCTTTTTATAATTTTCTTGCCAATCTTTGTGAGAATGATCTCGTACTCCACACCCACTAACTACAATCTAATTCATGCACTGACTAGTAAAACTAGATTTAATTTCACAACATTGGTCAACTACACCAATGGACAAGATTGTCTAGAACTTCTAATTTTAATTTAATTAGAAATTTCATTCCATAAAAATTAGATAAAATAGTCCTTCTTAGTTAGATAAATTATAAGATTTGCCACTATTTCATATTAAACCATTAACACGTATAAGTGCATCTTAATCCCTCAAAATTAAATCAATTATTTGACCATCCCATAGATGGCCCATCGGATGGGTATCATCAAATCACCTCCATTGATAATGATTACTAGATCATCACCATCGATTTTAAATAAACAAAGTGGATTATTGAGCTCTACTTGAATTAATTGGATGATGGGTGCCTTTAAGGGTTTTGAAAATAATTGTAGGTGCCCTTAGAGGTACTGCTTATATAACTAATTAAACGAGGGTACCACATAAAATTGGGGTGCCCCAAAATTTTAATTAGGCGTCCATAATCAATGTGGGTTCCCATATTTTAAAGGTGTCATGATCTCGGGTCCCTTTAAAGCTTTCTAAATGGATTGGGTGTCGATCAAATGGTTGACCAATCCGAACTTTCAAGGGCGGATGTTACAAGTGCATACATGAGACAATATATAGTATATCATCATATCGTTGGGTCCGATATCAATATGTATTGGATGATACGTATTAGTATGGGACAATATTTTGACTCATGGATAATGATACTAAGATTAGAGGTCCCAAACACTGTGTTTGTATGGACAAAGATAGCTATCTATCACGGAATTAGTGTGACGCCTCGACAATCCGTGTGGCTTTTGTGCTTAATCTCTCCTTATCGTCCCAAGATTAGCCTAAGTATCGAAAACCCACAAAGAGTAAAAAGAGAACTCAAGAGAGGGAATGAAAGAACACTTGTATTATACTCAAGAATGCTTACAATTGCTGAGGTGTCTTGCAAATGAGGCACTCTACCCTATTTATAAGCTACAAGTATACAATGGATGGTGTGAGATTTAGTCATATGTGAACGATCGGAAAAGTTCTAGAATTCTCTTTAGAAACTTCTCTACTCTTCCTTAGTTTTATATTCTTCCTAAAGTCTCTCTCTATTTTTCTAGAGTTTTCATGGAGCCTCCCTTATACTTTTCTACCATATACAATGCCGTATAAATCGTATATACATTGATTATGGTACAAGTAAATAGAGAAAAAAGATCGCTTGTTGTAGGCAGGAGTTCACATACCACTGTTGATGAATTGCATTGCCCTGCCATATGTGAAAGATGAGGAAAAGGGTGCCCTGTCCTATGTGAAAGATGAATTGCAATGCCCTGTCATAAGCGATAATAAACGGGAAAAGGGTGCCAAAATGCCATTATTTCTTTTTTGGGTAGGGGTCTTATAAGACGATGAGGACCATCCAAATATAGTGTGATTTCATGATTAGTCCCATCTGCACAATGGCTTGGCACATGACCACCTGGCACGGGCCCGACCACCTAATACCAACAAACAAAAGTAAAACATGTTCGTTAAGACACTACAAAGAGAGTAAGGATTTTGTGTGTAGCTTATGCACGATTACAGATTGAATATTCTAACATCATGATCTTCGAAACTAATAATCCCAGAGTTTGTATATGGTGCTTGACCTGTGCAACCGAGCGGCAACAGAGCCTCAAAGTCCATGCATATGTTACAACGCCCAAAAATTTTGGTGTAATTTTTTCAACTTTAACTAATTTTTTAACAGTGAGAAAATTATAAAAATATATATATATTTTTAATAAGACCTGATAGACCTTGCCTAAATTATTGTGACACCTTACCTAAATTATTGTGACACCCGATTCTCGTGATATATGGACATAATGCTCAACTAACAATTTCTCTCCCCCTGGGGGCATGGTCCCGGACCTCTTCATTTAATTTAGATTATTAGACTAGGCTTATCTATTGTGTGGTCTATGATCGGGGGTGGGAGGGGTCAGCTCCACACAACAGGTTTTGCACCCGTAGCCCTAGTCATCAAAGTTTGGGCCGCAAATAGGTTGGATCGGGATCAGCCCGTTTACGGCCTACCTCCACCCGAATCTTGCGTGACTCGATTATTTGAAGATTCAAGCCAAACCTCTCCCAATTTAATTACCAAAAGGGAGCCATTACTTACACACGCTTTTCAAGTGATTGTACCAAATTACACCGAATTTAAAAGAAATACTTATAAGTTTGGCTATCTCTACTATGTGAAAATACCATCTAAGTCGTTTGATTTGAAGGCTATGAGATTTAAAAATATTAATTGCAAAAGATTAAAACAAGATACAATTTTCATCATTTGATTAAATGGAGTCGAAGACTATTATATAATTCGACAATTGACTATAATAGATCATATGACAAGTATTCGTGTTTTGCTCCAATTTTATGTACCAGAGATCTAGAGATCATGAACTTAAAATCAGACTGCCCCTATTACAATTTTACATATCACATGTCCCTAAAATACCAAGTCAATTACTTGAAAAACGTGTGCAAGTAATGACTCCCTTACCAAAATCTAGGCATTTTTTAAATATTGTTTTATGGATATGTTGGAATTGAGGTTTAACATTGTCAACCTCCCATTGGGTCAAGTTCAAAAACTCATATCATGAGCCCTACTGGTTTAATGAATGGGTCGAGATTTTGACCCTAATAAGGATCTTGGACCTTAACCCTACCCTTGTTGAGCTGAGTCACCTCAACTCTTCAGGTCAACCTCAACCATTTGCTGCCCTAATCATAATAGGAAGAGCTGGTATACAGTGAATGACCTGATCACCCGAGCACTGCATGCGAGCCGCGTGTCATGTGGACCTGGAGACGTGTGGATATTGAGATCTCTGTCTGTGCATCTCAAGGTTTGTGCGGACCACCACAGCTCAAATGCCGAGCACCATTGATCACGTGGTTCGCTTTCTACTAGACCTAACCTGAAAACCCTAGCCATGTGATCAATATACGTTTGTATGATATTGGCCCGTAACAAAAGCTTCATAATATATCAGACAGCAGGGACATCCGATAACTGCCCCATCCATCATTCCCTCCTTATCGATATTGTCTGTACGTGCTGCCGGCAAATATTATATGTTCTGTCTATAGATCGAGTTTATCTGTAGAGAATATACGTATACGTTATCTATGGTTAGTGTTACTAGCTACCACAATGCTGCCTTATCTACTTACAGCCACCTTGGTTAAACAAAGTAAAAATCGTTGACTGCTTTGAATCATATGATCCAGATTATTTTTATCATACAATAGATCTTGAGCCTACCATCCCAATTAGATGTTTTTTTTTTTTGAAGAGGTAAATGAATTTATTAAAAAAAACAAACTAAAATACAATAATAACGAGCCCTAAGGGCCGTAGCTGGCCGACAAGAGGAAGCTTCGGCAATGCCATCACTACCTCTAGCGATCCAACCAAGGGGAACCCAAATGGCCGATCAAGCCTACAACAACACAACAGAACAAAGAAAGGGAGGGCACCAACACACCAAAGCCCAACGCAAGCCGACGAGCTGATGACCATTGACAACTCAATGAGCAAGTTCTTGAGACCCAACCCCCACAACTGCCTCATCTCCACCTCTAAAAGGTTGGCAGCAATAGCCCATTCATTGAGGAGAAGTAAAACAGATTTTGCAATAGCATGGAAGCCCATGGCCTTCCCTATAAAGGTGCACCGATTTCTCTCGTTCCAGAGCCCCCACATGACAGCAAAGGGGACCACCTGCCAAAGGAAGTTCCCAATATCGGAAAAGCAACCACAGCCCCAGCCCCAGCCCACAATAGCCTCCTTGATAGAACCAGGAAGGCACCAACTAACCCCAAAACAGCTGATAACCGCCGACCATACATAGAAAGCCGTCTTGCAGGAAATTAGGAGGTGAAAGGCAGATTCGCCATCACTTCTACAAAAAAGACAATGGCTCACCACGATCATGCCCTTGGATCTAAGATTATCAGCGGTGAGAATTTTCTCCCACACAGCACACCACATGAAGAATTTTACATTGGGCGGAATCGGGAATTTTCACATAACGGTACATTGTTGACGCACAAGAGGCCTCCTATCGAAGAACTTATAACAATGAGCCACCGAAAATCTCCCATTTCCTGCTCCAAGATATACGACATCATCTTTTTTAGCAAGAGTTAGAGGCTTATCGGGGTGCAAATTCAGCAGATCGGCGAGGAGGAGCTCCTCATGACCTCTTAAACGCTGTCTAAATGGGATTTGCCAAAGGCGCGCTCTACCTTCACCACTCCCATTCCAAAATTCACTAATGCAACAGTCTTTCCCTCTAGCCAACTGAAAAAGTTGAGGGAACAAAGTATGAAGAGGCCTCACATCTGCCCACCTATCCAACCAAAAACGGATTGTCTCCCCGTTACCCACCTTCCAAATGACGAGCCTATCGAATTTGGGTTTCACTTTACAAATACTAGACCACCAACCCGCACAACCACCCTTCGCCTTCTGCACCATATTATCTTGGAAGGTGATACGGTATTTAGAGGCAACCAACTTAACCCACCAATCCTCCTTGGCCTCCCCTAGCTTCCACCACCATTTAGCTAGGAGCGCATCATTCATATCTGCAGTTCTTTTAATATTGAGGCCCCCGTCCTTCAGAGGCAAACAAACTATTTCCCAGTTAATCAAGTGGTATCTATGGCTGCCCGCACCACCACACCAAAGGAAATCTCGTTGGATCCTCTCCAAAGCGCCCACCACACTTCTCGGACACCAAAACATTGATAAACTTAATACCGCTTGGTTTGAGAGACTAGATTTAATGAGGGTCAATCTACCCCCTTTGGATAGAAGCCTGCTCTTTCAAGACGCAAGTCTTCGACTAGATCTATCAATAATAGAGTCTCAAAGATGTCTCCGAGGCATGCATGAGCACAATGGCAAACCTAAGTAGCGAGAAGGCAGCATCTCACACCTGAAACCAGTTCCCTCGGCCAGCATTTCTAACTCATTTTGGGCCACCCTGATTCCGTGGATGGTCGATTTTTGAAAATTTACCCGCATCCCAGAAACCTCCTCATAGCATACCAGAATATTTTTTATACTGGTGAGCTCTGTGATATTAGACCCGCAGAAAATTAGAGTGTCGTCTGCAAACTGTAGATGAGTCACCCTCTCGCCATTTTTCACCAATTTGAAGCCCTTGAACAAATGTTCCTTTTCCCCTTTACGCAACATACAACATAACCCTTCACTGACAATGTTAAATAAGAAGGGGGACAATGGGTCTCCCTGCCTTAGACCCCTGCTATTCCGAAAATAACCGTTAGGTTTGCCATTTATCATCACCGAAAAAGTTGGGGAAGAGTAGCAGGCGTACATTCAACGTCTCCAAAGATCACCAAAACCCATACGACCCAACATGTAATCGAGGAAGAACCAATTTACTCTGTCGTAAGCCTTCTCCAGGTCCATTCTGCAAGCCAAACCAAGTAAGTTCATCACATGGCGAGAATGCACACATTCATGGGCAATAACCACCATATCATGGATATTCCTACCTTTTATGAATGCACCCTGATTTGGAGAAATGATCTTCCCTAAAACATGCCTAAGCCTGTTGGCTAGTACCTTGGCCACTATCTTATAGACTCTTTCAATTAGACTAATCCGGCGAAAGTCTTTAATGTCCGAAGCCCCTTGAATCTTCAGAATTAACATCAGGAAAGTATAATTTACACCTTTGTTAATAACAGCATCTCTGTGAAATTCCAAAAACACCTCCATCACCTCAGACTTCAGGGATTCCCAGAATTTAAAAAAAAAGGAAAGGTGAAGCCATCGGAGCCTAGTGCCTTGTCACCTTTGGCTTTAGAGACAACACGGAAGACCTCATCTTCCACAAAAGGCTTCTCAAGTTCCTCTCTGTCACTCGCAGAAATACCTAAGAAGTCCAAACCATCAAGCATAGGCCTGCAGATTCCTTTATCCTTATATAGATCTCGATAAAAATTAGTAATCGCCATAGCAATGTCCTTTTGATCCACTCTAACTCCACTAACCACCACATTCCTTATAGAGTTCACCCGTCTTCTAGCATTAGTGATGACGTGAAAATATTTAGTATTTTGATCACCCTCCTTGATCCATTTCTCTTTGGACCGCTGCTTCCATTTTATTTCTTCCTCGACCAGTTTAGCCGAGAGAAGTTGTTGTAGTTCTTTTCTTTTGTAATTTTCAACCACAGACAACAGTCGAGTTTCCTCCTCCCTATCTGGAGTGTTAATTTCCTCCCACAACATCCCCAAAGTGGAATCCAAATCCCCATAAACCTCCCTATACCAAAGGAGAATTTTCTTCTTAAGAAGCCGCAGTTTAGAAGCCAACTTAAATTGAGCAATACCCTGAACTTGGAGATCCGGCCAAGTAGAAAGAACCATATCATTAAAAGAAGGAACCTTCAGCCATACATTCTCGAACCGAAAAGGAGGCGGACCCCAGTCCTCATCCAGCGTCAGAGAGATAGGGATGTGATCAGAAGCCAATCAAAGATGACCCGAGCAAGCTAAATTCGGATATAAACGATCAAACTCATAATTACACAAGAACCTATCGAGTCTGCATAGAGAAGGCGGTGACTGTATATTCGACCAAGTAAATCGAGCACCTGTCATTGGAACATCCAATAGCTCGCATTGACCCAAGAAAGCTGCAAACTTTCTCTTGGAACTTGAATACCTCCCCACTTTAGACTTCTCCGTCAAGGAAAGGAGAGCATCGAAGTCCCCCATCAGGCACCAAAGTCCTTTCCACTTATCACTATTTCTGCCCAAATCTTTCCAAAACTCATCTGCCAAATCTCGATCTGTAGGACCATAGACCATTGTCAAAAGCCACTCCTTATTATCTCTAATATCGCAAAGGATGATAGAGGTCGCATACTTGCTCTCCCACCCACCACTACGATGCCAAACATTTTCTTTCCATCCCATTAAGATACCTCCTCTCGAACCTATTGCATCCTTCGCAATCCAGCCCCAATCACTACCCCAAAGGACTGAGGACACCTTAGAGGCCTCACACTTAGCCCATTTTTTCTCTTGAAGAGCCACAATCTCTGGTTTCAGGAATTTGAGGACATCTTTGACCACTACACATTTCTGGGCTCTACCCAAGCCCCTAACATTCCAGCTTACCACCTTCATAGAAACTAAACCAACACCAACAACCACCCACACAATCATCTCCTCCTCGACTGCCCAGAAATTCCATAAGCAACTGAGTACTCTAATCTTTTTAACTCACAAGCAAGCTTACCTTTTCCTGCGCTTGAGGCTCTCGTGGATTCCTTGGACCTGCCCCTGAGCTCGGGCCAACTTTCTGTGTGATTGTCAAAGGTTACGCCCACCAATTTTCCCACAGACTCTTTGTCAGGAGCGAGCAACCTGCCCCAAGATCTAATTTTGTGTTCCTTAACTCCATCAACATAGCTAGCTGGAGAAGAACAAAAACTATTAAGCCTCCTAGGACTAGCGACATCCTCGGATAGGGGCATCAGAGAGCCCTCAACATCTATTCTCCAAGAGCTCACCTCCGAATCAAAAGAATGGGCGGAGAAAATCTCACCTTCATCAGAAGAAACCCCCTCCTCCATATTTAGAGCTCGGCTCCCCATTTTACAAAGATCACCCTTTCCACCTCCCACTCTAGTTGTTCTCATAGGCTTAAGCCATGTTAACTCCACGTCCCTCATCACCATCGAGCCTGCCGAGAAAATTTCGATGGAGCCATTAGGAGATATCCTAGGATTAGGAACGTGAGAGTGAGTGAGGCCCCTTTCCTCTGCAGAAACCACCACCACTGGACTTCTACTAGGTTTCCCCGATTCCCAATCATTTAAAGAATCTTCGATCCGGACCCGAGAAGCAGACTCATGGGTCTCCAAATCCACCATACACTGGTTGGGCCTGGGGACGAGGCTTACACTTTCTAGACCCAAATTCGGACAGCTAGCACATCTGGGTAGATGACGTGCACCTTTCTTAATTCTACCCCTTGAACCACACGTGGCTCCATGTGGAAGCTCCACGAAATTTGCTGACTCGGGATAGTGGAGAGTGGTTTTCCCTCCCAAACCGGGAGATTTTGAATTTTGATATGACTCATTTACCTTCGTTAGTTGAAGCCCATCTGCACCATTCCTGGGCCGACACGAAGCTCCTCCTTCTCAGCAGCTCCCTCCTCCAAGAGACGCTCCTCCTCTGCCACCTAAGCTAGTGGAGACTCCAAGACGCCCTCCCCACTACATGGGCCACGTTCAAGCGTCACATCCTTGTGCCTATACCAGCCTCGGGAAGAAGACGGAAGTGCCGGTTCAGATATATCGGGCATATGGTCATAAACCACATCAACGAGAGGATCCACCTCCTCAGATTCCACTTCAATCGATATAAGGGAGGTGACGCCATCACAGTCCAACGCCAGCATTCTACGGATCTTCCACCATTCCGAAGATGACACTTTCACTCTCGCATACTCGATTCTGTGGAAACCAGCCGTCATAAAGTCCGTTTCTAGAAAACCACCGCACAGCTCGCCGATTCGTTTGAAGGATTGCTCCATCCAGCAGTGGAAAGGAAGCCCCCTAATCTTTAGCCAAAGACCCTTCGCAGGAGACTCCACCATATTGATGTTGGGTTTCCATTTAGAGAAAAAGAAAGAAAACCCTTGATAGCTCACCATCCTAAGGGATATGACCTTTGAGACCGTCTCTGAATTTCCAATATTCAGCAAGAATTTACCCTTGGCAAAAGGCCACCACCCTCTGAGATTTGGACAGCCCCACTCCTTATGAACCCACTGAAGTAACTTCGCCCCACCATTCGCATCTGGTGATGACACAACCACGAAGTTTTTCGAGAGATGAGCTCTCCAAAACTCCATCTCCTTTACCGAGCTAGGATCACTTTCCGATAAAGGTTTCAAAGTAGCCTCCTTACTCCTCGTCGAAACAGGGGATTTTACCCTATTCCACTGCCGGAAACGCTTACCGGCGAGCATCCATCCATCCTGAAGGTCGCGCAGCTGATCCTCGGATAGGTTGCTTGCGGTGGCCTCGGAGCGACGCTTATTCCGATTTGCCACTTCGAAAACTACCCCCAGCCCAATGGGAGCCTCACAAGAGGATCTGTTGCAGAACTTTCGGGATCTGAAATTATGATTCCCACATCTCTGACACTGCCAATCTCCGTTTAGCCAGCGTTCTTGAAAGCGACATGGCATTTTTAGGCTTTTGCTCTCTCTCTCTCTCTCTCACATCCCAATTAGATGTTGATTTCAAGAGGCACACATCCTGAAAAGTGAAGATGATCAACTTCCACTTTTCCGAATGTATGTCATTTGGAATCAACATTTGGACGTCTAATGGTAGGCCAATAATCTCAAGATCTATTGTATGGGATATTGAGATGAGAAAGGATCTTCATTTTCTGATTCAGAGTAGCCAAATAGATTTTTTCTCAGTGACATAAGTTGGTTACTCTGATAGTACGTAACACCAGCCATATATATCTCCCTCTGTCTTAACGATCTTTATTATTGAATAAGGTTTAATCCCAACCACCGGTATCAATCGATTGAGGTGGGAAAATCAATCAATTGAGTTTGTGAAGTCAACTATCGGTGTCAATCGATTGACTGATGAGCAGATGCAGACCCGCAGGATTGACTGTTGAGTTGTGTCAATCGATTGAGGTTGGGATGTCAATCGATTGACTGATGGGCTGACATAGATCCGAAAATTTTATATAATTGGCTATTTTTGGGAATCTAACTTTAGCCAAGTTTTCCTAAGCAATTAGGAGACTATTTTGGAAGTGTTTTGAATACTTGCAACTCTTAAGAGATTTTAGAGTTACGTATCCAAAAAGTGCTTGGAGCCTATTGTGAGAAGGTTTTTTCTCTAGGGATTTTGAGAGAGAGCTTGGTGAAAGCTTCATGTGAGAAATCTCAGATAATACTTTGAGAGAAAAAGTATTGAAGAATAGCTTGGGGATTAAAGATCCGATTGAAGTCGTTCTTGTGTCGGAATCGTGATTATATTCCGGTAGATCTCTTCTCTATTTTTTGAAAGACCGCATCCTTGGTTTAACAACGGATTTGTTGTTAAAGATCGTGTTAGATCTTGATTGAGTTTGCACTAGAGAGAGGAGTGCGCATGCTGTAAACATTCAATAAATATAGTGCATATACTCCCATGGATGTAGCCCTCGATTGGGTGAACCACGCAAATCTTTGTATTATGCGTGTGATTAATTTTTGCCTAAATCTTCTTATTTTCCGCATTCATCGCGATAGGGAGTTCGTAGACACTACAAAAAATAAGACTATTAGCGAAAGTTTTTTATAATAAAAAACTGCCGCTATTAGTCCTGTTACTACAAAAAAATGCCGCTATTATTTTTGTAACGGCAGTTTTTTGTAGCGACAGGACTAATAGCGGCAATTTTTTATTATAAAAAATTACCGCTAATAATCTTATTTTTTGTAGTGAGAGTGGGTAAAATTCTTAATAAGTGGTATCAAAGCTAGCAAGTGGTATCAGAGCCAGCAAGTGGTATCAGTTCTAACACTTTATAACCTTTGGATTTTTGTCTCGTACGCTTTCTCTAGTTTTCTCTAGTTCATTAGGTGGGTTAGATCACCAACAGACCGTTTAAAGCCACTCGTGCAAGCCTACAAAACGACTTCAATTCTACTTTTGTCTCTCTGATGACTTTTTCAGTGTACTTTTGTCCCTCTATATTTCCCTTTTGATCAATCTTGAAATCCCACAGTGGACACGTCGCCACAGCTTCTTCATGAATTCTTGAACGGTCCAAATATTTTCATATATTATTGAGAGTGAGAGTGAGAGAGAGAGAGTTTGTACGGTCCAAAATGTTTTGAGATATTATTGAGAGAGAGAGAGAGAGAGAGAGAGAGAGAGAGAGAGAGAGAGAGTCTAGTTATACTTCACCTTGAGGGAACTTTCTTCAGGAAAGCAATAAGGTTGTGAGGCCTTATGGGATGCTCTTAAAGCTTATAATTTCAGTGATTGAGAAAAAAAAACGAAGATAGAGAGAGACATTAAAGGAGAAAGGTGGGGATATGAAGATAGTGTTGAGATTGAGTGAGATGTATTCCCTTTGGTTGTCTTTGAAGGATAATATGAAATGCTCCGTCAAACCCAACGAAGTTCTGCTTCCGGGAAAGATTAACGACAACGATGGTAGAGAGAGAGTGCAACTCCTTGCAACAAAAAATGAGGTGGATGATGTGATTTGCAGGCAGAAATACGGGTCCCAGCTATTTAACGGTAACTAGATTTTTTAGAGTTTTTAATTCAAAGCTTAATGATCTATAAAGAGATATATAGAGCTTTATATTCTTACTGGTTGCATTATTGGGCTGCTTAATTAATTATGGTGCATCTTTCTGTCAACTACTAAACTTTTGGGATTTTATGACCATAAAGCATACAAGTCAGCATTTGACACGAATCTGTGGCTAAAAGTTTGCTTCTTCGTAAGCCCCAAAGTTTTAAAATGCTTATTAATGAATAATGCATAGCTTTTTAGGGTAAATAAGGAAACTTGCAAACGATCAGGCAAGTTTTGTGCAGGCAAAGTGCAGACGGATGACTTATAACATCGCACCACGTCATTTACCCGTGCTTTGCCTGTACAAAACCTGCATACCATATAACACTGTCCAGTAAATAAAACTTAATGAGAAAAGAGTAGAAAGATCCCAAAATGAGAAACTTTGGTTTAATGAGAAAAGAGTAGAAAGATCCCAAAATGAGAAATTTTGGTAATTTGAAAAAGGACAGTATTATACACTATAGGGTGGATAATTTTTTATAGACAATTTTATAGGCCACATAAGTTGCCTAAGAAATTGTTTAATAAAAAATTATCCATCATTTATAATTTTCCTTTGAGAAATAAGATTTAAATGTTTGACTATTTAGTGCCAAGCCTAACATAAGTTATTAGGCATGAATGTTTGACTTGGACGAGGCTCCAAAGCAAATGGGATTCATGAAATATAAAAGAAAATTTCTGGGATATCCTGCTCGTGGCTAGTAGGAGCACTGCCCTTCCCCATTTGTGGAAGACATTGTTTTTGTATAATTAATTTCACAATTGCTTCATTGGTTGTATTAGACATTTCCCCAAAAATGGTTGTAGACACCATGGTTTAAAATTTAAGCGGACCGAAACCAAAACGAAAACTCAAAATTTTGTTTTTTTTCGTACTATGAGGAAGATTTTGGCCGAAATTTAGGTTCAAAAATGAAATCCGATTTTTTATCCTTAGTAGACATTGGGCACACAGTTCAATGAGCATGTCTACAATAAGCATCCCAACCGTGCACCATGTGGACTTTGTAGTGTCACTACAAAAAAAAAAAGACTATTAGCGGCAGCGATAAACTTCCGCTATTATACTACAAAATTAAAGTGTTTCAGTGACACTTGTTATTAAGGCATTCTTTGGTAGCGGCAGGACTAACAACAACATTTTTTGGTAACGATAGGACTAATAGTAGCAGTTTTTTGTTAAAAAAATTGCTGCTAATAGTCTTATTTTTTAACAAAAAAACTACCACTAATAGTCTTAATAGTTTTTTTGTTAATAGCGGCATTTTTTTGCTGCAAAAAATTGTTGCTAATAGTCTTATTTTTTGTAGTGTGTGAGCTAGCTTTTTGGAGCTTGAGGTCCGTGCACATATTAGATTCATTGAGCCACACACTCATTTTCTATAGTGACCCGTCCACTCCCTATAAATTAATAGGGCTGCTACTACTTCCCCACCAATTACTGAATATCCCCCATTAAGTATAGATGAAATCATTGTCTACTTCGAGTCGAACGATTGAGATCATTTTCCATTCCAATCTTCCACAAAAATGATCTTGCGATCATGGTATTATGATCAGACGATCAGTTTTCTACCCATCTCAGAAAGTGACCTGTGATCATTATGTGTGCATATGTTCTTTGGGTTACTGTTTTGAGATGTGTGCAATGTGGAATGAAAAATTGACTGTCTGATGATATGCCAATGAACTCAAAACCAATTGGCTGAAAGATTGGAATGGAAAACAATCTGCATCATTGAAGTCGAAGCAGTCAACCATTTTCAATTGTACTTAATGAAAGATATTCAGTATTTAGTTGAGGGTTAGCAGCATCCCCTAAATAAATTCTCCCTTCAGTAGTTCTAAGGATTGCTCTATTCTCACCTACCGTATTATTGAGGGCACCTACACTGAAAACTATTGATTACTTTAAATTAGACAAGATCATTTTATGTCCCAATCTTTCAGATAACCGATCTTGAGACCAGGACATATCATCAAAGGGTCAATTTTTTATACCACGTGGCACACATCTTAAAAAGTGACAAGAAATCATGATTGAGCATGATGCATGCCATGTGATTTTCAGGTAACTTTTTGATTGTCTTAGTGTTACAACTATGGTCTCATGATCCAATGTAGACAAATTCTTGCCCACTAAGGCATTTTGGGGGAATAACTTGTAGAATTCCATGGGCCTAATTCAACCTCACAAAATCGGCTTGTAAAGTGCAGATTGCTCAGGTTATATATAGTCTCAGGCTTTCAACCCACATGCTATGTGAGACTATCATTTATGACCCCTCAAATGTAATGTATCTCTCTACATCTTATTAGTACCTGCATACCATATACAATTTCATGGGTAGGCAATGACCAACTGCCAGGCATGTGCACTTTTGATGAATATGTGTCCATTGTCCGTGTAGTCAGAATGGGCTTTCTTGGCGTGTATTTTGATGCTTTTGCAAGTGATGCTTTTGGGAAAAGTGGTCGAGTAATTCTACTTCCGGACTAGGACTCATTGGTTCCACATAACATTTTTAGAGAGTGGAGAGAAGGACGCTTAATGGTGAAGTCCAACCGGCTGAGACTTAGATGGTACTCAATAGGTTCTAGATCCTCAGAAATGTAGGAATCTTGGCATGAAAAGTACTTTTACTTTCGACATATGACAGTGAAAGCTGCGACAGCCCATATGTAGTAAATTTGTACTGCATGCAAAAAGGAGCTGATTCCGTGCGGCATACTTTGGAAGAGACCCGCATAATGAGCGGGAGGGAGTAAGGATGGAGATTAAAATCCACCAACTATAAGTTATTATTAAAATCCAAATAGGAAACGGGATGCTATTTGAGCTGTTGCTCAACCGGTTAAGCTTCAAAGATATATGACACTAATAATAACTTATAACTTTATAAGTAAATGAATTTAAACTTTAAATAATACCATAAGGTCGACTTTATATGCATGTAATAAAACAGTCTCTCTCTCTCTCAGGGGTCTCAATGAGCCGGGTCGGGCTTTAAATGGGCCAATTATAATCGGGTATCTTGGAATTAGCTTATACCCAGCCCAATTATTAATTGGATTGGGTCAGACTAGCTCATTTATTAATTGGGTTTACCAACCTTAGCCCATACCCTGACGGGCCACAGGCTAGCCGTGAGAATGGGACTTAAACAAGCTACTTTTTAATCAGGCTTTTGAAACTAGCCCCTACCCACCCTACCCAGTCCGACTTACTAATCAGGCCGGTCCTGGCGACCCAATAAATATATCATGATTACCTTCATCAGCCCAAGCCCGCCCATTCTAATCTCTTTCCAATTCCCATCCATCATAGTTAAGAAAAGGATGAAACATGTAGGTAACTAAATCCTCTAACCACATGTACCCAGAACTCAAGATTGGAGATACATCCAGGAACATCGTTGAGATGATCTTCCATGCAGCATCAATGAAGCCAACAAAGAACACCGCAAAGATTGATCGAGTCCTAAAGGTGAAGAAGTCGCAAGAATCCCTCGAAAGGTTCGAGGAGTACCGCGAAATGGTGAAAAAAAGAGCAATGTGCCTCGGCAAATGGCACATGCGGAGCGCGGTGGATGGAAACGAGTTGCTACGCTTCTACGCGACAACCATGACATGTTGCTTCCGAAAGACTGGTACGGTGCCAGACCTCTGTCGCGACCAGGCGTGCGGTGTTTGTAGAATAATTCGGTCTGGTTTCGGGTCCCAAAATGCGGGCACTGATGGTATTCGATTAAGTGGGATGGCCGAGATTTGGGATGATGACATGGTTGGTATCATGGGGAAGAATGTGAAGAGGGCTGTGATCGTATGCAGGGTGATTGCTGGGAAGGTCATTAATACGGTTGAAGGAACGAGTGAGGAAGGGTTTGATTCACTTGGGAGTGAAGGATTGTATTCCGAGTTCGACCATTTGTTTGTAAGAAATCCCAATGCTGTCCTTCCTTGCTTTGTTATTCTCGTTTCATGAGGCCGTGCACAACAGGCGATGCACGGGAAAAATTGTGCACCACTAAACCAGTCACGCATTTAAAGGCTTCTAAATCCCAAAAGTGACTGATTTAACGGTGCATAATTGACCGCTGCATTGTTCAAGGTGCACGGGCCATGCATCTAATATCGTTATTAAGTGTCACTTTGATTATTGTATGCTTCAGTTTCGGACATATAGGGGGGTAATTAATTCAGAAATTGGCTCTCTTCCAGTTTATGTATCATTTTTGTTTTTCCTTTTTGGGGTATATAGTCAATTGGTTGGGCTGGACCTGAATGTAAAATGTTAAATGGACCAGGCCCAACTCAGTTATTTGTCTCTCCAAAACTTTAAGCTCAACCCTAGCTTGGTGGGCTGTCCCTTTGAGACTCTTAAGGCCTTCAATTTCGACGTTACCCCAACTCCATGTAACATTGATAAGACCATAGTCTTACACACATGATGTACATTTTTTTATCAATCTAAGTAGTTCAAGTAGCAGCCCATTATTAACACATGTAAACGAAAATATCATGGATTTATGAGGATTGGGACCATGTGACTAATTCACTTAAATTTTGATTATTATAAACTAAGCAATTGTCCATAATCGAGCGAATGGACCTGACAGTTCAAATCCCCAAGTAAGTGATTCATTGTATAGCTATCAATTGATGACTTGAATTCCTCAAAAGAGGTACCCTTTCCTATTAGGGTACATCTGTTCAAACCCATCTGTTATCTGGGACACATAATCAAATTTGAGCGTCTGATAAGTGTGACATGATCTCAAGATCTATTGTTTTGAAGTTAAGGGTGAAAAACGATCCCCATCATCTAATCTGAACGTGGGCACTTTCAAAGAAAGAACAGAGGTACCTCGTGAAAAAATGATATGTTTTCATAACTTCCGAAATAATATGTGAGCGCATACCGTAGGTTGCTCCTTTAAAGGATTCTGTCGGTGCGTGGGGTTTTAGGTGAAGCCACTGGTACAACACAGCTGGTGCCCAGTAATAAAACCCACTGCTTTAAATTATTGTAAAAAGAATTTCCAGTTGACGATGAATAAATAATATTCCAATTGATGAAAAATAAAACCCTAAAACCTCTCTTTATAGGTATTTAGAATTTCATATTATCAAAATATTCTTATATATATAACTACTATATAAAAGCACGAATGACCAAATCTTATTTCTGTCAATTTTGGTGTTTCCATATTTTTTAGGAACAAAATATTCTTATATCACCCATATACCCCTAACTTTCACCTTATCTACCATTTCCCACGTTTTCTCTCATTTTTTTTCTTCATAAAGAAGTTGATTGACATCCTAATCCAACCAGTCTCCTCAAAATAAAACTCCTATCATACCTAAAATATCCCTACAAACATCCTAATCCAACTTAAAATCTCTCAATTTCTCTCGATATTCTTCCTCTATCTCAAAATAAACTTTCTAAAATCTTTCCTAAGCCAACCGGTCTCCTAAAAAATCCTATCTATTTAGAAGGATTTATATAATAGATTTTAGGTCATTTTTATCAATTTATTTGACTTATCTCCTCAAAATAAAACTTCTAAAATAGCTCTCTGTATTCTTCCTTTATCTAAGAAAGCACTTTCTATTAGATTTTAGGTCCTTTTATATCTATTTATTAGCCTTATCTCCTCAAAATAAAGCTTCTAAAATAGCTCTTCGTATTATTTCTCTATCTAAGAAAGCACTTTCTATTTGCTTATACGTGATTGGTTGCACATATCACAGAACATCATAAAAAACTTTTCCAATAGTAGATTTTAAACGGATACCATTTCACATGGAATTTTGTCCACATATATTTTAAAATAAGAAGAAACTTATAAAAATCATGTTAAAGATAAAAACTTATTAAAAATGATATTTTAATCACCTTACTAAAATTTTATTTAAAAAAAGTATGATTTTATTATTTACAAAAAGGTCACGAACTATACGCTTAGGGTAGAGATTTCTCTACACCCAACATCAGGTAGCCATCATGTGGCACCCATCGTGAGGATCGGGTGCAATGGCAACTTAGGCATGATAGATCAGATCCAATTCAAAAAAGAAAATTTTCTTTTTATGAATTTTCCACTGTTAAATATATGGTTAAAGTTGTAAAAATCAATGCACCAAAGTTTTAGGGCGTTACGCTATCTTTGACCTATGAAGCAAAGGGCAAAAAAGTTAAAAAATATATATATATATATTTTTTTTAAATCACATGTCTCATAGATGATCAACCCAAAACAGTATTTATTTTAAGTTGAGCATGCCATGTGGAATGTGATCTGGCCATCGGGCGCACAAGTCATCCTGAGCGCCTGGGTGAATACTCCCCAAAGTCTCTTAAAAAAAAGTACAATAAAATATACTTCTAAAAATATGCCAATTTTAATAACTATGGTGTGAAATGAGAAATTTTCAAAATCGATCACCATTATTTCGCACTTTCCAGCATTAGACCTCTAATTTCACCTTTTGCATAACATACTAGTTTGAAGCCAAGCTAAGTTAAAAAGTTGCAAATACCTTTGGGCGATTCTAAACGCCTTAGCATCATTGATTACTTTGAATCCTATGATGGAGATTATTTTTCATCCTAATCTTCGACGGGATTGATCTTAAGATCGAGGGTGTACTATCAAATAGTCAATTTTACTAAAAAAGATGGAGTCATTATAGAAGAGCGTTGGAGCTCCTCTAGAGGAGAGCTAACAATCCCTAAAGGAACGTTGACGCTCCTCTAGAAGAGTACTGAAACTCTCCTACAGGAGCGCTAGAGGAGTGTTGACGCTCCCCTAAGGGAGCGCTGACTCCTCTAGAGAAGTATTGACGTTTTCCTTAAGGAGCGCTGACGCTCCTTAATAGAAGTGATATCGCTCCCCATTATTTTTGTCCCTGTTTTTTAGTAAAATTGATCGTATAATGGTACGCCCATAATCTCAAGATCAATTCCGTAGAAGATTAGGATAAAAACAATCTTCATCCTTGGATTCAAAGCAATCAATGGTGCTAAGATGTTTAGAATCACCCAAGTTTTTGTCACCTTTTACATTCCTTGGGGATATTTACGATATTTTAACTTGGCTTAGCTTCAAGCTGGTCGGTTATGAAAAATGTGAAAACATGAGATCAATTCTAAAATTTTTCCATAAAAAACGTATCTTTTAAATTTTTTTGCCTTTCAAATCATAAGTCAAAGTTAAAGGAATGCCTACCCAACTTGATGCATTGATTTCTGTACCTTTGAACATATTGTAAACGGTGGATAAGTATCCTTTCTAATTTATTTTTGTAGCTAAAGATTCGGTCTTCACAACTAATGATTCCACCGTTAAAATCGCGGACCAACTTGAATATTATGATGGAGATCGTTTTTCGTTCCTTAACACAATAGATATTGAGACCACGTCCCACATATCATACATGTTCATTCTACGTGTCGCACATCCCCAAAGTAATCGTGATCATGATGTTCTATGAGAATAGTTCTCAGGTCACTTTGGACTTGTATTCTATGTGGAATAACATTTAACCGTCTGATAGGTGGGCCATAATCTCAAGACATATTGTTTGAAAGATTGGGACAAAAAATGAAAAATGATCTCCACCATCTGATTCCAAGCAACCATCAATTTTAATGGTGGAACCATCATTTACAGAAACCGAATCATGGGTTGCAAAAACCCTAACCTAATAATAAAAATAAATAATAATATTAATAGTGATAATCAAACTAAAAAATTATGTGTTGCAGACAAAGTCATCTTCCATATATTTTACTATTTTGTCAAATTTACTTTAGCAATGCAAGAAAATAAACATTAAAAATAGCTTTAACAACAAAACAAGAAATACTAACAGACCTTTCTTTCATCTTCTTCACCCTCTGAGCCAAGTCAGTGTCAAGTCAAATTTTCTCTGGTTCTATATCATCTCATTCTCCTTCAACCACTTCTTCGTTCTCCCTGCAACCACAATAAAAAAATCATCGATTGCCTTGAATCAAATTATGGAGATCATTTTTCGTCCCAATCTTCCAACAAAGATCTTGAGATCATGACACACCTATCAGACGGTCACATGTTGATTCCATGTGGCAGACACCGAGACCGATCCCGATATTGTATCGAGGCCGATACATATCGGTTGGCCAAAAAATCGATACATATCAGTATCGGCCAATTCTTGATACTTTGCTTATGACCGTAGTGACCAAATTCGTTGACTTAAAAAAATATATATCTGAATTATTTGCGAATTTTTGAATAAAATCAAAAAAATTTAACAATTCAAGAATTTTCCAAATTATACGCGAATTTTACAACCTTTTTACCTAAATTTGGTCAAATTTTTTTATTTTTTCACTTTTATAATTTTTAATTGGATATAATATCGTGTGCCACATGGTTTTCAATTATTTTTTCGGATGAAAGATTGAAACAAAAATCGAATCGTCCTATTTACAGTGACCGAATTTTTAACGGCACCACAACCGAAACCCATTAATTGCTTTGAATCATCTGATAGAGACCATTTTTTATCTCAATCTTTTACATAATCGATATTAAGATCATGAGAGTACTGACAATTAATTATTTACCTCATGTGGTATACATCGCAAAAAGTTTAAAAATTATGATTAAATATGATGTGTGTCACATAATTTTCAGTTACTTTTATAGAATGTGTGTCAGGTGAGATAGAAAAATTGAGCCTCTGATGGTACACCATTGATGTAAGGATCCATTAAGTAAAAGATTAAAATAATAATAGAAACGGTCTATTTGCACCCATCGAATTTTAAAGGCATTATAACCGAAAGTCATTGACTGTTGTGAAGCAGACGATGGAGATCGTTTATCGCCCAATCTTTCCCATAATGTATGAGATCTTGGGTGTATAGACAATCAACTTTTTATTTCAAGTGTTGCACGTTTCAAAATGCTATCAAAAATCATATTTGAACATGATGTCTGCCACATGATTTTCAGTTACTTCTTTGGGATGTGTGTCACGCAGATTAAAAATTGACTGTCTACTGGTACACCATTTATCCATGATCATTGTGTGGAAGATTGAATTGGAAATCAAATTAAATCTTCAATGGGTTTTTTCGATTTCTTCTTCTATTTTCGTCTGGGTTTGCTTTCTGTTATATATTTCAAGGGATGAGATAATTTCTAATCCTGCAATCCACGTGCATTTGTATATGCATCCTTACTAGCATATATAAGAGAGATGCATAAATTGAACTAGGTTTGTGAGCATTGACTTCTTAAGTACTTATCCGGTCTAATGTACAACAGGCTTTTGATTTTGGGGCTCTAGCGCAACCTCTTTCCTTTACAACTTTTGGTACGGGTCAGGTGGGCGTCGGTCAGCCCTGCACTATATATTTACAGCCGTACCTGTGACCCTAACGACTGCAAAAAAGGAAACGAAACCACTCAATAACCTTTTATCTACCACTTTAGGAAGACAGCACATGCCACAAAGGTTCGAGTCCGACCACTAAGATGAACCATAGCTCAAAAAACTGGACTGGTAAGCTGGAACCAAAAGTTCCAAAGCTCCAAGCTAGCTTGGTTTCATGTAAAGGTTCTGGGAACATAAATAAATGAAAGAAGGCTGTAATAATGATGATGATGGAGAACCAAGTGGTGCACCACAGCCTGTGCCCATTAATTAGTTTTGTATACGTAGACCAAGCTGGGTCAATTATGGCCCGTGCATGGTACAAGGCTACGAGCAACCATGCATCTTCTAGATTGAATTCACTCCAAAATTAAGAGCCTCAAAGGGCTTTCTAATGGACGGGTCAGGCATGATCAGCAGCTGATTGAATGGTTCCCATGAAGCTGATATGTGGGTCAAGTTCTGCCAGCACAAGGCCCCGCCCCTTGGCGAACTCGGATTCATGATTGAAGATACAAGCCAAGTGGAGATTTTAGTGCCTCATGATTGAAGATACAATTATCTCATATTGGATCCAAGATTAGAATGGTAATTAGGTATATTAGCAGACCCAAACAAAACTATCGAGCAATGAGCAATGATATAATAAGCATGTGGTATTGGGTTACCACACTTTCATCTTAAAGGTGAAGCTAATTGCATTTGAGCTCAGTTTCGTTTTATCAAGTACAACAAATATTTTTAATTATAATATTTTGTTAATTTCAACAGAATTTTATTAATTTTGACTAAAAATCACCAAATGTTTTCATTTATCCCCGAAATTTGTGACTATCCTTACTACCATATAAAAGCATGAAGATACTTCCTCTTTCTATCAATTTTGGTGTTTTCATATTTTTAAGAACAAAATACCCTTAGGAAAAAAATAAGCTTCTTTATCTACTCTCATGTTTTTTCTTATCTATCCCTATATTTTCTATTTTTTATAATTAGACTTCTAATTAAGCTAGACTCTTCCACCTAATTAAACAAAATCTAAGGCGACTTCTACTTGACAAAGTTTACTACCTGAAAATGATAAAAAAATAACAATATCAGTCTAAAATGAAAGACTGCCTAAAACAGTGATAAACTCATCGACGGCTAACATAAGTCCTTATAACACTTTAAAATTATGATTTTTAAGAAAAGAATTGGCGGGCAATTATATTTGCCCTTTTAACTAATACACCCTATACATTTTGCAATATAAAAAACATGTAGGAATTAATTCTAAACTCATACACCACTCTATCTTCCACGGTCTTTCTCTATTACAACCCTAGTTCCTCATTGCTGCAGAGAAGAACGAGACGATCCACTCCAAAGAGCAGATCCATTTCAAGACGAAGAATGAATTGTTCTCTTTGTCGACGGCTGGTGCTTTGTACATGTACGGCGATCAGTTTAGACATAATGGCGGTGGACGGAAGCTCAGATTCGGCGATTGGTGTTTTCTACATGGACAAAGGCGCACTCATGGTGGACGGAAGCTCATATTCGAGTGAGTTTTTCAGTGTCTTCTTCGTTTTTCCTGTGCTAGTGCATCATTCGACCAAGTTTGCTTGGGTTTCTTTATTTTTTCAGATCTCCCTGATTTTGTAGCTTTTAAATTAATGATCATTGGAGGATTGAATCTACCAAAGTTAGGGTTTGTAATTTCCTTGTTTTCTGCTTTAGATCAATCGATTTTATCAGTTCCTGAGATCAAATTAATGTTTCTTCTTCATTTTTTTGATTTTGTGCATGATTCGAGTGAGTTTGTTAGGGTTTTTTCCTTTAATGTCTTAAAATCTAAACTCATGATCCTAAATTCTAAGGTGTGTTTTTAGATTCTTAGGTTATTGTTATTAGAGTTCTTTTTAATTTCTATTTTAGTTTTTTTTTGTCATAATTTTATTTTTTAGAATTTTCTGTTTTGCTCTAACATTTTCTTGGGTTTTTATATAACACTTTAATATATTTCTAGTGTTTTTATGGGATCATTTATTTATTTATTTTTGGCTTTTAGATTTCAGATATGAAAATGAAAATATGCCCATCAGACCCTGAATTCTAGGTTTTTTCCGTAGGTAATTGTTATTAGAGTTTTAGGATTTTTAATTTCTATTTTATTTTATATTTTAAAATTTGTTATAACTTTTTTCTTAGACTTTTCTATTTTGCTTTGACATTTTCTTGGGATTTTAAAGGTGGATAATGTCTCATATTTAACTGGTTCTAAGGTTTGGGACTGGCAATCATGACTCCAAGTTATAAAGGACTAATCAGACATGGTTTCATGGAAAGCACAGAGTATCTACATATTGTTTAGCCTTAGTTCCTTTACACGCATGTGGTTTACCCGCCAAGTTAAGCCAATTTGCTAACGAGAATGGGGATTGTGGGTTGATGCTATCGAGTCGCATTATAGAGATTGGTTCTGATCACTACAAAAAAACCTGCCTTAGCCGGCAGAAATTCAGGGCAGTTAAAAAAACTGCTAGCAGCAAGTCAATGTAATTGCGCCAACCCAGATCCACTTAACCCACGACCCACTCTACCTGCCCTACATATTTCTCGTTTTCCGATCGATGGCCCATCTTCTCTCAATCGCTCTCACTCAAATCTCTCACTCAAAAAAATACTTACCTAGCGAATCAGAACTGCTGACAAGAGAAATTTATATTGATTTTTTTACAACATATTCCCGGAGGCTTTAACGCTGGCATATGCTAAGAATTCCCAGTAGTTAAGAACTGCTGCCAAAAGCGCTGGCGATGGAATCTGTGACGCCTACAATCTCAGCATTTTGGTCATCGCTAGCAAATGTTTTAGGCGGGTGCTTACATTTGGCCGGCAGTTTCAGGTCATCCATAAAAGCCCTTGGATTTGTAGTGGGACAAAGCACACTCATTTATCACATTGAACTGATCCAACCAAACTTTTTAAAGTGCCATGAGCTCCTGTTTGTTAGGACTGAAATCTCAGGAAAAAAAAATTACTAAGATAATCCGAGAATTTCACTTCAGTAAATCTTTTACTTTCCCTTATTTTATCTCCCTTATTTCTGTTGAACCTTTAACAACACACTCTTAAAGCCAGCCCATTTAGGCCACTGAGCTGAGGACCAATGGGTCTTTAAATTAAAAACCAATTTTGCATTCCTTTGCCAGCCCGTGAATCTGTAATTTCTGAACCTAGTCCCGCCCCTTTGCTCCACCGTTGAAGTCTCTAGAATGATTTGCTATTATGAACCAATGGCTAGCAAATAGATTTCATTATTCTAGAATGATTTGCTATTCTCTCTCAGCTCACATGGTCCATCTCGCAATCTTTAGGGGAGTAATCGATCTACTGATGCTCTTGCTGGGTGTGCTAATGCCTCGGGATCGTCTAATTTTTTTCCTCATCCTTCTCTGTGTGATCGCCGCGTTTGGATTTGCCTCCATGATGATAAGCTTGGCCTACCTAATGTGTCATTCAAGGTGCAATTTTTAATTTTTTTGTTCTGTTTTTTGGGGTGATGGCATTGTCGAAGCTCCTAAGCAGTTGATCTTTGTTGTTTGTTCTTGATCTTTTTTTGGTTTTTATCCTATTGCTTATTTAGCAAAAAAAATAATGAACCAATGGCTTGAAAGGAATGATCAACTGCCAGTGGATGGAATGTATTTGCGAGACGGTATCCCTTATATATCATAAATAGATGCCTGAAAGTAGTGACAGTTTCCACAAGTGTTGCTTGCTAGGCCTAGTTATCCTCCGTGATACCTTCCATGGGACAACTTGTTTCGGCTAAGAGCAGTAATTTTAAGGGACACCACGCTTGACTACAACTATGGTGCACTCAAACAGCTGATGTGTTGCTGCACTTAAACATTTGGAGTAGCTACAGACTTGGACCATACAAGCACACAATGCTGAGTAGCAGCCTCACAACCTGCAGCATTCAAAAAATGCCAAGATGCACAACAGATGTATTTCCACTTGCAGAGCTGCAGCTACCATGGCTCAAACTTGCTGCTGCATGGAGTTTTTGTGAAGACTCATCAAAGTGCAGCAAAGGCACACTCAATCCAGCAACCATTCAAGCTGTGCATGCTGTTAAAACAGAACTTCACAAGTTGTTGTTTTGCTGGATTGAACCTATCGAGATGTATGGCAGCCGAGCAGTTCATCAGCTGGAGTTGGAACCTGTCGAGCACAAAGAGCCAAACAGCAATGAACCTAGCAAGCAACACTTTCAATCCTTCGTACAAGGGCTGTTTAAGCTCCTGATGGGCATACCCAAACCATCTCAAATGACATCTACAGTTTAGAAAGATCTGTTCTAAAACGTGTTCTCATATAATCTCTCAAAGGTTTGATAGAGTATTAAGGTTATACATCTGAAGACTAATAGGTATCTAGTGATTCTAATCAATAAGTTAGAGGATAACTGTTCCCCAAATTTGAATAAATCAATTGTAACTATTTGTAGCTATTGTGATGCTATATATCGAACACATAGGAAACAGCTTCTTACGATGAACTTTTTTCAATAATCTTGGGAGCGATATATGTACCCTTTATTGCTACGATGCTATATATGGTAAAATGTATTTTTTGAATCCCATATTGTAAGTATGCATTTTTTTTAATAAGTAAACATATTTCAGCACCTGCTATAGCAAAAGGGCAGCACATGGTGCATCCTGCCCTGATGGTACTCCTATTTTATCAGTGGGTGGGTATGCATGAATGGAGAGGTCATTAGGAATAACTCACAATTCACAGGAAAATGCATGTGACACTTTTCAGTTTTAGGAGGGTTTTTTTTTTTTTATGAAAGAACTATGAAGTGGTTGAAAATAACGGCTATAGGGGTTTTCCATTAAAAATTTGTGTTTGGTACACAGCATGTGTGCCTTGCGCCACCTTGAGAGACACTCATTTATGGGCTTTTAAAATCTGTGTGAATCTCCAGGTCTTCGGAGCGCACAGCCTCCATGCTTAGTGTTGGTGGATGGGTCGTGCACCATATACAAAAGAGTGCTGTAGGTTTATGTTGTTTAATATATTTTATTTTTATAATTAAGTTATATATGCTACTGATTTTAACCAATAGTAAAGATTGTTTGGGGATTTTTATTAATTTCCCTTTTTTTTTGTCCTGATGCTGCAGGAGTTTTTATGTGCCACTATATTCGAATATGAAAATATGGATGGAGGAGGTTTGACTTCTAAAGAATCTTCTTGTAGTTCCGCCCCTTCATCTAGCATTGGGTAAATCTCATACAATAACTCTAGTTCTATTGTATCTTTTGTTTCATTTCTTCTAAAAGAATCACAAGCACTTTTTTCTCGTATGGATCTACTACCAGAAATTCAATTCATAACCTCAGTGCTCAATGTATGGATCTACTACCAGAAATTCAGTTCATAACCTCAGTGCTCAATGCATGGATCTACTACCAGAAATTCAATTCATAACCTCAGTGCTCAATGTGTATTCTCGAATAATCACGTTTTCCAGTTATTCGACCATTTTATTTCACCAAGTTTGATGTTAGCCGGATTAGTCAATATTTATGTTCTTCAATGTAGAAAAATGTTATTTGTTGGTTAATTGGTCACATTTTATTTATCAAATGGGTTAATTGGTAGCATTCTGGACTCGGATAACTTACTCTATACCATCAAATTTACATATTCGATCCAACAAGTATCTTCTGTCAAAACTGAGAAATTCTAGAAATTATTTATTTATTTATTTATTTTAGGGGGGAGGGGGTTACAGTTGACTCCACTTTCCTTTTGCTTACAAAGTGGTTGCTATATTCAGTAGGTTTCATTTTCATGAAGAAGGGTTATATCGATATGGATTGCTTAATTGTTGAACCATTTTGCATTTGTGCATCCTGCCTGAAAGGAACTTCTACTAGGTAGCATGAAATGTGTGCAATGTCTAGGATAGTTTTTTTTATTTATGTGACTTATAGGATAATAGGATAGGTAGCATGAAATGTGTGAAATGTGTGCAATGTCTAGAAGGATAATAGGATAGTTTTTTTATTTTATTTCAAAGGGGAATCTTTAAATTGTTTTTTTTTTTTTGTGTGTGTGATTATTATTATCACAGGCAAGCTAGATGGATGGTTAGGATTAAATTTATGGTTGAAAGACAGGGATTAGCTGAATGGGCTGAAGCCTAGGTTAAGTTAGTTTACTGGGAGTACAAATACTTATTTCTGCGACTTATTGCTGAAGCTTTTTTACCACTGAATGAAGATAGCCTTCCTATTTTGGTTCCTAAGAGTTCCATATATTGTGAAGTAGTGTCAGTTTGCTATCTTTGTTTGCTCATGTTGTAGTCAATCACTGCTCTTCCATTAATCAACATCAGAGTTGTTGGTTGGACGCTCCAATGGAACTTTGATTCACATTCAGGCTGTGATGATAGCCAATAAATTCTCATTGTTTCTTTTGCATGAAAGACTCAATTTTTGCTTACTTGAATTGTTTAAGGGCAAGAAAAAATATTCACCAATTCCTTTCTTACCACAATCCTGCACCTTGTTCACATTTCTCACTCAATTTCCGTAGGTCGCATTATCGTGGTCTAATTTGAAAGATAACTTATACTTTTCAATAAGTGCAAGGTTTTACGACAATTCAATTTTCCACTAGAAAAAAGGGCTGAAAATCTTTAGTGATGAAACCAAGATGCTTCTATGGAACAACTTTGACTATGCATTCATACTAATTGTGTCAACAGACTGGGTCAGCTTGCTGAGCTTCTAGATCGACCTCAAATCAAGCAAGACTTGGGATCCCTACTAGGGAAGTGGCCCAAGCCCAATCCTGAAACTCAATCCCATTTAGTAATCAATTAAGATTTGAGCCCACTGTGAGGTATATTAGCCTTATTGGAACTGACTGGCTGTTTGGATGGCCACCAAAATATAAGTGACCAGTTGTTTGCTTTTATTTTCACCCCAAAATGCCTTTGGGATGAATTGTCGTGAGACGTGTATTCATCCCAACTTTTTTTTTTGGCACGGACCCTTCTGGAAACTTTGATCTTACCTCATGTACACAGTTTCTATGGGCCTCAATTAGAGAACCTGCCAGTGTCTAATATAAGACACATGATAGTGTGACTTAACGAATTCGCTTATGTTATTTCGTTGATGTTAAAATCACGAGGCACAAACCATAAGATTGCTACATAAATGGTTTATTTCTTATTCATAGGGGTATGATAATTAAGTAAAAATGAAGGAGGGGTGCTATAAAATAGGAGAAATTGAATTGATTTTGAGAAAGGGAATGAAAGTGCAGAAATTTTGGGAGGCCACATGAGAGCTATGGGTCTCGTATCTTGTGGTTTGAAGATCACACTACAGACACTTCGTATGTTTATTTTATGCCCTTAAAAACAGGACATCATTTAATTACGAACTGATTTTGAATTGATCACAGAGAAAAAAGGGGATTTTAGAGGGTACTTGCAATTGTCTGGGATTTGTGAGAATCTGAAGTGAAGATTATGAGGGGCTCCAACATCTTGTAACCATTTATTCTAGCACTTGGCTTTCTATATTATCTTTAGGCTTTTATTGGTGGGTTTATATCATTCAATATAATTGTTTATTCAATATTAAAAAAGAATAATTGCAATTTTTCTGAAATATTTATTGTGAAGACAATAAATGTACGTGTTTTGTTTGCAACTATAAAGTAAGCAACCAATGAATAGATCTTTTTGTTTTATTTTTAGCAAAGAATCGATGACACAATCTGAATATGAAACAAGTGGGTTTGAGTCTCAACCAAATGGGTCTGAACAAAACGACACTCAAGAAAATCGGTCTGAATAAAGCGATATTCAAGGGACTAGTTAGTTTGCTTCTTCTTTTTTATATAATAATTGTTATGAATAGAATACTAACAATGTATTATTCATTTAGGTGAGCCTAAAAAATCAATGTATTTCAATGAATATGGGCAACCTATTGGAAAAGGTTCAACAGAATTCACCACGTTTGTAGGCCGAATGGCGAGGGCACATTGTCCATCTACATACAGTACTTGGTGTGACGTACCAATTGTCGTGACAGAGCAAATATGGAGTAAAGTCTTTGTGAGTGGAAGTAAATCAGTTAAAATCTAATTTAATTATTCTACTAATAATTTTTTTAATCTTTTTTTTTTATTATCACAGACTAAATATGATATTTCAACAAGTCACAAAAGTATGGTCTTATCGAAAGCTAATACTTCTTGGAAGCAGTGAAAACATTACCTGCACATACATTATGATAAACATCAAACAAATGTGGAACGAAAAAATGATATACCAAATCGTGTGAAGAAAGAAGACTGGGAAAATTTTGTTGATATGTGTTCAACGGAACAAGAGCAATCACGCCGAGAAAAAGGAAAGGCTTCCAGGGAGAAGATGAAAAACCCACACCCCATTGGTAGACGAGTAGCAGCTAACATGGCAGAGGAATTGGTAACATATATCCAATATTCTATTTGTATATAATTATTTGAAATAATAATATTTGCATGAAATTTTTATTGTAAAGAAAAAACAGAGTTTTGATGGTAGAGTCACTAGGACAGAAATATATATAGCCTCCCATACCAAGAAAGATAGGACTTGTCCTTTACCCGCTTTGAGCAATCAACTAGTAAGACTATTATTTTAGTTCATTTTATATCAGAATTTTAGTATTGAAATGTTTAATTAATATTTATTCTTTACAGAATGATATTAGAAGAATCATTATGAACGATCCTCTTCTAGGGGATAACGATTTAGATAATGACCCTGTTGCTAAAGTAAATGATGCTCACCTCCCATTTTTATTTATTCTTTTCTTTGTAAAGAATTTATAGTTCTAAAATATTTTGTTGCTTAGGTTCGTGGTCGTGATGGAAGAGGTTATGTACGGGGCATGGGTAAGGGTGTATCTAAAACTGCTATTCAAGCATCAGCGCCTTGTAGAGAGAACGCCCAACGAGAGAAAAGAGCACGTGAAAATATTGAATCGAAATTTGATTTACTTATTCAACAATCTGATGAGGACCGTAAGGCTCGCAAGACCTTTGAGAAAAAAGTCAATGTATTATCAAGTCAAGTTCTTTCTCAAGGAACACATATGTCATATTCAAATTCTTTTCAGGTACAAATTTCAATCTCATGAAGGCCCAATTTCCTTTTCAAAATTATAATTTTTTTATATAAATTTTTTAATATTAATCAGTTATCATTATTTTCGTAGGCACAATGACATTCATCGATTCTTCCTGATTCACCAGTGGATCAATCATCCACATGTTGCTTGTTAAAAAATTTCAGGAAAAAACTTGTTACACTGTGGCGCATTAATAGAGAGGCGACATCAACAGATTCATTTAGCATCATAGTAGATGATATTTATGATATCAACGCCGAGTTATATGCAAGTGAAGGGACATTAGCAGATATTACAGTTGGGGATACAATTATTTGGCCAAAGGGACTTATCCAATTTATATGATTATTGTTAGGTATAATATAAATTGGATTTATTTGGTTACAGACATTTAATGGATTTGGATGCTTAGTAGTTTTTTTTTGGAATTTTAAAGTTTATGCTTTTTATGATTATTTCAAAATTGAAAGTTGTAATTAAGGAAGATGATTATCCATTTATTTATTTTAAGATGTGAATTTTCTTATGGTGAATTTATAAATTTTTGAATTTTGATGATTATAGATTTCGTTAGATTTTAGACGAAAATTATAAAAAAAAACGACGCTACAAAATCGTCGTTTTTAAAATTTAAATATTTTTAAAAATATATAAATAAATAAATACGACTGCTCAAAATCGTTGTTGTTTCATGAATGTGATTATTTTAAAGAGAAACGACAGTCATAATATGTCGATTATTTTAAAGAGAAACGACGGTTTAAATATGTCGTTGAAAAATACTACTCCTTTTTTTAGGACGGCTCACTTGACGGTCAAAAACGGTCGTTATTTTAAAAAACGACTGTTTCGGACAGTTATTTTTTTTTTGCATTTTGACGTAGTGGTTCTCCGAACTACTTCTAATTATATCAGGCTTGTGCTAAAAGAACTTCTAATCAGATTAACTTATAATTATATCAGGCTTGTTCTAAAAGAACTTCTAATCATATTAACTAGACTTCTAATTAACAGGTTCAAAACTACATTTCTAAAGTTTAATAGTGATAATTCCTATTAGAAGTAGAATTAGTAGACCCTAGGAACAAAATACCCCTAAGCTTCTCTATCTACCCTCATATTCTTCTTTATCTATCCTTATATTTTCTATTTTTTATAATTAGACTTCTAATTAAACTAGACTCTTCCACCTAATTAAGCAAACTCTAACGCAATTTCTACTTAATAGAGTTCTCCAAACTACTTCTAATTATATTAGGCTTGTGCTAAAAGAACTTCTAATCATATTAACTAGACTTCTAATTAAGAGGTTGGAAACTACACTTCTAAAGTTTAATAGTGATAATTCCTATTAGAAGTAGAATTAGTACTTTTAGTAGAATTAGTAAAGCCTACCTCTTTCAAACATAGAAGTAGATTTAGTACTTTTAGTAGTACTAAATCAATTATTATCTTTTTCTGTTTGTGTTTTTGGACAAAGGAGCGAATGCTTAAAAGAATAATGGCTACAAAACCCTATAAAATCCACGAACAAGTTCACATAATATACTACATCAAATATTTCTTTAAAAAAAAAATTCAAAAAAATGTAAAAGGCAACATTACTGACTAAAGAAAGCATTAAAAAACTGAAATAATTAGGGGGTAAATAGCTATACCTGGCCCTTAAGCTCGAAGCTCTGCGATTCAACCAAAAATCGACTTGAACTAGACTTCTCCTTCGCGGGTTTTAAAGCGGGATTCTATAAATTGTAATTTATATAATTTCAAATCCGCAAGTAGCCAAAAGGTCTCGCTGATTCGCTATAAAACGTAGGGGCCGGGATGGACGGCTAGAATCAGTTGATGTCGGATCTTACGGTGCAAAATTTCAACGGTGGAGATCGTACGGTTGGAATTGATCGATACGCCCTCTTCTTCCTTTTCTCGAAAACCGACGTGTCACTTTGGAAGCATATTAAACGTGAAAAGTATTATTTTTTTATTTAGCAATGAGATTCTTCCTTATCAGCATATGCATCTTTCTTTTGCCTTTGTATTAGCAGGAACACTCGCAGTCGTCTGATCAGCTGATGTGGGGCATGTCTTTCATTGTAAAGACATGTCAGATTAACTAGACTTCTAATTAACAGGGTTCGAAACTACACTTCTAACAGCGTACCTTTGGAATAAGGACCGACTATCCTGATCGTCGTTTAAACACTAAATGGTGTTTAAACGATCTTACACTATTTATTGGCTTATGATCTTTGAAATCCATACCGTTAAATTCATTTTTTGTCATCAATTGAAGGGTTATAGGTCCAAAAATCACACTTTTTGAGAGATTCTAACCATCTGATATGTGCACTCTAATATCAACGGCGGTTTTTAAGTTTATCTAATAATATGTTTTTGTAAGGTAGCAGACAACCTGAAATAGTTGGTGCCGATTTTTTCCCATTTATGGCCAATTTCAATGAACAAAGCTCGTGGTTCTCCTACAGGACACGTGTCTCTTCCAGGTCTCCTTTAAGCCACTCTGATAGAAACACGTGTCCCAGCACCAGATAGGAGGGGACAGTTGTTCACTAAAATGACCCCACTTTCATTAAACTATTGAATTACATATTCTTTAGCACAAGATAATTACCTTAATAATGAAGATAGGTGTGATTCAATCATGAGCAGCCACTTATACGATATACATCTTCTTTTTTACTGAGATGTGTTCCAATCATGGACAACCACGTGGATTATTTAGATTGATCCCAAAATTTTGCAGCATGACATAACAAGAAGGTATTTTTTGATGGTGTAAGATCGGAGCTATTTGAGACAACTCGGAAATTCGAGATTTCAAACGACGCTTTAAATCCATTGATTGCTTCAAATCAGATGATGGAGATACGTTTTCACCTCGATCTTTCACAAAATGGATCTTGAGAACATTGAGCACCTATCAGACGGGCAATTTGTGATTCCACGTGCCACAAATCCCCAAAAAAAGCCCTAAAATCATGTTTGTGTGTGATGTGTGGCACACGATTCAAGAGTCTTTTTTGGGATTTGTGACATGTGGAATCACGAACAAACTGTCTGATAGGTGCACCATGATCCCAAAATCCTTTGTGTGGAAGATCGGAGTAAAAAACGATCTCCATCATCTGATCCGTAACAATTAATGATTTTCAATAGACTTGACATGTTGCGTTTGAAATCTTGGATTTCCGAGTTATCTCAGACAGATCCGATCTTATACCATAAAAGAATACCTCACTATTATGTCATGTTGCAAATATTTGAGATCAATCACTACAAAAAACAAGACTATTACAGGCAGCCAAAAACTGCCGCTATTAACAAAAAAGTTGCCGCTAATAGTCTTAATAGTTTTTTGTTAATAGCAACAGTTTTTTGCTCCAAAAAACTGCCGCTACTGGTCTTATTTTTTATAGTGAATCTAAACAATCCAAGTGGTTGTTCATGATCAAAAAATATCTTAGTGGAAAATATGATGTATATCGTCCAAGTGGCTAGTCATGACTGAATCACAACTATTAACCAATTGTATACCGATCAAGGATCATTAATATTAATTTTTAATACTATTTACTGTGTACAAGAATTGTTTCATAAAAGAATTGAGGTGAATTCACAAATAAGTTTGTATATGCATGATGCATGGCCCGTCCATATTTTGTGATTAGTTAATATGAAATATTATATTGATATAATTTATCTCTTTTTGTTAAATAGATTCATTTTTTTAATTACTATCTACTTTGATCAATTAACTTAAGAACTTATTTATATTTCATATACTTTGTAGGAATAGTTATCGAAGTCAAAGATTCAGCAATTGTCACAAGTACAAAAACCAATTGAGATTTATTAAAACGTGAAGTTATCATTATTGCTGAATGGTAAATTTCTATTATAGATATCATTTCTTTTATTTTATGTTTATTTATTATATGTATTATGTAATTTTTTTTGTATCTTAATAGTTCAATTCAAATTAAACTTATATTATGGAAAGAGTTGGCAAAAAATGAAGATGAAAAGCTCAATCAAATGCCAATTATTGTAGCTACTTCATTGACAATCAATGAATTTCGAGGTATACATATTAACAAATCATCTATCAATTTATATGAAATTATTATTAATCTATATTCATTTATCTTTTATTCATGAGGAGTTATTTCTCTTACTACAACACCAACAATCGCAATCCAAATCAATCGAAGCATACCAGAAGTTGAAGATATAAATAAATGATAATATAATGTTATAATTTTTTTTTTTTAAGTCTTAATAATTTTTATATTAAAAATAAAACAGGCGCAATAGAGGTCTCAATCTTAAAAGAAAAAGTTCATTTGAATTAAATTCAAATAATACTTTTTATGAATGTAGAGCAAGTTTCACTTAACGAAATAGTCAATTGCAAACCCTCTTCATCATCTAAGGTATTAACCTTAATTAGAAGTTTAATTTTTTTCTTTAGAATGATTATTTTATTTGTTATTTTATTTTTAAATAATATTTATTTTTTTATATATAGATTTTATATTATTATTGCAAAGCTTCAATTAGAAGCATACATTAAGATAAGGATCCTTAGTACCCTGTATGCAATACATGCAAAACATTGTATAGCTACAATGTATATATATTATAATTTACGTTCAGAACTAATTATCAATATATATACATTGTAGTTATACACTTCGTGTATAAATTGGTAATGAGAGTAGAAAAATATGGCTTACATTATTTCAAAGTGAAGCAAAGATTCTTATTAGTTCTTCTTCGAAAGATCTTATGTTTTTAAAATTGAAGGTAAAATTTTTTATTTTATTATAGTTTTTTATCAAAAAAATTATGACTAATTATGTTTATTATATGCAGGATGGAGATAAACAATTTCAAATTCACATGAACAAATATCTCAAAAATGAGTATTTCTTTCAAGTCAAAGTGCAACATACAATTTATCAAAATTGTCTTACAAGGTTGTACATATGTCAAAGCATTAAATACGAGAATACAAATGATGAAGACCATAAAATCCTTAAGAAAGTTAAAGTCGAGAAGGAATAAATACTCATGTTCGATCTAATTAAAATTTTCAGATTATACTTATTTGTTAGTTTCTATTTTTTTTCTTCATGTTCTATATTGACAATACAAGTTATATATTTTTTATTTTTATTAAAATTTTCTTATAATTTTAAATTATACATACTATATATATATATATATATATATATATATATATATATATATAACCATTGCTCAGGTATATGGGCGGAGTCAAAGAGCTTCAATGACAAGGGAATGTGACTTGTGACCTCTAGGTGGAAAGGGATTTGCCAAGGAGGTGATGCTTTCAAATCATCTCATTGCAATAGAGAAGAAATTTCTTTATGATGTTACATTTCCATACGGACTATTACCCATGTTCACTTGCAAAACGCATATATATATATATATATATATATATATAGATGGAGAGAGAGAGAGAGAGCACTTCTACCGTCCATGCGTCCATGAGATCTAAGATCTTGTGGAGACCAATGTTGGGTATGATGGAAAGCATAAAAAGAATTAAAACGATGATTATAGTGAAAATTTTGCTTTAAAAACGCTTATAATATTTCATTCAACTAGAGAATTAAATTATCTTATGTTAGTTTGATTGAACGACTCATGTTACATTGGTTTCAAGTGGGACAATCATTACCCTATTTATTTATTTTATTTTAGTGTCAAAACCTTTTAATATAATAGTCGATCATTAATTTTTTATTAAGTATACCAACTTTTTTTTAAATTAGTGTAAAACATTAAATGTCTATTTTTGTAATAAAATAATAATATTAAGAAAATTGAAAATATTTAATAATGTGACAACAAATAAATAAAAATTAACAATATCAAATTTATTTAATTTAGAGTCACCACGTGCATTTGCACGTGCATTTTTGCTAGTACTATATAAAAGTAAAAGTAGTTTATGTCACATTTTATAATATCAAAATTGCTCTCAACCCTTTTAAACTTTCAATCCATATCCTTTTCCGATTTTATTGTATTCTTATCCTAAATTTCAAATTATTAAATACCCCTATTTATGTCAACAAAAATGGGCGTGAGAGTAACACTCCTCATAAAAATATATCGATTTGGCCTTCCTAAATAAAATCTTTGACCCGTTTTCTAATTACTTTTCCCTTCTCAGTTCAGTTTGATTAGGGTTTTATGTTGTTTGGGTGTCTCGCTGATATTGATGTAGCGCCTTCTTCATCCCAATTTCTTCGTTCTTCAGATCTCGTGATCATCATATATGTGTTAGGGATTTTTGAGCATGCGATCTAATTAAGGATTTTTCTAATCATCTTTTGAGATGGCATCCAATGATAAGAAGCAAGGAAGCGATTTTTTCGCTTCGATTGCATCGAGCATATCGAATTTCGGTAATGCGATGCACAAATCCGTCAATGGGTATGTACACTCATATTTATCTTCTCCGTCATTTTTATATTTATATTTTTTGTATATATGATCATTATACATGTTGTGGAATCCTATTTTTCGTGCTGGTGGAGTCCTATTTTTTTTATAAATGATCATTAAAATTTACTCGCTTAAATTTAAATACCCCACTGCTCTTTCTTTTGTAACCCTATATGTTCTAATTTTCTATAATTACAATTCTAATTAAATTAGGACTGTTCGATTTTTCCTTTATTTCATAGATATCTCCTAAAATCACTCCACCGTGTTATTTAATATCTCCTAAGATCTCTCTTGCTTAAAATTAGGCATCTCCTAAGATCTCTCTTGCTTAAAACTAGACCTTTAAGTGAGAAAAAAAAATTTAGCCTAAGAATCCGGAATCATTAATACTTCCTAAAATCACTCCAGCTTTTTAATAAATATGTAGGCTTAGAGGTACCAGTCACTTTTTTAAGGGTACATCCAATGAAATTGGGACCTTAATTAGGACTTGTTCGGTAATAATAAAATTATTAGTGAGAAATTAGCAGAAAACTTTTTTAGCTCACGATGCAAGCTAAAATCTTAAAAGGATTTGTATATTTGCAATCCTTAAAACTCCATATTCTTTATCTAAAGTCAGATTTTACATGTTAAATCGCTTTGATAGTTTCTTATTTGACGATAGAGATTGATTTTCACTACAATTTTTTTCCCAATAGATCTTGAGACCATCGACTTCACATCAGATGATAACTTTCTTATTTTACATGGCACACTTCCCAAAAAGTGACCCTAGCTTCATCTCTTCGTGTGATGTGTGGCACCTGACTCTTAGGTCAATTCTTTCGGATTTATGTCAATTGGAATAAAAAAATGACCATATGATGATGATGATATAACTATCGACTCAAGATCCTTTTGGTGAAAGAGATCTCCATCGTGCCAATAAAATATCAATCAATTGTTGATGCTCAAAAAATTCATGTGGAAAAGATTAAGCCATCTAATTTGGAAGTCATGATTAGAAGATCCTATGTTGAAAAAAGTGGCACAAAACACAATCTTTATCGTATGATCTAGTGCGATCAAAGTCTTTTATTTGATTCACGGTTGACTGGGTTAAATCATACGATAGAGATCATGTTTTATGCTAATCTTTTTCACCAAAGATCTTTAGATTCAACCTTCGAATCAAACAATTTAGATGGTGTTTTCACATTGCACAAATCCTAAAAATTAATTATTTTTGAGTCAATTTTTCGGGATCTACATCACATGGAATTCAACATTGACCGTTTGATGGTATACCCATTATCTCAAGATCAATCATGTGGAAGATTACGATGAAAACTAATTTCACTCATTTGATTCGACTCCAATACGACCTCAAAAATTGGATGATTGAGGACTATTTGCAGATTTTTGGATAGTTTAACAGTACCATAAAATAACCAATCCCTTAGATTTTATTTGTGGCAAACGAAAGGATAAATGAAAAAATTTTACTCTCAAGAAAACTTTACTTCTGGAACTTCCCATGATTTCCATTTCAAACCACCCCATCAAAAGTAAAATAAAAATATATATATACCTCGAGATTTCTATCGAACAGGGCCTTATCTCACCTCCATGCATTGATCACTTTGAATCATAGGATGGAGATAATTTTTTATCCCAATCTTTCAAAAAATTGATCTTGAAATCATGGGCATATCAGCAGACAATCATAATTTTATTTCACGTGACACTCTAATTTAAAATATGACTCTAAAATCACATGACCTATATCACACTCAAACATAAGGGATCTTGACATCACGGGCATACCATCAAAATCTGACAGTCTCATACTAAGACCAAGATTTCGAGATTTATTCTATCGAAGATTAGGATGAAAAAAAATCTCCGTTGAACAGATTAAAAGTGTGCAATGGTTTTAGTAATGGTTTAAAAAGAAAAATCTTAGAGTTGAAAATAAAGGTACATTATAACAAAAACAAACGTCTCTAAGAACCCTATGGGAGAGAGAAAGAGAGAGAGAGAGCCGTGGTGAGGGAGTTATTACTTGCCCCATAGTAGTTTGCTCTTGCATATAATTTAAAAGAAAGGTTTGATATTTTGGGAAACTATACCATGTGAAAATACAATCTGAGTCGTTTGATTTAAAGGTTGTAATCTAATGATCGATCAAGTACTACACAAAAAAATTTGGCACGTGATCGGATGAATAATCAACATTGAATATTTGGTCAAAGGTACTCAAAATCAATTAACTAAGTTGGTTTAAAGGTCACCTTATCTTTGGTTCATCAAATGGAGGCTAAAAAAGTTAATTTTTTTAAAGTCATGTCCACACTGATCAACTTAAAACGAGTGTTGTTTTGGATTGATCATGCCATGTGGCAGTGTCGGTGACAAAACTTTGGTTGTCATCAGGTAGGTCAGGTATAAAATCAACTCGAGTCGGTGACAACCCTAAGTAAAACATAGTAACAACTATTAGAATGTAAACATTTTAATAGATTAGACGATCCGTTACATATTGATAATCACTCAAAGGATATAAATAAATTATATATATAAATTAATTTTTTTAATAACTATAAGACGGAACATGTGCAACCCACGTGC
This sequence comes from Chloranthus sessilifolius, assembly GCA_021018995.1. Taxonomy (NCBI): domain Eukaryota; kingdom Viridiplantae; phylum Streptophyta; class Magnoliopsida; order Chloranthales; family Chloranthaceae; genus Chloranthus; species Chloranthus sessilifolius. The sequence goes on along the minus strand of JAJIZI010000016.1, from coordinate 2,451,981 downwards.
AATTTTACTAGAACCTTTAAATGATTGAACTTAATTTTGGACGTATGCAAGGTGATTTGAACCATAGTTCAAACTTTCGGATGAAATGTTTCGGTTTTGGTCCCCACCGAAATTGAAATGTTAACTCAAAATTTCGAGGATTTAAGTACTGTGGGGAAGATTTCGGCCGAAATTCAAAATTTCAGTTTTAGTCCCCATTAAAACCAAAACGAAATCCGATTTTTTGATCCTTGATTTGAAAATAAAAAAAATATAGTATTTCAAGCGTTCGTTACTATATTTTATTATTTATTAATTATTAAAGACAAAAAAAAAATACTTATTATTATGTTTCTTATGTCTTCCTTATGTATAATTTAAAATTATAAAAAAATTAATAAAATATAATAAAATATAACTTATATGGTTACTTATAGAACATGAAAAAGAAAAAACTAACAAATAAGTATAATATAGAAAAGTCAATTAAATAAAAAATGAGTATTTATTTCTTCTCGACTTTAACTTTTTTGAGGATTTTATTGTCTTTTTCATCCGTAGTCTCTTATTTAATGCTTTGACATATATATGATCTTGTAAGACGAACTGTACCTCTGATAATGTTTCAATATGATCACTCTGATAGATAATTTTTTATTATTATTTTAAAACAAGTGAGAGAATGTTATATATATATATATATATATATGATTCTAACTTGTGACCTTGAGGTTACAAATATTATAACCTTCCATCACATTATATGCTTTAATCCTCTCTTAATATAAATAAAAGCACATTATATGCTTTAATCCTCTCTTAAGATGAATATAAGTCAAGATTTACTATAAAAAGATGGACTTTAGCGACACACATTTTGAGGCATTTGATGAGTAACGTTGCGAAAATAATTTATTAAACTCATTTTCTAAATATAAATACATACGCCGCGCGAGATCACTCTCTCTCTCTCTCTCTCTCTCTCCACCGAAGCCCTATATCCCACGAAAACCCGTCTCTCCATCGACGTGGGATCTTCTCTCACCAAAACCAGTCACTCTACAAAACCCCTCTCTCCACCGAAGCCCTAGTTCCCACCCAAACCCCTCTCTCCATCTATCCATTGCTGCTATACGCGATTGGATTCCATCGTTCCATTGCCGCTGTTTGCGATCGAATCCCATCGTTTCGATCCATTGCTGTTGTTCGCGATTGGATTACATCGTTCCATTGCCGCTGTTTGCGATCGAATCCCATCGTTTCGATCCATTGCTGTTGTTCGCGATTGGATTACATCGTTCCATTGCCGCTGTTTGCGATCGAATCCCATCGTTCCATTGCCGCTGTTCAAAGGTAGATTGTCGATCTCGGAATACCGTTGAGATAGGTTTTTGATTTTAGAGCTAAGATCTCCAGACCTAGAATCTGTTGCATGTGGTTTGAAGCTTGTTAGCTTTATGCTTATTATAGTTTATTGCTGCAATTCATGTGATTTGTACCGTGAATTTATGGTTTTGCTCTAAGATTTGATCTAGGTTCTGTTTTTTTCTCTTAGATCTAGGGTTTTATTCTTAAAATGGGTTTATTTTTGTTATTTCTTCAATGCCGTTTGCAATTTTTGTAAAATTTAGTTCGAAATTTAGATTATTATAATCAGACACCAGAACAAGCATCATCAGTCCCAATTGTAGCAATCTAAAACAGAATAAAGAACTCTGAAATATCCATTAATAGACCGTGATTATGCCAAAGTCCACTATAAAAGATTGGATTTCATAAAAGGAAAAAATCAGTAAATATCAAAGGTGTTTTTAGCCATGTGGCATGTTTCCTATTGTATATCAAGCTTTAAAATCAAATACATACCTTGGCAATCATAGATTTATGCTTTGATAAAATAAAAAGCAAGCCTGCCTGGTTGCATTGCTTACACATTGAGAATAGGCTAGAGAGATTATATTTCATAAAACTTCAAATGAAAAGATTCAATGCGTACTATAGCAACATGATGTATCAGTGCAAAAGCAACATCAGAAATACAAAGATCACAAAACGAATGTTTTACCATTACAGTGAGAGAGAAATCAAAGGGTGTGCATTTTCTATTTTACCTCATATTGGATTTCAGGCATATACCGGTATAAAACTGGCCATGAAAAGCAAGCAAAAGTTCAAGGCGACTCTTAAATACTGACCGTTTGAACGAACTCCTCTAATACTGGAACAGTTTTTGGAAATCTTGAAGTGGATGGTAAAGGAACCAGTGATAAGCTGGGCACTTCCAATTACTAGATATGCTTCCTTTGTCAGATCTCTAATCCAGAGTGCAGGAGATTGTCTGTTGGGCTATCACTAAATGTTGAAGGATAACTGGCAGCTCTGTAATGTATTCTTGAGCGTATACTTTGTTCTCTTTGGGTGGTTTTATGCATCTTACCTAGACCCTTGATGACTGGATGAGACATCCAAGGCTTATTTACTTACCACAAAACAACTTTCTACTGCTAAATACAGTCTTGGTCACTTTATGGAAGTTATTAATTATGGTTTTAATGGAAGTACTGTTACTTGACTACTGTTCTATTTTTCTGTAGTGAGAATTTTCCTTAAAACCCCTTTCTATTACCTACATCTCTATGCTGATTTTTCTAAAGTCAAAATACTTCTTTGTGCCCCCTTTCCTCTCTCTAAAGTCAGAAGTGGATATTAGTTGCTGATAAAAGCTTGGCGCCCCATTCTATTTATTTTCTTCTAATTGACTTTTTAAGTTATTTTAAATGTGACTGTTAGCTATAATGTTAAGGGTACCTTTAGATTCACCCACCGATTTTTTGAGTTCAGCCATGCTGGAAACACATTGTCTGCTTTGAAGCAGACGATGGAGATCATTTTGTACCATCAGACAGTCAATTTCTAATTTCATGGGGCACACATCAGAAAAGTGACCTTCAATTCATGTGGAACTCATCACGCTCAAATCTGATTTTAAAGGTCACTTATATGGGATGTGTGCCACCTGAAATAAAAAAATTGACCGTCTGATTGCCCATGATCTCAAGATACATCATGTGCAAGATTGGGACGAAAAACGATTTCAATAGTATGATTTAATGCAATCAATGAGGTGTGGGTGAACTCAGATTCGGTGGGTAAGTTTAAATCTGCTCTAATGTTAATTACTTGGTTGGATTAAGCTTTCTACTTATGAATTAGTAACCATGTATTGTGCATCTTATTCTTGTGTATGCTTGGGATGAGATGATGGAAAACTAACATTTTTTCTCCTCTTCATTGAGATGCACTTCCTGGCATCATCTTACCGAAATGCAGATATTGAGTCGGTTTATATCGCGAAATGGATAGCAAGAAGTTCATCAGATCCTAGGTTCATACACTACAGTCTAAATTGAAAAGGCGAGATACTTGAGACTATACATATTAGGCTGATGAGATTTTAAGCTACGGGAGAATCATACTCAACTTTAAAGAGGATAATGGGGCCCTAAAGTTCTACTATGTTTTGAAACAGAGTACACACAACTTAGCCATAATATTTGGTGAGAATAATGATATTTACGGATCGTAAGTCTGAAATGCCTGATCTTAAAAGATAAATAAATAAACAAAGAAGTTGCCAGCATGATCTGGTTAGAGATCACAATACTTATCTGATACACCACCATCTCATCATTTCAGGCCTTTTTCTGTTTGATGTTTCTTGAAGATTCTTGTGTTTTTCAAGTAAATAGGCCTTCTTTGAAATTGTAGCTATGTTTTTTTTTTTTGATCAGTAATAAGCAATATATTGAAAACCAGCAAGGTGTTGAAAGACCAATACAAAGACATGAGCAAAAAAAGCACAACACAGACAAAAACAAGAAAAAACAAGAAAGAGCAAACAATAGCAGCCTATGACACCAATGGGCACCCCACTCTTAGCCCGGATCCCAGACAGTTGTATCTTCGCTAACACAAATGGAGCTGCTTGTGACCCAAAAAGTCATGAAATCCCTGACCGATTTTATAATCATCCCAACCGGCCTACATTTCTTCTCAAAGATTCGACTATTTCTCTCCAGCCATATGCTCCAACTTACTGCATAGAACGCCGACTATGTTTAGTGTAAAAAAGCCATATCCATGTCATAATTAAGTAACCAGGATCAAGATGTAGCATCTAAAGCATAAAAGGAGTTCTACTTTAAGGGTCCATAACTTTCTCTTTGTATAATGTTTGTGTTGCCATTGTTTAAGCAGGTATTTTTTGTTCTTTAAATATGATAGTGAAAGACTAGTTGTCTTTTTTTGCTCTTTTTTATGTTTCAGGCTGATATATGTTGCATGTGCTTTGAAACTTTGCAATGATTAATCGAACCGTCGTCTAACATTTAAATTACATTTTTACCATGGTACCACTTGATGAAAAGAAGCATCCACATTTGCAAAATGGTGTCACTGAATAATCTAGATTATGCTCTTGTTGGTTACCATATAGCTGCTCCATAAAAATCTAGTTACGCGGTAACATACATATGCTACTGTGAGTGAAAGAGGGCAACATAGTACATTGCATCCATCTCACTTATATCAAACCATACTAAAAAACAGGATATCAATCTTGAAATGGTAAGTGGAAGCAGAGTTTTAGAGCCCAAAATGGTCATAACTGGGGAGTTTATGAATTTAATAGCTGATTAAGTTCCCTTGTAATGATCAAGTGAGAAACTCCCTCTTCATGAGTTTTTCCTCAAAAAGATGCAGACATAGTTTACAAACATTAATATAGATATTGCTGGGTTCCCGTACAACCCTCATGGGCCTGAGGGGGCTCGCGCTCGAAACATTTTCCCAACACCTTAAAACATTGGGCTGTGCCTCTTCCATCACCAATTGATTTTGGTCGGAATGGTGGCTCGCTCAATAGGGTATAAGATCCTACAGATATGATATACACGCTGGAAATATCTATGCAGCAATAAATATGTATGACCTTAGAAGGTATGATCTTCAGACCTTATGCAACTGACCATTTTTTGTCTTCATATGGCACCCTCTGTATATATGTTGTTAGCTCTGACTCAACAAACTTTAAACTGCTGAGTAAAATATAATCAATAAACTGCTGAATTACAATCGACCTTATTAAAGCCAGGTCAGAACCTGACCCATTGAGACCCTACTGACTACAGTCCAAATCTGGTTGGGCTGTTGCAGTTTTTGATAGCATGGGCTCTTTTGTTTCTCCACCAGGCAAGTAGTATCTCAAATACGTTGGTTTGCCCTTTTGTTCATTACTTCGGCGACCATATCTCTTGCATTTAATTTTTCCTTTAAGCTCATCCTTTTCTTGATAACTATAACTTCTTTTAGTATGGATCAGTTATATATTTACCTTGTTTTTGTATCATGTTAGAAAAATATGTAATCGTGCACTAAATAATATATTATATTGCATTAGGTTACCCAACTAGGCATAACAATCTACATGTATATAAGATAGCTGAAGAATAGTGGTACAAGAAACGGAGGTTATGTTGGTGCCGAAATCAGAAATGCAATGCGTGTTTGTGCTGAAGCACGAGGAGCTATGATCACAACAGTCATTAATACCCTGTTACAGTTTTTGATGGCAAGGTTTCTTAGAGTGTTAGAATAGTCCCACATTGCCCAATATTTTGTGTATAGCTTTGGGGTTCTTCATCTCACTGGATTTCTCATGCTCATTTCTTAATTTATACCTACTATTTTACTCTTATCAAGTGATTAGATTCAAATGTGCTCCTTTATTTTCATGTACCCATTACCTTAACCTGATTTAAGATAAGTGTCTCATTTTGTCTACACTTATAGTAAGCAATAGAGCGACTTGGGTGCTCGAGTGATCATCTCTCTCTCTCTCTTTCTCTCTCTCTCTCTCTCTCCGATTTCATGTTCGTTTGTATTTCCCGCAGGTTGTCTCCTCGTCACCGTCCTTCATGGCTTCCCTTCTCGAATCTGGTTGATAGGTACCACTAATAGATTGACTAGATTCTACTATTACTCTTCTTCTCTTTATTTATTTTTTCCCCCTTTTTTGTTTATTTATTTATTGGCTTAATGTTGCTAGAGTTCTAGAACTGCAGGCTGATCAGATAGGATTTTGATTTTAGTCGTAGATTGGGAATTTTCATTTTACTTTTCTAAATAAATCTTTATGACCTTGATTGTAGTTAGATTTAGATTTATTGTTTTTTGTTTTTTTATTGTTAGACTGAGTATCAGTAATGACATGAATCTGAGATTATTCTATTTTGATTGGGATATCAGGCGCTCTAAATGCATAGATGCTACTTTGTATTGATTAGTTCTCAGTCTAAATAATGCACAAATAGGAAATTCTCTTCTCTTTCATTTTTATTTTGAGATGCATATTGTGAAAAGTGATCCTAGCTCACGCTGCTGATTCTTAGTAGTTGTTTTGTCAACCCTAATACAATTGCATTTATTGTTATTATTATTATTATTATTATTATTATTATTAAAATTTTAAATTTTGCTTCAACTGGTACTTATAAGACTTTTGGAATCAATATTTGTTATTTTATCTTCCTCTTGATGAGAAATGGACTTTTTATTGGAGACCTATATTACTAATATTCCTTTTTCTTTTGTTTGATATTTTATTCTTTACAGATAATGCAAGTGTCAATAGTAAATCCCAAGGGAGAGACGAAAGGTATGCCCCTGTTTAGAGCATATTTTAAAAGATTATCTGTGAAAGAAAGTCTTTTGAAAGCCGTAAATAATAATAATAATAAGTTATAGCTTTCAAAAGACTGGCTGCGGGAACCTTGGGTCTATCTGAGCCAGTGATCAGACTAGTAATCGTCTCATTTAATTGCAATTAGTTTTGATAATGTTTCTAATTTTGTGTGTTTGGTTGCAAGATCAATTGGGAAGGAATGTGCAGATTTGTATAGCGAATGTCATTGTTTAATTTTGAATTGTGGATTCCCTCTGGTTGAAGTTTTAAAACAATTTTGTTTGCAATATTTTTTTGGTAGATGGGTGTATAAGATTTAATTACTTTTAAGAATGACTTCAAATTCTAAGGCTTGTTTGAAACTTTTGGGTTTTACACCCACAAAGTAGTCTTTGTATTTTTTGAGACTTATGTCATGTATGGAAACACTATCTTTGTTACCTGATTTGATTGAAGGCCATCATCTAAATTTCTTAAGGAGAAAAATACTGGCTGTGTTTGGGTTAGCTCTTATAAGAGCAGAAGCAGCTCTTTGTCAAAGTAGATAAACTCTATTCTGGCAGATAGCAGACAGAGAGCAATTTTATTACTTAAAGCAGCTCTCCGTCAGAAATAAGGCAAAGACTTGTGTTACTAAATATGAAAGCAGTTCTCTGTGAGAGCCAAAGAGCAAAAGAGCTGCATTACCAAATGGGGGGTGAGTAAATTTCAGTTTTCACGGCGTTTTGGAAGTGTCACCATTGTAGGAATATTAGCGGCGTTTATATGAAATTATTAGTGGTGTTTTTGAATTGTCGCAGAACTATTAGCAGCGTTTATAAAACCCAAAATATGGAGTACCTTTTTGTAGCATTTTTTTCAGTGCCGCGATTGCAAAACTAATAGAGGCATTTCTGAAATGCTGCTAAAAACGCTCCCAATGCTTTCCCCAACATCTCAATTAGAGGCATTTGCGATAACACCGCTATTGAATTTGCGGTGTTTTGGTAGGCTTTAGTGGCATTTTAAAAATGCCGCCAATAGTCAAATTTTTTGTAGTGATTCTAGATAGTCACTCTTTTAGAAATTTTTGTAAATTTGAACAGTTTGATTTAATGAAATTTAATCCCTTTTAAGTTGTAAAGATAATAAATAGAGATGATTAATTGTTAATGACTCTAGGAAACTCACCCTTTTATATATATATATATATATATATATATATATAACAAAGGGAAAAATGTGCTTGGGTATATATATATATAACAAAGGGAAAAATGTGCTTGGGGTAGAGATTTCTCTCCACTCCCTCAATGAGCGGACACATGAGAAGTGTTTTTGTATTAACCCGGATTAGCTTTAGAAGGGTTTTTCTACTGACAGTGATAGCTACAGTAGGTCCAGGCTGTTAGTACCCCGGAGCTAGCAGCTCCAATCAATAAAAATGTTGGTTAAAAGGGAATCTTGACTTTCATAGCATCTAGCCAGCTCAAGCTGATTTAGGGTAGGTTTCAGCTTAAATAAAAACCCAAGCCCAAAATAGTAGAGTTCGTATCCGAGGATAATTTTTAGGGTGCAAATAATTAAGTCGGCAAAATCCAGGCCTAAACCCGTTTCAGCCATCCCGATTATATTAAGGGAAAGGCTGGGTTGGCCCAAATTTAGCCCAGCCCAAACCCAGGTTGGCTCAAGCTTGGGTTTAAACAAAAAGCCCAAGCCTAAAAGCACTAGAGCTTAGCCAGCCCAATTTTGTATCCGGACCAGGTTTGGGCTTAATTTTAAGGAAAAAATAATCAGGCACATCAAAATTCCGGCCCATCACAGCCCGTTGACAGTCCTAATAAGAAATGAGACATGTTTGGAAAATTATATTTCCGTAGTCGTATACTTCAGAAGATTTCATATTCATCATAAGCACAAAAAAAAACAAAAGATTTCATATTAACATCAAACAAAAATGACGAAAAAGCTTACCAAATAGACTGAAGGGTACCTATATGAGCAGCCACCAAAATTCTGAAAGCACCCACCTGTCAAATGATCTATTGGTGCGGCTGGGTGGGTTCTCTCAGAGTTTAATTTGGTGGGTGCTATTCGGATAGGGATCCCGACCTTGGGCTATATGTGATTGCGGACGCTATATGTCATGACATTTTTTGCGTGGGGACCTAAGCCCATGTCATAAACAAAACCAGAGAAGAGACATAAGCCCAAAACCGAACAATATTATAGCATGTGGGTCTAGATAGTCACACAATAATTGAAGAAAGAAATTCTTTGATAATTGTAGAGAAAAGAAATTTTTTGATGCGTGAAGAGAAAACCAAGATAAGTGTACACCAGCTGCTATACACATCTATCTGATACCATATTCAACCATCTCAAAGGGATTTTGGTGGTATAAGATTTATGTATATAGCAACTGTTATGCACTTAATGTATATGGGCTTTTGCTTAAAACCAAAAAGAGACTTGTGAAGACAACTACTTTATTATTAGGCCATTCTAAGCTACTGGAGATCCTTCTTCTCCAAAAAAAAAAAAAGACGACAGTGGAGATCCTGAAAACCCCAAATGCAACATCTTTGACTCAGATTCTAAACTAAGGGATCTAAGTTCCTTTATATATAGTAGAAAAACCATGTACAAAATTGACTACTATTCCCACTCACTCCCTCTCCCCTGCTTATTTTATGGCAATAAAAAAATATGATGATTTTCTCGAGTTACCAGAAGAATCATAGGGCATGGTAACTAATAAGCTATCCTCGAGTTCAAAATTTCAAATTACCAAAGCAGGAGTGGCACCCTAAGTAGAACTGTGCATCTAGGAGTCTACCTCGAAATGCCAAGAAGCACTCAAAATTCACTGCCATGCGCAAGAAACAACCAAAGCTTTATTCATCCAACCGAGATAAAGAACCCCGTCTCTTTCTTCGAGTGTAAAATTCTGGCAGTAATTCTCCAACAGAGTTTTAATGGTGGAATTCACAAACGAGCTCAGCGGATAAGGACTAAACCCAGCCATCTTAAACCGTGACCGCCATTTCCCAATAGCCTCATGTCGTTCCACTCTCTCCGGACCTTCACAAGCAATAATGTTAACTATTTCACGAGCCAAACAATGCTGTTCTACATTAATACGTACCTTATCCTCCCTCGAGAGAGTCACATCTAGCGATTCGAAAATGGCATTATAATAATTAAGAGCCTCGATAAACCTCTGAACGAAAGGGGCAGTATTAGTGTTAGACTCATGCTCTACCAAAGTCACCACCTTTGGCGACAAGCTTTTTACCAATCTCAAAAGCCGGTCCCGGTGATTCACAGTGCTTACACTCTCGTCAGGCATATGGTGCAACTGAAATGCAAAATTTACAGCAACGGCTTCCCCAGGCCGAACCCCGAGATGTTTGGCTTCAATTTCACAACCTGGCACAGCTGCAGCATGAAACTCGAAAGGCACATTGCAGGATTCCGCAAGCCTCGATAATCTCCGCCCCACAATTTGAAGTCCTCCACCGCGAGCGTACGTTGAAATTGAATCATCGATACCTGTTATGCGTATGTGTGGGGGCCCACCAGGCCTCGTTGAAAGAGCCTGGATCAGTGGTGGCCATTGACTTCCCTGTGCAATTTGGAAGTCAATGATGTGGACTCTATTTTCATCCTTCAAAGCTTCTGCAATTGCTCCGTTTGCCGACATGTAACCAAATTTAAAGTAAGGGCAGACCTCATAAAGAACATGCATGTAAGAGAGTAGTTCGGAACTCGCTGGCTCTTTGCATCTCAGTGATTTGTATATTCTACTACCCGAGGAAGCCAGCCTTGCAACTAGGCCTTCCAACATGTATGCCCCCAACCTCTGAATGGGCTCCCCTGAGACTGACACTAATTTCCTCAGTTCAGCCATTAACCATTCTGCCGTCGATTTATCTTGATCCGCTATTGCCCTAGCACAAGCAATGAGTACCTGTTTCACATCCCCATTAGATATATCCATAACTTGTTTCCATTTCTCAAGATCAAACAACTGGCCTTGGAATGTGCTGGCAAAGTTGTCGACAACGGTATCTGAATCGGGTCCCAGCATTACAGTTTCCAACTCTCTTAACTTGTGCTTCATATCATTTACATCGTCCGTTATGCAGGAACAACTCGCAGGAGATCCGTATGTGTCATCGGGTGAGTAACGTGGCTCAGAGAGGTATGAACGGCAATCTTGTTGTGATATTGGACTTGGCCCACTTGGCGATAAACTGGGATTAGAAGAGGAATTGTGTACAGTGCAACGACCGGTTCCCAGCGACGACTCTAGGGTTGGAAGAGGAGGGGATTTCCACGTATTATCTGCAAAGAGTTGGTCCAGAGTTTGAAATTTTTGAGGGAAGAAATAGGACTCCACCTCTTGCAAAGGGAACCCATTGTGATTGTAGTGCAAACTATGTGACCCATCGGAACTCCTGTATACCTTAGAAGCTTGCATTGATGGACCGTCCACAAAATTGGTTTACGCTAGAACTTGAAACCAGATCAAAATGGAGTTGTCAGGAAGAAGCACTATTGTCACATGCTCCGGGGATTTTGATGGATTTTATAAAGATGTATGATAAAGTAGGAGTTGATACAGAGATTCTGGATACTGATTTCACTTCCATGAAGAAATGGTGAGGATAGGTCAACCTCTTCTGTTTCACGGATAAGGATAGGTCAAAAATTGATACGATCTGCAGAAAATATTGAACCATTAAGTGCCTTGAAGACGATGCCAAAAGAGGTCATAAAGAATAAAAGCACAAAGTGACATGGGGCAGAAATATAACCTAGTGATAGTTGGGCAGCGAAAAATTGCCATGAACAGTTTACAAATGAAAACATCTATTTAACAATGGAATTATAATTTCCCCATATCTTCTATCACACCAAATAACAATATTTAGAGGATGGAAAAAGGAAAAAATAATAAAAATCCTCTGGATCCACAATACGAGGAATGCTTGACATAAATATATGATATAGTAGGTGACGAGAGTCAGGCACGCCTCTCCCGATTTTAGCAGTTTTATTTCCAGGAATCTAATTCCCTCTCTAAAATAAGAATTATTTCCCCACATGGTTTTTCCAAAATATGTTTACTTTGACAGAATTTTAGATGTCGAAAACAGAAAAGTCAAGGTAAATTACAAATAAAGGACAAGCAGAGCCCACAAGTGTGTAAAATAAAAAGATTTTACAAGTTATTCCCCTGAAGAAGAATAACCATAAGATATTTATTACAAGTTGAAACATGATTCCTACTGACGGTTTATTTTAAGCAACCATTTTGCCTTGGCCAGCAGTTACTGCAGATATTAGGATATGCTCCTTCCACAAGAACCAAACTGAAAAATCAGCTACCCATGGTCAAAATTATAGATCAATAACATATTTCGTAAAGAAATACGAAAAGAATATCAGTGACAAGGTGTTGCATCCTGACCATGGATCAAAATTTCGTCCGACACCAATACGTATCAGACGATACATATCGGTATCGGTGGTGAACGATACAGTACATTGAATGTACCGTATCGGTCATTACTATGTAAAGTACCGAACGATACATTCAATGTATCATCCAGTATGCACCGATACCGATACGTATCGTCCGATACGTACCGGTTTTGGGCTCGGACGATACGTACCGGTTTTCCGGCATTTTGATCCATGATCCTGACTGTGATACTAAACTAAGCAAAGGAAAAGAATCCATAAAAGGGATAATTAATATGAACAAAAAATAAAATTGATCAAGCAAAATAGAAACTAATATTTCTTAGTGATTCAAATCTCCTAAGTTTGATTTGAAATAAAATTTGGGTCCTAAAAATGTCAAAACCTAGGAAAATGACCAGGTTGCAATATTGTCAACCTTCCATTGTGCTACGGCCCAACCCATGGGTCTATGGCATATTAGCACGCCCACAAAGACAAAGTAGGAAACATAGTATTCTTAACATCATACCATTTTTATCTGCATGCATGAAGGCATTTTGGTCAATAGACTACTATTGTACTTTGATTTATTTGAGGTTCAAACAAAGGATCAAAATATCGGTTTCGTTTTCGGTTTCGGTCATGGATCAAAATATCAGTTTCGTTTTCAGTTTTGGGCATGACCGAAACCAAAAATTTGAACCGAAATTTCGGCCGAAAATTTCCCCTCGATACATATTTTGACCGAAATTTCGGTTCAAGTTTTCGTTTCAGTGGGGACAGAAACTGATACATTTCGGCCGATAATTTGAATTATCGGCCGAAATTTTGAACCATGGTTCAGACTGCACAAAGAAATAATTTTCACCTAGCCCGCCAACTCTTTAGTTTATGCAAAATTTACCACTTCAGATAATTCACACCAAACTCCTTAGGTGCCTAGTCTGTTTCTCCAAGTTATCTAGCAACCATGGGATAGATTCACAAGGTAAAAAGAACCCAATTTTTATTTTTTATATATATATATATATATATATATATATATATATATATATATATATATATATATATATATATATATATATATAATTTGGTACACTAAATCAGACATTCCAATAGGCTGCATGAAGCTTCCTTGGCCCTTCCACGGAATCGACGGTCGTCTCCTCCACTAGACACAGAGAAAGGAAAGTTGTGTGCTTAGAATCATTGGTTTGCATTGTTGTTCTATGCAATAACCACTTGGCAGAAATCCATAGGATGGGTTACTACCATAATTATGGGATAAGCATTTCCCCTCACAAATATCTACACTCTTTCATTCCCTTTTACTGCAAATGGAGACATTATCATATTGTTTTCCTGCATATTTTTCAGTCTGGAAACAATGGACGGTACTGTAACCATACCATACAAAGAAGCTCTAGCACATTTTCCTGACACAGCTGCTACATCTTCTTACTCCATGATTCACATCGTCTATGTCCCCAGCTTATAAAATGAGATTATAGATGGTAAGTCATTTTTGTTCCCATGAGAATCGTCTCCGAGGGTAACTCTTAGGGCCAGTTTGGTGAAACATATGAATTAGATTAGATAAATGGTGCTTCCACTGAGTGATTAAATTAGACAAATGGTTCTGCCACTGAGTTAAAATATCTAATTAGATTATATAAGTCATGATCACCCTCGTTTCAAGTCCTACTTGAAATGACAGTGATCATGATGAAGAGGAAATTGTTCATTATCAATAGCAGGGACTAGCCTTACATTGGTTATTTTTTCCTCAGTAGCAGCACCATTTACTTAATACAATTAAATTTTCTTTCTAAACTGGCACTTAGCAAGCACCCTACAACTACATCACATCAGGATATATGTTAAACTCATTGCTCAGCCCCAGAACTTAGATGAGTAACCAAATACTCTGTTTTCAAAAACTAGGCCAAGATTATATGGAATTTTTTGAATGGAAATTCTAGCTAACCAATTTCCGAGTTGTTTCAGAGTTCTTAAACATTGCTATGTAACAACAAAGACAACTTCTAAATGTATATTCAGAAACATCAAACTAATCTGCACAAGCCAGGTGCAATTATTTGATTGCTTAACTATGATAAAAAAATCGAGTAACGTTACAAACCAGTTAGCCCATAAGAGTACTTATGAACAGTCATCTGTAAATCATAATTTAAACTCTATCGGCAGTTTCATGTTTGTTCCTAAAGCATCAGTCGGGCACCAAATGAAAGATGTCTATAGTGTTGCAGAAATTTTAGTTCTCTTCTCCAAGTAAATAGTTTAGACTCTAAGGTTGTGTTTGACATAGCTCTCTGTTAGCTCCCTGCCTGAGCAGGGTTTACCTGCTTTAGAAGGTTCCCTTTCTCTTTGTTAAATCCTTGCTATCTACTTTAGCAGGTCCCCCTTCTCCTTGCTAACTCCCTCCAGGGAAGGATTTACCTTGCTCTCTGCTCACTCCTTGCCAGAGCAGATTTTATTTGCTCTGGCAGGGAGTTAGCAGAGAGAGCAGGGAGGTAGCTGCTAGAGCAGGTAAATCCTGTTTGGCAGGGAGTTAGCAAGGAGGAGGGCCTATTAAAGCAACTATATCCAGCTTTGGCAAGGAGCTGACAAAGAGCTATGCCAAACACAGCCTAAGTAAACAAATAATTTATGCAACAAAAAGCTATACAACAAACACATACAATATTGAACAATTTGACAAGTACAGATATCTATCACAGAATCACCAATATCTACAAATTTGATCCTGCAAATCTACTTAAGAATTTGTACCTGCTATGGTACCTTGAGATCTATGGTAGATACAAGTTCCTAGAACCTAAAATCAGAAAACCCTATAAAGCATTTTTCTATACTCATTGCTAAGTCATCTAAGCCCTACATCTTTTTTTATGAGTAAGTAGGGATCGAACCTGCGACCTTGAGGTTGCAATATGTCAACGTTCTATTGTGCTACAGGCTCAAGACCTCTAAGTCACGGTTTTGTCCTGCAGCAAATTTCAGCTTACTTATTAGAAAAAAAAAAAAAAAAAAAAACATGTAGCAAAAACACTATAATACTCCTAATAGATACCATAGCTCAAAAATAAATACTCTCTAAGACTAGATATTCCATTTTTTTTTTTAATAGAACTTCTAATTGCATCACTGGTGGGGACATCACGCAATTAGAGCCTTCCATGTATTAAAATCCTCTAATGAATCCACAAGGAACAACTCATCCAAAAAAAACCATTAAAATTCTAGGATAAAGACCATTTCAACTAGCTGCTAAGATTCAGGACAGACCTTAAATGGGCTATTTTGAATCAGGCGAAAAAGTAACATCCTGTCCCTTAGCTGCCCTAAACTTAGGCTCAAATAAACCCAACCCAAGATAGCATAAAAGGATCAGAACTCGAAGGATTGGGTTAGGCCCGAATGCACAATGTTACAACAGTAAGGCCCGGGCCAGCCCACCAGACCAGACACCTAAGCCCGGTCATTGCAGACCAGGACCCATGACCCATTGGATCAACTTAACCTACACAATTCGCGATGAAATTAATCACCCAACCATAATAAAAACACTGCTATACAAATTAAAATAGTACATTTCAGAACAACTTTTATGTCTAAAGCAATAGCAATGTCTTCAAGAATTGCTCCTAACCCATTCCACAAAACACTAAATCTACAAAGCACAAAATGCTAGCAAAACATATAAATTTAGGGGGAAATGGTCTTTCCAAACGGTTGAACCATACATCATACTGAACCTGATAAGAAATCCAACAGGCATAATTCAATCTCACAAAACCGGCTTGTAAGGTGAGGTTTGCCCAAGATATAAATAGCCCAAGAAGGGTTAGCCCACAGCTGATGTGGGACAAATCCAACACACCCCCGCACGTGTTGGCGAGATTGAGCCAAATCACGCGGACAAGAAATGGGGAACGGCTCTGATACCATGATAAGAAATCCAACGGGCCTAACCCAACCTCAGGAAACGGGCTTGTAAAGTGAGGTTTGCCCAAGATATAAAGAGCCCAAGAAGGGCCAACCCACAGCCGATGTGGGACAAATCCAACACGCCCCCGCACGTGTTGGCGAGATTGAGCCAAATCACGTGGACAAGAAATGAGTGACGTCGGGAGAAAGAATGGCTTTGATACCATGATAAGAAATCCAACTGGCCTAGCTCAACCTCACAAAACCGGCTTGCAAGCTGAGGTTTGCCCAAGAAGGGTTAGCCCACAGCCGATGTGGGACAAATCCAACATAACCAATTTAGAATCCTTTGATAAGAGTTGAGATGGAAAGTATTTTCACTTCAAACTATGAAAATGAAAGTAGTAAAAGTCTAGATTCCCTAGTGTCCAAGGGTTTTGACGCATGTGGAACCTAACCATTGCCCTAAATTTTAGAAAGATAAATGCAATCTTTGTGACTAAAAATTCTGGCAATTTACAAACACCAAGGGCACATGTCAATATGTCACCCACATCCAAGAAGGGTTCTGCCTCTGTTTCCATCGCCCACCAGAATTTACAGCTAGACTCGAATTTAGACCTTTTATTGCAGACATTGAATGATTTAGATGTTTTTGTTTTTCATACGTTTTTTTACAAGGACAGAAGGTATTGTTATTGCATCTAAGCCGTCTAATCCAAAAAATAACTAGTGTTAGACATAGGAATTTATTTTTTTGATAAGGGCTATCCAGCCCCTTAGAGCACCCGACTAAGTCCCCGGGAACGTGCAACACTCGCACATCACACATCACACGTACCAGTCCGTAGAGATATATCCCTGCCAGTGTCCAACAAGGGGTCAGCTTTGAACTCAGAACCTCCGCTTCTTGAGGGTCCTGCCCACTGCACAAATCCCCGTTGGTTGTTAGACATGAAAATCTAGCTCAGCAATATTCTCCAGCGGATCACACCTTGCCTCCTTCTGTCCAATACATTGGATAATACCATTACGAAAAATATATGCATTTGATAAGGGACCCTTCAATCCAAATTATCCCTTACTACGCATGGATGCATAAAAACAAATTTTAAAATAATATTAATTGCAAAATGGTTTCGCGTAGATTACAAATGTTTACAAAATGTTACTTATTTTGTTAAAAACATATTAAATTAATTGAGTTAACTATGGAGAAAAAATTAAATTAAATATCTTTGTAAGCTTTTATATGATTTTATGATTTTTTTTTTCTTGGCAAAAAATGTGGGTCTCCAAATCATCCTTAGTCTGAGATCAAACTTCTAAACGTAAATGACAACTAAACCATCAAAAATCTATTTTGAGAGCAATCTCAACTCCTAAATTAAGCTTCTAAAAAAATTAAAGAAAAAAATCAGTAACTACAGTAACCCATTTGAGACACTATTAAGCTGATACGAAAACAATAATCTTAAACTTCAAACAGAGCCAAATGAATTCACAAACAAATCACGCAGCCAAAACGCTGCCTTTTCAGCTCAAACTAGCCCAAATTCCCATAAAAAAAATTCGCGTAATTTACTAAAAAAAGCAAAGAATCTGGCTTCAGGAACAAAACCCATATAAACAAATCATGAAAATAACAAATTTTAGAAGAACAACATCAAAATTTTGTCTTGAAAGCAATTGCAAGTCAGAAATTAAACTTGTCAAGTCATAAATTAAGCTTCTAACAAAAAGAACAATAGTAAAATCAGTAAAC
The DNA here is from genome assembly GCA_021018995.1 of Chloranthus sessilifolius. Taxonomy (NCBI): domain Eukaryota; kingdom Viridiplantae; phylum Streptophyta; class Magnoliopsida; order Chloranthales; family Chloranthaceae; genus Chloranthus; species Chloranthus sessilifolius. The sequence continues at coordinate 2,434,090 of JAJIZI010000016.1, read as the reverse complement.
CATCGATTTGAGAAACTATAAAACTGAAACAAAACCCAATATTTCCGGCCTTCAAAGAAACTCTCGATGAATTTAAAACCAAATAATGACCCAAAATCCTCTGCCTTTTTGGCTCAAAACAAATCCATTTCTACCCAGAGAAGTTCAGGAAAGTTATTAAAAACACAATCAATCTTGTTTCGGGAACAAAACCCAGATAAAAAAACTTGAAATCAATGAAGTTAGAAGGTAATTTCTCCATTTCAATCTAAAAGGTCGTGTTCATACCTGAGAGAGCTCTCACTCTCAAATATCAGTCCCTAGCTTCAAATAGCCTCCTTGGTAATTTCACCCGGGCATAATTACTTATAGGGAGGCTCTACAAACAACGCCCTCACTTTTGCTGGAAACTACATTATCTACCACTGGAGAATCATTTCAAATTTGCAATGCCAATCCTTTCGTTACCTTTCGTAGTAATTTCGATACTTTGGGAATGAGGTCCTTCGGTTACATTTCGAATTAATTTCGATACCTTTGATAAAAACTGGGGTAAAGTTTCAAAATTTAAAAATATATAAAAAATATATTTAATATATAAAAAAAACATCACTACAATATATATTAAATTACTAATATATTAATATATTAATATATATATATATATATATATATATATATATATATATATATCAAAATTTCTGAAATTTCGCTGAAAAATATCAAAATTATCGAAAAATATTGAAATTTTCATTGGACCTCCTTTTTGGTGAATTTCGTTAAATTTCGACGAAATTTATAACTATGAACCGCACTACTCCGCACCATATTTGGATTAAATGACAAAAATACCTTTCCTAATAATTTTATTTCATGTGACACATTTCAAAAAATAAATACCACCATAAGTGTACTTCAAATGTGATTCTTTGACCAGTATGGAGGGACTAAAAACGTTGAAACACTAAAAAATCCCAAGTTGAGGAGGATGTACAAATCTTCCCTAACACTTCTCTCTACACTCCATATATATATATATATATATATATATATATATATTCCTGCCCAAAGTATTTTATTTGGTTTGGGTTCCATCCATGCATGAATATGCTTTGACATGGCCTTAAATGGAGGGTATTTCCTTTCAAAAACAAAATGGAGGGTATTTTAAGGTACTAAATACTAATAATAATAATTTAAAGAGTACCTTTAAATCCACTCACCAAATCTTTGAATTCACCAACCTTAAGATACATTGATTGCATTAAATTAGACAATGGAGATTGTTTATCGTCTTAATAGTTCACACGATAAAATCTTGAGATCATGGGTGTGTATACCATCAAGCGGTTCAATTTTTTATTACATATGATACACGCCCAAAAAAATGACCTTAAAATCAATTTTTAGCGAGCATATGCTATGAAGGTCGCTTTTATGAGATGTGTGTCATGTGAAATAAAATAATAATCATCTAATGGTACACTCATGATCCATTGTGTGAAAGATTGGGAAGATAAATGATTTTCATCATCTGATTCAACGCAAGCAATGCGTTTCAGCATGGATGAACTCAAAGATTCGGTAGGTGGATTTAAAGATACTCTAACTTAAAAGAAATGGCACTAGGAGCTATAAAACTAAGGCTGCACTTAGATTAGCTCTTTCGAGTAAAGAGCAGCTCTTTCCAAACTATTTTCATGTTGGTTAACACAGCTCCCTGCCTCATTTGTTATGACATGAGCTATTTTAAGTGTTAAAACAACTCTATGCCCGCTCTTCATTAGATAGAGAGAGAGTTGCTCCTTGGGCTCTTATAAGAGCTAACCCGAACACCTTCATTTGGTTTTATAATGTCCAGGGTTATTTAGGTATTTTCAAGTTTATATGGCTAAAATAAACAACACGTGCAATGCGCTAAAGACCTTAGACCCTCATGGTTCCAATTTAATAAGAAACTGGAAGGCTTTCATGACGTGGAAATTAGTGCTCTCCACTTCATCTCCTCCAACTTTCTTTGTACTTTTACCGTTTTCGTTCTACATTCCCGAAAACACCCTGGATTCTCTTGTCAAATCACAAAATTACCAGAATGGCAATAATGCCGCCATTTGCAGTCACGCTCACGCTAGTTGTAGTTTGTTCAAATGTTCAAAAAGGAGCTAATCCATAACAGAGGTTGATCATATACATCTACCACCGCTCACTGCGTGGCACTTCTATGATCTTAATCACACGGCGCTGATGTGTTTTCTTATGATATCTTAGGATGAATCCACGTGGCATCAAAATATTACCACTTGGTTGGAATTGATGACCCACTCACCAACTTCGGCTACACTGTCTATATCTATAATTATATAATGTCCATTTTATCTTTCTAGTTCCAAGTTCAAAGGTTTATTATATTAAGTAACAAAGAGGGAGCAGCTTTATCTTTTTATCTTGTGCCGACCATTTCATAAATATGTTTTGGAATCATGTGAAATAACACAAAACAGAGGGATTCTTGTTGCTTCCTGCCTACTCAAAAGCGAAACATCGTTGTCGACCACAGCCCTTATTTTGGAGACAATCTAAACTGCACATGAGGCTTATTGGTATATATATATGTTTTTGATATCATTGGCATCTCTAATCTAATTCGAAACTAATTAATCACTAACAGGTTTTTGTCTAAATGTAGTACCAAGGTTACATAAATCAACTACTTTTGTGTTTATTGAGGTGTGACTGCATGAACTTCTAGAGATTAGAAATATTCCTCTCAACAAAGCCTTTAATAATATAAATGCCTAAATCGGTTTGTAAATGGTTCTTTTTAGGCACCTAAATCCTCAAATTGAAATAAATTTCTCTCGATTGGTGTGTGTGGTTCCCATTAAGGCCCCTGTCTGGTGGAGAGTCAAAGGCAGCACCATGTCAAAGGTTGTGTTTGGCATTGATCTTTGGAAGAGTATAAATGAGCAGTTGATGTTGCTCTTTGTTATTGCAAATGAATATGGGTCGAAAGGGAAGGATTGGAGGAAGAAAAAAATTTAAAGAGCAGCCTCCCTTTTATCTTCATCCTATCTCTCTCTCTCTCCCCTTATTTATTTGCAGTAACAATAAGCAGATGCTGCTCTTTTCTACTCACCTAAAAAGCAATGCCAAATATAGCTAAAGACACTGTTTGGTTAAAAGCGGCAAAAACCAATTGCCAACTGTTGCTTTTGGAAGAACTTGTTTTAAGTAACAGTCAAAAGTACAAGGCCTAAATATAGGGCTCAGGGGCTCCTCCAAATTCCAAAATGATTCTCAAATACTTGGTATTAGGTACCCAATGCGATCACTTCTAGACTAGAAGTTCTAGTAGTGCTTAGCTCAATCTCCCTCCACTATGTCATATAAAGATATCAATGAAAGATCAAAACCGTACTTACACTTATTTGTATGCTGATAAATAATTGTGCAACGCTCTAGATTCGATAAGAGAAATTGACCAAGGTTAAAAATTTTGGATTTCGTTTCAGTTTTGGGCTGGACTGAAATCGAAATTTTGAACCGAAATTTCAGCCGAAAACTTCATTTACGTATAGTCTGAAACCGAAAATTTGAATTTTCGGTTTCGTTTCAGTCTGGACCGAAACCGAATTTTGATCCATGAGATTGACTCACTGATATCTAGTATGAACTCATTTCTTTTTCTTTTTTTCTTTTTTTTTCAGTAAATAGAGAACTCATATTGCAAAAGATCAGCGAGAAGCTGAGAGGAAGTACAAACAAGCTGAGGTCGATAGGCAAACAAACAAACAGAAAATAAAAAGCAACAGAGAATAGCAAAACAGGCACAAGAATAGGAATGAGCAAGCTAATTCCAGAAGTCCTCACATCCCTGCCCCTCATGTTTATCCAGGTGACCCAAAGACACATGCAGTCCTTGATCGATTTTAGGATAATCCCGGTAGAGCGCCGAACACGGTTGAAAATTTGATTGTTTCTCTCAAGCCAAATGCACCAAATGATCGCATAGGCTCCCACCCTCCAGAAAGCGCCGTGAGGCCCATCCCACTTACGCCCGATCCAATTAACCAGAAGACGAGGGAGCGAATCCGAGAAGACCCAGCAGAGATTGAATGATCGTAAAACAGTGTTCCAAATTTCAGACGCCACCTGACAGTGAATGAGGAGGTGGGGGATCGATTCCTCCGAGGAAAGAAACATGGGGCAGCGATTAGGAATGTGTTTACCCCTAATGATGAGCTGATCAATGGTCAAGATTTTCCCTCTAATCGCAGACCATACAAAAAACTGCACCTTAGGAGAAATCGGCACCTTCCAAATGAAGTTCCAATCAGCCACGATCAGCAGCTGGCGAGAGAGAGTATGGTAAAAAGACTTGACCGAAAAGACCCCCTTTTTGCTTGGCAGCTAGAGCCTTACATCAATACGCTGCTGATTTCTAAATGCCCTGTTGAGAGAGATTAGTAACCGTTGGAAGTGGTGAGCCTCGTTGTCCCGAATGGCTCTCCTCGTACTTAAGTCCCACACCTGGCCACCTCCCCCCCCCTAGAAAAGAGGGCCTCAATAAGACCTCGTGGCTGAGATGATAATGAATAAATAAAAGGGAATCTCTCATTCAACGGGTAAAAATCGAGCCAAGGATCCTCCCAGAATAAAATCCGCCTCCCGTCCCCCCCAACTGAATCGGACCCACTTGGAGAAAGTCGGCCAAACTGAACTAATTCTTTTCCACCAAGCAGAGACCCGACCATTCTTCCTGATTTTGACACCCCAATCTCCTGACATCGACCCATATTTCTCGCGAATAATCGAAACCCAAAGTCTTCCTCTATCTTGATTGCAGCTGGCTCGCCACAATCACTTACCGAGAAGAGCGAGGTTTACAAGGTGAAGGTTTCGAAAACTCAGCCCTCCGAAATGCTTAGACATCAAGCAGATCTCCCAAGCCACCAAATGATATTTTCTGTCAGGACCTAAACCTTCCCACAAAAAATTCTGATGCATTCTCTCTAGCGCATTAATCACCCCCATCGGGCATTTAAAAACTGACATTAAAAAAATAGGGAGGTTGGACAACACTAAATTGAAGAGTTGAAGACGTCCCCCACTGCTAAGAAGCTTCCCTTTCCAGCCTGCCAATTTCCTTTCGAACCGTTGCACAACCAAGTCCCACTCCCCAACCTTAGGTTTGCCAACACCAAGAGGGAGGCCTAAATATGTAATGGGGAGGGGAGCTGCCACACACTCACTCTTTGCCACCAATAAGGTCATCTGTGAGGGGTCAAGACCGATGCCGGAACCGACGACTTGATGCGATTAACCTTTTGACCAAAAACTACCTCATAGATCGCTAGAATGTTAGCCATAGCAGAAATTTCTCCCGGCTCCCCCTTACCAAATAAGATAGTGTCATTCACGTACTAAAGGTGAGTGACCGCATCATTGCCCCTAACAACCGAAATTCCTAAAATCCGGCTCATCACCTGTGATCTGGATAAAATGGCACCCAAGGCCTCCCCAATCATGTTAAACAGGAAAGGGGAGAGGGGATCTCCCTGTCTAAGACCTCTAGAACTTTTGAAATACTCAGCCAGAGAATCATTAACGAGGACCGAGAACATAGCATTTTATTAGCGACTACATATAAAACATGTCTTCTAAAAAAACTTCAAAACACTTGGGAAAATTATAAATAGTAGGCAATTTTTAATAGATAAATTTGCAGACGGCTTATGTGGTGCAGCATAATTATCGCTGCAGTGCTTAGGCCCCACTATGTGTGCAACTAGTCATATCACATCACATAAGCTGCCTACAAAATTATTTATCAAAAATTGTCCATTATATAATAGTGTCCAAATATTTAATCACTGAGATAAGTGCCACATGGCCTCCAAATTAGATCATGGACCGGTGAATTAGCATATTATTCCCGTGTTCATTTACCCATGGGAAAAAGTCTAGGATGCATCCTAATTTATCATTCCCCATTATCAAATAAAGTACTTTTGATGTTAGAATATTGCAATCTCTCGTAGTGATATATTCCCCCTTATTAAATTCTTTCCTTTATTCATCAACTTAGTAAAAGAATAAAAAGAATAAAGAACAACATGGGCTTACTCTATCTTATGAAACACATATTTATTAGATTCATAAATGTGATGTTTATAGCTCCGAGATTTGGCCGACACAAACGTCAAGGGTATCTAGTGGACGGTGGGAGTTTGTGGTTAAGGCACATAAAATTTAGGCAAATATGTGGCCGTCGTAGCCACAAATTTATACAAGTCACAAACGTCAAACAAATAGTATATTATGTATGAGTCTAATATAAGCGGCATGAGAGCCAGCTCACTTGGTACCCTGGTCACCTTTTAGGATGTGTACCATGTGAAATTAGCATACCTACCATTTGATAGATGCGTTATGATCTAAAACTCTTTAGTGTAAATTAGTGGGATGAAAAATAAACTTCATCATTTAATTTAATGTTACCAATAAATAGAAAATTCAAGACTTGCCTGATTAATCGGCAATGTAATCGGATGAGAAAATATGGAAGATCTTTGAAGAATTTTTCAAAAATTCAAAGACTTTTGTCACTATGATACTAAGAGCTTCGGGAGTTGGATACCACACCTAATACTAGGGAGGCAACCCTAGGTAGAAAGAGAGTTTTCAAGTCATCATATATGTTTTCAAGGGTTTTAAAACAGGTTGTACCTACATATAGTTTATGTAAATATATACATCTTACAACAAATCCTTGTATCTTTATAATATTTGGAGTGTAGTCTACCAAAGTTAGTGCACAAATGACAAAAATGCCTATTACGAAGTTTGACTTTTTGGGATCCTTCTGTTTTTTCAGAGTAACCATGATCAAGATATTCAAAGAACGGGGCCATTTCATACTTTTGTCTTCATCTACGCATTTGAGCTTTTATTTTATGAGTTGGTATTAGGTGGTGGGACCAACCACATTACAAGCGTGGCAACCATAGTCATTAATACAGATATCCCAAAACATGGCTATTTGACCGAGGACCTATAATGAGTTTTAAAGCGACTAGCGGCAACGGCCCAGATTTGAGAAGAAGAAAAAGCGATCCGATTGGATGATTAGAATCATCCAATCAGCATTCTTATCCACGCAATGGTCCACACGTGCACATTCAGATTGATCACCACGTGAGCCATGTGTATTAACACTATTGGATAGGCGGCCCGAGCAATAAAGCCAGTGCACAGTCTAAAGCACCTAATACCAACACCACCATCTACATAAGGAAGCCTAATGAGTAATGACACATCCAAGAAACTGCTTGGAAGGTGCGTTTTAGGATTTCAAGGAGCATGACGTTAGTAGAAGTCGTAGTCAAAAGTCAAAGAATTCTTCCAGTCAACATTCAGGTCGGCAGAGAGCATTGATCGTGTGGGAATCGCCCTTATTGGTAGATCATGAGATGTGAGGCTAGCATGTCCCTACAGGCCACCACTGTATTGGGCAGAAATCGAACGGTTAGAAATGTGCCGACTCAGGCCGTGCAAACTGACTGTTACCGTCAGCATGTGGTTGCACTTGCAGAAAATGCATTTGATTGAGGGTGGGTTTTAGAATCTCTTAACTACGGTCAACTTTAGATTGGGTCATCCATGATCCACGTGTCACGTCTACGCCAAAGAATATAAGCTAACTAGTCTTCTTCCTATGGTCAGCAGCAATTGGACCTCCCTTGTCGTACGTCTAAGACTAATTTGTTAGGACAAACAAGAGGGTGCGTATAATGTGAACCTGATGACCGTTGCCCGTAAAAGGACAAGGGCACACATAACGTTCCACCGGGGTGCATGGTTAGATCCTACCATGCAGAATCGAATTTTTGGTTGGCCCGTCAATCCACGTTGGCTGACTCTAAAATCTTAGGCTAAAAAATGGGGAAAGAAGGTCATGTTAGGGCTTTAAAATCTTTTAAAGCCCACTATGCCAAAAGGGATTAACTAGTTAAAGCACGTCAGCTCCGATATGCATTTCTTTCGCTAATAGATGAACCAGGATATTAAATATGTAAGCGTGCTACGTAGAGTCAACATTTGATCATATGATAGGTGGGTCATGATTTAAAGATTATTTGCGTGGGAGAGTGAGCCAAAGAAGGATCTCCATCATATGATTTAAGATAATCTAACAGTTTTGAAGTGTAAAAACTATGGAATCTTCAGTTGCAAATACTGGTATCACTTGCTTCAAGTTTAGTTGACACTAGGCACAGTTGGGGTTCTAGTTTGGTGTAGCCTCTCACTTCATTTTGACTTTGTTGAACGTTTTAAAGTCAACGTCGGTAGCCATGAATGAGAAAGCAAGCAAATGGCTATTCCTACCATAACAAAGTCCTGGAGCCTGCCACTGAGTTGCCCGATGCATACAGAAAGATACTTAATCTCTTGAGTGATCATGTAAGTCTATCCTCTAGGAACAACCTCAGTTATTCGTGTGGAAAGATCCAAGGCTTCCACTCGTAAATAAAGAAACGGTAGCTCTATTCTCACTTACCAAACTACTATGGGCAACTATGATGAACACCATTGATTTCTTTGAATTAGAAGATGAGAAGATGGAGATGGTTTTTCGTCCCAATCTTCCACACAATGTTTTAATATATATATACATGTTAAGAAAAATATTGTACACTTCACCATATAAAACCCTCAACTCTACTAATGCATTGTACTCATAAATCTCATACCATCAATCAATGCTTTGACTGGTTGACTAATGGTGTACACTTCACCCATACAGAATACTTAATCCCCAAAAATTTATGAGCACACAAACCAAAGGAATGAAAAAGCTTGTTAGAAAAATTTACACATTAAGAGGAAACTAAATTCTTACTCTCAGAGAAGGCTTGTGAAACCTAGATGCCCCTTTCCCCTCACAATTGAACCCTTTTCAATCCTTTTGCTCTTAGGGAAATCAACAAATTATAGAGAGCTTGATCTAGTCTCCTTCTATAATCTCCCTACTTAGGATATCACCTAACTGATTCGCTTACAATGTTATTGATATCGCTAGCTTCTAATGCCCTTCTAACCCAGCTACTTTTCCTGGCATTTAATTAGTTATAGGCAGTGTTTGGGATTGCTCTTTGGAGGCAAAGAGCATCACACTTAAAAGAGGAGGTTTAAATTGCTCTTTTAAAGTGAACCCAATTCAGTTCTTTTACTCCCCGAAAGAGCTAAGAGCACTTACAACCAAACACAGTCCCGTACTAAAGTGCTCTGTGCCAGAGCAGAGAGCTGTTCTTTGCCTCCAAAGAGCAATCCAGGACAGCCATAGTATATTTACAAAAGCTCCCACTACTTATTAACATACACACAAATATAAAAAAAGACCATTGGACAGCCATGTACAAAGGGGTTTACATAAAGATTGCTTTGTCGTCACATATTCTTTCCTTCGTATAAGAATACACTTATTTATTGTTCCCTAGCACTGCTACAGCGGCACTTTGCACACAGGGGGCATGGATTTGTTTTTTTTTAACAATTGTAGCATTGCTTCATTATCAATATCCCTTCACACTTATAACATTGCTTCATAATTTGTGTAACATCATACAACAAGGATGGCTTACCCCCTCCGTCATCAACATTTCAACCTGAAAAAAATCTTTTCCATGACTGCCAAGGAAGAAATCCCCCTGCAGGTTACAGAATTTCAGAAAAGCAAGTACTTTTCACAATGAGCAATTTTAAAGGTAAATTTCTATATAATAATAACTTTTTAAAAAATGTATTATTGTAACTAATCATAAGATTATTATAGTCCACCTTCGTTTCATTGAGACTTAATAAATACCAAAGCATGCGTTGAACATACATACCACAGCCGGGGCAGCGAAAGTAGTAGTCCTCCCTTAGAACAAGTCCTGAGCCCCCACAAACCACACATTTTCTCTGTGCCACCTATGAAAGAATAGCAAGGAAAGTATCAAAAACTTCAAAAATTAACAAGCAAAACAGAACTAACTAATGACAAAATCAGCAACTGCAGCTTTGAAGCAATCGCATCCTGCTACTGTGATCAAAGAAGCTGAACTTTTTAGCACCCTTTTATTTCAGAAGGTAAATTTATAGATTTAAATATAAGAAATAAAAAAAAAAGTACAAAGGGAGAGACCCTGAAACCCATGAGCCAAGACTTCCCAAGAAAGTTACAAGGAGTCCACAACCCACTGTAACTAAACACAAACCATTCTGCCTCGAGAGAATGGTCTTAATAAGCCCCATTTCAACCAGTCTAAGGTGAGATTATCATTCACAAGCCTGTCAGCTATTAAGTTCCCTTTGACATAGATATGAGAAATCTCTCAGCATCCACCATAGTAAGGATTCTCTCTAACACCAGTCCTATCATTATACGTATGCTATTTCTCTCTAGCCATTAACTCCAGCATATAACAATAGGGGTCAAGTTCAACAATATAGGCCAGCTTACTTAAAAGCGCCTGAACTCTATCCCGCAAACGGCTTGACCATGGAGTTTAGGAAACCACTTCAGTCAGAATAAAGTAAATGGGAACCTTCTTTTTTTTGAATGGATAAACGGTCATTAGAAAAAATCATAAATAGTACAAAAACAAAGGAGCCACCGATAGCAACTCCATCCCAAAGCAAAATAACTCCTAAGGCCCAGAAAATGGCTACCAAAAAACTGACTTACCTAAACTATGCCCGAGAACAGCCCAGTACCTAAAATAAAGCATAACACTACCCAATCCCAACCCATGGCATGTTGAAGTTTAGTCTCACATCGGGTATTCATAGCCTTGTCTCTCCTCTTAGAAGATCTTGGGCCCCTCCACTCATTACCAATTGGTTTTGAGATGGATACCGAAATTTATCACGGTATCAGAGCAGGCCTTTCTCCATTCCACGTCACCCAGTTCAATTCTCCACGTGATTTGGCTCAGTCCAGCCAACACGTGCGGAGCGTGTTGAAGTTTAGTCCCACATCGGGTATTCATAGCCTTCCTCTTGTAAGATCCTGGGCCCCTTCACTCATTTCCAGTTGGTTTTGAGATGGACACCCAAATTTATCATGGCAGGGGCCCAAACTGAACTGAGGAACACTCTCCATCAACGAGAGATAAAAGAGGTTTTCACCCAGGCTTTCCCAGGCATCCAAACACATACCTTCCCTATTCCCCTCATCCATAGATAGATGCACCCAGGAAATAGTGAAATCTCTTGCACTTCTAATGGCCGAACTTAGTGATCTTCTCATCTTCCAAAATATTTTATTATTCCTTTCCAGCCAGACCGTCGACATAATCGCGAGCATCGAAATTTTCCAAAACTTTTCCTTCATATCTCCCATGCCGCCATGCACCCCATCCCAAGTTTCAAAGAGCTGATCCCACTTTTCAGGAAATACCCAGTACATACCGATATTCTAAAGAAAGTAACGGAAACTCACAAACAATAATGAGGTAATCGACTGATTCATGACATATTTTGCACATCACACACCTAGTCACCTACTATAGTCCCTTATTTTGTAGGCGATCAAAAGGGAGTTTATTTTTAGATGTCATCCAAGTAAAAGCAAGCACTCTTGGGGGGTCCCAAAGTGTTTCAAATGGTTGACCAACGACCATCAACAAAGGGTTGCCGACACAAAAAGAGATGGAAAATAAAAAAGACCTTAACAATAAAAATATACCCAAAAAGCCACACACTCATATCAAAACATACATCGACTCTACCGTAGTGTCAGGTAGGCACCCAGTTGTAAATACCCCATCAGTATTTTCCTTGGAAACTCATATCTACGAATCTACGAAAGAGGAGATGATTCTCTGATGCATCAACTCTACCCATAAAAGAAGTGAAACTCCCAATCTTCTCCTCCTTCAATCCCTATGAAGGAGGACACCCCACACCCAACAGTTACACACCATAGACATCACATTACGAAACTGTGACACAACAAGGCGGTAAATATCGGCAAACACAAGCGCAAGAGGTGACTCGCCAAATCAACAATCCTCCAAAAACATCAGGACAATCATCCCCACCCTAAATCTAATACAAGTGAAAAAATCTCCTTAACACCACAAGCTGCTCGCCACCATCCTAACACTCTACACTCTCTCCCAACTTAACCTCCAATCTACCAGAAAATACCATACTTCGATTCAAACCTGGACCCATAAGGAATTCCCCTGGCAAAGTCATTTACCGAGAAGAGACAAGTTCATTTCTTTTAGCCACCTTATGCCCAAGTCACCATTTCACTTGGGGAGATGCCACACCCCACCGGACAAGATGGATTTTTTTACCATAGTCTTCATAACTTTACATTTTTGAGCTGAGATAGCTGCTCGTCGGGCATTGAAACATGGACATAAACTAGATCTGAAGGTTCAAAAGCGCTGCCCAACCAAAGACAGAAGATTAGTCTTCCAAGTAGCCATTCCCTTTGATTCGTTTGCTGACCGGATCCCGTAGCCTTTTAATAGGCCTCCCAATGCACAGTAGGAGGCCAACATAGGATGATGGAAACTTGCCCCAACTGCATCCAATGTGTTACTAACATCACTTAGATGGTCATTGTTTTAATCTATCACGAAGAACCAAACTTTTTCTCAATGTTCACGTTTTGCTCAAAAACCACTTCATAACATCAAAACACCTTAGGGTTTTCAATCTTCCCAAAATAGAAGTGTTTCATGAGTATATTGGAGATAGGACAACGAAGAATCATTGACTGGTATATCCAAGAGTTTGCTTAAAGCTTTGCTAGTTGCTACCAGTACAAAGCGAAACGGGGATAATGGATCACCTTGTTGCAAACCCTGACGGTTTTGAATAAAGTGTTGCCACATCATTGAGCAAGACAGAGAAGTGATCCAAAGAGTAGCACACTTTATCCATTCCCTCACATAGATGTCAAACCCTAACCCCATCATCATGAAGTCAAGGATTCCCCAATCTCCCCTTTGAATATCAAATAAAGTTGGTGCATATATAATCTAATCCCCAAGATGGTTGGTGTTAGATTTGAGAACAACCCTTGCCTATACTATTGGGTGCCCCTCACCTTCTCTCACTTATACAATATAATCTATTTATATATATGTGGGAAATGCTAACCTCACCCACTTCATTGTGATGTTAGCATTGTCCTTAGATAATAATAATAATCTTGTTAAAAGGCATTTTTGTAAAATTACTAGGGGCAGTTTAGTAAAAGTGAACTAAATAATAAACAAGGTGTTTGTAATAAGTGAGAGAACCTCATTTATTGCAACTACAATACATACACATCATTTATTGCAAACACCTCATTTAATATCTAATTCAATTTTATTAAATTTCCCTTAATAATTTAGGAAAATACCTTTTAATAAGGGTAATATTGTCTAGGGACAATGCTAACTTCTCAATAAAGTGGGTGAGGTTAGCATGGCCTCTCTCTCTCTCTCTCTCTCTCTCTCTCTCTCTCTCTCTATATATATATATATATATATATATATATATATATGATCTCCTAACTTGAGTTATGGGACATAACCCATGACTCTAGCTCCTATTGGCTGCATGTTATTTCCACTACCTTTAAAAAGTTAAAGGCAATTGTTGAAGCCAATGGGAGCTAGAGTCATGGGATATAATCTGCTGATTCGAGTAAGAGGATCAATGCCCATGTATAGGTTGGACAGTAGAACAAAGAACTTCTCTAAACTAGATCAATCCACAGTTGGCACACATTCTCATCAATCCAGATTTCATTTAATTGGGCTTCATATCCCTTGCTGACCCGGCATGTGCTACCTCGTGCCCTTGGGATTAATTGGGTGCTCTAAGAAGCCAAGAAAAAAGTTAAATGATTGGATGGTAAAAGCATCCAATTGATGATTGTAAACCCACGGCTCATCAAATGGATGTTCCGGAAAGATGGTTGTAATTAGAGATCGTTTATAAGGCTACACGTTTGTTGATGAACCACCCATAGAACAAACAAATTTATGGTTTATTTTAGGCCACATAAAACTCTAAATTCTCATTCAAATAGATTATCCAAATACTTACAATTCGTTTGCCGAATTCGATCCCCGCAACCACAAAAGGCGTTACTCCAGCTGAATAATTTTAAACATATTTATTAAAAATTAGATAAGAAAATTAGTATTACAATGTGCAAAAACTCTTTAGCTAAAAGAACTGCAAACACTCTATTCTCACCAAGGGTCAAAATACCGGTTTTCCGGTACGTATCGTCCTGACCTCTCGGACGATACGTACCGGGTATCATCCGATACATTCAATGTATCGGCGATACATTGAATGTATCGGTTTGATACATTCAAAAAATCGTTTTTTTTTTTTAAATCCCAAAAAAATCCCAGAAAATCCCAAAAAATCTGAAAAATTATATTTATTTATTTTGTATTTATTTCAACTATTTTTGCTTTTATTTTTGACTTATTTGATGCATTATTTAGATGAATATATAAGTAAGATGCCTATTTTGTAACTTAACCCAAGTCACATGCCTATTTTGTAACTTATTTTTGTCTTAAGATCACATTTTTGACTTAATGTAATAGATCTTCTAACATTATGTTCGATCAGCTGATTACATGCCTATTTTATTAACAATATTTCATAATTTGATCGACGCAGACACGCATAAAATAAATTACAATATATATTGACAAAAATAAATTATATATTGTCAAAAATAATAGCTATGTTGATAAAAATAAGTTTAATTGTACATGAAAAACTTACTTTAGAGCCACATTGAATTTCGTGGTGGTTCTTGGCCCTCATGATCATCGTCATCATCGGTGCGCGAGCTTTCCGGCCTTTGCCTATAATGTTGCCCATATTAATACCCATGATTATATGTGCCCCTTAGGCCGAGGCTCGATGTAATGCGTAAAGGCCGGTCCTCCAAAAATCTGACCAACGAAGTCATATGGCACCGAATAGGTTTGTTGTGGCTGGTAGTATGGGTTACTAGTTGCTGAATCTTCGGTATTTTGCAAACTGAATCCCCCGAAGCTAGAAGTCATATAACCCATATCTGTATCATCTTGTGGTGGTGGTAGTGGTGGTGTTTGATATGATCCCGACGCTCCTCTTCCTTCAACCCCTCCCATTCTAAATATAGGAGTGTCGAACTGTGTTAACAGCGTCAAGTCATCGTCCCATGCCGCCATATCTCTATAAGGATCAGAGGTACCAGCTTCCTCCCCTCCACCACTAGTGCCAACATCCCCTCCACCATCATGCCCTCCACCATCATCCTCACCACTCCCATCATCACTACCGGGCTGCATTTCGTCATCAGATCCAACCACTGAATGACGATTCAATCTTCTTTTCCGCCTCGATGGTTGGGAAGCCTGCTGCTCCGCTACTCTTTCAGCATTGTCCAGCCATTCAGTGCTCTCACTATCCAAGACTGGCTCTTCTCTCTCTTCGATCCATTCATTCAAAGGGTCATCCTCCTCGAATATATAATCCAACTGGATGGGATCAAAATAATCACCGTCTGCAAGGTAGAATATGATAGATGAATTAGTATAATATGTAAGTAAGACTTCATATAATTGAGGATCTAAGACTTCATGTAATTGCTTACCACGGTTGGTCCTCTGTATATTCCTGACCCTTAATCGCATGTTGTAGTGGCAGTAGACTAACTTTTCTAATCGGTCCATAGTTAGTCTATTCCTTGTCTTAGTATGAATCAGAGAGAAAGTGCTCCAATTCCGCTAGCAGTTGGACGAGGAACACGTTTGCGACAATACCCTCATTGCTACCCGCCTCAATATCGGACCATCACCTCCATAATGCATCCACCAATCAGCGGGTTTGTCGTGTTTAATTTGGGATTGCGCCAACGGGTCCCAAATGACCCATGTCTTTTCGAAACATGTCAATCTATAAAGATGAAACAGAAGGCACATATCAATAAATAGATGATAATATCACATGACATTTGACTTATTACTTATAAGGTATGATACTATGATCACTCACATCTCTTCTTGGCCTTGGTTCGCCAACTCGTGGAGCATTCTTTGGATTACATTGTCGCCAAATTTCAAGCGTCAAGGCGATATCTTTGGAAGGTTTGGATTCAAGTAGTGTGCTACATCAAATATGAGCAATTTCATCAAGATATAAAAATAATGAATAAATAAATAAAAATAAGTACATAATTGTGCAAGATGCATGCAATCGGTGAAATTGTGCATCCCACCTCTTGTCGATAATCACCCAGTATCGTTTATATTTTGTAAGGCATTTGGTTTTTATAGCCAATTTTGCCTTATCCATTGACTCATAAACGTACCCCATTGTTGGTTTGTCATCATCATCAACCAATCTCAACACTTGCACCAACGGGGTAGTGACGGCGATCAGGTGGTCGACATACGCTAAAAGCTGCGTCAGATCGGTCAAGAACTTCAGTGCAAGCTAGTCTCTTCGCTCGTGGGAGTCCTATTTCATGTTGATTCCATTCTTCCGACGTCACCATGCTTTTCAGCTCACGCCTATATCTAGCCAAAATCTGTAGGGCTAAGAACTGTGTTGCAAAACGTGTAATCGCAGGTCGGAGCAACTCATTGTTCGTAAAGGCTCTCATTAAATTGACCAAAGATGTCATTGACACGTAGGAAGTAATCGTTCTTCCGTTCTGAATAGTTGCGTGCCTTGCTTCTCTTTCCTAAATCCTCAAGAATGACAGGGGTCGATCTGGGTGGCGTCTCTTCGCCATTAGTTTTAATCCAGCGGCTTTGTAGTTTGCCGCATTGTCTGTTACCACTTGCACAACCCGCTGCTCTCCAACATCATGAACTACCATATCCATTAGTTTAAAGAGGTAGTCAGCAGTCTTTACATGTCTAGAAGCATCAATCGATTTCAAAATCATTGTCCGGCATCGTAAAACCAAAAGTTTATCAAGCTCTTCTTTGTGGGTCCATCCATCGCACATAATTGTGCAACCTCTCTCATCCCATACATCCTCAAAGCTCGTACATGGGCGGTTATCTCACCGTACTCATCATTAGTAAGGGCCCGAGATATCTCATATGGAGAAGGCTTTTAACTCTGGACCAACTTCGCACTTGTATCAATCATGCTTTTGATGGTGAGTCTGCTACTTGGCTCTAATGTGGTTGTATATAAAAAACTTGGCAATGGATTTTCCAAGCTTCTTCCCCATTTTTACAAGTGAGATTGCACTCAATTTGGTTTGTTTGGAGCTTTCAGTGCGATACATGAATGGATCCATAGAGTCTGGCCTCTAGTAGGCGACCCTATAATCCTCCCAGATCTTTGCCCATGGCAACCCGACAGTCGCTCAACATCCTCATCAACATCAACATGTGGCCTATGACTAGATCCACCAGTGAGGGCATGGATGGACCCTCAACTCGGACCAAACCGATAATCGGCTTCTTCACGATCTCGATTGTGTGCTTCCCTAGCACTCCCTCTCATAGCCCTCGCTATCTGCCCATCCTCATCCTCATCATCCTCCGGTGCAGCTGCTTTAAACTCTGGTTATGGCCACCTGATTCTCTCATACATTTCCCTATCACGATCGGCTTTTTTTCTTTCCTTCCGCTTGTAAACTAGCTCGATATTTTCTTTACCTCTCTGGTACACTAGGACACCCTCTTGTCTCTCCCTTTACATGAGCGATGCTCCTTTAATCGTGTGATACCTCCTCCAGTAGCTTTTTTCCACAAAGATTACATTGAATGGAGTTTATTACCATATTACTTGTATTTATCCGGATCGAAACGTCATTATATTTATTTATTTCACCTGCATGAATGAGCAAACGATTGAAAATAAACATCTAATTTACACTTAAAAATAAAATTTACAAGAGTAAACATCTAATTTATACTTGAAAATAAAATTTATTTTTTAATTATTGCTATTTTAAAAATATCAGATTATATTTTATCAAATTTATTTGATATTATTATAATTTTTAAATATTTATTTGATATTATTATAATTTATGAATGTTTATTTGATATTATTTTAATTTATGAATGTTTATTTGATATTATTTTAATTTATGAATATTTATTTGATATTATTATAATTTATTAATGTTTATTTGATATTATTTTAATTTATGAATATTTATTTGATATTATTATAATTTATTAATGTTTATTTGATATTATTATAATTTTTTAATGTTTATTTCATATTATTTTAATTTTTGAATATTTTTTTGATATTATTTTAATTTATGAATATTTATTTGATATTATTATAATTTTTAAAAATTTATTCCATATTATTCTAATATTTTATGGGACATATCCCATAATATTAATTATTTTAATTATATGTGACAGTCACATATAATCAATATGGGTCACATATAATTAAATTTATTATTAAAATTAATATGGGTCACATATAATTTAATATGTGACCCATAAATTTAATTATATGTGACCCATATTAATTTTAAGTTTAAATTATATGTGACCCATATTGACCTTATTATTTTATTAATTATATGTGACCCATATGATATGTGACCCATACTATATGTGACCCATATTGATTACATGTGACCCTTAATTATAATTATTTATATTATTTTTGACCTATCAATTTAAATATTTTAAATGGGGTCACATATAATTATTTTTGACCCATCATATTATTTTTGACCCATTATTTATATTATTTTTAATTAATTTAAATATTTTAAATTATTTTAAATAATATTAATTATTTTAAATAATATTAATTATTTTAAATAATTTAAATAATTAATATTATAGGTAAATGATAAATTTACCTATAATATTAATTAATATTAAGGTAAATCTACACTAAATAAGTGCAGATCTACCCTTATTTAGGGTAGATCTACACTAATTTAGTGTAGATCTATACTAATTTAGTGTAGATCTACACTTAAATAAGGTAGATCTACACTTATTTAGTGTAGATCTACACTTATTTAGTGTAGATCTACCCTTAAATAAGGTAAATCTACACTTATTTAGTGTAGATCTACACTAAATAAGTGTAGATCTACCTTATTTTAGTAATTAAAATGAAATAAAATGAAATACACGTACCTTCCACGTTGATCCCGTGATATTTTGTGCAATTTGGCGCCGATTTAGGGTGTAGATAATCAAAAAATTAGAGAGGAAGAAGAGAGGAGGAAGAAGGAAGAAAAAAAAGGGTTTACCCGACTTAAAAGTCGGGTCTATTGGTGGGGCCCACCGATATTTTCAAATTATCGGACGATAATTTGAAATTATCGTCCGATAATTTGAAAATATCGTCCGATACGAACGATAATTTCAAATTATCGTTCGTATCGGACGATATTTTGATTTTTTTTTTTTTTCCAAATTTTACCCTTATTATCGGACGATAATTTGAAATTATCGTCCGATACGGACGATACGGACGATATTTTGTCCGTATCAGACGATAATTTCATCATTTAAATCATGGTACGATACATAGGGTATGTATCGTACCGTTCACACCCAAAACCGATACGTATCGTCCGATACGTATCGGTATCGGACGATATTTTGACCCATGATTCTCACTGCCCGGTGCCACTAAATCAAGAGTTTGTAAACCGTTTATCCTCAAGTGTAAATGGGTCATTGCTTCTTTACATGTAGCACTAGTTTTTCATGGGGTCGACTCTCCTGACTGTCATGTAAACACCAAAATGGTGTTTAAATGAACTTACACCATCAATAGTTTAAGATGTGGGTGATCCATACTGTCAAAGTGCTAGATCATAGATTGACGTGCAGCAGGCCCAAAAATGGTTTTTTTTTTATCGGTAAAGGTGTGATTATGTATTGAAAAAAACAGCGAGGCGCTGATAGCGATACAAACCACCCCGATCAAATGGAGCTCACTACCACCATGGTCGGCAAGCATCAGCTGCAAGGGGCAAAACAACTAAGCGAGAATAAAAACAATAAAAAAAAAAAAGGTGTGTGTGTGTGGGGGGGGGGGGGGGGGGGGGAGAGAGAGGGGGGTAGTATTATCTAACCCGGGTCCCATGCGAGAGGAACCCCCCCGGCCCCCACCTTATCCAAAGCCACCCAACTACACAAAAGGTCTCGGATGCTCTTCAACACCATCCCCACTGGGCGACGTGTGATGTGGGCTCGCGGCGTGGCCGTCCAAGTCAGCCGCAAGGCCACTTATGCCACTAGTGCGTCAGGCATTGGTGGATTGAAGCTGGGGCATCGTCGGCGCGTCACTAAGTCATGAGGGTTTCGCCATTGGTACTCCAAGAGCTTCGGTCGTGGGCCAAGAGGGCACGCGAAATGGCAGCAGTTTGGGTCGTGATGCAGTGCCAACATGGCACGCAATGCGGTCGCGACATGATCAAGTTGAGTTAGCAGTGCAAGGCGTTGCGGTATGTCAAACTAAGGGGTTTGAGGTCCTTCCTCTATTTTGGCACTGTTGATGTTTAAACCATATATATGGAGAAAGGATCTAACAGCCACGTGACGTGTCGCTAGCCTAAGTGATCTCCTAAGGAATGCGTACGATAGCCTTGTGGGCTTGAGTTCGTGCATCCAAGCCTCGCATAGGTGTTGGGTCGCTCTTGTCGCGTTGTGCACTGGAGCCATCGTGTTGGTGGTCCACGACCACCATCCACGGTGCGAACCTAAACTCTAAGTGGCTGCCCCTAGGAATGTCGCTACGTATAGCTATATGAATTGCATTCGGGAATCTGCATAGTTTCTAACCTAATGCGCTACCGTGTAGGTTTGAAACGTGAATAGGCTGAATTAGTTCAAGAAAGCTAATTGTCGCACGAGAGATTACGTCGCAAAGAGTAACTCCGTGACATTTTGTATCAGAGCCTAAAGATGGCCGACACTGGGATAAGCAGTGGTGCTACGCGAAGGCGCACAAGGGAACGGTTGGATGATCTAGAAGCTCGAACGGAACAGATAGAGTCTGTGGTTGCGCTTGTAAATAAGCAGGAAGTGAACCATGCCACGTTAGCGGAGAACGTGGAGATCCTCGTCGAGGACACGAGGGGCACAGTCGAAGCCCTTCGTTTACAGATCGATGACCTGACCACGAAGATGAACGTCCTGATGAGGGCGATTGGTTCTGGGACTGCTCAACAGCCAAAAACTCCCCAACGAAAGGTCAAGATACCCGAGCCGCGGTGCTACAGGGGTGCTCGTGATGCTAAGGAGTTAGAGAATTTCTTATGGGACATTGAGTAATACTTCTGTCTCGTCCCACCTACCACCGAAGCTATGAAAGTGGTCACTGTGACTATGTATCTTGAGGGAGACGCTAAACTGTAGTGGCGTGCACGCTACGCAGAGATTCAAGATAGACGTTGTGTGGAAGATACGTGGGAGGATTTGAAGAAAGAATTAAAAGCTCAGTTCTTGCCCGAAAATGTCGACTTTATCGCCCAACGTAAACTACGAAAGCTGCAACATACAGGCACAGTGAGATAATACGTGCAACATACGGGCACAGTGAAGCAATTCTCCGCTTTGATGTTGGACATCAGGGAAATGTCCGAAAATGATAAATTATTCTACTTCATTGAAGGCCTCAAGCCCTGAGCGCAAACTGAATTAAACAAAAGAGCACTACCGGACTTAGCAGTCGCGCAAGCTGCTGTAGAATGATTAACGAACTACGGGCCATCAGATCAAAATAAGAAGAGGCCGCATGAGAACAAAATTGGTTCGAAGAATCCGACGAAAGCTAATAAGAAAAGCAAGAGCGGCACGCATGAAAAGAAGTCGCACAGGAAAGAGTCTCGTGTCAAGTCTGCCGAGTCAGCGAATTTTGCACTTAAGTCGGATTGCTTTCTATGCGGAGGGCCTCATCGAGTGAAAAATTGCCCGCAAAAACAGTCTTTGAACGCCCTACAGGGATCCGCCAGTGCTCCACCTCCTGCCATCAATGAACCAAGAATGGGGGCACTCAGGTTGCTGAATGTCATTAAAGGCCAAGTAGAGAAGGGAAAAACCGTCACGCCCAAGGGGCTGATGTACATAGAGGTGTACATTAACGGGAAAAGTACTCGTGCCATGGTGGACACGGGGGCGACGCATGACTTCATTGCTGAGAAAGAAGCGCGTCGCCTAGGGTTGAAACTGGAGCAAGACTCCAACTGTATAAAGGCCGTGAACTCGAAAGCGCGCCCCATAGCGGGAATAGCAAAAGGGGTACCTGTACAGATAGGGCCGTGGAGCAGAGCAGCGAACTTTATGGCAGTACAGATGGATGATTTCAAGGTTGTCCTTGGATTAGAACTCCTACACCAGGTTAAAGCAGTGCCCATGCCATACCTCGGGTCGGTGTGCATGTTTGGAGAAGAGACCCCTTGCATGATCCCCGCCATTCAGAAAGATAAAGAAGTGGAGAGTGATGGGTTTATCTCAGCACTTCAGTTAAAGAAGAGGCTAAGAGGGGAACCCACTTTTTTTGCTACACTGCTAGAAGAGAAAGCAACAGGGCCAACAGAGATTGTGCCAGAATGTGTGTTAGGAATACTCCGAGAATTCCTAGATATCATGCCATCAGAATTGCCTAAGGTGTTGCCACCAAGGAGATCAGTGGATCACCGAATTGAATTGAAACCAGGTGCGAAACCGTTGACTAAAGCTCCCTACAGAATGGCTCCTCCAGAGCTAGCCGAGTTACGTCGGCAATTAGATGAGTTATTGGGGGCAGGGTTTGTTCGATCGTCTAAAGCTCCATTTGGCGCCCCAGTTCTATTTCAGAAGAAACGTGACGGTAGCCTTCGATTATGCATCGACTACAGAGCGTTGAATAAGGTCACCGTCAAGAATAAGTATCAAGTGCCATTGATTGCGGATTTGTTTAATCAGTTGGACAGTGCGAGGTACTTTGCCAAGCTGGACTTAAGATCTGGCTATTACCAGGTGCGAGTCGCCGAGAGAGACGAAAGCAAGACTACCTGTGTGACCAGGTACGGAGCCTTTGAGTTTCTAGTGATGCCCATTGGGGTGACTAATGCCCCAGCCACCTTCTGCACCCTAATGAATGAGTTGTTCCATGCCTACCTCGACAAGTTCATGGTGGTGTACTTAGACGATTTCGTTGTATATAGCAACGCATTGGAGGAACATCTCAGCCACCTCCAAATCATCTTCAAGATACTGCGAGAAAATCAGTTCTATGTCAAGAAGAAGTGTTCATTTGCACAAGAACAGATTATATTTTTAGGACACCGTATTGGGGGAGGAAACATCAGCATGGACCTTCAGAAAGTTCGTGCAATCCAAGACTGGAGAGTGCCAGAAGGCTTGACTGAGCTGCGGTCATTCCTGGGCCTTGTCAACTATTACAGGAGATTCATCCCCGGTTATTCACACCGTGCAGCACCACTAACAGACCTGTTGAAGAAGGATCGACCATGGCAGTGGTGGGAAAAGTGACAGAGGGCATTTGAAGATTTGAAAGCAGTGGTCATGAGTGACCCCGTGCTGAAGCTACCTGATCACTCCAAGCCATTTGAGGTACACACGGATGCCTCCGACTATGCGATAGGAGGAGTATTAATGCAAGAAGAGCATCCAGTGGCCTTTGAGAGCAGAAAGTTGAACGATACCGAGCGGCGGTACACTGTTCAAGAAAAGGAAATGACGGCGGTAGTACATTGTCTAAGGGCGTGGAGGCACTACCTACTTGAGTCGAAGTTCCTAGTGATGACCGATAATGTGGCGACCAGCTACTTTCAGACACAAAAGAAATTGTCGTCGAAATAGGCCCGTTGGCAGGATTTCTTGGCCGAGTTCAATATGGACTTAGTATACAAGCCTAGCAGGACCAACCAAGTCGCAAACGCTTTGAGCCGTAAAGCAGAGTTAGCAGCATTGAAAGTTTAGTTAGCAGCGTTAAAAATTGAAGAACAAACTGCAGCTAGCCGCATTAGTTCGGCTATCCCCGATAGATTGCGCGATGGGTTGAAATTAGATCCACTCGCGAGGACCCTACTATAGCAGATACAAGAGGGGAAAACACGGCGGTTCTGGACTGTTGGTGACCAAAGGGGGTCGTTTCTATGTGCCGAAAGTGGGAGAACTTAGAAAGGAACTCCTGAAAGAGTGTCATAACACATTGTGGGCTGGTCATCCAGGAATTCATCGCACGCTCGCCTTATTGGAAAGGCGTTTCTATTAGCCTAAGATGGAAGAGGATGTTGAGGAGTATGTCAGGACTTGCCTGATATGCCAGCAGGACAAAGTGGAAAGAGCTAAACCATGCCATCCGGTGCCCCCGTGGGAGAGCGTCTCCCTTGACTTCATCTCTGCATTGCCTAAAGTAGAGACACTCGGGTCCATCCTGATAGTTGTGGATCGGTTCTCAAAGTACGCTACATTCATTCCGGCACCGTTGAATTGTAATGCCGAGCAGGCTGCACGATTATTTGTCAGTAATGTTGTGAAACATTGGGGAGTGCCGCAAGTAATTGTCAGTGATAGAGTTCCACGATTTGCTAGCAAGTTTTGGTCGAAAGTTTTTCAGCTCCTGGGGACAAAACTGAACTTCTCATCCAGCATGCATCCACAAACAGACGGACAGACAGAAAGGGTGAATGCTATTTTGGAACAATATTTGAGACATTTTGTCAGTGCCAATCAAAAGAACTGGGTTCAGTTGTTAGACGTGGCACAATTTTGTTATAATCTGCAGAAGAGTTCAACCTCAAATAAGAGCCCATTCGAATTAGCAACTGGCCAACAACCGTTAACGCCGCATACAATTACTATGGGATATATTGGGTCAAGTCTGGCAGCCTACCATCTTGCCAAGGAGTGGCAAAGAAATGCAGAGATTGCTAGGGCCTATCTGGAAAAGGCCGCTAAGCGAATGAAAAAGTGGGCCGATCAGGGTCGACGGCCTATCGAGTTGCACGTAGGCGATGAAGTTTTAGTAAAACTTAATCCGAAGCAGTTCAAATGTTTCAAAAGAAAACACACAGGATTAGTCCGTAAGTATGATGGGCCATTTCCGATCACGAAGAGGATTAATGATGTCTCATTTCAAGTGCAACTTCCTTCCCGACTGAGAATGCATCCTGTATTCCATGTCAATTGTTTGAAGCCTTATAAAAGAGATCCGCATAATCCAGGGAGGAGTTTGTCGACTCGCGTCGTACCAGATGTCGATTTACAGTTAAAGAGACAAGTTGAAGAAACCCTTGCACACAGACGCAGTAACAGGCAAGATGGCAGTCAGAATGAATTTCCTATGGAGTACCTTTTGAAGTGGAAAGGCCTACCAGAGGCCGAAATTACTTGGGAACTTGAGAGTACCCACCCGTCCTTCCAATCCGCCCTAAAGAAGTACTGGAAGCGCGTCGACGGGGACGTCAACGCAACAAAGTAGGGGAGGATGTGACGTGGGCTCGCGACGTGGCCATCTGAGTCAGCCGCAGGGCCACTACTGCCACTAGTGCGTCAGGCATTGGTGGATTGAAGCTGAGGTATCGTCAGCGCGCCACCAAGCCATGAGGGCTTCGCCATTGGTACTCCAAGAGCTTCGGTCGTGGGCCAAGAGGGCACGCGACATGGTGGCAGTTTGGGTCGTGATGCAGTGCCAACAGGGCACGCGATGCGGTCGCGACATGATCAAGCTGGGTTAGCAGTGCAAGGCGTTGCGGTATGTCAAACCAAGGGGTTTGAGGTCCTCCCTCTATTTTGGCACTGTTGATGTTTAAACCATATATATAGGCAAAGGATCTAACAGTCACGTGACATGTCGCTGGCCTAAGTGATCCCCTACCGAACGCGTACGATAGCCTTGTGGGCTTGAGGTCGTGCATCTGGGCCTCGCATAGGTGTTGGGTCGCTCTTGCCACGTCGTGCGCTGGAGCCATCGTGTTGGTGGTTCACGACCACCATCCACGATGCGGACCTAAACTCTAAGTAAGGCTGCCCCTAGGAATGTCGCTGCGTATAGCTATATGAATTGCATTCGGAAATCCACATAGTTTCTAACCTAACGCACTACCGTGCAGGTTTGAAACGTGAATAGGCTGAATTAGTTCGAGAAAGCTAGTTGCCGCACGAGAGATTACGTCGCAAAGAATAACTCCGTGACAGACGTCTCCGGTTGAAAATGCGAGTATTTCTCTCGAGCCATCCGATCTGTGGACTTTAATTTCAACCGTTGTTTTCATGTAGCACTATTTTTTATGGGATTGACTCTCCTGACTGTTCATTTAAACACCAAAATGGAGTTTAAATGATCTTACACCATCAATGGTTTAAGATGTGGGTGATCCGTACCATCAAAGTGATAGATCATAGATTGATGTGCAACAGGCCCAAAAATACTGTTTTAGAAATATTTAAACCATATGATCTATGGACTTTTATGTCAACCTTTGTTTTCAGTTTTAATAGCTGATATTAAAGTTCATCAATCAGATGGTTCACATCAACTTATAGGCATTTTTTGGGGGCTGAGACATGTTCGAATGATTGATTGCCACTTGGACAGTTTAGATAGATCACAGATGTACACCACATGGCATAATGATAATCACACTTCAATGGTGTGAGATTAAAAGTCTAACTTTAATGGTATATGATCATTTAAACACCATTCTGGTGTTTAAATGTCGGTCAGGAGCCATTATCCCTTTTTTCCATCAAGTGGTGCCATGTGGTGACAAAGGCAGTGTCTAGATAAGGTTAAGCCTGAAGATGGCATAAAAAAACATTTATATCATGTGATTAAGAGTTGACAAATGCCGAAATTACAAAGGGTTACCATGTAATTCTAAGTCTGTTTAAGCCATCGAGTTTTGGTTCTTGTAAGTTTTTAAACACATAACATAGATGCTATCTTCGGTCTTAATCCAAACTAGATGTTTGCTTTGTGCATTACATGGCACCACTTGATGAAAAATAATGCCGTACATAATCAATTTACACCTTCATTCGTTAACAAATGGCACTAACTCTTTCCCATCATGTCTCACCACATTCTGCTTAATCCCGACCGTCCAATCTTTGGCCACCTCTTGGATATGACTCAAATACCTTCATAGATCGCCCAAGTGTAAACCACTGGTTTGAATGTTACCAAATTTCAACCTATGAGTTTTGGTTTAACGGTCCGGATCAATCATATTGGCGTGTTGGTGCCATTAAATAAATACCACCCAATTTGCATGGACCTTATCCGAAATGCAATAATTTTGGAATAATTACATTTCAACAGGGGAAAAAAAAAATATAAGCCAACCTTTAATTTAATCAAAAATACCAACACCAAAGAAGAAAACAGATTCAAGCATAAATGTAGAGTTATGGCTAGGGTTAATTCAATCGATTACCTAACGCGCCAACGAAGATTTGCCAGGTGATTTCTGCCTGAGCCGGATCGCCACCTGCAGATGCAACTTCATTTACCGCCAAGATTCTCGTCTGCAACCTGCAATTTCCGATCAGATGCTTGCTCTTATATATTTTGCCAAGGTGATTGGGATTAGGGTTTCTGCAAACGATATTAAAATTAGGGTTCTTATGATGGAAATTAGTGTGAGGGTTTCTTGTCTCAAAAACGGAAATGGGAGAATAAATTGAAGTCTCCATTGCTTAAGGTGTTGAGATTCAGTGAACTCAGCTGCTGCAGGTTGTCTTTTTTGGCGCTTAAACCTATCCACGTAATCATGGCCGTTGGATTTCAAATCGCGCCAAATCAACGTCAATACGTGTCAGTACAAGAACTATGCAGAACATGGGGCTACGGTTAGTCGCCTGGGTGAGCCGGTAGGGTTGTTAATGGGTCGGAACGGGCCGGTCTTTAAACGTGCCGATTATAACTGGGCCTCTTTGAGCTAGCCCACTCACAGCCCGATTTCAAATTGAGCCAGACCCGGCCAACACTTTTATGAATCGGGCCTACTTATCTTAGCCCATAACTGGATCATGGCAGGCCCGGCCACAGGCTAGCCCGAAATTTTTTATATAAAAGAACTCATTTGATCAATTTGAATCGGGTTCAAGCTGGGCTAAAATAGGCCTATTTTTTATTGAGCTTTTGAAACTAGCCTATACCCGGCACAGCTTACTAATCAGACTGGGCCAGGCCAGATCATTTACATATCGGACCAATGCCCAGCCTGTTGAGACCCTTGTTAGCTGGGAAGATTTGAACTAATTTTTTAAAAGGCTATCAAAGTGTCTGGCCACCCCAATACCTTATTGCCTACCCCAAGTTTTTACGCCATTGACCCGTCACGTTGCACGGGTCAGGCATGAATTATCATCCAGTTACTGCCGCTCAACCTTTTAACGTATAACAACCTCATTTAAAGGGAAATTTACCTAATCCATCCTTTCAAATACACTTTTTCCATTAGAGACCAAATATTTTCACCTTTACCCGAACTGACTACCAAGCCAATTCCAACTAATACAAAATGTCTGAAATACCCCTTCCTACACTTTTTATCGTTCTACATAATTTAAAATTTAAAAAAATTACACTTTTTCATAGTTACGCAATGTGAAGGAACATCTATGCTGTCTAATTTGAAGGTCGTAATATAAAGATCGATGGTGCTAAATATATGAAAAAAAAAAAGCAATATTACCTCTTTAAAAAAATAAAAAAAAAATCGCATGTTTATGCAATGTGAAGCAACATCTATGTCGTATGATTTAAAAGTCATAATATAAATATGGATGGAGCCAAAGATTGACATGAAAAAAAAGTCAAAATGGCCTCTTTAAAAAAAATAATAATAATAATAAAAATAAAAAAATTGTTTAAAGAGTCGTTACCATAACGACTCTTTAATAAGTCGATATCGATTATTTAAACAAACAATTTTATTTTTTATTTTTAAAGAGGCGATATTGACTATTCTTCATATCAATCTTTGGCACCATCGATCTTTATATTATAGCATTCAAATCATATTACATAGATGTTGCTTCACATTGTGTAAACAGGCGATTTTATTTAACTTTTTTAAAAAGGTAATATCACCTTTTTTTCGTGTCAAGCTTTGGCACCATCGATTTTTATATTATGACCTTTAAATCAGACCGAATAAATGCTGCTTCACATCCCGTAAATATAAAAAAGTGCAATTTTTTAAAATTTTAAATTATGTAGAACGATAAAAAGTGTAGGAAGAGGTATTTGAGACTTTTTGTGCTAGCTAGAACTAGCTTAGCTAAAAACTGATCGATATGGGTAAAGGTGAAAATATAGGGTCTCCGACATAAAAGGTGTATCTGACAAGGTCAATCAGGTAAATTTCCCTTTAATCAAAGTAAAAATTGTTGATTACTTTTAATTGGATGATGGAGATCCTTTTTCATCTCAATCTCTCACACAAATAGATATGGAGATCATGAGCCTACCAATAGATGGTCAAACGATGATTCCACGTGGCACACATCCCAAAGAGTGAAAGTGATCATGGTGTACCATCAAACGTGGTTCACAATCACTTTTCAGACATGTGCCACATTGAATCAATATCTGTTTGTCTAATGGTAGGCTAATGATCTCAAGATCTATTGTTTGTAAGATTAAGATAAAATATAATCTCTATCATTTGATTCAATGCACTTAACATTTCTGCTATCTTTAAGTGAGGTTTCTTTGTGCCATAGTGACCAACTTCAAATACACCTTTCCCGTCAGAGACCCTATGCTTTCACCTTTACTGAAACCGTCCAGCTTTAAGCCAAACCAGTTCCAGCTAGCTGGAAAAGTCTTAAATATCCCTTCTTACATTTTTATGGTTCCACATAGTTTAAAATTTTAAAAATTGCACTCTTTTATATTTATGCGATGTGAAGCAACATTTATAGCGTCTGATTTGAAGGCCACAATAAAAAGATCGATGGTGCCAAAGATTGGCACAAAAAATAGGCGAAATCGCCTCTTTAACCCAAGAAAAAAAAAAGACTTTCTAGGATAGTCGTTATCAACTATATAGGCAATCGATAACAATTGTCCTAGAGCGTCGTTATCGACTGTATAGACAGTCATTTTCAACTGTATACGTAGTCGATAATGACTGCTTAGAACAATCGTTATCGACTGTATAGGCCATCGATAACGACTATCCTAGATAGTCTTTTTTTTCCTTTGGTTAAAGAGGCGAAATTTTTTTGTGCCAATCTTTGGCACCATCAATCTTTTTATTATGGCCTTCAAATCAGTTGCCATAAAAATTGCTTCACATCGCATAAATATAAAAAAGTACAATTTTTTAAATTTTAAACTGTGTCGAATCATAAAAATGTAAGAATGGGTATTTAAGACTTTTCCTGCTAGCTGGAACTGGCTTTGCTTAAAGCTGGACAGTTTGGATAAAGGTGAAAATACAGGGTCTCTGACGAAAAAGGTGTATCTGACAGGGTTGATCCCATAAATTTCCCATAAAAATACATGTCAACCTACTTAAAGTTTAAAATGATAACTTTAATAATAAAATAAGTACATTATATCCCTACTTGAAAAAAAAGAGTACAATATATCCTTCGCATGAATTAATAATTTACAATCACAAAAAATAATATAAAATATGATTCAATCATATATCACAGTGATAGAAGTTCAAAAAAAAAAATTTTAATTAATTCGAAAAATCCATGAATCAAGCTAATATTCAGCAACAAGTTAGGCAAACCATTTATTCGATGAATTTTTCTAAAATTTTGATTAATCCAAAGAATTTTATAATAGTGCGAGGTAGCAACACCAGCCTATTTTATATAATCAATAGAAGGGGGGTTCAGTAGATTTTGAACCACATCAAATGGACCACACTCCATTTTCCAGATCACTTCAGGTTTACACCCTTGCAAGGTAAGAAAAGCCGTATCAGTCTCGGGTATCGGTTTGCCCGAGGTCGATACGAATCAGCCGATACCAATACGCATCGGCCAAGTTATTTAAAAAAAAAAAAGTAAAAGTAAAAGTCTCGGGTGAAACCGAGACGTATCGGCTGAAACCCAATACATATCGGCCGATACGGATACGAAATACCGATACGTATCAGTTTGACCGAAAACCTATACATATCGGTATCGGTCGATTTTTTATACCTTGCACCCATGACATGACAGACCAGCTCCGGTTGCACCCAATAGTAAGGTGGAGGTCTAAAGGATTGGGTACACCGTACACTCAACCTTTGGCCATACCCACCTGGACCCAAGCCGCTGACATCCTAATTTTAAATGAGTTTTGTATTAGGTGCATGAGCCTTGTACAAGGTACTCTTTACACGCAATTTTGCCTACATGATTTTCACGGATTTCTAACAACCATGAAATCTGTACAGATAGAGTTTTCACCACATAGATGGGCCCAGATTGAGTTTTGTATCGTTAGCTGCAAGCAACATGAACAATCACAATACATCCATATGATCATCAAGTTATCCAAATACAGATTTCAAATATGTTTGAAATCTGCATGTCACAAGATCTAATCACGCCGGATAGATTGGGATTAGACCGTGTACCAGTGTGCCCATCCAAGGATATTTTTGGAGGTTGAAGAATAGCCTATGGACGAAAGTCATCCAATTTCCAAAACCGATGGCCAGCCATAGTAACCAAGTTCGGATTGGTAATGATTCGATGGGGTGTCAATTTGGTTTAATTGGGACAAATTCTGGAAAGATTCGGAAAAAATAAATAAATAAATAAAAATCCAGAGATAATCCACATTCCTAGTCAGCATGCATTAGCAATTTACAATCATAAAAAAACAATACAAAGTGTGATTAATATCACAATGATAAACATTTGAAATTTTTTGGAGAATCAATGAATCAAACGAATATTCCAACAAAACTTCAACAGACCACCTATTCAGAGAATTGTTCCAACATTCTGATTAATTCGAAAAAAATTGTGATAAAGTGGACAGCCAATTTGACATTTTACAATCATAAATTTGTGCTAGCCATGAGTACAACAAAGGCCAGTGCGCTTAAGGTGGTACACAAGCCCCTCCACTTGCTACCATCTCTCTCTTTCCAACTGAGGAACTCCTATGCCTATTTAAAGGGAAGATTAGGATTGAGCATATAAGAAAAAATTTAGGGGTCAGTCCTATAAGAAAGGACCACTATCCGGTGCTGGTCCATAGTTGGACGGGTTACAAACCTAACCTTTGACGTTTTAATGCACAAAGTGGGTACTCTTCGTATACAAACCCGCGTATTTACACTTGACAGCCCAAGCCTTTTACTATCACGCTAAGCATGTCCATCAGATGCTACAAACAGCTCTTGTACCGAAGATTGATACGAAACAAATTTTGCAAATAATTCAAAAAAATTCAGTACATTTTTTCATAACTTTTACTTCTTTAATTTTTGCTGATTTTTCTCAGAATATTTCCCTTACCGACTCATTCCCGAACAGAGACTTGATGACTATGTCTATCATATGTTTAAAGTACCTAAAGGTACCAAAAATTAAACAGCTTCCAAACTTATTTTATATAGTTTAAACAGACTGTCCTGGCCATCACTTTTTAGCCAGGAACACATGTTTGATCAATCAAATATATCCAACTGGCAGCTCATCATGGACACGTCTCAGCCAAAAAATCACCTTTATTAAAAGATTTAAACCATCCGATTGGTACACTTTAATTTTGACCACTGAAAAAATACGAACTACCATCTATTTTACCTGCATGAATTGAATGGTTCAGATCCACCAATGAGTGTGATCTTAGGGGCACTTTAGTTCATTATATGAACTTAACTATCATCTTGATAACTTGGATTGTTAGAAAAACACACATGCTGCTTCGCATAATAAGTGGTTAGTCATAAATTAATCTGTAAAGAAGCAATCACCTGCCATTATTCCATAAAAGAAATGTCATTGTTTAGTAATATGTAACTATGTGAAATGCATGTTCTGTTATTCCTGATGTTACCTGGTTCGTTGGTTCGCTAAGTTCGGACTCAGGTAAGCGGCTCATCCTCATCGAACGAATCCAATTTGTCAGGGGTAGGATGAGTTTCTAAATATTACTTTAAAATATCAACAACCGTGGATACTCGGTTAGGCAAGTGAAACGACATGCATTTGAATTTTGGAAAGTGTTCTCTCATCTTAACAAGTTTTTCTAACACGTCGAGAAAAAGGATAAAATAAGTTACCAGAAAAGCCGGATCACCCATTAGCAGCAAACCAGACCAAACCAAACCCCGAAGCAGTTCACATCAAAACAGTTCGTGGCTCGCAGGACTAACTAGCGTATTAGATAAGCCAGGTTCTTCCTGCTACCCGATGGGTAAGTGTCATTTCCATAAAATATGGAGAATTCCAAAATGGTTTGAAGAGGAATGGAAGGAGCTCAGTTTGATGGAGAGGTGTGCACTTGGTTAGCGCTCTCTCCAATGAGCATGCCACCTTTGAACAGGGGCAAGGTGATAGAGTCTTTTTTGGCCGGGATAGTTGAGTTGGCGGGAGAGGGAGACTGTTATGTGATAGATTTGGGCCAATCTACTGGCTGACCATTGACAACAAGGTTTTGATATTGGAAGTTGTCGAAATTCAGGACAAGAACTGAATTTGGGACAATCATCTACCCAGAAATTGGAGAGATGAGGAAGTTATTATCTTACGAAGCTTCTTGCGCATCTCCATGCTCCAAATTGCGACGGACTTGATCATAGAAGATGGGCAGGATAAAAAACAGAAATTCACAGTTAAGTTGATGAATGATGGGTGGTATGTTTGGATGTCGGGAGTTCGTCACCGGCCGCTTTCTTTGGCTGGACAGTGGCCAAGGGACGAGTTCTTAGTATCAATAATCTGACCAAGAGGGGAATGACATTAAGGAATGAACTGTCCGATGCGTGTTGAGTGAAGTGGAAAGTGTTGACCGATTATTTATTCATTGTGTGGGGCTGCGATTGAATATGGAATACGGTGCTTAAATTCTTCACTATCTGCTTGGGCGTTTCTCCAGCATGTGCTGAAATTTTGCAGCATGGTTTGGAAGTAGTGTCATAGGTAGAGAAATTTTTTTCAGTCTTTGGGTCCTATGGCTGTGTCTGGCACAGTTCTCTGCTAGCCCCTGCTACAGCGGAGTTCACCTGCTTTAGTTGGTTCTCATTCTCTTTTCTAACTCCCTGCATAGGAGGATTTACATGCTCTAGCAGCAACCTCCTTGCTCTCTAGTAACTCCCCACCAGAGCAAATAAAATCTGCTCTGGTAAGGAGTGAGTAAAGAGGAGCATAGAACTGCTGAACAGGTAAATCTTGCTATGCAAGGAGTTATCAAGGAGAAGGGATACCTGCTAAAGCTGGTAGCAAGATGTTAGCAAAGAGGATGGGAACCTGCTAAAGCAGGTGAACTCTGCTATGGCAGGGGCTAGCAGAGAGCTATATCATACACAGCCTATAACTATATTAAGTCTATGACTATAATATGGTCCATTTGGTTGCAAAGAAATGATCGGGTCTTTAGGAGGGCTGGAGTTTGTGGTTAGATTTGCAAGATAACACAGGCTGCCATGAAGAAGGGGTTTGCGGCTTCAATCAGAGATATTTTGGATATGACGAATCGTATGGTTTAACACCCCCCCCCCCCCCCCCCCTAAGTAGGTGATCATTGAGCTGTCTTACGAATGCTTTTCACCACTTAGGAGGGACTGTTTTTGTTGGTTTGCATAAGCGAGTCACCCAACTCTACCCAGCTCAGGTTGTCAGTGATAGGAATAGTTAGAAGTCAAAGTTAAACATGGCTGATCTGATGAGTTAGTTTATGAAACCTAACAGAATCCAAACACCAGCCAAAAAATGCACCAGTTCAGTTAATTAAAAATTGGTCTCTAATGAATAGATGGTTAGATCATTGATGCACCAGACTGAATAATTGGAATTTTGCAACATAAGAATCTGCAAATCCTGTAGGCGTGAGTTTTGGAATTAACAGATAGAAAATCTGTAAAAGCAATGTATCTGATGCTAAAGCACATAATATGAAGGACTTCTACATGCACATTGAATATTGGAAGTCTGATTAACTAATGTAATCAAGAGCATCAAGGACATCTAAAATCAGAAAAAAGAATTCAAAAGGGTGTGATAAAGAAGCTATCAGGCTTGATCCACACTGAGATATACAACAATGACCAAGGATGATAGAAATGAAAACTTGATCTTACTCCAATTTTTAGATGCTTCTTGGACTCAGCATGTCTCTGATCTAAAACAATAGATAGCTAATTTAAAAAAAACAAAGAGATCTCTAGTTGCCACTAATTTATGAGAAACCCTATATAACTGATAAATTTTGACGCTTGGATGGTTTTATAAATACAAAACCTAGCTGCAAGCAAAACTCTGAACCCAATAACCTTACAACCATGGCACTTCCATGTCTAAGTATAACTTCGTCAAACAAAGACGACTCAATTCTATGGTCCTATCTTTGCACCACTAAGCAACTTAAATTTACAATTAGTAATCGAACACCCATATGCAGGACTAATAATGGACAAACTCCACAATAAGTAAACTAGTTGTTATCGATAGTCCACAATAAGTAAACTTACCCAAACGTGAAGACCCAAAACATTACCTAACTAATCCATTTCCTCGTAGTCGGGAATAAAAATTCTTGGAGATACTACATCTCTCCTCAAAATGTTGGATGGGCTTCACAGTTCCCAAAACAATTTTTTACTCAAATGGACTTTGGAAAATATTGGCAGATTTGATAATCAATTACAGCTCCCAGATACAGAAATGAGTAAAAATATACGTAAGGATAAAGGAAGTACGAGTATAAGTCAGCTTTTATAGACCTTCAAAACAAAGATAAAAATAAGATGCTAGTGTTCTACTCATATTGTATAATAGAAATAACATAGATAATATGTAATAGCTATTAATAAAGTATAGTAAAGGTCAAAAAACTTTCTCACTAACACAACCAAATACCACTGGAATTGAACATTTCGTAAACCTTAAAGGAGATACTATTTTCATAAGTGCTATAATGATTTTCAAAATTCTTTTTATTAAATAAAAATTACATTAAGTAATTTCGCTTGATAATTCAAATTGTGATTCCCTAGTGCCAAAACGCAAGTATACTAGTTTGTGAATTGTCACATAAGACTAGCGACATAGTCCCAATCATGGTATCAAGTATCGACCGATACTGATACGTATCGGTTCTGCCAAGAACCGATACCAATGCCACCCCGACACAGGTATAGGGGTGGTATGAGTATGCGTATCAGACCGATACGGGTACGTATCTGCTGACACTGTCTCGATATCAGCTGATATTGTTTTGGTATATCCAACCAGTTTTTCATTTTTTTTTTAAATTGTTTTAATTTTTTTTTCAAAAAAAAGGGTATTGGTGTCAGCAATACCATATCAGTATCGACCAACACATCGGTCCAAGATTGGACTACCTGATACAGATGCTGATTTTGATAACTTGGTCCCGATAGTCGACTTTAATGAGCATAAAAATTAATTAAAATTTTTAATTTGTTAAAACACAAAAAGTTAGGTGTACAAAGAAGCCATAAACGATCTCTTGTTCTCTAAACGATTTTCTCAATCCTATCGGTGACACTAGGCGGCTAAGCGCCAGGACCACCACTCCATAGTTTAAAATATTAGGTGAGACCGAGACGTGTACGTCTCGCTACTTGAGCCCAGCAATACAAACCCATATTGGTTTGTATCGTGATATTTTTCAAAATGTATTAGTGATAATGAGACAATACGTATCAATGTCAGAGCTGAATGGTACGAACCGCAATACTAAGATTTTAAGCCTTAATCCAGTCGATCACCGTGTGACTGTTTAACCAGCCTACAATTCACAATATATTTACGACGTTGACCAAACTTCATCGACTCAAATAAAATAGACCAAGCCCTACTCTCAGCTAAATTCTAGAGAAAATAAAGTAAGTTAATGAAAAAGCATTCCTTAAACCCTAATTTAAACATAAACCATGTTGATTGTTCCACTCCTACAGAACTAACAACGCACAAAGTTTTACTAGGAAAAACACAACCATGCAAACAATTAATATAGAACAAAGACAAATCATCCTTTTTTAACAGTGAGTCTCCAGAAACTTGAAGTTGAAGTTACTACCAAATAGCAGTCTCATTAGGTAGTCAACTAGGAACGCATGCGGTCTCCTAAGCAAGGGATGCCAAGGGTCATAGAACAAGAGTCGAATGCCCTCTAATTACCAGATGATCACTCATGACAACACATTCCAGTCTAACCTTTTACATGCTAAAATGTAATATCAAAGGCAGGTGGTACCCTAAGTCTTAACTCAGAAATAGAAACCATCTTAACCTAGCTTTTGAGCCATAAATCAGTTACAACGCTAGACCTTTCTCATAAGGGTGGATGGGATGTCTTTCTATCAATCCTGATTGGCGGTGTTATGGGCCTTAATTAGTCCTTATTACTATTTTTTTATTTGTTCGACACTAAATTTGCAGCTTTAATTTTTAATAATGCCTCATTTTCTTCCAACAAATTATGGTGGCTTCAGTTATCCCCCATTGGGCATCTTCTTCTATTTGTAGCTTATCCTACTTGTCTCTCTGTTCTTCTTCCTCAGAAATGAGAAAATGGCCACCTTATTCCTTCATAATACAGACTTTAATACCCATCCAATGTTAGTGACTTAGGCTGTGTATGGCATAGCTCTTTGCTAGCCCCTGCCACAGAAGAGTTCACCTGCTTTAGTTGGTTCCCATTCTCTTTTCTAACTCCCTGCAAAGGAGGATTTACCTGCTCTAGCAGCAACCTCCCTGCTCTCACCTGCTTTAGTTGTCTGTCATGTACCATCAGTCGGAAGAAACTGCGTCCCATCTGTTCCTTCATTGTTGGCCTCAGATATTTGGAACATTATTCTCAAGTCTTTCGACCTCTCGTGGGCTATACCTGAGAATGCTCAGTTGCGGTCTTACGGTGGGCATCTGGCTCGAGCACAACCAGAGAATTTTTTAGAAGAAGCGTCCCCCATCCGGCATCTTGATGAAGGCCATCAAGGATCTCATTTGCTTCTAGAGCATCCCTGACAAGATTGGGGCGCGCAACCCTCATGACATTTTCTGAGTTGCCTTTAGGAGTATTTTCGGTCGGCTGGCTGTTGTCATTTGTTTTTGCTGTTCTTGTTTTGCTTTGTACATAAGTTTTGTTTCCTTTTTCCCAGCCTCTTGCTGGGCTATCAATATATTCCCCTTTGATTATCGATCAAAAAAATAAATCAGATTCCTCTCTTTCCAAAGTGACCATAAGACGACAATTGGTCGTGATCTTCTCAAACAATTTACCCTTGCACTCAAGTTTCTAGTCCATTCTCCAGCAAGAAGATGTATAGCAGGAAAACAACCCACCATAGCAAAAGATTAACAAAGAATAGCCCAGATAGTTAAAGCAAGAGAACATTATAGCAGCAAATGATCAACATTCAACAACCCTGTTGCATATGATGCATTTATGAGTATTCTCAACTTGATTCATGATTTGACAACCTTGCACCATATAACACCAAACGGAGTCCTTATAATATGTTCCAATAGAAAATTTGATTAAGCATCACGGCAAAATAGACAACTCATCACCTTCTTTGAACCAGAAAATTTTATATGGCTAATCAAAATTCAAGAACTTAAAGTTTTTCCACCATCTCTTCAGATATCATACTTTTCATGCCCATGCAATCTATGATAAGAGTACACAACATTCCATCGGACGTCCAAATGGAACAAAAGATGCTAGATCATGAGCATTTATCTTCAACCACAATAATATATTCTTTTATTACAATCCAAGTCCAACACACATGAAAAGAGATCAACTGTAGTTTAGGGTTAAGAAGTAGTAGGTTAAGGTATTAGGTTTAGGTTTAGATTTAGGGTTAGAGATAGAGACAAAAAAGAGAAAGGGAGAGAGAGAGAGAGATGAGAGATTAGCTTAGTGAGTTAGAGAGACCCACTAGCCTTTATATTCACAACATGTGTGAGAGAAAAAACAAGTACAGCAGCAACATATATGAAACGCCCATACACACTATACAAACACCCTCATACTATAAGTAAATACATACACCAACTCTACCCCTCAAGCTGGAGAATAAAATGCCATAAACGGCCACCCTGACAGAAATGTCATGAAGTGTAGGCCCTGCCGCCCTTGGTAAGAATATCCGCAAGCCAGTGCGAGGACGATAAATCAATAAGCTCCGACGTACGATCCTAAACTTTTATCTAACAAAGTGAATATCCGCTCCAATATGTTTTGTACGTTTACCCTGAGTTGGGTGCAATTTTTCGGTTGTTTCATTATCACAATGAATAGGCATGAGACCACTAATCAGCAATCCAAGCTCAGAAGAGTAAGACAATAAAGTCAATGTGCAATTGTGTGATACTCAGTCCACCAGATTTGGAGATAATCGGTTGATTCTTCACTCTTCCACAAAACAAGATTGCCTCCAGAAAAGTATAATACCTGGATGTAGACCGACGGTTTGTAGCTAATTCAGCCCAATCAGCATCTGTATATCCAAATATATGAATATGACCATGACAGTGATACACAATTCCTCAACTAGGGTTAAACTTAACGTATCCAAAAATGTGATGAACATCAGCTACATGAGGAGCACAAGGAGCATAATGAACTAACTGACAAGGCTGACATCAAATATAATGTTTGGCCACATAAGGATATGATAGATTAATCGACTCACCAGACGTTGATACTTATGGGGTCAGATAATAACTTCCCTTTACCCTCATGGAGAGTGCTTAAAATCCATAAGGAAGGAAGCATGCTTGCAACCAAACATACTAGTATGACTTGGGAGATCTAGAGCATATTTCCTTTGAGAAAGAAAAATCGCTTTTATAGATATTGTCACCTCCAAACCCAGAAAATATTTTAGCATGCCTAAGTCTTCACTTCAAAATTAAGACTTAGCTCATCCTTCAAATGAGATATGAAGGAAGAGCCTACAGTAATCATTATATCATCAACATATAGCAACAAATAGTACAGCCTTTAGGACCGGAATGGTGAAAAACAATATGCTCTGAGTGGCATCTCTGGAAGCTCAAACTAATGATCGCTCTACTAAAGCGTTGAAACAAAGAATAGGACGACTTGTGACATGGGCTCGCGGCATGGCTTGCCGCAGGGCCACTTGTGCCGCTTGTGCTCCGCGTGGGGCATGGGTGGATAAAATCGGGGCATCGAAGGTGCGTCACCGAGCCATGAGGGCTTCGCCGTAGATTTCTCCGAGAGCTTTGGTCGTGGGCCACGAGGGCACGCGACATCGTGGCAAGAAGGGCTTGCAACACAATCGCATGGGGGAAGATGTGCGCGTAATGGTGTGGAGAATAGCACTATGTGCCACGGACTGAGGTGTGTGCCATGATGGTATGTCAAACCAATACCTTTGAGGTCCTCCCGTTTCTTTCCCCCAGATGGAGTTTAACCCTTATGTATAGGGATTGTAGCTTAGTAATTACGCGTCGTACTACTGGACGTGTCGCAAACCTGAGTGTGTCGTTACTTGAACACGTGTGTGCATGTGCATCCAGGCCTTGCTTCGTCAGGTGCGTTGTTTGGTCGCTCTTGGGCACACGAGTTGTGCAGCCAAGGGCCATCGCGTTTGGAATGGTTCTGACCACCTCCGCGGTGCGGGTCAACTCCGAAAGGAGGCCGGCCCTCTACCTGTCACTGCGTATCGCATTACATAAACTGATGCAAATTAATTTGGACTAGTGTCGCATTACATAAACTGATGCAAATTAATTCGGCTAGGACATGTAAAAATGCAAAGTAGGGAATGGTAAAGCCAAAATTGCAGAAATTTGGGAATTTAGTTTATTTAGAGGCAAATAAAATAATTCTATTAAAATGCTAGAAGAACTAACTTTATAATTCGGAGGGAAATAAAATAATTCGAAGGATTGAGGAGAAGAATAGAGTTTGTTTTTTTTATCGGTAAAAGATTTAAGCTTATATTAACGACCAGCAAGATGTTGTAAAGAAATACAAGCCGCAAGAACACCGACACAAAACGGGCACCAAAACAGCAAAAAGAGAAACCACAACAAAAAAGGAAAAAAGAACAACATAAACAAAAAAGGGCACCAGGCCCAAAAAGGCCAAGAAGCCTCGGCAGGAGAGCAAAAAAATGGAGACGGGGTGGTGGAGGGAAGAGCAGTGCCTAGCCAGGGTCCCAAGTCGTCGAATTAGCACCATTCCCTTCTTTATCTAAGATCACCAGTGGCATATAAGATCTCTGACATCCTTGAAGATCAGACCCGTAGGGCGCCTCTCCCGACAGAAAATCTGGGCATTCCTTTCGAGCCATATGAACCAAATCACCGCATATAACCCAACCCTCCATAACGCCCCCAGTTGACCTTCTAGGTTGACGCCAGACCAGGCCAAATAGAGCTGGGAAAAGTTGCATGGGCCGCCCAACTCATATCAAAGGACCTGAGAATGGCCCCCCAAATTTTAGTGGCTACCCAGTAGTACAGAAACAAATGTGAAGCCGATTCTTCCGCTTGCAGGCACATAGCGCAAACATTTGAAAGATTTTTCCCCCTGTGGATTAAGTGGTCGATAGTGAGGATCCTTCCCCAGATCAGAGTCCACGTGAAGAATTTGATTTTTGGCGGGATCAGGGCCTTCCACACATTCGCCCAACCCCACCTGATTAAAGGCCTACCCGACAAGGCCCGATAGTACGATTTGACACTAAAATTGTCGTTGAGCGTGGGCAACTAAATCCGCCTGTCGCTGTAGCTCAGATTTCTCTGTGCTCTGTAGAGCACAACTAGCAAAGTAAGAAGAGGGCACTCCTCCCCTCCCTCCCTAAGAAGTCTCCAGATGAGTAAGAATAGAGTTTATCTGGAGGCAAATAAAATAAACGAGAGTTTAAAAATGGATTTATGTGGCATTTGGTTAAAGAAGGAAATGTGTTGGCAAAGGGTGAGATTCTATAAAATGGAAAATGCTAGAAGAACTTTATAAAAGAACTATCGAATACAGAGTACTAATGGAAAAGAAAGAAATTGAGATGGCCATTGTTGAGTATAACCCACCCACCCATCCCCTCCTTATCCAAAATCAGTCAACTGAGAACCAACCTGCAGCATTACTCATCATCATGGCAGACATTCATCTAATCTTACGAAAGGTTCTGTCATTCCTTTTCGAACAAAATGGCCCAAATCACCCTCATCAGAGAAGTTATCCGAAAAACCCCTTTCATTCCACACAGTCTCCCCATCTTGCATCAAAAGGAGATCCTCACAAGACCTAGGGATCACCCAACAGATTCCATGTCTTCAGCACCATAGACCATATCTCCCTTGCTACAACAAAATGAATGAATAAATGATCAACAGACTTTGCATCCTACATGCACATCACACAGCCATTGCACATCCTCTTCCCTCTTCTTATCATCTAGTCTTTACAGTCAAGATCTTACCCCACACCAACCTCCAACCAAACACACAAACTCTAGGAGGAGCACATTTCCTCCATACAGTCACCCAACTACGAACAACAAGCAGCTTCCGAACCAGAAATAGATAGAAGCTTTTAACCGAGAATCGGCCATTGCGATTCAAAGACCAGGGAAACATATCATACCCTTCCCTATTAGGCCCACACCCCTCAATGAGCTTCAACATCACAGTTCGAGCTATGGTCTCTTAATCCTTCAGATTCTCCTTAAACTGAGGTTCCATACATAGCTACCTCCCACATTCTGAACTAACTGCTCAATGTAAGCATTCTGAATATACAATATACAATACAACACCTAAAAGCTGGAATTCAGAGTTTGATCTCCCACCCATCAATGCTTCCAAAACAAAATACGTGACCCGTTGCCCCGATCATAATTTATACATTGATTGAAATTTGCTTTATCCGCACAAACCCCCCTCCAACAGGCCAAACCCCCTCCTACTAGACTGAATACTCCATCCTCCCCTGAGATCATCGTATTTGCAAACAACACCTTGACCAACCAGTTCTGACCTTCTGTGGCAACCCTCCAAAGCCATTTACCAAGACAGGCGATATTCATCTACCTAAGCCGAAGAATTCCCAAACCCCACCCCTTTTAGAAAAATGGCATACCTCCCAGTTAACCAACTGATATCTGTTTTCCGCTCCTCTCCCCTCCCACAAAAAGTTCCTCTCAATTTGTTTCAGCCTATCAATAACCGCCATTGGGCAAATGAGCACAGACATGAAGTAGACTGGGAGATTAGCCATCATGGATCAAAATTTCGGCAGACATACCTCCCAGTTAACCAGCTGATATCTGTTTTCCGCTCCTCTCCCCTCCCACAAAAAGTTCCTCTCAATTTGTTTCAGCCAATCAATAACCGCCATTGGGCAAGTGAACATAGACATGAAGTAGACTGGGAGATTAGCCACCATGGATCAAAATTTCAGCCAAATTTTGGGATTTCGGCCGAAACGCATCGGTTTCGGACCTCACCGAAACGAAATCCCAAAAATTTCGGTCAAAATCGCGGCCTTCAAATTATCAACCGATAATTTGAAGGCCGATAATTTTGGGTTTTAAAAAATAAAAATAATTGGGCACCGAAATTTCGGTGAAATTTTCTGTTTCAGTTGGGACCGAAACCGAATCCGGTATTTTGATCCTTGTTAGCCGTAATAG
Source organism: Chloranthus sessilifolius (assembly GCA_021018995.1). Lineage (NCBI taxonomy): Eukaryota > Viridiplantae > Streptophyta > Magnoliopsida > Chloranthales > Chloranthaceae > Chloranthus > Chloranthus sessilifolius. The sequence continues at coordinate 2,390,286 of JAJIZI010000016.1, read as the reverse complement.
CTTTAACGAGAGCAAGTCTCCAACCAATTGAAAGCAGATTACACTTTCAGACCGCCAATCTTTTCTCAAATCTTTCAATAATCGGCTCCCAAAGAGTGGCACAGGGCTTGCCTACACAAAGCGGCAGCCCAATATATGTGGACAAAAAAGAGTCCATTGCGCATCCCATACTGGTAGCCAAACCCGTTACTCTGGACTCAGCCATAACAATTCCCAAAATTCTGATTTTTTGAGATTTACATGATGGTGTTTTACCATGTGTTGGAATATTATCAAGGGGAAGCGGTCATTGGTGTAAGGAATTTCCCCCATGATTGAAATTGAAAAAGGAGAAAATGGTTGTTTCTTTCAAAGATAACATGTATTGGCAAACCGAGAGGGATGGTTATCAGATCTGTTCACGACATACTCCTCTATTGGGAACTTTTGCAACCGGATGGGGATAATGATCATTTCTTTTAAAGTCAGGATCATTTGCTATTTCCTGGGAGTCTGCCTCCTCGCGCTTCACAAGCCCCCAATCCAACCCACCCCAGCCTATCTACCCTATGACCCTCACCTCTTGGCTGGATCTATGGATGTTGGCATTGTTTTGGTTCCCGGGTTTTTTTTTTGGTGTTTTTTTCTTTTTTTGGGTAGTCCCTCTCTCCCCTTAGGTATCCTTTCCTTTGTTTTTTCACTATGTAACTCTTTTACTTATTAATTTAATTTTTGTTATCAATATATAAAAATTAAAAAAAAAAGATAACGGCTACTTTTATCACCTAAGCTCCTAAAAAAGAGGTGGCTAAGGAAGTGAAGGAATTTAGGCCTACAAGCCTTGTTGGAAGTAGTGTTGGCAAAGGCGTTAGGTGCTCCTGAGGCTAGGATGTGATTTTTTTAAGACACTTTTTTATTTTAATTATATATACATATTTATTACATCCTATATACGTATCAATATTTATGTATTGGTATGTTTTTTGATATATAAATTTTAAATAAATTTATAAATAAATAAAAAATTAAACATAAACATGTATATAAAGAATAATAACAGTCAATTAATATGAAATACAAGAAACAGGTAAACATCATAAATAATTGAACAATATGAGCCTTAAAAAAATACAATTTAACAAACTAGCAAGTAGGCAAGTAGCAACTAGCAAGTAGTATAATTATTAATGAACTAACAAGTAAGTCAGTAGCAGCTAACAAGTAGGGATGGTGCCTAAAGCTTAACGAAAGGTCCTTGGTGAGGCAACCTTGAGGTTGCAGGTTCAAGAACTAATGAACTAACAATTGAGAACTTATTACTATTATATATCTTATAAGTTATGTAAAATATAAATTTATAGAACTTACACACACACACACACACACACACACACACACACACACACACACACACACACACACACACACACACACATATATAAGTTGGCCAACAAGACAATGGTTTTGAACCCATATTGGGAGTGGTGGGTTTGAACCTCAGATCACATGCCACGTGACACGTGATTCCAAAAAAACACCCGCTTTGTGATCAGGTGTCATGACGCATGATCTCTAAAAATAAAAAAAAATAGAAAAAGTTTTTTTGTTGTTCAAAATTTTGGTCAAAGTTTGGGTACCCCCCCCCCACACACACATCCTGGTGCATTGAATTTTCCCCCCTTTGACCACAGTTTGGACGGTGTATATGCATCGGATCATGTCCAAATTTTTTTGGTGGCCTCTGATCGTCCTAGGGAAAATTGCCGTAAAACCCGATCTCTCGGATGGATGCCACATGGCCACCAACTGACTCTAATCCAGCGCCTTGGAGTTGGTTTGAACCCATAGTCCCGGGCCTCATATAAGTTTTATAAATTATGAATTCATGAAACTAATATATATATATATATATATATATATATATATATATATATATATATATATATATATATATAAACAGTATTCTTTTCTGCATATACAGATATACAGGCTTAGTTTGCCAAATCAGTGCATAACGAGTTGAAGCGAACTTGGTAACCATGAGAACTACAATGCATATATAATGGTGGTTCATCAGTAAACTTGGCATATGGAAGACTAATCCAGTATTTAGAACATCAGTATCAGATAATTCCGCAGCCAAACAGAAGTTCAGAGGTCAAAATACAGCTAACTTGGGAGTGACCAATCCAGACCGCTTATTATGCAACACAATTAAGAGACTGCACTTGTTTGTAGGCACATTAAATTTTGGCAAGCAAAATCAATCTCTTGAACTGTTTTGTTGTTAATGCCTTTGAATAATGTAGATAGTATAGTACTATTAGAAAGAAAACCCTAGACTTGCATACACATATATGCATTCCTTGTTAGTACCCAAAATACCTCACAGGTCAGTATGGCATATGAATATTTTTTTGGTATCCATTAGAGATACTGCATGTACATATATGCATTCCTTGTTAGTACCCAAAATACCTTCCAGGTCAGTATGGAATAAGAATATTTTTGAGTATTAGAGGATGTTGAATTTGTTGTGTTTACAACTTTTTCCTTTTCCCTCAAGTCTTCTTTGTAAATAATGCTTATTGACTTATTTGATTTTTATTATCAGTACATTGAAGAAACAGAGGAAATTGCAATGGACAGTTCAAAGCAAAACAGAGACATACTGGATCTGATTGCAAAAGAACTTTTAGAAAAATCGAGAATCACTGGATTGGTAAACAAAAATTATTTATTTATTTTCTTATTACTGGAAATTTTGAAGCAGAAAAGGGGGCGAGATTTTTTAGAAAGATCAAGAATCACTGGATTGGTAGACAATTTAGCTTCCTTTTTCTTGTTCTTTCTTATTATGGAAGACTTGAATTCGTTGTTATAATCAGTGGACAAACTGAATGATAAAGGCCTTTGCAAAAAGTATCCTAGATTAGTGTCACATACCAACTGACTCCTCTAGAATGTATGATCTTAATCCCCTTTTCCATCCTTTTAGAAGATCCATAGTACGTTTCAAGTTATAAAGCGTCTACTTATGTTACTATATTTTTTATCTTCAAGCATTTTGCATTAGAAAAAGGAACATAAGTAAAGGACAAATCAGAAAATATCAGGGAGGAGTTTCTTTGAAACAGGTGCTTAGTGAGTTATCTCATTTTCTTATTCGGTTCTTACTCTTGAGAATGTGGCCTTCGCATGTTTCTTTGAAACAGGTGCAACACATTCACATTTTTTAAACTACAGAGCTAGGTGGTTGCAAGTGCACACAAGCAAAGCTGCACAAACCAAAATTGTTGTGCATATTTACAAAAAAGCTAATGTCCATAATATGCAATCTGCACTCTAAAGTCTAGAGTAACTAAGTAACCAATATTTTTCATCCTAATAACGCGACACATCATAACATTGAGAACATAAATATAGCTGAAAATTAATTATACATACCAAAACCAAATTCTTGCTGAAAAAATAATAAGATCCCAAAAATGAGGAGCATACACACCTTGCAAGACACATGTCTCTCTGCAGAAACACTATGTTCTGAAACACAACCATAGGAAGCTCCTGTACTAACCAAAAAGTCAATATTTTTGGAAGCCAAGTATGATAACCTTATCAGGATACAGAACAGAAATTAGGAAAAAAGGCATTTACCTAATCGAGTAGAAATGTAGCGTGCACCCTCGATACCCAACTATTATTTCAACTAGCACCTCCTAATAATAAGGGGCTTGATGAAGGCCCCTTGTTAACTATGGGGTTTTATGATTCTTTCCATAACCATAATGTGTGGCCCTTCTGTTGGAGCCTAGAAATTTGCAGGACTGCTGATTGATAGTTTCTATATGCTACTATACTTGGCTATAAATTACTCTTGTGGATCAAATTCACTTGCTAGTAACTAATCAGCACGAGTAATCACATAAATTATTATTCTTTGATAACAAAACAAAAAAAAAACTAGAATTTTCAACAAAGCATAGGAGTGCAGGAACAATGAAATATTAGAATAGTGTGTGCCAGTTCTATTCTATTCAATGGGTATCTCAATTATTTAGAAAAGTGCTGCAGCCTCATCTTTAGTCTTCCTAACGAAATATATTTGTGATGAACAATGACCATGTTAAATAAATGCACATGTCAAAACACGGAAGTAAAAGATGACGCATCAAAAGAGGGGGAGCACTCTCCCAATACAAAAATATACTCTCAAAGTTCCTTCCCTAGCCAAGGAATCCAACACACTATTATCAAATAGACTGATAGGTAAAACATAAAAAGTAAAAAATGCAACATCGAGGTAGGGGAGAGTCAGGAGACTCTCCAACGCAAAATGATCCTCTCGAAACTCCTTTTCTAGCCAAGGAAACTGCCACTCTATTAGCTTCTCTCTGAGTATGGTTCAGCAAGATGTCAAGCACTTGAGAGATATCTTAAGCTTCATATAAAAGTGGGAAAGACTGCCACAGATTGTCCTATTTAGAGAGCCACCCGAATCACCTCTTAATGAAAATTTATTTATAAAGGTGTTGTTTTATCATGGGATTCATGGAAAATTTGAATCCATGGTGCAACGGGGCCCTTGGCTACTCTTGGTGCCGCTTGATTCCACATTGGGATGCATTAAGTCAATCATTTCCTCTGATCCCATGATATAAACCTGCTTTAAACTAATTTATTAATCATGAAAACTATTATGGGATATACAGCCTTTAAAGTAGTAACATTCTCTATAATAGCATTTATGAGTATAAACTGTAACTAACAGATGTATATTAAGCAGTTTTATCCTCAGATGCATGTAATTGGCTCATTGCCAGCAATTAAAATACTCTCTGTTTGGTGGCTATGGTTTATACTCGGTAAATTAATTCTGTTGGGTATTAAATTCTATGAAAGCTGCAACAAATGCTCACTTGCGTAGACGAAAATCAAATGAGTAGCAGATTTGTTCGTATTTTGTATAGTGACTCTGAAGATGTAACTAGAAGTTGAGAAGCAAACACCAAATTTTTGTTTGAAAACTTGATGTTGATTTCTCATCTTGGTCCCCTACTAAATTACTAATGCATAACCTACGACCTCTAGCATCATTCAATTGGTTGTGATTATGTTCTACATCAAAGATATGATAGGCTGCTTGCTTCTATAGCAGTCACTTTTGAGTCTGGGTGGAACTTTCTGAGATTCAATAAGTAATTTAGTTCAAATTTTTGAGGAAAAAATCCACGTGGAACAAATAATTCAAACCCTAACTAAAATTCCATACCAACCAGAAACCCCAATTCAAACCAAAATTAATCATGGCGAGAAAAAAACCAATAAAAATCTCAACTTTACAATCCGGAAAGCCAAAACCCTAACCCAAATCGAGTCGGAATAAGAAACCCTAATAACCCAAAACGAAAACAAAAAAAAAAAAGTGAACCCTAACATCGAAACCAGAAGCCCTAACTCTATCGAATCCAACGACCACAAGATACAAAGAAAAAACAAAAATTTACTTATCAGAAATCATAACCCTATCACACGAACTCCTATTCCATCCACAAACCCTAAATCTAACAGGCTCTTTCAAAATCGAAACTGAAACACGAATTTAAACCCTAATAATCCAATAAATAATTTTAAAAAATAAAAATCGAAGAAAACAAAAACCACACACCTGCTTGTCGTGATCCCTCCGCTGCGATCTCTAATCTTCAACGCGACGATCGAGTGATCCCTGTCGAATTCAATTCACCGTGACGATCGAAAATAAAAAATTATATATATATATATATATAGAGAGAGAGAGAGAGGGGAGGGAGGGCGATGGAGGTAGCTTGGGGTTTTTTTGTTGGTAGAGACGAGATGAGAGAGAGGGAGAGGGAGAGCGAGAGGTAGCTTGGTTTTTTTTTTTGTCGAATTCAATCCACTTGTGCCGCTTGTGCTCCACGTGGGGCATGGGTGGATGAAATCGGGGCATCGTCGGCGCGTCACCAAGCCATGAGGGTTTTGCCGTAGATTACTCTGAGAGCTTCGGTCGTGGGCCATGAGGGCACATGACATGTGGCATGAAAGTTTTGAGACGCAGTCGCGACACGGTCGCATGGGGGAAGATGTGCGGGACGTTGGGGCGTATTGGTGTGGAGGATAGAACTGTGTCACGGACTGGGGATGTGTGTCATGGTGGTATGTCAAACCAATACCTTTGAGGTCCTCCCATTCCTTTCCCCCAGATGGTGTTTAACCCTTATCTATAGGGACTGTAGCTCAATAACTACGCGCCGTACTACCGAACGTGTCGCTAGCCTGAGTGTGTCGCTACCTTAACACGTGCGTGCACGTGCATCCGGGTCTTGCTTCATCAGGTGCATTGCTTGGTCGCTCTTGGGCACACGGGTTGTGCAAGCAAGGGCCATCGCATTTGGAGTGGTTTCGACCACCTCTACGGTGCGAGTCAACTCCGAAAGGAGGCCGGCCCTCTACTTATCACTGCGCATCGCATTCTTCGTCTCATTTGGGACCTAACACAGCTTCACTTGGTGTGAGTTTTTAGGCTGACCTAGCTTGGGGAACTAGGTGTCGCACACGAGGTCACGTCGCAAAGAGTGACTCCGTGACAGTTAGTATCAGAACTATCGAGATGGCCGACACTAAGGGGATCGGTGAAGATATGAGACGACGCACAACAAGGGAACGTTTAGATAATCTGGAAGCTCAGGTAGAGCAATTGGATTCAGTGATGTCGCTTGTAACAACCCATGGAGAACGGTTAAACATGCAAGAAGGGAATCATGCCACGTTAGCGGAGAACGTGGAGATCCTCACTGAGGACACGAGGGGCACCATCGAAGCCCTTCACATACAAATCGAAAACTTGACGACAAAGGTCAACGTCCTGATGAGGGCTATGTGTTCCGGGGAGGCGCCCCAACCCGAGGCCACGCACAAGGTAAAAATCCTGAGCCACGATCCTACGGGGGAGCACGAGATGCAAAAGAGTTGGAGAATTTCTTGTGGGACATGGAACAGCACTTCCGTGTCGTTCCACCTACCACAGAATACATGAAAGTGGTCACAGTGACCATATACCTCGAGGGGGATGCCAAGTTGTGGTGGCGTACATGTTACGAAGATATTCAATGTGGATGTTGCATCGTCAACACCTGTGAAGATCTAAAGAGAGAGTTGAAAGCTCAGTTTTTGCCAGAAAACGTCGAGTTCATTGCCCGACGTAAGCTACGGAAGCTGCAACATACAAGCACGGTGCGAGAATATGTGAGCAGCTCTCCGCCCAAGAGTTGGACATCAAGGACATGTCCGAAAAGGACAAACTATTCTACTTCCTCAAAGGTCTCAAGTCGTGGGCACAAACAGAACTGCAGAGGAAAGGGGTACAAGATCTGACAGCCGCGCAGGCTGTTGCGGAACGATTGATCGATTTTGGACCGATGGACCAAAACCACAAGAAGCCGCAAGAAAACAAGGATGTTCAGAAAAATCAGACGAAAGCCAAGAAAGGAGGCAAGAATGGCACATACGACAAGAAACCGCGTGGGAAAGAGTCTCATGCCAAGTCGGCCGAGTCATCCAACAATGCGCCGGAGTCAGGTTGCTGTGGAGGGCCACATTGGGTGAGGGATTGCCCGCAGAAACAGTCTTTGAATACTCTTCAGATCTCCACTAGTGCTCCCTCTGCTATCGCAGAGGAACTAAGACGAGGGGCACTCAAGTTGCTGAATGCCATCAAGGGGCAAGTTGTGGAGGGGAACACAACTACCCCAAAAGGATTGATGTACGTCGACATATGCATCAACAGATAGAATACTCTTGCCATGGTTGACACGAGAGCGACGCATAACTTCATCTCGGGTAGAGAAGCACGTCGCTTGGGACTGAAATTGGAGCAAGATTCCAGCCAAATGAAGGTCGTGAACTCCGAAGCGCGCCCCATTACTGATCTAGCAAGGGCATATCTGTGAAGATCGGATCGTGGACAGGAACATCCAACTTCATGGTCGTGCCAATTGACAGTTTTCAGGTGATCCTTGGGTTAAAACTCCTGCAACTCGCGAAAGTCGTACCCATGTCGTACCTCGGTTCAGCGTGCATGTTTGGGGAGAAGCCCCTTTGCATAATCCCCAGTCCCATTTCAGAAGAGGCATGCACATCAATGAAAGAGTCGTTCCATGACTACCTCGACGGGTTCGTGGTGGTATATCTGGGTGATATTGTTGTGTACAACAACACATTGGAAGTGCATCTCGTCCAACTCCAGACCATCTTCAGTGTATTGCGAACAGATCAACTTTATGCGAAGAAGGAGAAATGCTCATTTGCGTTTAGGGCACCGTATTGGGGGAGGAAACATCAGCATGAATTTTGAAAAAGTTCGTGCAAACCAAGGTTGGAAAATGTCAGAAGGGTTGACCGAGCAGCGGTCAATTTTGGGTTTCATCAACTACTACAAGCGGTTCATCCTGGAGTATTCACATCGAACATTGCCATTGCCGATCTATTGAGGAAGGATCGACCATGGCAATAGTCTGAGAAGTGTCAGAGGGCATTCGAAGATCTAAAACTGATGGTCACGGGTGACCATGTGTTGAAGCTACGCAACCACTCCGAGAGATACCAGGCGGCGGTATACGGTTCAAGGAAAGGAGATGACAGCGGCAGTATCAACACAACCGTGGCAAAGCATCTCCCTTGATTCCATCTTTGCTTTGCCAAAAGTAGGGCTCGAGAGCCTTCCTTCTAGGCAGCTCTAAGGGAATTTAATCATGCTCAATGGTTGTTGGCCATGAAGGCCACACATTGAGATAGCGGGTCGGTCCGAGGTGGATGAACGCTAGTGACTTCCGACATGAAACGTTGGGTCACGCAGGTGTTGGGCACCTTTGTCGTGGATGGCATGGAGTAGGGAAAATGCTCCATTCTCACTTCATGAAGAAGCTGAGATTTCCGAACCGATTGCGTGTAGTAAAGACTGCAAGTTCAGGGACTGCAGCATGAGGGGATGACCAACTTCCTTCCATGCAGCTTTGAGGGGGTATTTGAAGCATGTTGACGAAACAAAGTAGGGGAGGATGTGACGTGGGCTCGCGGCATGGCTTGCCGCAGGGCCACTTGTACCGCTTGTGCTCCGCGTGGGGCATGGGTGGATGAAATCGGGGCATCATAAGCGCGGCACCAAGCCATGAGGGCTTCGCCGTAGATTACTCCGAGAGCTTCGGGCATCGGCCACGAGGGCACGCGACATGGTGGCATGAAGGGTTTGCGACACGGTCGCGACACGATTGCATGGGGGAAGATGTGCGGGACGTTGGAGCGTATTGGTATGAACGATAGCACTGTGTGCCACGGACCGGGACTGTAGCTCAGTAATACGCGTCGTACTACTAGACGTGTCGCTAGCCTGAGTGTGTTGCTACCTTAACACGTGCGTGCACGTGCATCCGGGCCTTGCTTCGTCAAGTGCGTTGCTTGGTCATTCTTGGGCACACGGGTTGTGCAGCCAAGGGCCGTCACGTTTGGGGAGGTTACAACCACCTCTGCGGTGCAGGTCAACTCCAAAAAGAGGTCGGCCCTCTACTTGTCACTACGCATCACATTCTTCGTCGCATTCGGGACCTAGCACAGCTTAACTTGGTGTGAGTTTTTAGGCTGACCTAGCTTGGGGAACTAGTTGTCGCACGCGAGTTCACATTGCAAAGAGTGACTCCGTGACAGACTGCTCAAATCATATGTAGACTTTCTATTTTCTAAGCCTACATACTTTCCCAGTACTGAAGCAGGAAGTCAAGTCGACGATCCATATAAATCTCCTCCGTAAGATCACCGTTACGAAAAGCGTTAGCAAGAATAGTAGTGGTAGTAAAGCACTTATGATATACATCCAAATAGTATAGTCTCCTCTTTCAAAGCCCTTACCAAGAGTTCCCTTAGTCTTTGTGACAAGATCTTAAACAATACAATGAGAGGGGTAAAAGGCAATAGAGCAATTTAAATTTTTATTAAGACTACTAACTGAAGTAAATTTGTAGATAGATGAGGAACATGGAGTATATAAGACAGAGAATGAGGAAGAAACCGAAATGGTTCCTACTCCTACAACAAGGGTAAAGGAACTATTAGCCAAGTGAACCTGAGAAGATGATGGAGAAGAATAAGATGAGTAACTCTGAGAATTTTCAGTCATGTGATACGTAGCCCCAGAGTTAATCACCCAGTGCAAAGAAGAGTGGCTACCAACACAGAGGCAGCACGTTGTGGCATGGGACAAGATAGGTCACAACCAGAACCCATTGCAGTTAGCTTCAACAACCAAGGGATATAAACATGCCCAAGCCCAAGTGATCCACAACAATCACGAGTTGCAATACAATCCTCAATTCTCACAGCCACCAAATAATCATAAAGCAGAGAGCCTCTGGCCCAATAGACCAATAAAGAACAGTCACACTATAATACAATCCAATAACAGCTACCAATACTGGTGAATCATCAAGATAAAAAGATCTTCTCCAAGTCATGCAACAGCAAAATGGTCTTGAATCCACACAAAGATAATCAGATGCAATCTCAGAATCACCAAGAAATGGGTTGCAGCCAACAACATAAACCACATATAGCAGATTTCAAACAACCCTTATAGAGGTGTTGCTCATACATTACCGAAACAAATAGGTTCACATAAATTGTGGAGCAACCTCAAATCTCCACTTATTGGGGCACAACACACCCAAAAGCATGCAAAACTAAATGTTGTTCCACACATGGTAAAAAGAACTGAGTAAGACCTCACAGAAATTGTAGTCACAAGGAATCGTGACATGACACAGTAATGGCTAGAACATAGGAAAACATTGTAACTCACTCAAAGTTACTCAAATCCAAAAAAGGACACGACAGGAAGCTTCTGTGTGAAATTCCAATACATCCAATGAAACACACGAGTGATTTTCAGCCGCACAAAGTATAGATGCCCAGAAAACCATGAACACCAAGATCTCTAAAGAATTGCTTGCATCAACATCAGGATTGCTCAAATCTCAAAAATTCAAGTTCATCAGCACGATAAACCAATCAAAACCCCATAAAATTTGTGGCGTCTGAGGTCAAATGTTGACATCAGCATAGCATCATGCTGACATCAACATAGGTGATGTGGCACGATGGGTCTAGATGAACCTTGCCCTGCTACCAAAAGGAAATCAACTATAGAAAGATGTAGTCGGTTACATGGTTCAAAATCTCGTCCGATACAGGTACGATACATTCAAAGTATCGTACCGGTGCAATACATATGTTTAGGGTTTGTACCGGACGATACAAACGAATGTATCATCCGGAACCGGTAGATACGTACCAGTTTTGGAGCTGGACGATACGTGCAGGAAAACTGGTATTTTAACCCACGGTTGGTTAACGAATTAGGTTTAGGGTTAGAGATAAATATCAACAAGAGAGAGAGAGAATGAGAGAGAGAGAGAGAGAGATGGGAGAATAGCTTATTTAGTTAAAGAAACCCAGTAGCCTTTATACTCATAACATATGTAAGAGAAAGACAAGTATGCTACCTCCAATATATATGGCATCTGTATGTCACATTTTCTACATATGATATTAATAAAATCCTACATGTGGGCCCATGCGATTTTGGATACCAAAAACTTCTTTGCAACAAAATCCTCCCTGCCTCGTGGTTTCAATTATGAAAAAACTTCAATTTGAAGCTGGATATAAAGCTATTACTGATTACTTTGGGAAACTTTCGCATCTCTTAAAAAAATACATTACTATCATCTCCTATGAATTCCTTTGTACTTGCGTCAAGAAAATGTCCATATTCTATAACTTAGAGAAGAAGAATGCTGCTCCAAAGTTGTGAAGTGACATTATCTTAACTATGTTTGAAATTTAAAGAAAAAGGAGCTCTCAGCTCAGTCACAACTAAGGGTGCAGATTCGGTTAACCGAAACCGAAATTTCAGTTTTCGGGTAGGTTTCTGCAAAACCGAACCCAAACTGAAACATTTCGCTTTCAGTTAACCGAGCTTTTCAAATCCCCAAAACCGAAACCAACTCAATCAATCCGATTTCGGTTTCGGTCGATTCAGTTCAGTTTTTCTTCATATTTGTTTTATTTTTTATTTTTATAATTTTTCAATTTTTTTGGTTTTCCGGTCGATTTTCGTTTTTAGGTACCAAAACCGAAACCGCATCAGTTCGGTGTCAGTTTCCAATCGGTGTTGGTCAGGTTTGGAAGGATCGGTTTTCGGGTTTCAGTTTTTTTTTACACCCCTAGTCACAACTCACAAGCAACAAACCTCCTCTTCATTTTTCTCAAGGGAAATTTCCTTCATATACACAAATGAATCTTCCGCATATTGCAATCTAATGCATAATATGCCCTTCTGCTATTGGTTGCATAGGTGACTGTCTTCTCAAAATGGACAAATGTTTTGAGCTTATATCCTACAAGTCTACAACAAAGAACATTAGCAGCTAGCATATACTAGCGTTCCCATGGTAAAAAACAAAACCATAAAAAAGTATCCTTTATGGTTGCTATAAAACGTTCAGACTTGTTCAAAGAGCACAAATCATGTATTTTTAGGAAACTACTGTCAATAATGGCTTCTGTTATAGGTATCTTATAGCGGAAAAAAATTTAAGAAAAACTAAAGCATTCCTCCTAGTTTGGTTTACACCAAAGGAAGTAGCAATATTATGTGTGAAAAACGCTTTTTACAAGTTAAAATATTAATGAAACCACACAAGATGCTAGGGGTGGGAATGGGCCTTTGCCCTATTGGTCAAATTTTTATCGACAACTAGCATGCAAAAATTTAAAGAAAGTACAGAAGGCGCAGGTGAGAAACCGGACCGTACTACATGAGATACTTAGGCACGGGCAACAAGGTTGTTGTGAGACCATACTACGTGAGATACTTAGGCTCGGGCAACCAGGTAGCACGCAGCACGAAAGATACACACTGACCGCACTCCAAGTAGAGAGACTGAAGCCACACATTACAAACCGAAACTAGTCCCCGAGCTAACCCATAAAAAGGTGGAATCTACCACCAAAATCATAATCCCTGATCTTCCATACTGCTCCATACATGGATCAAAATTTTGGCCGAAACGTTTCGGTTCCGGGCCTACCCGAAACGAAAATAAGGTGAAATTCGGCTAAAGGCCGAAATTTTGAAATTATCGGCCAAAATTCCAAATTATCAACTGATCATTTGAAATTTTCGGATTCAAATTCGGGGCGATAATTCGAAATTTTCAATATTTCGGCTAAAATTTTGGAATGTCACTTTTGACTCTTTTTTTTAAGGTCTTTTGCTTCGAATTTTTTTTGTTCCTATACATTTACTTGAGTTTTATTCCTTTACACTTAGTTTAATTTTTTATTTTTTTCCTCTCCTCTCTCCATCTTCATAGCTCGACGAAATCTCGTCATATCATATCGCAACTTACCGAATCTCTTCGGATTTGGCCAAAAGTTGTTAAATTTTGACGGATCTCCCAAAGTTACCGTAACTTATCGAATATCGTCGGATTTCGCCAGATTTAGCCGAATCTTGCCGGATTTTGCCAGATATTGCCGATATCTTGCCGGATTTAGTCTCAATGGTTCAAACAAGTCTTCTAATAATGTGAAAGAGTTAAAAAACAACAAAAAAGTAAGTTCGGAGCAATTTTGAAAAATTACCGAAATTTGACCAAATTACGATTCGGGTGGTAACCGAAATTGAAATCAAGATTTTGATCCATGGTTCCATATGTCCGCAATGTCTTAGCATATTTCATTACCATGTGTAGAGGTCGTCATGCCATAAAAAATCCAATGATTCCGCTCCAACCAAACAGCCCACATCACTACAAAGAGAGCAACCTTCCAAAGAATCTTCCTTTTGTCAAGATTACACACCCCCCCCCCTCCTCTACAAATGCAATTAGCTCATCGTATGATCTTTACAAACACCAACGTACCCTTAAGGAGTATAAGGTCAGGAGCGCATTCCCTCTTAGTCATAAAAAACTAGAGGCAGTATTAGGGGCTCCCTCCTGAGATAAGAATCTACGCTGAATTTATATAGAAAACTAACAACAAATCAAGGACAACATAATCTAATATCGAGGAGGCCCTTGTAATTTATTCGTGTCTTCACATTGTTAAGCGCCCGACTCGATCAATACAAAATGGGGAACCTGAAGATGCTATTAGTTAATGTAGCACCTTCAAGATGTGGGCATTCCACACACATTATGGTTGAAGAACTGTAAGTTCCTTCTCTCACTTCTCACTTCATATTAATTGTCAAGACCCTTGCATAAGTCTCTCTATATATGTTATTTTCAATGGGCCAATACAACATCTAAGAGAACTTTTTAAAGCCTTTGAGAAAATTATTGATTTATGGGAGTAAATAATCACTTTGTAGTAAGTAATAGTGGGTGCAGATCGATCCCTAATAGTGTGCCGAAGTTTTTGCCGAATATTTGCTTGATTTGTCAATTCACTGAATTTTTTCAAATTTGACAATTTTTTTGTCCAAATTTTTATCATTGTCATATGTTTTAATCATACTTTGTATAATTCTTGTATAATCTTAAATTGTCAAAGTTATAATACACTTGTTTTATTATTTAAAGATATCTGTTTTATCTTTCAATAGGTTAACCTATATTTTAATATTTTATAGTTATCATTTTTACAATTTCAAATTTCCCCCAAATCTTTCCCGAATAAAATCGAACTGACACCCGACCGAATGTTTTCCGAATCCAAACTTGGTTACTATGCTAATAAGTGAGTAATTACTATGGTTGTTCTTCTAATTTATGCTTTTATATTAGAGATCATAATTTCCTCCTTGAATCTTCTTACACTAAAAATAATTTGCTCATAATCAGTTCGATCAAAGAACTTAAAACAACGACAATGTACTTTAAAATTCAAAGCCAACAACCAAATGCATGATAAGAACTGCCACATAGAATTCAGTGTCATTCAATTATTAATCGACAACAAAAAACAGACAAAAAAAAAAAATCAAATTGTTCTCCTCTCTTGTTTCTTAAGATAGAGAAAAAACAACTAGGGTTTCAACATCTCCTACTTCTTGTATCGAGCTACCTCATCATCATTGGGAAAGAACCCCATGAGTCTCCCAGCAGAGTTCTGGTAAGCCGACATGAAGCCGCCCATCACTCCGATCAGACCGCCAGTAACCATCGATGGACCTCTGATGTTAGGTTTTATCCCTGCGTAATACCAAAAACCAACAACTGAGTAAAGGGGAGGAGAAAAAAACCCTAGAAATTAAAAAGGAAAAATGGATGAAGGAGGAAGAAACCAGAGAGATATCCGACGGTGACGGAGACACCGGTTATGGTGATGAGTCGAAAGTAGTCAGTGATGTTGAAGTTGGCGACCGTTTTAGTGAACGGAGGGTTGCGATCGACTACTGTGTACTCGGGCTTCGCCGACGCTGTGATGTCGGTGTTCATCTTCGACGCTACACCCACTCTCTCCTGTTTCCGTGAGAAATTTCGAAAAAAAAAAAAACACAGGTTTTTAACCTTCAGTCATTCACTGAAGATCGGTTATTAAACCGTAAGAGTCACTACTTGCACCGAAAAATGACGACCGCGGAATAAAAACCGATCGTCAATAGTTAGATGAGTGTGACATGATCTCAGGATTGGGTGAAACACGATCACGATCTCGATCATCTGATCCGAACCAATCAATGACTTTGAAGGGGTTGCACATGGGACTGTCTCCAGAGATTGCATGTGTGCAAATACATTCTCTGAAAGCTCCCACATCTCATACCCCTTCAAAACCGTTGATTGCTTCAAATAAGATGATGAAAATCAATTTTCACCTCAATCATTCACAAAATAGATCTTGAGATCATATCACACTTATCAGACGGTCACTTTTTTATTTATGTATCCCAAATCCCCGAAAAATGGCCCTAAAATCATATTTGACCATGATGTGTGTTGTATGATTGAAGAGCCATTTTTTGGGGATCTGTGATATATGGAATAAAAAACGGACCATTGGATAGGTGGTTCATAATCTCAAGATCTATTGTGTGAAAGATCGGGGTGAAACAAGTTCTCCATAATTTGATCCGAAGCAATCAAAAATTTTTAAGGGATCTAAGAGATAGGCGCTTTCAAAAAACATGTGGGCACGAGTAGAGGTACCCTACAATATTTTAAAGGGAGTCACTGCTTGCACATGCAAGTTGTGTTGTTGCACCTAATTTAAAAGAAAGACTTTATAATATTGGGACCCGTGCCACATGAAAACACAATTTCTCCCGTTTGATTTGAAAGTCATAAATACAAAATATTTGTTGTCAAAGATTGGCACCAAATACAATCTCTTCATCTTATGCAACCCATTCAACTGTTGCATTAATAATGAACATTTACCGTGTCAAACTTTACAATAGAGATTGTAACCCATGCCAATCTTTGGCATGAAAGATATTTATATCATAGCTGTCAAAATCGGACGGCTTAGAAAGTTACCAACAGTTCCAGCTCTTCCTTTTAAATTAGGTGCAACAACATAACTTTCGAG
This sequence comes from Chloranthus sessilifolius, assembly GCA_021018995.1. Taxonomy (NCBI): domain Eukaryota; kingdom Viridiplantae; phylum Streptophyta; class Magnoliopsida; order Chloranthales; family Chloranthaceae; genus Chloranthus; species Chloranthus sessilifolius. Next base: position 2,373,696 of record JAJIZI010000016.1, on the reverse strand, counting down.
GTGCAAATAGTCACCTTTTTTCAATATGAAATGATCATAACTATAGATCATATATAGATCTTAATAACGGAAAAATGAGTCCTCACAAAATCCTTAGGATAAATCAGTGTCTGATTTCATCATCATCGCCATCCCCATCATCATGACAATGATTTTCTCATCTATTTTGGCTCATTTTGTAAGTCATATTGCTCCACTCGTTTTTATGAGCCATAAGTTTTCCTCAACGATTTTGTTGGTCTTCCTATTCTCATAGTTATGGTTTGAGTGTCCAGAGGTTTGAACCTGCATCTTGCCACTTTTAAATATGGTTAGGACTCTAAAATTTAAATGGTCATTTTTTCGTCACAATCTCTTCGTATAATGAATCTTGAGATTATGGGCATATCATCAAATGATCAATTTTTTATTTCACGTGATAAATATCTCAAAAAGTGATCTTAAAATCAGGTTTGACCGTGATGGGTTCCACGTGATATTAAGATCACTTTTTTAAGATGTGTGCCATGTGCCACGTGAAATTAAAAAATTGACCGTCTGATTGCATGCCTACGCATATGATCTCTAGATCCATCTTGTGGAAGATTAGGACGAAAAATAATTTTTATCGTCTCATTTAAAATGGTCAATGGTTTTCAGTGTGAGTGACGTCAACGATTCGATGAGTGAATTTAAAAGTACCAAATATGTCAAAAAATAGTCACACTTAGATGGCTCATGTTTGACTTGTTAGGATTAAGCTTATGAGAATTCTAAGGTGGTTCATCAATTATGCTTAAGTGGTGCAACCATAATTAGATCAGGTCTTCCTTTTTATAACTTCAAGCCCTTGATAAAACTTATATGGATAGAGGTTTGGGCCGGTTGCGCCTAGTGTTTAATTGAGTGCACCCTTTCTATGTATTGGCATATATGGATGGACTCTGTGAATTGTGGGTTAAATTAAAAGTCTTTAATGAATCCCCAAAACAAATAATTTAACTCTGATATAAGGCATTCATTTAGTTATGCACATGCTTATCTGGCTTCAAATTTCGATGGACTGTTTTATTTCTTGATCATTTGACATAATATTGAGAAACTTCATCTCATGTAGTGATGGACCTGATGGTCTCAAAAATGATTGATTAGAATACACTATGATGGTAGACAGTTGATGTTCTAAGAGTGGATTTTGTAACTTAATATTATAATGAAATATTTGAATAGGATTTAATTTCATTAAACTATGATGAATTATTGAATAAGTGGTATTTAAGATTGGTATCGATGGATGATATGAACAGGGGACATGGGTGTGGTTATGCGGAGAATCGTATGTACTTTGAAGACATAAGAGAATCGTATGTACTTTGAAGACATAGAGTCGGGATGGATCAGAAGTGGTGTGAAGATATAACGACTCTAATTTGGGATGGATCAAAACTAGTGTGCACTCTAATGAGTATCCTATATCCTCGTGGGATGTGAATAATGGTAGCCTATATTTTATTATGTTTTTCTAATTATTTGCTTTATTTAATATTTATTTACTAGTATTATTTAAGTAATATTTTATTTAAATTAGATTTGAAAAAATAATAAAGTATGTAATTTAGGATACATAATTAGAGTCCATCGTATTTCAAATTTTTGGTATTCCAAATTTGCCCATAAACATGAAAAAAATTGGGATACCATTGGGTGGGAGATGCTTTGAGACTCCTTTTTCCAAATCCATTGGACAATGTTATATATTATGTATATATTAGGAAAATTTGCATTTTCAGCCCTATAGTTTCAATCTTTGCGCAATAGGCTAGCTCTAAGCCAAATCGTTTCCACATCAACAAAAACAGAAAAAAAAAAAAAAAAAAAAAAAGTCTAAAAAACCCTTTAATATTTAAACTATATATAACTTTATAACTTTTTACTTTTTACTGAAATTGCTATAAAAACTGAGAGGCCGGCAAGAAAGCGGTGATAAAGCGAAAAAATGGCGAAAGATAATTTTCAGGTTTTTTTTTTTTGTTTTTTATAAAATTTATTATTTCACAATCATTCTCAAACACTCCGCTAGTCTTTCGCTATCTTAGGGTAGCGTTCCGCTATCAAGCTACCCTAAGATAGTGGAAGACTATCAGAACGCTACCATAAGATAGCGTTACACTATCCTAAGGTAGCGGTAAGATAGCGAAAAGTTATCTTAAGATAATGGAATTATTTTTTTAATTAATTATTTATTTTTATGTTCTATGTAGTTCTCACTCATTATTTATAAGATGTCGAAGCCTTTAAAAGCCTACGGGAAGTGTGCAGATATTAGTGTTAGAAAATTTTACTTACATTACAATGAAAAGAGGAAGAAGATACTAGATGAATCAATTTTCGGTCATCTATTTAGGATTTCTGATAAATTAGTCTTTATAGGAGACTTCGTTGACGCAATTTTGAGCTTCTGGGTTAAAGATAACAGTTTAAAGTGAAGAACACCAAAGTAGTTCTGGAAAAGGCCGATATATCATTGATTTTAAGCCTTAATATATTTTAAAAAATTTAGTCTGAGTATGTGGCTATGACAGAGAAAGAAATCATTAAATATAAATTCTTTCGTGGACAGTCGACTAAAAGGGCTCGTATTGAAGAAATAGTTTATGGTACCTAGCTTTCCAACAATGAATTTTTAAAATTATCATTGTTGTTTCTCGTATGCTCATTTTTACTTTCAGACACATACCAATAGGGTTGTCTATCACGGGGTCACTCTTCTAACAATGTCAGCCCGTGCGGCACTTAACGCCCGTTGCGCTAAGTCAGCCTATTTCTCTCAAATGAGGCACGCAATGCGGATTCCCATATGCTACGAAAGGTGAAAGACTTATCCTACTTAAGCTTCACCTCAACCTCTACGTTCAGACTTCGCCCTACAAAGCAACGCAGCAGGTTAGAGCCGGCCACGATGATTGTTAAGGCAACATGCAACGACGATAGATATAGCGATAGGCAGCGACGAGCATATACCGAGCCTCCTCTGAGCTAGAACCCGCACCTCGAATGTGGTTGGAAACCACCAACGCGATGGCTCTAGTACGCGACGTAGCTAGGACGACCACGCACCAAGCGTGGCCCGGATGCACGCACATAAGCCCACGAGGCTAGTGCACGTGTAGGGTCGGGGGACCCCAACTCATGTCCCACTATATAAGGGTAAAACAGTAATTCAGGCAAAATGGCGGGAGGACCTCAAACCCCTTGGTTTATCATACTTTACTATTTACCTCGCAACGCCAGCCCAACTGACCATGTCGCGTCCATGTCGCGACCGTGTCGCAACCAAGTCTTCACCCTCCACCCCAACATGTCACGAGCCCAGTACATACGGTGCCGCCCTCATGGCCTTGACGCACCAGTCATGCTCAACACTTGGAGAGGAAAAGTCACCCTACGGCTGACCCGGATGACCACGCCGCGTGCCCTCGTCACATGTCGCCCAGCCCGATTAGCTATCCGGGTCGGGCCAGGTTTCTCATCTTTTTTTTTTAAATAATTAAGTTGTTTTTTTCATTTTAAGGATCTCAGTTAATCGGGTCGGGCCTTACACCTTGAAGCCCGAATCGGGCCCGTTTCTTATCCGGGTTAGGCTAGGCATGGCCCGTTTAATAAATTATTGAAAAAATTGGGCCCGAACCTGGCCCATTCAAGCTGAAGCCCAGCCCATTAACAATCCTACATACAAGGAAGTGGATAGTAAATACTTGAACTTAGTCGATTACCTCAATGAGTTCAACGAATATCCGTGGGGGCTGAAAGTTTTAAACAATTTAGTTCAATGTATAAATAAAGCGATAATTAGAAGAAAAGTGACAAAAATGCTGCAAAAAGGATAATATAACATCTACGGGTGCACTATCACCTTATAGATTTGGGCATTGAAGCACTTTCCAGGAGTCAACCTCACTCATACACAGTTGAAAAATCCATTTCCGAGGTTGATGAAATGGAAAACATTGAAATTCAACCAGACTCCAAATTATTTCTGAGAAAAAATTATTAACTCTTCTGCCATCGTCAACCTTGATATTGAGAAATGAGAATTACAATATCGATCAATTCGGCTCTTCTTCAGACAAAGAGAGATGGTAAGAGAACGGGAAAAAGAATATTCAACCCAAAATAGGGAATACCCAACCAAGAAAAGAGAGCCTGAGGTACACGATTGTAATGATGATAATGACGATGATGATGATAAAAGTGACAATAATAACGAGTATGAGGTCGTTTTATGTCACCAAGCGGAATCAAAAGGGAAACAATCAGAAAGTAGGCAATAGTCAACTAGAGAACAGCGGGCTAGACATCCACAACTTATATATGAAATAACAAAACTTAGGAAAAAGTGCTCCTCTCTCCGGATGATTGTCAAATAAATGAAAGGCGCTTTCAATCACGCATTTACTGTTTTAAAAGGACAGACGATAACAATTGAGCAACTCGAAAGAGACAAGAAGACCCTACAGGTGCAAGTTGGGTTTTTAGAAGATTAAGTAGCCTATTTAAAAAGTGAAAATGTTGCCATGAGGAACAATCTTGAAAAAGTCAAATCACATTTGTCAAAGGTATAGAATCTAACTTTAATTCAATTAAATTTTTTTCAAATCATTATATAAGGAAGCGCTTTAATTCGCCGCTATCTTAAGATAGCGGGTCATTACCTTAAGATAGCGGGTCGCATACTTAAGATAGCGGATCGATATATTAATTCGTGTTTAACATGTTTTGTACTTTTATAGGATGAAATTCTTTCTTCAGTCTTATTTGATGCTTTTGTTAAACCCAAATCCCCTTCCTTTCATCACCCTGCCCAAAAGCCCTTTGTACCAGAATCACTTGCTTCTCAACCCTCTGCCCATGAGCCCTTTGTAGCCCCTGCCTTTGTACCGCCTGTCTCGAAACCTTCTGCCCTTCAACCCTCTCCACCACAGCTTTCTTCCTCACAACCCATTTACCCTCAAACCTTTGCACCCCAACCGTCAGTCAAGAGCTTTGACCCTGTGGTTAATGCTCCAATAACCTAGCCTATTCATGAGTCGCAGCCGACATCTCTTAAATCATTATTAGTAAAGCTTTCTACATTAAAGAGTAAAACCGAAGGACAAAAAAAGGCACGGGATACAAGCTGCGAGCACGAAAGAAAAGAAAGACGCAATCTAAGAAAATTTATATAAAACGACAAATAGTGGTCAGCGTAGAAGAAGAAGAGGTTGAGCCACAATCCATGAAACATAAATTTATGGTCGTGATGTGGAATCGGCCTATTGATGACGATTCAGTGATTGTGAATACTAGCGGGGTTATTGACATCACCGTAGGGAAATTAAAGGTTCTCAGGGGGAGGAAGTGACTTGACAATGAAGTGATGAGCGCGTACTTCAAGGTCTTGGAGAGTAAGAACAACTCTATATTTACATAAATGACGGATAAGAGCTGGTTTACATCGGTTGTGACACTGGTATCGTTTTTATTCTTTATTATTTTATTTATTTATCTACCTTTATTTATTTACGTCATTCACACATTTCAACTGATAATTTATTTTAATGATCAATTTCAGATCCTGATTATAGGGGACTAATCAAAATTTAGAAAATTTATCCGTGATGAAAATCTAGAACCTCTCAACAACTTAGATAGATGGGAGGTGTATTGTGACAGGTGGCAGGTTCGTCACCATTGCAAGCCACTTGAGGCTCTGCTTAAGAGTACGACACGCGGTATTGATGTTGTCGATTGTGAGACGGTAAATTCTTTTTTAAATTACATTAACACTTTTTACGTTTATTAATTAACATAGTACTAATTAGATCTTCGGTTACACATTAATTTATTTTTCAATGCATAGCCAGAGACATTAACATTAGGCATTGGCTATTGTGTCCGTAGCAGATCGCGTTGTAAAGTTGATAGACCCGACCGACCGAGAGTGTTCAAAAAAGTTCGAAGCGCACAAAATTTGTTTGTTGCATTACCTGCCGCGACTTCTTCACACAGTCGGATTGAGTTCTGCTCTCGATCAACCGTGGCAACTAATGGTGATGGACAATGTCGATCTTTCCTGCCAACACAACGATTGGGACTGTGGTATTTTTATACTGAAGTATGTTGAATACTTCAGGATTGAGTTATGCTCTCGATCAACCGTAGCAGCTAACGGTGATGGATAGTGTCGATCTTCCCCGCTAACACAACGGTTGAGACTGTGGTATTTTTGCACTGAAGTATGTTGAATACTTTTCCGAACGACGGATAATAGATTTCGAAGAGAAAGATATGCCGCAATTTCGAGCTTGGAACTATATTTACTTAGTTTTTTTTTTCTTTCACTTGTATATTTTTGTATATATTTTATAACAAGTTTGGGATATTGAATGTATACTTTTTTATGATGTTTATTTTTATTTTTTGCTAATGTTGAAAGTTATAAACTAAGAAATAGGTTTCATATTCTAACAAATTTGCAAGTTATAAACTAAGAAATAGGTTTCATATTCTAGCAAATTTACATGAGCGGCGATTGAACAAAGTGTTTTTTGTAAGTTCTTCTAAATAAGGCATTGGTATATCAATACTCACAAAACTGAAAATTTTCTTTGTCTATATTCTTGCCCGATAATGCAGCGATTACATGCAAACATGGTAATCCAAGGATAGCCCAACTTCTGTATGTGCATATTCGTTTCTCTATATCGACACTGAGAGTGCATTGCCTCTGTTTAACTTGAAATGTATCGCGACCATAGGGAACAACGTTCTTTCGATGGGCCTACCCTAAATTTCGTGTTATGTGCTCTTCCGCCATCGGTGTCAACACGCGTGTCATTTTATTTCCTTCCTTCTGACACTGAAGGTAGAATTCGACTACCTTCGTGCGAATGGTTTCTAACATTGTCACGACCAGTTCCTCCCTAGCTATCTTTAACACACTGTTAATGCTTTCAACTATATTTATTGTTAGCATATCATAACGTTTTCCTGAAAAATATGCACGCGCCCAGAAATGGTCACCGACTTCTTTAATCCATGTTGTACATTTCAAAGGGGCCTCGTCATCTATTTTTTATAAAATTCTTTTAAATTTTGCCTCTGAGAATGTACGGGCAACAACCCAGAAAAGCGGTTGGAAGATTGTATCCTTATATGTATAAAAAAGATTCAAAGCTAAGTGTCGCATACAATAGCTGTGAAATTTGTTAGGAAAAATATTATGCACAGCTTCTATCAACCTCTTCTGCCTGTCTGATATCAATACAAACTGCTCTTCAAAGTTTCTGATTATCCAACTCCCTAATTGATCAAGGAACCATGTCTAATGATCTTTATTTTCATTGTGTACAATGTCAAACGCTATAGGGAATAATTGTCTATTCTCGTCTATCCCCGTAGTTATTAACAACACTCCTTTGTATCGTCCGTGCAAATGCATTCCATCTACCGCAAGTATTCTTCATAAAGTATTACAAAAGCTTTTGATGCAAGGTCCAAATGCCACGAAGAACCTCTGAAAGGCATTATCAAGCTTGCGATACAATTCGGTTTGTACGTCTAGATCGACCCACTGTAATTCAGCGATATAAGACGGTAACATCTTAAATTACTCCTTCAGCTACCTCAAATGTCATTCAACGTTATTTCTTTCCCTCTCCATGCTTCCAGTAATCTACTGTTATACCGTATTTTTTTAATATAAAAAATTATTTAAGCAGGACTCTCGTCAAAGCCTTTTAACAAATTATCCCTCACGAAGGAAGCTATCCACGATGTCGTACACTAGCGATGTCCTTTTCCGAAAGCTGACATTTTGCATGTATGTTTCGAGCGGAAAGTCTTTATGACAAACGTCTCCACACCAACTAATTTTGATGCATGTATCCGCCAAACACATCCTACTTCAATATACTTCACCGTAACTCGAAGATAACTAGTTTTTATTGGTTTAACTTAAAAATTATTTATCATGATAAACTCTATAAGGGCTTTCTGAAAAAATTTCTTATTTCTAAACGTCTGACCAACAGTAATTGGCCCCCCTTTATAGAGTTCCTCATCATCAGAATCCATGACTCGCCTTCAAAGTTATCAAGTTCATAGTCTTCATCCACCAGAGGTTGATCAATTCTCTTATTAGTATCAACACGTGAAGTGGGCGAGGGCGCTGCTTTAATATTTTCAGGACCACTATCACCGTCATTGATTGTAATATTATTACGTGTTTGGGGTTGAGTTCGTCGAGGTACGGTTAGTTGAGATGTAGTTGTAACGGTTCGCCAAGGTCAGGATGTTTGGGGATAGACTTTTGTATTATGGCCTTGATTACCGATGGATCTTAAGCTATTGGTTCAGAAGGCCATTGGAATGGACTAAGGCCTCCTCAAAACGTTTCCCACTGATTCCAATCAAATATGTTATTTATCGATTCGAAGTGAAGCTGACATGTATTATGCATCGGATTCATTTGAGGACAATATCCTTGATCTTCATCGTCTTCTCTTATTAGAATGTCTGAAGATGGTTGCTCCTGTGACCTACGGTCGTCTTCTTTCATTTAAATGTCTCAAGATAGTTGCTCCTGTGGCCTACGGTACGGGCAAAATCCTATATTCATATTTCTATTATTATCAACTATCATCGGTGCAGCGATGTTCTCTTCAAACAGTATTTCTTGGTTTTCAATCGAATGTTCTGATTCCACACCATCATCATCTCTTAATCCGACGTTTTTTTCAAATTTTTTATAATCTTCGTTTGTTTCTTACTGGAACGGTTGAAATGCTTCGAAAGACGATAAAATTTTCGTAACAGAAGTAATTAATGATTTTTCGATATAAACATTTATCACACCATCATTAATACGATATGCTCTAAATAAGTTCGCAAGATCATCAGAGTCCGACAATTCGGCAAACACCAACTCCTTTCCTATGCGCAATGAAACTGATAGTTTAATTGAATGTTCTTCCGGTTGAGTCTTACTGACATTGTACATTTTATGCGTAAATTGATCAAATGATATCTTCTCTTTAATAACGACAATCTTTCGATGTCCGTCGTTGTAATTATTATTGCCAACACGGACTCCATCAAAATGACAAAATAGGATAACATCCATTTCAATCTAAAATATAAAAAATAATGAAAATAAAAACGTAAAAAATGTCTTACTTAACTACTCAATTAGAAATATGATTACCGTTATCTTAAGGAAGTGGGTCGCCATCTTCAAATAGCGACTGCTATCTGAAGATAGCGTCAATGGTCGCTACCTTATGTCAGCGGTCGCTATCTTAAGATAGCGATCTGCTATCTTATGTCAGTAATCGCTATCTTAAGATAGCGACCGCTATCTTATGTTAGCGTATCGCTATCTTAAGGTAGCGAAACTATCAATTATGGCGTATTCTCTAAATTTTTTATTGTTACTATCAAAAATGCTATATTACCTGTGCTTGTTGTCTTTAACAAGGATACAAAGTGGTATAAACTGGTACAAGTATATATAATGAGCGTGGAATACAAAAAATAAACAAAAATATAGGAGAGTACTCATATATATATATATTAAGTCAGTGCTGACGTGGAAATGGCTTGACTTGGAGCTGACTTATTGCGCAAAAATTGAAATTATAAGGCAATTTTTGTAAATAAGCAAAAATATGAGCCGAAAATACAAATTTCCCTATATATATATATATGTATGTATAAATGGATGTGATGTGATTGGTTTCAAAAATGAAAATTCATACATGTAATTGTGCCACGTTGATAATTGATGATAAATGGATGGAACAATTCGGCTTATAATTTTTGGGTGTTTGATTGAAACACTATAATCGTGCACCGAGATCCGCGCATGACCATTTAATTTGAACAAAAGGTGGGGAACTATTGAAGAGCAGTCCAGCGCGTAGCACAACTGCAAATCTCTGAAAGAGTGAGAAATAGAACCATTTAATTTGATTTGTTCTCAATAGCCATAAGATGATCATAGGGTGATCCCTTTTGTCGACAGAGGCTCCTCGTCCCTTCTCTACAAAACAAAACAAAAAAAAATAAAAAAAAAAATAAAAAAAAATTTATTTTTTATCTTGACCGTTTGCTATCTGTATTCATGTTCTTTAGTGCAGATTTCCTTCTCATTAGAGTCTGGTCTTAACAAAAGCCCGATTATTTTCTTCTAGGCGGGCTGGGTAGCCTGTCAAAGCTACGCATTGACAACATTAGATGCCCGCACCATAGCCTCTACCAACCCTAACAAACAGGGGTGCAACTGGATTGCATCCGAGTCGGATTTAGGTCTGGTGAAGGCCTAATCTGAATATCTAAATGCTCATTCCGAATTTGATAGGTTTATAGAAACCCTCAACCCGAACTCGACCCAACTCGATTAGCAAGAACTCGTGTTCCGTTTGGCAAACCAGGTTAAAATATAAGAGAGGGAGTCCAGTTAATCAAGTTCGCGTCAAGAAACCTTAACCCGGTCTAGATCCGTTTAATAAACAGGTCAGGATTTTCAGTTAAACTAGACGAGGCAGATCGAAAATCTGACCCATTGCGAGTTGGGTCGCTTGATATATCGGGTTGACCCGACTCGTTTGCACCCCTGCCAAGAAGGCAATAACGACTACAACAACTAAGGTCCCATCATCCTTTGATGGATGCGTCGCTCTTGGTCTTCTCCTTTGACTGCACCAGAGTTTCTCCCATCAACAAAATTTCGGAAACGTGGCCGTTTTCAAACCTCGCTTCAAATTGCATCCAATTAACGACAAAAAGCCCGCGAAATTCGACTCCGTAGATATACCATACACACACCAACCACTGAAGACAGTACTCCTAAACCCGAATTGACCGTCCATTTAAGAGAATTAGAATATGGTTAAGGCCATTCGATTAAGCTTCACTTTTTTATTTGCAATAAGTGCTCCAAGCGCATGATGCTTCAAAATTCAGGTGCCAACTGTTAGATCAAGTACACTGCCCACTGCTCATTCGAGCGTACGATATATTTTCTTACTGGATAATAGGGCCGATATTTTTGCTAGTTGTCTGTAACAATAAAACGAACGTGTCGGAAAGGTGGATATATTCCATGTCAGGGTTTAGGGTTTAGGCATATTCTGTTCATCTGATAATTGATAAATGGCTACGATTCTCTGTCTGTATTTCAATTCGAATCATCTTCTTCTCCGTCGATCGCATTTTCCGAGACTTGTTGGGCGGAGGAGAAGTAGTAGCAGAGCTTTGGTCGTTTTCTCGACGCATTCGAACCCCAAAATCCTAAAATCGAACCGTAGATCTCCGTACGGCCAACAGCTCTCTACTTGTGATGCTGATGAAGACGAAGACTGTGAAACTGAAGATTCGATCGAAGATCAGGTCTCCTATGTGAGTAATTTTATCTCGAGATTCGTGTTTAAATGGAGACGGCAGTTAGCTAAGTTTCCTCGGCTTTTCTTTTGGTTTGATATTGTTATGGTTTTAGGATGTGTTCGGGATTGTTCTTTGGAGGCAAAGAGCAGCTTTCTACTCTGACCCAGAGCACTTCAGTATGGGACTGTGTTTGGTTGTGGTGCTCTTAGCTCTTCCGGAGAGTGAAAGAGCTGAATTTGGGTCTCTTTAAAAGAGCAATTTAAGCCTGCTCGTTTAAGTGGGATGCTCTTTGCCTCCAAAGAGCTCTATGTTGATTTTTGTAATTCTTGTTTTCTTTGAGCTGGTTTTGTTTTCTCATATTTGGTCATATTTGCAGATAGGATTTGAACAGCTTTTGAAAAGGCATTTCTTTCGTAACTTATAATTGTAATTTAAAAATTAAAAAACATATTAAGAAATGAAATAAATGATATTATTTGTATGTACCAATATTTTAAACATTGGATTGGAATTGAGCTTTGAAGATTGTATGCTTTTATCTTTGCTCTTCTGTTGGTAACGATCCTTTTTCTTTATGAATAGATATTATTAGAGTTCAGATTGTCGCGATCTATGCCAACCTAGTAGTTTACTCGCATAGGTAATGCCAAGTTGTATTGGTTCGGTTATGTAGCACAATCTTCATGGTATAAGATTGACTTGGATAGTCCACATGTGCCCCTCTCGAGTTACTTAAAATATTTATGATATAAGTGTCACAGTCGACCGATGTGGAGTTCATGGACGACCGTCCACAAATGTCCGTGAAGCAGTTGACAGACCACCGTCCCCTTTAGTTCGAGTTTTACTTGTAATCGAAGTATTCTATGTGGGGACTCTTGTAAATAGAAATTGCGGGAATTTCTAAGGAAATCTCTCTCATTCTAATGTTTACATCCTAAGAGAGAAAACCCTAGTGCTTATTGAACCTTTGGGTTTATGCTTCACGCTCCTATGTCAAAAGGCTTTCTCCCTCCATTGCTTTTAGAGATTTGCGCTTGTGGACTCAAGCATGGTTTGGCTTGAGGATTCAAGGGTGTTGTTGTGGCTCGTTTGCGCACAAGTGGATCATCGTGGACTTGGTGATTGGAGGCGATGCAGATCGATACATTGTGTGGGCGCGTTGTGAACTCAACACGTCGTTGCTTGAAAGGATTTATAGGACTAGGGAGTTTGCATAGCATTCGTCACCTTTTGTAAGTTAAGTTTTTATATAATGGATTTGTGCTTTGGATCTAGGATTAGATCCAGTGGATTTGTAAGTTAAGTTTTTATACATTTGGTTTTACCACGTTAGAAGTATTGTGTCATGTGATTATTTGTGGGTTGTTTATTTTCATTATCGATATGTTATTTTTCTATTGCGATACTAGGCAAATCTAGGATACTGGTACATTTACAAAACGATGAATTCAACTACAAAACCATTGAGTTGTTCTTAGTGATCTACTAATACCATCCTTTGGAAATCTGTTCACAATGTCGGTAGCTTCTCTTTGTTTCTCTTAAATTCCAACATATTAGGAAATGATTCTTTTATAGTAACCCCTCTAAAAATGTTTATAGAATGGAGCCATTAAAGCAGGAGCTGAAAATTCTAACGCCTTTCTTGGGATCCCTTCCCTTTGCTTGTTTGAACATTTGCTATATATTGCTCCTGAATAAGCCAACTTGCAAGCCCCCCCATCATTTCAAAAGATACCCTCACGGGACCTGGATTCCAATGTAGCTACAATCGAAGTTTAATTTAATCATCCCATTAGCAAGCTTATGCCAAGTCACGATACTCCTTTCTTCCCAGGACCAATCATCGATTCTAGCTTCCAATTTCTCAACATATCATGATGGTAATTTCCCAGAATTCGTTGGGAACTTTGCACTCTTATATAGTGAAAGTCTCCACCTTCTCAATGATGTTTCCACTACTTTATTTGAAAATATGGTTGTTTCTCTTCGTTTGTTAGATCCAACATACAACCAATGGAAGTATATTCAACGTTGCTCTTACCCTGCTCCAAAAGGAGTCAATCACCAACCTCGAAAAAAGATAATGAATTTTTATAAAAAAATCCAACTCATTCTGAAAATTTTGAAAGAAATGGCAGCAAATCTTTGTCACTATACTGCAACGGAGGAATATGCATCAACTCTTCCGCTCTGCACATCATACAACTATTAGGAATAAATAATTCTTTTAATTCACAATTAGAGAGAGACCAACATATGGTCATCTCACTTACTAGATAGAGGAGATTTAAAGTATTTAAACACGGAGATTCAAATGCCCCTTAGTAATATCTTTCTCTCTCTCTATATATATTTATATGTATATATTTCTTTTCCTCTATTGATTACTGTTATTTATAAAACATAGTAGTATTCAATATATTTGCGTGTATAATATTTCCTCCTGATTGTTTAACACCATCCAGCTCCTTCCGTGCTCCATGCTTTGTGAAACTAAAGTTCCCATAGGGCTGTACACTGACATGCTTTTGTACTAATTTGATTGGCTGCTGAAAATTGATAAATGGGATAAATGAAATACTATTTACAACTTTTAGCCCATATACATGATACATGATTATGGTTGGTACTGGATTGTACTGTTAGGTACATTTCGGTACCAGATTGGGGCTGTACAAACTCCTAAAGGTTGAATAATGCCCGGTATTAAACTCTTTAGGGATTTGTACTGGCCAATTTTACCTGATTCCCTTGTTTGCTCGGTTGGGATCTGGGTTTGTGGTTTGCGAGTTCGCCATTGTCGAGCGAATTCTGCTTGCAAGGGGGTAGGATAAGTTTTTACTTTAAATATTAGTGATTCATACAAATATCAATTGTCTATTAATACAACATATAGTTTCTTTTAGAAAACAATTTGAGCGTTGGTTGGTTAGGTGTGTGTTCTTTGTGTTGGGTTTTGGCTTGATTTATGGTTGCAACTAAAGATTCCTTTGGGAATTGGATTGGTCGACTAATAGTCAATAGAGATTTAAATGGTTTTAGTTGCTATTTTAGGATGGATTAATATAGAATCCTATTAAATAGGATATGGATGATAAGGAAGGAGAGTCCAAACCAAATTGGAAAGTGCAAGTTTTTTGGAACATGAGTTCTCTTGGGGATAATTAGTGTGAGAGAAAAACATATTTATTTAAGAGCTTGAGTCTTGGATTAACATTAAGGATTTTGGAGCTTGGTTTAATTTGGTTTAATATAGCTTTGGAAAACCCATGTAGCGTTTTTAGGTCCTCTCTTCTTCATGTGAGTCAGAGAGAACTTGAGATTTGTTGTGGTTGTGTGGCTCTCTTGTTGGGTTTTGGTGAGGGTGCACTTGGGTATTTGTTTGGGGGAACCTTGGTGTTTGTTTGGAACTTTGGGAATTTGTATTTGTGCTTGGATCTTTATGGTTTTCTTGTATTGGGTTACTTGGGTAAGATTGAAGAATACAATCTTCATTGTTTGTAGCCTTTTGAACATCTTCTTCTTGATAGTGGAAATACTTTGTTTGATTGCCCGTGGACATATGCTTAGGCCGAATCACGTAAATCTTGTTTTTGTTTGTTGTGTGATCTCGTTCTCTTTCTACTTTCTCGTGATATTTATTATGGTTATTGATTGTCTTTTCCTCACGTGAAGTCATTAACGAGATTAGAAGTGCAAAGGCCTTGTAAGGGTTTTTGCATAGCAATTGGTATCAAAGCCTAAGTTTCGACTTGGGCATCGTTTTGCTTCCGCGAGAAATTTTCGCTTGTTGTTGGTGGTTTTTACGATTGGCTGTGTGAAGGGTTAGATGTGACGGAGAAAGATTGAGCAAGATTAATTGGCAAATTTGTGGCACGAATCGGTTGTGTTTTATGAAAGATCATAAATAGTTCGTGATGAAGGGCACTAGTTGTGAAGAAGCATTGTTCTAGGTGGAGCAGCCACCGTTGTTGATATGAAGATTGGTACTGCAAATATGCAGACATTCGCAGTTTGGCACTTTCAGGTGTGGTGGAGCCTACGGGCACGTTTGGCACTTTCGGGTGTATTGGTATTGGCAATTTAGCACGCACTTTCAAGTGCATTAATAGTTTGACACTTTAGAGTGCATTGGTAGTTTGATACTTTTGTGTGCATTAGCAGTTTTGGCACTTTCGAGTGTATTAGCATTAGTAGTTTGGCACTTTCGGGTGCAATTTGGCATGTACTTTCAGGTATATAGGTAGTTTGGCACTTCCTGGGTGCATTGGTGTCCTTGGGCACATTTGAAGGCAGTTTTGAAGTTGAAATTGAAGATGTTTTATTTTGTTTTCTATGTTTGAATGACATGAGATTTCATGTCAAAGTGAAGAATTATTGTTGCTTTGCAAATCTCGCCAAGGTGGAGATTGTTGGGTTTTGGCTTAATTTATGGTTGTAACTAAAGATTCCTTTGGGAATTGGTTTGGTCGACTAATAGTCAATAGAGATTTAATTGGTTTTAGTTGCTATTTTAAGATGGATTAATATAGGTTCCTATTAAATAGGATATGGAAAATAAGGAAGGAGGGTCCAAACCAAATTGGAAAGTAAGTTTTTTGGAACATGGGTTCTCTTGGGGATAATTAGTGTGAGAGAAAAACATTTATTTAAGAGCTCGAGTCTTGGATTAGTACATTAAAGATTTTGGAGATTGGTTTTGTATAGCTTTGGAAAACCCATGTAGGGTTTTTAGGTTCTCTCTTCTTCATGTGAGTTAGAGAGAACTTGAGATTTGTTTTGATTGTGTAGCTCTCTTGTTGGGTTTTGGTGAGGGTGCACTTGGGTATTTGTTTGGGAGAACCTTGGTGTTTGTTTTAAACTTTGGGGTTTTGTATTTGTGCTTGGATCTTTGTGGTTCTCTTGTGTTGGGTAAGATTGGAGAATACAATCTTCATTGTTTGTAGCCTTTTGAGCATCTTCTTCTTGATAGTGGAAACACTTTGTTTGACTGCCTGTGGACATAGGCTTAGGCCAAACCACGTAAATCGTGTTTTTGTTTGTAGTGTAATCTCTTTGTCTTTCTACCTTCTTGTGATATTTATTATTTGGTTATTGATTGTCTTTTCCGCACGTGAAAGCCATTAACGAGATTGGAAGTGCAAAGGCTTTGTAAGGGTTTTTGCACAACACTTTGAACTAAGGTCAGAGGTTCAAGTCCTCTTTCCATCTTTTTAAGAATGTTATACAGTATATACTATTAAAATAAAAGTTAACAGAGTCTAGTTCGTCTACTAGCTGCGAAACGAAGCAAATCGAACCCTGAACCGGTTCGCGTTGAAATGGTTCACAGTTCGGAACCATATGTAATCAACCAGGTAAACCCTGGTACCAGCCAGTACAAACAATTGCTGACTGGTATAAACTGTAAGTACTGGTTCTGAAACGGAGATCTTAAAACTTGTATTTAATGCTCAAAAACGTGAAAGTGTTTATGTAGAAAGCACCCAACAACAGACTGATATCTTAAATAATCTGTTTATATGAAAGGCTTGCTCCATGCCCAATAGACACTCGAAACTAAGTGTCATGCCCATGGCCGACACCTGAATGTGTGTACCTGTTGCCTACTCATCCTGCACCCAAATACTAGGTCTTCCAAGCTTTTACATATGACCGAAATATTAATATTGTAGGTAGTAGTTGATTTTGTTATTAACAAATGGTAATTTTTTTAGTTCTTTTCAGTTTGAATTGTTTTTAAATCAAAGATCTTTCCATATGTAATTATTTATCCATACTTAGAAATTACTTGACGCCTGGAGAGCTGAGAGAAAATAAAAATAAATAAATTTAGCCCTGCTCGAGTGGTCGTGTAACACTAACCCCATCTTAAAAAGTTAGTGTATCTAAGAGGAATTGCATGTCCTCTGCAGTTCATCAATTATTTGAGATACTCTTATGTCAGAGAATTCTGTTCCCTTCCCTTGTAAGCAAATTGATATGCCTGTGTTGCTTGTGAAAGAATGCTTCTTCTGTCTGTAAACTTTGTTAGATTTTTGTTAATCTCATCAGGATGAATCTATGGAAGGGGAAGAGTTTGATGCCGATATACGCCCTCTTCAACTGCCACTGAGCTTTCATTTGGAGAATGAGAGTAATATAAAACAAGGTACTCGATCGATCTTAGAAGGGCTTGCTAGAGAGTTTAATAATAAGGGCTTGCAAGAGAGTTCAATAATAGCTTAAATCTTCTGTTGTTCTCGTTCATGACTTCATGTAGGCACACGGAAACTGCCACGAAAAGGGTGGGAGCAGAGAGTACCAATAACTGGGCGAGGCCAGAAAGGTACATACACTCCTCTAGATGTTAAAAACGGCAAAAGCAATTTTGAGAAGAGAAATTCTAGAGGTGTTCATCATACTAAAGATGATAGAGTTCAGGATATGAATTCTGCGGATATGGATGGCAGAGTAAAGGTATAATTTGGATCACTTTTGATATTTGAAATGGGTTACTGGGAGATCAGTCTAGGGTTGGGATAAAACCCTCACCGTCCCACTTTTGAGGCCACATGGGCACGTATTTTTTACTAAGCCAAGTCGTCCAAGTGGCAGATCATCATTTGAATAAAACTCAAACCAAAAATCCCGTTCATCAGAGGATTGGAACCATCCATTAATAGAACTTTAATATGGACCTTATATCTCCGGTATGGTCCATATTGAAGTGCTATGATCAGGTGTTAAGAATCATCTGATGGCCATGATTTTTGGTTTATTCAAATGATGATCTGCTATTTGGACAAATTGGCTTGGTAAAAAATACCTGTCCACGTGGCCTAAAAAGTGGGACGGTGAGTCAACCTCATTTACAATACACCTTTAGTAATCTTTCATTTATAATGCGGAGGGTCAGCACAAAAGGGTTAACATATGTCTGTTCGTTTCAGCTGAAGCGTGAGGAATTTTCAGAGAGCAAGTTTCGCCAACTATTAGAAGAACTAGATTTTGATGAGAAATGGTTTCCTCTTATTGATTACTTGAGCACATTCGGACTAAAGGAGTCTCACTTTATACAAATGTATGAGAGGCACATGCCTTGCCTTCAGATAAATGTGGCTTCCGCCCGAGAAAGGTTGGAGTTCTTGCAGAGTGTTGGTGTCAAACATAGAGATATCAGAAAGATGCTTCTGAGGCAGCCACAAATTTTAGAATATACTGTGGAAAATAATCTGAAGTCTCATGTTACATTTTTGTCAAGTATAGGCGTTCCTGATTCCCGAATTGGGCAGGTAATTACTGCTGCTCCATCCCTATTCTCATATAGTGTGGAGCATTCTTTGAAACCCACTGTCAGGTATCTAGTTGAAGAAGTTGGCATTAAAGGAAGTGATGTGAGCAAAGTTGTACAGCTGAGCCCTCAAATTCTGGTTTCGCGGCTTGATAATTCATGGACCTCTCGCTTTTGCTTTCTATCAAAAGAACTTGGGGCATCCAGAGATAGCATAGTGAAGATGGTCGCTAAACACCCACAGCTTCTTCATTACAGCATTGAGGATGGGATATTGCCTAGGCTCAATTTTCTAAGGAGTATTGGGATGCGTAATTCTGACATCTTGAAAGTACTAACAAGTCTTACACAGGTTCGGAGTTGGAACTGCTTTTCTTCATTTAAATAAAAGATCTATTTTTAATATTACGTTTTCAGGTTTATGGTGTTTGGAATTCTTTTGTTTCATAATGTTGGAGAATGCAATAATTCATTGCAGGTATTGTCTTTGTCGTTGGAGGGAAACCTGAAGCCCAAGTATCTGTACTTGGTCAATGAGCTTCGAAATGAGGTGCAGTCCTTGACCAAATACCCCACATACTTAAGTTTGTCTCTAGAGCAGAGAATACGACCTCGTCACAGGTTCTTGGTTTCCCTAAAGAAAGCTCCAAAAGGGCCTTTTCCTCTGAGTTCATTTGTTCCTACTGATGAATCCTTTTGTCAGCAGTGGGCCGGGACTAGTTTAGAAAAGTACCTGGCGTTTAGGCAGACTTTACTAGTCACAGACTTTGCGAACAAGTATCAAAGAAAAGGATAACTTATTAATGTCCACTTCAAGTTTTCATTATCTATTGATACAAGTTTTGGTAGAACAGAAGGTGCTTGCTTACAAATTCCACAAACTCTGTGGTTATTCATGAAGCTATTTGGGAAGCTCGATTTTGATGTCTATTCAGTATTGTAATCTTTTATAGGTTAGTAAGTAGCTCGCTACCTCCTTTTCTAGCATGCTTTCTCTTTCTAGGAATTTTTTTATTAAGGAAATTATCTTCTAACCATGTTATTTCGGCATCAAATTTGTGCAGGTACTCTGGTGCTCGTCTATATATATATATGCTCAACATTACCACAATGAGGGATGTAAGAGGCATCAATGACTAACTGCTCTCAGTAAAAAAAGTCACCGTTCAGCAATTCCAATTAATTTATCAAGGTTAGCTCTTTACTGTGGGCCAAGCAAGTAAAAGATATAGGAAACTATTTCTATGTTAGTGCCTTAATGGAAATTTCATGTCTATGGTCACATGTCGATATGTATACCAAACTATCTACTTCCATGCTTTATACATTTTACGATCATGCACACATGCCTTTTACATTATATATATATCATGCACATCTGGGTCTCTGCATGAATGCACACACATGCATGTGTATCTGTACATATCTGTTCATCCACATGCTTTCCATCTGCATGCTCTTGAGTCTTGATAATACTATAACGTAGTGGACCCGAATTATATAGGACAAAGTGATAATGACAATGATGACGGTTATCTGTTGTGATCATGCTTTAAAACTATTACCGTTCACTGATTATGGGATTGGTTTTTTTTTTTCTTCTTCTTTAAAGTGCAGGTCCCTATTTTGATCTGCAAGTTCTGGCTAGGTCAGGTTTAGGGCAAGAGGTAACAAATTGTGCTTACCGAGTCTGCTTGCTTCAATGATACAGAATGTCCTGTTCTTTCTAGTTTTTATTATTTTTCTTATATGATGTGAGTGTGATTAAATTGCCTAATATGGTGAGAGAACTGAGTGAGAAGGTTGGACTAGCTTGTAAGATTTAGGTAAATTCTCTTTCCTGTAAATTTTGATATGCTGCGGAAATGTTTCTTGGTTAATCCAATCACATCTTTCGATAAATTCACCGTATTTGTGTGCATTTTGATAATTTGTGGGAGTAGCTGGACTGGTATAAATGTATAACACACCTAAGTTGAGATGAGAACAGAAGCAGCTAAATTTCCTAATAGATGAAAACAGCTTTGAAGTTTTGGAGTTGAAAAAATCACTTCCTAATGATCCTACTATTTTCATCTCAACTGCATAATAGATGTAGTTATGACAATAATATTTAAGCTTATTATGATGGATACACAAATTTCTAAAATAATCTTAGTGCTTGTGAAATTTGGATGAATCCCTGTCACGTAGAAGAACACTAATATTGCATATTTGTATTTTTGTATTTTTATCCATTTTGTATATTTAGCCTTGTCTTGGATTTAGTACCCATTTCTGTATCTTGGGAGCCATAACTAGCAAACATACATTCTTCCACCAGCTTTAGAACTTAAGCTATGCATTCCTTAAGAAATCTGATGAAATTGGAAACAGAGATTTTCCAAGTCCATTTGAGTAATAAATTGATTTGGAGACTCTGAAGCCCATCCAAACTTTTGTATTAATCCATACAATAGGTTATTATGGAATCTGCCCGGTTATTCCCCATCAAGCCTATTAAAGCTGAAACTTACAGATATCAGGGCCCTGTAAAATCTGTGAAGATTTTTTAACAGGATATGTTGCTAGAAGGCTGATTATAACCCTGGTATCTGATGATATTGGTGAAGCTGGCCAGGTACCTGCTTTCAAAAGCAGGAGACCTAACTTCAAATCTCCTTCCCCCCTTGAGCCCACCCTCGTGATTTATATCCCGTGCTGACCCTTGGCATGTGCTAATTTGGGGTGCGTATGTGCCTCTGGAATTAGACGGGTGCTCTAAGTCGAACACTATACAATATAGTACGAAATTTAGTAATATTTTCTTTGACAATGGCACTTCCAAGTTCACATTGTGGCATGTAGGGCTGTCAAGTGTCAACAAGATGGGTTGACCTGATATCCGGACTGCCTGACCCAACCCGACCTTCAGGTTATGTTGGGTCGGGAAAAATCTGGTTGACCTGACCCGCCATGATATTTTATATCTAAAATGATAGAAATAGGGGGGGTTTTACCAGATCGAATTGGGTTTTCAGGTCTGTGGGTCGGGCATTTACCTTTTTGACCCAATGGATCGGGTCAGGTCGGTTTGAGAGCCCTAGGTGCATTCATCTGGACGGGCCTGGGCTTGTATAAGTCTGCTAGGCCTAGCCTGGCCTGAAGTATTGGAAGGCCGGTCCATCATACGTGGGCCTGGTTTGAGCAAAATGTCAAAAGGGTGTTGCTCAGTTGCCATCAGAGCGCTTGGACTTTTCCAGGCCTAAAATGGACTTGGCCTCAGTTGTTTAACAGCCCAGCCCGTTTGAACGAATATAAAAAGTGTTTTGACTACATATGCTAGCCTTTTGTGCTGTGGTCCATTTTAAGGTTCCATTGGTTGAACAGTCGAGAACCGGAAAGCAAGAGATCAGATTGTAGATGGGAGAGGTGGGGTGCACCACTAATGCTTTTGGTGCGCACGACAATGGTATAAATGAGTCTTTGTGTGGTCGTCAGAGAATCTAAACTACCCCTAATACCTGGGGTATCATACATTGTTTTCCTGCGTGAACTCGCCGTGTCGTTACCCTGAATGGGCATATTCGTTTCGGAAAAGGCACTTTGCTTCTCCGATCTGAAAGTTCTCTGCAGCCACACTAAATCTCAAGGGACCAACTCTTTTGGGCTAAGGAGCCGCTCTTATGCGCTTTGCCTTTGGATGAAAACTGTTTTCATGTTTGATAGCACAGCTCCTCGCCTCATTTGCTCTGACGAAAAGCTATTTAAAGTCATAAAACTGCTGTATGACCCCCCCTCGAACCCAAATTTAGCCTAAACATCAATTGGTATTTAAATGATGGGAGAATCCATCCCATCAAAGTGATCGATGGGCCCCAAAAATTATCCCTTTTTGAGAGAATTGAACCATCCTTTACACCTAATGCCAATTTTTATTTCAAAATTTTAATGGCTGATATTAAAGTTTGCAAATTTATAGTGTTCACATCAGTATATTTTTTGACCGATACTTGTTCTAATAGTGGATTGTCACTTGGCTATTTAGATTGATCGCAAATATGCAACTCAAGACATAAGGGTATACCACACTTTAATGGCGTAAGATCAATGGTTAGTATTATACTACATAGATCAGGTGGCTCACATCTTACACGTTTAAAGGTCTAATAACATTTAATGGTGTTTAAATGTTCTATAAAACTATTGGGTTTTCCTTATTTGTTGGTTTATAGTGCCCGGAGACTGGGCACTGGATCCGCATGTCTATCAGAGTTTGCAAACTCTGCACCGGTGCACAGTCATCTGTTTCCACCACTATAATACAACGCAAGATTAACAGCATCACAAGATTATCAAGCTTATGAAGAACAAGGTATCGATACGTATCAATATGTTGGCCAATTGATACTAATAACAGTATCGGGGTGGTATCGGTATTGGCCGATACTCCACAGTATCGGTTGATATGTATTGGGTACCGGCTGATACCTACCAAGTTTGATTTTTTTTTTAATATTTCCTTTTTAGTAATAAAAACCATCTAATAGTTTAAATATAAGTTTGTTATGATACTTTCAAGACTATCAAGTCTACAACATTTCAGATTTTTGTCAAAATAATAAATAAATAAAATTCACCGTATCGGCATATTGGCCGATACCAACCAATACGGATCGATCCTCTAAGAACCGATACCCAATTTGCTACCTTGATGAAAAGCCTTTAACCTCAACAAGCCTATCGTTATCTAGCTTCCACAGTTGTCATGCCCCTGCAAACCGTGAAAGTATCATCAGGATTCGTGGGTTAGCAGGCATTCACAAGCATGATTATCCTAGCAGCTCCAAGATATATCCGATATTTCCCTTCCCCTATGTGGGCTATGTGCAGGTCCAACTGGGTGAACCTTTAATTGGGAATTTTTATTTATTATTCTTTTTTTTTGTTTGGAAAGAGGTAAGCTGGACTCGAACCTATTGGGGATACCATCTCTACTTCTCTACCCGACTCATGGATTTGTGATTTGTACCATCCATGGTAAAAACTGAACAATGGTATATGTTAACTAGAGTTTCTATTAGGTACACGATCCGTGGCTCCGCGCAATACCAGCAGGACACAGACCAATCTCAGCTCATCTGCAGAGATACAATTTAGGACTGAGACGGACTTCTAACATTCTCGAAATCTGTGCACGTGCAATTTTCACAATATAGATGGACTGAGATTGGTCTGTGTACCGCCAGCAGCATTCAGTTCGCGTACCTAATACAAACTCCTGTTTATCTAAATTTATGAAAAATTGTGTTGATTGGATGATTAGGATTGACCAATTGGTGAAGTTTAACTTAGGGCCCAAACCGAGATAAGGTCTACTACTGGACAGACGGTCAGGATCATTCATCATGCTTGGTAATTAGACAGGCAGATGTTTTCATGTGAATTTATATGTTGTATGATATCAAATACAAGCCCAACTCACAAATTGATCATTGTATCACCCAAACAGAGGGAGCTAACTAAATAACAGAAATTCAAATCCAGTAGTAATTTAAATATATACTGAGAATAATTATATAAAAGGACTAATATTTAAGCTAGATATCAGTGAATCTACCCCCTCTCAACAATTTCTAAACTATCAGATTGGTAATGTTTCATTTACTGAACAGTAAATAAATCCCATTTGCAAGTAGTTGGTAATTGGTATAAGAAACTATCCACTTGTTCTAAGTAATTATTTTCATCTAATTTTCAATGTTGCAGAGATTCAACAACTTCCCTGAACCTTGAATATTCTTTCTTTAAAACTAATAAAGGGATTATATTACAGATTCTCATCTAAGATTCACAGAACACTTGCTCTTGTGATTACATTAGCAAGTGTAGAACTTGTTACATGTAACTTCCTATGTATCAACTTCATTGCAATCGAACCCAAGTAACAGGGAGAAGAAGCTGTTTCGGAATGGTATATAGCTTGATCGATCCAGACGGGTCATTTTGAAAGAAAACTGTAGTATTGAATTGGAGCAAGAAAGGTTCCCATTACTCTCTACCTCTATAATTATCTTGTTGTTTTTTTAATCTATATGACTGTAGAAATGCTGCTTGTTATTGGAGATGCAAATGGGCTATCTGGGAGATTTGACTCCTTAGCTGCTGCAAAAAGAGAATTACAAGGAAACCTGGTATGAGATAAATGATAAACACGATCTCGTAGATGCTGAAATACGTTGTTTTAGTCCTATATTTTGTTCATTATAAATATTAATAATAGTTTCGTTAAAACAATTGTTCATTTCACAGGCAACATAACAAGCACATCAGTTCTGTACATGTGGCACCTTTTTGTCACCACGTGGTGTCATGTGGTGTACAAAGCAATCGTGTAAATTGGATTCATCAAAAGATTGAATCGAGAAACTATCTGCACCAAGTGATTAAGAGCCTAAAAGCACCACATAATGATCAACTACTATTCAAATATGTTTTAGCTGATCATTGTCTGGCACTTAGCCTCTCAATACATGGTATAGATAGTTTTTTTTATAGTCGGAAGGTTCATGTGCCAATTGCTGAACCTGAATGCCAGAAGGTAGGTTCATCAGGGGTAAAATGACAAAGATACCCTAATAAAATGCGGAACCCATGCATCGACTCCTTTTTATTTACCTCTCCTGGTCAGTGTAAGTGCTGCTTGTATGCCTAACTTTATCTTCGCTTGTGGATCCATTGCTTAGAATGTCAAACAGATAACTGAAACGATCTGTCAAAGGGAACTCTTGATCTGCACATGCTTTAACGTGAAGAAAAAGCTTGAGAATGGAGAAACAGATTAACACTTGCAGAAATTACTACTATAATACTACAAGAAGAAACGGGTCATGACCACCTCCAATATTACGATACATGATACGTGCTTTTGAGCAATCCAAGTCATCACGGTAATAGTTGAGGGTCCAAAAGTCACTCACTAGGGCAGGTGTGACTCTATAATGGACAGGGGTCCATTAAAGAGCACCAATTGGATGGAACTAATCGGATCGATCAACCATTAATATAGTGACCAATTGGACTGTGGGCAATCATAGCACAATCTGGGGAATATGAGGTCAGGGGAGTCGCTCCCTAACTGCAATATAGTGACTTTAAGGTATTAAACTGGGTATATGTATCGGGTATCGGGCTAATCTTTGGATTAATACAGCATTGAATGATACCATTACAGTATCGGTGGATACTGGATAGACTGACACTGATACTAGAAAACAATTAAAAAATGATAGTATCGGGCATTACTGTCCTGGTATTGGCCGATACTGGGAAACGTAGTGGTAGATACTGCCTGGTATCAGTCGATACCACGGATATCATACTGACACCGGTGTAACACCAGTATTGGTATGGTATGGATATCGGATTGCCTAGAAACCAGTACTTATTGTCGGTATGTATCAGTATCGGCTGATACTTGATACCAAAATTTATATCTATAATACAAGAAGATCAATATAATGCCATGATTTCTGTCAGTTGTCTGTGATTAAAACAACAGACAAAAACTCAGATTTGTCCGTGAGATAGAGATTGGTCTCAAACCTTCTGAGATTTTCAATTCTTCAACGGGGTAGCCGAAGTAGGGTTGGGTCAGTGGCTTGGGTGCCAACTGCAACTCAGATAGACGCCTTCTCTCAAGTTCCAGTGCCTGCCCATGCTCTTCCATCAGCTGCTTTCTGAGAAATCTGGAATTATCACAGACTCTTGGCACTGCAGAGAAACATATATCAGATAGGAATTAAGTTGAATATAGCTCTGTTCTTTCTTGAAAAATGATAAACGAGTAACAAACTCTGGAGCATCCCAACTCACTCGAATGGAATTCAGGATCAATCTCTAGAAAGTGAGAAGGATAATACATTGGAGGCTCCATTTTCTCTGTGTACTTTCTGCAGTGTAACAAATCTTTCAGTATCAAAATTCCAGAATCCTTACGGATGGGAAAATTAAATAAGAATAATGAAATGGAAGTGAAATTGAAAATTGAGTTTAGAAATCAGATGATTCATTATTATTGTTTCTATTATTATTATTATTATTACTATTAGTTTCTAATGGGTTAGCTGGGATTGAACTTTCAATCTCAAGGTTAAAATCAGATGAATTTTTCCAAATTCATAGCCCAAAATCGCAGTAACTTGTCTAGACTTATCATTGGGGTTGGGGGAAGCACTCCAGAGAAAAAAGGGTCCCTGGTTACCCACTATTGGATGGCAAACTTCATACAAACTGTTTTGGTTGTATCTTACTCTGTATAATTAGTGATTAAGATCCCCCAATATTTGCTAGATCATGGATCCAAAGGGGACCCAAAATTCCCTACCAATTCAAATTTTAAAAAATCCAAATCTTCTAGGGAACCATGTAAAAAATAGATTGTTGAGTTTTTACAGACCATTGGTAAAGGTATAATGGTGGCTTCGTAAAGAATATACTCATAACCAGTTGGAATATAACCATAAACAGCTTATAACGTCAATGTTTGTTTACTAAACCACTGTGATTTTGGAAAGACAAACAGTCGAGAAGAGGAAAGAATAATAAGGAGATTAAGCTGTGGTTGGGATTGCTCTTTGGAGGCAAAAAGAAGCTCTCTGCTCTGGCGCAGAGCACTTTAGTATGGGGCAATGTTTGGTTGTAAGTGCTCTTACCTCTTTCACAGAGTGAAAGAGCTGAATTTGGGTCTCTTTAAACAAGCAATTTAAACCTGCTCTTTTAAGTAATTTTAAAAGGAGAAAGAAAAAGGGAAAACATACTACAAGTGCCGCTACTGGTAATAGGGTCGGATACCTAATGCCAGCTCATATTAGATGGAGATATTTTGTATCATGAAAAACTAATATAAACATCTAACCATGGTTGGCTTCTTCACAATGCAGAAGGAAATCTATAGGCAGCTGGGAATCCATACCAAAGAGGAACTTACCTTGTAAATCCACATGGAACAAAACCCAAAAATTGACCCAAGTACTAACAGCATAGGTGGTCGGGTTACGTACATAATACCAACTCAAAATTAAAAGGGGGGAACCATAGTTGAAAAGGTGGGGGGGGAGAGAGAGAGAGAGAGAGAGAGAGAGAGAGTCTCTTTAACTAAGTAGCCTTTGCCTTAGCTTGACTAGGCCTACCAGGCTGTTAAATATGGTTTCAAAAGTTTAGGGAACAACTGCACCCCTAAACCTCTACTTGTCTCCATCAGTGTAGCTTGTTTAACTATGCTTAACTGCCTTAGGATGGAACCAGCTTTTTTTAATTACGTATATGATTAATGACAATGAAATAATCCAAAAGCTTTGTTCTACTTGTCTCTGTCAGTGTAGCTTTGTTTAACTATGCTTAACCTCTTGTATGTTGTTAGCAAAATTTATGTCTATATAAATACAAAAGCAATTTTTTAAAAACTAGAATGGATTTTTTCGCGTGTCTCTAATACCACGTGCCTGAGATGTAATGCTAATAGAGTTTGGGGATCTCACTCTACAAGAGTGAACCCAAATTCCAGTTTATGTTTATGTCCAAACCTTCTTTTTGCATGTGCACGATTGTTATCATTCTTCGGTATGCATCTTGTCTCTAATTTTTTACATCCTATAGGATATTTGACAATCAAAGGAGCTAAAGCAGGGAGTTTCTATGTTTACATATCCGGAATAAGAAAACATAATAAAAGAGCAATCCATTAAGTTATTATAATGTTGAGTATTGATCTGCGAATCAAAACAAGATTAAGGTGGTGTTTGGAAACACTCCTATTGGCCAGATTCCCTCTTCTGGCTTTGAAACCCAGAAACATACTAAATAAAGGCAAAAATGGTTTCTGGAAAACTGGAACTGATTCTCGTATGCAAAAGCACAAACAGCTTTTGCAGGAATCAGTTGTAAGTTCAAATAAGCTGGAATCAAGAAGTTTTACACACAAATCAGTTTCAAGTGAAAGCTGATTCATGCAGATGTTAACAAACAAGGCCTAGAAGTTCTACATTGAATAACTACACAGAACTTAAATTCAATTCTCGGGTAAAAGAGGGATATTTACCTGTCGACAAGCCTTGATTTTTCTCTATAAGGTTTAACCAAAACACGAGATCCACAGACATAATGGGGATTTCCTTTCATTAAAATTATTCTGACGGTGTCTGCATAGATGAAAGTGACGAACCCAAACATCCTTTTCTGTTGGCAGGGGATCCTTACATCCTGAACAGGTCCATATGTCCTGATGACCAAGGGAAACAAGAATAAAATATAAGTGCCAATAAATACATCAAAGAGACCAGTTATCCAAACAACATTACTGAGACCTCATTACTTAAAAGAATAAATGGCAAATGACTTTACAGAATGGGGCATGACTGCCACAATTTGTGGCCACGAGGAATCTAATTTTAGCTATCCAAAGTCATCAAAGTGGTAGCTAATATTTAGAACTTAGCACAGACCCAAAGATTACACTCCAATCAATGCACTCTAATATGGATGGTGTGCATATTTTTTTTAGTTGGGTTCTATTAAAGTGCACCGATCAGATAGTTCCAATGCTCTTATAGGCTTGGGTCTTAAACTGAGACATGTGCCAGTGATGGACTCCTAGTTGGACTACTTGGATTGGCTAAAGATGCGCCACATGGTGTAAAACTGGTCTGTCATAGCCATAATCTGTGTAAATGCAGTCAGCAGAATCGGTCCCTTACTTAAAATAATTGGAAACATCTTCTTCAGTAAAGGTGCTTTCGGCTGGAAACGTCAAATAAATCTGTCGAGAACCAGCAACTATTCCACCGGGATCACTTCTCTCGCTCCTGCATTCCATATACTTTGGGGCATCCTCCGCTAAAACCACACAATGCTGCCCATGTGGTCTGTAGTTCAAAAACAAGAATCCTGTTATCAAGAAGTCATAACTTGAGAAAATAGGATTGAGTGAGGACTATTCATAAATCTATGAAAGAGCATATTTGACCTATCGATGAGTTCAATACTGTTTTTCAATCGAGCAAGCAACTTTGTGAGGCTATAACCGGCCTTCCCATGTCTCTGGCTCTCTGTGAGGTACCCCTCTGCTTGCAAAGTCCTCCCATATTTCTCATAATATATCATCGGAAGGGAAGCAATTGAAACGGGCAATCCTCTCCTTGACTTCAAAAGTTCTGTAAGCTCCAATTCTAGTTTCTCGAGCGACCCAGGTGAGAAGACATGGTCATCATTAACAATTTCATTCGAGCTCGGATTAAATATCTGAGAGAAGCTACCAGGCATAGATTGACCATGAAAGTATCTACAACTGTCGCCATGCTTGCAGAAACCTTTGATATAGTAATGGCAAGGTTTCAAAGGAAATTCGGGTAGGCTCGGTGATCTCCTACTGGTTCTTCCGCTAAAATTAGCCATTGAGTGTTCCGGGAAGTAATAATTGTTTGAAAAGTCATGTCCTATAGAGTTAATGGGTTCTAACTGTTCTTCTAAGTTCAAGAACTGGTTGTGGTTATGAAGGTGATAGTCATCAGATAGAGAATCAGAAAAAGTTTGAGGGATGAGATCTATGTTGTGGATTGGATGGTGATCGGTTGTTAGTTGGGGCTCCCAATAGGGATTCGGCACACGGAAGGTAGCGGGAGAAGAGAAAGGACGAGAAGATGATGGAGAGAAGGGTGTGAATTGTAAGGGGAGATCAGTAATGGGTGGCGGGTTGATTGAAATGGACGAGATTGGAGTTGAAACGGGCGGTTTGGAAGACAAACCAAGTTCGGATTTGGCTTTGTTGATCAATGAATGGATCAAATTGTCAGGACCAAAGGCCAACCGGATCATCTCACGCTCCCCATGGTCTTGCAAAAGAAGGAATCCAATAATCTTTGAGACATTTTCAGGCTCTAGTTTTTGAATTCTGTTGAAAACAACCCTTGTTGATTCAGGAAAGTCCATTTCATATCTAGTATCTGCATGTACCAAAAAACGTGAAAAGATTTTTTACACATCCATTTACAGAATTAAAAATAAATAAAATTCAATGAAGCAAAACAACAACTTTAATTAGTCAAAGCATTATTACCCACATCTATCGCCAAAAAATTTCAGTTCTAGCAAAATAATAGCATATAAATATGTTTTACCATCAAACACCCTAAATTTTTTCTGATTTTAATTACACATACACCACCAGAAACCCTTCTTTTATATATATATATATATATATATATATATATATATATATATATATATATGCAACTAAAGAAGGCTTTTTTAGCTAATTTGTACGAAAAAAGAGAGAGAGGAAGAAGATGACCACAAAGCCACAATAAAAAAATTAATTTATTTTTTCAAACCAAAATTAAGAGTAAAAATGACAGGAACAAAATTTCATATTTGGAGGACAAATCACTTGTAAAAACCGAGCAATACAAAACACCCCCTTATGCACAAAATAGTTAATTAGAGACAATTTTAAGAAACCTCATATTTAAATTGAATGATAGGCTTCTAATTTTTTTAACTATAGATCTGAACAGAACATGAACTCTTACAAAGAAAAGACAAAGCTGGTGAATCAATGGAAATCCAAAAACAACTCTTAAGACACTACTTTCATATTTGTTTATATCTATAAAAAATGGTTTAAAAAAAAACTGTATCTATTTAGAGAAAATTCAGTATAATTTCCTCAAAACAATAAGAAAAAAAAAATTGATTTATAGGCACATAGATCTAACAAAAACTATTAACTTTCAATATAAATAACACAGTGAAATGAATCATTGTCAAGCCTTTCTCAAAAAACTTTCATGCTAATTTTTTTAATAATGAATTCACAATCATATATAACAAAAAAAATAATATCTTGAGTTTTTAAAAGAAACCCAATTCTAAAACTCACTATTTATGACGAATTTGGTATTAACAAGAGAGTATGAACAAGACAGAAGATAAGTGTAAAGAAAACAATTTAGATGAACATACAAGTGTAAAGAAAACATAAAATCTTACAGGGTTTGAAGAAAGCAATTTAGATGAAATGGAAATCTTCAAGCTCCATCTAAACCTCTAAACCTTCAACGTATCCAACTACAACATCATCAATCTTAAAAACAGCAAAAAAAAAAAAATGATAGAAAGATATCTATAAAGAGCGCTCAGTTCAAATCACAAGGTAAATATATAAATATAAGTAATTAAAAAAATAAAAATTACACTTGGATTTTGTATATAAATATATTAAATATATATTATTAACAGACTCCTTACTTCTAGTCTTTTTTTTTTTTTAATTATTATATAAAAATAAATATATAGAATACTAAATTTGTTTTTCTTATTACAGGTTGTATTTTGAGTTTTCCGTTACAGAAAAATACGGGAATAAATGGAAATGTTCCTAAATTTGTGAAAATCGACAAGAAGAGTTCGCTGTCGTTGTTATATGACCATAATGCCCCATAGAATTTCGTAAAGATCACTGAAGTTTTTTCTTTTTTTTTTAAAATTTATGGTATAATTTATAGAATGGTGTATGATTCGGTGTTTGTCTCAAGCACTGAAGAACAGAGTCAAGCGGTTATGGAGCATCATGTAAGAACATAAAAAGAAGCAAAAAGGGTCACTCTTTTTTTTTTTGTTTTGTTGAGATGAGCAAAAAGGGCCACTCTAGTAACTCTAATAGTTCCAACTACATCATCATAGATCAAACGGTAGTGAGAGCTCATAAGTACAACTACATCATTATATTTTTAGTTTCAAATCTCTGAAATCAAAAGTGTATTTTCACCTCTTAAGGCTTGACCATTTGAGCAGGAGATTGACCTCAGCACCGACATTGGTACTCGTATAGTATACTTGATTATTCTTTTACGGTTTGGATGGCATAGATCAACCTAATCATCCACTCACATTCTTCTCTATCATATAAACTTTATTTTCTAACAAATTTGAACATTTTAGGTTAATTGGTAATTGAGATAAAGGTGAGGGCATGTTAGTCATTATGTTAGTTGCTGAATGACCGGTTCAACCGGCTTGAAATGAGGGATCAGCACCTCAACGGGTCTGATGCAACGAATCATTAAATCCCGTTTGGTCAGACGAGCAAAGAGAGCGCTTTAGGCGCGTGCCGTTCCCGATCTCCTTACGAACCGGGCTTTTCCGTTACGGTTCAACTCTTTCTCGGTTTTAAGTTTTAATTTTCAAAGCGGTTAAGTTTGTCAATTCAAAAACAAAAAGAAAAAATCATTTGAAAACTTCTATGTCACGGTGTGCAGCACGTGTGACTACGCAATTATACGTCAATCTATCACCCTAGAAGTGATTCTCAGATTTTCATATTGACGGCATCTGAATTGCATATTCAATTTCGCCGAGAATTCTTTATATATGGGAATATAATGTAGGAATCACATACAAATTTCTAATATGGCAAGGAGGTAATGAATGGCTAGAAACGCGAGACAAGCAATAACGCCCACAATTACATATTGCCATTCAATCTTGATGGGGCAGAAGAGTACCCCTAACAACATAGTAGATGGTTTATGGCCACAAGGTGTTTTGTAATAGAGGATCTTATTAGAAGTTGACAACAACACATTTCAAAGTCCTTGAACTCGTTGTGTATATCAGCTTTTTATGAGATCTATGGAAGTATTACACCTTATGGTGTCATAATTTTCAAGGACTCTAAAAATCGTGTAACTAAACATTTGAAAAGTTGATGTCTAGGGCTATGACCAGGTCCAAGTGGTTGAACCAGGTATGGGGTTCAACTAATTTAATAACCATTGGGTTGGTGGGAATTTTGCCTGTACGTCCTCCAATGAAAATGGAAAAACAATTAAAGTCAAGATTTCCTTCTATCCAATGGTGATGAAACTGGTTGAACCCCATATCTGGTTCAACCATATTTAATATGCCTTGAGTTCCGGAAAATTTTGGGTTTAAAGGTCCATCATTCAAAGGTTGCCATAGGCTTTTGAGTTGCCTGAGGATAAAGGGAGCCATTACTTGCACACGTTTTAAAGTGATTGAACCGAATTTAAAAAAATACTTGGTATTTTAGAGACATGTGATATGCAAAAATGCAATATGGGCTGTTTGATTTGAAATTCATGACCAATAGATCTCTGATACATAAAATTGGAGCAAAACACGATACTTGTCATATGATCTATTATAGTCAACTGTTGAATTATATAATAGCCTTTAACTCCATTTAATCAAATGATTAAATTATATTTTATTCTAATCTTTTGCAATTTATATCTTTAAATCATGACCTTCAAATCAAACGGCTTAAATGGTGTTTTCACATAGTAGAAATTGCCAAACTTGCAAGTCTTTTTTTTAAATTTGGTGCAATCACTTGAAAAACGTATGCAAGTAATGGCACCTGAGGATAAATCTTAAACGACGGTACTTGCAACCTTGCATATAGTCTAAAAGGAAGACTTGATATTTTGGGGACTTGTGTGATGTAAAAAAAATCTAAGTCATCCAATGTGAGGGCGGTGATTAAGGATTTCTAGTGTAAAAGATTTGATCAAATCATGATCTCTATCATATTATCGTTAAGCACAATTAACTATATAATTAGATAATGGCCTTTAACTGTATTGAATCATATGATAAAGATCATTTTTCGTGTCAATCTTTTACACCTAATAGCTTTAGATCATGGGCTTAAAATTAGACTTCGATGATGTTTTCACATGGCACAGGTCCCCAAAGTTCTAATTCTTCCTTTTAAACTATGTGCAAGGGCCATCTCGTGTACAAGTAATGGCTCTCATTCTAACTAAAGAGACGCTCCCTCCAATGTGAGGGAGTAGGTCGTGGGTTCGATTATCGTCCTCCACGTTGTTTTTCACCATCGTCTTTATAAGGTGCGAGTTGAGTTATGTTAGTTAACCCTCACCACTATAGTTGGTGCTCCCTCACAGTGCAATGCAACTGTCAGATGTGTATGCGTGCCTGCTCTTCGATTCTCGAGGCTTTCTCGGCCGAATGTCCGTATATAAAAAAAAATGTTCCCAACAAGGATTAAAATTTCGGTCGAAATGACTAAAATTATTGGTTTCGGTCCCCACCAAAATGATAATATGAGATCGAAATTTTGGTATTTTTATATGAGGCTCAAAATTTTGGCTAAAATTTCAAATTTCGATTTCGGTTTGGCAATTCCCATTCTAAAATCTCTTAGCTTAAATGCCTGGGAGAGGAGGTATATAAGTCCTAAAACAATCAATATTAATTACATTAAGCTTATTAACAAGCAAAGGTTAAATAAAAAAAATTGAAAATTCTCATGGTATATTGATGTTCCTTGGTTGGGAAATTTACAAATATTAGGGGCGAAGCATGGATTCATGCTGCAAAGAGCTACATTAGAGGTGGTGCCTGCCTCGTGCTAAAGGTCAATCTCCCTCTACCAAATTGGTCAACCTTGGGAGGTACACAAGTATTTTGTAAGTAGCAGATTAGTGAAATGTAAAAAGTTGTACTTCTACTGATTTAGCACTCATAGAAAGCTGTGCAACACTCCAAGACTTGAACACTATAGGGGAGGAAGGTAGACCCATGACCCGCCCTTGGTGCATAGATCGGGCACCCAGCACTAACTCTTTGCCAAATCAGTCCTCTTGAGAGGCACACAGATTTAGAACCTCTAAATTTTCGCCAATGTATTTTTACACTGTAGTGAGGAGTGATATGGTTAGACTCCTCTCACAGAACACTAACTAATGGTCACTAAAATGCATAACCCTTCATTTTAGAGTACATATGTTAGATTAGGGTGCAAGTTTTGACCCCAACCTGACCCAAAATTCAAGAGAATCGGTCCAAACTGGTCTGAAACCAATTCGAAATCGAACCGAGCCGATTCCGGTTCGGTTTGGTTTCTGTTTTGGGTGGTGAAAATCGAAAACCAATTAAGTAAGATTAAAAAAATAAAAAAATAAAAAGCGAACTAAAGCCGACCTGAAAAATGAAAATTTCGAGTTTCGGTTACAAAAAATTAACAGAAAAAACCTGAACCGATTTATTTTTATTCAATTAAATCGTTTCGCTTAAAAGAATCTGCATTGGTTTAAATCCTCCACTGGGTGTCTTTTGGGCCATGTTAGTTCTCAATATGAGCTACCATGGTGAAAACTTCGATTGCTCAAAAAAAATGTGCCACGTGGCTAAAAAGTGAAGGTCACTCACCAATCTCTAATGAGGTCACACCCAAGTTATCATTAAAAAATAAACTGCTAAGCACACGTTACAACCATCCGATCACCGGCCCTTCTCTACGGGCATTGGATTAGGGACTTCCAATTGGTTTGATGCTTGGACTAATGCCCCCTCCAAGATGTTGCCAAACAACCGATTGAACGGTCTAGATTGAATGATATTTCTGCTAAAAGTTGGAAAAATAAGTTGCTTAGTCACTAATTAAGTATATTCCTTAGTGCTATGTAAAATCAAAGCACGAATGACCCAGTTCTTATTTATGCCAATTTTGGCGTTTTCATATTTTAGGAACAGAATGCCCTTATGCTATTCTATTGCCCTCATATTCTTCCTTATGTGTCCCCATATTTTCTTTCGGCTAATTAATCGGATAAGTCTTGCTAATTAATGAGATAAGTCTCACCAATCCTTTAGAAAATGTCTCGCTTTTTTGGATGAATTTACAATTAGTGCTTTTGATCGTACCTTATGCCTAAACTCGTCATTTAATATCCCGCTACTTTTGAAGAATTTACCAATAGTGCCCTTTATCGTACCTATGCCTAAACTCATCATTAAATGACGAGTGTGTTGTGACGGTCTCCAATGCAGGTAGCCTGCTAGTATGCAAATGTTATATGATAGTTATCAATGCCATAGAAGATAGCGGTTCCTCCCTCTTTTTGCTCATGTTTCTCTCAATCTAAATTGTCAAATTGTTGAGTAGTCACTTGCATAGTCATGAAATCATGATTTTAAACCTTAGACATATCTTATATACATTGGATTAGGCCCCATCCAATACGATATATACCCCAGTAGGAGGTCAAATATCGGGTCATATATTATATCGACTTATATGAATTGGAAAAAGGACCAACTCTTCTGACCTTGATTTAAACACTAAAATAGCAGTTAAATGATCATATATCATTAATAGTGTAAGACATGAGTAATCACTATAAAAGACAGTTGACTGCCTTGAATTAAACGATGGAGATCATTTTTCTTCCCAACCTTCCAGATCTTGATATCAGGCGCCCCTATCAGACGATCAGATCGTGATTCCACATGACACACTTCCCCAAAATTGATCGTGATTGTGGGCATACCTATCAGACCGTTACTTTTGGATGTGTGTCACGTGGAATCAACATGTGACTGTCAAATAGGGGCGCCATGATATCAAGATCTATTGCATGAAAAATAGGGACAAAAAATAAACTCAATTGTTTGATTCAAAGCAATCAATGATTTTTTAACTCATACAACATTGGCCGATACGTATTGGTTCAAGATGGATCGATACCTAAAACCGATATCAAGTTTGATACAAAATGATCTAAATCGGATATAATGTCAAAAATGTTCTTTGGGCACATTTTTATTATTTTAAATTCATATATAAATTTAAAATTTTAAATAAAAAAATTACCAAAAATGTCATTTTTCAATAAATTTTCCCTTGCTTTATTTTCTCCTAAAATATCTCTAGATAAAAATAGAATTTTATTTGAAAATAAAATTTTAATTATCCTTATCTTTTATTAAAAAAAACTTATGTAACAATTCTCTTCAAATAGGGGTCTATGATCCAATACTCATAAACATAATAACACTATAAGTACGGGAATAAATGACTTCAAAAATATTTGAAAAACAGTGATAAATTTTGGTAATTTCAATGATAAAAACTATTGAAAAAGAGTGGATATCTACGATTCAAAATATTGTCAAATGATAAAAAATTCAATGCACTATGATGTGTGAGGCAGTACTCAAATTTTGGCTAAAGTTTAGACTACAAGAAAAAATATTATTTTTTAATAGATGACATGCGTCATTGCATACAATCCCAAAAAAGATACTATCTTGAAATCAGGTGTCACGTAACATATGATCTAAAGTTTAAATGCTTTAGTTCATTCATACATTAAAACTCATTAACTTTTTTCGTTTTATAAATTTTTTTTTTTTTTTTATAAATTTGTAAAGCAACAAGTTCAAGGCACGTTCGTGTTTGCTAGTCTATAATAAGAGTCTTTTACAAAACAGCGCCATTTTTTTTTTTTGTAATAAAAATATAAAATAATAATATGGTCAGTAAAACGAAGCCTCGTTAGTGATGTTTATGAATGCGATTATGCGAGACAGCCTATTAGCGTGCTTAAAACGTTACTTAAGTTCTAATTAAAAAAAGAAAGTGGATAAATAAAAGAAGAAAAGCTGATGTCATCTTCTTTTGTTTCACTTTCATTACCTCATCCAATAGTCCCAACTTAAATATTCACGGATGTTGGCTGGTTATGATGACATTTGAAGAAAGGATCACCAGGGAATGAGTGTCCCATAGGCGACTAATTTTATGCCACATGGCACAATCTTTTAGCAATCAAAGCTGTCTTAGTGCTAGCTCACATTGAGAGAGTTAAAGTGGGTCCCAAACTCATAATCATCGGCAATTCTAATTTATGCATCCTAATATTCAATATTAACAGATGTGCATACTTTTAAGAGTACCTTTAAATTCATCCACTAAATCTTTGACTTCATCGAGGCTAAAACATATTAACTCCATTGAATCAGACAATGGAGAATGTTTATCGCCCAAATCCTTATCTTAAGATTATGAGCGTATCATAAGATGGTCAATTTTTTATTTTATGTGGTACATAGCAAGAAAGCGACCCTTAAATTAATTTAAAGTGTGAACATGATGTTAAGGTCACTTTCATGAGATGTGGGAATGTGAAATAAAACACTGAACGTCTGTTGTACGCCCATAATCTTAAATCCATTGTGTGAAAGATTGAGAGGATGTACGATCTCGGTGGTCTGAATCAACACAATCACTGTGTTTCAACTAAGATCAACTTAAAGATTATGTGAGTAGATTTAAATGTACTCTATTTTTAATGGTTGATGTTAAAGCCTATCAATTAAATGGCTCCAATCCCCTCGCAAGCATATTCTGTTCGTTGGACTATTTTAGTTGACCAAAATAAGATGAAGCTAAAAAACTAAAATGTCATGACCTTATTTATGTACTTATTGCCCTCAATTTCAGGTCAACGAGTCCCTATCTATCCATATATGTAGTTAATATATTGGGTACTTTAGAAAACAATACTCAAAAACAAACTTTTTAGCAAAAAAGATCCGACTTCAAACGTTTTATAAAAATGGTTTTTTTATGGATTTTGGAACTTTAGAAAATTGTGAAAACATTTTTTAACAAATGCTTTAGAAAAACCAATGCTTTTACGATTTTTTGAAATTCTAAAATTCGTGAAAGCTCCATTTTTCTAAAATGTTTGAAGTCGGATCTTTTTTGCTAAAAAGTTTGTTTTTGAGGCATGTTTCCCTAATTATCCCTAATATATATATATATGGGAGCCGCCAAGTTGGTTTCATCCTCGAAGGTGTCGTGGAGCTCCATGTGAAACACTGTTTGGGTATCATTTGGAGCACGGAATGGGGTAGATCAATTTGAAAATAGAAAATTAATTTTTTTTAAGCTTCCATCAAAGTTTAATTGATTCCAACGATTCAGATTTCAAGGTTTAAAAATTTTATGGTGGAGATGAATTTTCAAATTTTATTTAAACATATGATCTAAGCAATGCACCCATTCTCTATGATCAATTTAGTGTCCTGCTGCCAATTAAAAGTTTTCCTCAATCTTGGAAGAAGAAATATATATATATATATATATATATATATATATATATATATATATATATATATATATATATAGGGAGACAGTTCCGTCCTCCAAAATGTCATGGAGCTGTACATGGCACCCAGAACATTGTTTGGGTGTCATGTGGAGCACACGGGGATGGGTTAGATCAATTTTTCAAAAAAATGAATTTTGTTTCAACTTTCATTAAAGTTTAACTTATTTCAATAGTTCAAATTTCAATATGGGTTTTTCTTTATTGGTTTCTTTTCTAGCATAGACAACTCAAGATATCTTCTCAATGTCCCCCCTTTAAAGTTTTTCTCCTCTTTTCCACATTATAGGATTGTAGACATTATTTCTCATCACTTGAATTTGTACTTGTTCCTATCTTTTACATGTCACCAAGCATCTACGATGAAAATTCAATTACTTAATATTACAATATCGTTCCCACTTAATTATTTATTTTCCAAAAAAAAAAGGGCACCATATGTGCGAAGCACGTGCATATGACTAATATATATATATATACACACACGCCGATTAGATCCTCCAAGACACACGTGGAGCTCCATGTGACATTTAAAACATAATTCAAATGTCACATGAAGTATGGATGCGTTGTTTAGATCAATTAAAAAAAAAATTTAAAATATATATTTAAACCACAAGTCAAATATTTGATTAATTCTAACAGTCCAAATTTTATTGCTAAAGAAATATATGATAAAGATGAGTTAATTTTTTTTTTTTTCAAAGATGATCCAAGTGACATTAAAATAGTGTTACGAATGTCACATGAAGCTCCATATAAGATCTTAGACAGCACTCACTGTCCCGAAGGACTGAACCCTTTTCCATATATATATAGGAGCCGGTTAGGTCCTCCAAGATACACGTGGAGGTCCACATGGCATTCAAAACATATTTTTGGTGCCACGTAGGGTACATGTGTGCTGTTTAGATCACTTTAATATATATATATATATATATATATATATATATATATATATATATATATATATATATATATATATATATATATATATATTAGTGGACCCTGCACGTGAGAGCTGTTTATTTGTAAAATAAACCATTACAATGTAAATTTTAAAAATAGTTTTTGTATTTAAAAAAAAAAAAAAATCATTGGGCACTGACATTTCGGTGAAAATTTTGATTTTAGTTGGAACCGAATTCGATATTTTCACCAAAATTTTAGGATTTCAGCCGAAAATCCTAGACGAAAGTAATGGGTCAAGTCGAAATTTCGGTGCCCATACTTTTTTTTATTTTGTTTAAAAACCCAAAATCATCGGCCTTCAAAATATTGGTCGATAATTATTGGTGATTAGCAAATTATTGGCCAATTACTTCAAATTATCGGCCGAGAATTTGAAGGCCGCAATTTTTTATCAAAAATTTTGGGATTTCGTTTTGGTGGGGTTCGAAATCGATGAGTTTCAGCCAAAATTTTGATCCAAGTCCCCAACTAAAATGAAGTCTATCATTTTGGATAAAGGTGTGAAATTCGGTCCTTTAAAAAAAAAAAAAAAAAAAACACAGGGTCTCGGCGCAGACTGATATGTATCAGTCCATACCCAATACACATCGACCGATACGGGCCCGTATCAACCCATATGGATACCAATACCTTGTTGGGGGACCGCAAAGTACTAGAACCAATACGTATCAGTTTGCTGAAAAGCTTATACGTATCGTCGTTATGTATTGGTATCGCACAAGATGTCATACCTTAGAGCATCGATAAAAATTTTGACCAAAATCTTGTGGGCTAGGTCAAAATTTCAACTGATAACTTTAAATTATCGGTCAAGAATTTGAAGGCCGCGATTTTTAACTGAAAATTTTGGGATTTCATTTCGGTGGGGTTCGAAACCAAAGCGTTTCGGCCGAAATTTTGATCCATGACCCCAAGTAAAATGAAGTCTTTATCGTTTGGGATCAAAGTGTCAAACTCGGTATCGGGTATCGGTCTATGGAGTACCAATAAGAATCAGCCGATACATATCGGTCGAACCCGATACGTATCAGCTAAACCTAATACGTATCGACTGATACGGGCCCATATCAACCAATACTGATACGGAGTTGGAGGATCGGGAAGTATCAAAACTGATACGCATCGATTTGTTGAAAAACCGATGCGTATCGTTGTTATGTATCAGTATCGCGAAGGATATCGTACCTCATAGCATGGATCAAAATTTTGAGCGAAATTCCAATATTTCAGCGGGAACGA
The DNA here is from genome assembly GCA_021018995.1 of Chloranthus sessilifolius. Taxonomy (NCBI): domain Eukaryota; kingdom Viridiplantae; phylum Streptophyta; class Magnoliopsida; order Chloranthales; family Chloranthaceae; genus Chloranthus; species Chloranthus sessilifolius. The sequence goes on along the minus strand of JAJIZI010000016.1, from coordinate 2,331,825 downwards.
ATCAGTTTCGAACGCCACTGAAATTTCGGGATTTGGGCCGAAAATCTCGAACGAAATTTTCGGCTGAAATATTGTAACTTTCGGTGCCCATATATATAATATTTTATTTTTTAAAACCCAAATTATCGGCCGATAATTTGAAGGCTGATAATTTTGGGTTTAAAAAAAAGAATCATTGGGAACCGAAATATCGGTTGAGACCGAAACTGAATATGGTATTTTCATCGAAATTTCAGGATTTCAATCGAAAATACCGGAAGAAATGTCGGCCGATATTTTGGTGCCCATATTTTTATTTTTTTTTAAATCCAAAATTCCCGGTCGATAATTTGATGATTAGCAAATTATCGGCCGATAACTTCAAATTATTAGTCGAGAATTTGACGGTCGTAATTTTTGATCGAAAATTTTGGGATTTCGTTTTGATGGGATCCGTAACTGATGCGTTAAAGCCGAAATTTTGATCCTTAACCTCAACTTAAATGAAGCGTTTATCGTTTGAGATCGAGGTGTGAAACTCGGTATCGGTATCGGTCCATGGACGACCGTTACGAATCAGCCGATACAGATACATATAGGCCCTTGTGAAAAAAAAAACCAAGGTCTCGGTGCAAACCGACATTTAACTCAGACAAAGCGATGCCGATACCAAACCGGAGGACCGAAGAAACATGAACCAATACGGATCGATATCTTTGAAAACCGATGCTTGTCGTTATGTTATCCAGATCGCCTGTGATGTCATACCTTATAACATGGATGAAAATTTTGGCCGAAACAAATCGGTTTCGAACCCCACCGAAATTTTGGAATTTCGATCGAAAATCTCCGACGAAATTTCGCCCAAAATCTTGTGGTCCGGGGCGAAATTTCGGTGCCCAAATGTTTTTTTTTTAAAACCCAAAAATTAGGTCGACAATTTGAAGTTATCTGCTGATAATTTGATGATTAGCAAATGATCGGCCGGTAACTTCAAATTGATTAGCAAATGATCGGCTAATAACTTCAAATTATTGGCCGATAATTTTGGGTGTTAAAAAAAAAAAATCATTGAGCATCGAAAAAAATCATTGATACACTCAAAAAAGTGATCTTAAAATCAACTTTAAGCGTGCCCGTGATGTTAAGGTCACTTTTTAGAGATGTGTGCTACATGAAATAAAACACTGATCGTTTGATAGTACGCCCATGATATGAAGATCCATAATGTGAAAGTTTGGGAGGATAAACGATCCCCATCGTCTGATTCATCGCAGGCCATGTGTTTCAATGTGGATGAACATAAGGATTAGGGGGTGGATTCAAAGGTACTAAAATCAAAAACCAAATTTATAGAAAGAGATTTTATGTTGTAACTTTGTTTTTGTATTTTCAAAGATTATTATATACATATATAATATTATAAAGATATATAATAATTTGTTTAGATGAGATATTTACTCATTTTATCTTTTTGTGATAAGAAAAAATTTAAAGTAAGCTGTCCTTTTCATTCTTAAGTAAATGTATATATATATATATATATATATTTTTTTTTTAAGGCATAAATCACACTTAGACTTATTTTAACAGTCTAAATTTTATTTCTAAAAAATACTTGATAAAGATGAGTTTCAAATCTTATTTTTTAAAGATGATTTAAACAATGCACCTATGCTTGCAGTAACATCGAAATAACAGAATTGTCATGCGTGCCACATAGAGCTCTAATTAGCATCTTCAAATATGAGGAGGGAATCCTTTTCCAACACATATCTATATCTTGGAGGACGAAACCTTTTTCATGTATATATCTTATATATAATTGAGTTTGGGAGAGCTAGGTCTCACTAAGAGTCCTATCAATCAAATACGTATAATTGAGTTTGGGAGAGCTAGGTCTCACTAAGAGTCCTATCAATCAAAGAAAATAATCATATAATGAACATTGGCAGGGTAAGATAAGATGGGATATTTAAGCTAGAGGATTGATCGTATGATACACCATCTCAATGCCATAATATGTGCCAGCGCATCGAGTCTACTAAATCTTCACACATGCCAATCAGTTCGTACCGTTGGATCAACAGCTAGCCCACCTAACGGATGAAAAAAGCATGTAATTGCACCAATACGTTTTCACTTACAGCAGACTATTAGTAACCATAACCTTCTCATTGATACCTCGGATCACACGGCGTGTAAACTCCAGTTGGAGCAGTTTTTACACTTATCAGTAAATTAAGAGGCTTCCGATCTACCGTAGACGGTTGGGATCCTTTGGCATGCATCCCAATTGTGAGCAGAGATCGGGCGAAGTATATAGTTTGGTACACAAGACACCATACTATGATTTCTCATTTGCTAAAGCCCTTTGAGTACACATCTCTGTCTACTGGCTACCATCTTTTTCTCACATTGCTTTTACCTTAGTTGGTTCACATGTATTTCACCTAATCATTGCCTGCTTTACAACAATATGTGGTGCACATAACCAAGTTGAAGAAAAAGAGGAAAAAGAGAAGGGAAAAAAAGGGGGGACGCCTGATTCTTGCCCCCTTTTTGTCCATGTGCAATCTATCTATCCATGCTCCATTAAACAAGAGCCATTGATGACACATCATGATATAGACGACACCATGCGATCTCCCAATCGGTAGCGGTGCCGTGGTGGTGACCTGCCATGTCAGTTTGACAACTAGGCAGATGTGTACAAGTTTCAACTACTTTTCGGCCGAAAAATTTGACATTGGCTGAAACCTTATCAGGTGTCGCTTGCCGAGAGACATGAGTCAGAATCGGTGGGTGTGGATGCCTAGCTTATGCCAAATTGATGTGATTAAAGGAGATTTATCAGAAGTTTGTAACGACAACCTAGGTAGATTCGAAATGGGAATTTCGGGGAATATTGGATTAGCTGCTTCCAAGCTGCTGGGACCACTATAATCCGTGTTCATATGATGATGAGGAAGAAGACATATATCATCAAGTTGGATTCATAAAAGAAATAGACATCTTCATCAAGTTGGATTTGAATGATAGAGTATAATTGTATTCCTCAAATGTCGGAAACAGACCATGAACAAAGGACTGAGATGTTACAATTTACAAGCACGGGGACATAGAAGAAGAAGACTAGTGAAGACCTAAAAGTAAATATTGAGAAATAACTTCATTGCGAAGTTATGAACAACTTAGCACTAGATAGAACCAAGTGGAGAAATAAGACTCACAAGCACGACCCCAAATAGATGAAATAAGGCATGATGATTATGTTGTATTCTACTAATCAACTGTCAAAAGAATTATTGATGGTATAAAATTTGTGTACGATTAATTTATGGATAGCTCTATTCGCACCTATCAAATTACTAAGCGCGCATACATTGAAAATCATCGATTGTTGAGTCAGATAATGGAGATCGTTTTTTGTCCCAATCTTTCACACAAGAGATCTTGAGACCATGAGTGCACCATTCGACGGTCAATTTTTTTTTCCATGTAGCAAAAATCCTCAAAAGCTAATTGAAAATCACATGACACACATCATGCCCAAACATACTTTTAAGTTCACTTTGTGAGATGTGTGCCATATGAATAAAAGATTGGACATCTAATGGTATGCCACGGTCTCAAAATTCATTTTATGGAAGATAGGGACGAAAAATAATCTCCATCGTATGATTTAAAGCAATTAGTTGTTTTCAGTGTATGTGTCCTCAGTAATTCGATTGGTGCGAATAGAGTTACCCTTAATTTATATACTACATCTAACTTCTTTTTAAAATGTATAGCTTTAATTTTAACTATTTAAAATATTATTAAATAAAAATTAAAAAAAAATCTTGCAGATCCTTTATGAGAGTGAGTTGTTTAGGGTCAGCCCACAAAAACCCTTTTCTCAACGCATGAATGCCTGGGTTTTATGTGTAAGTAGAAAAGAATGTTGGCCACATTGTTGGAAGGCTACATTTGCCCTTTTCTATAACTCCTTTTTCAACTTAAAGGCCTTTCTAGTTTCTCTTAATACCAAAAGTGCATGAAAGAATGTTAGAGTGTTGGGATCTACTACAACTACCTGAGCAAACAGTCTTTTAAGCTTTAGAAAACAACCAAGAAATAAAGAGAGAAATTGCTATATTTGAAAAAATAGGAGCCATTAGCCTACCCCTTTCTCCCTATAAGGCTAAAATATAGCTAGCTAGAAGTATTTCTCAAAAACTGAAATTCTAGCCGTTGCATCTAAGGGCTGGTATATACCATATAACAATATGTCCAGATTTTTTTATATAGAACACAAATTATTAAGAATCATAAAAACTTTTCAATATATTATGCTATATACCGGTAGATATATAAATATACATTGATGAGATATTCATAACAAAGTATTCTGTACCGGTCTCGTATGATTCCGAGACGGTATCCGGCATATATCACCATACCATTACTAGTCAAGATTTGAACCTTGGTTTGCACTCCTTTGTCTAACAACTTCAAATAGTTTATAGATTTATGTCTGTAGGAGAAGTTGTACATTTATGTGTATATCTTGTCGTATTTAAGGAAATTTTTTTGGAACAAAGATACTTCCATTGAAATTTCAAGTAACAACTTATCGCCCTCTATGGATGAAAAAAAACGGTCAAAGTAGACTTATCAAGTATCTTTTGTTATTATTTTTTTTGAAAGATTTGTCAGTAATTAATATATAGTAATTTATTTATTACAAGCCGACTCCAAATAGATGAGATAAGACTATGATGATGATAATGAATATTTTTTATTGTAATGAGAGGGGTACCGATCTTTAAATGAAATATTTGGTAAGGGCAATGAGCGTTTTCCAACGTGAGATCTGTTGAATACCTTGAAAATTAGACAATGGGGAACATTTTTCGTCTCAATATTTCACACAAAAGATCTTGAGATTATGGCCACCTATCAATCTGTTGAATACCTTGAAAATTAGACAATGGGGACGAAAAATGATCTTCCTTGTCTGATTCAAGACAGTCAATGCCTTTACCGAATATTGGATTGCAAATACTGGTATCCCAAAGAGTATACTGTTTAATAATATATAAAATTCAGCATAGTATGACAAAAATGTCTTTACCTTATAAACAAATTTAACAACTTTAAACAATATAATGAATGTAATCGGGTACTAATATCTTTTTTTTTTTGAGATAGAAACTTTTCCCCATTTCATTAGAAATGGTGAACAGTTACAAACTGGAAAATAAGGTTGCATATGGTATAGCTCTTTGTTGGCCCCTGTCATAACAGAGTTCACATGTTTTAGTTGGTTTCTGTTCTCTTTTCTAACTCCCCACAAAGGAGGATTTATATGCTCTAGTAACAACTTCCCTACTCTCATTAACTCCCTAAGAGAGCAAATAAAATCTGTTATAGCAAGGAGTGAGTCGAGAGGAGGGCAGAACTCTATGGCAGTGGCTACCAGAGAGCTATGTCATACGCAGTCTAAGTAACTCCAAATGGACGATTAAATAATAGAGAGCCACAATCCAAAGCGGGTACTAATATCATGGTCAATTACGATTGATGAAATATGACTATCAAAGTTGGAGATTAGGCCATACTCAATTCATTTCATTTGTAGGCCACACGACATAACGTTTGCCGATCCAAGTCTTCAAAGTAGTAACACATCTTAGAGCTACTTGAGATTTGAAAATCTCATCGGTGGAAGAGAGATTTAAATTTTAAACCGTCCAATGTATGCACTCTAATATTGATGCGCATATATCTATTTCTTATAACGTACACTGATCAAATAGTTTAGATACGACGATAAGCATGATTGTTTGGCCACGACACGCAGATCAGCACCGTCCACGTGGCATTATCCATCACATGGATGGAAAAAGTCCAAAAAACAAGAGCCCATAGGGATTCTCTCTCAAATTTATGGCAACGGTGATAAGGGCTATAATGTAGAAACCAAAATTTAAAGCAAACAAAAACAAGCAAGGCTCCGCGAGATACTAAAACCTAGAACTGAGAACCAAAATTTACATCAATGGGAGATGCAATCCTCTCAATCGTATGCCTATGAGCAAGGAGTCAAAATTAGTTTCGGTATGGGTCGATGGAGGACTGATACGAATTGGCCGGTACCGATATAGATCGGCCCTTTTTAAATTTTTTTTAAATATATATATATATATATATATATATATATATATATATATATATATATATATATATGGAGCCGATTAGGTCCTCCAATGGAGGACGGTGACCGTCCTCCAAGATCCACGTGGAGCTCCTCGTGACACCCAAAACACTTTTTGGGTGCCACGTGGAACACAAGTGGACAGTTTAGATCAATATTTTTAAAAAAAATTTGAAAAATAAATTTTAAACCTACAAGTTAAAGTTTGACGGTTTTTATTGGTCCACATTTAACGGTTCAAAATATACACAGTAGAGATGAGTTTTTAATTTTATTTTTTTCAAAGATAATCTAAGCAATGCACCCAAGGTCCACGTGGCACCTAAGAAGTGTTTTGGGTGCAGCTCCACGTAAAAGGTATCGTCCTCCCATGGAGGACGGAAGCCTTTTCCATATATATATATATATGTCTTGGCTCAAACTGATACGCATCGATTGATACCGAGTTGGAGGACTGATCCGTCTCGATTTACCGAAAAACCGATAAGTTTCGCTGATACTTATTAGTATCGGCCGATTTTATATTCCTTGCCTTTGAGAACCCCTCCCATAGCTAAAGAGAGCCTCCATGTTGGCATCTCCTACCAATATGGCTGAGCTGTTTCTTTAGAAAGAGTCATTGATCTGATTCACCGAAACAATCTCAATTCAAGCCCAAACACTTCTGGAATCCCCTTCTCACACAGCTCAATTCTGTCTCAAATACAATAGAAATGCCAGCTGCAGCCTTATGAAGCTCAGCCTCGGCTTTGTCACAGACGTCAAAACTTTACAAAAGCTTTTCAACTTTGTTTCACTCTCTAAGTGGCCTTCGAACTTTGTTTCACTATCAGCATGCAGCCTTTTCCCATGTTATGACCCTAAGCTGTTGCCAATTTTTAACAATAAATATTTACGTCCTAGTAGAGAAGGGAAGTGAAAGATTACTACTTAAATACCTACATCAAACCAAATATTGGAAGTAACATGCCATAACAATGGAAGGGCTTAACGGCGGTAGGACGTTTAGAACAAATAACTTCAAATCTCTAAATTAGTATAAGAAGATTCAAAAAATAAGGAAAAAAGAACCGAAAAAGAGATCCACAATAAAGGTGCTCTTTGGGGCACAATTTATAGGAAAAACAAGCTAGTGTATAAACAAATATCAAATCTTTGGCTTTTCTTTTCTTCCATCATAGTCCAATTCATGATCAACGTCCGACCGCAGAAATAGGGAGTCTCAAATACCACAGAAATATTTGAATCAAATGTTGTAGCCATAATAAAAAGTTGAAAAAAATTTATGATAATTTTTAGTTATACTAAGACCACATTTTCAGTTTTATTTTTATTTTTCCTTTTTATTTCTATATTTAAACTTTTTTACATTGCTTTTTTCACTATTTCTAACTATAATTTGTTTGATCTTCAAAAATATTCATGACATAGAAAAGTTAACATCTAAATCTTCCATTACAACTAACCGGGTAACATAATGGAAATTATTTCATCTACCTAAATCTATAGATCAGTTTATGGTATCTGTATAAATTTCAGTTTCTATCCAAAGCAAGAGTTACAACAGTACAACACCCACACATACTCCCATTTCTTTAAACATCATCAGAACTCATCTTTTTTAACAGGGTCATCTCTCTAATTAACAAAAGTAAACAGCAAAATCAGCTTCATATTCCATTTACATCAGACTCACATTCTATAGACAGCAATACAAAAGACAAGTTTCCGCATGGCTATAACCAAGGCCATCCTCTAGAGAACAAGATGGCCATAATACTCGACCTATGCCGAGAAAATAACTTCCTGTTCTTCATGCACTACCAGTGGAGTTTGTGAATCTAGTTCTCAGCCCGGCTTTCATGTGAGTTTCGTATAGGGATTTTTATTGAAGCTTTTTGGAGAAAAATGATGACTTAATACCACATGGATCAATTATATACCAAGTTTTTTATAATAAAATAGACAAGGTAAAGTAGAGCTTCCCCAGTGCTTAAAGAGGGTCTAGAAGTACCCTCCTCTACTAAATCCATTTGCATTTTCACAGTTGCACCTTGAGAACAAGAATTTGAGCTACTCTAAACGTCCAACATCAATTTTATTACCAACTGGGAAAATTGTCATTGCATTCATAATATAAAACAAAAGTGTCAACGGATAAATAGAAACTAGCCCAAATCATGTGAAACCCAATTATATGAAACATAGAGAAGATAAATATAGACAGGTGGAACCTATCGGAAGAGTATTTATGCTCACTCATAGAGCTGCTTCAATCTTCTGCAGGCCTCTAGAACATTTTCCCTGTGACCAAAGGCACTGACTCTGATAAACCCTTCCCCGGCTGGCCCAAACCCACTGCCTGGAGTGGTAACCACATGAGTCTTCTCCAGAATCTCAGCAAACACGTCCCATGAGCTCCGACCAGGAAACTGTACCCACACATATGGCGCATTCTTCCCTCCATACACATTAAAACCAAGAGAGGTAAATGTATCCACTATAAATTCCGTATTTTCCTTGTAGAATTTGATGACATCACCCATGGCCTGTCACAAATTAACCACAACAACTGAGCAAAATAATTTACTAGTAACAAAATTAACTAGAAACAGATGCCACGCAAACTAACCTTAAGGCCCTCTTGGGAAAGACAAGCCAGTCCCCCGGCTTGAGGAATGTTGGATGCACCATTGAAGCAAGTACAAACAATTCGGTTGAAGTCCTTGGCAATAGGAAATCCATCTGAGAAAAGAAGCTCTTTAGGAACTACAGTCCAACCGAGGCGAACTCCAGTGAACCCAGCATATTTAGAGAATGAGGATGTCTCAATCGCAACCTGCAACAATGTGATTCATATGTAAGATGGATAGAGTTCTCTAATAATGACGAGAAAGGAAAAGATTCAAGGAGCAAAGACCTCGTTTTTCCTTTCTTAATAAAAATGCACATGCATTGTCTATATCTATTTTTACATGCTCGCACATGTTAAAAAAGAAAATTTTAAGTTTGTTATGACTTATGACAGTAATGGCCTTCTTAATAAATCTAAGAGCTCTTGTAAAGATGTTGTGGTGATTGTTGTCATACGTGAGAAGCTTAAGGATAAATTGGAAAATTATACAAAGTCTATCGATGCACTAATATATTTTCTTTCGAAGGTCTCAACAAAAGCATAGTAGTAAGATGGGATCTTATTTATTTGAGGAATTATATTTCTTTGTGGATAATGAAATATTCGATTGAATCTAGGCAAAGATGTAGTTCCTTCAATTTTCTTTAATAATACAGGAGATAATCCGACAACCTCAGTGCTGCCCAGCAGCGAGAGAGAGAGAGAGAGAGAGAGAGAGAGAGAGAGAGAGAGAGAGAGAGAGAAAGAATGGAGAACAATTCATGTGATCATTTGGTCATTTTACTACTGCAAACCTCGAAGTTTTTTAAGAGGAAAGAAAACAATATGGACATATTACTTTCTTTATTTGTTTTATTTTATTTTAATAGTAGTATTTAGAATTCCTAATAATTTTACGAAAGTTAAATAAGAATAAAAAACATGAGATATGATGGTTATGATATTTTGTGATTTTTTTACAACAAATCGAGAATTCTCTTGTAGAGATTTTTGTACAAACCTTAATAACTCTAATTTGATGTTGTCTTATTGTATGGTGAATGATTATTTAAGGGCTTAAATTTTTATATTTTATTTCTTTTTTATTGGACTCACTTCCTCTTTATTCACATTAAAGTGGTATCATGGCAAGTTGATCAATGTCACTCAATTCCAAAGAGCCTAAATTTATGTGAATTTGAATAAGTATTAATCAACTCGTGGCAGAGGAAGAAGAAAGCATGATAATTGGCAAAACACTACTCAACACATCCAAGTACAATCACATCAACTTATGCGGCTTTGGTTGAATCACGAAGCGGCATGTGCCAAATCTCATAATCCTCACGTGAGATTTTGAATGTACATAAAGATTGATAGTCGAATCATTAGAAAAGTCTCCAAGCAACATTCCATATGGGAACAGTAATCAAATAGTACGGCAGATGACGGAGATACCTTGGAACAAGTCCCAGTGAGAGATCAATGGTCAGATCAAGATTTGAACAGTGGAAATGAATTCAATCAATTCATCATGGAAGATCAATAAATGGATCATAATTTGAACGGCAGGGATGCCACAAATTAACATATTATGTAATATAAATGGAGCAATCGAGATTTTGATGGCGTCAATGACTCCCATTCAACAATCAATGGGCCAATGAAGATTAAGAAGCTATCAAATCCCTAGATCAAACACCAACTACCAATCAAGAGTTCGAGGGAGATTCGAATGCCAAAATCCTAGTTTCTCTATGTAATGTCAAAGAACAGTCAAATTGTCATCTAGAGGGTGACCACATGTCAATTCTACCAATTGTCGGAGAACAATGTATAATTCAAAATGTCGATGATGATGATATTCTGGTTCCCACCAGAGTTGTTAGATTGAGGGAGATGTAACGGGAGGTTTGGTATACCATGGATTTTTTGTCATGCATGGGCCCCATCAACTTCCAAGGGAGCTGAAGATTAAGTTGTAAGGATCACAAAGATGTGAGCAGTCAATCTTGAAGACGAGTTTTTCCCAACTAGGATGGATTGATATAAATTGAGTCTCAGGACAAATGAACACGAGAAGAAAGAAAGAACATGAAGAAAAAGAAAAAGGAGGAAAAGGAACAAAGAACGGTAGTGGAACTAGAATAAAGACCCAAGAGTTTCGGGCCCTTAAAATAGGGCTCAGCCAACTAAATTATTAAAATGATGTCACATGAAACCACTTAAAGTTGGCTCACAAGCAACTTAATCAAAGACGAGTTCGAATACAGGTTTCCGGTCCCAAGTGCATATGAGAAAGGAGGAGGGTTAGCATTAGGTTGGCAGGCAACTGATAAAAAAAAAAACATTTTTCTTATCACGTGACCTATCTCAAGCAAGGAAAGAAATAAATGATAAGGTAGAATTACAAATAAAAGCCTCGGAGTAAAGAGGTTCCAAAATTAGTAAAACAACGACAGAATGCATGGAGTGCAAATTTAGTGAACATGATATGATAGCCTGCAAGAGGATTAAGTTAAAGTAGAAAATCATCTAGGGCTTGTTTGGTAACAAGGAAAATGACTCACTAGTCCTGAAAATGAGCTAAATAATTTGTTTTCTACCATTTTCCGTTGTTTGGAAATGGCTATGGGGACCACACGGAAAGTACATTTTTCCTCATTTGCGTAAAATCAGCTTTCTTTATTTGAATAGATATGTTTACCTAAATACTTTGCCAATGTTCCATTTTTTCAAACCATATTGAATTTGAATAGATATATTTACCTAAATACTTTGCCAAACAACATTTTGAAATTTTCCTAGGTCCTATAGATGTGCTTTTCCCTACAAATGAATCTATTTTTCCTACAAAAGCATTTTCCCTACATATTCTCAAACGTGGCCCTAGTGTTGCATTGTCATAGATACGCTATTAGGCTCCACTTTATAATCAAATGATGGATTTGAACAGGGCGTCTCAAATACGATTAATACAGGTTGGGTGAAACAGAGACAAGTGGCGGAGTATTGTACTACCCAAGAGCTTCACTTAGATTCAAGGGACAATTTTATAAAATAGCAGTTAGAACAGTCATATTAAACGGTGCAAAATGTTGGGCTGCGAAAAGGTGCCAAGAAGATAGTGTACATGTGGTTGAGATGCGTATGTTAAGATGGATGAGTGGAGTAACAAGAAAAGATAAAATTTGAAAGAGTACATCAAAGGAAACCAGGAAGAAACTAATCTCCCGCCCTGTCACATTGAGAGTGGCACTATAAAGGAAAAAATTATGGAATATCGCTTGAGATGGTTTGGGCATGTCCATCGGAGGACAAAAATAGACCATGCACGTAGGGTTAAGATGCTACAAGCATAAGTAAAAGAAGAGGAAGGCTAGTGAAGACTTAGAGGGAAGCAATAAGAAGAGACATGAAAGATTGTGAAGTTACTGAGAGCTTAGCGTTGATAAAAACGAAAGGAGAAATAGGAATGGCAAAGCCGACCCCAAATATATGGAAGGCTGTGGTGATGATTATGGAGTTGACTCCATTGACTAAAAACGTGGCAGCCCCTTTAAATCCTCAAAGTTGTCTTGGGGTGCAAGAGAAAGAGAAGATAGTGACAAGAGAAAGACAGAGTGAGTAGAAGAACACTTCACGTGATCGCTTGGCCCTTTTAGTGCTTAGAAATATCAAGGTTTTAAGAGGGAAAATATCAACGAGTTGACTTTATTTATTTTATTGTATGTTAGAAGCAATGTTTAATTAGAATTCGTAATTGCTTTAGGAGACTAGATTAGGAAAGTTATTTAGGAAGATAAAATGTGAGACATGATGGTTATATTATTTTATGATATTTTAAAACCAAATTGGAAATACTCTTGTGGGTATTTTTTGGGTATAGTGTAGCCCTAATTATCAAGTTTAGTGGTCTATGTATTGTGGTTTGTTTGTTTAAGGTATGCCTTCAAATTATTGTTTATTTTCTTCTTTATTGGATTGACTTCCTGTTTTATCACATCCTCTCATTGGTAACCATAATTTTCTAGAATATGTCCATGGGTCAAAAATTAGGAAAACCGATACGTATCGTCCAGCTCCAAAACCAATACGTATCGGGCAATACATTGGTATGTATCGTCCGGTATTTTTTTAATTTATAAGGGAGGCACCGGTACAGTACCTTGAATATACCATACCGGTGACCTCCAAAACCGATACGTATCGTCCTTTTGGACGATATTTTGACCCATGAATATGCCTCTCTAAAATGAAACATGGGTTTGGGGCAATGGCGGAACCACGTACATTGTATGCGGGCGAGCGCCCGCACTGAAACCCAAAAAACACCCTTTTTAAAAATAAAAATAAAATTTATAAAACCTAACTCTCCCTAAACCGGCACCCTCTCTAACTCTATTCTCTCTTTAACCTCCCTCGTTTCTCTCTAAACCCACGCCTTCTCTAAACCGGCGCCAAGCGCCCTCGCTCCTCTCTCTCTCTCTAAAACCCTAAAATCTTAAAACCATCTCTAAACCAACGCCCTCCCTTTGTTCTTTCTCTCTCTCTCGCCCGATGCCCTGTCTTCGTCTTCTCGGCTCGCCCGCCTGAACCCGACATCGGCGACAGTTTCGCTGCCCTCCCCTTGCCAGCCGCCATCCTCCGATAAGCCTCTCTCTGACTCTCTGTCACTCTAGGCTTCTTCTTCTCAGTCTCAAACTCTCATTTAACACAAAAGGTGATTTTTTCTTGTTCTTTTTTTAGTATTTGAGACAGGAAGTTGAATAAAATGAATTCTCCAAAAAACACTTTTGGGTTTTGTATTTATTTAGCTAAGCTACTGAAAACACTAAAAAAGACAAGTTCTGAAAATCTGAGAAAATTGTAACATCTTGTGTTTATGAAATTTGGAGAAGATTTCATTTAAAAAAAACAAACAAAAGTGAAAGGTGGTGTAAATGTAATTTTGGGTAAAAGATGGTTTTGTTTTTCGGTATCTGAAAGAGAGGAGGATGAAGTAAAAGAAAAAAAAATTTGAAAAAAAAACTTGTCGGTTTTGTATTTATTTAGCTAAGCTACTAGAACCTTTTGGGTTTTGTGTGATTGAGATTGAGAGTTCTACAGCATCTCTGACGGCAAGATTCAAAAATAAATTTTGGAATCTTTTAATTTAATATACATGGTATTTGATGAATCTGAAGAGCAGGGGTAAAGTTGCAGTTTTTTTATCCAAATATAAGAATTCAAAGAAAAAAAATTAAAGGATTAATTCAGAAAATAAAGAAGCAGCTTAGTTTTACAGCTCAATATACAGGTTGGGTCTCTAGGTTAAAGGGGTTTTTCTTAAAGTAAAACCCTACTAGGAAAAAAGCCAAAAGAAGTAAAAAGAAAAGGAAAAAGTGGTATTTTTGGAAGCCAAAACCCTAGAAAAACCCTTGCAAAATCACAAGCTCTTGTTAGGAAGCTTTCATGGTACAAGTACCGTCCAGTCCTTAACAAATATAAAGGAATAATACAGATACCTTGTAAAACGAATACAATATTCTATGTTGTATGCAATCCCAAATTTTGATGGTGCGTCACAAAAAGCTTGGAAGAGTCCAGATGAGTGAAGAAAAGATAGTTACAGGGATTCAGAGTTAAATGTATCTATTGTGGTTTAGAATTTTATTTGTTAAATATTAATTGTATTTTGAATTTTATTGTATAGGTTTTCAACAAATCAGATTTGTCCGATCACACAATCGGATTTGAATTAAAATTTCTTCGGATCATGTTAAATCGGAGGTAGTTTTTCTTGTCAAAATTTTTCTTATTGTTAAAAATTTCTGTTTTTTTATGTAATTTTAATGAAAATTATATTTTAAATTTATATTCATTGTACAAAATTTTTTTCTAATTCACTTTGCGCCCCGCCTAGATGAGAATCCTGGTTCCGCCACTGGTTTGGGGAGACCAAAGATCTCATTGCTGACTTCATCCTCCAAGCTAATGAAAAGCTATAGTTCATTAAACACTCCCTACTAAGCTCATAGTATGAAACTCTCCTATGTTCTTAACATTTCTAGTTTTTCAAAGGAAATCCTATTGTCATATTATGAGAAAAATAGAATTCCTCCATTACCCTGAAACGGTCACCTTCAATCAGATCCCAAAACTCTTAAAAGAATGCCAAGTGCTAGTCGTCGGGACTGACAGTTTCTTTCACTAGCAGATTGCTTTCAGAACTTCAAATCTTGTGAATGATGATTCCAATTCTCTAAACATGTTATTCATAAAATAAAATACATAACATTTCTAGGAACTAGTAGTCCATCCAAGTGTAGGTGTTTCATTACGATTTTTAAAGTATTCAAGAAATTTGTGATGACAACTTCCATCCCATTCCCCACTAGGTGAACTACCCATCAGCACTTATGGAGTTCATATGTTTCTTTCTGCCTTACTGTAGACCATTTAATGGAAAATTTTGTTCTTTTCGGTGCCTATATTGCAGCCACAAATTATATATCTTTCACCCCCATATCCTCTTAGTCCAACAATTTTAACCACACCCTTTGAAGACTTGACCAAAGGGAGAGGTTAATAGAAGACAAGGAGATATTCCTTCCCTGACACCTAGAATAGCAATCTAAGATTCAAATTAACCAATCTTTCCTTTTAAGACCATGAGAACCTTTCCATTTCAAAAGTTTTGATATTAGGAGCTTCAGCTTTTTAAACAGAAACATCCATAGCAGTCCTAAGATTTCGAAATTATTACATTTTTCCACCACAAAAACCTAAAACCTTTTTGTGAGTCTGTGACAACTATGTCAGTTCAAATCAAAATGGGGATGGTTTTGTCAAATCGAACATCTACCCATTTAGCCAGAATATGGAACAATCAAGTCTGCAATTAGCGTTACCTTGGCATTTCTACTTCTCGGATTTTTGCTGTGCCGACACTTGGATGCTCCTCAAACAACACGAAACTTTTAGACGTATATGAAAAACCATATATTACTATTCAAATGCTCAGCGTTTTGACAACGATAAAATGAACTCTGTTTTATAAAAAAATGTGTAAAGTTTAGTTACTCAAAAAAAGGTTTGGGTCATTGAAAACGATTTTATACTATAGTATACTTTTATTTAGGGTCACGACATATACTATGAATCTTTTCATTACATATCTAAATTGGTTCTCTAAGATTTCCCTTCAATTTTTCTCTATATATGTTCAATTTATTATTTTATTTTTCTTAAGGTCATGCTGCCGTATTGGAATTTTTAGAAATTGGTGTGCCAAACATCTATTGGCACCTTGACACTTGGCACCCATGCCACGTGTCTAGGTAACACTGTGACTGCAAAGTATATGGGGATCTTGATTATCCATGAGTATTTTCCTCCAACCAAAGGAAGGTCCCCACCAATTCCATATCCTCAACAAAGTCGGAATGTCCCCACCAATTCCATATCCTCAACAAAGCCGGAAGATATTTCCATGCTATAAAGTCTAACCTTTACCGTTGTTTTTCCTCCTCAAGATACCTTACAATATTGATACCCCTTCCCTACCTCTCACACAACAAACCAGAGAATGTCCGTTCTAACTCTACCTAAGTCATCCCAGATGGCTTCCCTCTCCTGGTAAATACCGAGAGCGTAAACCATTGTCAATACCTAGGAAAAGCTATCAAAAGAGAGTAGAATGGACAAGAGTTAGCATACGAAACAGAGTAGTGACACTTGATAGTATCAGGTTTCCAAAAGATCCAGATACATCCAAACAATTTCGAAGTTGGGAGAACAAGGAGTTGTGCAATTTCTCAGACCGATTTAATATCTGATTCAAAAATTATCTCCATCGTAGTTTCTTGAATAACCACAATAACAGGGTTATTTGACCTTATCATATCCTAACCGACTCTCCACCTATCCTGTAGTATTCCAGGATATGATTTTCAGTAGAAGGAACAAAAAGGAAGGATATGTGTGACTAGGGTCAACCTTGGACAAACTGGACAATTTACCCATGAAGAACCCTTATCATAATTCACTGAAGAATATTAATTAGCAGAAAAAAGCCTTGTCATACAGTACATTGAAGAAAATAAATAGCAAGACCTTTCTATCCAATCTTTCTTTTATAGAAGTATTAGATTTTTTTAGATCAAGTTAAAAATAGAATTTAGTAAGCTCTTCAAATTTGCTACTATTATCGCAATGAAAAAATGTTTTAACAGACTCTCACAAAATACTCCATGGTGATCTCGCATTAAATGACAGGAGCGGTAAAAGAACCTCCAAAGAAAAAGGATCCATCCTAGTCTTTGGAATTTCCATCCTCTGATGCAACAATCCCTCCGGATTGGCCCTCCATTTCTTATGAATATAATTTATTCTCCCAGATTTCTCAGTGACTGACTTCTATGGTTTCTACCAACTGACATCATAAAGAATTTAAAAACAAAAGATATCTGAACTATGAACTAAAGTTAAAAATGAAAACACAAAAAACATAAACATGAAGAGTTGACAACTCATATACGAAAATAAACCAAATAATGTTACTGTTTTAGTATATGCCTAACATTCAAATTGCATATGCATCACTAGGCAGTCACTTACCTCTTTAGCACCGGGAATTTCAAAGATAGACCGTGGGCTATCATCCGATATATACATGGCATAAGCAGAATCATATACTATGATTGATCCATTGTCCCGAGCAAACTGTACCAGCTGCTTTAGCTGCTCCTTTGATGCTGTAGAACCAGTTGGATTGTTTGGTGAACAGAAGAAGATGACATCTGTTCGTGAAACGGTTGATAAATCAGGAAAGAAGCCATTTTCAGGCGTGCATTTCATGTATTCAATATTTTCATACTTCTCAATATCCTTCCGGAACAGACCAGTTTGGCCCACAATAACACCTGAATCTACATAAGCCTGTCAATAAAATGAAGTTTCAATGTTGATACGTATGGGAGGATCCAAGACACCACCTAGATTTAAATAATTAATACATGCTCAGTTGTTGAAGTCATATTCAGAAAGTTACAGAAACTGATTAGTGATAAAGAAATTGAATTTAAACAAGGTTAGACATTACCGGATATGATGGATCTTGCACAGCTATCCTCACATTAGAGCCAAAAAGGAGCTGACACAAAAGGAAAAGAGGAGTCAAAATTATACTATCAAGATAGGTAATAGCTGAAAAAACTCTAACCAACACAAGCAAGAATGAAGCATAGCTGCATTCCATTCTTGCTCCTACTGTATATAATTTAAGTTTGATTAAATAAACAAGTTTGGAATTTCATCACACAGTCTTGATGGTAACAACTGCTTGTTCAAATGTTTGGGTCGGTATTAGACAAAGCAGTTTAAGAATAGAGACAAACCAAATGGCATAAAACGAGAAACTAGAGAAACCTGAAGACGCGAAATGTCACATTTTGCACCATCTGATACAAATATATCTGTTTCCTCAATACCAAGTTCGCCATAATATGTTGCTTGTATCTCAGCCCTCAAATTCTGCACAAGAACGAAAAATCAATTAATCATAATCACATTAATTTCAATACCTACTGAAGGAAGGAAGATCCAAATTGCCGCTTCCTTCATCATCATCAGCACATCCTCCCATAATTTGCAGTTGGTTGAGGAAAGATCCAATTTTTTATTTCAAAAAACTTTTCTTACAAAATTGTAGCATATTCCTATCTTGAGATAGTAAGTTCAATCCCAGCAAGTCCACGAAAAATAATAACAATAATAAAACAAAAAATAAAAACAAAACAGCAGCAACTTCATTTCAATAAAGCACTGAAGAGGTGGTCTTAGTCATTAATCCAATTGAATAAGAAAACCAAAATGAACAAAGCAAAATATGTTCTCCATTTGGCTAAACTCAGGCTAAGCAGTCTCATTGCTGACATCAGCCATACTACCACACGAGGAGAAAAGAAAGTTTTAGACAACAGAATGTGTACTTGCTAACTTCGACAATATCTCTGATTTTATTTGTTTTAAAACCTTCTCTCCTGCATACATCAAAATACTACGAATATAATAAACCTAGGTTGACTGCTCATACTACTATTGTTGATGGATGAATCCAAGAAACTAATATCCTAGGAGATTGATAGACTATATCGCAGAGGCCAGAGAGCTCTTTATGGTTCATGAATCCTATTTCAAGCACATTTTCCATGAAGACAATTAGGAAGCAGATACTCTTTCCAAAAAGAGAATTTTTCATGATTCCTCCTGCACTGAATCGCATGCCATGCCTTTTACAGATTTCATGTGACTTGAGCTTGACCCTTTGGCTATATTGTATCATTTTTTCAATATATAGAAACATTTGTTAGTGAGTAAAAGAATTTTTTCTATATGTTGAGTAATATATATTTGTTTGCACGGGCATGGGTGAGAGTGCGCCAGTAAGTTCATGTGTTAACACCAATTTTAAAACACTAGCAACAATATTAACTATATAATAATGTATGAGTCTTATAATTATCGCCAACTGCATGTGTGTGTGTGTCTGTCTGTCTGTGTTCATACTGCCTTATTGTGTGTCTGTCTGTGTTCATACTGCCTTTCTCTTTGCTTATCCAGCATCCAATACTGCAGCACCCATGTCCTAGCTCTCAGCTTCTAAGGTAATGTGATTTGTAAGTTTAATGCACTCATTACTCACTCATTAGCATGAAACATGGTTTTCATATTTTTGAATATAAAACAGAAACAGATTTAAGGATGAACAATAATGTTTTGCTAAGAAAATGGTGTGCGTGCAGAACTCAACTTCCAAGAGATAGAAAACAATTGATGGGTAGCACTCAGACAGTTTTTAAGAGTTTAGGGTAAAAAATAGCACATCGAAAACTGCATGAGGTACATTCAGGAGCAAACTTCTTTTATTCTTATTCAAGAAAATTCTACATCGTTTGTGAACTAAAAAAGTTGAGTAAGGGATACTACCTTTTCACCTTGCTCTGCTCCATAACCACTGTAACCCTCTAATGTTGACAATGCATATGCCCTCTGCAAATATTAGAACAAATTTATATAAATAGTTTAGATATAAGCTGTGTTCAGATGTGAAGACCAGATGACAATATACATGCAAAATTTCACTGTCAAGTGTATCTTGGACCTCCCAGAAGGTTCTATATGTAGTTTTTGAAGGAATTAACGAACTCTAAGATGAATATATAAGTTATAACAAAGATCATATTGGTCAAATGCCTTTTTCCCAAGTTTAGGGGATACTTCACAATATCAACATTACCTGTAGAGTATCAAGAATTCCCCGAAAATGGAAATGCATTATATATGTTTATTTTAAAAACTGAAAATGGAAAACCTCATAAAGAAACAAAAGCCATAGCATTAAAAGTTACATTTCAAGAGAAATATCTGAAAGCATGTTTGGCAGGTGCTTCCAAAGGAATCCAAACCCTCTGAGATGTGCCGTTTTATTCCTAATATGTAAAACTCATTATAGTTAAATATAAAAACAAGCCCAAGCAAACTAACATATTCCGGCCTATAACAAGAACCATTCACAATAATTTGGCCCAAACAACAGAAAACAAATGTCATTGCTCTAGCAGCAGCATCCACCCCCAAAGCCCAGTGCATAAGGTAGCACCCAACAGGTCAATGAAATCCTCCTTAACCAGAATGGGCAAGAATCTGCTCCTTGCTTATGTTGAAATTAAGTTTTATGCTGACAAATAGGAGAGGATCACACCAGCAGCAGATGGGAAAATTGCCCTACAAAATAGGATAGCATCTCCTCTACACCACAAAGAGGACGTCAGTCAAGAGTACAAAGCTTCCTCTAAGCTAAATCCCAAACAAGCCTGCTACATCAAAAAGCCAGCAAACAAAGAATTGTGGCATGGCAATCACATAAGTCATTACTTGCTACCCCCATCTGAGACATATCCTCCGATCTGTATACCCTACAGGAAAACATATCAGAAGACTTACGTGTACATTGAAATCTCACTTTTCAGTCTAGGATCTCTCCTGTTCCCTGCTTGTGACTCACACTCCGGAGCTACAGCAAGGTGAACTCAAGCTCTTATCTCAAGAAAATCTATTTTCCTTCTCTAGACATAATGGCAGAGTGGTGTTGCCAGATTCAACACTGAAAAAAATAATTATGTCAGGCTTATAAATCTTATATTTTTGGAGTTTTGGTCTTTGATCTTGACCATTTGACTGGGACGCCGAGTACGTGGACATCAGTTTTGGACCACATCGCTTCTACTGGCGTCGAAAGAAACGAAGAGGGAGCCCGAGTAGCCTGAGTGCAGCATCATCAAGAGGAAAAAGGAGGCAGAAAATGTCATTCAATGACGGATGTCCGTGGGCTCAGGACAGACGTCCGTGAAATCATAGTCTCACTGTTTTTTGGGGGACGGACGTCCGTAGTGCCCCACGGACGTCCATGGTCCCAGTACAGCGACGGAATTTTCCTATTTTTGCGAAAATTACCTTTTTCAGTCTTTTATTATTATTAGGATTCTTTATTTCGAATTATTAATGGTTGCCTATATAAAGAAGCTTGTAAACACTTTTTATTTAGTTATTGAATATTTTGAAGAGCCTTTGTTTGAATATTCTTCTTCCTCGAGATGGGTTTGGTATGAGGCCAAGAGAGTGATTCTCATGTATTTTCGTTTATAATTTGTTATCTACTTTCCTTGATTTTTTGTTATATTTGCTATCTATCGATCTCTGCTTGTTCTCTAAACCCTAATCTATTAGCTTCTTGTTCCAAACCCTAAACCTCTTCTGAAAACCTAAGCCAATCAGAGCCATAAACCTAAACCAAACCATAAGCCTATTACAAAACCATAAACCAATTATACAACCCTAGTTTGAACCCGTGAATCTACATCGAATCGAAGACAAATGCTCAAGCTTGGAAAAGCTAGAGTTCTATCTCTAAGCCCGATCCCGCCTCAAATCTAACAGTACTTGCACATCGGACTGGACCCTAGCCGGATCTCGCGTGATCTACTTATCTGAATTCTAAGAACCCGAAGGTATCGTGATAATTTTGGGATTAAACTTGAATTAATTTATTTAATTTCGGCAAAATTGCATCAAATCATCATTCACGCACTTTAGGGTTACCGTCCCGCATCAGTTTTGGTATCAAAGACCTAGGTTTCTAGGTTAGGGCATATTGTATGACAGTTTAATTTATTGCATTTTAATTTTCAGTGCATTTTATGTTCATTGAGTGTGCACGTCTAGTGCTTGTTAAAATTCCTCAACTGTTCTGTGGTCCATAGAATTATGTCTAAGTTGTGTTTGTGTCAAATATCATGTATGAGTCACTTACACGTCACCATGAATTCCTTACCCGTCATGAAATGGTGCTAGCCAAACGAGAGAACCACTACGCTCCAAATTGTTGGCAAAGTCCCAAAAGTCATGATGGGACTAGAATAAGGGGATATCCTCATCATCATGAACCTGAGTACGACCCTGCCGAGAAGTTTCTAAAATCTATTCGGAATGAGGTCGCAAATTTTGAGGGTACGACGAACCCTAGAACCTTCGTGGAGTGGTTGTCTAGTGTAGAAGAGTACTTTGATTGGTATGGCGTACCAGATGAGTATAAAATTTGGCTAGTAACAACAAAGTTTAACGGTAATGCCGAAATTTTTTGGATTCATATAGAACTCCGTATTGAGTTTTGTCGGATTAAACCTATCTCTATATGGGAGGATATGAAGGTGACACTTATTGAAAAGTATGTTCCTTTGACACATCGTCACCTTCTACAGAGTTTGAGAACCAAGACAAATAAGTGTCCTGATTGTCTTAAGTGTCAAGGGTATGACACTTAAGACAATCAAAAGCAGGAAAGATTAAAAAGAGAAAATTCTAAGGAGCAGGAAAGATTGAAAATAGAAGAGGAAGTGTATGACCCTCGTACCGTGATGAGTGAAGAGGAGATGGAAGAAGTTAATGAAAGTCTAGTTTGTGTTGAAGAGACTTCTATTTCCCATGTAAGAAGTGATGTTGAGTCGCTCACACATGAGTCAACCGAGTCACCCACATGCAATTCGACTGAGTCACGTGCGCACGATTTGTTAATGCCCACAGAGTCAGTTGTGCACGAGTCTTTATTGATGGTAGAGTCCACTACACATGAGTCACTAGTGTCAATAGAGCCCACTACATGTGAGTCGTTAGTGTCGCATGCACATGAGAGTATCGAGTCCATAGATACACATACACATCATAATCTCGAATTGCATACCGCTTCACATTCTAAGTCTTGTTGTGAGTTTTAAGTCTCATTTCACATTGCATGTCGAAATTAAGCAAGAGATCAATCAATATACATTATCTGCTGATACTCACAGGCGTTTAAAGGAATATCAGGTGGGTGATCAAGTGATGGTCTAGATTAGGCCTGAGCGGTTCTCATCAGGATCCGCAAAGAATCTCCAATCCAAAGGCGCTAGACCTTTTAGAATTTTGGCTAAGAGTGGTCCTAATGCATACATACTTGAGCTTCCTCCAGGTACAGGGGGCTAGTTCAACGTTCAATGTGGAGGACTTGGTTCCTTACTTGGGTTTCACCCCAAGCAGACAGAGAAAAGATGAGATAGAGTATATAATAAGTGATTATGACGTCTCTACACATGACGGGGGATTCTAGAAGTACTTGGTTAAATGGGTCGAAAAATCGGAGTCCGAGAACACTTGGATACATGAAAATGAGGTTCGCCGTTTGAACCCCGACTTAATCGACATCTACCACGAATGTGTTTCATCGGTGATGAAACCTTTTTGGTCCAGGGGAATTGACGGGGACGCCGAGTACGTGGACATCGGTTTTAAACCACATCGCTTCTACCGACGCCGAAAGAAACCAAGAGGGAGCCCGAGTAGCCCGAGTACAACATCATTAGGAGGAAAAAAGAGGCAGAAAACGTCATCCAATGACGAACATCCGTGGGCCCAGGACAGACGTCCGTGAAATCATAGTCTCACTGTTTTTTGTGGGACGAACGTCCGTAGTGCCCCACGGACGTCCGTGACATTCCGCGTCCGTAGGTGACAGACATTTTTGGTTCCAGTACGGACGTCCGTGGACGTCGTGCCACCAGCGACAAAATTTTCCCATTTTTGCGAAAACTACCTTTGTTTCAGTCTTTTATTATTATTAGGATTTTTTATTTCGAATTATTAATGGTTGCTTATATAAAGAGGCTTGTAAACACTTTTTATTTAGTTATTAAATATTTTGAAGAGCTTTTGCTTGAATATTCTTCTTCCCCGAGATGGGTTTGGTGTGAGGCCAAGGGAGTGATTCCCATCTATTTTCGTCTATCTTTTGTTATCTACTTTCCTTGATTTTTTGTTATATTTGCTATCTATCAATCTCTACTTGTTCTCTAAACTCTAATCTATTAGCTTCTTGTTTCAAACCCTAAACCTCTTCTGAAAACCTAAGCCAATCAGAGTCATAAACCTAAACCAAACAATAAGCCTATTACAAAACCATAAACTAATTCTACAACCCTAGTTTGAACCTGTGAATCTACATGGAATCGAACACAAACGCCCAAGCCTGGAAAAGCCAGAGTTCTATCTCTAGGCCCGATCCCGCCTCAAATCTAATAGTACTTGCGCAGCAGACTGGACCCTGGCCGGATCTCACGTGATCTACGTATCTGAATTCTAAGAACCCGAAGGCATCATGATAATTTCGCGATTAAACTTGAATTAATTTATTTAATTTCGGCAAAATTGCATCAAATCATCATTCACGCACTTTATGGTTACCGTCCCGCGTCACCATTGAATAATGAGAAATTTGCATATGCTATTTAGAATATACTTTAGCAGGAAAGAGATCATGTCACATATGTATCTGCTGATTTCATCTCTTCCAGTTCTCTGGATTGCTTCTCTTCTTTTGAAGTGTGGCTATAGAAACTGGGAAACTCTAAGTCCCTTTTCTGTACTGAGAAAAGCAATGCTCCCTTCTCTTCAATTATCTTCTTATACACCTTTCCGCTCTTTAATAAATTTGAACCTCTATCTGAGAAAAATAAACAGGAACTTCCATTTGAATGGCTTATGCCAAACATTTATGCTAACCTAAATTAGGTCAGAAGAAGGATTCACAATGCCGCTAAGGATATGAACATTCCAACGGCATCACCACTGTGGCTCTGCATGCTTGAATGAAGAAATGAGCTTCTCAATTTTATATTTAGTCGACGCCGCAAAACGAACATAGCGTTTGTTTAACTTTCTTTTGCAACAACAGAGTAGAAATTTATTATCTTTAATACAGTAGAATTACCTTTGCCATGGAAGATGTTATAACTTCTGGAATGGGCTCTGTTGTATCGCCAATTCCAAGGCTTATCACCTGTGCATTAGGGTACTTCATCATGTGTGCAGCCCTTCTCTTCGCGATCTAATTTCAGGAGAGAGAACAAAAAATGAAAGAAAAGTAAGCATAAGATTTCCCTCCGAGACAAAATATGTGAGCAATCTTATCAGTTTTAACTTTGAAGCATAGAAAAGAAAGAAGACAATTGCATTAATCATGATGCATGAGATACATTAAAGTTTCTCCAGGTAAGAAATATGATCAATCTCCAGGGAGGACACAACTACACTTTCAGAAATTATAAGTCTACTAATTAAAAGATGTCCATGCCTCAAACAAGAATTCAAAAACCTCTTATATCACTTTTTTGAATCTTAGGCTGCATTACATCTTCACACATGATACGGGGGGTCTCTAGTAAAAGTTTACTGTCATTGTGTCAGACAAAACTGGAGCAAACAAATGTTCTATCCTCATATTTGAAGTCTAACAATGGAAAACAAATAATAAATAAATGAAAAGGTACCTCTATTTGCATCCACCGATTCTCTAAGGGAAACACAGCCAAAAACCATTGACTGCTTTGAATCAGAAGATGGAGAGATCATTTCTCGTCCGAATCTTCCACTCAATGGATCTTAATATCATCGGCATACCATCAGACAGTCAGTTTTTTATTCCGTGTGGCACACACCCTAAAAATTGACCCGAAAATCACATATGAGTGTGATGAGTGTCACGTGGTTTTCGAGTCACTTGTTGGGATAAGTGCCACATGGAATCAAGAACTGACCACCTGATGGTACACACATGATCTCAACATTCATTGTGTAGAAGATAGGAAAAAAACGAGCTCCATCGTCTGATTCAAAGTAGTCCATAGTTTTTCAGCTGTGGTGCCCTTATAGATTCGGTGGGCGCAAATAGAGGTACCCAAAATAAAATCTAGTAGTCAGCATGTCCTGAAAAATGCAGTAAATTGTAGAGCAGACTCAAACAGAAGCTCACAAAGAAGCTACCTTTCAGCCACCTATATCTTTAAAAAAAAATCACCCAGCACTAGTATGTTTTCATATCAAGCATATACATTTTGAGAGCAGTGCATAACAATAATAATCATTATGGCAAAAAATATGTATAACTTACTAACCTCGGGAAACAAATAACCAGCTTGAAGTTTTGCCATGTTTACATTGCGAGAGACCTTGGTTTTGTAAGCTATACAACACAGACAACAGTGTCCAGTCACACTTCAGGGTCAACAATGAGTAAAACAATGCATAATAATCAAGATGAACCCATAATTTGAAATATATATTTCTTCAAATAATTATCAAGAGTACCTAAGCAAGAAATTTTTCATAAGCAAAGGCAATTGGGGTCTTGCGTTGGCAAAAGCTAAAATGTTCCATAGGAGTGAAGCAGTTTAATTAACAACTGGCAGTAAAGCAAAAAAAGATAGCCAAAGGTTATTGGAATTCCTTCATCATAATCCTTTATGTGTACAATCGTTTATAAATCATCAAATCTAGCCAATGAAACCACCTAAGAGGGTACTATGTAAAGCAAAAGATACTCCCCAAATTGAAAAATAGTAGTAAAAGCAAATGGTAGTAACATTACACTAAAAACATAGTGGAAATGAATGATAAAGGGAACAATAGCCGCAATAATAATAATAATAATAATAATATTATTATTATTATTATTATTATTATTATTATTATTATTATTAATAAATGAGCATGTGCACCAATGCTTAACCACAATGGGGTGAAAATGGCCTATATAATAACTTGGCGCATCATATCACAATATTTCATAGGATAAATGGGGTATGATTGCTCCATTATAGATTGGGACATGACCACCCCACTTTTATGCCACCGATAAAATTTTTTTAGCAAATCCAAGTTATTAAGAGTGATAGCTCATATTGGGAGCTACCAGGGGCACAAGAATCACTCTCATCGGGGGATTTGAACCACCTGATTTATGCACTCTAACATGGGTTGTGCATTTTTTTTTAAACAGTAGACATCAAATTACACCAATCGGATGGTTCCAATTTTTAATAGGCATGAGTCTTTAGCTGAGATATGTGTCAATGATGGATTGTAAGTTAGATCACTTGGATTGATCAAAGATGTCGGTCACGTGGCTGTAAAACTAAGCTCTCATGGCCCTATCCGTATACATGCGGTCGGCAGAGTAGGTCTCTTCATATTAACTTTGAAAGTTACAAAAGCCTTTGCATGGATACAAAACCCATGCCACAAAAAAAAAAAAAAAAGATTTTCTGACAGAATTTTATCTCTTCTCCTGTTCCGTTCACAAATGACAGTTTAAATCTGTTTTCATCTTAAATTAACATACAATTGATTATTTTTATTAATCTGCTCTTGGAAATCAGAAAACATGGTAAGTTTAATTACGGCAGCCATGTTTGGAGAAAAATCAGAATAGAGCCATAGAGATTTTAATGAATCTAGTGAGAAAAGATAGTCTAAGACTCAATCAAGGTTGTTGATCCCCCATTTGGGCATGGAATTTGAAAATTTTGTCGAAACCTAAAAAAAGGAAAGAATGTCTTCACATTATCATCTCATAAATAAGGTAAAAGGATTCCTTAATGTGAGCTATGCAATTAAGTGGAGGAAATGACTCATCCATTTCTTCATTGTTTTATTTCATGATGAACTCTGAGCTTTTAGTTAGCGCCTTTGGATTAGATTGGGTCATTCCAGGGAAGTTAGGTGATGTCTTATGGACCTTTTTCATAAGTAATTAATGTGGACGGTGTGTGTGGTGGTGGCAACCATGTGTTGTATTTGGAAGGAAAGAAACAAGAGAATATTTGATGATAAAGTAGGTTTCGGTTATCTGTAGACATGCGCATAACATCATGATATCATGAGCCTTGCCTAGAGGGAATTCTCTAGGGCTTCAAGAGACGAATTATTATAATGTTGGTGGTAGGTTCTTCAAGATTATGGGGCTAGGCACATCAAAGACGGTGGAGTCATGGGAGCCTCTCAAGTTGGGGCCCTTAAGCATAATACCAGTGGAAGTGTTCAGAGATTTACGTTTAGCTGACTGATTATAAGTTTTGGAACAAGTCCTTGCCTTCTTAGGTTGATGGTTGTCGGGACTCCAACATGGCACAGATACGAACGCTTCTACAAGGGCTCCCTTGAGCGTAAACTTCACTGATTGTGGTGGAAAAGTGACCACCCCATTGTCCTTAACTGGTTGAAGACAGAGGGAACCCATATGGCGATTTGCAAATTAAATTAATGATGAGCATCATATTTCATTCATTAATGGCTTCTCTTTCCACCTCATTCCCTTGGAAGCAAACTCAGATGAATTGGATTGCCAAAGAGGTGTTTCCAGGGTCGAATTATGTAAGAAATATTAAGATTATGTTAAGGATACTCTTTCCTTATTGCTGTGATTTTCTTCACTCTCCCCTGGGGTCCTTGAATTTCATTCTTGTTCTTTTACTCAAATTATGTCCTTACTGATAAAAAAGGGAGAGTTCATCCCTCTCAACAACAAATGACTGACCTAGAAATGGGCTGGAAATTTGGGGGAAATGTTTCAAAATGTAGATGTGTGAAGAAACCACAAGCCTCACAAGCCTTTAGGAAGCAGTGCCTCTACTCGAGTAGAGAAAGACCACAAGAAGAGGTAAAATTCCAGAGAAAATATAGAAAGATATTGGTGGGCGTGGTGCATCTGGAAATAAGATGTATGAATAAACTGACTGTTGCAGAAACCTCAACAGTAACTCCTTGAAGAGATGCTTGATGTGGCACTGGAGCTGCAAATCAGATGACAACAAGGGAAGTTTTTCCGATATATCACCTTCAATTAACATGACAATGACTAGGCAGATAAGCTTGCAAAAGTAGGGATCAGTGAGAAAGAGCTCATCATTAAAGCCTCGTTTCTTTTGGAGTAGGATTTTCTTGATTGGGTGTCCTCAATTGTTCAGTAGTGCGTATATTTTGTCTATTTTGCTCTCGTTTGCCTTCGACTATAAGCTTCTTTCTCATTCTGGTTCTTTCTTGTACATCTATTTGTTTTTTATGAAATTTGATTGTCAACAAAAAACAGGGGGCCTCTAGTGAACATTGTGAAATTTTGAATAGATAGAAAGCTTTGGATCTTGTTAAGGTTGATTGTCCATGTCAAGTGGTCTTATATTGGTATTTCAATTCAAGGTTTTAGTTGAGCCATCTAAAATTTTCTGATGACATTCTTCTTTTTTGTGATTTTTTATTGAAAACATCAAAGTTAAAAGAGATACTATGATCATATGATTTATGAAGTCATTTTAGATTAAAGAGAGAACTTTAGGAAGAGTGTGGTGGTTGGACTCGAAGCAGATGAGATGGTGATTGCTGATATTGTGGGAGTTTTGTATTTCATTACAGAAATAACTAATTTCGCTTTCCCCTGATGTGTGTGAAAAAATTTAAAACATTTCGGATTCAGTGATCATACACTTCGAAAGAAAACTATATACCCCATTTTTTATTCAGTCCAACAAAATTATCTTAAACCCATTTTAAGAATTGAAATGATTAAGTTCAAATTATAGAAAGTTGACTTTTGAAGACCAATCTTAGATCCAGTGGCACCAAAACTCTTCACTTGGGATACTAACTCTGACACATATTGGACTCTTCGGACCCCTTTATACCTATCATAAATATGCTTAAATTAATTAATTTATCATGTTGTATATGCTGTAATTTTTTTTTTTTTAATGTTGTTAAACTAAATATATTTATTTTATTTATGTACATCATCACATACCATAATTCGAAATCTATAATAGTACTACACCGAATCTTAAACTTCTGGGAACATTTTGAACTTCCAGTAAGTATCTTAACTTCCTTTATTATTTTTCATCTTAAATATTCATATAATTTTTGTATACAAACAAGCCCATGAGTCCCCATTTTTTTCAGTTCAAGTGTCATTCTCGAACATGCATCAGGCTTCGACTCTAGAATTGATCTACCATTTTAATCAAAGCATCACAATCAAGAATTTTGATCCACTACATGCATCACTCCCTATGCCTCATCTGCAAAGGGAATTAGTGGGAGAAGGCTGAAAGAAGTGAATTAGTGTTCTAGGGCAAATGGTTGGGCATATTGATGAGGATGGTCAATTGCTATGGTGCAAAATTTCTACGGAGAAGTACGGGTTCATTGGTGGCAATTAGAATATTAAAATTCTGTCCAGAAACAACAATCAAGATTTTGGAAAGCAGTCTGTACAGGTTTTATGATGCCCAAAAAAAGATTAGGAGTAAATGGGAATTGCACATAGGTAAAGATTGTGGGAAGAGTTATGGTGGGGTCACATTTTGTATATTGTTTATCAGGTAACATCTGCTTATGTTCTCGAAGGAGCATCTGGACCAAGTTTAGTTAAAGAAGAGGCGGTGAACAGTCATATGGAGTATCCCACTCTGTGGAAACTGGCGGGATAACAAAATTGACATCTTGTGGAGTTGTTAGGAGGGGTTAAAAGTACTTTTGCACCAAGTTTGTCCAGGAAAGATGTGTTTGGTTTTTAGTCTTGTCGAGTCTTTTCAACGAGGCCGTTTTATCGTTCTTTAAGGAGGTGACTTGTTTGGCTTATCTAGGAAGCTTCTAGGATTCATTCGTTCCTATCTGCTGCTGGGGTTCTTTACTGGATAGTCTACTTAACATAATTCTCATAGTCACCATTTGCAGCTTTGAGGTGTCTTCTTTCCAAAATGATGTGTGCACTGTTGGCGGCAGAGTTGGTCAATGAGATTCCTATTCATTTCCATGGTATGTGTCACAAGTAGGCTCATTTTTGGAGTTATTTGGATGATCATCTTATGGTAATGCCTTCTACATTTGCTACGGATCACATATCTTACGGAAGTTATGAGCCTCTGATAGGGTAGGGTGTAGGTGCCATTGAAAATAGGAAATAACAGGCTACAATAGAAATTCTACAACAACAGTTAAAACTGGGAGACATACAAATCTTAGATACTAGAGGTGTTGGTTTGCAAATCGTTATCATTTACCTATTACCAACCACTCTGCTGGTGTTGGGTATGCATTTTTATGAATGGTATAGAAAAATGAAAGTGGAAAGATGAAACTACCTTCAACTTAATTTTGACATGCACTCTATGGATTGGTTGGGTCTGAATAGTGTTGGTTAATAATAGGGCTGTCAATGGGTCCGGTCAACCCAATACCTGACCAGCCCGACCCAGTCGAACACATAAACTTGACATGTCGGTTCGAAGTGAAAATGAAGCTTCCGACCTAACCTTCGGGTAAGGTCAGGCATCTAACAAGGTGACAGCCGAAATTTTGGCCTGACCCGTGACGCCCCCTTTGATAGTCCTAATGGTAATTCACGGTTCATTTTGTTCTTCTCGCAATGGTCTTTTTGTCACATGGAATTTGCGTTCCAAGGTGGCAAACAAAATTTTGGCCTAACCCGTCACAACACCATTGATAGTCCTAATGGTAATTCATGGTTCATTTTGGTTTTCTCGTAATGGTCTTTTTGTCCCATGAAATTTGCACTTCTTCCAAAGTGAAGATTTGAGACGCCTCTTCTTAGTGGTCAAATATGTTTTCTCATTTTTTTGAAACTACGACTGTGGAGGGCAAATCTTCACGTGTCATTGGATTAGAAGGACAAAGGTGACAATTTTTCCATTAATAATTTTTTATTAGGTGAAAGAAGTGTGAAATCAGTGTCCCAACGTGACATTTCATTTCATCATTCACATCGAGAGTCAAATTTATGGGCCAATTATTTGGCTAAAGAGTGTGGGGAGGACCTGTATTGTGATATAATTGGCTAAAGAGTGTGGGGAGGACCTGTATTGTGATAGCTCCAGCGTTATCTTCATACTTTTCTCATTCTTTTTCTTCTTCCAATTTTTTTTTTGTATTGGGAAGTTAGGTTGTTGCAGGTAGTCCTTGTACGAAGACCATGAACAAAGCAGACCATGTTTGACGTGTTGAGAAGCTTGTGCACAAGGAAGTAGAAGAAGAGGAAGGCCAACAAAGACCTAGAGGGAAGTAGTGAGAAAGGATATAAAGTATTACGAAGTTACGAAGAGCTTAGACCTGATCAGAAACGAGTGGAGAAATAGATTGCAAGCCAACCCTAAATAGATGGGAAAAGACTACGATGATGATGACAAGGAGGAGGACGATGAGCTGTTGTTTGTTGCAGGTAGTCCCACCTTAAACATAGTGACAAAATCGAAGTTTGGGAATAAGTCAGTAAAGGGGAAATTATTTTTTTTTTAAATGGCAAGGTTGGGAAAAATAGGAAAATTAAAATACATTAACAATTATGAAAAATATAAAATATATACATTAGATGTTAAATATCTATTCTAAGTTTGTAACCTATTTTTTCAGTAAAATAACACGCTAAATAAAAATAATAAAATTCCATAGACATTATGCATGCTAAAGAGTCTAGCCATTGATAAATCAACAACCATAAGTTCTTCACATCATTCATGGCCAATGGCCATCACACAAAACTATAATATAAAAAAAAGAAAAAATCAACCATAGGTCTGTCAATATAACATCATTCATAGCTAATGGCTATTGTACAAAACGACAAATTGTAATAACCTGTCACTTACTCAAAAAGGTTCGATAAAATCGCGTTGTTCACTATTTATTAAAAAACTTGTGATTTTTTACGAAGTCACGATTTATTCGTTTGATAAACAGATTGTTATTAAAAAACGGATTTTTCAGACTTTTGTCACTGACCAAGTTTGGAACTCCTGCTACTGTATCATTTTTAGATGGGAACTCCGTATTCAAATTATCACTTCATCATTTTCAGTGTAGATCTAAAATAGATATTTTTTTCTTGATAATTGACAAATTTTTGTGTCAAAAGAACTAGGATATAATGGTGCACATCCAAATTTTTGCATCAATCAACAATTCCAGGCACCAACTTTGCAGTAGTACTAGGCTACTAGCACCACACTATAAGGCTGTGTTTGGATGGACATCGAAGTCTCACTTTTCACTACTTTTGAAAAAACAAAAATCATTTTTCACAAATGTTTCAAGTCAAACTTGAAACTTAAAAAATAAAATAAAACATAAACACTTTTTAGCGTTTTTTAAAGTTTAAAATTCTAATTTAAACTTGGAAAATCTGATTTTTCTTTCCAAAGTCACTAAATTTGAGATTTTGGTGGACATCCAAATGCAGACTAACACTACTATAAGCTTCATTTTCAATCACCATCCACGTAGCTTTCAAAAGATAAAATTGAAAATAATGTCCAAAATAAATAAATAAAAGGAAATCCTAGTAAATGCCCACATAAATGCAAGCAAACATATAAAATGAACACCATACCGATCTTCTCAGCCTGCGGCGTAGCAATGCATTTACAGATTCCACTATTTCTCAACGCAGGGGAAATCTTAGGTCTCCTGAACATAAAGTAATAAATTATATTAATAATAGTAATCAGATTTGCAAAAAAGGATATATTTTTTATAAAATAATAGTGAATTTGCTGCCATGGATAGAAACTAAGAACCTGGAATTTAAGCTGCCTTGAGCTAAAAAGGAAGACGAAGATGACGAAATCGAAGCATAGATCTGCATGATCGACATTTTTCGATTTTAAGGCGCGCCGAACGTCAAATTTACAGGAACACTAGTTTAATCCCTTAGGATCCTAACTTGCACCGGAGTTGGGATCTCCAGAAGTACCAATCCAGAGGAACGAAAGGGTGCTTCAAATTCCAAGTTGGAAAATGGTAGCGGAGAGGCGAGTGTTAAAAGTTGCAAGTTAAAAAACACTCCTTTAGGGCAAGTGAAAATCTAGTTTTGATTTTAGTAGTGCAAGTCCGCGAGAGCCCTAAAGTACGTATTGAACGGGTCTCCGTGCAGGGCAACGTTTCTACGGGTCAACGTTTGGTGAGATTACGATTCTGCCCTGCTTAGAAATTATCCTTAGGCAAAAGTAGATACTAAGACAGTTTTGATGCACATAATAGGTGCCCACCCATTGTAGACTAACTCTTAAAATAATTTCACAATACAGCCCTAATACCAAATGCAACAGTAGTTTCTCAGCGAAAGAGCAGGAGAGCAGCTCTTAAAGAGCTAACCCAAACGCAGCCGTAAAGCCTAACTAGACTGCCAAAAGAAAGGTAATTTTCTTTCTCATCGAGCAACCCTAGTTTATATCTCGCAGCAAGGATCAAAATTTCGGCCAAAATTTCAGTTTCGGGCATAACTGAAACCGAAATCCAAAATATTGGCCGAAATTTTGATCCCCATACAAAAGTGATCGAAATTTCAGTCAAAAATTTTGTTTCAGTGGGGACCGAAACCGATAATTTGAACCGAAATTTCGATCATTTTGACCGAAATTTTGATCCTTGTGTCGCAGCATCTAATGGCTATGTTTTGAGTAGAAGGCGACGCACGAGCCGATCTCCCAATGGCATCCAAATCACCCACAATGATTGTTGGTGCCCTAATTTCGCCACGATGGCTTGATTTATCTAATCGAATTAATCAAAGGTGCATCGAGATTATCTACAGAAACAATAAATAATCAGCTTTTTCCTACTTTCTCTTACTGGAAATGCTGGTATGTAAAGAGGTAATGGCTCCAAACTGACATTTAAATATTAGAATGGTGTTTAAATGATCTTACACCACCATTAAATTTATGGTTTATCTCACACCATTGAAGTGTGATTCATTATTATGCCATGTCGCATACATTTTGACCAATTTAAATTGTCCAAATGGCAATCCATAATAAGAAAATGTCTTAGCCGAAAAAAGGAGCTACAAGTGGATGTCAACCATTTGATTGATGAACTTTAATATTAACAATTAAAACTCAAAACAACACTTGATATTATTCTCAACATATCAAATGGTTCAAATATCTCAAAAAGTTTAATTTTTGGGCCCATTTCTCTTCAATGTATGATTTATCATTTTTTTTAGGGAAATTTATCGAATCGACCTTGTCAGATACACCTTTCCTGCTAGAGACCCTATATTTTCACCTTTACCCAATCCGAGTCGACCCTAAGGAGAATAAAAAGTCAAAATTACCCCCTTAGTTGACTTTCTTTAACTCACGAATGCATCCCCTTCTTCCTCATTTTAATCTGCTACAGTTAGTGAGAAGTTAGAGGTGGCGAAGGTGACGACGTCTTCTTCCTCAGTTCGATATGCTATTTGGAAGAAAAAAATAGAGGGTCGGGAGAAGAAGCCCCTGCATTTTGTCATTGAGAAAAGAAGATCTTGCAGTTTGCCATTGCGACACGAGGTATGTTCAGATCATCAAGTGTAAACCCCATTTTAAATTTATTAGGGTCTCATAATGGTGCAGTATAAGAAATATAATTTAGTTTGGAAAATGCATTTTACAGGCCAATATTATGAAATAGTTAATGACGACTTCACGTATCTAATTAATCAATAACGATTGTATAAACAATCAATATCGACTGTTGGAACAGTTGATATCGACTGTATACACAGTCGTGCTCGACTGTATAAACAATCGTTATCGACTGTACACAAAGTCGTTATCGATTGTATAATAAATCGATAATGACTGTGCAAACAGTCAATATGCTAACAATTTGTCATCTCCCCTTTGTGTCATTAGTCTTATGACCCTTTCCTTTTCCTTCTTAAACAGACGATGTCTGAGGTAAAAATTTATCTTCTTTGTCACTATGATGGCTTTCTTATAAACGATGATGGCATGTATGAAGGTGGCCGGCGGAGGGTTATTACCATTTTGAGGCGAATGTCCGCTATAAGTTTTGCAATGACAGATGAAATAGTTTTCATAAAGTTATCTATGAAGATAGTGAATACACTTGTGCTTGCCGACATTTTGGACTCAGATGATTTGGCCACCCTATTTTCATTTTATAAAGTCGGAGTGACGTTATAAAGGTATTCATCATTAAAGAACCATTCTCCTTCTGAGTCAAAGTTGAACAAATACCTCTTGGCGGGACTAATTTTGTGAGTAACCATTCCTTTCATCCATATAAGTTCGAGGAGGATGGACCTACATATGATACCGTTCGGTTAGGTGATGACGGTGATTTTATAGCAAACATGTCGGTCAGGAAAGTAATTATTGATTTAAATGATGCTCCAGTTGAATCATATGATGACCCACTAAAATATATGCATGGGTCATAACAATGTTGTCAAGTGTTAGACTACGCGTCTCTAAGAGTAGGAGATGAAGACGATTTCGGTCATATCTTCTCCGGTGGATTCACAACTTGACTGACTCGCGAATTATATTCTATCATATCATCGATGGGGATTACCGAAGGAGCTCAACCCCATGTATATACACATGAGCACCCATTCGGTGAAGGGCCTAGTCAACCATGTCAGAACCTGTTCGGTGAAGGGCCTAGTCAACAACCTCAGAACACCGCTAGTGCAGGGCGTAGTTATTCCCAAATTACTAATGAAAATAACTTAGAAGAGAATAACGAAGATTATGATGATGAACCGGATGGGTTTATAAAAGATGATCCGAATAATTTTGTGAGAGGCATTGATAATCCACTAGTAGATGGAGCTTACGAATTATAAGAGACATCGGGCCAATTTTTCGATCAAGAGGTGGAAATCAAATATTGAAATTGGACGTTTAAAGTTAGAGAGATCTTTATAGAAAAGTAAACATTCTAAAGATTAGTGAAAGAACACGCGGTGGAGACAAACTTTCAAATTCGGCCCTTGAAAATCGCTAGTTATCGAGTGACAGTCAGATGCTACGAATCCGATTGTTCATGACGAATACATGTTTCTAAATTGGTTGGGCTCGACTTTTTTAAAATTAAGACGTTCAATAGTACTCACACATGCGGGGCCGCAAAGATCGGACCGCACGGTCACTGTAATACAATAATCTCCTTCGTAGCGAACTATGTAGAGGAGAAACATATGGAAGGATTCGACTACACACTTATGTTCATAATGTTTAATATTGTAAAAACTTATAACGTGTAAATCACATATGCTAAGGCTTGAAAAGGGAAAGAACTCGCCCTGAATGATATTAGAGGCAGTTGGAAAGAGCAATTTATAAATCTATAGGCCTATATGAAAGAGATGCAGAGGGTAAATCCTAATGTACGAGATGGAGAGGGTAAATCCTAATGTACGAACATTCTTTCAACTTACGCTTGATGGTAAGTTCCAAATTTTTTTTGGGGGTTTTGGCCTGTGTATCAGAAGCTACTGCAATACACTTCGTCGTATATTACTTGTAAATGATACATACCTATGGGGACATTTTGAAGGGATCCTACTTATCGCCTCAGCGCAAGATGGCAATGGCCATATATTATCGTTAGCATTTGTCATCGTCGATTAGAAGAAGATGATATGTGTATGTAGTTTCTTGAACAGATAGGTGTGTTTGTGATCGATGGGTTTAGCAAAGATTTCGATATTATCACGGACATGTCGAAGGGTTTCATAAAAGTGGTGAAACAGATCTTTCCTAACACATACCATAGCTATTGCATGTGACATATAACACAAAATTTGGTTTGATAAAAGTGGTTGGTCTATGGTAGAGTGCTGCGCATGCATATTCAGTAGAGAGATTTGATCATTTTATGAATAAAATAAAGAAAAATATTACTGATCCTCGGACCATAAAGTATATTTTAAAAATAGACCCAAAGCATTGGGCATGCGCACATATCAAAGGAAGGCAATACGATTTTCTGACTATAAATAATTTTGAAAGTTTGAACAACGTACTGAAGATAGCTCGAGAGAGACCAATTATCGACTTAATCAGAACTAATAGAGAGAAAGTCGCCGATAGTTTTCAAAAGCACCGACAGATATCTGAGAAATGGAGCACCCTCCTGTCTGAAAGCAGACGAGCACATACAAAAGGTATTGCAATGGGCTGGTAGAAAGAGAGTTCAATCATACGGGTGCGATCAATTCTAAGTCAACTCCGAGAATTTCATTCATCATATCGACTTGGAACAAAAGACATGTACTTACCGCCGTTGGTACATTTATGGTTTGCCTTGCTCGCATGCCGTGGCGACCATCAATCGGAGAAGTAACAATTACCATAACTTTTATGAGAAGTGATTTTTCACTTCTCGCTTTAGACAAACATATGATGAACAATGGGTCCTCATACTCAATAAAAGCCAATGGCTAATCCAAGTTGAGCAACTGTCGAAAAATATGAAAGTGAGACCACCCTATAATTTTCGAAAGCAAGTCGACCGTCTAAGAAAGAGAATGATGCGGTCTAAGGGTGAAGTTAGGGCCTTACAATATGGCAGATGCAGTGAGTATGGTCACAATCACAGGAGTTGCACGACAGTGGGACCGATGGATTAATACAGTACATGCCTCCTTTATATAGTAAATCGCTCTCTAATCCTAGCGTTTTATTAAAGTGCAATTTGGTAACTTGCATTTTCTATCTATAAGTTTGGTAACTTATATTTTTCTATCTATTAAAAAATGAGATTTTTTTTTACAACATGCTTATTAATAGAGATTGGTTTGTATTTTTTACATTATAAAGGTACGTCACATCTCGAAACCCAACCCAAACGATAATTGTGGGCTTGCACAAGTGGCAGGGCCAAGAAGATGTTTACGTGCTGAAACTTTCGAACTTGTAGACGAGGAAAACCGTTATACTAATTTCACTACCACTAGGTACAGATTTGTTTATTAAATGAAAATTTTTCTTTATTATATAATCATCATATAACATAATTTAATGTCAGGAATAAAGAAGGAACCTCCGATACAGAATCATCCTTCGAAAATAGGGCACCATGGTATAGATTTGACACAACTCATCTACCAATTAATAATAAGATTGCAATTCACGCACGATGGATTGAGATAGATCGCATCCAGAAACAACATAAGAAGCCGGCTAGATCATACAAAAAACATTGCGAGGTAAAGTTTGGCCGCAAATTTGGTTCTTAATAGTTATAAATTTGGATATAATATATACGATGATTTTCTATTAACAATGTCAAGAAGTAGTTTTTAGTAGAACTTTCAGCATTTTCTCATAACTTTCAGCAATAGCTCTGCAACCGTTTAAAGAATAACTGTATATACACTTGTTGACAACTTCATTAATAGTTGTCATCGATTGTATAAACAATCATTGACGACTGTCTATACAATCGTCAACGATAGCATAAATAGTTGCTAACAACCGTATATACAATCATCATCGATAGCATAAACAATCGTTGATGACTGTATAGACAATCGATGTCGACTTCTTTTATAGTCGGTATCGAGTGCTTTGACAGTCGATATCGACTTCTTTGACAGTCGTATCGACTGCGTGGACAGTCGATATCGACTATCTTTACAGTCGGTATATCAGTACTTACTCAAAGATTACTTATTCAATCATAATTGGATTGATTTTGAGTTTCTGTTTCGAATGTTCACCCAATAATATTGTACATATATATTTGTTCATACTTGAGATTACAAATTTGTACATATATAATTGTACACATATATTTGTCAATAAATGAGATTACAAATTTTCATGAATGTTCATCCCAAAGAGTACAACTAAATACAATTTATTTTACATCTGAAACAAACTAGGGTTGTGCATTTGTAGTAGGTTCTTCATCGGTATCTACATCGGCTTCTCTATCGGCAGTGAATTTAGCAAGGGCCTGGCCAATTTCTATCCTGATCTGACTCATTTTGTCTTAGGTGAAATCAAATTTCTTTCCCGTCATGAAGTACTCCATATTCTTCAACACAAATATCCCACAGTCCCACCAATTGCTTTGTTGGGGAACGGACTTGGTCCGACAATCAGAACTTAACCAAGGATAGGTCTCAGCGCTCAATCTAGTAGAGTCTCCGTATAAATATAAAAGTGCAAAAAGGTAATGAGTATATTTTTGAAAAGTACAAAATCAAATAAGATAAGTATATAAGATAAACAAACAGTGAAAATTTATAATTTGTAAATTTGGAAAATTCATTTTATAGATTCTTATCAGGACATTCAATTGGAGGGGATATTTCTCCTTAGAGGACCTATCCAAAATAGGGTCAACAATCATTACTGATCATTCGATAACCTTAACGATCGCAAGCGCTCAATATAATGGTTCATTATAATGAACTGAGACAAATATCTGAAATGAATAATATAATATTAGAGGATACAATTTGAAAATTATAAAAACTGTTGGCAGCAATCGTAATGTACCGTGGTACATTGGTGAGTCAGAGATCCCTCAACCGATTGAAGAAGAAGTTTTGAAACGCCTTCTTGCCTTGGTTCGCTTCTTCCTTATGAGCAAATCACCGTTCGATTTGTATACCCAACACTTCATCATTAAGTTTTTCAGATATAATAAATTGCTGAAAATCATTATAGTCAATGCCCATATAAGTCAAACCGATGAGGCTCATAAGGAAGTATTTATCCTTTAGCTCAAAATGAGCAGTGCCATCAATGACTTTCAGAAGTTTTAGGTAGGCTCCCAATATCTGAAAGAAAAAAATTTGAGTAATCGACTCTAGAGAGAATTGTTGTCGACTCTATGCACAATCGGTATCGACTGTTAAAAAGATCGTTATCGACTGTTAAAAAGATCGTTATCGACTGTTAAGGCAATCGTTATTGATTATTTTGACAGTCGTTATCGAAAGTTAAGGCAATCGTTATATATTATTTTGGCAATCGGTACTGAGAGAAATTAAACATGAATAAAAAATAATATCATTGAAACAATATGAGAAATTTGGTTACTTACAATATTATCTATGTATCTCTGGTCTTCCAAACATTTGAAAGAATACATCCTGAGTGCATAATCATTGACTGTGCTTACGTAGGTGCTACATAAAATAACAGCCAATGTTTAAATTCAAAACGAAATTAACTACTAACTAATTATCATGAGAAAAATTAGAAAAAATTAAGTAACTTACTCGACATCCTCAACAGGAGCTTTCCAAATGGCATTTAAGAACCTCTGCTTAGCTGTCAGCTCAACCGTTGAAAAGGCCATCGTCTCATTTCAAAAAATTTTCTTCGGCTACTTTCGTCCGGTCCTAGGTTTCACGACAACTTGTTTTGTTTTATTTCTAGGTCTCAAGCGAGCGTTCGTTGGTTGCTCATCACCAGCCGGACCCTTGTCGGCCTGAGACTCGGGTTGGTTGTCAGCAGCTGCCACCTCCTCATGCATGGGAGGAGGTGGTCCCATATCTGTTGGTCCTTTAGTGGGGTCACCCTGATCGATCGGTACCTTATTGGTCATGACAACAACCTTCGAAATTAACTTCGAAATAACACCACTTTGAACATCGAAACAATCTTTATAAGAAAACTTTAATTATAGTATTGGTACAATCGGTATCGACTCTAAAGAAAATCGGCATTGACTCTAAGCACAATCGGTATCAATTCTAGAGACAATCAGCATCGACTCTAAACTCAATCATTATCGACTCTAAACACAATTGGTATCAACTCTAAAAATAATCGTTATCGACTATTTTGACAATCGTTATCCGTTCAAATAGTTGATCGTTTATCTATTCGATACTTACCTTATTTCGTAGCAAACTTTACAAAATACATTATGACCCATACCTTAGGTGTCACCACCAAGATTGTTTGAAGGAGTTCTTTTATGATCCCTTGGTCCTTTCGGATCAACTTGTGTGATTAATCGTTTGAAGCTCCACATCCCTTGAAGTGAGTCGGTCATCCAAGGAAGTGCATCGTATCCGGATGAGCTCATTCTCTTCCACCAACTGCTTCACTAACTCCTCCAAATGGCTAACTTTCTAGTTGAGTTTCAAGTTCTCGAATGTCATACCGTCAATTCTCCTCAACAACACTTCATTAGATGAGGTTGGTGCACTGCCGCTTGTCTTGGTGGCGTCCCTTGTTCTCGACCGCTCTAATTGGATGGGGACCTCTTCTGACGACGAGTCTTCGTCCGACGTCGATTGGTCATCAAATTCTCCCTCATCAACTTTTGCGATTGGAAGGTAATTTATTTTCTTCTTGGGCCGTAAATCGACTTCCACAACTTTCTTGACTTCTTCACCAATCTCTTTCCTCCTCCCCCAATAGCCTTTCGACCCGACAGATATTCCCTTATGACGGGTAGCTCCAACTCGAAGGAAACCGATTAGAGGGGAGTGTAAACCTGTTACAACCATAGATCAAAATCTCGAATTTTTGATACATATCGTCCAGCCCCAAAATTGATACGTTTTGAACGATACGTATGGGAATCAGACGATACTTTCCGGTCCCCCCCCCAAAAAAATAAAATAAAATTGATAATTTGAAATTATCGTCCGATACAAATGATACATTGAATGATACAAACGATACTTTGAACGATAATTTGACTATTTTTTAAGGGGGGCGATAAAAACCCAATGTATCATATCGGTCAAGTCCAAAACCGATGTGTTTTGGTATCGGTCGATATTTTGACCCATGGTTACAACAAAGAACATAAGAAACATCCAAACTATCAATATACTAAATCAAATAAAGAAAATTGAATGATTACTTAGTGCAATATATCTACTTCAGAAATTGTTGATATTGACTATTAACACAGCCGGTAACGACTCTAAAAATAATCGGCACCGACTCTCTAAGAAGTCGATAACGATTGGTTAAGAAGTCGATAACGTCTCTCTAAGTAGTCGATAACAACTGGTTAAACAGTCGATAACGTCTCTCCAAGCAGTCGATAACGATTGGTTAAGTAGTCGATAACGTCTCTCTAAGCAGTCGATAACGACTGGTTAAACAACCGTTTTCGACTGCTTTGAAAGTCGATATCGACTTCTTAGAGAGTCATATTGCTTTGAAAGCTTTTATGGGTATAATGGCGAATAGGCATGTATCTAAGGATAAACACAATATGACGCATTTTGATGCATCAAAGTCTTGTATTTAGCACAACCGCATCAATGTCAAGCTCCATTGATAGATTGTTACTTGGATAATTTAGATGGATCAACGATCGCATAATGATAAATCACACATGAATGGTGTGAGTAGGGCTGTCAATGGGCCGGGTTTTTCTATAGGCACTTTTTTTAAAGATATAATGAGATTCCGAACCCGACCCGATAGCTAATCGGGCCAGGTCGGGTTCAACCCGATTTTTAAATGTTGTAGCCCGAACTCGGCCCGGTTAGATATCCGGCCAGGGCCGGGTTTCGAATATTATTTTTTAAAAGTTTTTTTTTTTATATGAGCCTCATTTTATCTGGTCGGGCCAGGTTCAGGCTTACACTTTGCTGCCCAAATCCGAACCTGTTTCTTATCCAGACTTAGCCCGGCCTGGCCGTTTATTAAATTACTTAAAATATTGGGTCCGAAATCGGTCCATTCGGGCTAGGCCCGGCCTGAAACCCGGCCCGTTGACAACCCTAGTTGTGAGATAAAAAGTCTAGTTTGAATAATGTAAGATCTTGTAAAAATCATTTTGTTGTTTAAATGTTGGGTAGAAGCCCTTATCCTATTAAAATTTTATTTGATCATCTTTTAGATGGAAGCTCTCTTTTTTTACACCCCTAATTGGAATTGATTATGCGATTCAGTGTCGACCCGACACCATAAGAAACATACAGGTGGATAGCATTATATGGAGGACATATTTTGTGCAAATAAAGAGTAGGTGGCTGATGTGGTGCGATGCAATTGGCTACTAGTGCAGCAGGGCTCAATTAATGCAGGTCAGTGCAACCAATTATGTTGGGCCACATCAACCGCCTGTACTTTATCCTCCACAAATTTGTCCTACGTTTATAATTTTCTACGTACAAGTGCATGTGACGCATAGGAAACACACATAACTAGTGGCAACTAGGGGTGTCGATGGACCGGTCTGAGCTTTAAATGGGTTGATTATAGTTGAATTTCTTGGAGCTAGCCCATACGTGGCCCAATTAATAATCGGGGTGGGCCAGTCTTTTTCTGAATCGAGTCTACTTAGCTTAGCCCATACACGGTCCATTGTGGGATGGCTCAGTTTGGACCACGGCCTAGCCCAACAATTTTATATCAAAGAATTCAACTGATCTGAATTGAGTCAAGCTTAAATGGGCCCATTTTTAATTAGAATTTCAAAGGTAGTCCATACTAACGTTAATCTTATTTTGGAATCTTCTACGTTCCTGAGAGCCAATTATTTATTTATTTTAATTTTTAGCTCTCACATTTTTTTCACTAACCA
Source organism: Chloranthus sessilifolius (assembly GCA_021018995.1). Classification (NCBI taxonomy): domain Eukaryota; kingdom Viridiplantae; phylum Streptophyta; class Magnoliopsida; order Chloranthales; family Chloranthaceae; genus Chloranthus; species Chloranthus sessilifolius. The sequence goes on along the minus strand of JAJIZI010000016.1, from coordinate 2,287,294 downwards.
CGCTTTGGAACCCAAACACCACCTCCAAGCATAATCAGCAAAAGTGCGCAGAGGTTCGAATTATTCAAGTGTTAGACAACATTTGGCTAAGGCCCCCCAAAAAGCACAAATTGGATTGTTATTGATTGTCCAATCAAGTGCATCCAGTTGGATAGTCAATAAGTTTTGAGGAGCAATGTCCACAATGGAGAAGTTGGGTCTGATAGCTCTTGCTGGTAACAAAATGGAGAAGTTGGGTTTGATAGCTCTAGCTGAAAGTGTTAGGTGTCAAGTGGACGAGTTTCTTATTACTTAGTTGGGGCTCCCGCTATGAGTTTGTAAGCCGAAGGCAAAGTTGTGGGATCCTGTTATAAGTAAATTTGAGAAAAAACTAGCAGTTTGGAAAAGTAAAATGCTTAGTAGTGGGGGAAGACTCACTTTGGTCAAATCTACTTCATCTTCCATTCCTATATTCTATTTATCCACGTTTAGAGCTCAAGAAGAAGCTATCAAGCAAATTGAGAAAATTATTAGGAATTTTTTATGGGACGCGGGGAAAGAAGATAAAAAAATTCATCTTATGAAGTGGGAGACATGTTATCTTTCAAAGAAAGATGAAGGGTTGGACATTAAGAGGTTGGGATTAACTAACATGGCTTTGTTAGGAAAATGGTTACGGAGGATGGGTGATGAAAGTGAACAGAATCATCTTTGGTAAAAGGTAGTTAGAGATAAGTACGGGAATCAAGAAAATAGAAATATCTTCAAAAGTTCGGTTAGTAGAGGGTTGGGATGGTGGAAAAGTATTTGCTCGGTCAATGAAGAGTTTAGAAAGAGGATCAGATTCAATTGGGGTCGTGGTGATAGAATAAAGTTTTGGGATGATGTGTGGATTGGCGACTCTCCTTTGAAAGATAGATTTTCAGCTATCTTCAGTATTGAGTTAAATAAAGATGCGTATGTGAATGATATGAGTGCGATTATCAATGTTAGTATTATCTAATATATACATATCCACAGAAATATGAATGTTGAGGGAGAGTTGAGTATGATTGGGCTGCTCCATGGTTTAAACAATTGTCGCAGAAATGTAGCCAATCGGGATCTCAGGATTTGGATTCCACATACCAAAGGTATTTTTTTTGTGAAATCTTTCTATTCGAATCTTCATCAACAGTCAAGGCAAAATTTGAATTGGGCAAAGATCTGGAAGAAAAAGATTCCTTCTAAAATCAAATTTTTTGGATGGAATGTTGGTTGGGGTAGAATCCTTACCATCGATCAGCTCAATCGAAGGGAGATGAATTTGACAAATAGATGTGTTATGTGCCTTCGGGGAGAAGAATCAGCAAATCATCTTCTCATTCATTATTAGGATGCTAAAAAAGTTTGGAATGTGGTCCTCCAGCAGTTAGGAGTTTTATGGGTGTTTCCGGAATCATGTGTTGATGTCTTAGCTGCTTGGATTGGGGTCGGATTTGAAGGAATTAAGGGGAAATTATGGAATTTTATGGATCTTGCTGTTATGTGGTCTCTTTGGATGAGAGAAGTAGTTGAATTTTTAATAGAAAAAGAAAGTCTGTTTCTATGATTCTTAAGGATGTTCGAGATTTTTCTTTAAACTGGATCAAGATTGAATGTCGTTCAACGCATGATGAAGATGTAGACTTTATTCATGAATGAGATAGACTGTGCATGTAGTCATTTTCCTCTTGTGTACGGTTGTCCTTTCTTGTAGATTTGGTAGATCAGTTGACTTAGGGGTGAGGTTTTTTCGAGTGATGGGTAGTTTTATTTAGGTTTGCTAGCATCTTGCTGGCTTTTTCTAGTTTGTATTATTTTTTCAATATAATAAAGGTTATTGGTTATTGATAAAATAAAAATAAAAATGTGGGTGATCCATACAACCAAAATGATAGATCATATTAAAGTGCAACTGGGCCAAAAATGATGTTTTGGGGAGATTTGACCATCCGATCCAGAGACTATAATATAAACTGTTATTTTTAGTTTTAATAGTTGATATTAAAGTTTACCATCTGGATGGATTATTAATTAATTTATTTAATTTTGGATCAATAAATGTAATTCCATTGAATAAAAAAAATTACATGGGTCCAAAACCAAGCTCGAGAGATTCTAGCAAGGTGGTCTTTGATCATCGTCCATTACTTTTGGAGTGTGCTTCGTCTGGTAAAGGTTCTTCACCTTTTAGATTTGAATATGTGGCTGCGTAATGAAGAGTTTCGGACTTTGGTTCCGTGTTGGTGGCGGGAGATGTCTCCTATTGGCTCTGTGTTAGTGGGAGAGATGTCTCCTATTGGCTCGATTGCTTTCCGACTCATCATAAAACTAGGGTACCTCAAAGGCAAAATTAAAAGTTGGAATAGAGAAGTTTTTGGTTTGGTTCATATACCTCAAAATAGCTACTGCTTGATAGGTTGAAGGAGTTGGATGATGTTGAAGAGGCTGGGGGCTTGTCTGAGTCGAAGGAGGAAAGGGTCAATGTGAGAATGAATTTCAATGAGAAGTGTTTTGAAGAAGAGGTCTGCTGGAAGCAAAAGGCTAAGGTTTACTGGTTGAAGGAGGGGGATAATAATACAAAATATTTCCACTCTGTGACCAATGCCAGGGGTAAGAGGAAGATCCTACGGGAGATATCGGTTGATGGGGTTGTCTTCTTGGATCAAGAGCACATCAAACAACAAATTGTTGAGTTCTATACTGATCTTTATTCGTATGAGGGTCGGCCTCGTCCCCAACTGGATGACTACGCCTTCCCTAGTATCTCATCATACCAATGGGCTGAGTTGGAAAAGCGCTTCGAGGAGTCCAAAATTTGAGAGGCTATTAAACACAGTGGTAAGGACAAGTCTCCGAGTTCGGACGGTTTTACCATGGAGTTCTTCAGGGCCTTTTGGGACTTGCTTAAAGGGGGCTTAATGGAATTTTTTGCGGAGTTCCACATGAAAGGGTTCATGGGTCGTAGCCTTAATTCGACCTTTATTGCCCTCATACTGAAGTTGGATGGTGCTGTAGATATTAGGGATTTTAGGCCCATTACCTTCTTAAACAACCTTTATAAAATTTTGGTTAAAGTCTTAGCCAATCGGGTCAAGCCTCTATTGGGGGAGCTTATTTCTTCTAATCAAGGGGCTTTTATGAAAGGGCGGAGTCTCACTGATATGGCGGTTGTGGTGCTCGAAGTAATTCATAATGTCCATCAGAATAAGATCCTCGCGGTGGTCTGGAAAGTCGATATGGAGAAGGCGTACAATAGGGTGAGCTGGGACTATTTGGATTATATGCTGCAGAGGTTTGCACTCGGTGAGATTTGGATTCCACTTGGTTTTCAGTTTTGGTCAATGACTCTCCGGCTGGGTACTTCAGAAGTTCGAGAGGTCTTAGACAGGGTGACCCTTTGTCGCCCCTGCTATCTATAATGGTAGGGGAAGCTCTCTGGGGTCTCTTATCGCAAGCAAAGAGGCTAAACTTCATATCCGGGATTCCTGTGGCCATGCTCTAACCCATCTCCAATATGCTGATGATACTATGCTTTTTTGTAAGGTTAATCGCGCAGAGGTCAGATCGTTGGCGGATGTGATTCTTATTTTTGAGGCTGTTTTGGGACAAAGGATTAATCTTCTTAAGTCTTCGATTTATGGGATTGGGGTTGCCTCTGGGTTGTTGGATTAGATAGCTATCTTGGTGGATTGTCATTCCCAATTGCTGCCTATAACTTATTTGGGGCTCCCTCTTGGTGTGGGTCGTATTTTGGCGAAGGATTGGGATCCGGTGATCAGGAGATGTGAGGCTCGACTGGCTACTTGGAAAGGCAAGCTTTTGAGTAGTGGGGGTTGGTTGACCCTTGTTAAGTTAGTTCTGGCTAGCCTTTTGGTGTTTTACTTTTCTATGTTCAAATGTTCGATAGCAATGATTGACAGGATCGAACAAATTCAACGAAACTTCTTATGGGAAAGGTCTAGGCTAGATAGACGGTACCACTTAGCCAGATGGGACGTTTGTCAGCTGTTGGTTCAGGCTGGGGGGTTGGGTATCCTCAACCTTCACAATGTCAACAAAGCTTTGCTAGGTAAATGGTTGTGGAGAGCTGGTTTGGATGAGAAAAAGAATAGCCAGTGGGTTCAAGTTCTATCTCATAAATATGGGTGGAGCAATGGTGAATGGGGGATTCAAGTGGTTGGGACTAGAAATGTGTCGGCTTGGTGGAAGGGAGTTTGTTCGGTCTGGCCGGAGTTTGCTAAATGGGTTCATTTTAGCTGGGGGATTGGTTTACGGATTAGATTCTGGCTAGACCCGTGGATTACTTTTAGGCCTCTTCGAGATACCTTCCCTAGTATCTATAGGATTGCTGCTGCCCCTGCTTGTTCAATGGATGAAACCTATCTGGAGCACGGGAGACAAATGATGTGGAATATTCAAACTCGGAGGCTCCTAAGGGAGGAAGAGTTGCAACCTTATCTCAAGCTTCAGAAATGGGTCCATAAGGCTAAAAGAAACACCTTGCAGAATGACTGTAGATTATGGTGGCCTAGTGCAAGTGGGTCTTTCTCGGTCCGCTCTTTCTATCATATGCTCTCCCTAAGACCTCTCGTTTCTATAGAATGGACGACGCTGTGGAAGGCTCCAATTCCCCCCAAAGTTCAATTTTTTACTTGGACGGCAATGAGAGAAAGGATCTTGACTGTTGATCAACTGATTGCGTGGGGAAGAGACATGAGGAACAAGTGTGTGATGTGTTTGCAGGTAGTAGAATCCTTTTTCTTCAGTGCTAGGTTGCAATGGAAATATGGGCCCCTATTCTGAGATCTTTCGATATGGTGTGGGTGCTTTCTAGTGACATCCGGTCCCACTTCTTGTCCTGGTTTGGCACCCAGCTGGAGGGCCAACAACTGGGTTTTTGGAAAGTGAGTTTTTTTGCAGTTATTTGGAACATTTGGCTAGAGAGGAACACCCGTATCTTCCGAAGGAGGCGCCGCCCGGTGGGCCTGATTTTGAAGGACACACTAGACTCGATGTGTCTCTGGGTTACCTTAGATAAGAAGGGACCTGCTACCCCTCCTGAAAATTTTGACTTGGGTTAGCGGGGGTCAGGTCGGTCATCTCCCCTTCTTAGGGGAGGCTGCTTTTGTATGCTTTTTTCTCTTCTTCTATTTTTGCTCGTTTTATTTTGGTCGTTGAGATGCTTGTATTATCCCAAATTCTCGCTGGTTTTCTAATATATTTAGCCTTTACTGATCAAAAAAAAAAAAAAAAAAGATTCTAGCAAAGCACCACCAAAGCAGGAAAACATACCAAAACAACAAGAAAATAAAGAAATGAATGAAAGAGCGTGGCAAGAGACATGAGATCTGAGAGAGGGCAGCCATCAAACGAGAGCATCAAGAGGGACTACCCATGGTCTAGGATGCCATCCCAAGTCTGGATGATAAGAGTTTGAGACATGTCTCTGAACATGGGAAGGCAAATGGCCCAACCAAAAACAAGCTCAAGTGCCATGGAATGCACCAGATCCACTGGCCTGCGTTGCCGTTGAAAATGTGGAAATTACGTTCTCTCCATACAGCATGATGGACGGCCAACAGAGAGAGCTGCCAGAGCATACATATAGGCATGCTTAACATCCAATTATAGGCATGCTTCTTCAGGGAAGACATGTTTCTATGATAGATTGCCAATTGCAATTTAGATTATCAAAGATGTGCGCTATTTGGCATTATAATAAGTGACACTCCAATGGTGTGACATGTGAGACAAAAAGTAAAATCGTAATGGTCTAAGATCATGTAAAGAGCATTTTGGTGTTTACATGTCGGTCAGGAGCTATTATCACGTCCGAAATATTCATTTGTCAAACTGATCAGTGCAGTATTGGCGCTTCCTATGAAGGGCTGCGATTGACTGTTTTGGATCAGCGAGCATGTGCACTGATCGGATGCCAACTAAGTTCACACATGCGAGATTACACATAATGGATTCAAACCCACATTGTTATTCCTTCTACTATTTATAATCATAAAAATAAATAAACAAATAATCATCTCATAAAGTGCTTCAACTTATAGACACACGAGAGCTTGGTGCTTCTTACATCCTTATTGTGTATTTTGTAGAGAGCAAGGCAAAGGAGCCTCTTCCAATTTGTACTCTCTGTATGCAAGACCTTACCATCAAGGTTATATTATTTGGAATCTTCGATGACTGCTAAATAAGTTAACACTCGTAGGAACTCTGAAAGTATGATGCCTCACTATAAAAAAGATTCAAACCCGAAAATTTTGATGAACTCATTCGACCACTACTAGGAGTTCAAGGGCAAAGGTCGAAGCAATCACCAATATCCCATGCACGAACATAAACCGTTCTTAAAATGGTGGAAGCGGCTATTGTCTCTCACAATAATTTCACAGTTGTAGATTTTCGAGATGAGCTTAGTAACAGAGTGGCAGTCATTACATACACGAAGGTTCTTCACCACACGGATGGGATTCCCAGGTTCAAAATTGATCAAACCAAAAGCAATTGCCAGTCTCTCACTGTGTCGAGACAACTCAGCTTCCTTTTCCTCCTCTTTGATGCACAACAACACTTGTGTTGTGTCGGGCTTATACCCAGCACATTTCAATCTGTTCTCCATCTCACTTAATTTAGAGTCGATTCCTCTAATTAGGGGATGGGATCTGTCCCCAACGATAAATCTGTGAGCTATACCACCGTTCTCTATGATACTGTGACCTGGATCCTTTATCACTCCTCGTTCCTTCATCAATTCTCTCACCTTTGAAACATCATCCCACCTGCCAGCAGCGGCATAAATGTTGGAGAGAAGAATATAGGGTGAGGTAGCCTCTGGTGCTAACTGAATCACATACTTAGCTGCATATTCACCAATCTCCACATTTCCATGGTTTCTACAACCGCTAAGAAGACTCATCCAAATTATCTCATTTGAATTCATGGGCATCTTGTCTATCACATCCTTCGCCTCTTCTAAGTGCCCAGCTCGACACAAAAGGTCCACCAAACACCCATAGTGCTCAATCATGGGCACAATCCTATATTCATTAACCATTAATTTGAAGTACTGGTGCCCCTTATAGACCATTCCGGCGTGATTACAAGCATTTAACACACCAATGAAGGTTATAGCATTAGGTTTGATTCCAGTTCTCTGCATTTTGACAAATAATTCGAGGGCTAGGTCAACCATACCATGAATTCCTAACCCAACTATTATTGCAGTCCAATGTCCTAACCTCTTTTTGGGCAATGATCCAAACGCGTCAAGAGCGCTCTCAATGCTCCCACACTTTGAATACATATCTATAAGTGCTGTGCCCAAGACGCCATCTAAGTTGAAACCATTAGCATTCATGTATGAATGAATCCATCTACCCTTCTCGAGAAGGCCTATACCCGAAACTGCCGAAAGAGCGCAAACCAATGTCGCGTGATTAGGCACCGTATCCGACTTCAACATTGCCTGAAAAACCTCTAGAGCTTCCATAAATTGTCCATTTTTTTCATAACCCGCAATCATTGAAGACCATGTGACGATACTTCTCGTCGGCATTTGATCAAACAAGATGCGTGCAGATTGAAAATCCCCATACTTCATATACCCATCAATCATCGCATTCCATGAGACCACATTCCTCTGAGGCATTTCATCGAAAATCTTCCTGGCAATTTTGACCTTCCCACATTTTGAATACCCATCTATCAAAACAGTCATTGAGAATGAATCCCTCTCCGGCATTCCATCGAACAGCTGCTGAGCCAGCTCGATTTCTCCTGATTTCACATACCCATCAATCAAAGTATTCCAAGAAACCAAATCTCTAACGGGCATTCTATCAAACACTTTCCTTGCAAAGTCAATTTCACCACATTTCGAATACAAACTTACCAAACTGCTCATCACATATATATCATCTCCAAACCCACTTTTCAAAACCGCTCCATGGACCTGTTTCCCTTCCTCAACCGCACGTAACCGTGCGCAGCCCTTGATCACACACGGGAACGTGAAATTGTCTGGCAAAATCGCTGATTCGTAAAGCAATTCATAGAACAAAACGATGGCGTCATCGGAATAATGGTTTTCGACATAGCATTTAATGATGGTGTTCCAAGAAAGAGAATCGGGTCTTTCAATTCCGTCAAAAACCAATCTTGCTAATTCGAGAGTGCCAAGGTTTGCGTACAGAGATAAAAGGCGAGAAGAAATCGAGATGTGTTGGAAGGTAGCAGTTTTGATCGTCAAAGTGTGCATCTGTTTTACTTCGTTGAGAGTTTTGCAGGTTTGGAGATGAGAGAGATGGGTTTTACGTGGCGGGAGGCGTGGTTGATGGCTGGGTGTGAGTTTTAGCATTGGATGGACAAATTCGAAAAACCAAGTAAATTCGAAGTTCAATAATAAGTAACCGTCAGATTGTCGGGTTTCTCATTTCTGGGGCCTTGCTTGCTTTTTAGATTTTGTGACCGTCGCAGTGCATATATTGGTGCACGGGCCGTGCACTCAGTAGTCTTGGACCACCAACCTAGTTAACGTTTTGACGAAGATGCAGAAGTTTAGATGATCAGGAACTATGAAATTATGCATTTAATCTAGTTTAGGGCTTAAGACTAGCCCATGTAGCAAGTCTTAGGGGTACCAAGATCTGGAACTATGAAATGATGGTGGAGATCAAATTTTCTCCTCAATCTTTTACGCGATGGATCTTGAGACCACAAGTGTACTATCAGAAGATCCTTCTTTTATTTCGCATGACACAGAACCCAAAAAAGTGGCCCTAAAATAATATTTGAGTGTGATGTTTGTCACATAATTTTAAGACCACGTTTTTTGAATATGGGCCACGTTGTATTAAAGGGGAGAGTCTGATGGTAAGTCCATGCTCTCAAGATGTCTCATTTGAGAGACTGATTTGAAAAACGATCTAGAACATAAGTTCAAAGCAGTTAACGAATTTTCTGTGTTGGCGCCCATAGAAATGCGTGTCGCGCGAATAGAGAGGTACCCGTAATGTTAATATTCCAAAGCATCCTAATTCGTAAGACCTAATGCTAACCCAATTGGTATTTTTCTCCCGCAAACGCAAGCACCGTGGCATTCAAATGACCGCTCTTTCTTATGCTTTTTTATATGGCCGATCTTCTTCTTCACGCCCACTGCCCACGCCAACCAACAGCGTCGCAACAATCTACCGCCTCCCTGCCACCCCGCCACCACCGAACCATAGCCTGCCACTCTTTCTCAATGAATAAACCATGAAAGCTCATCGCCCAAAATGGTAAATCACCTCTCTTTATTCTCAAATCTCTTCAAAAATCCACCTCACATTCGCCTCGATAAACACTACCCCTTGTTGGGTCTTCACCAATTCATCAGATTTTATTCACAATCTGAATTTTCCTGTAGTATAGTTAATAAGGTATGCGATATCATTCGCGATCCTCGATGGCAACAAAGTCCTGAACTTAAGAGTCTGATCCCAGCAGTAACTCCTAATCATGTAACAAAGATTTTAGAAACCCAGATAGATTCTAAATCGGCTTTACAGTTCTTTTACTTGATCTCTCAGAGACATTTTTACAAACATAACGTGCACACTTTTGTTGTCTTGTTAAATAAACTCATTATGGATCGGATTTTAGGGCCTGCGGAGCGTGTGAGGATTCTAATGATTAAGGCGTGTAGGAATGAGGAGGAGATGCTGAGGGTTATTGATTTTTTGAACAAGATCAGTGTAAAGGGTTTTGGGTTTAGTTTGTATTGCTATAATACGCTTTTGATTCAATTGGGTAAGCTTGAGATGGCCGAGTTCATGCTAAATGTCTATAAAGAGATGTTGGGTAGCGGCATGGAACCTAGTTTATTGACATTCAATACTGTGATCAATGTACTGTGCAAGAAGGGTAACATTAAAGATGCCAAGCTGATCTTTAGTCGAATTTTCCAATACAATTTGAATCCGGATGCCTTCACGTACACATCTTTGATACTGGGTTACTGTAGGAATCATGATTTGAAATCAGCGTTTGAAGTTTTTGATCGGATGGTTAGGAAGGGTTGTGATCCGAACTCTGTGACATATACTACTCTGATCAATGGTCTATCCAATGAGGGGAGGCTGGACGAGGCACTGGAATTGCTTAAAGAAATGGTGGAGAAGGGAATTGATCCCACAGTGTACACTTACACTGTTCCGGTTACTTCTCTTTGTGGTTGTGGCCGAGTGAAGGAGGCATGCGATTTGGTAGCCGATATGAGAAAGAGGGGTTGCCACCCAAATGTACAGACTTACACGGCATTGATCAGCGGATTGTCAAGATCGGGTAAACCCGAATTGGCGATTGGATTGTTTCACAAGATGTTGCGAGATGGGTTGGTACCGAATACAATAACTTACAATGCATTGATGAACGGGTTGTGCATCCAAGGAAAAATCAAGTCTGCTTTCAAGATTTTTTATGGCATTGAGAGACGGGGTTGTGTGCCCAATACTCAAACTTACAATGAAATGATAAAGGGGTTTTGCCTAGTGGGTAAGATTGAAAAGGCAATGGTACTTTTCAATAAAATGCTAAAATTAGGTCCGTGCCCGACACATATAACTTACAACACACTCATTAACGGATACTGTAAACATGGTAATCTGAATAATGCTAGGAGACTAGTTGATTTGATGAAAGGACATGGATTGGAGCCAGATGAATGGACATATACGGAGCTCATTTGTGGATTTTCCAAAGGCGGTGAGCTAGATTCAGCTTCTAAAGTGTTTAGTGAAATGGTAGAATGTGGTTTAAGTCCAAACCAGGTCACATATACAGCATTAATTGACGGACACTGTAAGGATGGAAAGGTAGATCTTGGTTTGTCCTTATTGGAAAAGATGGAGGAAAATGGTTGTGATCCAAATGTTCAGACATACAATGCCGTCATCAATGGACTTTCCAAGGAAAATAGATTGTCTGAAGCGGAGAAGCTGTGTCATAAAATTGTAGAGCAAGGGTTGGTACCTAGCGTTGTTACATATACGACCTTGATTGATGGGTTGTGTAGGAACGGGGCTACTTGTCTTGCATTCAAAGTCGTTGGTCAAATGGTCAAGAGGGATTGTCCGCCGGGCCTCCATACTTACAGCACATTGATTTACGGGTTATGCCAAGAAGGCAAGGCTGAGGATGCTGAGATGTTGATTTTAGAAATGGTAGAGAAAGGATTGGTACCTGATCATGTAACATATACATCAATCATTGATGGTTATGTTATGCTAAATAGGTTAGATCACGCCTTCTCGCTATTAAAGCAGATGGTCAGTGTGGGTTGCCAACCTAACTACAGAACATATGGCGTTTTGGTGAAAGGGCTGCAAAAAGAACACCAACTTCTTGAAGAAAAGCGTGCAGGTTCAGATAAAAAGGATGTTGAATTTGACATGATCTCCACTCTCTTAGCCAGATTGATAGAGAATGGAGTGGCACCTACCGTTGACACGTATGGTATCCTAGTGATTGGTTTGTGTCGAGAAGGAAGGGCAGATGAGGCACACCGATTAGTGTTGGATATGAGGAACAAAGGGTTGTATCCTACTGCAGAAATATATAATAATTTGGTAGTTGCATTCTGTAAGAATTTGAGAGTTGACTCAGCCGTAGAGATCTTTAATACAATCGTTGTTAGAGGATTTGAACCTCCTTTAGTTGTATTTAAAGCATTACTAAGTGCTCTCTGCAAAGCAAGAAGGATAGAAGAAGCCCATGCATTGTTTGAGCACATGCTTCAACAGCATTTTAACCCTGATGAGATTGTATGGACAGTGCTCATTGATGGGTTACTAAAGGAAGGAGAATTGGATTTATGTATGAAGTTTCTTCATATCATGGAAGCTAAAGATTTTGCTCCCAACTTTCAGACTTATGTAATTTTGGCGAGAGAACTGCCTAAGGAAGTTAAATCTATTGAAATAGATAGTGTCACCTTGCCGGTTAGTTATAAATCTGAGGGACATCACACTGGTTGAGATTCCTTTGCTTTAACGTGGAGTTGGAAATGGGGGTGGTATCTCTAGAAAAAGATGGCCGCCCATGTATGAGTCCTATACATCCTCCGAAGTGGGCTGCATCCTTCCGGAAGGGGATGCAAAATTAATTTTCACCTGTACCCAGCATGTGGTTTGATTATTTAATAAAATGGTAAGCAGGGAATGCATACACCCTCAATTATTTGTATATTATTACCTTTTTTCATTTTCACAATTCTTAATTTTAATGTTCTACTTAATTTGGGAGTTATTGAAAACCTTTTTGAAGAGATAGAATTGATAACTCAAATTTCTTCTGTTATTCTTTGTCATTATTTCAGCTTATGAGGCATACTGAACTTTTATGATCTCACTTCGCTGGAATGGTTGTACAAGTGCAAACGGGTTCGGGCTTTCTGGCATATTAACTGAAAATTAGGGAGCGTTGTCAGGTAGCATTTAAATGCTTACAATTTGTAAAATCATTGCTAAATGTGATCAAGCTGTGAATTTGCGATTCATACTAATATTAAATGTTCATGTGAGCAGAATTGTCTTTCCTCTTTTTTGATCCTTGCGTTTCCATTTTCTAAAATTTATGTCACTAAATATGGTTGAAAATGGGCCTCTAGGAGATCATCAATTGTAATATCGTTTATGATGCCAATTGAGATTTTGGTGTAGCCGATCACAATTTATTACTGTTTTGTAGTTGCTAATAAGAGTTGAGGGCTAGGCTTTTGAGAGAACCCATTCTTACTGAGGTGTAAAGCACATTGTCAAAACAGGGTTGTGGATGAAATGAGTAGAAGGGCAACACTACTTAGAACATTGTATGGGGAGGTTTTGGGGTTCGAGACTGTCAAAGAACTCAACCGTAAAACTGGGTTGTGGATGCATTGAAGAGAAGGACAACATTACTTAGCACATTGTCTGGGGAGGTTTTCGGGTTCGAGGCCATCAAAGAATTCTACAAGAATAACGCATATTTTAGCAAAGTGCTAGAGTGATGCCAACGGGGGAGATACTACATACAAATTTATCTTGAATGACAACTTCCTTAAAGAGTTACATTGTGTACAGACGAGAGCTCCCTAAGGGAGAAGATTATTACCAGGCTTTGTAGTAGGAGATTTAGAGGACATTTTGGGTCAAACAAAGCTTTTATCTTTGGTGGAGAAAAAATTACTTTTAGCCTACGAATAGGCATGATGTGATCTGATACGTAAGTGTTGTTGGCTTGTCACACATTTCACTTACCAAAGGGGCATGCTCAAAGTACCAGCCTCTATGCTTCATTTCTTGTGCCTATTACACTAAGGATTAATAGTAGTAAAAACTTTATTTGGAACTTCTAAGGACCCAAATAGTTATGAATTTTATTTTTGTTGTTGTAGTTTCTAAAAAATGGCTCATTTTATCTGATGTAGGAAGATATTAGATGCTTCCCATATTATCAATCTATTTGTTGAGGAGATTGTTCTCCTATTTGGAGTTTCTAAGACAATTATGTCAGGCTGGAATGTTAAATTTATAAGCCACTTTTGTATGGGAACAATATGGTTCGTCTCCCTTCCCGTATGAAATCATATGGTTGGATCGAAAGATTGTAGTGATACATTGGATGAGTAGTGGTCTTAGGATGTTTAGTATGGAGTTTTCTCTTGATCATTGAATTTAGAAATTGAAGGAGGAAATTAAGTGGTGGAATAAGGAGGTGGTTGGTGTAACAATGAAAAAGAAAGAACTATGACAAAGAATTCAAGATATTGATCTTAAACCTAGGGGAAGGCGAGAAAGAGCAATATTTGCTAAAAGAATCCCTTAGTAAAAAAATTCAGGAAGAAATCACTTGGAGGTAAAAGTCACAGGTCCATTGGCTGAAGGATGGGGGGATAAAAACATGAGTTTTCCGTTGTATGCCTAAATGCCTAAATAAGTTGGCAGGGTCTATGGTGCAGGAGCACACTCTAAAATACTACCATGCAATTTTGTTGAAATTAATTGATAAACTAAAAGATCAATGAATAATAAAATTTGAATTTGATTCACCCAAAATTATCGCAGAACTCAAAATAAGAGAATTATGAAAGTTCAAATCAAGTGTTACGTCTGGCACGATATGGCACGATAGTCCCTACATAATTCGATTGTGGTGCAGGACCACACTCTAAAATCCTACTATGCAATTTTGTTGAAATTAATTGATAAACTAAAAGATCAATGAATAATAAAATTTGAATTTGATTCACCCAAAATTATCGCAGAACTCAAAATAAGAGAATTATGAAAGTTCAAATCAAGTGTTACGTCTGGCACGATAGTCCCTACATAATTCGATCGTGGGTTCTCAAAATAGAATTAGACTTCCCTCTAGCCTAGGGCATCAAACGACTAACCATTCTAACATCTTTTGATTTCATTCTAGGATTTCAAAGAAATAAAGGGCATAGGAATAACGTTTAAGATCAAATAGGTTTTTTTTTTTTTAACGTTTTAGAAATCTCCAACAACCATGAAACAAATAGTAATTCAAAAAAAAAAAAAACTAATTACGTTGCACCAAAGAGTTAAGAAGATTGAAGATAACAAATTGGAAAATCACTGAAATAACAAATTGGAAAATCACTGAAATTTCGCTAGCGAAAATATTGGCCTTGCACCAAACCGTAAACTTGGGGAAGAAGAAAACTCTCAACAAGTTCTCTAAGATTGCACAAAGCATTCAATTTCATTAATAATCAAGCAAGTAAACTTGTCTTACAATGCCTTTATATATGCTAAAACTCTAACTAAGACTAAACAACTGAAATAGAAACTCCTAGTTAAACTAAAGCACTGAAAAGGGAAATTTTTGCTCCAAAATCTGATGACCACTAAAGAATCGACTTGATCTAGCGCATGAACACCAGACTCGCCCGCTCGAGTATGGAGATCTCTTGTCCTCGAGTGTGTTTTGTGGGCGCGATTCTACGCTGTCAAAACTCTGTCACTTTGGTTGAACTCGCGTGCACGACTCTGTTGCGTCGTAACTTCTGAATCTGTTTGGTTTCGCTTGCACGTGCGAATCTGGACATAAACTTCTCATGTGTCTCTCTCTTCTTGTTTTCTTGACGCAGGACAAAAACTCTAAACTACGTGAATGCGATGAATTAATTACTTGCCAAAATTAATTTAAATTAACTTGAACAATAAACCTAAAAATAATGCGGTTACCTTAGGGCTTCATCGTTTTCCATACGAAAGATCACGTCCGGGTTCAGGAAATGGTCCAGTCTTTGCGCTAGATCCGTTAGAGTTGCGGTGCAGATCGGTCCTAGAGGTAGAACTCTAGGTTTTCCCGATTAGGGTGTTTGGAGATTTGTGAGTTGGGTAGAACTCGTGGTTCAATGGTGGGGTCTCAAGTTCTTCTATGGTTTATGGGATTGGGTGTTTGGAGATTTAATGGTTGAAATAGGGATTTGTGAGATGGGTTCGAATCAATGGTTTCGATGGGTGTTAGGATTTATGATTTTGGGGATTTGGAAAAGGTGATGGTTGGATTTAAGGTTTATGGGATCACACAAAGTAGAGAAAGAAAATAAAATAAAGAGGTAAATAGATGATAGATTTTGGGCTTCACACCCTTGGCTTCACACCAAACCCTTCTCGGGAAACGAAGATTCACTCTCCGAAGATGCTCATCTTAAGCAAGGAAGCAAAAGGCTCTTTTCATTAATAAAAAACTAACTAAAAGTTTTTACAAGCCTCTATATATAGGCCACCAATAATTAATTCGAAATAAAGAGTTCTAATAATAATAAAAGACTGAAAAAGACAATTTTCGCAGAAAATAACACAATCCCGTTGTTGGCGGCACGACGTCCACGGACGTCCGTGGGGCACTACGGACGTCCATCCAAAAAAAAAAATAGTGAAGGCTCCAAATCATGGACGTCCGTGACACTCTTCATAGCACTGTTCACTTTTTTTTTCCTCCTTTACTCCTGGTTCTGATTTCTGTTCCGCTTTTTCTGACGTCGGTACACGCAAAACGGTCCGTATCCGATGTCTACAATGTTGGCGTCCCTGTCAATTCTCCAGGGCCGAAAAGGCTTCATCATCGATGAAGCGGCGTCATGATAGCGATCGAGCATGTCGAGGTCCAGGCGTCACACCTCATCTTCAGTTAACCATGTGTTCTCGGAGTCCAGCTTTCCCAACCACCAAATATTTTTGAAATCCTCCACCATGGGTGGATACCGCAAAATCATCAAGTATCTCTTCGATCTCATCTCTCCTCTGCTTGCGTGGGGAAGGAAAGGGTAAGGGTTGCAGGGTGGGGCTGGAATTTGGGCTCAGGGCTGCGTGGAAGGGGTTGGTGGGGGGTGGGGTTGAGGCCGAAGAAGGAACTAAGTCCTCCACATTGAACGTAGAGTTGATCCCGATATCCGGTGGAAGTTCGAGGACATACGCATTAGGCCCGCTCCTTGTCATAACTTTAAAAGGCCCAGCGCCGCGGGCTTGGAGCTTCTTTGCAACTCCCGATGAGAATCGTTCAGGCCTAACCCGAACCATCACATAATCCCCCACTTGGAATTCTTTGAAGCCCCTATGCGCATCCGCAGTTATTTTGTAATGTTCATTGCTCAAATTAATTTTTTTTCTAATTTCGGCATGCAATTAATGGATGTGCTATGTGAATGCATCGGCTGACTCTGAAACTCGATGGGATGCAGACATGGGGATTAAATTGATGGGTGTTCTAGGCCTATGACCAAGTGCAACCTCAAAAGGACTCATGCCTAGGGACCTATTGACTGAATTGTTGTATGCAAACTAGGCTATAGGCAATGTAGGATCCCAAGTCCTAGGATGATCACCAACAAGACAACGGTGAAGATTACCTAAGCTCCTGCTGGTGGATTCCGTTTGGTCATCAGTTTGAGGATGATAGGCCGAAAAAAATTGGAGCATGGTACTCATCATGTGCCGTAAAGTTTTCTAGAAGTAACTGGTGAACTTCACGTCCCGATTCGACACAATAGTTTTGGGTAACCAATGGAGACGCACGACCTCACCAAAAAATAATTTGGTTATGTGAGCTGCATTGGAGGTTTTAGAGTAAGGTAAGAAGTGGGCCATCTTGGAAAAGCGGTCCACTACCGTAAAAATAGAATCGTGCTTTCGTTGAATCTTGGGAAGTCGAAGTACGAAATCTATGGAGATGTCTTGCCATGGGGTGTGTGGCATGAGTAACAGGGTGTATAAGCCGGTATTCTGCTTAATCTGCTTCGCCATGTGACATGTACGACATTATTTCACAACCCTAGAGACATCTCTCATAAGGCTAGGCCAATAAAACCTATCCTCAATGAGTGCACTGGTCTTATCGCGCCCGAAATATCCGGCAATCCCTCCGGCATGTAACTCCCAGATGAGGAAGTCACGCAATGAAGTACGAAGGATACACAAATGATTTCCTTTAAACAGATACCCATCCAGTAGGGTATACTCGGTGTTAATGTTGTTCGGATTTTCAAGGTTAGTAATGTATTCCGTCTCGAAATCTGGGCACTCAGGATAATTTTGTTTTAACTGCTCAAATCCAATGACCTCAGTACTCATAGACTGTAAAGTCGCCACTCGACGACTAAGCGCATCAGCTGCCTTGTTCTCGGCACCGGCCTTATGCTTCAACACAAATGTGAACCCTTGAAGGTACTCGACCCACTTCGCGTGCCTCGGGTTCACTTTTTCTGGGAAGCAAGGAAGCTTAAGGTTTTGTGGTCAGAAAACAACATAAATTTCTGTGGTCTCAGGTAATGTTTTCAATACTAAAGAGGTCGAACGACTGCATAAAATTCCTTGTCATAGGTGGAGTATTTCTGCTTTGTCTCATTAAGTTTCTCACTAAAATAGGCCACAGGGTGGCCCTCTTGGCTCAATACTCCGCCTATGCTTATATCCGACGCGTTACATGCTACTTCAAAGACTTTAGAAAAGTCTGGTAGGCGCATGACGGGTGTAGTAACTATTTTCTCTTTTATCTCGGTAAAGGCCCTCGTCGCGGCTTTGCTCCACAGGAACTCTCTTTTTTCATGCAATCGGTAATGAGAGTCATGATGATGCTAAAGTTTCGGATGAAACGACGATAACATGTGGCCAAGCCATGGAAGCTACGAACTTCATGAATATTCTGAGGTTTGGGCCACTCCACAATGGCCTTAACCTTTGTAGGGTTCGCAACCATCCCGTCTACCGAGACAATGAATCCCAAGAATACAACGGATTGCTGCATGAAGGTGCACTTCTTGAGATTCGCGTATAACCTTTCTCCCCTCAAGGTTTCGCAAACCAACCTTAGGTGGATGATGTGTTGTTCCTTGTCCGGGCTGCAAATTAAGATGCCATCAAAATGTACGACAAGGAATTTGCCAAGAAATGGCCTCAACACTTGGGTCATGAGCCTCATGAATGTGCTCGGGGCATTGGATAGCCCAAAAGGCACGACCATCCACTCATAAAGACCATCTTTAGTCTTGAAGGCGGTTTTCCATTCATTGCCAGGGCGAATACGAATCTGATGGTAGCCACTTTTAAGGTCTATCTTGGAAAAGATAGTGGTGCCAACCATCATATCAAGCATGTCATCGAGCCTCGGTATGGGAAACCGATATTTAATCATAATCTTGATTATTGCACGGCTATCCACACACATGTGCCATGTGCCATGTACTATCTTTCTTAGGAGTGAGTAATGCCGGTACTGCACACGGGCTCAGACTCTCTTGGATGAACCCCTTCTGAAGGAGCTCATTGACTTGCCGAGTTAACTCAATGTGCTCAATTGGATTTAACTTGTAGTGGAGCAGGTTCGGTAATGTAGATTTGGGAACCAAGTCGATTGCGTGTTGAATGTCACGTATGGGAGGGAGCTCATTAGGTAAGTCTTCGGGGAAGACATCCGCAAATTCATTCATGATTGGCTCGACCTCCGTGGGGTACTCACGTGCTGACTCAGGACTACTTTCAACGGTGACGACGACATACACTACGCTCTCATCTAACGATGCCCTCTCGAACTCTGAAGGGCTCACAGTGTTGATGGCCTTAGATTGGCCTCCCTTCTTTTCAACTTTGTTGACTGATGGTGCTTTGGGAGCCAAAGGGTTAAGTGATTTTCTTGCCTTTATAATTGAACATGCAAATATTAGATTGACCAAAAATGCTCACGTTCAAATTATAAAGCCATGGCCTCCCTAAGATGATGTGGTCCACATCCATTGGCACCACATTGCATATCAAGGTGCCCGAGTATGAACCCAATTGTATGGGTACACGACACCTTTGTGACATGGGAATGGATGAGGAGTCAACCTATGCGACTTTGTAAGGTCTTGGGTGTAAGCCCTAAGCCGGTGATGGTATGTTCTGACGCCACATTGATGCAGCTTTTGCTATCCACGATAATCCTACAACTCTTTGTCCCACATGTGGAAAATGTGTGGAAGATGTTCTCCCTCCGCCAATCCTCATTTTCATCCCGTTGAGGTTGTGCAAAGGCACACCTCACAATTAGAGCACGACCCATGTCATCACCTTCCTTGTCATTAGGTGTGACATTCGGTTCAAAGACCTTTTCTTCATAAACTCCCTCACTCTCTTCTCCCTCTTCTTCGATGAAGAGATTCCTTTTTGGGTCTCTCGTGGGGCATTCGGCGACAAAGTGTCCCAAACCTTGACATTTATAACACTTGACATGCGAGGACTCTCCTACTACACCCTTGCCTTTGTCAAACCGCACATTGGTAGATGTGGATTGTGTGGGTTTGGGAGGCGGGTTTCCAACACTAAGTCTCGCGTTACCGGTACGAGGTTGACCGGTGTGAAAATTAGATCGCCTAACTACCGTCATTTTCAAATATCGTTCAAGGTCCTGAACGACGGTGTAGCATTCAGCGAGAGTCTCAACAGGGTGAGAGATTAACTCTTTTTGTAAGTCAAGTCTCAATTCGGTGTGAAATCTGGATAAAGTGACTTGCGGGTTTTCGGATATTTTGGCTCTCATCATGAATTCTTCAAATTTGCCAATGTAATCCGCTACGGGCATACTACCTTGGCGTAGATTTTGTCATTGATCGAGGAGACGATGGTAGTATGAGGAAGGAACGTACTTCTCTATAAATCGCTCCTTCATGTCCTCCCAACGGGTAATGGGAGTACAACCTGCATTTGTTCTGATGTGCTCAACGTTGACCCAAAAGAGTCGGGCTTGGCCAATGAGCTTCATTTTGGCAAGTCTAACATCTTTCATCGCTCATGCCAAACCACTCAAAGTGCTGGTCTATATCAGATAACCAATCGAGGAAGACTTGAGGGTTCAATCTTTCATCGAAAGTTGGGACACCAACTCGAACATTTTAAAGGAGTTTCCCTTCCGGGTTGTAGTCATCTCAATGATGATCCATCCTATGATTCCGGTTTCGATTATGTTGGTAGCAATTTCGTTCGAAACATGGACCATTACGCTCACGGTGTGGTTCGAGGTACTCATCACCCTCGTCTAACTGATTGACTCGGTCTAACAACCTCTCATTAGATGTTTCAAGGTTCCTTTGGGTTGTCTCCATGACAGCCATTCGATCATTGATCGATTTTAATTCAGCCCTCATACCGTTAAGAGCCTCGACAATCTCATTCATGTCCATGGTGATGCAGTTCACTAATGACGGGTTCTAGAATGACATGCAAATATGAACTAACAATGAATGAACTTTTGACATATACGGGGTGTACACATGTTGACCAAAACAGAATTAAGATGCAATGAAAATTAAAATGCAATGGATTAAATGTCGTACAAATATGCTCTAACCTAGAACTTTGGCTTTGATACCAAAACTGACGCAGGACAAAAACCCTAAACTACGTGAATGCGATGAATTAATTACTTGCCGAAATTAATTTAAATTAACTGAACAATAAACCTGAAAATAATGCGGTTACCTTAGGGCTCCATCGTTTTCTATACGAAAAATCACGTCCGGATTCAGGAAAGGGTCCAGTCTTTGCACTAGATCCGTTAGAGTTGCGGTGCAGATCGGTCCTAGAGGTAGAACTCTAGGTTTTCCATATTAGGGGGCTTACTCATGGTTCAATGGTGGGACCTCAAGTTCTTCTATGGTTTATGGGATCGGGTGTTTGGAGATTTAATGGTTGAAATAGGGATTTGTGAGATGGGTTCGAATCAATGGTTCCGATGGGTGTTAGGATTTATGGTTTTAGGGATTTGGAAAAGGTGACGGCTGGATTTAAGGTTTATGGGATCACACAAAGTAGAGAAAGAAAATAAAATAAAGAGATAGATAGAGGATAGATTTTAGGCTTCACACCCTTGGCTTCACACCCTTGGCTTCACACCAAACCCTTCTCGGAAAACAAAGATTCACTCTCCGAAGATGCTCATCTAAAGCAAGGAAGCAAAAGGCTCTTTTCATTAATAAAAACTAACTAAAAGTTTTTACAAGCTTCTATATATAGGCCACTAATAATTAATTCAAAATAAAGAGTCCTAATAATAATAAAAGACTGAAAAAGGTAATTTTCGCAGAAAATAACCAAATCCCGTCGCTGGCGGCACAACGTCCACGGACGTCCGTGGGGCACTACAGACGTCCGTCCCAAAAAAAACAGTGAAGGCTCCAAATCACGGACGTCCGTCACTTTTCACGGACACCCGTCACTATTTATCACGGATGTCCGTGACACAGTTTATAGCACTGTTCACTTTTTTTTTTCCCTCCTTTACGCCTAGTTTTAATTTCCATCCCTCTTCTTCCGACGTCGGTACACGCGAAACGGTCCGTATCCGATGTCTACAATGCCGGCGTCCCTGTCATTTCTTCTTTCCATTTCTCCCTATGTGCGCGTCTCCCAAGTATTGGGTCTTCATATGCGCGCTCAAGTGCACATAGGTCTTCAACCGTCTATCCACAAAGATTGAGGTGCTTTCAATTGCTTCTTATGCCCCTATATACTTTGTGTAATCGTGTGGATGTGATGTCCCCATCAGCTTGATTTGTAGATAGAAATGAGATCAAAGAAAATAAATGAGATCAAAGAAACGGAAGCTAAGTTGTACAAAAACCATTACATGGATAAGTGGTGCGCTAGGCATTTTCTTGATGGGTTAAACTTTGCATATGGTCTAATGATAGGGATGGGCTTGAAAGAAACTATGGAAAAAGTAACGAAATTGTATGGCTTCGTTTTGGATTTCTATGTACATTTTGGGGGTTGCTTAAAGAGGATGCAATGAAGGTTTTCATGAAGTTCTATGTGAAATTTTTCGTTTACTCTCCTTTTACCTCTCTAATCCCAGAGCATCTGAGTTCCTTGGCATTGGGTGACCTTAGGCTTATTAGTTTACTTGGAAGTATGTACAAGATTATGGAAAATGTTTTCCCTAATTGTCTCGTCTCAGGCCACTAATGGGCAAAATCATGTCCTCAAATCAAGGAGTGTTCATTCATGGCTATCAAATTTTGGATGTGATGGTAGTTGCTTATGAATGTGTGAATTTGGGCTATAAAATGAGGGGTCCCAGTACCATTTTCAAGGTGTATATGGAAAACTCTTATGATAGGATTGATTCCCCCTTTCAAGATTATATGTCGGATTGGATGGGTTTGGTACGAAATGGACGAAATGGAGGTTGTGGGTGATAGCTTGTTACTCGTGGGCTTAGTTTTGGCTTTGATGAATAGGGTAGTTATGGGAAATTTAAAGATCTGAGGCTTAATTAAAGAAAGGTTTATCTCCTCTCTTTGATTTGGAGGCCAAAGAACTTTGTAGGATAATGGATCAAGCTAAAGAGTATATTTTGAATGAGGGTTTCAAATTTTTTTAAATGGGTTGTTCGTTTTGCTCTTGTATATGCCAACAATAGTATGGTGTTTTGTGGGGCTACGATGGTTGATTTGGTGGATCTTAATATGGTCCTTTGATGTTGTAAAGCTTCTTCTAGGTAAAAAATTAACATTGGCGAAAGTATGGTACCCAGACTAAGGGTCAATGAGGATATTTTCAACTTGCTGTGAAGGTTTTTGCATGTAATGGGAGCGTTTACCTTCTTCTAACCTTGGCCTTCCTTTATGCTTGGTAATCATTGCAAAGGCTTGTGGGATCCTAATGTGAAGAGATTCAAACAAAAGCTTGTCACATGTAAGAGTGATCTTTTACTGATTGGAGGCACTCATGAGTCCCACTTTAGAATATCTACCAGTCCACTTTATGTTAACCAATCCCCATTGGGTGATTGAGAAGCTGGAAAAACTTGAGAGACAATCGTTATGGAGCTGTAGTGGTTTGGGTGGTAATATCATTTGTTAAATTGAGAAAGGAACTTCTCGAAAAGATGAATTTGAGAATTCAACAAGTAAAGGAGATGAACACGATATTACTGGGGAAATGGTTGTGGTGGAAGGGTGGGGAAGGTGAGGATCTGAGTAAAGAATTTTGTGGTGTAAACATGAGTTTAGGGAGGTAAATGGGAGGTTAGGTTTTGTAATAGGGCAAAGGGGTTGTGTTTGTGAAGGTGGTGTATAAGATCAATGGAGTGTTTGGGATATCTGTTATATACAAGTTGGGGATGAGAGTCGGGTTAAATATTGGGTGGGCCAGGGCCTTCTCATGTGGAGTTTCAGTTGTCGTATGAGCTACTGGTGACAAAGGGGGTGTTGGTTAGGGCGGTATTATTATACAGATAAAGAGGTAATGGAGTGTGGAAACATTTGCTTCCGTCACAATTTGAGGGATGAGTACAGTTCCTCGTTGGCTGTGTTATCTAGTAGGTTAGGAGTTGTGTGTGTCCAGTTGTCCAAACTGGATAAATGAGTATGGATGGGAGAGTTTTTTTAAAGTTTCTACTTAGATCCTTCTATTCTTATTAACATTCAAAGATTAAACATTATTGGTAGGGTATTTGAAGGACCCGAGCTCCTCCTAGTGCGCTTATTTTTTTGGTCAATTGTGGCTTAGTATAAGATTCTCATGGTGAATCACCTTGAATCTAGGGGTTTTTACTTTATCTAATCGATGCATCATATGTTGGGAAAAAGAGGGATATGATGAGCATTTTATGATCATTTTTTTAATCAATAACATTTTATGATCAGTTATAAGGTGGATAATGGTATATGGCACTTCTTTTCATATCATTTTGGTTAGATTGGTGGTTCCCTTCCTCTTGTGCTGATCTTCTTGCAGGTTTGAGGCTAGGAGCTACACGTGTAGGGGGCAAATGCTTTTTAGGCTTCCACCAATTGTGGTACTTTGGAGCTTATAGACCAAGAATAGTAAGTGAATTTGACAAGTAAAAATCCGATTGACTAAATATTTGACAACGATGATGAAAGAGCGGATCATCTGATGGGGTTGGCTACTAATATTTTTTGGACTATAAGAGGAGATGACCTTAAAGAAATTGGAGTGTTGTCATTGCTAGTGTGGGAAACAGAAAAATATGGCCGAGGTTTTGTTGTCCCCTCCTATGAGGGTTTAAAAACTTAATTTTTTGTTGGTTGGTCGATTGGGAACTTGGGTCCAAGTGGATAGGGCAGTGAA
This sequence comes from Chloranthus sessilifolius, assembly GCA_021018995.1. Taxonomy (NCBI): domain Eukaryota; kingdom Viridiplantae; phylum Streptophyta; class Magnoliopsida; order Chloranthales; family Chloranthaceae; genus Chloranthus; species Chloranthus sessilifolius. The sequence goes on along the minus strand of JAJIZI010000016.1, from coordinate 2,262,656 downwards.
TTAGGGGATTCAATGAGTCTACTATCAGAATGTTTTTGTGGGCCGATTGAATCGGAGTAATACAACGGTTGCTAAATCCACGATTTATTTGAGGACCTCCACTTGTACACTCCCTTTGTGATGAACTATAGATGGGAATTTTATAATATGTTACGTGTTGGGATTCAAACGGCTTCCCGTGCCCATGGAGGCTTGATAATACTGATGTGATTTGGGAATTTTGCTCATCTATGGAGGTTCTTTGGAGGCATGTTCATAGGGAGATCAATGGGATCACAGACTTTTGTCAAGATGGTCCTCTGCTTCTGCCTTCTCTCATCTCATCTCTCTCTCTCTCTCTCTCTCTCTCTCTCTCTCTCTCTCTCACACACACACACACACACACACACACACACACCCCTTCTATTTGCAAGGATCTCATTGCTTCTACCGGTCTTTTTATGCCACTTGTATGATTCTTTTTCATAGTTTTCCTATTGTTTTTCCCTTATAGGTCATAAGTCTCTTGCTTGTGACACTACCCTTTTACTTTTACCATACATTCTTTTGATTACTAACAAAAAAGAATATGATTTTTGTATTTTCAATGCTCAAGGCTCACCCCTTCATGATTTGGTCTATTTGATCGGAGCCAAATCTTGAATGGGGTAGTGAGTCACTTCAGTGGCAACCCAGGAAGCAATTAATACTACTGTCTTTGCAGGCATCTAGGGCATTGCTCGAGAGTTGGATCTTGCACAATAGAAAGATGAGTGCTTTTGTATATGGATTCTAGTGAGTAGGATTTGGCAAGAATTAATCAAGGTAGATTCATTGTTTCATTTCTGCTGTTAATCATTGATGATTTTAAATGTCTTTCTGATGATGTACTCTCTTATCAACTATGTAACTTTGACACTGCAAAATGTCACTCACTAACATGTTCATTTTGTTATATGGTAATGTTGGTATTCACACTTGCAAGTTTTCCACACGCACGAGTTTTCGTTCATATATTATGAGAGACATAAAATAATACAAGAAACAAAAGAAAGAGGTTAAGGTTTTGTCCTAATATATGTGTCAAGTGTGAGACTGCTATTTTCAGAAAGATACTATTAGGCACCAGAGTAGCTGTTAACCTAACATTTATAATTTGATTCATTGCTCGTGTTGAAGGCCCTTCAGTCTCTTATTTTCAGTATGTGAAAGTGACTAATTCTGGAAGCTTTAACTGCCAAAGCTTATCGCTTCAGGTGTTTGTCCTGCTTGAAGGAGTTACATGTTAAAGGATTTATCTACATGAAAGCTACATTTGTACTACCAATGTTGCTGGAGTATCCAACGCAAAGTAGCAGTTTTACCACTTCACTGTTTAGACATGCATCTTGTTAAAAGTTTAATTCCGATCCTTAGTTATTTTATGAATAAATTCTAGTACTTTTTAGGCACACATCTATGCTATTTAGAACAACTTTCACCGCTATATTGGGGTGATGATGTCTTCAGACACCGATCACCATTTCAAACAATCTAACAAATTGCAATGATCTTCTTTGGATATGATAGAGAACGGCATTAAAAAAGTCATTACCAGTGGTTTTTTATATCGATTTTTGGGAATGTATATAAAATTTGAAAAGGAGATTGTACAGTTTAATTGGCTAACTTTTAATTCAGCTTACTTTGGCAGGTTGGTGGTGGTAAAACTTTGGACAGTCTGGAAGGGTGAGCAGATGCATCTATGCATCCCATCTCCTAGGCAAAGCATGATGCATTATAATATTGTAGATTATGATATGATTGCATATATTAAACAGGATAGTTTTTGGCTAAATTTACATAAAAAAGTTAACATATTCCACTATTTGCTACTTCCACCTATTAAAGACACAAAATGCAGTTGGGCTTGTTCTTTGGTTCCTCTGTACTATATTATATGAAATGTGGAGTTGCTCGTGTATGATCTATATCTCTATAATTTGATATAACGCCTCTTACTTGTTGGCCTTGCAGGACTATATTTCTTGTATCAAAGAAGCATCAGCTCTTCTTGTTCACCTTAAAGCTCTCAAGGTACATCTAATACCATTTGAAGGTTTTTGCTAATATGTATGTTGGGATTTTTTGAAAGTGTAATGATATTTTAAAAACTTCCTTATCAACTTCTATATCATATCATGATTGTAACGATCTGCTTTCTTCGTGGTTGACTGTAAATTCTGAAGATGAAGACAATCGATCTCGAACTGGTCAAATTGATCGCTTGGATTATAGAAAATTTTCACCCTGCATATTGCAAGCCTTTGATGGAAAGCTAGAGTGTTTCTTCATTTTTTTCTCTATCTGTATCATATCATGATTGTAACGATCTGCTTTCGTCGTTGGTTGACTGTAAATTCTGAAGATGAAGAGAATCGATCTCGAAGTGGTCAAATTGATCGCTTGGATTATAGAAAATTTTCACCCTGCATATCGCAAGCCTTTGATGGAAAGCTAGAGCGTTTCTTCATTTTTTTCTCTAATATCCGTAAGAAATAACTTGGTTTGTACACCTGGACCTCTCTCTTCTTGGAAAAAGAGATTATTTTTTTATTCTAAACCTGTGTTTGTAATTCTTCCCTCATTTGTAAAATAAGGGAGGTTTTTCTACTTGAATATAAAGTCCATTAAGAAGAAAAATTTCTCGTTACTCACATCTTTAACTTCCAATAAAGCTCATATATCTGTAGTGACTGTTGAGAATTTTCTTACCAACACATAAAGCTACACTGACATAGTGCAAGCAACTATCCTCAAATGTATTGCTTCCAGTTGGTTGTTATATATATATATATATATATATATATATATATATATATATATATATATATATAATGGTTAAGAGGTCCTTGCACTAGAGTTGTAGAGTTCAACTCTACACTATGAGTGTAGATCGTGGCATGTGATCTCTAGTTGCACCACTTCCTCTAAGGGCCATCAATCCCCTTAAGTTTTTTTAAAAAAAAAAAAAAAAGACTTTTTGCCCTTCATTTCACAGCTCAAAGATATAAGTTTTTCACCCAATTTTTTTTGCAAATTTTCAAGCTCTGACCACAAAATTAACAATGTAAAATCAGTTTTTATAGCAGTGGTCGTTGATTGACGTTGTATATATGCATGTGGCTTCTGTTCCTTGAATTGGTGCCACGTGGCACTCAAATGACTGAGTATAAACTTCAGCTCTACAGCTCAAGTAAAGGCTGCTGCTTAATGCGATTGTTGATTGATCAAAAAAGAGTAAAGGCTGCTGCTTAATGGGATTGCATTTTCTTAATGACGATTTATATCATTTGGTGTAATTAAGTTGGAAAATACTTTAGGATGATTTATTTCAAGTAGATTATTCCAACTTACAACGATGGGGTTGCTTGTTCTAGAGAGCAACTTATTTATGTTCAAAAGATTTGACTCCAAAGCTTCAAAAAAGAACATGTATTTTAACCTAAAGGAAGCTTTAAGAAACATATAATTATTTTGGCTTCATAAGAGTATTTGGTCGAAGTGTTCTTGTTGAACAAAATGCAATGCCCAAAGACCCCACACAGGCCAATTCCTCCGTACAAGCCTAATAGATTATTAACTTATGTGAAAAATTAGGTGTCTGAATAAGGAAGGAAATGACTGAATTTATGGAAAGACAAGATAACTATCCCATGTAATTATGCTAAATATAGTAGCTGATGTCAAGATTTAGCTGGTGTATTTAGTACGATGTAATGGATTCGAATTGATCAAATCAAATGGTTGCTTACTATGTCCGTTGTATATGCTGCAATGATCGAGAACTTAAATTTTTAATAGATGGTGCCAGTAAGTGAGTGATGCAAATCTTCAATGGTATTATCCTTCATGAGAGGGATGGGACTGACTTAAAAATACACTTAACAAAAGAATGACCTTTGATCTTGTAATTTTTCAATTTTATACATAGCAGTGTTATTTTCTTTTTTATTTTGGTCGTGACAAGGATACATTTGGTCTCATGTCTTTGCAGATTCTGTGAGTACTAGGATGCTCAAAGCATGTGAATCACCTTATTTGAATAAATGCCATAAAGGTGAATCAACGATGATTGTACAGTGGATCGATGGTAATTGAAGGTTTAATTGGTGTTTAAATGCATTGTTTTTAACTTTATAAGAAGTTGGGATTGTACGTAGCCCTCGACTTTTAAATTCGATTATTAACAAGATCAAGTAAAGGTGTGCAAGTCTTGACTTATCGCAAATATTTCTGCAATCGATATAGCTGATAAAGATTTGATATTATCAATAGTGCCTGTAGTAAAATTTTACTCACAAAAAGATATCTCTGTAAGCGCTTGTGGGAATGCCCCAAGGAGTTTTTCTTGGTCTCTTTCTACCATTTCATATTTATTCATTGCTTATGAATGAAGTTCATTTATTACTTCATTGTTGTATTGATGTGAAAATACGTGTTCTCATCACTTAGGCCATTTGTCCTGTTCCATGTGAAAAAAATGTATTGTCAAGACAAGAAAATTGAATGATTCATATACATTCATTCTTAAAATAAACGGTTTCACGTGCACCGTACGTGCAGGGTCCACTAGTATATATATATGACTATCAAAGAAACTCCAAATAGAAAAGATATCACTACAATGATGATGACATGATAACATGTGGGAAACACCCGAATTTAAAGAGTCAAATGAACTAGAACCAAAAATTGAAACACCATCTTTATTAAAATTTTTACACACGCACATTTATGTATGTGTGTGGAAAAGGGTTGTATGCCCCAATAGGTAGCGTTATCTAGACACGTGGCACGGGTGCCAAGTGTCAATAGATGTTTGGTATGCCAACTTCTAAAGATTTCAATATGGCGGGACAACCTTAAGAAAAATAAAACATATATAGAAAATAATTGAGGGCTTGTTTAGTTTCAAGAGAAACAAGGGGAAATAAGGGAAAACTCATATGCGGTAAATGAATTACCGAGATTCCCGTTATTTGGATGACATCCAAGGGGTCGGAAATTATCTTCACATTTTCAGTAAAAATTCGAGAAGAAATGCCGAGGGGGTCCCTCGATTTTTTATCTTCCAAACCTTCGAACTTCTCATCCGTACGACTCTTCTCATAATACCACAAAATTTTTTCATGGATGAAAACCATTGATTGATTTGAATAAGACGATGGAGATTATTATTTTTTTCAGTCTTCATCATGCTAGATCTTAAGATCATGATGCCCCTATCAGACGGTCTGATGTTGATTCTATATGACACACATCCCCAAAAATCAGAGGCAGAACCACGTTATGACTTGGGTGGTCAATTGACCACCCAAACTTTCTAAAAATTTGTTTATAAGCTTTAGGGGTCCTAATTTATATTAGTGGATTCTCATCCATCCAAAATTATCTTGACCACCAAAAGTACCAAGTCTACCACTAGAGCAATTCAGTAATATATATAAAGAGAAAAAAAAACTTAATACATATATAATTTTTTAGTTATTTGGCTATTTTTTTTGTTAGGATATATTATTTTCCTACAATTTCCTGCTTAGGTATCCAAACACAGGATTTGGTTAATCCTACATTTTCCCAATTAGCAATGTGGTTATCCAAACAGTGGAAAACAAAGGAAAATAAAGAAATACCATGGTTTCCTACAAGTTAGGTATCCATGGGAAAATATAGAAATATTATTTTACTTTCCCACGTTTCCCGTGTTTTTATCCAAACAGGCCATGAAGGAAAATCTTAGAGATATGTAATGAAAAGATACATAGTATATGTCATGAACCTAAGTAAAAGTATAGTATATTGTAAAAATTGTTTTCAACAACCCCAACCTTTTATTTGGTAGTCACTAAACTTTACATAATTTTTTTCAAAAACAAAGTTCATTTTATCGTTATCAAAACAATAAGCATTTTAATGGTAATATGTAGTTTTTCATATATGTTTCGAAGTTCATGTTGTTTTAGGAGTGTCCAAGTGTTGGCACATGTGCCAACTGCCACAAATTGTCGGCACGACAAAAATTCTAAAAGTATAATTGCCAAGATAACATTGACAAAGGGGCACGGTGAGCGTGCCCCGATGGTCCATGTGGAGCTCCACTTGGCACCCAAAACATTGTTTTGGTACCGAGTGGAGCTCAGATGCATTGTTTGGATCGGTTCTATAAAAAACATTCATCAGAAAAAAAGTTTTAATGCAAAAATCAAACATTGACTAATTTCAATGGGCTAGATTTCAAAGCTAATAAAAACAGGGTGGAGAGGAGTTTTAAAAAAAAATTAAAAGATAATCTAAACAAAATTACCTTGCTCTGCATGTCACCGAAACAGTGATTTGGGTGCCACGTGGACCGTTGGGGAATGCTCACAGTGCCCAGTTGGGGAACCTAACTGTTGTTTTATATATAAAAGTGTTAGATGAAATTTGAGATGGCATTGCTGGCTGATGCCCAGTGATCTCCTCCTCCTCCTCATGCGGGTTGGTACTCTTTGCTGGCTCCTTTTTCTTTGTTGTTTTTGAGTTTTGGGTAGTAGTGTTATGCTATTGCGCAGGAAGTCCTCTCTTTTCCTTCTTGTTTTTAATATATTTGCTCTTAACCGATCAAAAAAATAATAACTCAGCAAGGGGTTACTTTCGAAAAAATAAAATTAATAAAAGTATCAAAAATATATTATTAGCCGTTTCTAGTAGGAATTAAAAAAACAAATTATAGTTCGAAATAATGCTTTTAATACTAAAATAAGCTATAAAGTGTTAGATGAAAGGTAATGACACAATCCATGCAACCATATAAATGCATGTACATGATTCATCTAAGTTAATTCGAAAAAATTGGGAATACCCTTAATTTGGAAAATTTTGGCATTTTTTTCAAAAAATAGATGCTTTTATTACTATATATATATATATATATATATATATATATATACACACACACTAATCTCACCCTCTTTTACGGTGAGGTTAGCTTCATCCCTGGACCAAAATTTCCCCATGTGATGGCATTATAGTAAATACATGAAGGGCAAAATTGTCTTTTTCATTTTTTTGGTAGCGAACTTATAAAACCATGGTGCTCGCTCATCGTGCATCCAAGTTGCACATGGAGGAAGGTTACATTAAAAAAAACAATTCAAAACTTCATCTTTACATGTATTTTATGAGGCTTGAAATCTGGATCATTGAAATCACTCAATTTTGACTTTCACCTTTCAAAATGTTTCTATTTTAACAAAAAACAATTGTTCTATTTCATGCACCCGAGCTCCATGTGATACCAAAACAATGTTCTGGGCGTGCACCTCTGGTGTACGTTTCCCTTTTTCACACAAGTGCACACGTGTGCATATAAAATCCCCAATCATGGTAAAATAATATTGAAAAATTTCATGTGGACTTAGGGAACTTTTTAAGCACTACAGGAGAAGAAACATAAGTCGGAATTGTAACTTAGATTTGACTTCAAACCTTCACATGCAACCAATGGCTTGAGAAATCCTTGAGATTTGAGAACGTAATTGTTATCGTACCATCCTATGATTTTTAGTGTACAATGGCCACAACATCCTTCCCAGAGTCGTTTTTACTCTCACTTCCATTGCCACTACTAATACCAAACCCATGATCACACTAACTCTCAATATAGTTAGTCTTCCTCTAATGCGAGGAGGGATGAAGAATGATTTTCTGTCTTTACATGCTATTCAAAAGCCCACCATTTATGCCGTAGTCTCCACTTGCCTCCCCAAATGGTGGACCTTTCCATCAAATTGGGTCACTCGATCTTATGTGTATTGACTCGGGCCAGGCCAGGTTCGGGCTTGGTAAAATTGATCAGAATTTCCTTCCCTCTATTATTGTCTATTTTTCATTTTTTTTTTTCTTTTGCTACTTCTAACCTATTCATTTGACCTAACCTGCAGTTTTCTTTTTAATTTCACAATCTAATCTAAGTATTTACCACTTCCACAATTAAATTAGGACTATGCTACATAACATCAACATGTCCTATATATACTATAAATCGGGCCATGCTGGTGAAGGCTTCAGATAATTGAACCCTAGTCCGACCTGAAAAAATTTGGGGGAGCTATCTGAAATTCCGTTGATTTACGAAATATAATAGATATTCGATTAATTCTGATTAATCTAGTGATTACATAAAAGTTCATCAACAATCACCACAACACAAGAAAATACGTGGAAACCCAATCTCTGGGAAAAACCACGGGACCTAAGTCAACAAGCCAAATCCACTATGAAGATGATGAAAAATTACAATAAGTTCGAATGATATACCGACAATGGGCATGCCCTATCAAACCCTAATGCAAAACCACATCCCTTCTCGGGTCACCTTAATAGCATCAGATTCAGACGCTTGTCTTTCTCTTTGATGATCACACAACGAACCACCTTGAAACCCACAAGGTTATTTTATACATACCCTAATCTCTAGAGATGAAAAACACTCAAAACACTTGAGTAAGATTAGATAAAATGATGGGGAAGAAAAAATAGATCTCTTTGAGTAAAATCTTTTTGCATAGCCTTTTAAAAGGATTCAAAGAGAGAGGAAGAAGATGATCAAAAGTTTTGGCTTAAACTTTCTTGTTCATCTATTTGTTTTAAAAAATAAGCTTTTATATTAAAACCACAAAACCCTAAAAGAAAATAAAAGATAAAAACACCTTTTATCAAGTAGCACGAAGTGTTGTCCCGAGAACGACAGCGTGCTGTGATTCATAGCACAGCGCGCCGTGATGGTAGCGCGCTGTGACATACATCACAACGTGCTGTCATCACGGCGTGTAGGACAGCACACAACAAAGTAAGATTCAATCTTTATTTTTTTTTATGATTTTTTAACTTAGTTTAAAGGACAGGTCAAAACTAAAGAAAGATAACCTTGATCCAACCAAAAAGTACACCACCATCTTGGCACACATATGTCCTAAGGAAATCGACACGAAGTTTGAAGTAGAGTGTGACAAATAAGTTCTTACACTATCATGCCCTAGCCCAACCTAAACCCTAAGCCTTTTCCCTTTCCCTTTTTTATTTTTTAAGGTCAGAACGAGCTGGGCTTGCTGGCCAAGGCAACCCATTCACAACCCTGCATATACCTGTTCTCCATAACATGACCAAAAGATCTTACCCTTTAACTACAGCAATTGGTATCGACTCAACCATTTTCCTAGTGTACATGTAACCTAGCTAGATTATCATAACTTTGACATTATACACCAAAGTAATGTCACCTCATCTTTCTTTCTTTTTGATAAAACAAATAGTTGATAAAGGTACTAGAGCCTCCTACTATTGGATCTCGCTCAATAAAGGGAATCAAAATCACGTCATAACCTGTAACAAGTGTGACCGACCATGATACATATGGTCTTACTCACAACCCATGATAGGGTCCAGGATAAGCATTTGACAACCCTAATCATAGTCGTATGCACCATACCACACCTCATCGTAACTTGCCACAAAAATAAGCCACATAGGCCACCCATCTGTGATCTATATTGATCTTCTAAGAAAGATCTCATCATGTGTAACCAAGGTGACATCCACCCTTCATTGTGTGCAATCTCATCCTCTAATTTCCAAGTGCAAAGGATGGTCAATAGCATGCAACTGGCGGATTGGCCTGCTGTACTAATATGTCACATTCTCGTAACACTGCATAAACCACCATAATGTATAAATTGGAGAAAAGTAAAATCATTAAAAAAGGAATAACCAATTATGCTTGATAGGCTGAATAACCCAATAGGTTAGAGGCTGGGCTGAGCATGTGATGGACCACAATATGCAGCTTAGGCCAGACCTGTCTCAGTAACAAATGAGCCTCATCTAGTTTAGGTCGCCTGAATAGAAAATCATTCCATATATGGGCGGCCTGGCCTATTTATTTATCGGATATAACTTTCTGGGTCAGGCCTAGCCTAGACTAAGCTTGAACTATAGTTCTAGGTACCTGGCCCAAAATTTCAATGATCTAGCTCAATCCATTTACAAACTAACCCATCTGTAGCGTGGAGATTGATCTCCTCTCAACGCAGATGATAGTGGTGTTAGTATATTGCACAAAGTTTGACGGAAAATAGACCGAAAAATTACTTCAAAGTGCGATTAGATCGTTGTCTTTAAGACAATATTTGCCCCTTATATGCAACGGGATATCAAAAAATTTGCCTCCAGGATACAATGAAGCCTCGGTGAAGAATCGATCTGTCACATACTACGTTGCACTGTAGTGTGCAACCCAACGAAACGAAGACGCAAAATGATCTGGTTTGCACACGAATTATGAGGGCTCAGATGTAGGATTCGAAAATTGCAAGTGTTTTTGGAATCCCTCCTCTGGCCTCTATTTATAACTTTCGGAGCACCTTTTCAGGGGCGGTTGTGTCTGTCGGTTGCTTGCAATCGAGGGCCTTGATCGATCCGATCAACGGTTGCAAGGATCCAACGGTTCACATTCGAACAGTTACATCTTTTGGTCAACTGATTTGTCTGAATTCGAAATCCTAACTGTTTGTTCGAATCCGGAATTCGACAGTTTCCTTGAACGGTCAGAAACTGCCTGATGCACACATGCGGTGCACACGTGCGAAGTCAATCCGTGCCCGGTCAACAAGTCAACCGATCGGATCATCTCAGTTCAAATTGCGAAGTGCAAAGCGCGCCTTAAAAGCGCCAATTGCGTCATTCGCACACGCGTGCGCGTGTGCGGCGGCGAACCGCCGCTATGAGTTGCGTTCTTCTTATCAAGCCAAACAATATGGAAGGTAAGTTTTCATATATAAGCCATGAATATTTCTTGTAAAATAGTGAGGTAGGACAAAACATTTACAACACTTTTAAACTTATGGTGGGAAAAGTTTCCCTCCAATATTAATTCAAAATTCAAGTAATTTTGACTTGAAGGTTAAAAGCATCCTTTTAATATGGAACCAATCACTTTAAGGAATCATTTAAAAATAAATAAATATTATTAAATTAATAATAGATAAATATTATTAAAGTAATAAATATTTATTTGGTAAATATCCAACATTCCTCCCCTATTTATAAAATAAATATCCATCCTCTCCTATTTTGGAAATAAAAAAACTGAGAGTCATTCTTAAATCTGATAACCAAAAACTGTATATATATGTACCAAAGAAATTTGAGTATTTCTTGACTACTGTATGCATAAATGAAGGTGTCCTAATGAATTGAACATTCACTTAGAATACATCAAAGTTGATAAAGAACTTTAGTGATCTAATTTCTTGAACTAATTTTCTTGTATAATCAACCGCATATATCACACACATAAGTAATCTAAGTTTCATTTCATTTTAACAACCAGCACGTTTTATGGCCTTGTGCTTATACCCCGGTATTCATGAGTTGTATTTAAGAAAAGTCTTTATCTTTCTTCGAAGCGGCCACACTTCGTAACTCATATAGGTCAGTTCTATCATAAATGCCCTTGTAACTTAGACATTTCAACATTATATGTTATAGACTGATTAAGAGAAATATCTCAACCTCTTCCTTACGTTACAAGTTCCATATTATTACTTAAGATGGTTGGAGTTGTAAACTCGCACTTTTAATAATGTGCAATCACTACATATGCTTTGTTTTCCCATTGAACCTTTAGTTTCTGGACTTTAGAAAATAGGTCGGGTTACCATCATAGGTGATGTAATCTATTAGGCTTTAAACCCATCCCTTATGATGTTTTAATAACCACATCTCTTGCAAGACCTTTTGTAAATGGATCCGCTAAATTTGCAAAGGTCCGTATTGAATTGATAGTAATTACTCATTCACGGAGTAATTGACTAACATAATTGTGCCTTAAACTTATATGTCTAGACTTTCCATTATAAATTTTGCTATAAGCTTTAGATAGTGCAGCTTCACTATCACAGAATAAAGAGATTGGTGGCATAAGCTTCGGCCAAATAGAAATTTCTAATAGTAAATTCCTTAACCACTCTGCTTCCTTGCTCCCTGCCGCAAGAGCAATAAATTATGATTCCATAGTTGCATGTGTTTTGCATGCTTGTTTCTTTGATCCCCAAGAAATTGCGGCACCTCCAAGTGTAAATACCCATCCACTAGTAGACCTTGACTCATCTGTATCATTATTCCAACTAGCATCTGTGTATTCCTCAAGTACAGTAGGATAACCAACATAATGTAAAGCATAATCCTTAGTTTTATTAAGATAACTTAATACTCTACTAATTGCTTTCCAATGTTCATGACTAGGATTACTAGTATATTTACTTAATTTCCCTATCGCATAAGCAATATCAGGTCTAGTGCAATGAGTAGCATACATCAAACTACCAATTACTCTAGAAAAGTCTAATTAAGATACACTTCTACTATCGTTGGATTTTAATTTTATACTTGGATCAAAAGGTGTTAGTACTAATTTTCCATTATGTTTAAATTTCTTTAACACTTTTTCTATATAGTGTGACTGAGATAAAATAATATTATTATCTTGCTTAAATAATTTTATTCCAAGAATTACATCGGCTTCACTCATGTCTTTCATATCAAATTTTGAAGCCAAAAAACTTTTTGTATATATAATACTTTCAAAGTCTGTACAAAAAATTAAGAGGTCATCCACATAGAGACAAATAATTATTCCTTTACCCTTTGATATCTTACTATAAATGCATTTATTTGATTCATTAATCTTGAATCCATATGATAAAATAATACTATCAAAATTTTCATGCCACTGTTTAGGAGCCTGTTTTAGACCATATAGGGACCTAATAAGTTTACAAACTTTATTTTCATGTCCTTGCATGATAAAACCCTCTGGTTGATCCATATATACTTCCTCTTCAAGTTCACCATTTAAAAAGGCGGTCTTAACATCCATTTGATGAACTTGAAGTTTATACATAGAAGCAAGAGCAAATAAGATCCTTATAGAAGAAATCCTAGCCACTGGAGCATAAGTATCAAAATAATCAATACCATGCTTTTGTCTAAAACCTTTGGCAACAAGTCTAGCCTTAAACTTATTTATAGTGCCATTAGGATTAAGTTTTATTTTAAATATCCACTTACAACCTATAGGTTTAGATCCCTGTGGTAAGTCTACTAATTCCCAAGTATTATTGGACATGATAGAATCCATTTCATCATTTATAGCTTCTTTCCAAAATACAGAAGCAATAGACTTAACAGCTTCATCAAAAGTTTGAGGATCTTCATCGATATTAAAAATATACTTCATTTTCTTAGTTTTCTCATTTCTGGTTCCTTCTATAAGATACACATAGAAATCTGACCCAAAATCGGTGGCTTTCCTAGGTCTCTTACTTCTTCTAGGTTCCATCTTTTCATCTTCACTACTAGAGAGATGAAGAGAATCAGAAGATTCATCTAAGTTAGAGGATGCAAGAGGTTTAGAAATAGTAGAGAAAATATTCTCATAAAATATTGCATCTCTAGATTCAAAAATTGAATCCTTTTCAAAAATATTATTATGCTTACATACTAAAAATCTGTATATAGGACTATTAATAGAATATCCCACAAAAATACATTCAATGGCTTTAGGACGTAATTTTGTACGTTTATAATCGGGTACCCTAACTAATGCTCTACAACCCCATACTTTTAAACAGTGTAATTTGGGAGGTTTGCTCTTCCAAATTTCATATGGAGTTTTAGAAGACTTTTTAAAAGGTATCTGATTTAAAATATAACATACAGTAAGCAATGCTTCTCCCCATAAATTTGAATTCAAACAAGAATTTGTTAACATAGAATTTACCATCTCTACTAGAGTCCGATTTTTCCTTTCGACAATTCCATTTGATTGAGGAGAATATGGAGTGGTGACTTCATGAATAATTTCATACTTGTCACAAAATTCAGAAAATTCATGTGACATGTATTCACCTCCCCTATCTGATCGTAATGCCTTAATTTTAAAATCTAATTGATTTTCCACTAAGGCCTTATAAGAGATAAATTTACTAAATGATTCATTTTTTAATTGAAGAAAGAAAACATAAGTAAATCGAGAACAATCATCAATAAAAGTGATGAAATATCTTTTCCCTCCTCTAGTAGTAATATTATTTAAACTACACAAATCAGTATGAATTAAATCTAATAGTTTAGATTGTCTTTCAACACTTTTAAATGGTTTTTAGTCATTTTAGATTGGACGCATATGCTACATCTATTTCTACCATAATTTATATGTATTTTAGGAAGAAGTTTTAATTTAATCATATTATCCATATAACGTAAATTTAAATGCCCTAATCTATTATGCCATAAATAAATTGAGTCACACATATAAATCGAAGAAGCAGATTTCTCATTGATATTGAACTTAAACATTCAACAAAAGGCATACCCCTTGCCTACAAACATCCATTTCTTAGAAAGTACAATGGAATCGGATTCGATCACAATTTTGAATCCATGTTTGTTTAAAATACAAGCCGATACAAGATTTTTTCGGATTTCAGGAACATGAAGGACATCATTCAGGATAACAGATTTTTCCGAAGTAAAGTGTAGAACAATTTTGCCTTGGCCTACCACTTTGATAGTAGTGGAATTTCCCATGAACAATTCATGTCCATCATGAGTCTCCTCATAGGATACAAAATTATTCCTATCAGAAGTAACATGCCTAGTAGCTCCAGAATCGAGCCACCATTCATTTCCACCATCTACCATATTGACTTCGGAGATCACCGCAACGAGATCTTCTTCACCTATATTGTTTGCCTGATTTTTATTTTTCAAAAATTCTCGGCAATCACGTTTGAAATGGCCAGGTTTCTTGCAATAAAAATAAGTACCCTTCTTTGTTTTTTCTTTGTATTGTCCTCTCTTGAAATCCTTCTTATTCGGCTTCAGTTTGAAGTTCTTCCCTTTGTTCTTCTTTTTCGATGTGGATGCATCTTCAACAATGCGAGCATTGGAGACGAGTTCAGTTTTCTCCTCCTCCTTGTCACGTAGACGAGCCCTTTCTTCTATGCGAAGATGAGTCAAGAGTTCCTTCATAGTACGATCTTCCTTCGTATGCTTCAAACTCTTACGGTAATCTTTCCATCCCAACGGTAATTTTGCAATAACCGTAGAGACTTGAAAACCTTCGTCTATTGTGCTTCCTTCCGTCACAAGATTGTTGAAGATAATCTGCATCTGGTGCACTTGCTCTAAAATAGGTTTAGAATAAAATTAAATAACTCACTTACTAAGTATGTGCGCACGCCGGCCTCTTCTACTTTGTACTTCCGTTCAAGAGCTTCCCATATCTCCTTTGTAATTTTATAAATTTGATAGACGTCAAAAAGAGAATCGGCAAGAGCGTTGAGAATATAGCCTTTGCATGTGTAATTGTCGCTTTCCCATTTCGTATGGATTCTACCTTCTTCAAACGTTTCATCTTCTTTCTCCAATGATGGTGAGTCCATAGTGAGAACGTATGCGACTTTCAAAGTTGTGAGTAGGAAATGTACTTTTGATTGCCATCGTTTAAAATTAGTGCCATTAAAGCACTCGAGTTTCGTGATCTTCGTGTTGGAGAGTTCCATCATCTTTTGTGCCATAGAAATATTGTCTTAAAATTGTTAATATATTGCACAAAGTTTGACGAAAAATAGATCGGAAAATTACTTCAAGGCGTGATTAGATCGCTGTCTTTAAGACAATATTTGCCCCCTATATGCAACGGGATATCGGCAAATTCGCCTCCAGGATACAATGAAGCCTCGGTGAAGAACCGATCTGTCACACACTCGTTTACCTGTAATCGAAGCATGCAACGAAACGAAGATGCATAATGCTCTGGTTTGCACACGAATTCTGTGGGCTCAGATGTAGGATTCGAAAATTGTAAGTGTTTTTGGAATTCCTCCTCTGACCTCTATTTATAACTTTTGGAGCACCTTTTCAGGGGCGACGATGCGGTCGTGCGAAGTGCAAAGTGCGCCTTAAAAGCGCCAATTCGTTACATTGCACGTTGCACATGCGCCGCTTATGCCAAGCCAAACAATATGGAAGGTAAGTTTCCATATATAAGCCATGAATATTTCTTGTAAAATAGTGAGGTGGGACAAAACATTTACAACACTTTTAAACTTATGGTGGGAAAAGTTTCCCTCTAATATTAATTCAAAATTCAAGTAATTTTGACTTGAAGGTTAAAAGCATCCTTTTAATATGAAACCAATCACTTTAAGGAACCATTTAAAAATAAATAAATATTATTAAATTAATAATAGATAAATATTATTAAAGTAATAAATATTTATTTGATAAATATCCAACAAGTGGCTGGATGTGAAGAAACCTACTAGCATCAGCATTCAAGGGTGACCTAATCAATGGACAAGAGTCATACCCATGCCTTAGGGTACAAAGAGGTATTAGATAAACTAATCACTAATAAAGGTGAGTGTATGAAAGAGGATATCTTGAGTCTATTAGAAAAACCTAGTAAAAATTGAAAACGTTTGTACTGTGGTATCAATATTATGGGGCTAATAAAATTCAATGAAACTACTATTATCAAGACAAACGTCAGCAACATACTTATTCGGATATTGTGAGACCAAAAAAAAATATAGTGACGGAACACAGAAGCCAGACTTTCAGTTTTGATGTTAGTGGTAACTGTTATGAAACTACAAAAAATAATCGTAAAAAAAATGGACTGATAGTTAGATTCAAAAACGATTATCCTCACATCGATTATATTCATCAATATCTACAAAAAATTTGGAGATCTCGTTGCTCTCAATTGTCTTTCATTACAAAAGATAAAATTCTTCTAACGTTCAAGATGGAAGAATATCTCCTTGTGGAAGAGGCCTGCAAAAAGAACTTTATCTGGGGCGAGCAGGTGGAATGTTGTCCTTAGAATGAGGAGGAAAGTAGTTGTTGTTTACAAAAAGGTAATAATGGGGTATGGATACGGGTGCTGGGTCTCCCCATTCAAGCATGGAATAGTGATGTGCTCATAAAGATTGGCCGCTGTTGTGGGACGTTCCTCGATGTGGATAGAGGAACTTGGGACTTCACTGAAACACAGTATGCCCGAATTCTGGTGGGGGGTGAATTATGGGAGATGTGGGGATCAATGGGAGAAGATTCCTTGTGTTCATAGAATTAGAGACGGGAGAGGAAGGGATCTTGGCCAGTAACCATGTTGAACATCTGACAGTCGGCGTCGAGGAGAGCGGCATAAACCAACTGCTGGCGAGAGAATGACATATGACACCAACATAGATTGATAGTTTTAGATGTTCTAATCAAGAGTCAAGTGACTAAAAAGATGACAAAGAATCCCCAAAAATAAAATTATGAAAAATAAAAAGAGATAAAGCATAACCTTCAAAGAAAAAAATTGAGAAGTATGATGGTTTGAAGAGGATCCAAATGAGATGTGAGAACAAATGATCGAGATGTGTATTTCGTGATGGATGCGTGGAATACCAATAAAGGATGACATTCAGAAAAGACACATAAGAGAAAAATTGAGAGTGCTACCTATAAAGGGAAGAATAAGAAATGACGTTAGGTGATTTTTGATGTATTTGCCAGAAGCATAAAGTAGGCCCTGCACGGAGGGTTGACATGTTACAAGCACAAGGAAGTATGAGATGATGAAAATCATTGAAGGCTTGGAAGGATGCCATGAGAAGGGATAAATGATTGTAAAGTAATATAAAACATAGAGCATTGATCAATAACAAGTGAGGAAACAGGACACACAAAGCTGACTGAAAATAAATGTAATAAGACTATAATGATAATGATGATGACCATTACACTTCCAAAATATTTACACAATTGATTTGGACACCACCTTTTGTGCACAATTTAGACTTTTATACAAACTCACATCTTAGAATGGGTTGGCATATAATAACAACGGCTCTGATTTAGAATGGGTCACCTTTTGAAATGTGTGCTATATATAGTTGTCACATTTATCGTTTGATGGTGCACTCATAATTTAAAAGTCCTTTGACGATGAAAATTGGGATGAAAACATTAAGTTGACTCCTTTCAGTTACAGAGAGACATTATTTTCCGCCCCCAATCTTAAGCATCACGGATCTTTAGATCATGAAAGTTCTATGAAATGTACACATGATTATTCCACATGTACATAGCACCTGTGTCCAAATCACTAGATGGAACACATTCGTTTTCGTTAGCATATATGAACTCTTTCAAAAACTATCCTATAGGGATACCTACGACTCGGTTGGGCCAAAATTGGGGTTGTAATAGGCAAATGACATATGCTCGGCCTGGCTAGACCCAATTTGAAGGTGCATACGTCCCGACCCGATAAAAGCCTACTATTTTATGTGATTCAAAAAATAGGGTCTGGTCTCAACCTGACGCGACCCGAACCAAAGCTCGTGTCAAATGACTATGCTCGGGCCGGTAAAAAGTTTGGGTCGGGTAGGTTAGCTTTTGGGTTAAGCCGACCCGTTGACAAGGCTACTTCCTCCTCTAGAAACTTCCGCAAAAGCGCATACCCCTCTAAAACCCTCCACACCCTAAAACCCTAGCTTCAGCAACAGCCACAAGTCGTAGGCTCTCTCAGCTTCCGACGGAACATAAACAGAAAAAATGTACAAGCTATCGAGGCGTTCGGTCTCTGCTATCCTGCGCACCGGCGGCGCACGATGCCAAAGTCCAGCTCTTCCAATTGCATCTTCCACTAACTTCCATGATTCGGTACTATTAGATATCATTTGTTCGGCTGTTATTTATATCATTTGATTTGATTTTTTATTTTTTGTCTTATGTTTTTTCTCATTGGTTAGATTCACGTACTATTAGTTTCACGCCATTCTACATAATGTAATATTTTCATTTTTCTTATATATATATAGGTTACAGATCAATCCCCAAGCAGATGGTATTCAGTGTTGAGCGCCATAAAAGGGAACACCTCACAATCCAACATGAGAAACTGCCTTGTAGTCGGTAACCGATACGAGTCCACTGCAGCGGCAGCGGCCGATACCTCAGATTCTCTGGCTGAGAAATTTGTGTATCAAGCTGAGGTATGGTTCTCAAACCTATGTATTTTTAATTTTTAAAAGTTTTTTAATGATAATATATATATATATATATATATATATATATATATATATATATATATATATATATATATGCCGAGGAATATGCCCCATGCGCTGGGCCGCAGAGATATCTTTACCTCAATTGATATGGGCGGGACACATAGCGGCCTTTTTGTGAAGTGATAGGTGGCATGAGAACCACTTTCCTATAAGAGTTACACTTTTAAAATATTTTAAGACATTTCAGCTGTCATTCGTGACCTTTTTTTAAATTCTTGTCTTTTCTCTTTCTTCTCTAGTTTTTCCAAGCATGTGTCACGAAATTTTGATCCATGATGTCAGACGTACTTTTTTAAGTTTATTTTAATAAAAAATGTGGTCACCCGATAGCGAAGTGCTGGCACCTCGGCAACGAAGTACTGGCACCCGGAAACGAGGTGCACTGATACCCAGAAACGAGTCGCTGGCGCCTCGTTTTAGGAGCGCCGACCGTCGGTGCCTCGTTTAGGAAGCGCCGACGCCTCGTTTTAGGGGCGTCGGTGCTTCGATAATATTTATTTATTTTTTATTTTATTATTAATTTTTTCTTATCAAAGCGCCGACACCCCTAAAATGAAGCGCTGCCACTTCGATATGGAGGTGTCGGCGCTACGATAGAAAAAAAATAATTTTTTTTTTTAATCGAAGCGCCGACACCCTAAAACGAGGCTCCGTCACATTTTTTTGTTAAAATATACCTAAAAAAATTATGTATGACACTTTCTTAGAGAAATGAAGAAAAGAAAGAGACTTTAAAAAAGTCAAGAATGACGGCTGAAAGAGTATTAAAATATTTTAAAAGCATAACTCTAGTTAGTAAAGTGGTTCCCATGCCACCCTCACTTCACAAAAAAGACGCTACGTCTCGCGCCCATATCAATTGGTGTAGAGATATCTCTACGCCCTAGTGCATTTTCCCTTTTTTCATATATATATTCAACCGGTTGTGGCAAAAAAATGCTACAACCAGATCATTTGGGCACCACGTGGCATCAATCAGGATGATCGGGTGCGACACGGCAACTTGGATAATAACAATCAGGTATGACCCAAAAAATTTAGGCTCTATCCGATGCTTATCCACTGGTAAACATGTGGTAAAAAATGCCTAAAATCAATGCACCAAGTTGGTTGGGCGTTACCTTATCTTTGATCCATCAAACAGAGGGCAAAAAAGTAATTTTTTTTTTAATTTTTTAAATCATATGTCACTTTGCTAATCAACCCAAAACGGGTGTTGTTTTGGATTAATCACCCCACGTGGCATGTGATGTGACATCTGGTTGTTGCATTTTTTGCTACAACCGGTTGCATTTCCCCAATTCTCTCTTTCTTTCTCTCTCTCTCTCTCTCTCTCTCTCTATATATATATATATATAGTATTGAGAAAATATTTTGATGGTTTTGTATTGAGTCTGGTTTTGGGGAGTGGATGGACAGGTTAGTCGGCTCATGGACCTCATAGTTCATAGCTTATATAGCAACAAAGAAGTGTTCCTTCGGGAGTTAATAAGGTAATCTCTTTTTTTTTGCGATAATTGTAACCTCTTTCTGTCACCACACTTGATCTTCCTGTTATTCAATTTCATTTATGTTTCATTTTGAGTAAATGGTATATATTTTTGATAGTACATTTGCGAATTGTATTTGTCTTATGAGGCATCAATGTACCATTTTTTTGTTATAACAAAGGATTATTTAATCATCATCATCATCACAGCTTTATTCCATCTATTTGGAGGATACATTATTATTTTATAATATTAGTATTATAATTTTTGGAAAATGCGGATATAATTCAGAGTTTCTACGTGATGCATCATGCATATAGCTGTAATTCTACCTGGTCAGAGTAAATGATGATCAATAATGAAGTGAGGAGGAATAAATCCGGGATTCATGTGGCAGACATCCTTGGTTTTTCTGAGCCACGAGAATTTGCAGTTCCAAATTGGGCTAGTGGGGACTCACCTACATATATAGATAGACAATTCAAAAGTGCACTTTTCATGCCATGTTGCATACGTATATTAATATGACTAATCCAAGTTGTCCAAGTGGCAAAACATCGTGTTAACTAAAATTAGCCTAAAAGGGGTGCTTATCGGAGGATTCAAACTATTTGATCCAGGCACTTTAATTTAGCTCATTTTACCGTATGGTTCATATTGAAGTGTTTGGATTGGATCATATGGATAGTTGATGGTTATGCTTTTTTTGGGCCAAGTGGAGTTTACATGATATCCAACCACTTGAGTGCAGTGGATGCGATGTGGCATCACGTGGCTTAAAAGTTTGCTGGCGAGGGCGATTATTTATCGAGCAGGTGACCTCTCAAGCAAATTTTGTATGCCTTTACAACACCTCTGCCCCTTTCCAGAAAAAACCTCAAACCAGATTCTTGTTTTTTGATCGTGAGGAGTTCGAACTGTAGGCAATTCATTCATGAGATGCTGCTTCCACTGCCCTTGATTGCACTGCGTCCCTCTACTCCGGCAAATATGCTCCATAAAATTGTTCATATCAGGGTCACCCAATTTACTCACTAGTCAGACGAGTTGCAAACCTGTTCGATCGACCTGTTCATGGTTCGGTCCGGTTCGCCATTTATAGTCAAACCAAGTCAACCGGCCCCCTTTAGTTTTCAGCGTTATAAAAAGCAGATGCAAAGGGTTTGATCCCCAACCAAAACCTTAACATAACTCAAGTCTTACCAACTGCACACCCAACATCTTTGATGAACATATGCTAAATTTTATATACATATATGATAAACTTCAATGTTTACCATCAATATTTAAAACTCATCCTAGTACGAGCGAACCAAGTTCACTCGACAATGGCGAATCACGAACCTGAATTCGAACCAGGTGAAACAATGAATCAGGTAACATTGGTTCATATTAGTAATCTACCAACTTCATGACCAGGCTAATAACTTGTATTTCATTTGAATTTTAGTGATACACTAAAAGGCAAAAACTTTAGTTCGTGGATTGAAACTATGTTAATTAACAGAAAAATGCAATTTTCATGAATGGTATACTATCAGTTCTTTTGGATTATATCGATTAACATTAATGACAATTTTACTGTCAGCAATGCGAGCGATGCGCTGGACAAGTTGCGGTTTCTGAGTGTTACGGAGCCTGGACTTTTGAAGGAAGCTATGGATCTTGATATCCGTATCCAAACAGACAAAGACAACGGGGTCATTAGTATTACGTAAGCTCATAAAGTACAAATGTAGCAGTCACATTATTTTTAATATTTATTTTCCTCCCTCTCTTGGGGGCCTTATGTAATGAGCAATTTCCTGTTCACTCTTCAGTGATTCAGGTATTGGTATGACTAGACAAGAACTTATTGATTGCCTTGGAACCATTGCACAAAGTGGAACAGCAAAGTTCTTGAAGGCATTGAAGGTGCGGCATGCTTTCAATAATAGTTGTTCATGATTATTATTATTATTTTGTATATTAAAACTTAGTTGTGGATTTCTGTTATCTGTATCTTCAACTACAGGATAGCAAGGATGCCGGTGCTGACAACAATTTAATTGGTCAATTTGGTGTTGGATTTTATTCAGCATTCCTTGTTTCTGATCGGGTATGTCTAAAACTCAGTTTCAAATATAAACTCCTTTTGAAATCATTAATTTCTTTATCCATTTGAAAATTTCATTGATATGTATCCTTTTGAACATAAACCCAAAATTCATTGAAATGAAAGGTCATATTTGATTTAGTAATTAAGCAACGCTCTTTATATGAAGTTGCTAGATTCTGATATAAGTTACTTCAAACAACTGATAGGTGGTTCTTGTTATTGGCAGGTTGTTGTCTCAACAAAGAGCCCGAAATCTGATAAGCAGTATGTTTGGGAAGGAGAGGCCAATGCTAGCTCTTACACGGTTCGAGAGGAGACAGACCCAGAAAAATTTATTCCAAGAGGAACCCGACTTACTCTTTATCTCAAGGTTTGTTATGAAATTCTTGGTCTACATCTTGTTTGATGACAGTTTTCCAGAACTCACAGAGTCAACGTGCTGATATTCATGTTTTCCTTAAATTATTATTTATTTTTGGTTTTCTTCATCCAGCGTGACGACAAAGGTTTTGCGCATCCAGAAAGGATTCAAAAACTTGTTAAGAATTATTCACAGTTTGTTTCTTTCCCGATATATACTTGGCAAGAGAAGGGATTGACTAAAGAGGTAATGACCACTTTTAAAGTTAATGTTTTCTCAATTCACATCTTAAGCTTTTCCATGAATAATATAGCCAATATAGTCCAAGGTGCTCGGGTTGCTCTTGTGAAAGTTATGATGGAAAATAAAGGCTAGGTTTACCTAGCAAAAGGTATCTGGAGAGCATCCTTATGTATTGGAGAGGTGCTTCCTCTTCCTCTCCCTTATCTGTCAAACTGATATTAAACAAAAACCAGTCTCTCTAGTTGTGCATTGCTTGGTAATTTTTTAGAGCGCTGTTTCTATTCTGCTAATCTTATTACCTTTTTTTTTTTCTTTCTTGTTTTTAATTTTTTTTTTAAATAGGTCGAAGTTGATGAAGATCCATCTGAACCTAAAAAGGATGGAGAAGATGAAAAAGCTCAGGTAACTGTCAAGGGGGTTTAGCATGGAGTTCATGATTTAGTACAGGGGAACCAACCCGAGTGCCGGCACCTCTACTCGGGTCAATCTCAAACTGACAGCCTTGGTTAATGTGCTGATAACTTTGAGAGCCAAATCAGTGAAAGGTCAAAAGTAAACTTTCACTTATTTGTGTGCTCATAAATAGCATTGCAATTCAAGACTGCCAAGGCTGGCACCCGTGTCGGCGACCTACTACCAGCTCGGTGTTCCGCATCTTTCTGCAAGGATTTTTTAATGGTATACAGTGACTTGAGGGCATTTTTTTTTCTTACTGCACGTGCCTGCTTGGTCTACACGCAGAAGAAAAAGAAAACAAAGACTGTGGTCGAGCGATACTGGGATTGGGAGCTTACGAATGAAACTAAACCGTTATGGGTGAGCCTTAATTTATCTTGTTTCTTCTGTTCGTTATTAAAGAACTTTCTTCATGTAATCAATTGATCATTATTAGAAACAGCTAAGACAGATACTTATATTTGTCGCGTTCAGCTTCGCGACCCTAAAGATGTCTCTACCGAAGAGTACAATGAATTCTACAAGAAGACATTCAATGAATACTTGGAACCGTTGGCATCTTCACACTTCACTACGGAGGTAACCTTTTTCTTTGGTTAAACCTTACATAAATGTTTTTGATATCCGGACTTGCTTAGTTATAAGTGTATGTTTTTCATTCTAAGCTTACAGAATCTGCTTCTTGCAGGGTGAGGTAGAATTCAGGTCGGTGCTTTTTGTGCCAGCTGTTACTCCCATGGGAAAGGATGATGTGCTTAAAACCAAGACGAAGAACATAAGGCTACATGTTAAACGTGTGTTCATTTCAGATGACTTTGATGGGGAACTGGTAAGGATGAGCTTTTCTTTCATGTTGAGTTTGAAACTGTTTATATGCTCTTTTTCAAAAGTGGATAATAAAAAACTTCTAAATGCAAGTTAGTCAAATATTATATGTTTCGTGTGTTTTATTGACTAGTTTCCAAGATATCTGAGCTTTGTGAAAGGTGTTGTGGACTCAAATGACCTTCCACTCAATGTCTCAAGGGAGATTCTCCAAGAAAGTCGTATTGTAAGTATATTTAACGGGTCTCCTCTAAAAATCTTATTTTCTTTTTTATTTTTCTTCAGAAAATCTGATTGGATAAATTCGTTGCATTTTCTTTCTTGGTAGGTACGAATCATGCGAAAACGGTTGGTTCGGAAGGCCTTTGATATGATCTTGGGTATATCTCTTAGTGAGAATAAAGATGTGAGTCTTGTTTAGTTAGGATTCATACCCCTTTCTAAGTATTTTATTCTTTCTTCTCTTTCTTTTATTTATTTGTTCTTCCTTTTTGCACTACAGGACTATGTCAAATTCTGGGAGAACTTTGGCAAAAACATGAAATTGGGCTGCCTTGAAGATAATTCGAACCACAAGCGTATTGCTCCACTACTGCGGTTCTTCTCTTCTCAAAGCGAGGAAGAGCTGATAAGCTTAGATGAGTATGTCGAGAACATGAAACCTGAACAGAAGGATATTTACTACATTGCAGCGGACAGCCTTTCAAGTGCGAGGAACACACCCTTCCTAGAGAGGCTTCTCGAAAAGGACTTTGAAGTAAGCTCATATATATATATATATATATATACAGACACACAAAAACATACACAGTCAGAACAGTAACTTTCATTTTTTAATTTTCCAGCATTTTTTTCCCTCCATATTTCAATTTTCTTAGTAAATAGTTGAACAGGGCTCTTATCTAGATTTGCTAACCCCTGTTACAACTTACTCGGCGAGAGGATCTAACAGCTTACACATGCAAATTTTTTTTCCCTCCATATTTCAATTTTCTTAGTCAATAGTTGAACAGGGCTCTTATCTAGATTTGCTAATCCCTGTTACAACTTACTCGGCCAGTGGATCTAACAGCTTACACATGCGAATTTTTTTTTAAGCAAGCAAAAAAACTTTTACCCGAGAAAAAAAGAAGCTTACACAGACAATATTTAATATTTGGGAAAATAAGTGTACAATTCTTTTGATTTGAAAGTCAAATGTTTGTTCCAAAAACAACTGGGTTATTCTCTTTCTTGAACTGGTCGTGAGAGTGGCTAAGTTAGTTGCAGACGTTTAAATATTTTATTCATGTTGGCCAAAAGTAAAATACCTCTGGATTTCCATTTTCACTGCCAGTCCAGGGGCCTGTATGTTCCTGACATATTTGGGGCAAACCACCATAATAGGCCTTCTTGATTTGAATTTTTCCTGCTTTCGATGATCCTTGAATGTCTTATTTTCGATTTCACACTTTGTGTTAATATTATCTTCTTTTATGAATCTTTTCTGATACTGGTTTGTATAGGTGCTGTTCTTGATTGATCCCATAGATGAGGTTGCCATCCAAAACCTCAAATCCTACAAGGAGAAGAACTTTGTTGATATTAGCAAAGAAGACTTGGATTTAGGTTAGTTGGTTTGAAAACCTCTCTTTCGTTCTCTATTCTTGCTTCACTTGTACTGGATAGATTATTGCAAATTTTTTGGCAGGTGATAAGGATGAGAAGGAGAAAGAAATTAAACAGGAATTTGGCCATACTTGTGATTGGATCAAGAAGCAGTTAGGTGACAAAGTTGCTAGTGTACAGATTTCTAGCCGTTTGAGCACATCGCCTTGTGTTCTGGTCTCTGGGAAGTTTGGGTGGTCTGCCAACATGGAGAGGTTAGGGTCCAATTGTGTTCTTGTCATTGATAAAGCGACATCTTATTTTCGTCTATTTCTTCACGTCCACACCTCCAATTTAGATCCCTTTGATGCCGTCGGCTCTCTCTCTCTCTCTAAAAAGATCGATCAAGAAAGCCCTGCAACTAGTGGTTTTGTGCAGCTCAAAATTTCTGTTGCAGGGATATTCCAACAGCTTTAATTCCCTTTGTAACTATGATTTATGGTATTTCAAATAGAGAAATCTAGTGTCTCAATGGAAAAAGGTGCTAAAGACTTTGTAAGCTGTAACAAAGGGATTATCGGCCGTGGAGTAGGAGGAAAAAAATGAAAATGAGAAGTGATAGTAACATCCATGCTACTTCATGAATCAAACTCCTTCGGATCGATGCTATTTTTTGAATCAATTTGCATAGCATGCTATGCATTCGTGCTTGCCTGTGCACGAGACCAATGGTGCTAGCAGTACGTAAATTAGAGGAATAATATCTAGATATATACAAAATATTCACTGGCCAAACAGATTTTCAACTTTACCAAGTATTATTATTATTATTATTTCTTATATTTTTAATGAAATAATGTGATGATACATTAACTCTTCAAGTAATCAGTCTGATAATGAAGATTTATAGCATGCTCAATTTTGCTCTTGTTGCAGGCTGATGAAGGCACAAACGCTTGGAGATACATCTAGCTTGGAGTACATGCGAGGGAGGAGAGTGTTTGAAATTAATCCACTCCATCCAATAATCAAAGATTTGAATGTGAGCTGGAACATTGATACCCATGTGCTTGTTGCATAATTTGAAGCTTCTCTCTTTCATATGTATACCTATATTTTTTTTCCTGTGTGTTGCAGGCTGCATGTAGAAGTTGCCCAGATGATCTTGATGCACAGAGGTCTATTGATCTTTTATATGATACAGCTCTTATTTCCAGTGGCTTCACTGTGAGTATTCAGTACTCAAATCTCTAAATTTTATACTACAACCACGATTATTTTCGGAAACTAACTGGTCAAGAGGGTTTATATATTCATTTATAATGAATAAGAGCTTGTTAAATACTAGTATTGTACTTGACTGTACCACAGACCGCAACAATCGAAAGATGAAAATAAATAAGGGGTAAAAAGAAAACCAGGCAACTGATCTAAAGGGGATGAAAGTCCACCTTTATATCAGTAACAAAACTATGTGAAAATACAGTTTTGATTCAGAAATATTATTCTGAGCAAAACTCTGTATTAGAAGACTCAGATTTCGATAAAATAGTAAATGGCATTCAATCTTTAGATAGCAGCAGCTATAGGGCAGATCAATACTAGGTGTACCAGACTAAAAAATTTAGAATATGGCAATCCAGAAATCTATAAGGCAGCGATATATAATGATCATTAGGACAGCAGCAACACAGGATTCAAAGATCTGAACAGCAACCACACCTGAAGCTAAAGAGCTTCAAAATAGGGATTCGATCTCGAGATTCTATAGAAAACAGTAGTCTGGTTCACAGGTTTCAGCAACTCTGGAACAGTAGTGTTAATTCTGTCTAGAGGACTAGGAAACAGCATAACAGTCCCACTATTCTCGAGGATAAAGACACTCCAGTTTTCGACGATTCTGTAAAGAATAAAATCCTTGTATTCCGATAATAGTCTGACTAATAAATTTTTTAAAACAGCATATATGTATATACGCACGCATATGATATATGTTTTGACAGTCTATAACTTCTAATTTGCTAATTACTAAGACTTCTAAAACAGAGTCTGACATTAACTTGACTCGAAAGGAAAAAAGAACTAAACTGCCCCTAATTTGTAGGAGTTGGCAATTAAATTTTTTTTGGAAAATGAGTTACCAAGTAATGAGTCTCTGTAATCATGTCCTTCACGTGGTCACATAAGTGGTTACGTGAT
The DNA here is from genome assembly GCA_021018995.1 of Chloranthus sessilifolius. Lineage (NCBI taxonomy): Eukaryota > Viridiplantae > Streptophyta > Magnoliopsida > Chloranthales > Chloranthaceae > Chloranthus > Chloranthus sessilifolius. The sequence goes on along the minus strand of JAJIZI010000016.1, from coordinate 2,234,198 downwards.
GTCTAATTACCGATACTTTAAGTGATTCTGTGAGGTCTTATCTATTAAATATAATGCCATTTCCCCCTAAATTCTAAACCTCAAACAACCCGTGAAATATCTCGTTTTAGTGGCTGTCTTGCTCTCGATCCTTTCAATCTAATGCTCTGCATTACCTTTTGGTATGTGGCCAACAATGAGAGCACAGTTGTTTTTGCTGGAACATAAAGCTTCATCAGCGAATAGTCCTGTTGTCCTTTTGCTGATGGGTATTTTTGTCCAATGATGTAAATGGTATTGCTATCACCATGTGTTTATAATTTTATGTCTGTTCATACCTTGATGCAGCCCTTAAAATTTTCAACTGATGCACAAATGAGATAGAAAATTGAAATTAGGAGCCAGAATTGATTTTCAAAATTGAAAAATGACCCCCTCCAATTCTGTGGAGAATTGAGAGATTCCAGAATGAGTACTTGGAAAGCCTTCATTAATATGAGAGGCGTAACTTTCATCAGACTAGATGTTGTGAATAGATTTCAAGCAGTTTGTTGAAACTGCTTTTATCTTTGAAGGTTTGACAGAAACCGAACCGAAATCTAATATGCTCCAAAGTACCCAAGATAGTGACTGATCTGCCTTATCTTGTCTTTTCCACCGCTCGAAAGTTGAAGCCAGTTATAGAAACATGGACCCTTTAATCCACGCAGAAAAAAGTCTTGGGTGGTTTATGATTACTTCCCAATTTTCAGGCTTCTATTATCAACTGTGATAATTAAGGCAACTGTATTTATTGGCTGAAATTTCATGATTATTTGATTTGATCGGATGGTGGAGTTGGGACCCCGATCTGTCAAAGAAATAAAACAACGGACAATGCTAGTGTTATGTGTAGGAAGTCTGGTACTCTCTCTCTCTCTCTCTCTCTCTCTCTCTCTCTCTCTCCCTGGACAATGCTAGTGTTGTGTAGGAAGTCTGGTACTCTCTCCCTCTCCCTCTCCCTCTCATCAACGTATCTGATCAAATTGAGAATAGAAAGAAGGATCAAATACTCATAAAAAAACAAATACGTAACATTCTGTATTTGAGCTGAACACGCAGACTCTTCCTTTTTTGTTGTTTCTTTTTCGTCTCCGCCGAATTTCTATGATTCATCTTTATTAAGATGGGGATGGTGGTTTATTTATTTATTTATTTTTAACCTTGTTTCTTGCTCTTGCAGCCGGATAATCCATCAGAACTTGGTGGGAAAATATACGAGATGATGGGGATGGCAATTTCTGGAAAATGGGCGTCTCCGGCCACCAACGTACAAGAGATGATTGAGACACAGGAAAAATCTGGCAATCACGACGCTTTGGAGGCTGAGGTTCTAGAACCAGTTGAAGCTGGGGCTCAGAAATGAGTATGAACAACACAATTTTGTATTTGTTTTTATCTTAGTTGTTGCTCGAGAGCGTGAGAGGTAATTAGTTAGTGAGAGGTTATTGAGGATAAGGTGAGATTTAGATTTTAGATCCAAAGGATGTAGTAGAAAAATAACCTGTGTCAACTTTGGTAGGGTTTCATTGCAAATTGAAACTTCTCAGCATTTGCTGTGTGAAGTAAGCATGGTTTGGTACTGCAGTGCTTGTTTGATGGTGAGGTTATCTCTTAATTGGATGATTATGATCGTCTGCAATGTATGCTGTTTTAAATGGCTTCTTGTCATTAATGTTGTTATATATATATATGTCAAATCTTTGTCATTAATGTTGTTATATATATATATGTCAAATCTTTGTAGAGAGGTCTTACGGTAGGTGCCCACAGACATGGATATATCTACGTGGGTGTTGGGTGGGTGCACATCTTCAATTGTTTTTTTAATTCTGATGACCCGCCAACAAGTTTCCAGTTGAGTTTACCTGAAACACCCTCTTCTTCTTGGTGAACCCACTGATGGGTGTACTTGAAGCACCCTCTTGTTTGTTGCTTGGTGTGCAGCAGAGGCTCGGGCTTCTTCTTCTTAACCCTGGGGAATTGTAAGTACAGCGAATCAGAGACTCCATTATTGATTTTCATCAGGTAACCATTGCCATTGATGACTACCACCAAGCAACCAGTAAGAAAGTAAGAAACCGTCTGCCTTCTGCCTCTCAAAACCAAAACAACTTTAGCCACCCATTTCAACTTAAGGCTGTGTTTGGGATTGCTCTTTGGAGGCAAAGAGCAGCCCACTTAAAGAGCAGGTTTAATAGCCCTTGTAAAGTGATCAAATTCAGTTCTTTCACTCTAGAAAGAGCTAGCACTTATAATTAAATACAGTCCTATACTAAAGTGCTCTGTAGCAGAACGGAGAACTGCTCTTTCCCTCCAAAGAGCAATCCAGCCTAATTCTTAACCAGTAGTAGAGGAAATTCCACATGTCCATTACGGACGAAGGTTGTTTTTAAATCTTAGGAATGTACTATCGAAAAATCTGTTTATGTTTGTACTTTGAATAATGCAGACGAACTGAGATTGGGTATGCATCACCAGGGACACACACTGCCTAATAGAAAGTCATTGGTGAGTCGGGGACCAACACCTGTTACTGGGGAGCTGTATTAGGTGCTCTACCCATCAACCAAGGTGGCGCATGGGCCAATTTGATTTGGCATTTATGAACATTAAGCTATCAGATTGACCCATTCACTGTCCTTATTACACAGGTAGGGCACCTAATACAAACTCAATTGTTGAAAATTGGGGTGTACCATTATTTGCACCTTCAAAATGTAATCGTTTTTTTTTTTGTTTTTTGTTATTATTATTATTATTTTTTTTTTTGCATATAAACCCATGTTTTGGCATATTTATAGATGACATCTCATGTTTCACTTATTTATAAAGAGTATTTTTATTTTCACTCACAGATTCTTTCGTTCCACCCACATAAGTGGGTGCATGACTGAGGCAAACTGAATCTTTCATTCCACCCACATATTCAATGCTTTTTTTTAACATTCGAATCCACTCACTAAAATCTTTCTTTCCACTCACAGCATCTTCTTCCCTCTTCCTTTTTCTGCTTGCACTATATTTGAATTTCGGATACCCACATCATATTCCCCAATCGTCTCTTCACGATGTGCAATATTAGGAAGGGATTCTGTGGCTATACGAACCATTTTTGGACTCGTGGCTATACACCCACATCGTCTTTCCCAATCTTCTTCTCGCGCTGCAAGAATGTGAGGAAATGATAAACTCTGTACGCCCACACTTGTAAATAAACCATATGAGTTTTTGTTAGGGTTTGTGGGGCAATGACAGTCAACTTTTCGACCACACATTACAAATAACAAAATAGGGGATTGAGTGAACTACTTATTCTTTAATATCTCTCACTATGCTACCCAAAAGATTACCAAATCAGTAGAGATATTGTTGGTTTAGTAATTCTATAAGGTTTATTTATGGGGAGGAAATACTACCATCCCAAAAAGTATTGAACTCAAAGAATAAATGACCTAATGTAGATTGGATTATGCATCCATAGTTAATAAAATTATTCTATGAAAAAAAGTGTTAGGGGATATTAAAAAAAAAAATTGTTCTGTGGGTCTGACGGTAGAGACTCACTGTCAAAGTTTTTTTTTAAAAAATTTCCTCTCTGACGGTGGGAATCCACTGCCAGAGATGCAAAAGTGACAGCAGGAATCCACCGTCAGGCCATCAGATGATGAATTCCAGTAAGGAGCCTCACTGGAGTTCATTCTTTGATGGCCTCACGGTAGGTGCTTGTTGTCACATTTATATACCTGATAGTGGACACCCACTGTCAGGCCATTTCTTCCTTGAGGTTAGATTTAACAAAAAAATATTGAGGGATTTTTTTTAGAAAAAAAAATTTATTCTGTGGGTCTGACGGTGGGCACCCACCGTCACATACATAAAACTGACGGTGGGCACCTACTGTCAAAACTTTTTTTAAAAAAATCTGCTTTTTGACGGTGGGTATGTTACGGTGAGTACCCACCGTCATAAGACATATTTAAAAAAAAAAAAACTCTGACAGTGGGTGCCCACTATCAGTTTTATGTATGTGACGGTGGGTGCCCACCGTCAGACCCATATAATAGTTTTTTTTTTTTTTTAATTCTCCAACATTTTTTTTGTTAAATCCAACCTCACTTTTTTCTATAGGATTTGATAATCCAACCACACTACATGGAATTATATCAACTGTCGAATTGTGCTAATTTTTTGCATAAGGATCTTTAAATCATAGATTTAAAATCAGACGATGTAGATACATAATACAAGCCTTCCATTGCCAAATCTTTCTTTTATACTTTGTGCCAAGGCCAACTTCTCATGTCATCATGGACACCCACTTGGTGACTATAACTTTTCTTATGAAAAAAATAATTTATAATATCTACAAAACAATCTTATAGTCTAAGGAAATCTCTCAGCTCTAAGGAAGCAGCCCCCCCCCCCCCCCCCACTCAACAAACCTTATATCATGCCCATCGTCAGACTCACATAACATTTTTTTTTAGCATTTTTTTTTTTGTTATATTCAATCGTAGCCCACATTTTTTCTATAAGATTTATTTGATTAATTTGAGAATTTTTGCACAACAAGTAGAGTTCTTACTTAGTGGAGTATTAATTATCTTTATAAATAATAAATGATTGATTACTTTGTGTTTGCGTTGAGGAGGTCCTTAGTAGAATTTCTGGCCAATTGATCAACCTCTTCAAACGCTAATTTATTTCTAAACATGAAAATCATTCAGTAAGTATCCATATTACATGATATCATGGGATCTCATGTTTCATCTGGTGCAGATGACATACAAAGCTGAATATGTCGATTTCTTAAAAGAAGTATATGAAAGTTAGAATGATTAATCTAAACTATTATGAGCATAAATACACTTCAACAAAATATATACTTTAATAAAAAAAAAATTTTTGTATTAAATTCTGTATCATTTCATAGTATCTATATTCATACCAGTTACATAAAAAAATGCTGACATAATCATAATATTTTCACCATTTATATGTATATAGCATGTATGTACCTCACCTCCAACTAAAAGAACTATCAAATTCTTAGGGAGTGCGATCAATCCAAGTCAATGACCAGATAATCTTTAGTGATAATTTTCTCATCATCATTGGAAGAGTTAAAGTTCTTAAATTATTCTGCGAACTGAGATGGTCATCCAGTTGTACAATCATCTCAATATCGCCGCCATATAGCCGTCGATGATAAAAAGCACAGTTCCTGCTTTTTTTGCGAAATTGCGAGCTTCTTGTATCATTTCCTCGCGAGTGCTAAAAAGCTGATTTGTGGTCATAAAGAAAGTAAAGTCCGTATTCTGTGATTGCATATCATCCACCTGAACATAATAGCATAACGTTCAAAACATAATCACTATTGAAATGAATGAATTTATACCCTCACGTACGTAACTTATTTCGAAATGCTCAAAGGTTCAATGACAATCTTTTTTTAGCTAGAGTCAATCCATTTTGAACCAAAGTCAATCCATAAAAAATAAAAAATATATATTACTCTTTCATAAATAAATTTGATATAGAAATGGAATGAAACCTACCAAAACATTGTTCATTAATGCATATAAACCCTAAGTTTATTTAGTTTAAAAAATTATATAATGAAAACTAATACAAATAGAATAAAAAATAATATAATGAAAAATAGTACAAATAGATTGAAAAATATCTCTTTTACAAAACCCTAAATTTACTTAGGATGAAAAATTATATAATAAAATTAGAATGAATACAAATAGAATGAAAAATAATATAATAAAAAATAATACAAATAAAATCCAAAATAAGTCTACTACCAAACCCTAAAGTTACTGAGAATGAAAAATAATATAATGGAAGTTATATTATTATAGAATGAATAATAATAGAATGAGAATGAATAATAATAGAATAAGCCCATGTTCAGTGTTCCCAATGGCACGGAATAGAAACCAAAATGAAAGGAAGAAAAAAGTATGTGGGTGTACCGAAAGGATGTAGAAGATGGTCGTGTGTGTCTAACTAGGCGAAGAAGAACGAACGTGGGAGCATGGGGAATGCTTGGTATTCAAAGAGGTCGTAGCGCGGAAGAAGACGAAGAGCTCGGGAGTGAGAGGTTTGCATCCATGAATAAGTGGGTGAAAATAAAGAAAACGGTGAGTGTATTTGGCTCACGAATTTCAGAGGAGTTATTTATTTATTTTTTTTACTTGCACGTAGGAGCATGGGTGGATCAAAAGAATCCGTGAGCAGAAATAAATGTACTCATTTATAAATAACTCCCTAACTTAGATAACACCTTGAGTTATTGTTATGTTCACTGGCGTCTCTAAATAGGTGAAGTGTACTTATCATTTACATTATTTTTTTGGGTAGCTCTGTTCGCACCCACGCGTTATCAGAAAGCACCCACATGTGCAACCCCTTTGAAATTACTGATCGGGTTGGACGATAGAGATAGTGTTTCACCCCGATATTCCATACAACATATTTGGAGACCATGTCGCACTTATCAGACAATCAAATTTTGATTCCACAAGTCACATATCCCCAAAAAGTGCACCTTATGTGCAACGACACATATCACGCTCAAACGCGATTTTAGAGCCATCTTTGGGGATTCGTGACATGTGGAATAAAAAATTAATCGTCTGATAGGTGCGACATGGTCTCAAGATCCATTATGTGGAAGATCAGGTTGAAACACGATCTCGATCGTCTGATCCAACCCAATCAATGGGTTTTAAGCAAGAATCAAAATTTCAGGCTGAATTTTGGCTTCAGGCATGATTGAAACCGAAAGCCAAAATTTTGGAGTCCATACAAACCTGGACTTAGATTTTGGTTTCTGTTTTATTTCGGACATGCCTGAAACCCAAAAGTTTCAACCAAAAATTTGAAATTTTGGCCGAAATTTTGATCTATGGTTTTAAGGGGTCTCTGATGTAAGTGCTTTTAGAGAATGCATGGATGCGTTTAGAGCTATTAGGGGGTATATGCCAAAAACTAAATGTACTCGCAGCTTATCTCTTCCTATCCAAATGCATTGACTGCTTTGAAAAGATTGATTTTCAACTCAATCTTCCGCACAACAGCACAAGGGATCGTGAGAGCATGAAAATATCATTATAGGGTCAGTATTTGATTTTATAGAGGTATGCATTTATAAAAATGACCCTAAAATCACATTTGAGCGTGATGTGTATGATATGATTTTTGGATTACTTTTTGAGACGTGGGATATGAAATTAAAAAAATTGCATACCATAAGCTTTGATCTCAATGTCCATTACACAAGATTGGGGCCAAAAGTAATTTCAATTGTATGATTTAAAATAGTCAATGCATTTCGGCTGAGGGAGTTAGGGTGAGATTAGATTTTGACCGACTGCAAATAATGGTGTAACCAATTGAGGGGTCTGGTCGTAGTCGTTATTGCTGTGTATATTTTAACAGCTTCAAATAAATCGGAATCCTCTCCCCAAACTTCACTCTTAATAATAATAATAATAATAGCAACAATTTTTTCAAACCCCCAAAATGATATAATTGATAAAATCCTAAGTTTCTGAAACAGCAACCAAGCCCTATTTGTCATATAAAAAGAAAAGAAAATAAAAACTAAACTCTCCTTCTACAATCCATATTCCTAGAAAATAACCCCTACCCACAACGATGAAATAATATAAACTTAGAAAACTTCAAAAAAAAAAAGAAAATAAGTTCTCTCAATCTCACCACCAAAAATCAACAATAGCTAAAAAAAACCCTCAATTTTTCACAAGAAATCTAAAAATTCACCTTTTTCAACGCTTAAATGTGACTTTCTACAATCAACAAATCGAACCCATATACAAAAAATCATCAAAAAGAAAGATTTCGTAGAAATCAGTCAACCTCAATCGACTCAAAGAAATCTACATACATCAGCATCGACCATTGTTGATAGCTAGAAATTCAGATTCCAGATAATAAAAAATTCAATTGCTTGTAGAGATTAGAGACTAAAACATCATAAAATTTTAATTAAAAAGAAATAAATAGGGTTTTTTGTTAATAAAGAAGAAGAATCTCCTGCTTTAAGCAACGGTGATGCTGTTTAGCAGAAGAGCGCTCTCTCCCTTGATAAGAAGATCGGTAAAGAAAGCCAAAACTTGTATATAGGGCTCTCAATGGGTCGGGCTAGCCTGAGATTTGGCCCGCACCCGGCCTGAAAAAAGTGTTATTTTCTATCAAGCAAACTTGGCTCGATATCTGAAATGGGCTAAACATGTTGCAACCCGGATCAATCCAAGCCGGGCTTTAGTTGAGTGTTCCAACACCCGACCTGAAAAAAGTGGTACTTTCTATCAAACAAACCTGACCCAGTAAACATGTTGCAACCCGGATCAATCCCGGCCCGCACCCGGCCCGAATATATATATATATATATATATACTTATTCTTTTAAAGTTTAAAAAGAAAATTTCTTTTCCTTAAATATAATTTACTTAAATGTCTTGAAATTAATCATTGTGTAACAAACTAAAATGAAATATTTGAATAAAAGTATGTGCCTGAGCCTCTATAATGTTAATATAATTATATAATTAAAATTTTAATGTTCTTCAAACTTTTATTAGAAAAAAAAAAAGCCCAAACCCAACCAAATTTTATTAGAAAAAATAGCTTAAAACAATAGCCCAATAAATTTTTTAAAGAAAAATTAGTCGAAAAAGCCCAAGATCGGCCCGACCCGATAGGGGCCGGGTTGAAAAATTTGGGAACTTGGCTCGAGTAAGTTAGGGCTAGGGTTGAACCTTAGCCCAGCCCTAATCTGGCCCATTGAGAGTCCTATTTGTACATAACTATTTGCTGCATAGCCGCATCATGGAGTATTATGATATCCTCATCTCTATTCATTACTTTTTATACAAGTATGATAATCTATCCTTAGCGCTTTGAGATGTAGGGCTCTCAAAGAGCTGAGCCAGAGCTGAGAGTTGGCTCGAAAAAAAATAAGGTCACAACTACCTTGAGCTCGGCTCAACTATGAGTTAAGAGCTTAAGAGCTCATTTGTAAACAAGACAATAACGGGTTGGGTAGTCTGTACCTCAAGTCTGCTTGACTTGAATTATATATATATATATATATATATATATTTGAGGCTCGGGACTCCTGGGTGTAGAGAATCTCTACACCCACTATCAGTTCGTCTCGAAAACAGAGTTCTCCCTAACTCATATCTCATAGTCATAGGAAATAGAGTTCTACTTTTAATTAAACTAGGATTCTATATCCATTTACCTCCGTTTCCGCAACTTTATCTCGCTCTTTTTCATATGTTTTCTTGTAAATCATGTGCCTATTCGTATAGGGTTTCGGCAAACCCTAAATAGGTGTTCTCTTGTAACAAGAACTTTGATCCTCATTATCGATTCACTTCTCTCTAGATACCACCATTTCTCTCTCTCACTCTCTCTCTCTTTGAAATTTTTTATTAAGCTAAGCAAAGTATTCTGCGTCTATATCTACCAATGGGTAGGGGTGCCAGATTTGATCGAAATCGAAATTTCTTCTCTTAGAAGATTATGATAGACACTTTTAGCTTTTTTACATTCTTTATAAATTTGAATGCTCTAGCCATTCTCTATTAAATAGTTTTCAAGATACTCAACTGATTTGACTATAATAGATAATTTGGCATGAATGTTTTTAAATGAGTTCGTATTCCATTTTGCTAAGATAATTTTGATCTCCAAACTTCTACTTCATTAAAGAACTCTAAACTCAATCGCAATCAGATAAATCAAAAAATAAAAATAAAATCAAATCGAAAACGATCAAATTCGTTTTGGTTCTGGTTGAATCAAAAATCAAAATTCTTGATTTTCGTTTGATACCTAAATTTGCACACCTACCAATGGACAATACTCATGATTTAATATCTTATATTCTTTTACCTAATTATTTTATAATGCTGTTATTACATTTTAAATAAATAAACTTCGTTATGACTTTTTTGTGATAATCATTGTTCTAAAGTGTAGGTTCATAAATTATTCGGTAAGCAATTAGGTCGATTTAATTAGAATAATTTAATACATTAACATATTTTTATCCAAGTGAGTAGGCGCTTTCATGATTTAATATCTTATTTTCTTTTACCTAATAAAGATATATAAAACATATTAATAATTTTTATTTACTTATTTATATATTTTATTTTTATTTTTAATAAATTATAAAACATAATAACTAATACTTAAAATACTATATATATATATATATATATATATATATATATATATATATATATATATATATATTTTATTAAATGTTGGAATCACCCATGGATGTCTTAAAATAAGGTTCAATCATTTAAATATCCTAATGTCGGCCTTTTTACTAGTTTCCATTAGAAATATCTACGATCCTCCGCGAGTTACCGGTCAAACCGGTTCTAGTGTTTTCTACGGATTATAAAACGGGGGTGTCTGGGCGTAGAAATGTTTGGGGGCATTTTAGGAAAACGAGGTCGTTTTGGGAAAAGGGTTAATTCCCTTTTCTCAGCTGCATCTTTTTCGATCGACTTCAGCTGTGCTTCGACTGCTGGTTCGGGGAACACCTTTTCGGGAATTTGCACTTTCTGGTAAGCTCGTCGTTTAGTTAGCTCAAAAACTTGTTTCTTTGTGGACATTTGAGGGTCTCTAGGGTTTAATTTCCATGGAATCACGTTTTTTTAGCAGTTGATCTTGCGACGAAGTTATTTTGAGTATTAGGGATTTGGATTTGGAAGTAGTTGATACTGAAGAAAAATTTCAGTTTTTCGAAAGGTGTTTGAGCTGATTTATTTTTAATTTTGAATTAATTATTCATATGAAATCTCCGAGTGCTTTATTAATATGGCCGATTCAAATTTAGAACTCCAATGGCCAACTTTGGAATTGAGTCCTAGTAGTTGATCACTTGTGTATGAGGAATTTCGCGTCATGTTGTTTTCAAGCTTGGGATTGATGGTTACTGTTGGAAACTTAATAGTGGTTGGCCCTGTGGCTCAACTGGAAGGTTTACAATATTTCAACCTCGAGGTCTCAAGTTGAGAACCAGCTTACCATAAAAAAAGGGTATGAACTTAATTCCTTTCCTTTTTGACAACAAATTTGTTGTAAAACATTTGTACTTAACTGAATATGTATGTATGTTGAATATTCTTATAAATTTTTACCACAAAGCCTGGTGGGTCGCAGAACCGAGCATGAATAGTACATTGATTTGGGCGAGTCATCCTTGATATTTGGATCATCATTATCGTTTTAGGGATTAACGAAGTAAATATTATTATTTGTGAAATTTTAGCATTACTACTTTTGGATTTGAAGCTTGTATGCACGCCCTTTAGTTAATGTTTGCTGTGCCTTCTTATATCAATGAAATTTGTGTGGTTCAACTTCTACCCCTGCCACCACCATCACTGCCAATTCTGTTATGATCATTGTCATCATCTTCATTCCCGTCATTCCTTCATCACCATCTCCTCCACTTTCTTCTTCCTATGACCACCGCCATCACCAATATCCTTCATCCATTATCACCGCCACAGCCACAACTACCACCACCATTCCGTCATCTTTGTCATTATCGTAATATCATCACCTCCACTTAATTATCATCGCCTTTAATTACCACGATCATGATTGCCACCACTATTATCCCATTCAACCTCTATTTATAGATCATAGATGTTCCAAATATGGCAGGATATTAACCTTGCCGATTTTGTAACGCAAATATGTTTCATCTACAATCCGGCAAGGGATTCTAGTCCCATCAAGTCACCAAAGGCTGGCCAGGCAATGCATCCCTTGCTACCACCTGGCAGGGATACGTTGCATTGGTTAATGACTTTTATAGCCATCTGTTACAACAGGTGCCATCACAATCACTCTAACCTTCATCATTCTCATTTCCGCACCACCGCTACCATTATTATGATTGTTGTCATTGTTTAGAACTAATCAAACAGTCACGAAATACAAATCTAACCACAATTTATATATGGGAAGCCAAACAATCTCACCTTAAAATTTTGATCTCGATTTACTCAAGTGCTACTAATCTAATTGCAACTTGCAAGGTCTCTATCTTATCCATGGGTCAAAATCTCTGAAATCTGATACATATTGTCCAGGGCTTGGGACGATACGTACTGTTTGTACTGGCCGATACATTGATCAATGTATCACTAGTACAATTTTTTTTTTTGTATGTATCGCCGATATATTGAATGTATCACCAATACTTAAATGACCCTCTAATTTTTTTTTTAACCGGAACCAATGTATCGTCCAATACAAACGATACATACACCAGGCGATAATTGGTGTATGAAACGTACCACTGTCGTCCGATACCGGTACGTATCGGACGATACATACTGGTATCGTCCAAGATTTTTCCCCATGATCTTATGCAATTGAAATCATCCGAGTGTGCGCTTCAAACGATAATATATATATTTTGGATAGAAAACATTTAAAGATTAGTTTTAAAAAAAAATTTAAAGATTGAGAAAGAAACAAATACAAAAAGAAAGGAGAATAAAAAACAGCAAATAGTAGATGTTGTGTTTTATAACAGATATGGTGTTTATTTATTTATAATGTATAATATATAATATCAGTGCAACATGGGTGATACACATGCATGTATTGTATTGCTAGGCTCACACTGGCACCTATTGTATCTGGTAATATTTTGTTAAATTTACTGAAGGTATTCAATCAGTTGCAGGTGTATGTTTTAATCAAGGCAAGTTTCTCAAGGGGACCTCTGACTCTAACTTCCACCACCTGCAGTCACCAAAAATGCTACCTCCGTGTCAGCAATCGGAACCAGCAGGACCACAGACATCACTATCCCTAGCACCCTCAGAAAATTTTGAAGAAGTTCGCGAGTCCTCATCAGAGAGTGCCAGTTCACAAGAAACCTGGCCTGCTGAGACTAACCAATGCGGAGGAGATATCATTGTAAAGTTGGAGAGAAAGATAGAAGGGGACATCAATTGCCTTGAACAGTCTGTCATTCATGGGGTTTCAAGTACAAATAAGTTATCTCTCCCTGCGATAGCTAGAGAAAAAGTTGAGATAATCTCTGCAGAAATGCTTAACCAGCCTGAAGAGCTTCTAGAAGATCTTAAAAGCGAGCTTCGAGTAATACTTGAAGGAATCGGTGGGTCTCAGAATAGAGAGGAGTTCTTGGTTTTGCAGAAACTTGTCCAGAGTAGGACTGATTTGACAGATAAATCACTAATTAACGCGCACCGTATACAACTGGAAATTCTTGTTGCAATAAACACTGGGATTCAAGCATTCTTACATCCGAATATTAATTTATCGCAAACTTGCCTCATTGAGGTTTTCATGTACAGGAGGTGCAGAAACATAGCGTGTCAAAACCCACTCCCTGCCGATGGTTGTAGCTGTGAAATCTGCACCAGTAGGCATGGGTTCTGCAACCTTTGCATGTGTGTGATTTGTAATAAGTTCGATTTCGAAGTGAACACATGCCGTTGGATTGGTTGTGATATGTGTTCTCATTGGACTCACACAGATTGCGCTATTCAGGTCGGACAAATCAGCACAGGCTCATGTGGTAAGAGTGGGGTGGGACCTGCCGAGATGCTTTTTAAGTGCCAAGCTTGCTGTATCACTTCTGAGTTGTTGGGTTGGGTTAAAGATGTGTTTCAACACTGTGCACCAGGGTGGGACCGGGCATCCCTGATGAGGGAACTTGATTTTGTTAGTAGGATTTTCCATGGTAGCAAGGACCCTAGAGGGAGAAAATTGTTCTTGACGTGCAAGGATCTCTTGGAAAAGATGAAGAATGGGGTTGCGGAGTTAACGGCTTGCAAAGTTATACTGCTTTTCTTCCAAGGTTTGCACCTCTTGCACATGGGTCAAAATACCGGATTTCCGATACGTATCATCCTGACCTCCAGGACGATACCCGATATGTATCGGACGATACCCGATACATATCGTCCTGGAGGTCAGGACGATACGTATCGGACGATACCCGATATGTATCGTCACGGAGGTCGAGACGATCGTACGAAATCATAAATCGCACGGAGGTCGGGGACGATACATTCAAAAAAAAAAAAAAAATCCCAAAAAAAATCTAAAAAAATACCAAAAAAATATGAAAAATTATATTTATTTATTTGTATTTATTTCAACTATTTTTGCTTGTATTTTTGACTTATTTGATGCATTATTTAGATGAATATATAAGTAACATGCCTATTTTGTGACTTAACCCAAGTCACATGCTTATTTTGTGACTTATTTTTGACTTAAGATCACATTTTTGACTTAATGTAATAGACCTTCTAACATTTTTTTTGACCAGCTGATCACATGCCTATTATGTTTCCCCTTTCCCTTCTTGAATTCTTTGAAATGAGAAAATTAGGATTAATGCAAAATTGCTTCACTTTCATATATATTCTTAGAGCTTATACAAATTTAGAAGGAATATACTCTAACTGCCATTAAATCTTCTTAACTAAATGTTTTACCCTGGCATATGGGTTTGTTTATATATATAGATTATTTATTGACAATATTTCATAATTTGATTGACGCAGTCACGCATAAACTAAATTGCAATGTATATTGACAAAAATAAATTATATATTATCAAAATTAATAGGTATGTTGATAGAAATAAATTTAATTGTACATGAAAAATTTACTTTAGAGCCACATTAAATTTCGTGGTGGTTCTTGGCCCTCGTGATCATTATCATCATCAGTGCGCGAACTTTCCGGCCTTTGCCTATAATGTTGGTCATATTGATACCCATGATCATATGTGCCCCCTTGAAACTGAGGTTGTAGCAACGAATATGGCTCAGTGTAATACGTAAAGGCCGGTCCTCCAAAAATTTGACCAACAAAGTCATATGACACCGGGTAGGTTTGTTGTGGCTGGTAGTATGGGTTACTAGTTGCTGAATTTTCGGTATTTTGCAAACTGAATCCCTTGAAGCTAGAAGTCATATAACCCATATCCGTATCATCTTGTGGACCTTGTGGTGGTGGTGTTTGATATGATTCCGACGCTCCTCTTCCTTCAACCCCTCCCATTCTAAATGTAGGAGTGTCGAACTGTGTTAACGGTGTCGAATCATCGTCTCATGCCGCCATATCTCTATAAGGATAAGAGGTACCAGCATCCTCCCCTCCACTACTAGTGCCAACGTCCTCTCCACCATCATGCCCTCCACCATCATCCTCACCACTCCCATCATCACTACCGGGCTGCGTTTCGTCATCAGATCCAACCACTGAATGACGATTCAATCTTCTTTTCCGCCTCGGTGGTTGGGAAGCCTGCTGCTCCGCTACTCTTTCAGCATTGTCCAGCCATTCAGTGCTCTAAGTATCCAAGACTGACTCTTCTTTCTCTTCGATCCATTGATTCAAAGGGTCATCCTCCTCGAATATATAATCCAACTGGATGGGATCAAAATATTCACTGTCTGCAAAGTAGAATATGATAGATGAATTAGTATAATATGTAAGTAAGACTTCATATAATTGAGGATCTAAGACTTCATATAATTGCTTACCATGGTTGGTCCTCTGTATATTCCTGACCCTTAATCGCATATTGTAGTGGCAGTAGACTAACTTTTTCAATCGGTCCATAGTTAGTATATTCCTTGTTTTAGTATGAATGAGAGAGAAAGTGCTCTAATTTCGCTCACAGTTGGGCGAGGCACATGTTTGCGACAATACCCTCATTGCTACCCGCCTCAATATCGGACCATCACCTCTATAATGCATTCACCAATCAGCGGGTTTGTCGTGTTTAATTTGGGATTGCGCCAACGGGGTCCCAAATGACCCATGTCTCTTGCGAAACATGTCAATATATAAAGATGAAACACAGTAAGGCACATATCAATAAATAGATCATAATATCACATGACATTTGACTTATTAGTTATAAGGTATGATACTATGATTACTCACATCTCTGATAGCTTGACCTTGGTCCGCCAACTCAGGGAGTACTCTTTGGATTACATTGAGCAAACCGGTATACACTTCATCAGTGTCACTCAGCTCGAAGCGTCGTGTATATTGGAAGGCTGGATTCAAGTAGTGTGTTACACATCAAATATGAGCAATTTCATCAATATATGAAAATAATAAAAAAATAAATAAAAATCACTACATAAGCAGTTTAACATGTTATACCTGCTGCATGCAAGTACTTGTGAAATTGTGCATCTCACCTCTTGTCGATAATCGCCCAGTATCGTTTATATTTTGTAGGGCATTTGATTTTTATAGCCAATTTTGCCTTATCCATTGACCCATAAACGTATCCCATCGTTGGTTTCTCATCACCATCAACCAATCTCAACACTTGCACAAACGGGGTAGTGAAGGCGATCAGGTGGTAGACATCTGCCCAAAACTGCGTGTTGTAGATTAGGTCAGCAACTTCAGTGCAAGCTTGTGGGAGTCCTATTTCATGTTTATTCTATTCTTTCGACGACACCATCCTTTTCAGCTTATGCCTATATCTACCCAAACTCTGTAGGGCTAAAAACTGTGTTGCAAAACGTGTAATCGCAGGTCGGAGCAACTCATTGTTTGTGAAGGCTCTCATTAAATTGATCAGCTTGTCACTGTTGTACAAGTAGGAAGTAATCGTTCTTCCCTTCTGAATAGTTGCCTGTGCCTTGCTTCTCTTTCCTAAATCCTCAAGAATGAGGTCCACGCAATGAGCGGCACACGGGGTCCAGTACAGGTGACGTCTCTTCATCATTAGTTTTAATCCAGCGGCTTTGTAATTTGCCGCATTGTCTGTTACCACCTGCACAACCCGCTGCTCTCCAACCTCTTGAACTACCTTATCCATTAATTGAAAGAGATAATTAGCAGTCTTTACGTGTCTAGAAGCATAAATTGATTTCAAAAATATTGTTCCGGCATCGCTGTAAACCAAAAAGTTGATCAAACTCTTCTTTGTGGGACCAGTCCATCCATCGCACATAATTGTGCAACCTCTCTCATCCCATACATCCTCAAAGCTTTGTACATAGGCAGTTATCTCATCGTACTTATCTTTTAGTAAGGGCCCAGATATCTCGTATGTAGAAGGCTTTTTAACTCCTGGACCAACTTCTGCACTTGTATCAATCATGCTTTTGAAATACGGCGACTCTGCTACTTGGGTCGGAATGTGGTTGTATATAAAAAACTTGGCAATGGATTTTCCAAGCTTCTTCCCCATTTTTGTAAGTGAGATTGCACTCAATTTGGTTTGTTTGGAGCTTTCAGTGCGATACATGAATGGATCCATGAGGCCTGTAGTACGGCCTCTAGTAGACGGCCTATAATCCCTCCCTGATGCTCACCTACGCAACTCGGCAGTCTGCTCAACATCCTCATCAACATCAACATGTGGCCTATGACTAGATCCACCACCGGTAGCAGGCATGGATGAGCCCCTCAACCTGGACCGAAACCGATAATTGACTTCATCCTGATCTCACCGCTGTTGTGCTTCTCTGGCATTCTCTCTTATAGCTCTCGCTATCTACTCATCCTCATCCTCATCCTCATCCTCAGGTCCAGGTGATGTAAACTCTGGATCTGCCCTCCTGATTCTCTCATACATGTCCCTATCACGATCGGCTTCAGCTTTTTTCTTTCCCTTTGCCGCTTGTAAACTAGCTCTGATATTTTCTTTTACTTCTCTGGGTATACTGGGACACCCTTTTGTCTCTCCCTTTACATGAGCCAGATGCTCCTTTAACCGTGTGATACCTCCTCCCAGCAGTTTTTTTTCACAAAGCTTACACTCTATCCGGAGTCTATCACCATCTATTGGTGTACCGTATTGCCATGATGGATCTGACGATCGTACCATATTTATTTATTTCACCTGCATGAATGAGCAAATGATTGCATTAAATTAAACATCTAATTTACACTTGAAAATAAAATTTATTTTTTAATTATTGCTATTTTAAAAATATTAGATTATATTTTATGAAATTTATTTGATATTATTCTAATTTTCAAAAGATTAGATTATATTTTACCAAATTTATTTGATATTATTCTAATTTTTGAATATTTATTTGATATTATTATAATTTTTGAATATTTATTTGATATTATTCTAATTTTTAAATATTTATTTGGTATTATTCTAATTTTTAAAAATTTATTTGAAATTTATTTCATATTATTCTAATATTTTATGGGACATACCCCATTATTTTAATTATTTTAATTATATGTGACCCATAATTTTAATTATTT
The DNA here is from genome assembly GCA_021018995.1 of Chloranthus sessilifolius. Taxonomy (NCBI): domain Eukaryota; kingdom Viridiplantae; phylum Streptophyta; class Magnoliopsida; order Chloranthales; family Chloranthaceae; genus Chloranthus; species Chloranthus sessilifolius. Next base: position 2,215,847 of record JAJIZI010000016.1, on the reverse strand, counting down.
AAATTAAAATTAATAATAAATTTAATTATATGTGACCCATATTAATTTTAAGTTTAAATTGTATGTGACCCATATTGATTCCATTATTTTATTAATTATATGTGACCTATATGATATGTGACATTAATTTTAATTTTAATTATATGTGACCTATATTGACCCCATTATTTTATTAGTTATATTAATTGTTTTGTGACCCATAATTTTAATTATATGTGACCCATAATTTTAATTATTTAAATTAAAAATAATAATAAATTTAATTATATGTGTCCCATATTAATTTTAAGTTTATATTAAATGTGACCCATATTGACCCCATTATTTTATTAATTATATGTGACCCATATTATATGTGACCCATATTAATTTTAATTTTAATTATATGTGACCCATATTGACCCAATTATTTTTTTAGTTATATTAATTGTTTTGTGACCCATACTTTTAATTACATGTGACCCATAATTTTAATTATTTATATTATTTTTGACCCATAATTTTAATTATTTTAATATCTACCATTAAATATGGTAGATCTTCTATATTTATGGGTAGATCTACCATTAAATATGGTAGATCTAACAAATTTATGGCTAGATCTACTATATTTAAGGGTAGATCTACTATATTTAGATCTATCATATTTAAGGGTAGATCTACTATATTTATAGGTAGATCTACCCCTAAATAAGATAGATCTACTTTATTTTAACCTTTAAATGAAATAAAACGATAGGAAAATGATAAAACACGTACCTTCGGCGTTGATCCTGAGCTTTTTTGTGCTATTCGGTGGCGATTTGGGGTGAAAATAAGCAAAAAAGGAGTGTTTAAATGAGGAAGAAGAAGGAAGAAGGAAGAAGAAGGGGCTGTTTTTGAAATGGAAAAAACCAAAAAAAAAAAGCCCAACCCGACCCTAAAATCGGCTGAAAAAGCTAACTCACGTGCCTGGGCCCCACAGAAAATTTGAAATTATCATTCGTATCGGACGATAATTTCAGTCTTTTTTAACTTTTTCAATTTTTTCTGAAATTATCGTTCGATACGGATGATACGGGCGATATTTTGCCCGTATCGGACGATAATTTGAGTATTTTATATAGGGTACGATACATACCCTATGTATCGTACCGCTGACCTCCAAAACCGATACGTATCGGTATCGGACGATATTTTGACCCATGCTCTTGCACATCATTTAATGATTTTGTCCATTGCTTACAAGAGGCCCTTTAGAACAAGCTAAATCTTATACTAAATATACGTGTGATATAATAATCCAGCAATTCTTTCATTTCTGTTTTATTTCTATGGAAACAACTTAAAAAAATTCTTTTCTCCACTCAGATTGAGGTGAATCCATAGTTTTAAAAGGCAAGAGGCATAATTGAATCGGTTAGGGTCCAGTGAGGTGAGGCATATGCCTTAACAGAAAAATATTAAAAATTTCAGAAAAAGGAAAAATATCCCAAAATGGAAAAAATAAAAGCCTAGCAACATAGATGCAATATGTGATGTACATTATCGGCTGTGTTCCCGAAGTTTAATTTATATTTAAAAAGTAAATGAGTGAATAAGGTTAAGAACTTGGTGCAATAAAAGAGGAAGAGAATCACAAATTCAGTGTTTAAAGGAAATAAAGGAGGGGATATTGAAATGTACCTTGATTCGCCAACAATCCACAATAAATGGAGAAAGCAATCAACTTTTTCTAGGGTTTCAAACCTAATAGAGAAAACTCATGGTCTCTTATAAAAATATAAATATATTAATCATCAAACTGTTCTCATTAACTGATTGGAGGAACTTATAAAGGCCAATAGCCAGTGCTGGTCACATATGTGCGGTGTGTACCGGATACAGACCTAGCTTCTGGTGTTCTAGATGCAAAGTGGGCTGCTCTCCGGACTCAAAGCCACGTCTTCACACTTGACAGCTCAAGCCTTTAGCATTGCACCAAGCAATGTACCCTAGCAACTACCTTTTACCATTGCACTGCACACCCTCGCCTTCTCCCCCTCTTTTTCTAAAGTATCTCGCACGTGATTATGAGAGAATTTCATGAGAGTGATCTTATATTCACTGCCAATTTTCTGTTTTTGGAAATCTCGCATACTTGCCTCCCCATCTTACGTCCACGTGGCTACTTAAGTTGTCACGTAACTTTAATCTAAATCTTATTGTGCATATGTCTTAAGCCACATATGGGCCCTCTTAATGATCCATTAAGAGCCCGGGTGAGTCCAACTTCTAACCTCGGTGTTCTACACTCTTTTATTGCTTTGTTGTGTCCTTTTAAAGGTCCATCTAAGACTCTGTCCAGCAACTCCGTTAGGTCCCTTAGAAGGTCTGCTGTGGTCCTGTCGTGGGCCGTTAAACAGCCTAGTAACAGGCCCCTAACAGCTGCTTTCAAGCTCATGTCTTCCCCTATTATCTTCACCTCTCTTTTCATCTTGCTTCTTCTTCACCTTTTTCACTTCGTCTTTCTTGTTCTTGATCGAGCTTGAGTTTGCATCAGATGGAGCATGATGATGATCTTCATTAATGATCTACTGCATCTACAACTATACAGCATACAATGATATATAACTATTAAATACAACTCATGTTAAATTAACTTTTCTTTTTTAGTTTGTGTTCTGTTTGATGGAAACAAATTAAAACACAACAAAAGGATCAAAGAACATGTAGTAGCATGCATCGAAACTCTTAAAATGCAGAAATTTTGCCTACAAGCCCAAAATTTTAAATGTTCATTTTCAGTCAAATCATCATCCTTGCCAAACATCCTAGCTAGATCTATTAATTTTTATATTATAAATTTAAGTTGTTACTGATAAGTAATAATTATGGTCGTCAAGGCCAGGCCATGGCGAATGGCGAGGAAAATCGCCATATGAACGCATTTGGCAAGAATGAATATATGGCAACGCCATGGCAGAATGACGCAATGGCACCGCCATGACCGCTATTTTGAATTTTCTTTTGTAATTTATAATTTTATAAATTATAACTTATAAATTATAAAACTTACAAGTTATAAGTTATATTTGTATTGTAACTTATGTTTGATAAGTTATATCCATGATATTTAGGGGTTTAAGTGAAACCCTCTAGTCTTTATCGCAATTACTCTCTCTCTCGCTCTCTCTCCTCTCTCTCTCTCTCTCTCTCTCTCTCTCTCTCTCTCTCAACGCATGTTTGTATATTTTGGGGGGGCTGCTACTAACCCCCCACCATATACTGAATATTCCCCATAAGATACAATTGACCATTGACGCTTTGAATCGGGCTGACAGAGATCATTTTTCATTCCAATCTTCCCCGCAACTGATCTTGGAATCATGAAAATATTATCAGATGGTCATTCCAATCTTTTCCCACAGTTGATCTACCTGATTAATTGGTTAAATTTTTTTTGTCCTCTATAAAAAATATAAAAATTAAAAAATAGTAGAAAATTAAAAAATATATTAATGATTAATAAATAATAAAAAATATTAAAATAAATTACTATATGGCCACGCCATGGCGTGGCGAGCCTCTTCGCTATGAACTCGCCATACCGCCTTAACTACCTGAATAACAATATGAAGTTATAATTATGTCGCATCATTAACGGAAATATACTATAAACATTTTAAAAATGATATTACATTTTTTGCTACTTTTTTAACCAAAAAAAAAACTATATTTGTAATCTGAGGTGCAGGGCTTAGCATATGGTATATGAGGCCTATGCTTTGAGGCAGATTTCTGTTGGCTTGTGTGTGTATATAATTGGATTATTAATTGAATCGTGATTTTTATGTGGTTTGATTCGAAGTGTAAATCATAAGATTTGAACAACTGTACTCAGTTCATTTTATGATATCACTTAGGTTGATAGCTACAACAAACCCTGAATTTAAGATACAGCCACAGAGGCATGTTTATATAAGTATGAAGGTTAAGCATCCAATGCACATGGCCTACATTGTTACTTCAGAATATAAACGCACAGGATTATGAACTGTTTGTTCCCCATCCTAGCATGTAATAAACAATTAGTACAGTTCATCGAAATCCAATTGACCTATCCATGCATTTTACTTTTTCTATTCTAAAAATTATTACGGAAGTATGACATTTTACTTCTCCATTTATACTTCTGGAAATGATATTTTCACCAGTTCCATTCCTTATAGCCAATTTAAGGCGGGGACTATGTTTGGTTTGTGAGGGGATGGGGCTGAACTAATAAAAAGAGGATTTGCATTTTTTTTTTTGTACAAGGAGTGAAATTTTATCTGAAAGAACAAAAAAAAAAAAAAGAACAGAAAAGAGGTGGCAGAGCTAGAGGCTGGCAGGACCCCTGAGAACCGAAAAAACATCACAGAAATGAAATATTTCCCCCGTAAATGAAGTATCATTCCCTGTGTATATGTATCAGAAAAGATATTTAGCTATTGAAATTCTTTTTAAAATAATAAATTGTATGCCCCTTATTTACTTCAGTGTTCACAATGTTCGGTATCTCATAAAATGAGATCAAGGATTAAAGATACTTTGACTCAGACTTAATTCTGGCCCGAATCCTGAGGGACAGGTGCTATTGGAATTTGCGGGCCCGTTGGAACGGTATGAATATACATCAGGGAAGCGAGAGGGCTGCTTGTTGGAATTAGATTGTTGTGCTCTAGTTTCGACGGGCCTGCTATCATTTAAGATGATTCCTTAAATATCATCCGATGGTTTGAAGCGGGGAGAGCCCACCCTTGTAGGTTAGCTTATGTATTTGACCAGGCCTGGGTGCTTTTGGAATGGAGGCATGCAAGATCTTTCTTCTTCTCCTCGGTTCCACAGGATGCTAATGGACTTGCAGTCCCTTGCTAAAAGAGGGGTGGAGTTGGACAGAGTTTACTTTTGATGTCCCCCTTGAACTGTAATCGGGGTTTATACCTGTTGAACTGTGGTTTTTTTTTTTCTTTTCTTCTTTTGTTTATTTGTTCATTTTCATTTTAATCTAGGGTCTCTCCTTACATTGTTTCTCTTTCTTCTATAAATTCTTTTTATAACCGATAAAAAAAACAAAATGAAAATGGAAGACTTCTATGGACAGGGAAGACAGAAAATAAAACAAAACAATAAGTTGTTCATTTTGATTCACTGTGATACTTTTCGTCCTCATGTAGAGCTCGAGGTACCATCCTTGAAAAACTCTGAAAATGAAGAAGGCAAATGTCCATTAACTCCCCAGGAAGCATGCAGCCAAATTGCTGAGGTAGTGCAGGAGGCCGTGAGGAAGATGGAAATGGTGGCTGAAGAGAAGACTCGCATGTTCAAGAAAGCCCGTCAATCCCTCAAAGCTTGTAACCTGGAATTTGAGCATAAGACCAAAGAGGTGCTGGAGCTTCAAATGGAAAGGCAGCGAAAGAAGCAACAGATCGATGAGCTGGAGAGCATTGTACGTCTCAAGAGTGCTGAGGCTGACATGTTCCAGATGAAGGCCGATGAGGCAAGGAGAGAGGCGGAGAGACTTAAGAGGATTGCCCTTGCCAAGTCGGAGAAAGCTGAAGAGGAGTTTGCGAGTAGATATTTGAAGCTTCGGCTAAGTGAGGCTGAGGCTGAAAAGCAATATTTATTTGAGAAAATAAAGCTTCATGAGAGCTCGCGAGCCCTGCCTGGAAGCAGTGATGGTGTGCCCACCCTTCACGGATGGGGTGATGCTTTATAAGATGTTGAACTTGCTCAAGAAGGTAAGCAATGTGCCTTTGATGTCGGAAGCGTAGTTGAATGTTTACAACCGGCTTAGTTCCGAAAGAAATCCTGGTATCTGATATTTTGTAGGCAGGTTAGAAGTTAGAACTCTCTCTTCTTCTGCTTCAGTGTAATCTTATCTATGTATTATTTTCTTTGTATAAACCTCCTTATTTTGTTTATCTATGCTAATTATGCTTTTAATTTGGCTATTATATGTATACAAAATTATGATTTATAGCCATGGTGCCAATTGAATCAGCTTTTTAATGGTCCTTACTGTTTTTGTTTATTAGTTCCCAGTTCCAACTGGTTCTTTATTCTGTTTGTATGTGTCTGCAGAAGTTTGTGTGTTACTGGCTAGGTAACAAGGAATTTCTTCATCATTGTGGACATGCTTAATCTGTCTGGATATGCAAAATAAAGTGATAAATTAGAATCTCTGAAACAGGGGGAAGAACACATGAGAATTTTGACTTAAATTATATGACAATTATTGACATCTAGACATACATTGCATACATTACCAGTGCAGTAAACATTTAAGCATACCTGGCATAGAGATTGGTGAACTGCCTATGCCTGTGGTCCAGCCAAAAGAATCAAAGTTGAGCACTGGCGTCCGCCTCCTGAAAGAGCTCTGAAGTTAAACTTTGATGGTTGTGCTCGTGGAAACCCAAGGATGGTGACATCATCACTAATGCTGAGGGACCTATTCTTAAGTCATTCAGCATCCCGTTGGGGGTCTGCACAAACAATAAAGAAGAACTCCGAGCAGCAGAGAGCAGCAGATCATGGAATTCAACTACTTCTAAACCTCGATACGGAGAAGTACGAAATAGAGGGAGACTCTCAATGCATAATCGGATGGACATTAGGGAAGTTCACTCAGCCTTGGAAATACTATTACTCGTTTGATTCTATCAGTTCATGTCTTTCGGATAAAGTAATCAGCTTTAGATACATTTGTAGGTCAGAAAACTCAAGGCGGCTGAGTTAGCTAAACAGGGGCCTGTTCTTTAAGCCACTGGTATAGGCTAAGTTCTGTGTTTTGTTATATTCTTTTTGAGTAGGGAGATCTGAGCACCTTGCTCATTTCTCGCTCTAAAAAAAAAAAACTCATCAGATTTTGAGATGCACATATATATTTATACTTTTTGAAGTCGGCGTGTCTCAAGGTCCACCCATCGCAGAGTCTTCTTTGGGGAGAGCACGTGTTGTGATTATGCTTTGTATTACTATGCAGACGGGACTTATTGACAATTTGGACTGTACACAACTGTGTGGGTCGAGCTCTGCTTTGAGCTCGCTGGTGGGTTGTAGGGGGCAGCTCGCCCCTTGGGGCTGCTATAATTTTTTTCACGAAATATATAACCTTGTTTAGGGTGAGGGTGAAAGGTAGAAACCAAATTTCTTGAAGGAAGGTGAGATTGAGAGGTTGTAAGCCAATTTCATCATTGTGGACGTAGGGGCCATAGGCACAAAATAAACATGCATGCAGGGCCAGCCTTGGACCAAGGCTAGCCAGGCGGTTGCTTTGGGCCCCCAATTTTCAGGGGCCCCCAAATCCAACTTTTCTATTAAAAACTATATATATATATATATATATATATATATATATATATATATATATATATATATATATATATATATATTAAGGGCTCCATCTCCAGCGCCTATCTCTCTCGGTCTCTCCAAAGTCCAAACCCTCTCCTCTCTCTCCAAACCCAAACCCAAACCCAAGCCTCTCTCCAAACGGAACACCCTCCTTCGGCAACTCTCTATCTCCAAATCCTCTCCTCTCTCCAAACCCTCTCTTCTCTCTCTAGCGCCACTCTCTCTCTCCACAGTCTACTCTCCAGTTCAGCACCAGTTGTGCCTGTCACGCCCCAAAATTCGATACATAATCAATTTCGGTACATGAACGCATTCAATAATCAAAATTCAAATAAAGGAAACATAACGGTCCATTCTTATTAATAAAATTCAAATTACAGTTATTTTCAATTACAACGTTAAACAACATCTAACCAAAGCTAAACCAACAAGTCTTCTAGGGTCTCTTCTTGAAATGTTGCTTCTGAACCACGAGGTCCGATCTCTAAAATTTAAGTAGCAATGGGGGCGAGATAAAACTCAACAAGTAACCCCCAATAAATAATATAACTCTTTTGTCAATTTTATCAGTCTCAAATTGAGAATTTCATATCAATAGACATAACATCAGCTATACCATCCAATGATTCAATATAAAGAAGAAAAATAACTTAGTTTATAATTGTACTTCATATATTGTACAATTGTTAATTAATAATATCGATTCAAGTGTATTTGCATTCATACCATCATTCATCATGGATACCAGTCACAAGGAGGGTTCTATATTTTCATCAATCTCATTGTCAATCGTACCGATCGGATTTGACGAGTTTACTACGTATTACGGAAGTACACAAATGGTTCCGTTCATCCAATACTATCATGCGGCCCCATGGGGATCTTAATTAAAATCATATCATAATCATCTTTACGATATTCATCATTTCTACAGTCATTCATATCAGTTTCTTTTGTAAAACTTATTCAACAGGTTTTACCAATTCTCATTCTAAAATAATGTGATATTTTAATGTAAACAATATCATATGATAGATAAATCGAATACACCATGCTTACGATATTTATACTTTTCTAACATGATTCAAAATGAAATAATCATAATTGAACAAGACAAGTATAGAAATATCCATACAATCATTAATCATTCCATCATCTACTTATCAATATGATAGTATATGCTATGTAAGAACAAAAGCATCATTATCTAATAAGGTACACGTGTAAAATATGTTATGGGATAGGCCACTTACCTCAGTTAGCGGAATTAAGGGTATTGTGAGGGCAGCGTACAACTCTGATGGTTACCTGGCACAAGGGGAAGGAATAAACAAGAATGTAGAAGAAAATGTGAGAGGAGTGAACTAAGATATCCTCAAGGTTTGGTTAAATTTTATTGAGTACTTTCAACCCCTATTTTAGAAGCATTCGATTATTTAAAGAAAATTAGAATTTAAAATCTGATTTATTATAATCCTCAACTCTAATTTATTGTTCAATTTTAAACTCTTAAAAATACGATTTAATATTAAACAGAATTTCTAAAATTACTATAATAATAATTTTTCAATCTCAAAACCTGATTTATTATGTTCATTTTAAAGAAAATCACCTTAGTTTCAATTAGGATTCTGATTTATCAAATCCAGTATTAAAATCTTAAAACTCTAGATTAAAAATAAGTTTAGAAATTAGATAAAACAGTACCTAAATCAGAATTTAGAATACAATTTCAGATTATAAAACATACTATAAAATAAAAAACCAAAATATATAAAGTCGGATAAAAACGGAATACAAAATCAGAGTATAATCTAAAATAGAAACTGAATGTAAATTCATATTATAAAACAGAATATAAAATCAAGTTATAAACTAACCAGAATATCATAATAAGTTTTTAAAATAAAAAACCCGAATTTAAAAATCAGAGAGTATAACAACCAGAAAAATAAATCTGATATATAAAATAGGATATAGTTTTAATTTATAAAACAAAATATAATGTTAGATTTATAACTAAAATTTTGAAATATAGTATCAGTATATAAAACCAAAAATAAAAATAGGATTATAAAACCAATAATAAATCAGTATAAAACTGAGATTTTAAAACTATAATTTCATAATAAAACCATAATATAAGATATAAAACCAGAATTTCAGTATTAAAACTAAAGTATAAAATAAGTATATAATTATAAAATCAGAAAAATGCAAGATTAGGATTAAAATAAAATAAAAGAACATACCTTAACAAAAGAAGAGAAGGAATGAAACTTGAAAAAGAAAGCTTTGAGGAAGAAAGCTTGGTGTGAAATAGAAGAAGGAATGGATCTCTATTTATAGGCTCGATTGAGGTGACCGTTCGGATCTGTGATCAATGGTTGGTGTTACCGAATTGAAGAAGAAGAAAGAAAACGGAAGAACGGCTCTGCTATGCGCATGATTTTGGAGATTTAAGGTGTAAGGGAAAAGTTTAAGTTCAAATTCTTTTCCCCTAAAAAGAATTTCGTCATCGAAATTTACCTTAAGCATTTTTGAAACATTTTTCCCCCTAAAAGAATTTCGTCATCAAAATTTATCTTAAGCAGTGTCGAACAGGTGCGGGTATATGTGGCGCATCTCATCTTCACGTTCCCATGTTGCATCGTCTCCAGAGTGATGTTGCCATAGAACTTTTACTCGAGGAATTCTTTTGCTTCTATTACTGTGAGTTTTTCAATCGATGATTTGTGTTGGAGCTTCCACGAAAGATAGATCTTCTTGTACTTCTAAAGGTGCAAGGTCTAACACATGTGTGGGATCAAATTTATAATCTCGCAGCATCGATACTTGGAAGGCATTATGTACGTTGGCTAGTGAAAGAGGCAAAGCCAGTTGGTAAGCGACTTTTCCAATCTTCTTGAGAACTTCGAACGGCTTAATGAATCTGGGACTGAACTTTCCTTTCTTTCCGAATCGTAAAACTCCTTTTGTTGGTTATACTTTCAGGAATATGTAATTTCTAACTTCGTATTGACGTTCTCGGCGATCTCGGTCAGCATAACTCTTTTGGCGATTCTAAGCAGCAATGAGACGTTCTCGAATGATTTGAATATTTTCTGTGGTTTCTTTCACCAGTTTTGGTCCGAGCAGACTTCGATCTCCGACTTCCTCCCAACATACAGGCGATTGACAAGGTCTTCCGTAGAGTGCCTCAAAGGGTGTCATCTGGATACTTGCTTGATAGCTGTTATTGTAGGCGAACTCGATCAATGGCAAATGATCGTCCCAGTTTCCTTTGAAGTCTAGCGTGCAAGCTTGTAACATATCTTCTAACGTGCGAATTGCCCTTTCAGCCTGTTCGTCGGTTTCGGGATGAAAAGCAGTGCTATATTGTAGCTTGGTGCCCAACTTTTCCTATAAATTCCTCCAAAGTCCTGACGTAAGCTTTGAGTCCCGGTCTGACACGATTTTCATTGGTACACCGTGCAATCGGACAATCTCCTTAATATATACCTTCACGAGGCTTTCCACTGTTTGGGTAATCTTAACTGGTAAGAAGTGTATGCTTTTGATAAGTCCATCTACTATTACCCAAATCGAATCATGACCGCTCTTTGTTCTTGGTAGCCCAGTGACGTAGTCCATGTTAATCCGGTCCCATTTCCACTTCGGTATTGGCAAAGGTTGTAACAATTCTGCTGGCTTCTTATTTTCGGCTTTAATTTGTTGACAGGATAAACATCTTGATACATATTCAACAATTTCTCTCTTCATGTTGTTCCACTAGAAGTGTCGCTTTAAGTCCTGATACATCTTCGTACTTCCCGGATGTACCGTATATCGAGACTTGTGAGCTGCATCCAATAGTTCCTTCTTTAGCTTTGGATTGCTTGGTACGCATAATCGATCTCGATATCGCAACGAACCATCCACACATATTCTGAATTCTGTCTTTTCTCCATTTTTCACGTCGTCCATCAGCTCTATCACCTGAGGGTTAATTGCTTGATTTTCCTTTATCTTCTCGATGATGGTCGATTGAATGCTGAGATTAGCACATAAGAACTTTGATCCTTCCTCTCGAATGGTTGCTCCTAGATTTCCAAAATCTTCATGCAGTCTCCACTTGTTGACCATGAGTGTGGCGAGTGTACCTGAGGATTTTTGACTCAACGCATCTGCTACTACGTTCACTTTGTCAGGATGATACTGAATAGTGCAGTCGTAATCTTTTAGAAACTCCATCCATCGTCGTTGGCGCATGTTCAATTCTTTTTGTGTAAAGAGGTATTTTAAACTCTTGTGATCGATGAAGATTTTGAACTTCTCTCCGTACAAGTAATGCCTCCAAATCTTTAAGGCAAAGATAATCGCTGCAAGTTTCAGGTCGTGAACTGGATAGTTTTGTTCATGAGGCTTCAGCTGTCTTGATGCGTAGGCGATGACCTTCTTGTGCTGCATAAGTACACAGCCTAAACCTCTTCCTGATGCGTCGCTGTAAACTTGAAATCCTCCGCTTCCTGATGGAATTGTCAAGATTGGTGCTGATGTCAACCGTTCTTTAATTCTTGAAAATTTTGTTCGCATTCATCCGTCCAAATGAACTTGGCGCCTTTTCTAGTGAGCTTAGTCATTGGAAGTGCGATCTTTGAAAAATCCTTCACAAATTGTCGGTAGTACCCTGTCAGGCGTAAGAAACTTCTTATGCCCGTTACATTCTACGGCTTCTCCCAATTTACAACGGCTTCAATCTTGGTTGGGTCGACAGATACTCCTTCTCCAGAAACGACGTGATCTAAGAATGAGACCTTATCTAATCAGAAGTCGCATTTACTCAGCTTCCCGTAAAGGTTATGCTTTCGCAACGTCTCTAGAACTTTCTTTAGATGCTCCTCGTGCTTCTCACGATTCTTTGAGTAGATCAATATATCGTCGATAAACACAATGACAAATTTATCTAAGAAAGGTTTGAAAACTCTATTCATCAAATCCATGAATGCAGCTGGGGCGTTTGTCAGACCAAAAGGTAATACTAAAAACTCGTAATGTCCATAACGCGTCCGAAAAGCAAATTTTGCTATGCCTTTATCATTGATTCTCAACTGGTGGTAACCCGATCTCAGGTCAATCTTTGAAAAGACTAAAGCGCCTTGTAGTTGATCGAAAAGGTCATCGACACGAGGTAGATGATACTTATTCTTGACAGTTACTTAGTTCAATTGACGGTAGTCAATGCACATCCGCATAGTCTCATCTTTCTTTTTCACGAACAGAACAGGAGCGCCCCAAGGTAAAATACTTGGTCGGAAAAATCCTTCTCTAACAATTCTTTTAATTATTTCTTTAATTCTTGCAATTCTGTTGGTGCCATGCGATATGCAGCCTTTGACATTGGAGCTGTTTCCTGTGATAAATCGATGGTGAAATCAATCTCGCGAGAGGGAGGTAACCTCGGTAGATCATCAGGAAAGACGTCGGAAAACTCAGAAACAATGAAAATACTAGAAAATTTGAACTCTTTCTTCATTTCTTCACTCAGAACATAAGCTAGAAAACCCTGACAACCTTTATTAAGAAATATTCTTGCCTTGATGGCGAAAATTGCAGGAAATTTAGAATTCATTATTTTTCCTTGAAAAGAGAATCTTGGTTGACCCTTAATACGAAAACTGACTCGTTTTATAAAGCAATCGATACTAACATGGTAAGCAGAGAGCCAATCCATACCCAAGATAACATCAAAGTTGGACATATCAAGTAGAATTAAGTTGATTGACAAGTTTTTACCTTTTAAGTTAACTGTACACTCCCTATATATCGTGTTGGTAACTAATGAATCCCCAAGTGGTGTGTATACAGAGAGTGAAAAATCTAATTATTGTGGCACAGATTTCAAGTGTTTAGCAAATACTGATGAAGTAAAAGAATGACTTGAGCCAGAATCAATGAAGACTTTAGCAATTTTCTCAGAAATGGTTAAGGTACCTTGAATAAAGTTCTTCGAGGTTTCTGCCTCCTTCTGAGTTAAGGAGAACACTTGTCCTCGAACGTTTGGACGTTGCTGCGGAGTGAATCGCTGCTGAGTAGCCTATTGATTTCCTTGGCGCGATTGGTACTGCACCAATTGTTGTTGTCGTTGTTGTTGTTGCTGTTGTTGTTGTTGTGGGTACTGCTGCTGCTGCGGGTACTGCTACCGAATTGGTTGAGTGTTCCTTGTCACCCGCAATATTTTTATATATGTCCCACTTTTCCGCACCCATTGCAGGTCTTCTTTGGTTTTGAACATGTTCGAGTCACATGTCCAGACTCTTCACAATTGAAGCAAGTTGCATTCACCATTCTACAGGGCGTGGTACCATGTTGCCTTTCACAGATTGTGCATGAGGAACTAGGAAGGCAACGGCCTGCGAACCTTCGAATCGCGGTCGTTTGAAGTTATGGTTTGGCGTAACTGGTGCATTACCATTAGTGCCTGACGACTCCCTCTTCTTCACGTGGAATTCGCGGAGGTCCTAACAATCTTCTTCTGCCTTCAAGACTCGTCGAACCGACAAGGCGTAATTTTTCGAAAAGAACATAGAAATACGTGTACGAATATTGGGTCTGAGACCCCTGCCAAAATTTTTTGCTCTCTCTGCAACAGATACAGGGTGCCGATAAAATCTAAGTCCACAAACTTAGCTTCGTAATCAGCGATACTTAGATTCTCCTGCTTCAACGTAAGGAATTCATTTTCCTTCCTTTGTTGAATATGCTTTGAAAAGTACTTATCGAAAAATAGTTTGGTAAACTTTTCCTATACTATCACCTCGTCCTTCTCCACTTGAGATCTCACCATAATCTTTCACCATTGCTTGGCTTCTCCAGCTAGCAAGAAAACATCGCAGGTAGCCTTCATCTCTTCAGTACATTTCATCGCCAAAAAGATATTTTTGATATCTTCGATCCATTGCTCGACTTCTAACGGATTGGTTGATCCCTTAAATATTGGAAGGTTCATCTTCTTTAGTCTTTCGAGTTCTGCTCCAGCATCGTGGTTAGAAGATGCGAAATTTGTTCCTTTTTGGGCCATGGCTGCCAGAACTACTTGCATTCCTTCTAATACTTTCTCGACATTAGTTGAGTCAGTGGCAGGTGTAGTAATAGGTGGAGTAACATTCTCTTCAGCCATTTAGTAATAATAAAATGACACAGTAATTACTAATTGTAATCAAAAGATTGTAAAATACTTCATAAATTTTTTATCCAATTTATTTATCGAAGAGCAATTACATATAACATGGATTATTGAAAAACAAATGACAACTTAAACTTTGACTTAATTTATTCTATAAATTATTAATCTATTCATCGTCTGAGATATCTATTATCTCAGGCTTGACTAGGTCACGATTCTCTATTTCCTCAGGTTCATAATCCGAAGAGGTATCAACTTCATTTTGTTCTTCATTCTCAGAAGAAGCAGCTATTCCCGCTGGGTTGTAATCAGATGATTCTTCTATGCCCATCGGTTCTAAGCTGTCCTCTACATCATCATCATCAGAGAGTATGATTTATTCAGACGGTGTGTAAACTTCGATGTCTTCATCGTTAAAGATTTCTATCACTTCTACGGGTCTTGGTGTATAGTAAGGATCGTTAGAAGATTCAGACGAAAATGGGTAACTAACATCATTCCATTCTTGAAATGGTGTACGTGGACATCTAACACAAGATTTTTTAGCAATATGACGCATTCTCACCATTTCCTGGTAATTAAGGAAATATCCAAATTAGTCTCTATAGTTAATATTCTATTTATTTCTAGCCTATGGGTCCATAACCTAAGGTCACCTAAGGTTTCGCTAAACTTGAACTTTGATACCAAATTTTCACGCCCCAAAATTCGATACATGATCCATTTCGGCACATGAACGCATTCAATAATCAAAATTCAAATAAAGGAAACATAACGGTCCATTCTCATTAATAAAATTTAAATTACAGTTATTTTCAATTACAACGTTAAACAACATCTAACCAAAGCTAAACCAACAAGTCTTCTAGGGTCTCTTCTTGAAATGTTGCTTCTGAATCACGATGTTCGATCTCTGAAATTTAAATAGCAACGGGGGTGAGATAAACTCAACAAGTAACCCCCAATAAATAATATAACTATTTTTTCAATTTTATCAGTCTCAAATTGAGAATTTCATATCAATAGAAATAACATCAGCTATACTATCCAATGATTCAATATAAAGAAGAAAAATGACTTAGTTTACAATTGTATTTCATATATTATACAATTGTTAATTAATAGCACCGATCCAAGTGCATTTGCATTCATATCATCATTCATCATTCATCATGGATACCAGTCACAAGGAGGGTTCCATATTTTCATCAATCCCATTGTCAATTGTGCCGATCCGAATTGACAGGTTTACTTCGTATTACGGAAGTACACAAATGGATCCGTTCATCCAATACTACCATGCGGCCCCATGGGGATCTTAATCAAAATCATATCATAATCATATTTACGATATTCATCATTTCTACAGTCATTCATATCAGTTTCTTTTGTAAAACTTACTCAACAGATTTTACCAATTCTCATTTTAAAATAATGTGATATTTTAATGTAAACAATATCATATGATAGATAAATAGAATATACTATGCTTACAACATTTATATTTTTCTAACATGATTCAAAATGAAGTAATCATAATTGAACAAGACAAGTATAGAAATATCCATACAATCATTAACCATTCCATCATCTACTTATCAATATGATAGTATATGTTATGTAAAAATAAAATTATCATTATCTAATAAGTTACGTGTGTAAAATATGTTATGCGATATGTTACTTGCCTCAGTTATCGGGATTAAGCGTATTGTGAGGGCATCGTACAACTCTGATGATTACCTGGCACAAGGGGAAGGAATAAATAAGAATGTAGAAGATGTGAGAGGGAGAGTGAACTAAGATAGAGTCCTCAAGGTTGGGTTGGATTTTATTGAGTTCTTTCAACCCCTATTTTAGAAGCATTCGATTATTTAAAGAAAATCAGAATTTAAAATCAGATTTATTATAATCCTCAACTCTAATTTATAGTTCAGTTTTAAACTCTTAAAAATACGATTTAATATTAAACAGAATTTCTGAAATTACTATAATAATAATTTTTCAATCCCAAAACCTGATTTATTATGCTCATTTTTAAGAAAATCACCCTAGTTTCAATTAGGATTCTGATTTATCAAATCCAGTATTAAAATCTTAAAACTCTAGATTAAAAATAAGTTTAGAAATTAAATAAAACAGTACCTAAATCAGAATTTAGAATACAATTTCAAATTATAAAGCATACTATAAAATAAAAAACCAAAATATATAAAGTCGGATAAAAACGGAATACAAAATCAGAGTATAATCTAAAATAGAAATCGAATGTAAATTCATATCATAAAACATAATATAAAATCAGGTTATAAACTAACCAGAATATCATAATAAGTTTTGAAAATAAAAAACCCGAATTTAAAAATCAGAGAGTATAACAACCAAAAAAATAAATCTGATATATAAAATAGGATATAGTTTCTATTTATAAACAGAATATAATGTTAGATTTATAACTAAAATTTTGAAATATAGTATCAGTATATAAAACCAAAAATAAAAATAGGATTATAAAACCAATAATAAACCAGTATAAAACTGAGATTTTAAAAATATAATTTCATAATAAAACCAAAGTATAAAATAAATATATAATTATAAAATCAGAAAGATGCAAGATTAGGACTAAAATAAAATAAAAGAACATACCTTAACAAAAGAAGAGAAGGAAAGAAACTTGAAGAAGAGAGCTTTGAGGAAGAAAGCTTTGTGTGAAATAGAAGAAGGAATGAATCTCTATTTATAGGCTCGGTTGAGGTGACCGTTCGGATCTGTGATCAATGGTTGGCGTTACTGAATTGAAAAAGAAGAAAGAAAACGGAAGAACGACTCGGCTATGCGCATGGTTTTGATTTTGGGGATTTAAGGTGTAAGAAAAAAGTTTAGGTATAAACCTTGTATAAGTTAGAGTGTGTGTGTGTGTGTGTGTGCGCTTTGGGTCAAATCGGGTCGGGTCGAATCAGGTTGGGTTGAGTCGAGTCGGGTCGAGTTACGGTTTGGGTTCATAAGAGTTTGGGTCGTCATAGCGCCACTCTAGATCGCCCTATTTCTCTCTCTCTAAAACCCACAGAACTAGGCACCGACCGGTGACCACAGCGTCCAAGTGTCCGACTTGCCTGAACGGCTGAAGCCACTGAACCTGACGGCAGACACCCTCCCTGAGCACTCCTACAGGCCGCCGACGATCGTCCGGTAAGCCCCCTTTCTTATTCTTCTTCTTTTTTTGACTGGTTAGTTTATAATTTGGTTTTGATCGAAATTTTGATGGTTTTGTTGCTAAATTTTGGATGTTTTGTTGCTAGATTTGTTGGTTTTGATAGAAAATTAATCTATTAATTTTAGTTAATCCTATCCTGTTCTATATGATGTCGATATTGTTATTACCGTTTTAAGCTATTTGTGAAGAAGATAAGGTCGAAAGTTGGAATTTGTGGCTCTGTTCTTGGTTTTTTAACGATCCAATGCATATTTTGTCTTTTTTAGGCATAATTTGGGAATTTATTCCTGTGTTTAATTATTGCTTTCGAATTGATACTTTGTGGTCTGGCTGAGCACCAAAGGTTGTGTTTACTCAGCGTCAATGTAGGTTAATGGAGATCTTCCACTTAGAATATGGTTGTGGATTAGGCGGAGAGCATAGCTGCATAGGGATAGCATCAGAGAAGCAATCCTAAACATCTGATCAAGTCAGTGTAGGGGTTAGGTTGAGATGAATATGGACAACAACGGTCCACATTTAAGACAAGAAGTGCATCAGTAAGATGGTTATGGTTGTCCATCTGATGCAATCTTGGGTAATGTCTGATCCACAGGCGATCTTCCTTGTGGTCGATCGTGATTAATGGGCACCGATGCGATGCGTGCAAGGATAAATTTTTTGGATTTCGTTTAGATTTCGGGCAGGACCGAAACTGAACTTTTGAACTGAAATTTAGGCCGAAAATTTCATTCACATACATTATGAACCGATATTTTGAGTTTTCGGTTTTGTTTCGGTGTGCTGGGGGGGGGGGGGGGGGGGGGGGAGTGGGCTGTGTTACTGGTTCGAAACGATTATTAAGCGGGTGTAGTGGTGTGTGCATGGGTCAAAAAATCGCCCGATATCGATGCGTATTAGTTTTGGACCTGGGTGGTACGATACAATGGCTATGTATTGTACCCCCTAAAAGGTAGTGTAATTATCGTCTGACACGGGCAAATTATCGCTCGTATTGGACGATACAGACGATACATTGAAATTATCGTCCGATAATTTTAATGTATCGTCTGATAATTAAAAAAAAAAAAAAATTAAAAAAACTAAATTATCGGACGATACGGGCAAATTATCGCCCGTATCGTCCGATACGTCCGATAATTTGAAATTATCGGACGGGCCCTGCTGTTTGTTTTTTTTTGTTTTGTTTTTGTCCTTTTGTTTTTTTTTTTTTTTTTTAAATCGTTGCTTTTATATTTTTGTTTTTATTTATTTATTAAACGTTGCAAAAGCGGCAACGGATATATTTTTATATCCGTTGCATTTGTTTTTATAGCGACAACGGATAGTTGCAACCTATTATAAAACCCACCCGAGAATCCCTCTTCTTCTTCACTTGCAAACCACCCGAAGATATCTTCTTTTTCTTCACTTGCAAATCACCCGAGGATCTCTTCTTCTTCTTTACTTGCAAACCACCTGAGGATCTCTTCTTCTATACCACTATACTTCTTCTTTCTTCACTTGCAATCCACCATACTTCTTATTTCTTAGCTATCGGAGACCGAAATTATAGACATCGGATTATCACACTCATATTTTCGTCGGATATTTAAGAGAAGATATAATTTTTCATCATATAACTTGCATTTTTAATTATTTTTTTATTAGATCTATCATATTTATTATTATTTTTTAAAAAAATTAATTTTTTTTATTACTAATTTTATCATTAGATCTACCATACTACCGGATGATGCTGGTGAGGAGAGTCAAATATCTTTTGATTTGCTCATTCATCCTACAAAGTACTTTCAAGTTCAGCCACATAAAATTGAGTGGACTTTGGTGGAGGGCATGAGTCAAAAAATCTTTTTTAAAAAAAAACTAAACTTCTTTTTTACTAATTTTATTTTAAAATTAAACTTTTTTATTTTGTGTTACTAATTTTTTGCCCATGCAAGTGACACATATCACGTGTTATGTGTCGTGACACATGTGACACGTGTCACGTG
Source organism: Chloranthus sessilifolius (assembly GCA_021018995.1). Classification (NCBI taxonomy): domain Eukaryota; kingdom Viridiplantae; phylum Streptophyta; class Magnoliopsida; order Chloranthales; family Chloranthaceae; genus Chloranthus; species Chloranthus sessilifolius. The sequence continues at coordinate 2,196,112 of JAJIZI010000016.1, read as the reverse complement.
TGATGTGTCGCGACACATGTGACACAGTGGCATAAGTGTCGCGGCACATGTAATTGATGTGTTACACATGTGACACATACCTCATAACACATCAATTAGACTAATTTTTTGTTACTAATTTTGTAATACAAAGTTTAGCTTTAAAAAAAAATTAGTAACACAAAAATTACTACTTAGTAACAGAAAACAAAAAAAAAATTAATTTTTTTTATAAAAAAGTTTAGTTTTAAAAACAAATTTAAAACTAATTTAGTTTTAAAAATTAGTAATACAAAACAAAAAAATTTAGTTTTAAAACAAAATTAGTGAAAAAAAAGAGTTTAGTTTTAAAAAAAAATTAGTAACAAAAAATTAAAAACAATTAGTAACACAAAATTAAAAATAATTTTAAAACTAAAATTAGTACTAAAAAAAGTTTAGTTTAAAAAAGTAACATTAAAATTAGTAACACTAAAAATAAAAAAAAGTTTAGTTTAAAGAAAAATTAGTAATAAAAAAAATTAGTAACACAAAAATTACTAATTAGTAACAGAAAACAAAAATAAAGTTTAATTTTTTTTTTTAAATAGTTTAGTTTTAAAAATAAATTTAAAACTAGTTTAGTTTAAAAAATTAGTAACACAAAACAAAAAAATTTAGTTTTAAAACAAAATTCATAAAAAAAAAGAGTTTAGTTAAAAAAAAAAATTAGTAACACAAAATTAAAAACAATTAGTAACACACAATTAAAAATAATTTAAAAACTAAAATTAGTAATAAAAAAAGTTTAGTTTAAAAAAGTAACACTAAAAATAAAAAAAATTTAGTTTAAAGAAAAATTAGTAACACAAAAATTACTAATTAGTAACAGAAAACAAAAATAAAGTTTAATTTAAAAAAAAAAAGTTTAGTTTTAAAAATAAATTTAAAACTAGTTTAGTTTTAAAAATTAGTAACTCAAAATAAAAAAATTTAGTTTTAAAACAAAATTAGTAAAAAAAAAGAGTTTATTTAAAAAAAAAAATTAGTAACACAAAATTAAAAATAATTTTAAAACTAAAATTAGTAATAAAAAAAATTTAGTTTAAAAAAGTAACACTAAAAATAAAAAAAAGTTTAGTTTAAAGAAAAATTAGTAAATTTTTTTAGGGGGTACGATACAATCATACAATGCCTATGTATCGTACCGTCGAGATCCAAAACCGATACATATCAAATAAATTTTATTTTTAAGTGTTATGTAAATGCTTTAATTTAGTCCAATCGTTTGGTCATTAATGCAGGTGAAAGAAATAAATATGGTACGATTATCATATTTAACCTGGCAATATGGCACATCAAATGATTGTGATAGACTCCGAATAAAATGTAAATTTTGTGAAAAAAAATTATTGGGAGGAGGTATTACATGGTTGAAGGAGCATTTGACTCACGTAAAGGGAGAGACAAAATAGTACTCCAATGTACCCAGAGAGGTAAGAGAAGAAGTCAGAGCCAATTTCTAAGCGACTAAGGGAAAGAAAAAGACAAGCCAACCGGGATAAAAAAGTATATGAGAGAATAAGGAGGGGAGATCTTGAGTTTTCTATACTTAGACGTGGGGATGATGAAGATGAGGATGAGGATGAGGATATTGTGACAACGAGAGTCATGAGGGAGAGTGCTAGAGAAGCACGACAGTAACGAGATCAAGAAGAAGCCGATTATTGATTTCGATTCAGCTTGAGGGGCCCATCCATGCCTATTGCTGGTTGTCGATCTAGTCATAGGCCACATGTTATTAATGATGATGAGGATGATATTTATAACACTGCCGGGTTGCGTAGGTCAGTATCAGTGAGGGACACTAGGCCGTCTACTACAGGTCGTACTATAGGTCTGATCGATTTTAAGTTTAACCCTTGCAAGTGCACAAGTTCTATTGTAGCATGGTAAAAACAGAGGTATCGAACCCAAAGGGAAACATGAAATTTATCTAATTCTTTCAGAGATTTTAAAACACCCAAGGAATTACCAAGAGAGGAATTCAATTTACCACACAAGTATCAAACAATTTTCAATGCAATAAAAGAAAACTAATCAAACTAGGACGGAACAATTTATGATAAAGGAGAAAAATGACAGTTTATGAATTGATCAACTAGTTAGCTAACCATCAATTCGTAACTTTTCTATCATTCAATCTCACAAATTCAATTTAAGTCAAAACATCATCATTTATTAGGAAAACAAATGAATCGAGAAGAACGCAACTATGGATTCGACATACCCTATCTAAAAACTATGGCTCAGCCTATCATTGCGGTATGAGTAATGTGAAAAGAATAGCATATCTCACAGTCTTAAGTCATGACAATGATAATCAATCATTCCGCAGATTAGATCGGCCTGCAGGAACAGATCTAGATGGAGTGCTTCTTTTACGGTCGTTGATAACCACGATCAATGATTGTAAACGATGACTCGAAAATATTCAATCACGCACACACTTATAACAGAACGATTTAATGACAAAACCATGAAATTGTAGAAACAATAATAAAACAGTTACTTATCTCCGGTTCGCTTCCCCCTTGAGCAAATTACTTTAGCCGCTCATCCTCTGTATACAAACCCGTTGAAGATCCGAAGATATCATATTAATAATGCTCTTTTATTTATCAAAATCTCTTTACAATGCTTTTGTTCCTAGGTACAATCTATGCTCTCACGATTATCAAAGAGAATAAAATAAACCCTAATACAATCTACTGAGTAGAAGTAAAAAGAACCAAGAAGAACCCCCAATGATATATAAAAAAAATAATTAAAGAGCCCCTTCTCAATGAGTCGTTACTTTCTTTATATAGGGCCGAGCAAACCCTATCCCTAATAGCCTCAATCGATTGAGAGTTAAATCTCAATTGATTGAATTTTGATTCGAAGTAAGTGGGGTTGGACTTGTCTTCTCTTGTCAATCGATTGACACTTATTTCTCAATCGATTGACATCCAGGGGTAGATTCTCCCTCTCTTGGTGGATGTTGAGCTGCTTCACGGGTTTCGATGCTTCTTTTGACCTTTTTGTCCATGGCTCTTGTGTATCCTTTAATTACCCTCTTTTATGTTCTTCTACGATCCAACTGTCAGAAACACCTATAATCATTAAAACCTCACAACAACCATCAGATGCTTTCATCGGACTGCTAAGTGTAGGGATTAAGGTACGAAATATAGTCACATTTCGGCACTGATCAAGGTCTCATGGATCCGTTCATACATTGGATAGAAAACTTAAAGTAAAGTAAATTGAGCACAATTTCAATGAAAAAATGGGGAAAGAGGCTTGAAAAATTAATTGCAAAGTTCGTGATATACAGTCACATTCAGAGTCAAGTTGTGGAGTCACCGTACTTCAAAAGTATGATTGATACAACTGCAGAAGCTGATCCAGGAGTCAAAAAGCTTTCTGCATATGAGGTATTCGGGGCCCTACTAGATGATGAGTATGTAGAGATAAGAACTTACGTGGACAGTTTCCACGAAGTATGGGATGAGAGAGGTTGCACAATTATGTGGGATGGATGGACAAGTCTCACAAAGAAGAGTTTGATCAACTTTTTGGTCTACAGCGATGTCGGGATAATATTTCTAAAATCAATTGATGCTTTAAAATACGCGAAGACAGCTGATTATCTCTTCCAACTAATGGATAAGATAGTTGAAGATGTTGGAGAGCACCGGATTGTGCAGGTGGTAACAAACAATGCCGCCAATTATAAAACTGCAGGTCGTCAGTTAATGTTGAAGGGACGTCACTTGTATTGGACTCCGTGTGCCGCTTATTGTGTGGATCTCATTTTTGAGGATTTAGGAAAGAGAAGCAAGACACAGACAACTATTCAGAAGGGAATAACGATTACTTCCTACCTATACAACATTGACAAGTTGGTGAATTTGATGAGAGACTTCACTAAGAACGAGTTGCTCTGGCCTGCGATTAAACGATTTGCGACACAATTTCTAGCCCTACAGAGCTTGACTAGATATAGGCGTGAGCTGAAAAGCATGGTCTCTTTTGAAGAATGGAGAAAATATGAGTTAAAACTCCCATGAGCAAAGAGACCTGCTTGCAATGAAGTTGCCAACCTGATCTACAGTCCCTAATTTTGGGCAGATGTTGACCACCAGATCGCCATCACTATCCCGTTGGTACAAGTGTTATGGTTGGTAGATGGTGATGAGAAACCAACGATGGGGTACATTTACGAGTCGATGGCTAAAACTAACTTGGCTATTAATACTAAATGCCCGACAAAATATAAACGATATTGGGCTGTCATCGACAAAATGTGGGATGCACAATTCGATATTGGATTTGATGACGAAACGCAGCCTGATAGGATGATGGTGGGGGTGATGATGGAGGCGATGAAACCCACGCTGACACTAGTGGTGGAGCGGTTGATATTGATCCTTATACTTATGGAGGTATTGTCGCATGGGATGAGGACCCGATAATAATGTATGACACTTCTATATTTAGAGCTGGAGGGATTGAAGGAAGAGGAGCGTAAGAATCTTACCAAACACCACATCCACCACTACTACCACCACAAGGTCCACAAGATGATGTGAGTTATATGACTTCTAGCTTCGGAGAATTTAGTTTGCAAAACACCGAAGATTCAACAGCAAGTAACCCATACTATTGGCCTCAACCAACCTATCCCGGGTCATATGACTTTGTTGATTAAATTTTTGGAGGACCAACCTTCACCTATTACACTGAGCCATATTCATCGCTAATGTCTCAGTTTCAAGGAGGTACATATGATCATGTGTATCAATATGGCTAATATTATAGGGAAAGCTCGCACACCGATGATGATGATGATAACAAGGGAAAAAAATCATCACGAAATTCAATGTGGCTCTAAAGTAGTTAAATTTTTTATTTATAATATACCTTTTAATTTTGATAATTAGTTCTGTATAATGAAAATTTGATCATTAGTCATTTACAATGAAAATTAGTCATGTAAAATGAACCAATTATGTTAAGAGTGATCTTACCTTTGTTGTGGACTTATATCATAATATATTTTTTATTGTCTGTTAATAAAAATTTTATTTATTAAACAATAAAAAGGAAAGAAAAAAATTGAAAACTTTTAGTCGTAATTATGTATGGTCGGAAGAGACCATACTTTAGTTAGAATTCCGTCCTATTATGAAATATGTATCAAATAAGCTTTAAATAAATTTTTAAAAAAGTAAAAAAAATAGAAAATCATTAAATTTATTTTTCTTAATTTTTTGTGATTTCTTGAAAAAATAAAATAAAATAAATCAATGTATCAAACTGATACATTCAATGTATCGCCGATACATTGAATGTATCGGCAGATACCCGATACATATTGTCCTGGAGGTCAGGACGATATGTATCGGTTTTCCGATTTTTTGACCCTTGGGTGTGTGTAAACTGTGAAATAATCGTGACACGGTTGGGGCTCTCCCCGTAGGGGTTGTTCAAGTGCAAACACAAATGGTGGGGGGGGGGGGGGGACCCCAAGGTTATTGGTTCGAAATGAATGTTAAGCGGGGTGTAGTGGTGTGTGTAAACTGTGAAATAATCGTGGCATGGTTGGGGCTCTCCCCATACGGGTTGTTCAAGTGCAAACACGGAAACTCCGAATGGTGTGGGGCGGGGGGGGGGGGGGGGGGGGGGTTCGAAACGATTGTTAAGCGAGTGTAGTGGGTGTGTAAACTGTGAAATAATTGTGGCACGGTTGGGGCTCTCACCCCGTAGGGGTTGTTCAAGCGCAAACTCGGAAACTCCGAGTGTTTGAGGAGCCAATTAGTGCGAATTTTTTAAATTATAAAATAATATGAAACAGAGGCCCTATTTTAAGAACTCGCCTTGAGCTCCCAAAATGCCAGGCTGGCCCTGAATGCATGCACACAAGACTCTTAAATATTGCACGAAAGAGGCTTTTCATTATAGCCATTCGATCCTTGAAAGCTAATGATCCAATGGTTTAAAATGACCAATAGGTGTGTATTTTTATTAATTTGATGGCCAATAATGTGAAATGTCTGCAATGGCTTGCATGTGTTCCATTGAATTTGTCTAGAATGGACTAATGTCTGATTGCAGACAATTAGCTCAAGTCTTGTCAGGTGGCCAATGAGGTGGACTTGGGGATAGGCACGGACTTTAAGGAGCACCATAAACCTTCTACGCTCTCAAAAGTAGTATATAGCTGACGCGATATTGGTTGATGAGGACTCCCGTGAGCCAAAATCAAGGATCAAAATTTTTGTTTTCGTTTTCAGTCCTGCCCCGAAACCAAATTTTATTTAATTTTTAAAAAAATAATAATAATTCAAAATATTGAAAAAGCAAAATATCGGCCGATAATATGCCCAAAACCAAAACAAGACTGAAATTTTGATGTTTTCATTTCGGAGACCACGGAAACCGATAAATTTTGACCAAAATCTTAAAATTTTGAACCATGGCCTACACTCACGGTTAAAAATTCATGAAAAATATATATATATATATATATATATATATATATATATATATATATATATATATATATATACTTAATGCAAGAAATTTGTCTGGGTGGCCTATCCATGGCGGACATCTTAATCCGCCCCCTCATACTATGCACAGGCTTTGAACTGGATGACAGTCCTTGCACATCACAAAGTTGCACCAGCTTGTAGTTCACAAAGTTGCATCAAACGCCCATTATAGAAGAGCTCATACAAAGACTCTTCTTCTATTTTTTAAATTTCCTGATAACTTAACAAAATGTTAGTTGATTAGGTCTCGATTAGATCCGAAAATTCATCACTTTTTAGGTAATTCATCCATTATAGAGATAGATGATGATAGGTAAACTTCATCCTCTTCCATTTTTGTTTGTTATTTTTAATTAATTAATTTGTTTTTGCCCTTTCCAGTAAGCAATGATAGTTAGATGCTCCTCAAACCTTACCGGCTGCTCTCATCCATTAGTGACCAAGTTAAGGCTCGGGAATAAATTGGTTTAGAAAAAATTTGAAATAATAGGGGAAAGTCCGTGAAATTTGGGAAAAATACGGTTAAAATTTTGAAAAAATAAAAAATATATTAACCAATAATTAATAAAATAATAGTTTGTGATCAAAATTGGAAATAATTCGGGAACAAGTCGTTTAATCCGCGCATAATTCATAAAATTTGGCATTTATTCGGCAATTTTGAATTATTTGAATTATATTCATTTTTTTCAAAATATTGTCGCGACTTTTTCCAAAAGTCGGCGAATTTGGTCACTCTCATCAACCTAAACTGTCTAGGGAAGGGCTGTGGCAAAAAAGAAATCACAATAATTGGAGAACGGTTGTTATCAAGTATCCCGCCAGTACACAAAAGGTGGTGCATGTGTCAATCTCCTTCCATCAGGCAGGTCAAATAATGAAAAATGCACGTATAATAGTGATTGAATTAATTGGTGAGTCTGTTTTTTTACCGTTGCGGTAAAAAATACATATTCCACTCCCGAGATTGGTGGAGGAAGATTGAGGTGTGCACTGACCCTGGTGCACGGTCGGGCACCTAATACCAACGACTGATCTAAACTATCCAGTATCAACCAAGCACCATTTCATAGGTGAATCCATTGCATGATCATCAACCATGGTGGCCTTATCCATATAAACTAGACACGTGGCATCGATCGCAATAATCCAAGTGGCATGTCATTGTGGCTATTAAACGGAGAAAAATGTTAGGGCATAGGCGAGCGTATGGTGGATTGGCTTGACAGTTGGTCCAAGTCTTTGGTCAAGATTGGACGGCTGTAAAGGCATGCACACATTTTTTGGTCGCCCATACCATAGCGTTGGCTTTGTCGGAGGCTGAAGTTAGATAGACGAGACCGACAACCATCCTACCGACATCGCAAGATAAGCTAAGGCTGAGACATCTATTCAATGCACGCTTTCTGTCTAAAGGAGACTTAACATTTATCAATGCTCATGAAAAATGGTTCAATTTTCAATGGCCTTTATTAAGTACAGGTTTTCTAACAAAAGTTGACCTTCTCATTTATCAGAGCCATAGTCACAAAAAACCCATTCTTTTTCTCCGAAAAACACTTTTGTTTTCGTTTTGCTTTGCTTCATTTAAAACTCAAAAAGTAAGTTTAAAAAAAAGAAGATATTTTAAGAATATATTATATAATTTTAATACATATTTTAAAATTTTATATTTTCTAATTCTCCCCCCCGCCCCCTATTTTGCATTTTTATCCTTATATTTTGATTTTTTTTTGGGGTAAGAAGCAACTTTCACTCACAAACCTGGCGATCGCTAGTGGAAGTTTGTCTTGTGTTGAGAAGGTGTCCTACACTCCTTTTAACACAACACCATTTTCAATATGTAATAAACCTTTTTAAGAAACAACAATTAAATATGTAATACATTTGTTTACAACACTTGAAAAGTGTTTTTGAGAAGGGGCCTTACTTTTAGACAAAAAGTCCTGCAAGTGGTTAAAATGCGTTTAGTCAATGGTTCAATTTAATCTGAAATAATATGGATTATTACAAAGTTGACCACCAATAGATTGGATTAGATGCTAAAAGAACCATTCGTATATTTAACATGTTTTTACCTGTCAAGGGGTTATTGCAACCGTTGACGACTTGGGTTTGCTCCCCTTCACTACAAAAAATAAGACTATTAGCGGCGGCTAAAAACTGTCGCTGTTAACAAAAAAAACTATTAAAAGCTATTAAGACTATTAGTGGTGAGGGTATTAGCCACAGTTTTGGCTGCCGCTAATAGTCTTATTTTTTCTAGTGCTTTGTCATCAGTTTGAAACAACTCCTCTTTTGCGAGAAAGGGGTGTTATATCAGGTATATAAATCGTGAAATAATCATAGCATGATGGGGCCGATCGATGACGTCCCATACGATTAGTCCAAGCACAAGTTTGGGATACCCTATGTAATAAAAAAAAAAAGTGATCCGGGGATGGGCTTAACCAAGACTTGGTGTAAGGTATCCAACCGGATTAATCTTAAACCCACAGCCTTAGCAAATGTGTTTATAATTTTGAGTGACAAATCAGTCATCATCATTTTGAGTGACAAATCAGTGAAACTCCAAAACTGAACTTTTACCGGTAGCGAGTCCCTTTATCTTGACCATTTAGACAGAAGGAGATTGACCGGCAGTCGAGTTCGGTACCCAAATACCAGCTCCTTAACCACTGGGTGACCACTGCGGGTGCGATTGATTACTGATCATATATGCAATTGATGACTGATCATATAGACAGTGATGAAGCCCCAACACCTTCCACTATTTCCTCAAATCTATCAGTCTCTCTAGCAGTGGGTGTCCATAATGGTCTCCACCTTGGGCCTAGCAAAATCTATCAACCTATCTCATAATTACATGAAAAATTAATTATGTGAGAATTGTCAGTCACACAAACATATTATATGTAATGTGTAATGCTACAATCTTTTCCTTGCTTTCTCTGGCCAACCATAGTTTGTTGCCATAAAGATTCATTATAAAAGAAAAATCTTATGAGTTTCACTAGTGATCCCTAGTTCTTGAAAATGTAATACCATTGTACTTTAATGTGTGCCAGATATGGGATTGGGTTCCTTAAATGGCAATAAGTGTAGGGTAAGGGTAAGGTGACCTTCACTCATTCCAACACCTCCTTTCTTTGCAATGGCCAAGGTCATTAGTACACATCTTAGCTAGTACTAGTAGCTTTGTCACTTAGCACCTCACTGTGGGTCTGATTTCTTTGTGCCTATAAAAAAAGGGCCTCTAATGTTTGTTGCCTTGTCATTGTTTTTGTGTTTCTTAGGGTTTTAATTTGGTTAATTAGAAATATGAGTTCTGGGATTGTTGGTATTAGTCCAGGTATTATTCCTGTGCACCATGCTAGTGGTTTGAAGGTAGTTGATAGGAGGTTGAAGGTTGCAGAGATTGTTTTGAGGTTTGTGGTATGTGGGTTGGGAGCACTTGGAGCTGTTCTTGTTGGCTCTGATACAGAAGATAAGATCATCTTCTCTGTTGATAGGAAAGCCAAAGTTACTGACATGAAAGCTCTAGTGTAAGATCATCAAATCTCTCTCCTTTTCTTTTCTAGCTCCTCTTGACTTTTTTGTCTTTTATTTTGTTTTGAGCTAACTTTTGGGTGTTGAAAGTTCCATGGTATTCCTTTGTTTCAAAGTTGTAGCTCTAGTAAAGTGTCAATATTTTCTTTAACTAGTAAAAAATTAATTGTGATATCATGTCTTCTCTCATTATAATAGTAAAAATGTGTTATGGATTCGATCGAGTATTAATTATTGACCTTTTTTTCATTTTATTTTTTCTATTGATCATAGGTTTATGGTGGTAGCTAATGCAATTGCTGCGTCATATTCCCTCATTCAAGTCCTGCGATGTGTATCCAGTATGCTTAGAGGAAATGTTCTATTCAGCAAGTCTTTTGCTTGGGCTATTTTTTCCTGTGATCAGGTATCTCCTCCTTCTTGTTTGTTTTTCATCTTTACATGATACATCTATGAGTCCCTATATTCACTAATGAATATTTGGCTTTCACGAATCCCAATGTACTCATCTAAAAGTCAAATATTCAATGTATATCATACCGTCGTCAAGGGAATAAAATTGTAGTACGATGAGACCGACATAGTATTGCTTACCATTGTATATGTATCAATACGTACAAGGTTGATCTATTACATATATATATATATATATATATATATATATATATATATATATATATATATATATATATATATATATATATATATATATATACATGACTTTACGTGATTGGAGATTTTTATTAAATCATTTGCATGTAAGGTATTAATGAATCTTGTACCATTGATTGGGGACATAAAGGGTCCCCATCCATTTGTATCTAGTTTGGATGTGGATGTTTAGATTTTCACTAATAAATAACAAATTCTTTTATTTCCTTCATGCCCACATACCTGTCTTGTTGGTTTTTATGTTTTTGAGGTTGTGAAATGACTTAGTATTAGAGGGCAATGGTCACGTCCCACTAGGTAGAATCGGATTTTCAGTCCTACCCCATCCACTGCCCTTGGAAATAGGAGAATATTGACTGCACGTCATTCTATAAAAATGTGAAAACCAAGAAAGTCAATATTCTCCGCTTTCCAATGACAGTGGATGGGGTAGGACTGGAAATCTGATTCTGCTTGGTAGGACTTGACCATTCTCCTAGTATTAGAATCCGAACATTGCTTAATATTTCTTCTTTTTGTCAAAATGATTTATTATGATTGTTAAAAACATGAAAATTCACTTTTGACCTTTTACTGATTTGGCGCATTTTTCAAGAGTGGCCATTAGATATTGACCCAAGCCGAGTGAGTGATATATGAACCTTATACCAAGTCGTTTGACTTAGTGTTCCTAAGTGTCAATCCAGTTATAGAATTGATATTGGCTGCATGGGCTGTGAACCAAGGGTGGTTGCACACTTAGGTCAATCTCCATTGGTCAAAGTGGTCAAACTTTGAGAGATGCACATATATTTATGGATGCAAAACTTGTAAAAGTACACTTTTGACCACTTTCCCATGTGAGAATTGAGATTGGCCTGCTTATAGGGATGTTCTTTTAATTTATATTTTGGGTCATCTATTAGGTAATGGCTTATCTAGCGCTAGCGGGAGTGGCGGCAGCGACACAGTCTGCTGCGCTCGCGGAGGTGGGTCAGCCGGAACTCCAATGGATGAAGATCTGCAACTTATATGAAAAGTTCTGCACACAAGTTGGAGAGGGTATAGTATGCTCGTTTGTGGTTGCTCTTAGCATGGTAATAATTTCTTGCATCTCTGCCTTTAATCTCTTCCGTTTGTACGGGCGTAGCAAAGGGAAAGGCAGTGGAAAGTGGTAGGCAATGCCGACCGTTAATATCGTTTGCTTTAGCTATTGTTGTAAGCTCTGTTTGAAGGCTTGGGAAAATTGGGTATTGTAGCTGCTTCCAAATGTAATAAGGTGACATGCAGGGTTTTATATGGAAATTTTCAAGTAGGGTTCACGAAGTTTGATTAGAATGATATCACGCACCACTGGACTAAATATGTACTTTACCCCTGATCATAATAACCAAGTTCGGATTCGGCAATCATTTGCTCAGTATCAGTTCGGTTTAAATCAAATAAATTGGGAAAAGATTTGGTGAAAAAACTGGTGATTACTCAGTCCACATGCATTAATAAGTTACAAACAGAAAAAAGTAATTCGAAGTAAGATTTAAGCATGTACCAAGATAATAAAAATTTGGAAAAATTCAAAAAATCCATCAGATTCAAAAAAATTAGGAAAATTTTGAAAAATCTATAAATCAGGCAAATATTCGGTAGACCACCTATTCATAGTTTTCCAAAATTTTGATCAAATCGGAGACTTTTGTGACAAAGCTCATGTTTCAATGCACAATTTGGTGTGGTGCTTGTAAGTGGGATACCCAGTTAGTGAGGAATAACAAATGATTCATCATCATCATCTTCGTCAGTCTTATTCCGCCTGTTTGTTTAAAAATAATGAATGATTTTATAGTGATATCTTCTTTCAATTCTAACTATAAAACCTTAAGGAATAACGAGACATGAGAAGCATTAATAGATATTTTTCGTGAGAAGCATCTATTTTAGGCCTCGGCATCAAAGTTGGTGCTCCTAGTGAAAGCTACCGTGCCCCAAAAATCATGCTTATATAGTCGGGATTTGAACCTTAAAATGATCAAAGATGCATGTCTCATGGCCTAAATGGGTGCTTTAAGTTTGTATATGATGGATTGAGATGAACATGAGAAGGAAAGACTTCCCACCCACTTGAGCAATGTTGTGGAGTCTATTCACAGTCCAAATCTTACCACCTCACTCAATATCGCAAGTCCTTTGAGTAACTGACTGTTCAAATAGTTACTAGAGAACATTTATTCGGTCTGATTTTTATGATAGTTCAGTAACCCAAGAAAATAAACCAAGGAAATATTCCAATAGTTTTTTAATTTTTTATTTGAAATGAAAATATAAATATATAGTGTTAATAAACTTTAGCATTTAAGAGGATGCCAATATAAGATTAATTCTCCTCATTATCTATAAAATAACACTTCCACCGTCACACTTTTATGTCACAAAGTGTCATGTGGCTAAGTCATTATTACAAAAATAAGGTGTTTTAGCAACATTTGCTATTAAGGCAATTTTTTATAGCGGCAAGACTAATAACAACAGATTTTGATAGCGACAAAACTAATAGCGTCAGTTTTTAATAGCGACAGGACTATCAGCGGCAATATAGGACTAATAGGACTAATAGTCTTATTTTTTGTAGTGCATCCAAATTGAAAATTATTGTTTCAAGTCAACCCACCTCTAAGCCCCAGAAAAGTTTGTTGTGCGGAAGCTTACAAACTAACTAACGATCTCACGATGAACCATCAAATAAGAATGCAAATAGAAGAAAATCAACTACAAACACGCAAGAGACAATATTTACGTGATTCAACAATATACATACGCCCACGAGCAGCGATAATCCACTATATTGATGATTCCATAAGAATACAAGAACACTCAAGTCTCACCAAAGCTTTCCTTAAAATCCTACACTGATTTTTCAAAGCTTTACAATGGTATCTCAATTATATAATTTGGCCAAGAGCTTTCCTTTTATATAGAAGACACAAATCCTACTTCTAATTAAGAGAAACTAGCCTTATATAGAATCTAAATGTTATTGGGCTATTATTAGTTAGAGTCAAACTACAATTCAACCTCCAAGTTAGAGCCAACCTTCTAATTAGAGTCCAATTATAATTCAAACTCTCCAAATTAAAGTCAAACTACAATTCAATCTCCAAGTTAAAGCCAAACAACAAAGCTTATTTATGGGAATCTGAGGGTGATATATATATATATTGAAGAACACTAAAATCCCATTGAGCATGTAATATAAGAGTCTACAAGGAGTGTCAACCTATCATGAGTGGACTACACATTTGTGTGACTGCATGACATGTATGAACTTTCAATGCATAAAATTTCGTGCATGTCATGTAGTCACACACAGGGGCGTAGCCAAGAATTTTTGTTGGTGGGGACTACAAATGATAAATATAATATTAGTAGTTATTTTACCATTAATTTGGGGGCTTCTATATCATAGATTTGTGATTTATATACAAATAAAGGTTGTACAAGGACCATACTTAATAGAAATTCTAGAGTTAAATGGGGCTTGAGTCGATTTGGGGGCTTCTACATCATAGATTTGAGGGCACATGTATAAACCAAGGGTGTATAAAAGTCATACTTAATAAAAACTTTAGAGTTAAATGGGGGCTTGAGCCCCCACACCCTTCTATGTGGCTACGCCAATGGTCACACAGATGTGTGGACTGCTTTAATGCACATGATGGGTGGATCCATTGTAGATTAACTCATAATATAATATTATGCTTTTTCTAAATATTTATAAATCTTAGTTGGTCAAACTTGGGCTGGGCATAGGCTGTAATACCACATTGCCCTCTTTTATAATTAATTGTTCAATTTAATATTAAATTACTCTAATTGGATCTATATAATTTATGGACAAAATAGGGGAGAATTATAATGGGAGGAGAGATTTGTTGAGGACAAAGTGCAGACGGATGATGTGGCGTGATATGATTAGCTGCACCAACCTTCATTAATTGAGCCCCACCGCACTTGCAGCCAATTGCATTGTGCCACGTTAGCCACCTGCACTTTGTTTCTATAAAATCTGTCCTTCATATAACATTGTCCATGAGTACAAAACAAGTGGTTTGTCACCCAAATTTAAAACACTGAAAATGATAAAGAAAAAAAGAAAATGTGTGCCATCCAACAAAAAATGAGTAATTTTCATTGACAATGTCTGTTTTTTTAGTAAACGAGTGTTTAGGCCTCTCAAAGCACCCAACAGATTCTTTGGGCATGTGTGCACCCCTTATTTACATGCTAAGTAAATCATATATTTACACGCTGAGTAAGTCATACATCCCTGGGTGGCCCTTAGGAGGCTAGTGATGGTCGATAAATGTTAATGATTAATTTATTACAGATTTAAGAGCTTATACACAAAAAAAAATTGTATAAGAAGCCTATTCTATAACATCCTTAAACATTAAATGGAATCCTCAGCCCCTGCTATTCTATATGTGGTTAAGCTCTTGCCGGCCGTCACGCCAACCCTTTCATGCCGGCTTGATTAAATAAGGGTTAATGAGGAGTTCTTGATGCCATAAAGATTATATTTGGATTAGTTCTTATAAGAGCACAAGTAACTCTTTGCTTATTTTTTGTCAAAGCACATAAAACCTGTTATGTGATAAAATATATATAGAACAGTTTTATTACTTAAAAGTTAAAACAGTTTTCTGTCAAAGCAAATGAGGTAAAGAGCTGTGTTACTAAATGTAAAAGTAATTTTTGGCCTCAAAGGAGCTATCGCAAATGCAGCATAATAAAGGTTAAGAGAGCCTTTTAACACATCAATCGTATCAAAAGCTGACTTTTGTCAAAGTCTATCCTTTTGACAATATTTGGTGGCTAAAAATGGCTTTTATAAGATCGTTTTAAATCCAAATCAGACCCAGCTGATGAAAATAAGACCGTTTCAAACCCAGGTCAAATTGACGCCCTAATTGACCGCACTAGCATGTTTTTCAGGCGAGGTGCTAGGAACCAACAAAATTCCCAACAACATACAACCGTCCGATGCCCGACATCAATTACCATCACGACTGTCAAAATCGACCTTGAGACCAGGACCTACATATCAGATGGTCAGATGTTGACTCCACATTGCATACATCCTAGAAAGTTATTATGAATCATGGGCATATCACGAGAAGGGATCTTGGGGTGGCTTTTGGAATGTATGTCATATGTAATCAAAATTTGACTGTCTGATGGATGGTCCTTGACCTCAAAGTTTACTTTATGGAAGATTAGGATGAAAATGATGAAGGTTTAGTCCCACATTATAAATTAATTGCCTTGTCTCTCTTCGTATAAGATTCTAGACCCCTTTGCTCTTGTTAATTGGTTTTGAGATGACTACCATAATTTATTATGGTATCAGAACTTGCTTTTCTCCACTCCACGTGATTTGACTCAGTTCGACCAAAACGTGCAGTGGCATGTTGAAGTTTTGCTCCACATCTGGTATTAATAGCTTTGTCTGTCCTTTTATAAGATCCTAAGCCCTTTGCTCATTATCGAAAACCTGATCATGTAGGATGAGAAAATCGACCAAAAATAACAAAAATTATAAAAAAAAAATAGAAAAATTGAAAACTAAATAGAACCGAACAAAACCAAAATTGGATCGATTCGGTTCGATTTTTGTTTCGGTGGGTTAAAAGTCGGTTAACTGAAATTAAAATGTTTCGATTAAGGTTCAATTTTGCAGAAACCAACCTAAAAATTAAAATTTTTGTTTCGGTGGGTTAAAAGTCGGTTAATTGAAATTAAAATGTTTCGATTAAGGTTCAATTTTGCAGAAACCAACCTAAAAATTAAAATTTTGGTTTTGATTCGGTTTGGCTAACCGAATCTGCACTCCTAATTGTAAATAGTAGCAGAAGCTTTAATGAAATATGACCACCAACTTACAAATTGGGTTATGACGGTCCCATTCACGGGAGCAGACAAATAGAGCAATGTAGGGGCTCTTGAGTCTTGCCCCTATAATTTATATTTTTCATAATCTTCTTTTATGTGCAAGCCCCCATATTTATATTGTATTAGCCTCTCAGGATAAACATGAGTACCGTCAAATTCATCCATCGAATCTTTTAGTTTATCCACACTGAATAACATTGATTGCATTGAATCAGATGATTGAGATCGTTTATGCTCCCAATCTTTCACAAGATGGATCTTGAGATCATGGGCGTATCATCAAACGGCCAGTATTTTATTTTACGTGACACATATCTCAAAAAAGTGACCTTACCATTACGTGTAAACTCAAAGTTGATTTTAAGGTCATTTTTTGGGGTATATACCACATGAAATAAAAAAGCGATAAACAATTTTCATCGTCTGATTCAATGCAGTTAATGTGTTTTCGTGTGGGTGAACTCAAAAATCCCATGGGTGAATTTAAAGGTATTCTATAAACTTTCTTAACATCTCTCAACCATCATTAGCCTTCAAGAGAAGAAAATTATGAATAAGCTGCCCCTGTCCCATTTGTAAGTCACATGGATCAACTTTTCTCTAATGCAAGCTCATAATAGAAATTCTGAAGGGCTTGGTGCCCTCCCATCTAGGAACTCAAAATATTGGATTTTTGGTGAGACATGTGCTAATGATGAACTCTTAGGTGAATTGTTTGGATTAATCTCAACATGTTGGATTCTGTTTAGTTGGGTCAATTTTCACTACCCAATCTCACACGATGGGTCAAAGATCTAATTTAAAAATTGACCAGAGCTGACTCAAGTTGATAGGAGGGCGATGGTCAGGTCCAACCAAGTTGAACTAAATTTCAAGTCCATCCACATTAGCAGTCTTTGGATATTAGAGAATCTTGATTTGCATAATTTTCACTCTTTACCCAATGGTGTGCAATCAAGATTCTCCTATTTTCAAAGGCTGCAAATGTGGTTGAACTTGAAATCCTGTTCAACTTAGTTGGACCTGATTATTTCCGGTTGATGAGACCTTAGCAACCAGGTTCAAAATCCACTAAACCCCCTAACCCTTGATATATATTATATGTAAAATATTGGGTCAACCCCACCCGACCCGATCCGTTGACATACACATCGCAAAGACGCAAGGGGTCTGATAAAATGAAAATGTCTCCGATATTTCCGTTTTCTATGCTTTATATAAAGTGGAAATACCCAGAAATTTGGCTTCGGGCAATAGAACGATTTTTCAGCTTGTCGTTCGACAGCGTTTCTCTACCTTAACGGAATAATGGTATCGAAATCCTCTTTTTTGAAACCCTAATTTGTGATCGATCTTTATCTTATAATATCTGGATTCTATGAAAATTTCTGTGAAATTTTAATTTTCCTTCTTTTCGATCTCTCTTCGTTGAAAATGTTAGCTTTTGCTTTGTTGATTGCAGGAATCACTTGGAAATTTTTTATTTCAATTTTGTTTGATGGATTAGCGATTCTATTTTTGTTGTTAATTTCTATTTGGAGATTGTCTTCATTTTTTTTCTGTAGAAATTATACATTGATTTTTCCCATTTCTTTGATCTTTATGTTTAGAAACATTAGGGTCAATGTTGTTTGGTTAGGAATTTTGTGTCGTTTTTTTTTTCTCTTGTTGATAACCTGGGTATCCGGGCCTCTTAGAGCACCCGCCTAATCCCAGGGGCACATTTGCACCCCAAATTCAGCACATGGCGGGTCAGCACAGGATATAAATCCCAAGGGTGGCCTCAAGGGTGGGGGAGGGGATTCGAACTCAGGTCTCCTGCTTTTGGAAGCAGGTACCTGGCCAGCTCACCTAACCCCTTGAGGTTAATTTTGTGTTTTCTTTCGTATGGCTTTTGTATTTTGTTGTTTGATCAGTTTGATTGCTAGTATTGTAATGATTTTTGATTCGATTTTTTCCTCAGATTTTACCTCATTTTCTTTTATTTCTCTGCATTTTTGGATAAGGAAATTTATTTTAGGGGAAATTAGAAAAAAGGGCTTACTCGGAAACGGTTTTAGCCTATTATCCCACATGAAGCAGTTTTAGAAAAAAAAGGGCTTTTAACTATTATAGAAAAACATGCTCATCCATGCATGGCTCCATGTGGCACCCATCCAGGGATCGGGTGCCAGGGGAACTTTCCCAAGGATGATCTGGGCATGATCTGATGTGTATCCACCATTGAAAATATAGTCAAAGGTGCACAAAATCAATGCACCAGATTGGGTAGGAGTTACCCTATCTTTGACCCATCAAATGAAGGGGGCAAAAGTCTTGATTTTATTATTATTATTATTATTCTTATGTTTGTAAAAATCACGGCCATGTGGCTGATCAAAACCCAAAACTAGTGTTGTTTTGGGTTGTACCATGCTTTCCAAAAATGCAAAACCCCCTTTTCTAAAACTTTTTGAAAGTAGGGTAACAGCCTAAAACTGTTATCAAGTAGGCCCTTTATTTCTAAAAAGCCCGTAATTTTTGTTGTTCTTGTTGGGAATTTAGGTTTGAAATTTATACCTCAGATTCTATACCCCACTTTTGATGTATCTCCACAAAAGAAACTAGTGTTTTATTTTGTTGGACCGGTAAATATTAACTTTTTGTGGAAGAAATTTCTTTGAGACAGTGATTGAGATTCTTGTTTAGATGACATTTCAGCATCTGATTTTAAGCGGGAAAATGACATTCTGTTGCATCTTAAAATGCACGAAATGACATTCTTTTTCAAATGAAAGAAACATACCATTTTTTTAAATTGGAAATATTCTTGGTTCACAAGCATGCGCACACATGTCAATACACGCTTACATGCTTCATTTCCTGATTTTTAATGGTTGTTGTTTATGAGAAGATATATATAACCTGGGTGTCCGGGCCTCTTAGAGTACCCGCCTAATCCCAGGGGCACATGGGCGCCCCATGTTAGCACATGATGGGTCAGCATGGGATATAAATCCCTAGGGTGGTCTCAAGAGGGGGATTTGAACTCAGGTCTTCCGCTTTTGGAGGCAGGCACCTGGCCAGCTCGCCTAAGCCCTTAAGGTTTTTATGAGACATATATCCATGCGACCATTATTTTCATTTATTGTGCCAATCATGTATAGAGGGATAGTATGTCTCCTCCTGCTTAAAGATATGAGACCTTCCTCAATTAATATTGATGCTTGTTTCGGTTAAAATTTAAATACAGCTTAAAATCTGAACAAGTAGAGTTACTGTCCAATTTGATATCCACTTAATCTCTAATACCTGTCCTCAAAAAATCGAGACACACAAAAAGCTTGTAGGTAACCTCTCTCTCATCTGCCAACCCTTACCATCTTACTCAATTAAAATTCTCTATTGTTGAAATTGATTTTTATAATGAGTTGATGACCTTTTGCTTTATTTCCAAACATAAGAGTCTGAATTCATACTTTCTACCCATGAACTCTTGACCAATTTGAATGAACTGATGCAACTTTAATGTGATTGGAGGCTGTTTATACTTCCTTATCAACAGCTTTTCAAAATGGGTTGTGAAGAACAGATTTGATAAAACCTGATAGCAGATTATAAGGTAGCCATAGGCCCTGTTGGCCTTGGACTTCCAGGGCCTCCAAAAAATCATTCAATTACTTTATCGGGAGATATTTTGCTGACTTTAGATGCCTTGATTTCTCCTTTTTCTAGGGTACTGTGTTCTAGTAGTAGTGCATACCATGGTTATGCATTTGTTTTGTAAGATGAAAATTGGGCTGTAGCAGAAGAAAGTAATTATTTTATCCATGGAGTTTTGATTGATTGTTGTTTTTAGTTGACTACATAAAAGGAGTTTTTGAGATGCTGAAACTGTTTTGTAAGTAATACCCTCAGCTAGAGAAGTAGGAGTCTACAACCTATTAAAAAGAAAAAGGTTAATAATTCATTTGTTGCTAGTAATGATATGCTTGGAGTCCAGTCGATTCCTACACTGTTAGCAACTTATCCATCATCTATATGAATTATATGATGTCTCACTTTAATTTGTTTCTGGTGGTTTGTTATGGAATATGGCAGTTTTTTGGAATTAGCACTTTGGTTTTATTAAGTCATGTCAACTTATGATGAATTGACTTCTTCATTGGCAGACAACTTCAAGGCGCCTGGCTGAAAGGAAAGTAGCGAAATTTCAGAAAAATATCACAAAGAGGGGATCTGTTCCCGAAACAACTGTAAAGAAGGGAAATGACTACCCTGTTGGGCCAATTGTTCTTGGTTTCTTTGTCTTTGTAGTCATCGGATCATGTATACTCTTTTTCCCTTATCACCATGCTTTTAATTTGATGTTTGGCAGACATTCTTTTTGAGACATTACTACCTTTCTTCTTCATCATTTTGCATAAATCTATCTGTGTTAGCAGATCTGTGGATTAAATAATATAGGAACTGAGATATCTTGTTTACATCATATCTAAATCCACAGATCTGTTTATTAAATAATCTAAGAGCTGAGATATCTTGTTTACATCATGTCTCATTCCTTGTTTAGCTAGCATGGGATAAGCGAAACAATTATATATGACCACTTTGTTAGAAGCTACAATCTAGCCTGCTTAGGGAGAAGCAGGCCCTGCATTGCAGTTTATCCTTGTTTGACTTCAATACTTCGTTCAACCAATCATGAAGACTCTATTTGTAGCTGTTATTGGATGGAGTGCTCTCTCTTTCTCTCTCTAGGATGTTAACTGCTTTTGTTGGTGTTCAATGTATTCACAAGCCTTTGATAAATGCCATCTTTTTTCATTGTTTTTTTGGATCAGTTTTTTCTTTGCTTGTTATATGTAAGTTTTCCTCAATTCTTGATCGGGTATTATTGACATAGCGGCTCAAGTTTCTCAACTCAGAATCCCTGTCTGTGTAATCAATGTTACGCACCAGTCTATCTGAGATGCTGAATCCCGCTTTTCATAAACCTCTTATCCAAGTCCCTAACTTGTAATCCATGTACCCACCAATCCATGTTACGCACCAGTCTAAAGGGATACTACCTTACACTCTAGTACTAGATCACGCTCACTTGGCACTTGATCTCGAGTTACACCACATCCCGTAGATTTTTAGAATTTTTTTTCGACTTTTTTTCATAGTTCAAAGATATGGGTTTTCCACCCAAATTTTTTCCTATTGAATTTTTTTGCTTGTGATACAAAATCAACGGTAGAAAATCATATTTTTTTAGATGGTCATTGATTGACCTTGGGCATGTGCACGCGGCACCCGATCCTCGGGTTGGGTGCTAAGGCAACACTGGGTGCTACCTTCATAGGTAGCATCACAGGGTTCATATATATATATATATATATATATATATATATATATATATGATGAATAACGAGATTCGTTAATAAAAAGAAAACTAGCATGAGCAAGGTACTCATACTAGACATCCCAAAAGAACAAAAAGTATATATATATATAATCATCATCATCATCATCATTACAGAATTATCTCCTCAAATTTGGCGTGGGCTTCGTGAGTCCTATTTCTTCACTCATTTCTGGTCAACTATAAGTTCTCTGTAACTTCACAATCCTTCATGTCCTATTTCACTACTTCCCTCCAGGTCTTTGTTGGTCTTCCTCTTCTCCTACTTCCTTGGGTTTGTAATGTCTCAACCCTTCTTACAGGGTCTGCTTCTGCCCTCCGACGGACATGCCCGAACCATCCCAACCGACATACTCTATTTTTTTTCCATTGTAGGTGCCACTTTCAAATCCCATCTTACGTACTCGTTCGTTCTTAATTTTATCCTTTGTTGTTACTCCACATATCCATATAATATGACAGTTCTTCAAAAACGTCCCTTTAATCTAAGTAGAGCTCTTGGGTCGCACAAAACTCCGCTTTCTTGCCTATGTTTCATCCAACTTGCAATAATCCTATTTGAGACATCGTCTTCAAATCCACCATCTGATTGTAAAGTAGATCCTAAATAGAGAAAATTTTGGTAATATGGCACTAGATAATTTAATCCTCCTCCATCCTATTATGTTTAGTTCACTAAATTTTCACTCAATGTATTTCGTCTTCATTATGCTAATTTTCAAATCTCTTTACTCCAAGGCTTTTCTCCATAATTCTAGTTTATTTTATATTTTTTTTCTCGTGTAGGCAATTAGTACCACATCATTCGCAAATAACGTGCGCCATGAAATCTCATCTTATATGTCTATGGTTAATGCATCAATGATCAAGGCAAATAAATAAGTGCTTAGGAAAATCCTTGATGCAACCCAACTTCGACTGGAAAATCACTCATCTCTCAACATGTTGTTCTTACACTAGTTACTGTCCTCTCATACATGTCTTGAATAATCTCAATATAGAAGTTCATGATGCATTTTTTCCTCAGCGCCCATCAGATTATCTGTCTTGACGCTCCATCATAAAACCATTTGCATGTTTTTCCTTCTCTCTCTGAACTTCTCTATCAGTTATCTCAATAGGAAAATAGCTTCAGTTGTTGATCTTTTCGACATATATCAAATTGATTCTTGTCTTAGTCGTTGTTCTACCATTCTCTCCCTAAGTTTCATTATCTGACTCATTTGCTTCTTTGATAGTTTGCACAATTTTTGATATCTCCTTCGTTCTTATAGAAAAGACCAAAATGTTCTTTCTCCATTCCTCAATCATTTTCTTTATTTTTAGTATCTTATTATTGAATGGTTTTGTCAACCAATTCAGTCCATTCGCTCCCAACACAACTAAACTTCTATAAATATTCCATCTTGTCCTAATGCTTATTTTCTCTTCATCTTTAGTAAGGGTGCCTTTACTTCAACATCCGATATTTTGTTGATCATTCCTTGATTTGGTTCCTCTTCTTGATCTGCTTGCTTCTCATATTTTAGGTTTAATAGATCTTTAAGGTATTCTTGCCACCTATATTTTATCTCATCTTCTTTTCTCAAAGACTCTTTGATCTTTGTCTCTAATGCACCTTACTTAGTTGAGATCCCTAGTTTTCTTTTCTCTAATCACATACGGATTTAACAAGTTTTTTTTACAATTGGTTCATTCGGGTTTGGGACCAGCAACGACAGCCTTTTATATATATAGGCAAAAGGGTAGATGTGTAGGTGTGTACTGTTTTCACGGTGCACACCACTGTCAGATCACGTGGCACATGATCTCAGGTTCACCACATCTCCTTTAGGAATTTTTTGTTTCAGATTTTTTAGCTCTTCATTTCACAGATCAAAGATACGAGTTTTCCACCCAAATATTTTTCCATTGAAAGTTTAACCTTTGACCACAAAATCAACAGTGGTTAATCGCTTTCTATTTTTATTTTTTTTAAACTGTCATCGATAACTTCATGCATGTGCACGTGGTACCTGGTCGTTGGATTGAGTGCCACTTGAACCCCCAAATGGCAGGCTGCACAGCTCCGCGGCATATATATATATATATATATATATATATATATATATATATATATATATATATATATATATATATATATATATATATATATATATCCCAGGAAGGTACTCCATGGAGTACCTTCACCATACTCCAAGGTCAACAGGGAGCTCCATGTGGCACCCAAAACCACCCAAAACACGTTTTGGGTGCCATGTGGAGCAAGAGTGTTGCTTAGATCATTTCTAAAATAATTTCAAGACAATCTCCGTCGCTTATTTTTTGAATATCTGGACTGTTGAATCACAATCAAAATGCTTTTGAGAAAGAGCTGAAATTGTTTCTGCTTCCTATGACATTATGCTGGTTAGTTTCTGGTCAAAACTCTACATAGGTTGGTTGTGATTTACTTGTATGTTCTCCAGTTTATTTTTTCGGTTTCCGTTTTAAACATGTTAATGCCAGGAAAGCACTCCATGGAGTACCTTCACCATACTCCAAGGTCAACAGGGAGCTCCATGTGGCACCCAAAACCACCCAAAACACGTTTTGGGTGCCATGTGGAGCAAGAGTGTTGCTTAGATAATTTCTAAAATAATTTCAAAACAATCTCTGTCACCTATTTTTTTGAGTATCTGGACTGTTGAATCACAATCACAATCAAAATGTTTTTGAGAAAGAGCTGAAATTGTTTCTGTTTCCTATGACATTATGCTGGTTAGTTTTTGGTCAAAACTCTAAATAGGTTGGTTGTGATTTACTTGTATGTTCTCCAGTTTATTTTTTGGTTTCCCTTTTAAACATTTAATGCCAGGAAAGTTCAGGAATCTGAAAGCTCCTCCTTTATTTTTGTTTTTATTTTTATATTTTATTTGTTATATTTTTTAATGGGTAGGCTTGAAATTCTGAAATATTCACCAGTTTTTAGTACCATCACAACACTGAAACCTTTTCTCCTCGTGCTTAAAGTACTGCTATGTGCTAATTTCGGAATGTTTTTAGGGGTGCTCGATTTGCCTGTTGTTTTAGGGATTGACTCTCCTCACTGAACTCAATGAATGCTGGAGTTTAGAAGCTCCTTTTAGGGACACAATCCTTTCAAAAGTTGATCTTCACATATTTTCAGGGATTGACTCTCCTCACTGAACTCAATATATACTGGAGTTTAGAATCTCCTTTTAGGGATACAATCCTTTCAAAAGTTGATCTTCACATATTTTCAGGGAGTTTGACATCTGTAAATATTAATTGCTGACAGGATCCTGTCACCAAAAGGCCTTCTAAGTGCCACCGTCTATTGATTTCTATGATGCCCCTATTAACCCTTTTTTCAAATGTTCAATGATACTTCAAGTGAGCTGAATATTATTTGACATCTTGAGGTGGATTTTAAAGTTTGCTTTTGATTAGTGCACGAAGTGTAGAAAGCTGGATGATTCGGGAACTTACTCAGTGCAATGCTAGGCCTGAGATTAGGATTAAAATTAATTTAATCAATTAAAAAATAATAAATTCTGATGGAAAATTTTAGAAATCCAATTAGATGCTTTAATTCCTGCCCAAAATAGCGTTACTTTCGTGTATGTTCCCTATTGCGAATCTAGAAGACTAGAGTTCTTATGAACGGCTAGATCTCTAATAGTTTTAGGGCTTCGAATGAACTCGCAAACGAGTTTTCTCGATACCAAACAAAATTAAAAGGCTAATAATGATTTACGATGAACAGATAGGTTAATTTTAGATTTTATAAAATAAATAAAATAACTAGGGTTACGCTAGTGACGCAAACCGTAGATCTAAAGAAGATAGAGATGGAAGAAGAGTTGGCCTCGCATCAAACCGCAAGTAAGAATCGATGAGTCGCTCTCCGTTTTGAGAGAATCACACTCTCACGAAAGTTTGGAACTCTCAATTTTGCATAAGCAATTTTTATTAACTAAAAAGTTTTAATAAAGTTGTTTACAAGCCTTTAAATAGGCTAACCAATGCATAAAACTAGAAATCCTAGTGTAACACTAATTCCTAGTTCTAATAAAAGAAATATCTTAATTTGTCTAAAACGATAAAATAAAATTCTAAAACAATAAAGAAACTAATCATTTTTCTAGTAAAAGAAATAAATCCTATTTTTTAAAATAAAATAATAAAAAGAGACTTCCTAATTCAATTAGGAGTCTTGAAATTCGTCACTTTTTGTGCAGCTTCCGAAAACTGACAATAACTTCTTCAATACTTGTCGGAATTGTATGTTTTTTGGCTTGTTGGAAAGCTACTTCGATTAGCTTTCAATCCGACTTCTGAAAATATGACCATTCGCATCAATCCGACTTTGTTTGTCACTTCAAAATAGGTCAAACATAAAAGTGACGAGATTGAAAGTTGAAGACCCTCTGATTAGAGAATTTTTGACAATAGATTTTAGATTTTCTTCTGACTGATCACTCTGATGCTCTTCTTTCGCCTCCGATATGTTATATGGGCGGTTGCTTGAATCGGATGTCTCCATCACTGGAGCTCCTCATGAGAAAAAGCCACAACACAAGAATATTTTATGTTTGAAGCAAACATAGGTGGGCCTTATATCAGATTGATCGTTGGCCTTAATTTTAATTATTTTACCGCTATGGGTGAAAGTTGGCCATTTTCAGAGCCAGGTTGTGTCAAACATCAAACATCCCATTCAGCTAGGGCTGTCAACGGGCTGGGCTTCAGCTTGGGCCCGACCCAGATGGGCTGGGTTCGGGCCCAATTTTTTCAGTTTTTATTAAATGGGTCAGGCCCAGCCTGGCCCGGATAAGAAACGGGCTCGGGTTTGGGCTTCAAAGCATAAGGCCCAACCCGTTTAGCTGAGATCCTTAAAAAAACATGATTTTTTAAAAAAAAGGTGAGAAACCTGGCCCAAACTGGTCCGGTCCGGCCCGGATAGCTAATCGGGCTGGGTTCGGGCCAGAAAATTCTAAAAATGGGCTGAGCTCGGCCTGGCCCGGATAGCTAAACGGGCCGGGCCCATTTTGTTTAAAAAAAAAAAAAAAAAACAGGCCGGGTGAAAAACCCGGCCCGTTGACAGCCCTGTTACCAAAGCAATTCTTACATGTTTCTTGCTGGTGGATGAAACTTGGATCAAATTTCTGACCTTATTGCTGAGCCCATGTGTTCTAGACCTCTGAAGGATAAAGGCTGACCACCCTTTTAATTAATTTTATCATCTCCTGAAACTGCTTTGAAGTTTCGGAAGTGCGAGCGAAGAAATTTATTTGTTTATTTTTTATGTGTGACTAATATTCTGTATATTCTTTTGTATCGGCAGCCCTGTTTCAGATGATAAGGACAGCCACAAGTGGTGGGATGGCCTGATGCACTTGGACGAAGTTGTGCTGGAAATGGGTGAAAGCTTCAATCAACTTAAGAGAAACCAAATACACTATTTTAGAGTAGAGAATAGAGGTGATGGCCTTTACTGCCATGTCTGTTTGATGACTACTAGTAGGTCCGTTGCACTTTATACAAACAAAGAATAACTAGCATTTATTTTTTCTTTATTCAAATCTAATCAAGTGCTGCTATCTTCTGGAATTTTCTAGAAGTTTGTATCCTTTTGTGCTTTTGTCTGTGAATGTGTTTTTATTGTGATAAAATTTTATGTTAGTTTGTAGATCATGAACACGGTCGGATACAGAAACGATAAAGGTTTTGCCTGCTTTTGGGCCAGCAAAAAACACAGTAAAAATTACTATGGTAGCTTTATTCATGCCCATTGAATCTTGAATTATGCCTACACCAAAAATCATTGATTGCTTTAAATCATACGATGGAAATTGTTTTTCGCTCCGATCTTCCATACAAGGGATCTTGAGATTGTGGCGCACTTGTCCGACGGTTCGTCTTTTATTCCACATGTCACAGATCCCTAAAGTCACATTTG
Source organism: Chloranthus sessilifolius (assembly GCA_021018995.1). Taxonomy (NCBI): domain Eukaryota; kingdom Viridiplantae; phylum Streptophyta; class Magnoliopsida; order Chloranthales; family Chloranthaceae; genus Chloranthus; species Chloranthus sessilifolius. The sequence continues at coordinate 2,168,052 of JAJIZI010000016.1, read as the reverse complement.
AGCGGGATGTGTGCCACATGTCTTTAGGGCCACATTTTTGGGATCTGTGCCATGTATAATGAAAAGCTAACCGTCATGATCTCAAGATCCCCTGTGTGGAATATTGGAGCAAAAGGCGATCTCCCTTATCTAATTTAAAGCAATCAATGATTATTGGCGTGGGCTTATGTCCAGATTCGGGGACGTGAATAAAGCTATTCAAATTACTATTGGGCAATTCTCAGCTTCTTGCCCAGCTGATTCCTGCAAATGCGGGTTTCACTTGAAAGTAGGTGGGAATCTGGAAGCGGGGCTAAAAACCTGCTTCCAGATTCTAACTTTTCCAGGAATCAGGATGCCAGTAGCACAATGTTTCATCATGATCTGATCTTGATCAGACTGATGACGAGTATGCTTAATGAGGTTAACAAAGGCAACAAAATTCCATTTTTTTCTTTTTCTGGGTTATGGGTCTTATCTCTCCTCTACATCTTGGACTAAATTTTGATGGTAATCAAATGCAAATAAGTAAATCTGTCTGAAGACAATGGCATGCAACCTTTTAACAGAATGGATGATCTAGATTGAAAAAGCTTAAGGGTAAGGGACCTTAGGCCTCAGATAAAACTCTCAGTGTCTCCGCTTTTGGGCCATGTGGTGGACAATCTTGCCAATTCAAAATGTCGAAGTGGCTAAATATCAAACTATTCGATGTAGGAAGTTTAATATGGACCATTGTTTGTATTTGAAGATAAGATTTTTATTATAGTATTTACTGACTTTGATGTCGCGTAGTCGCTCGCCTAGCCCAGCTTAACCTACCCAAACTTTTTCATCATCCACTACTCCACAGCCATGGCTATTACGGCCTTGGATGACAACTATAAGCTTACTCCAAAATATATTTTATCCCTCCACATCTATCATGACAAAATCAACACACACGCTCTCAAACATTCAAGTTGGCATGCAGTCAAGGAAGACGAAATTGAAGCCTCATCTCCAACAGGAAGTAGTAAAAAATAGTTGTTGGAAGATGACATGATAAATTTAACTAGTTTGATTTCAGGCTTCAAATCTTGAGAGCTCCGATAGAGGACGTTAAAAATAGCTGTTTAGAGCAAAGAAATAAGGAAAAGGAAACATTTTCTATATAAAAAGATAGTATATTGAATTTGAAGCCTTGAATTTTAAGTAGCCAATATTGACTACCGAAGTTAGTTGTTAATAACACGTTGATGCAGAACTAAATCAAGGTGTCAAACTTGGAATCGGTATTGGGTATCAGTCCATGGAGGACCGATACGTATCGGCCTATCTAACAAAAAAAAAAAAACTCAATCTCGGCTCAAATCGATACGTATCGGCAAACAGAGTTGCAGAACCGATACGTATTGGTTTGCCCGAATACTGATACGTATCGGTATTGCCCGACTACCGATACGTATCGGTATTTTTATGATTAATAAATTATATAAATAAAGTGCAAAAGTTCATAAAACATTAAATAAATTTTTTTTTTGGATGGATAACTATATATTTTCATTCATAAAGAAAGATCAAACCGAGCGAGATGCTCAAAAAACAAAAGAGGGAAGGTGAAAAAAACAAAGAAAACTACAAAGAAAGACCTTACAAAAAAACCCATCCTCAAACGAGACCACCGCAACCACGGCTTATACCTTGCAGAAATAGGACAAAAAGCCACCAAAAACAGGGAATCATCTCACCGGGGCCTAGTTTTTGGACCACAAGAACTCCCAAAAATCGATGTTGCACTGAATCTCCTCAATGACAACCGAAGATAATCTAAATTTACCTTCGAAAATCCGATAGTTTCTCTGTCCAAATTTGATTAGTGTTGCAATCTAGCAATGTAGTCCCTTCTAAAATTTGAAACAAGGATCATAGTGATATATCATGATCTCCTCTAGCCTAAGGCATCAAACGATATCCCATAAAGGCGCCTTTTGATTTCATTCTTGAGTTTGAATGACGGATATATTCAAACAAGGTTGATTTTTATTTTGAGCATGACATATTTCAGATTCAAGAAAGGTTTTTCTCTTCAACAGGTTATAGTATTAATATTTTTTAATGTTTATCAACAAAAATTAAAAAATTTGCTTACCTTGCACATACGATTAAAAAAATTAGAAAAAATTTCAAAAAGAACCATTAGCCCCCATATCAAACTCATATATGAGAAGAAAGAATATTTCTTTTCTTTCAACTTTTAAGGTCTGCTTGGCAATTTTTTTGGAAAATAGAGAAAATAGATTTGTAGATCTAATGGATTCCATCTCTTTGGAAATTTATAAAAATTCATTATTTTTCGGTGTTTGAATTGAGTAATTATACTTAGAAAATAGAAAAGGAGCACTATCGATAGTGTACATCTTACATAGTCAATAAATATATCTTTCTATTGTGAGGAAGATTCCGTAAAAGAAAAATTAGGAGAGAGAAAAGAGAGATTAGGAGAGAGATTTAGGGAGAGAGAAATTAAAAGAAAAATATGTAGAGAGAATTTAGGAGAGGGACATCTAAAAAGGAGTGACAATCTTTGGTACACACAGTACACACCAAATAAAAAATTAGAGAGAGAGACTCATAGAGAAATTAAGAGAATGATAAGAGAGAGAGAGGACAGAGAGAGAATCGGTGAGAGTTTGGAGAGAGAGAGTGATTGAAGAGAGGGAGAGATTTAATTTTATTATTTTTTTACTTTTTATTTTTTTTAAAATTTTTATTTTTTATTTAAATTTATTTTTAATTATTAATTATTATTATTATTATTATTATTATTATTTTAAAATTTTAAAATTTAAAATTTTTATTTATATTAAAATTTTTATTTTATTATTTATTTAATTTTATTTTTAATGTTTATTTTTATTTTTTATTTTTATTCTATTTTATTTTATTTTTTATTTTTTGTTATTTAATCTTTTTTTTTAAAAAAGTTATTATTATTTGTTTCGATAGTTGATTTTATTTCAATTTAGTCATTAAGAGAGAGAGAGAGAGAGAATAACAAAAGATTTTTGATGAAATCCTCCAATTTTAGAAGGATTTGTTGATTTTCAATGAATTTTAAAAATTTTTTTTTTTCTATTATTTCTAGTGGCACAACTTTGTTGCCGAACATAAGAAATTATTATATTTCCTTTTATATCCCATGATTTCATCCAAACATTCCCTTAGAAACATAAGGTACTATCATCACTATAACAATAGTTTTTTAACACGTGAAAATCATATCATGTGGCAGTAGAGGTGTAGCATTTAAATGCTACACTCGAGTGCTAATCACATGCCACATGGACCCATCTCTGTCTTTAGATCATGGCTCACATATGAAACGGTCAGATGTTGATTCCATGTGACACACGTTCTCAAAAATGATTATGATCATATGTGTACCATGAGATTGGGTTCTCAAGTAACTTTTGGGGATGTGTGTCTTATGGAATCGCATGTGACTGTCTAATAGGTAAGCCATGATCTAAAAATCAGAAATCAGTTGTGTGAAGATTTGGCGAAAATGATTTCATCATCTGATTCAAGACAATCAACATTTTCAATTGCCAATACCCATACGATACCTTATAAGTAATTAAAGAACTGGCTATAGTTATTTCTCAAAATGGTGTTATCCTAAATTTCCAAACCAGTTGCATCAAATTAGGTACGAATTGGTTCATTAACCAGACCTCACCGCACTAAAACATGGTTCAAAAACTTATAGAGAGAGAAAGAATGTAAATCACTTGATACAAATCTCAAAAAGTGAATGTGAATCATGTTTGATGATATACTGATCACGTTCACTTCTTGAGATGTGTGCCAAGAGGAATTAATATTTAACAATATAATAATAGGCAACTCAAGATCTATTGTGTGGAAAATGAAATAATCTCTATCATCCGTTTTAAAATGAACAATGCATTTGATAGTGACACATCTTTTAATTTTCATAGCATCTGAAGGTCGACGTGGTGGCAGTGCACAGCACGCAAACTGTATGATCGTTATGGGTCAGCCGCCCTAGGCTAGACCTCCGATATAGTATATAAAGAGACTTTATTCAACTAGGGGCTAGGGTTTTGAAGAAATAGTCCGTACAATGGACTGACCCGATCACTTAAGTGCTCATGCGGTGGGCCATGAATGATGTAGATTAGACTCGACCTTTGGGCCAAGCCCTTTATCTACAGAATGACCTGCCATTTGGACATCCATCGACGAGGAATATAAACAGAGGACTCGTGCACCACAGCTGGTGGTAGGGCCAAACCACCTAATGCCAACTCTCTCATATATTGCAATCGTTGCCAATTCACATGCCCACATATCAAAATTAATTCAGAGAAGTGCTTTTGATTCATAGTCGATGGTGGACCCTACTCCAATTCCCCAATTCATCCGCTCAATCATTTCTCTACAAATAATTCTTCTCCCAACTTATACAAAGATACCTCTATGGCTCTATCTGTCCGCCTGGGTGGGTCCCCTCTAAGTTAACTCCTCATATAATAATAATAATAATAATACTAATTTATTCATATAATATAAATAATAAAAAAAAGGGTTCAGCGTTCCTCAAAAACAAAGAAAAGAAAAAAAAAGATGGGTTCAGTGCTAACTTACGCCAATGGTACCAGACATTCCAATTTCAAAGTCCCAACTCTAAAATAGAATAAATAAATTTATATGGAAATGATAACATAATGCACCAAATTATTATACTCCATGCTTTGTTTTATAGGTGATGATGCTACGCTCCACGAGTGATCTCGGCCGTCCAAATGAAGGCTAGCTGATTGGAATAAGATGATGGCCCTTACTAATCCACCAGAATGTTCACTAATACAGGCAATCCATGAACTGGAGTATGGAAGATAATAATTCAGCGCATCATGCTATCATTTCTCAAAGTTCAGAAAAACGTAAAATAAATAGAAATGAAAACAAAGAGTCCATGGTACTTGCGTACGCATGAACCAACCCCAACAGGGGTATTTTATATATCTTAACGAGGACCTGCTGCTGCATCTTCTTAAAGTGCGCCGCTTAGGCACACCGTCTTATCGCGCGCAAAGGAACAAGAGCGAGGAAGAGGCCTCACCAACCCTCCCACCCAACCTCTCGTAACAATCGATCGAAAACAAAGAAAGCGATAGCTGAGCCTCGTCCTTACCCCAAACTGGCCCAGACCCGGTTCTGTCCGATCCAAACCCGGTCCTCCTCCCTCTCGAAAGCCGGTCTAAGACCGGCCGCACGCAAATCACGTACAGCCTCCTGTAACCTCCCATCGCTAAGACCACGGGGCGTGCACCTGCCGCAGTGTCGGTGTGCCGGTTGCAGAGTGCCTCCCAGAGCGGCTCTTGTTGGGCGACGGCGCACCATAGCCGGCACACGCATGCGGCAACGGCAAGTGATTGGCCGTCTAAGCGTTTCAGAATCTCGAGTAGGATGTCTCTGTTGTCATTGATGGAGAATGAGGTGTTGGTTTCTTCTGCTTCTTCCTCCATTTCTTTTACGGGATTTAACTAGGGTTTCTCGATTGAGAGAGAAAGAGAGTGGAAATAGGAATTTGTAGAGGAGGGAAGCGATGTTTGTTTGACTTGTGAGGGGAGAGAGAGAGAGAGAGAGAGAGAGAGAGAGAGAGAGGCATCGAGAGAATAGAGGATGGGGACAAATAGGAAAACTACAAACGCGCAGCACCGGAACTATTGCTGCGATTTAATTATTTTAATTATTTTTTGTTACTAGGGTTTGGACTGTTGGAGAGATTTTGAGTGCTCGAGCCCTTAGGACAATTTGTTGTCCACATGATGGATAGCTTTTAGATTTTCATCATATGTATTAAGAGAGCCTTTAAATCAAGGGAGCCATTACTTGCACTCGTTTTCTAAGTGATTGCACCGGTTAAAAAAAAACTTTGTATTTTAGAGATATGTGACTTATGAAAATGCAATTTAGGTCGTTCGATTTAAGGTTCGTGATCTATAGATCTATAGTGAATAAGATTGGCATGAAATATAATCTTAATCATCTGATTAAATATAGTCAAAGGCTATTATTTGATTCAACGATTAACAACAATAGATTATGTGATAAATATCGTGTGTTGCTCTAATCTTATCCACTAACAATCTATAGATCATGACTTTAAATCAGACGGCCTAGATTGCATTTTCACATGTCACATGTCCCTAAAATAGAAAGTTTTTCTTTAACCTCGGTGCAATTATTTAAAAAGCGTGTGCAAGTAATGGCTCCCTTAAATCAACCCACCAATTCTTTGGGTTCACCCACGTTGAAATACATAGAATTAGATGATGGAAATCATTTATCCTCCTAATCTTTCACACTATGGATCTTGAGATCACGGTTAGTGTTTTATTTCTCGTGACACAAATCTCAAAAAAATGACTTTAACATCAAGTGTAAGCTCAAAATTGATTTTAAGGTCACTTTTTTGAGTGTGTACCACATGAAATTAAAAATCGACCGTCTGATGATACGATCATATTCTCAAGATCCATCGTGTGAAAGATTGGGACGATAAACAATCTTCATCATCCGATTCAATATAATCAATATGTTTTAGCGTGAGTGAACTCAAAGATTTAATAGGTAGATTTAAAGGTACTCATGTTTTAATTAATCATGATGTTTTGGTCGGCTCTATCAAAGATGTTGGACTTTGTTAGATCCACACCATAACTTAACCTTAATTTTTTAACTTAAATCTGGGTGTAACGTTTTGACTACACGTATCTCAAGGCAATATGCATAATCCCCTAATTAAAAAGTGATAGGACCTCCATTTAGAAATCAAAATGTCTAAGGTTGTTGTTCCCTTTAACAAATAGCCTCAGTTTATATAAATCAAATATCTTTCGGTCGTTCGAGTTGGGCCTATATATATAAATTCTAGAGAAAAGTAAGAAAATTTATATTTTTATTATTAAAAAGATCGAAAAAAAATTAAATTATGAAAATAAGTCCCATATGAGATAATATAGGCTCATATTGGTACGCAATCTCCATACACGTGCCGAATGCTTACTTAAAAAAGCCCAAATTTTATTTTAAAAAAGTGAAAATTTATTGGCAAGGGAAGCATTGTTTGAGGTAAGCGGGAGCGCAGTTTAAGGTAAGAGTATGGCTGCCTGGTTAAGGTAAGTGGGGGCGCAGTTTTATAAAAGGCCCTAAATTCTAATAAAAGATTGTATCTAAAAAATTATATCCTTGATAGTTGACTCACCGGTCAAACACTTTTAAATGAACAATTAAAATAGGTTTCGATACAAATTTTGACAGCACAGATCTAAATGTGATCAAGATAGCGAAAGAGCCTACAAATTGCTGGTTATAGAGCCACTTTAAAATGACTTGGTATGCTGATTTGATATGTTTTGAGTGCCTTGGTTGGCAGGGAGCTCCGATTGCCTTACTCACGGGTCAAGGCTGTTTCATTGATTTATTTGAGAGTACTTTGTTCGGGGCCGTCGCTTCATGCAATGGCAAAAGGCTGTGGTTATCAAAGTTAAAAGATGCAAATTTTAGTACTGAGAGCAGCCACTTTATTTATAAAGTGTTTCTTTGTGATGACTTGGACTCTACCAACCATATTGTCCGATTCTGAACTTTAGGCACGAGTGTTACGTTTCACCGTCCCCACTTAAAATACGCCATTACATTAAAGGGTCAATCACACCTCATAGCCCTGACTTCGAACTTCGCTCCATCCCATATGAGATATTACATTCTCTCCATCCATATGAGATATTACATTCTTAGCAGAAAAATGTGCTGAAGTTAGGACGGTTGTCCGATAGGTGTATGATGATGAAATTGCCTATCTCCTTGGTTTCTCTTTTAAACAAAGGCCTGTATATGACGGTAATGCCTAAGCTCTGGGAAATGGCTTGCTGGGAAATGGCAATGCATGGGTGCTGGCAAGTTGGTGAGAAGGATAGGCTGGATCATGGATCCAAATTTCAGCCAAAAAGTTTCGGTTTCAAGCATGGCTAAAGAGAAATCGAAATCCAAAATTTTGATCTAATTTGTATGGGATTCAAAATTTCGGCCAAAATTTCAGATTTCGGCCAAACTTTCGGATTTTGGTTTCGGTCATGCCCGAATCGAAGTTCAACCCGAAATTTTGAACGTTGGGCTGGATTGCTTTTACTTTTCTTTTATCTCCTTGTAAATTTGATTGTTGATTTATATGAAAGGGTAAATTTGATTGTTGATTTATATGAAAGGGAGGAGACATTCCAACCTCAAAACCTATTTATAAAAAGAATGAGTGAATTTTCACTTATATCCTATTATGATGGATATTTAATAAAATAAATATATTTTTTATTAATTTTAAAATAATAATGTTTATTTAGTATTTATCATTTTGGTTAAAAGTTTCGACTTAACTTTAAATGGTTCCCTCATTTAATGGTTGGAAAAATTATTTTTTCCAATACTTGAACCTACAATCCAGGGCCGACCCTAAGATTTGGGGGCCTAAGGCGAGTTCTTAAAATGGGGCCCTCTTTCATATTAATCTTAAAAAAAAAAATTTACTACAAAATTTATTTTGAAAAAAAAAAGTAAAATAATAAAAAAAATATTACCACAATTTTTATTTTTTGACAAATAAAACAATACTCATTGCATTTAGTTTACAAATATCTCGATATTCCTTTATATTGTTTATAATTTGAAAATGCAACTAACAAATTAACGAAAGTATATATTAAATAAAAATACAACACAAAATGAGAAAAAATAAATTGTAGAAGGTACCCGACGGATCGAATAACCCAACTAATAACATTTTAACATTTTTTATTACTTTAACTGACATTGAATCTTTCAGTGGAATTTTTTTAGTACTTTAACAATCTCAAAATGTTCAAAAAATAAGTTCATTGGATAAGTTTCGCTGAGTAGATCAAAATTGACAGGTCGTTTGCAAAAAATGGAATTGTAACAAGCCAGAAATCACTATTCTAAGTTAGGATCATTTAATAAAAAAAAAATGTATGTATATATGTATATACAAATATCTTTCACTCAATAGATCTTGAGATCATGGTGCACCTATCAAACAGTGGGTTTGTGATTCAACCTGTCATGGATAAAAAAAAAAATGCTCATAAAATCACATTTGAGAGTGATGTGTGCCATATGATTCAATGGCATTTTTTGGGGGTTTGCAACATATGGAATAAAAAATTGCCGTTTCATAGGTGGGCCATCATTTGAAGATCTATTTTGTAAAAGATAGGTATGAAAAGTGAATCTATTGGGTCAAACAAATTTGATCCGATCAAAATTGGGCCAGAGAGTCTACTGGGTCAATACACACTACAAAAAATAAGACTATTAGCGATAACTTTTTTTAATAAAAAACTGCCGCTATTAGTCCTGTTCCTACAAAAAACTGTCGCTACAAAAATAATAGCGGCAGTTTTAATAAAAAACTGCCGCTAATAGTCTTATTTTTTGTAGTGACATATGCCCGACCTGACCCAATTATGTCAGTGACCCGACCAATGACTTGGACTGACCTGATAGAGAAATCCGATCCATGACCCATTAAAAAAAATGCAAATATAAGACTTGGGAAGAGTTGAATCCACAATCTCTTGGGAAAAAAGTAATGTAACACTAGTTACTTGACTAACTAAACAAATAGATTTATTCAATACTTTTGTACATTAAAAATTATATGAAGCAACTAGATGACAAAGACTTCCAAGATTTGGGGGCCCGAGGCGGCTGCCTCTTGGGCCGGCCCTGCTCCAATCTTTTAGTTAAAAGTATTTTGAAATTTAAAAGTATTGAAATGAAATTATTCTCACTAAAACTTGAAAGTGTTGTAGAATGTTAGTCTTATTCTTTTTTGATAATTCAGACGCAAATTCATTAATAAAATCTAGCAAGCTACAAAAGAAAATGGGGCTATGAGTAATGAGCAAGGTGCACATCGAGAGCCAAAAATAAAAACTAAAAAAAGACCGAAGCTCCTAACCCCTCCCACACTAATATAGGGGCCAAGCAAAAGCCAATAGCCAAAACCCATCCCTGGTCAACCAGAGCTCAAAAAAAAAAAAAAAAAAAAAAAATCACCTAAATCACTTTATAGAATGTTAGTCTGACATCTCTAATTTAAAAGAAAGTTTCCTATGAATATAAGAAAAAAATTGCCTTCTATATTGCTGGACTTAAAGATGAAAACAATGCTCATAGCGGTGGTTTATCGCCATTCGCGTGTGCGATGTGCAAATGGCGCAATTGACACTTTTGAGGCGCATGCGGATTGACTTCGTATATGTGTGCATTATGCGGTGTTATTATTTTACATCTGTTTTAAACTCGCAAGTGCATGAATTAGATTGTAGTTAATGGGTGTAGAGTACAAAATCGTTCTTACGAAGATTGACAAGAAAATTATGGACAAGAAAATAGCAATTAATTAAAAGAATAACCATACATTTAGCACAATATTAACCTAGTTTACTGATTTACGAGAGTGCGATAAGACAAAATACTATACAATAAAATGTAATTAAAATGATAATAAAATGATGAGGTTCAGGATGCTAAATCCTCCCTTCCTTGATTCATCATTTACAATCATAGATCTAATTGGCTAAAATTTAAAAGATGCTAAACACATAAACACCAAAATCAATTGATAATTTATGGAAGATGAAATGTTAAACTCACACAATAAAACGAGACTATTATTCTTTCAAAATTGCAAAAGAAATGAGGTAAAATATTTACCGTAAAAGAGATATCTAATGATGATAAATAAATACTATAAATATTAGCAATAAAGAATTCGGTGTAAATTTCAAATCACATATCCGAGATCATGACTAAATCTCATATCTTAGACTGATGATTGTTATTTACAGAGATTGACAAAAACAAATAAGTGCTAAAACTTAGAGTATCATCAAACATAAATTTCAACCATACATCTATAATTATAAATAAGAACCTCGGATGAGATTCATTAGATCCCACCCCTCAAGGATAATTAGCCATGCATAATTGAATTAACCAACATGATTAAAGGATAAATTGAAAATAATATTAAAATAAATGCTTCAATGAAATCCACAAAAGCTTTAATTTAGCTGGTACAATCATTCTTTAAGTGTAGAAATTAAACTAATCTAAGTCCTAGAACTACGAATTGGAAGAACAATGCTTGAAAAAGGAAAGGAAAAGCTTCGAAGAAAACTAAAAATGCTAGGAAAAATAAAAGCTCCCTAAAACTAATTCCCGAGTTTTCTTAAATAGGTCCTCTGCTCGAGCGTTTAAAATTCAAATTTGATTGATCGAATTTGTAATCGATTGGTTTCAAATTTTAAATATGTTGCTTTTCATAATTTTGAATATCGATCGATCGATCGATATATACAAAACAGAGAACGAACTCTGTGTATATTTTTATAAATATACACTCGATCGATCGAGAGGTATGGTCGATTGATCGAGTGTTCACGACTTTCAAGGGTTGACAATTTCTTTGCTCTAATGCTCCAGTGTTGGTTGTTTTCACGCTCTTTTATGCTGTCAAATGCATCCAATGGCTGGATGTTCCTGAAACACTTAAAACTTCGTAAATCTGTCAGTTAGCCTTCATCGGACGACTTAAATGTAAGCTTTTGGGGTGAAATGGTTTCCCACCATTAAGATCCAACTATTTATGAAAGCGATTTGGACATAGCTGTTAGTGATTGTTGAGTAACAGAAAGATGTAATCATTCACTATGTACCTTTGAATCCTTGCAATCGTTGATCGGATTAATCATGGCCCTCGATTCTAAAGAACTAATAGACACAACTGCCCTTGAAAGGGCACATCGAACATTATAAATAGAAGCCAGAGGAAGGGTTTTAAACACTTGCAAATTAAGAATCCTATCTCTGTATCATTAAAATTCATGTGCCTATTAGAACGATTCTCTACTATTGTTTCATTGGCTCACACACTTTAGTGCAACAGTGTGTGACAGATCGGTGCATCACCAAAGTTTCATTGTATCCTGAGGCGAATTTGCTATTATCCAATTACATAGTAAGGATAAATATTATCTTAAAAACAACGATCTAATAAGCCCTTAAAGCTACTTCTAGTCTATTTCTATTATTTTCTATTATACCTTTGTATAAAATATATAGGAAGTTTTAATTTTTTTTAATTTTTTCCTATAAGATGGGTTGTTTCAAGCTGGAGCATTAGACTAATCCCTACTGGGTGCCATCGCACCAACCTTGCCGAAACTTATAGTCACCATGCCAAAATTTATAGTAAATATTTAATGTCATCTCCTAAATCTTGGGATACGGATGGTCTTAGGAGTGGAACACGGCTTTAAATATTAATATTATTCATGGCCAATGACAGGTAATTAGTAACACCCGCAAGTACAAATAAGATAATGAGCACCATAATGTTCTAGCAAGGTATCAAAATCGATAAGACTCGGTGATACATATTGATATATATCGGCCTAATTTTTTTTTTTTTTTTAAAAGGAAAACTCTTCGTCTCGATCAATATCCAATACGGGCCCATATTGGATACCCCGAGTTGGGATACCTATATGTATCGGTATTAGCCGATTTTTGATACCTTGTGTACTAATCAGTGCAGTCCATTAACACCACCACCATCGACATTGTTATCATCATCATCGTTATAGTTTTATATCATCTATTTGGATTCGGCTGCAGGTATGTCATACCAACCGGTAAGTTAAACCTTTACATCTGGAATAACCTTAACATATGGTGCTAATTAGTTGGAATCTCATATTCTCATACCAATACTACAAAAAATAAGAGTAATAGGGATAGTTTTTTGCTCTAAAAAACTGCCGCTATTAAGAAAAATACTATTAAGACTATTAGCGGCAAGAATATTTGCGGCAGTTTTTTGCTAATAGCAGTAATTTTTAGCTGCCGCTAATAGTCTTATTTTTTTTTAGTGCAACTAGTAAGTTAATCCCATATCTACTAATTTCTCTTTATATGGTGCTAACGAAATGTTACAAGTTTTAGAAGAAAAAACCCTGCAAAATGTGGGACCATTAGCTTGTTTTGTGGAGTTGGATTCTTGCTGGGAAAGGGGTACCCTAGTCCTTCTCGATAAAAAATAAATAATAAAATAATAAAAAAGAAAAGGTTTGAAGTTGACATATGGGATCTCTAAAGGGTACTTGGTAAAAGCCTAGAGAGGGCCATAGCACACCCCACCTACTCTTTTGTGTCATCGAGAGAGAGCTGACCCGAAGCTTAGAACGTCATGACTTATTGTTTGTCTCTCTTGGACTTGTATCTTGGAACCTTTTCCCGCGAATTTGATATTAGCAACCTTACAAACACAACAGCTTCATTCGCTTTTTTACTGCATCTTTTGATCATAAATCATATATTATCTCACCCACAGTGCGACTAAACGATATAATATTGTTTTATATCTAAGAATTTTCTATAAATTTTGGTGCAAAATATGGACCAAGACCTATTGCCTTAGGCCTAAGTTACAGCTCTCAACATCCCTCTTTTTGTACCACATGGCGGCTGACAAACCCACATTGTCCAAATAGTTACACACAAAATCCATTAGCTCAAAGGCAAAAGAAAAAAACTAAAGGCAAAAGAAAAAAAGAAAAATAGGGCGTTTACAGCCTCTCACTCACTCCACTCAATACATATACCTATGTATATATATGGTAAAACCCCAAACTTGGAACCAATCATCTACAACTGTTAGATGAAACATGTCTCTCAAGACAAAATGTGAGCCGTCGTCCATTGAGCTCGACCACCGGCAAAAGGTTGGTCTTTGCCCGCAATTACATCTACCTGGAAATGTTTGGCCCCCAAACGTAACAACATCCCAGTACACGGTCACCTTTGTGCACTCGAATGATAGCCCTATTATCCTCTATATATATATATATATATATATATATATATATATATATATATATAGGGTAACCTCACCCTCTTTATTTTGAGGTTAACATCTTTCGAGAGCTAAAATGCCCTCATATGAGGACTTTTTAGTAAATACATGAAAGGTAAAATTGTCATTTTCATTTTTTTGGTGGCAAACTTGTAAATATAAAAAGTAAGTTATATCTTTGCTACTGCAAAAGTAAAAAAGGACAATCTTACCCTTCATGTACTTAGCATTCGCTGGCCTTTGGACCGGGGGCTCGACCTATAACTCAAACAAAAAATTGACAATACTACAAGAGCCTAATTAAAAAAATAAAACATAAAATATCATTTTCCTTGTTCTAAATTTGATTTGGCTCCTGTGTCGTTTCTCACTCAAGGGTGGGTTCGAACCCGTGACCTAAATACTGTATCATTATCTCAAAGTGGGTCCTTACACCTTACAACTTTGAAAGTAAGGAAAAAAGACAAGAAGAGATTAAGTCACAGGTATGTGGAGATAGAAGAGGGCATGGAGAATATAAGATGGTGAATAAGGTTAGAAATGAAGGAGATGCCATCTCTTGAATTCTCTTCTCTACGTTTTCTTCTCACTTTAGTTTTAGTTTTTACTATGCCCGTGTCGTTTACACTTTAGAATTTTCTGAATTTCGCCTTTTTACTCAACTCATAATTTCTATGCTTTGGGTCATAATTATGCATGCATGACCCAGGCGAATAGTCAGGTCCTACCATGCAGAATCGGATTTTTAGTCCTACCCCATCTGCTGCCCTTGGAAATCGGAGAATCTTAACTGTTTTTATTTTCACTTTTTATAGCATGACGTGCAGTCAAGATTCTCATATTTCCAAGAGCAGCAGATGGGGTAGGACTGGAAATCCGCTTATGCATGATAGGACCTGACTATGATTAAGATTTCGACTTTTAGATTGGATTCAACCTAAAAGTGTGACTTCAAACAATATCTACCATCTATGATTAAGATTTCGGAGCATATGAGAGAGCATTTAAATGAGCAACGGTCCAAATTGAGGCACAGACAATGCTGTTCATCGAGTGGCTAATGATAATCCGTTTCTGCATGGTAGGACCTGACTATGATTAAGATTTCGACTTTTAGATTGCATTCAACCTAAAAGTGTGCCTTCAAACAATATCTACCATCTATGATTAAGATTTCGGAGCATCTGAGATAGCCTTTAAATGAGCAACGGTCCAAATTGAGGCACAGACAGTGCTGTTCATCGAGTGGCTAATGATAATTAATTTCAGGGTACCTTTAATTCAGGTTTCTCATGCTTAAACCGTTGACTGCTTTGAATAAGATGTTTCTCGTGCTTAAACCATTGACTGCTTTGAAATAGATGAAGGAGATAATTTGTCGTCCTTATCTTCGACAGAATTGATCTCCCCCAGCCAAATTTGTCAAACCTCGCAGAATTATTTATGAGCAACATATCGGTGAAAAGTCGAAAACATGCTTTCACTGATTTGGCACTCATAAATATCTGTGCACCCGAAATGTTTGGCCACTTTGCATGTGGGAGATTTCCTTGGTGCACAGGTTGAGCACCTACAGTAACTGGATTACTCCCTACCATCTGTGACCATTCCCTAACTGCCCCTATTAATATTTGACAACCATTTACTATTGATATTTGACGACCCATTACATGCTCATATAAAAGGAGTATTGTTGAGTGCAATGATAAAAGGCTTGGGCTGTTCAGCCTGACAATATGAGTTTGAGTTCAAAACGTAGCTACTTGGTATGTAAAAAGCCAGAGGTTAAATCTGTATCACGGCCACCCCTAACAACAACCAGTATGAGACCAACTCTATTTAATAATCTTTTCTATTTACATACTTATATGTCTAATTACGTCAAAGTGCATGACACACCCTTCCTAGAGTTGGGTGAGTTAAATGTGGAACATAGTAATTTCAAATATTTTTCTGTCTATTTTGTGTAAGATGATTATGATCTTTTGATGGAAGCACTGAGAAGGGACATAGAAGATTGCAATGTTACAAAGAGCTTAGCTAATCAAAATGGAGTGAGAGAATCAGAGTCACAAAGCCAAGGCTGTGATGATGATAAAATATTTTGCCTTCAATATTTATATCAGATGGTTATAATTGTTCGATGGACACAATTATGATACAAACTCTTCCCAAAATGCCCCTACCCCTCACATGTCACACCCCTAGTACTAACAACCAAGGACAAAATCTCTCCCTAAACACCTCCATTCCCCTCATGTTATGCCATGGTATAAAAAATGAAAACTGCGCAAGTCAAGATTCTCTTGTATCTAAAAAGGCTGCAAAATTTGTTGAACACAAAATCAGGCTCAAACAATTGGACCCGACCATTTCCCTACAAATTCTCCACAAAAATGCCCTCACCCCTCACATGCCCAATATCTAGTAATAAGCACCTAATAGATACTCTTCCCAAAATGCCTCCACCCCTCACATATCACGTGCCTAGTAATGACGTAAAGAGCTACAAGAAAGGGAGTAAAAGTCAAAGATATTAACCAGGCATTCATCAGCAAGGAAGGTCAGAAGGGCCTGGGCAATAAAAACAAAGAATGAAACAAACAAGTAGATAGGGTAAAGAAAGGAGCATATAGAAAATGAAAGCTAGAACAAGAGCTAAGGAGATAAAAGGATACGTGCATCTGAAGGGATACATAACAAAACCCCAACTACTCTCTTTAACTCAAGAGTCATAAATCAAAGCAAAGGGTAGGTAGTTAATTATTCTAATTATTGAGTAAATAGTTTAATTAGGGAGATTAGTGATAAGGTGTAGGTGTAGGTGTGGTGTGTCGCCCCTCCTTTGGACTTTGGCCTCTCGATATCCCAACCAAACCGTCCCCTTGGTAGTCTTCTTGTTGCATGGCATGCAGCTTTGTTGGACTCTCTTTGTTTTTATGGCTTCTTTCTTAAGGAAACTTCCCAAATCTAACATTAGAAAATTTGCTTTTTCATATAGAGCCAAACGCTCACCTCGGTTCTGTATGGGACCACTGGGACTCGGGATGACCTTTTTAATTGATATTTGTACCGAGCTAGCTGGTCATTGTTTCCATCATCAGCTTTATATATATATATATATATATATATATATATATATATATATATATATATATATATATATATATAAAGTAAGTTTGCCGCAATATTGTCAACCATCTACCCCTTATTCTGGCTGTTTTTATTATTTGTTTGCCGCAATTTATATATATATATAAATTTTTTACATTTCAAAAAACTAGCGTTTGGTCACAACATATATTTTGTATTTTTAATATTTATTAATATTCTTTAAAATTTTAATTATTTAAAAATTTCCTTTTTTTTTTTTTTTCCTGAAATTGCCAATTTTTTTTTTTTTTTTGGGAGCCCTTTTAGTCTCATTCCCATGCCCAAAGTTATTAACCCAGACATGGTCACTAATGGCTTTAGGCTTATGTTGATTAGATGACAAGAATCTTAGGCAGAGAGGCAAAGGTATTGGCCGGGGTTTAGATGGGCCTGATCCAAGTCCATGCATTTTGGCCAATATATCAGGATAGTGCACAGCCCATTTTATGGTTATAAGGTGCCATGTTGGCTCTAAACCTTTGAGGGAGGGGTGAACCTAAGGCTGATGTGGGCAAGTAGGCACTGAATGCTTTTTACCACCCAAATCTCGGCACTAAACCTGGTGTTCAGACAATGGGTGCCAATGGGTGGGTATAGTTGGGTTTGGCCGATTTGTAATCTGACTTTTTGGAACTAACTGATACCCAACCTTACTAATTAGTAATAGCTGAGTGTGTTCTATTATGAATCGGACCTACTTATGTTAGCTTATACCTAACCGGCCATGTCGGGTTGGATATGACTAAGCCGCGGTCTGGCTCAATATTTTTTAGGTAAGAAGTCGCAATTGGTGGGTTGGAGTTGAGTTTGCGCCAGGTAAAATGAGCCGCTTTAAAATGGAACTTTCGAAACTGGTCCATACCCAGCCGGAGTTACTGTTTGGGCTGACTCATTTATACAAAATTATAAAGGACTACTAACGTTAGCCCATACCTACACCATGGCCAGGTCGAACTGAGCTTAACCCCGGCAAAATTGCGCCAGGTCCAACCACGTTAAACTTGAGTTCAACCACATCCGCAGCCCTTAGATATGGGAGAATCTTAACTCTCATAATTTTCTCATTTTATAGGATGACGAGCAATCAAGATTCTCAAATTTCTTGATCATTACCCTTACTAGTAATTGACTCCCGCGCATTATATAAATGGATATAACTTGGTATCAACTATGAGCACCACGACAATGCGAAGGGTGTAACACTCAAATGCTGCATCAAAGTTAGATGAGTAGCACATGCTACTCAAAGATTGACACGAAACACGATTTCTATCATCCGATTGACCACGATCAAATGGCATCAACATATTTAATAGTTGACTCTAACAAATTAGATGATGGAGATTATATTTCATATCAATGTTTGGCTTCAAACGGCTCAGATGGTGTTTCATGTGGCATAATTCACCAAAATGATAAAGTCTTTGTTTTTAATCATGCGTCACAGTACAAGTCTCCTCTAAGTTTTAGCTCTCTAGATGAATTTGTGAAGGGTACCTCCCTTCGCGCAAATAAGATTATTGAATGTGACTACATTCAAAACCCTTTAAAGTCTGTTGACTAGATGATGAAGACAATTTTTATCCCAATTTTCTACACAATGGATCTTGAGACTATGATCTTCCCATCAGACGGCCCGTTGGTTATTCCACAGGGTACAAATAATAAAAAAGGGAAATTTACATTTTCAGCCTTATATCTTTGCTTATTTGTAGAAACGGTCCTATAATTTGAAACTTTGCAGAATAGGATAGCTCCAAGCCTAGCCATTTCCACGTCAACACTTACCTATTTTTTCAATGTTATATATTTATTTCCCATTATTTTTTGTTATCCCTTTTACCTTATTTGATAACTAACACACTAGTTACCTCAATTAATTGTAATTATCTAAACCAACCAATTGTAGTTATCTAAATCAATTGTTACTCATGTTAAAATTTTAAAATACAGAAGAAAATAAAAAGAAAATTAAAGAGAGAAGAAAACGATAGGCATATAGAACAAACTATCTTATGCCGCTATTTATATTTCTATCTTTTTGTTCTCTCTTTAATTTTCTTTTTATTTTCTTCTGTATTTTAGAATTTTAACATAGGTTAAAATTGCTTTAAATAATTATAATTGGTTGGTTTAGATAATTATAATTGGTTGAGATAATTGATTTATCAAACCACACACCAATTATCTCAACCAATTGTAATTATCTAAATCAATCAAGTGTGATTATCTAAACCAATTATAACCCATGTTAAAATTTTAAAATACAAAAGAAAATAAAAAGAAGATTAAAGAGAGAAGAAAAAGATCGAAATATAGAACAAACAAAAGATAGCGGCCGTTATCTATATTTCTATCCTTTTCTTCTCTCTTTAATCTTATTTTTATTATCTTCTTTATTTTAGAATTTTAACATGAGTGACCAATTATCTAAATCAATTATAATTATTTAAACCAATCAATTGTAGTTATCTAAACTAATTGTAACTCATGTTAAAATTGGTTTAGATAACTATAATTAGTTGGTTTAGATAATTACGATTGGTTGAGATAATTGGTGAGTGTTAGTTATCAAATAAGGTAAAAAGGATACAAAAAATAATGAAAAATAAAAAATATATAATGAAAAAATAGGTAAGTGCCGACGTGGAAATGGTTTGGCTTGGAACTGACCTATTCTGCAAAGTTTCAATTGTAGGGCCGTTTCTGCAAATAAGCAAACTGATAGGGTCGAAAATATAAATTTTTTAAAAAACCCCATAATACTAGGTTTGAGCTAAATGTGTCATGTGATTTCCCGGTCACTTTCGGTGCCACGTGGCTCTAGCGTTCTTTAGTCACAGTCAGTCGCCCTCTAAGAAGGGGGAGCTCTCACACCTAGCTACTAAGCGCAAAATCATGAAATCACATCATTTGACTTATTGATGTGCATATCATCTTATCCGCAGTCAAGTAACCATTTTTTTTTTTGGGAAAATTACAAAATCGACTACCATAGTTTCACATTTTTCGTCAGGGACCTCTAATTTTACCTTTTTTGTAATTGACCAGCTTGAAGCTGAGATAAGTTAAAAGGTCGTAAAGAACTCCAAGGTCTGTTAAAGGTGATAAATTTAAGCTTTTTGTCATAGGCGATTCTAAACGTCTCAATATCATTGATTGCTTTGAAATCCATAATAAAGATCGTTTTTTGTCCTGATGATCTTCCACAAGATTGAGATCATAGGCATGCCTATAAGATAATCAGTTTTACTCAAAAAGGGGAAAAATAAATGAAAGTGCATCATTGACGCTACTACAAAGGAGCGATGTCACTGCGGCAAAGGAGTGATATCGCTCCTCTATTGGAGTGCCAGTGCTTCTCTATAAGACCTCCAACGATGTACTTTAGGGGTGCCAGCTGTGATGACGTCGTTACTCTGGGTATTAGCAGGAAGGCATGGCGGCCTTGGAGCTAGTTGATTGGCTAGCAGGAAGGTGGGCGGGCCTTAGACCTAGCTGTGTGGCGAGCGAGTGCAGAGGCATGAGGCCTTGCGGTGCGTGCGTACTCCATGTATGTATAACGTAGATGGTGACTTGAGCAAGGTGGGGATCTAGTGTGATAACTAGATGCACGTAAGGCGTGGAAGCTGACTCGGAGGTGTTATTAGTGTTTCATGGGTTTCGTATGTCACGGACAGAAGTCGTGTGCCACGGTGGTATGTCAGACCAATATGTTTGAGGTTCTCATGCTATTTGGCTTGAGGTAGTGTTTAACCCATATATGGGAGAGGGGAGCTGTGGAGCTACTCCCCTACATATGGGGCCTCGTGGTGTTAGAGGGTGCATATTGGTCTCTTAGGTATGAAAGGGTTGGCCCCTAGGTCGTTGCTTCGACAATGCCGTGTGTCACCCAAGGTGAGGTTGTCATGTGCCCGAGCTATGCGAGATAGTGTACATGGGTCGGCAATGAGGGAGACACTCGAGGGCTACGTGGGACACTGTGGTGCACGTTAGCTGTGAGTCAAAGGCTGATGTGTGTTGGTCGTGTGAGCAACACACGATAGTGGGTTCGATTCAGTATGTCGGCGAGACATGTTGGAATAAGACGACATGAGGAGCTGCATGCTATTGTCGCGGCGATGTATTAATGCTAGGCAGAGGGTGAAGTTTGAGCATGCCAAGCGAGTTACGGAGGTGTTGACATGCTTGTCGCGCGGAGAGACACGATGCGTCGATATGGTTGGCCTCGAGAGAAGGCAACCACGAACGAGAGTTCCTATCCTTTATGGGGTTGTATCAGAGTGATGGTTGGGTAGGCTAGCCTCGCTGTCGCAGTAGCTAGGCACCGCACGGTTGTGATAGCCGGTGTCGTGTTGTGCCCCCGTGATAGTTGGTATCAGAGACAGATCGTCCCGAATGGGACTGCGTTCGTGGCTAGGGCGATAAGATGCACTCTGATTCCGTGACAATCAGGGTTACTTGGGTGCAGCTATGTTGCACGTCTGCGGTTGAGATGCGGTTAAGAGACACTTTGTTATTGTGAGTTTCGTAGCTTGGTCGCACGCAGAGAGATGTTATTGTTGGGATATGTTGTAGAAATCTAATGATGTTCGATGCTAGTTGGTCATGAGGGCCACACGTTGAGGTAGTTAGTTGGTCCGAGATAGATAAATGCTAGTGACTTACGATATGAGACATTGGGTCACATACGTGCTACGTACTATTGCTATGGATGGCATGGAGCAAGGAGGATGCTCCGTTCTCAGTTCATGGGGAAATTGAGATTTTTGAATCGGTTGCTGGTATATGATATGATAGTTTAAACCACTTGTATGGGCAGTGAGAAGGACCAATGTGTTTCTTTAACGAGATATGTACCTGCAATTAACAATCACTTGAACTATTTAGATTAATTATCGATATATGCCATATGGCGTTACAACAAAGTGAACCTTACTAGTGTAAGTTTAAACACATGTTTTAATAGTGTTAGATCATAATAGCACCATCTTTTGTCTCAAGCCGCATCACCGAGATCTCGCTGAGACGCGAGACATCTTGCATTCCGAGATTTAAAACGAAAGTTGCATATGATCCATTTTCGTACATTTTTCTTCTTCTAAGATCTCTAGTTTTCATTTGGCTCATTACTTCCAAAGACAAAATGCAAATTGCAGCATAGTAACCAAGTCAGTGATCGAGAATAAATTGAGTTGGGAAAAAATCAGAAAAGTACACAAAATTTGGCGAAGTTAGAAAAAATTGATAAAGATCCAAAAAAATTAAAAAGAAAATTTATAAAAAGATATTAATAAAAATCATTCCCTATAAATAGTAGAGTGGACCTATTTTGAATAATACAACTCAGTGGAACCATCATTTATTTAATTTAGTTAGGTTTTGTTCAAATTTACCCTACAATAAAGCAGTTTAAATTTCGAAGGTAAACTGACTTTGGTTATGATCACCTCCGTAGTGACGACTTGGGTATGCTCCCAGGGTCGTGAGTTTAAAACGGCTCCTCATATGCTATAAATGATTGCTACTTACTGTGAGAAATAGTAAAATACCCGTGGCATGGCGTTGTGGGGTGATGACACACCATAAGAATTAGTCCACTTGCAAGCTTTGTACACCCTATGTCATGAAAACAAAAGAACTTGAGAAAATTTTGCAACAAAGGTGTTTGGTGGAAAGTTGATTTACTAAGAGAGAATGAATAATGTCCTGTTGTAGAGGTCTTTTTCAAAGTTTACGGTCTTTTTCGTACACAATTATTTGTTGGGTTCCTTCATTTACAACCTAAGATACTTTCCTCTCAATTATGTCTCAATCTTCCACACAAAGGATCTAGAGATCATGACCCTACCATCAAACAGTCAGATTTTGATTTTACATCACACACATCTCAAAAACTATGTTTGATATACACTCATGACGACGGCATGACCATGTTTAATTTTTGGGATGTATGCGATGTTGACCCAAAATATGACCATTTGATGGTATGCCCATGTCTCCAGATCTGTAGTGTAGAGGATTTGAGCAAAAAAATGATCTCCAATAACTTATTCAAAACAATCAATGGTTTAAACTCGTGAAATGTGGGTTGAGAAGGAAGAATTTTGGGTTGTAAATGAAGCTACCGTTATTTCTTTGGTTCCTAATCAGTTGGCATTCGACAGTGACACTTGCTCATGGATCACATGCAAGTACTTTTTTTTTTTTTTTTTTTTGATGAAACATGCAAGTACTTACCATCATATCTGGTAAAGGCAAGTTTGGACAGGAAATTTAATTTGGTTAAATTAACACACTACAAAAATAAGAAAATAAGGAGTTTTAGCGGCACTTGCTATTAAGACATTTTTTGGTCGCGACAGGACTAATAGCGGCAATTTTTGACAGCGACAGGACTAATAGCGGCAGTTTTTTGTTAAAAACAAAAAACTACCGCTAATAGTCTTATTTTTTGTAGTGACAATGATACCCTTTAAGAAAAGTTATCAACAGCCATTCACCATAAACAACTTGAAGCAGATCACGATCACAATTATTTTATGTAGAACTTGAAACGATTGTGATCATGATGTGAGGCTAATTGTTCAAAATAATTAATTTTTGATAGCTCTAATTGGTGATTATTTTAACTTGGGAACAACAACATTAATATAATATAATTTAATTAGTTCTTTTTCTCCAAACTAGAAGACTAGACCAGTTGGTACGCTCCCTCCAATGTGAGGGAGTCGATTCGTGTGTTCGATTCTTGTCTTTCATGTTGTTAGTTAGCCTTCACCACTATAGTTGGTGTTCCCTCAAGCAGCTCTGCAACTGTCACATGTGTATGTTTGCCTGCTCCTCGATTCTCAAGGCTATCTCGGCCGAATGTGGTACGCTCCCTCCAATGTGAGGGAGTCGATTCGTGTGTTCGATTCTTGTCTTTCATGTTGTTAGTTAGCCTTCACCACTATAGTTGGTGTTCCCTCAAGCAGCTCTGCAACTGTCACATATGTATGTTTGCCTGCTCCTCGATTCTCAAGGCTATCTCGGCCGAATGATCGTTTCAAAAAAAAAAAAAACTAACGGAATGCCTCCTAGGGTTTCAGTTGTCATTATAAAAGCCAGTATAGGAAATCCAAAGTTGTATGAGTTGCTTATTTATTTAATTTTGTTGTCTCCAAGTTTTTTGATCATTCGCTTTATGGGGTTATTTTTTTAGAAGGTATGACTTTATTATTATTATTGTATATTATTTTTTTATTTTGTTTTGTTTTGTTTTCTAAATTTTAGTTTTGGTTCTCATCCTTAAAAGTTTCATATATGAACATGAGATCTTTGTTCTCTTTAGCAAGGTGCCAAAATCAGAATTAGACTAGGGTATCGGTCCATGGAGGACCGATACGACTAGGCCGATACGTATCGACCGATATCGATATGTATCAGCTTATTTATTTATTTATTTATTTTAAAAAAGGAAAAAAGAAAATAGAGGTATCGACTGATACGGGCCCATATTGGCCAATACCGATACTGAGTTGAGATACCGATACGTATCAGTTTGCCGAGAAACCGATACATATCAGTATCAGCCGATTTTTGATACCATGCTCTTTAGGAGAAAGGATGTAGTGATTGTTTTTATGTTTCTTTTTTTCATAGAGGATCTCACACCGAACATTGTTTCCTATTGTTAAGGTCCTAACCAATACTTGAAAAATGCATAAGCGTTAGTCGAGCGGAAAGTTAATTCCTTATTGCTTTGGGGTGGTACTACCTACCTTGAGAGATTGATGGGTATTTTTTAGCCCAAAATCAGTGTCAGGTGGAAACCATAATTTGGCCAATTTCTTTTGAAAACATAATTATTTGTGTTAATACTAGTTTTTGATGAATAAAAAAGGAAAATCCCTGAAAATCACACATTTAAGGGATTTGTTGCATTTTATTGACAAATCTGAAGTTCTTTTGAAGTGTTTTAATTTTAAGCCAACAATATTTTTTTTCTTTTTTGTGAACTAAGATATTTTTCAGATTTTATCCCAGAGTGGCGTGTTTGTGGGTTGTTTAAAATAGGGCTTTTTAGAAAAAAAAGAGTTTAGTTGTAAAAAGCTTTAATTTATTATACTACTTCAAAAAGTTTAAGAGAAAAAAATTACCACGATATTTTTGGTTGTCAATAATATATTTGGCTAACAAGAGGGAAACATATATAGTATTTTGTTGAATATACAATATTATTTTGTTGAAGTTTATTGTCGTAATTCTAGCTATAAATATTTCTCGCACATAATTGAATGACTTTTTGGGAACTTATTCCTAATTTCAATAATTTCCCTCACACATTGACCGAAGGAGGTTTTGGGGACATTGAACAATGTGACAATCCTTTTTCACTAAAAGAACTAATTCGTTCTTTAACAGTTCCATTTTTCTTTATGTTTTACTATATAGAGAGGAAATTTCAAAAATATTGTGGCATAGTTGTGTATTTAGTATATTTTGCTAAGTGTTAAACACCTTTTAGATTAAATATAGGTCGATTTATTTGTCAAGTATTTATCAGGGTTAATTTTTTGTATCAAATTTTTATGTGAGTTAATTGGAGTGCACATTAAACCAAAGATAGAGCGCTTACTGTGCCACTTTTTTGCCACGTGATAGACTTTTTTTGTGCATC
Organism: Chloranthus sessilifolius; assembly: GCA_021018995.1. NCBI lineage: Eukaryota > Viridiplantae > Streptophyta > Magnoliopsida > Chloranthales > Chloranthaceae > Chloranthus > Chloranthus sessilifolius. The sequence goes on along the minus strand of JAJIZI010000016.1, from coordinate 2,142,247 downwards.
CAAATTGTCCAAGTGGCTAAACATTATATGGAGACCGCTAGGAGTATAAAAATATGACCATAAAAAATAGTAAAAGTTGGCCAAATTGTCCAAGTCGCTAAACATTACATGGAGACTGCTAGGACCGTAAAAATATGACCATAAAAAATAATAAAAGTTGGGTTCGACATGTACTTTGAATTGAAGGGTTGCTCACATTCCCGTCTTGTTCAGTCTTAGAAGTAACGGTTGTTCATATCTTATCTAGTGATATGGAGTTTTGATGATCTATTGATATGAGTTCTTCGCTACTAGGGAGCTGCCAATGCACTCCAATGGTAGCTATTCGAGCTCTGGATTTCTAAAGTGGCCAGGGGCTCTCGAGTGAGCTGCCAATGCACTCCATTGGTAGCTTTTCAAGCTCTGGTAAACACAAATTGGTCATAAGCAAGGTTTTAAAGCCGGTACTAATCGGCCATCTCAGCCAGCCAGCAGTCAGACCTATATACTATCAACCAACATTGATATGGAACGCTGTTTCGGTCACGATTTTAAGCCTTTTTAAAAAACACCTCCTAGCATTTCCCCTTCATATTAGCTACACTAATTTTTTTTCCAGCCACATTGGAGGCCTATAGATCGAATCCGATAGATTAATAGCACGACTGTGATACAATTATTTTTAGAAAACAATCTCTAGCTCAGATTCACAAAAACATATTATGGCTGTAATAAAGTAGTTTTTTAAAGGGATAATTAGAGAAACATGCCTCAAAAACAAACTTTTTAGCAAAGAAGACCCGACCTCAAAAGCTTTAGAAAAACCGTGCTTTCACGGATTTTGGAACTTCAGAAAACCGTGAGCACACTGTTTTTTTAAAGTGCTCACGGTTTTCTGAAGTTCCAAAATCCGTGAAAGCACGGTTTTTCTAAAGCTTTTGAGGTCGGGTCTTCTTTGCTAAAAAGTTTGTTTTTGAGGCATTGTTTTCTAAAGTGCCCTTTTTTAAAACGAGGGTGGAAAAATAAATTAATAGGGATAATTAGAGAAACATGCCTCAAAAACAAACCTTTTAGAAAAACAGTGCTTTCATAGATTTTGGAACTTCAGAATACCGTGAAAGCATTGTTTTTTCTAAAAACTTTGTAAAAAAATGTGTTTTCACAATTTTCTGAAGCTCTAAAATCCGTGACAACACTATTTTTCTAAAACGTTTGAGGTCGGGTATTTTTTGCTAAAAAGTTAGGTCTCTAATTGATTAAAGGGTTTTACGATATTTTCCTAATATCTTTTATGGGTACTTTTGAAAAACGACCATATTTTTCAAACGTTTTAGAGTACTAGTAAAAAGGCACGTGCGAATACACGTGGATATTAGGATCTTAAATGATCGAATTTTATTTTTAGACATCTATCTGGTGATTTGAACATAAAAAAATATAGTATCTCAAGCGTTCGTTACTATGCTTTATGATATAGTAAAGACAAAAAAAAAAATATTTATTATTATGTTTTTTATGCCTTTATTATGTATAATTTAAAATTATAAAAAATTTAATAAAAAATAAAAAAATATAACTTATATTGTCAACTATAGAACGTAAAGAAAAAAAATAAAAGCTAACAAATAAGTATAATTTAGAAATTTCAATTAAATCGAAAATGGGTATTTATTCCTTCTCGACTTTAACTTTCTTGAGGATTTTATCGTCTTCATCATCCGTAGTTTCGTATTTAATGTTTTGGGATATCTACGACCTTGTAAGATAATTTTGATAAATTGTATCTTGCACTTTGACTTGAAAGAAATACTCATTTTCGAGATATTTGTTCATTTTCGAGATATTGACACCAAATTTGATTTTAGGCCACTTTTTTTTTTATATCTGTGTCATGTCAAATCAATGCCTGACCATTTGATGGTACGCCCATTATCTCGAGATCAAGTGTGTGAAAAGTTGAAACAAAAAAATTCTCCATCATTTAGTTCAAAATCGTCAATTGGTTTTAACATGGTGGCCTAATAGATTCGATGGGTATAGTTAATTAAAGGTAAAATCACATTTTGATAAAATCACCTATCATTCATCTCGTTTAAATTTGATTTTAAGGTCACTTTGAAATTTGTGCACGTCAAATCAATATCTGATCGTCTGATGGTACGCCCATAATCTCAAGATCAAGTGTGTGAAAGATTGGAACGAAAAACACTGTTATAATTCATTTCAAAGCAGTTACTGGGTTTTAACATGAGCGCTCTCAAATATTTAGTTGGAATATTTAAAGGTATGTTTGGAGGTGGGATCTTAATTGGCATGCCGAGTTACTATGGTTTGATCAGGTCTAACTAACTGAACTTTAAATGCGGTTCAAACATATTTGAGAAGTGCATGTGCGTTGCACGTGGACACCGTAAAATAAAATATTTTGGTCAAAGATGATTTTAATTATGAGTTAAAATTAGCCGATTGTATAAAATCATAATCGTATATTATCAGTCAATCACTAAAAAACTAATAACAATTATTATTAAATGTTATATTGATTCGAGTATTTTGTAGAACTTACTATAGATATATGTTTCTATCTTATCACGTTCGATTAATTCGATGATATACTAATTATATATGTTTAATAAAATTTTCTTAATTGTTAATTTCTACTTTAATTTTATAATAACTAATGTAACTAAGGCTTCAAATTTTCATACCCTACGTATTTATTAATTATTATTAAAAATATGAATAATAATGTCCACCCATATATAGGGGTCCAAGTTTTGACTCAAAACTCAAACTTGGCCTGAAAATCGGCGAATCGAACTGGTCCAAATAGACCCGAAAATCGATAATGAACCTATTCTGGACTCGTTTCGATTTTTGGGGGGAAAAATCGAAAATTTATTAGGTAGTATGAGAAAACTGAGAAAGTAGCTTCAAATAATAAAATGGTGATTGCACCCCATTCAAATCCATGATTGCTTGGAATTAGGCAATGGAGATCATTTTTTACCCTAATCTTTCATAGAATAGTTCTTAAGACTATGATCTTACCTCAAAAAACCTAACTAATTGAACCAACCCCAATCGATCCAAAAATCAGTTCAGACTGAATCTGATTTCAATTTTAGGTGGGAAAAGTTGAAAATCGATTAGGTAAGATGAGAAAATTTGATTATGGGTACATTAATCGTGGCTCAAAGGATTTCAACATGCCAATAAATTATTATTTGGATAACTTAACACCCATGAAATATTATAGGGCATCTATGCAAAAAATCATCGACTCTTTGTATTAGTTGATGGAGATCGTTTTTTTGCCTAATCTTCCACATAAGGGAATTTGATATCAAAGCAAGTCAAATATTATATGGCAAAATTATTAATTTTCTTAACTTTGTAGGTTTCTTTAAAGGTGTTAGAAAAGATAACTTTTATGATAAAGTTGTTAATTTTCTTAACTTTGTAGATTTCTTTGAAGGTATTGAAAGAGAACTTTTACGGCAAAATTGTTAATTCTCTTAAATTTGTGAGTTTCTTTGAAGGAGCTAAAAATAAGGAAGGAAAGAGAATTTATCATCAGTGCTCACGTAAGTCACTTCGAAAGATTCCCTGTCGACACGATCGCGACGGAGGGAGATCAAGACAGATTCAGAGGCAGGAATTCGAGCGCCGTTGATCTCGAGCGAGATGACGATCTCGCGGCGGAGGTGGTGGAGGGTGAGGTGGTCGGGGACGATGCCGACGGCGCAGGGAGGGATAGAGATCCGAATGTAAAAGAGACGGATCTCGAACCAAGTGAAGGGCGAAGACGAAGGAATGTTCATCTGTTTTCGGGGTTTAAATTAGAAGATTTTTAGAATCTGTGTTGGGGGTATTTTAGGAACGAAAATATGACAGAAATATTTGTACTTTTATATAGTAGTAAGGATTATACAAAAACCCAACTTTTTAGCAAATAGGGTTTTCACGATTTTTAGGACTTTAAATGGGTGTGAGATACAATTTTCTTCCCACGTGTAAATTAATGGCCCACTAGTGAATTACCTATCTACCCATTGAAAATTGTATCTCACACCCATTTAAAGTCCTAAAAATCGTGAAATTTGATTCATAAAAACCGTAAAAACCCTATTTGCTAAAACGTTGGGTTTTGGTATATTACCCCAAAATGTTTAAAAAATATGGTCGTTTTTCTAATTATCCCATCTTTTATATCATGGCTCCAAATTTTGTTTTAGTAATTAAAAGAATTGCTCAATAAATGCAGAGGCTACAGCAGACCAAGTTCAAATTTAGAAAGCATTGCATTTGCATGTGCCTCCTACAAAAAAAAGATACATTCATAAAGGTCTCTAATCTCCAAAATCTCTTTTTCCTTCAATGGATTTCAAATTTTCCTTGTTCATTCTCTTCTTCCCTTTTCTCATTCTCTTGTTAGCAAAGAGAAATCTAAGTTTACCTCCAAAGTCCAAACCCATGGAAGCTACCCATCATGGGAAACCTGCCCTGCACAACTTGGTGGGCGGCCTCATCCACCTATCCCGGAAGTACGGAAGTACGGGCCTCTCATGCACCTCAGGATCGGACAAATCTCCACCATTGTCGTATCAACTTCGGAAATGGCCAAGAAGGTAATGAAGACATATGACCTTTGATTCTTTAGCAGAACATCTCTAGCTGTTGCCAGTATCTTCATCTATGGTTGCGCATAGTGGTTTTCACTCCCTATGGCAATTATTGGAGAAGTGTGAACAAGATTTGTGTTCCAGAGCTTCTAAGCACGAAACGTATCCAATCCTTTTGGTCAGTTAGGGAAGAAGAGGTCTCCAATGGAAAAATTGAAATGTTGCCTCAAAATAATATAGGGAACCAGTTTGAGACACAAGAAATATCGTTGTCTTTAAACCAATGTGTGCCCCTACCACTTCGACAAAGTGGTCACCAACAGGTTGCTAGCAAATTGGTTTTAGGATATAACGAACCGGTTATGTATTCTTGTGAAAGATTTGGTGAATTCGATCACGTTATCCGAACACCAAATATTACAAGAATGCTCTGATAAAGACCTTTAAAGACATAATAAGAGAGAAGAAAGAAGACTCTATTGTGGTGTATAAAATAATGACTTTAGATTCCTTAAATAGAAATCAAGTAGTGTGTTAATGTATCATTTTCCTATGAAAAGGTGCAACACACATCCCTTCGAAAAAGACACACCGCTTTGGAATGACTCTTAATTTTTAAAAAACACACCACTTTGGAAAGACACCTCAATTGGCCCTTCATTTTCAAAAGACATCACTTTGGAAAGACACCTTAATTGAGAAGACACACCTCTTGAGAAAAGACAAGTTTAATAAAATTGTAAATATCTAACAATCCCCTACTATTTAAAATTTTGAAATCAGAGCAAAGTTTGAAATATATGTATAAATGAAAATGTCTTACAGACTTGAATTTTCACTTTAGTGGAAATAACTCAAAGTTTGCCAAGATCTTTAGTGAAACTAAGCATTGAACTGAGTCTTGAATTGATGATCTTATTCGACAAATCGGAACTATTCCACACACATATTTTATATATTTAGTGTTTAATAAATATATCTGATTTTCATAAGTGTTTATGAAATAAAGTCATGTCTCATTGAAGGCAACTCCACCCCCACACTTATATAGATAGACTTATAAGAGATGCCCCTTTAACTTTAACATCTCAACACATTGTGTTACATCGTCTATTAAGAGCAATGCTCAACGTCCCCTTATTCATTACAACTTAAATACTATCCTTCCTGGGATGTTTATGAAATTTTAATTTTCAACAATGTAGTGCCCCTTTGTTCGCCACAAATTTACGACTTGTTCTTCCCTTTGAACTGAAACATTGACTAAAAGTGTGCCTATCGTAAGTGACTGTTTAGGTAAATGATTTTAGACCCACTCCGATTCTTTTTTTAGACTAATATTTTTCATAATTGCTTATAATTGCAATTATTAACATAAAGTGTTTCTTTAGACATTTCTGTCTGGATTCACAAATCATTTGTTTTCTTGTTCATTGACAAGGAAACAAGTTTTATAGATAATTAAAAAGTTTTGACTTAATCTTTATTGGTACGTCTACCAATGGACCCTTAAATTACTTCATTCCTCTAATTATTTCAATACAAGCAACACACAATGAGATTTATAGTTGTTTCTTAATGTCTTTTATAAAATCATGACTTTCTTTATTTAAAGGAAAATCACTTCAAATGATTTAGATTTTGAAATCTTAATTCATTATCTTCTTAAGATAATTCTTAGCATTTCTGCTCAATTCACTTTTCAATGAACTTAATGCAATAGAACATTCATGTAGTGAAAGATATTCGAATTTCATACATGCTTCAAAATAATCATGTTCCTTAAAGCAAATAATTAAAAAATCTATAAAATAAACATGATAATCTAATTAGAAATAATTGAACATCTATAAATGATCCTACCAATCCTTTTGGTAATAATTTGAAGTTGCCTAAATTTTATGGTTAAATTATTGATAATGATTTCAAGTCATGCCCATTTGATCAAGGGCACTCAATGCCTATATGATTGAGGCATGATCAATCGATCAATCATAGGACATATCCATGTCTATTAAATCAGACCCATTTTGTGGCTACTCAATTACTATTGTTTGATCATGGTCAAACAATTACTAAGGATCATTAGTTAGTACAACAAAGTTGCACAAACATAATCATTTCTAATGCATGGGTGCTAAAGCCAATCTCGACAAAAAATAAATTTATGCCACTAAAAAAAAATTTCAATGAATTGACTCCTCCATGAAGACAACCCCACAAGATAAGTATGGACAAACTAAAAATATTTCATAAATCATGGTCATATGATCTTTGAACTTAGCCCACTTGGATCATATTCCCTTTCACATGGATTCCCAATTTTCACCTTTGATTATGACCAAACGATCACCAAATAGTAATGGCCACTGTATAGTCCCACAATTACAAGCTCATGTAATATGAGTATTAAAAATCTTCTATGCAAATAATGTGGCTTTCTGTTGGGACATTGAAAAGAACAAAATATTGGTGCCAGCCCCCTTATTGAGTTTTAACCCATTTTAATGTGTTGACCCGCATAACAACATAAGTAGGGAAAAAAGTCCCTTATTTCTCTACTCTGTTTAGAGGCGTTATGAGTACACATTTTTTTTCATGTGGTGTACATACGTCAATCAAAGTAGTCCAACAAACAGCCCGTCAGGTACAAATAATATAGATCAGAGCATTGGAGAAGATGCCAATTATATCCCATCAATGGTTTTGTATTATTAATGGACCATATAGGTAGGACAAAAATTAGTTGAAGGAGCACCATTTTTTATACACCTTACCACACTTGAAAGTTGAAATAATGGGTATTAATGTCTTAATACTTTTAGACAATAGGAGGATTGCACTCCATTTTCTCGCAACGCCCCCAATTGCACTCCACGAGAGTGTTAGTCAAGGATACATGTGTTGGAGATGGTTTGATAGTTATTGGAAGGGGTAAATATCACTTTTGGGAATATGGTAACCATTCCTATGTTCTTTTATTTTGTCTTTAGCAGGGAGCATCATTCTCTTATATGATCAAGGAAAAATAAAACAAAAATTATATTATAAGTGACATAGCCAAAGGGATTTATGCCAAAAAATCATCCAAGTGTTTTTTTTTTTTTGTAAATTTTGCATAAAATTGAAACAAATAATTCATAAAAATTGCTTATTTAGAGTTTCCATCACCATTCATAAAATATCATCTAAGTAAAATTCTATTATTGTAATTATAAACAAATAATTCATTCTAAACTCATCTCCAAATTTTCCGATTTACATATAAAAATTAATTATTCAAGTCCATAACCCAAAAGGAAAATAAAATTCTAAAACAATTGCAACTTACCAAATTTACTTGTGTACTTCTGCAAGATTTTCCTCAAATTCCCCTTAAGTTTTCTTCATCTCCTCCTGCTAAAAAAATTCTTGACAATCGGTGAAATGAAGAGGTGTCCATGAAGCGAAAGAACAGATGAAAGAAAAATATTATTCATTGTAAAGCGCTAACACACTAATAGTTATATATGATCATGGGTTTTTATACAATTGCAAACGGTTTAGAGTTTAGGCGAAGAATAGTTGGGATTTGTGATCCTTGGCTGATCTCTTCCTGCCTTCGTCTCATACCCCCAAAGTAGGGACGAAGATGATGCTTTCCAATCAAAATGGCGAGTAACTAATAAAAACCTAATACTAACAATAATTTTGGTGTGGCTCTAACAATAATTCTCGAAACTAAACTTATCGTTGAATTGTCCAATGAGAAATTGGCTTAACATATCGATGGACGCTACGGCGAGAACTTGGGGATACTTAGCGGCGGATGCTTCCATGGAAAGTTGCAAAAGTTTATGGAGGAACACTTTCATGGGCAGTTTGGATCAAGGATCAAAATAGCGGATCGGCCGATAATATCCCCTCCATATATATTTGGACCAAAATTCGGTTCAAGTTACGTTTCGGTGGGGACCAAAACCTAAACGAATCGGCCGATAAATTAAAGAATTTTATTTATTTATTTATTTAAATTCATTATAATTTTGAAATAATTCAGTTATGGTCTCCAACATGGCCTAATTCCCAAAGAATTTTATAGAACTTCATAAATTTTGAGCCATCGAAATTGGCACCAAAATCGAGACCTCATCCTCATTTAAAAGTTTATCAGATTTGCTATTTATCTAAAATTGGCTATAATAGATAAAGTCATAAAATCAAACAAAACCGTAATCTAAGTCAAAGAAATAATACAACATAAAGGAGAACTTTTCGAGTAAAGCTTACATACCTTATTTCGATTATTTGACTTGATTGCTCCGATATATCAATGCTATTCGTTTCGATCGATCTTCTTTCTTGCCCCCGTCAAATGATCTATACGCCATCTCCAAATCAACCATGGTGGCATGATGAAGGAGATATCATTTTACAAACATTGGTTTAAAATTGTTGGAAAAATTGAAATGTTGACCTGAAATAATATGGAGAACCGGTTTGAGGCACGAGAAATATCGTTGTCTTTAAACCAATATTTGCCCCCACCACTTCGACAAAGTAGTCACCAACATGTTGCTAGCAAATTGGTTCCAAGACACAACGAACCGATTGTGTATTCTTGTGAAGAATTTGGTGAATCCGATTACGCTATCCGAACACCAAATATTGCAAGAATGCTCTAATAAAGACCTTTAAAGACTTAATAAGAGAGAAGAAAGAAGACTCTATTGTAGTGTATAAAACAATGACCTTAGATTCCTTAAATAGAAATCAAGTGGTGTGTTAATGCACAATTTTCCTATGAAAATGTGCAATATGTATCCCTTCGAAAAAGACACACCACTTTAGAATGACCCTTAATTTTTAAAAGACACACCACTTTTGAAAGACCCTTCATTTTGAAAAGACACATCACTTTGGAAAGACACCTGAATTGAAAAGACACACCTCTTGGAAAAAGACAAGTTTAATAAACTTTTAAATATCTGACATCCAACTTGGTCCAAAACATTTCTTTGAAAACTGGTTCAAAGCTAAACCTAAGTGAGAAGCTGCTCACCTTAATCAATGATACAGTGTCAACAATAGCATTTGGTAGCAAGTGGCACGAAAAAGAAGCATTTAGAGTTGCAGTTCAAGAAGCATCAAAATTGGGAGAAAGCTTTAACATTGTCGATTTTTTCCCTTCTCTGGGATTCATTAGCAAGATCACTGGCTGGAAGTTTCGGTTAGAGAAGACAATTTCCGTATTAGATCAGATGTTGAGTAAGATCATCAAAGAACATGGAGGGCAAGTGAACAGAGTTGAACAAGGGCATGGAGATCTTGTTGATGTTCTTATGCAGGTTCAAGAAGATGGTCGTCTTACAGATAACAGCATAAAGGCCATAATCTTGGTTAGTAAATAGCTGTTCCTTCGAATTTTAAGTTCTTCAAATAGACTCATATGTTTGTAATACTAAAACTGGTTCAAATGCTGATACTAAGCCTGTATATATGATCACAGGACGTGCTCCTGACAGGGACTGATACTTCATTAACAGCAATTGAATGGGCGATGGCAGAGCTAATGCGACATCCTACGGTGATGGAGAAGGAGCAAAGAGAGGTGAGAGAGGTTTTGAAAGGAAAGAAAAAGGTGGAAGAGAGAGACTCCAAGGGCTAAATTACTTGAAACTAATTATTAGGGAGAAACAATTGAAATATGTAAAATAAATGGAGATGAGATATCCAACAAGACTAGGGTTTTTATCAATGCGTGGGCAATAGCAAGAGACACAAAACAGTGGGAGAACCCAGAGGATTGCTATCCAGAGAGGTTTCAAGACAACCCTATTGATTACAATTCGCAAAACTTTGAATTTATTCCAATTGGGGGAGGAAGAAGGAGATGCCCAGGCGAGTTGTTTGGACTCGCTTCCGTTGATTTAACACTTGCCAACATTTTGTATTATTTGGGATGAAACTAGAAGATTTGGACATGACTGAAAACCACGCAAGGGTTTCTACTAGAGAATTTCCACTTAACCTTGTTCCAAATCTCCATTTTGATACCCATGCTCTGCCCTCACAACCTTAAATATCCAATTTCTCTAGTAAATAAGAATCACCCATTGCTTGAATTTGAAGCGGGCCAACTTTTTCTATTATGTTTGAAATTTATGTAAAAATAAGATCAAGTGATTTTTGATCACTTTTTCAAGATCACTTAATCTTTTCTGTCCAATCTATGAAAGATATTTGTATTTCGATTGGTCTCCCTAGTGCTTCTTGAACCTTTTTTTGTCTTAAGTCTTTGAGGCTCGACAGAGCTCTCTCTCAAATCTCTTTCTTGGCATGTAATTGAATTAGACTTCGTATAAACCACTGGATCCGAGTGCCTAGTCGGGCCAATCTGATAAAAAATTGATAATTTCTCTCTTTGTTAATGTAATGACCTGGGTTTTTGAGACCTATAAAATGGTGATAGATGGGGTGGAGTACCAAGCTCAATAAGGGTGCTCCACACTTTAACCCACCTTGTGTGCTATATTATGGAAAGAGCACAAGTCCTTTTAGGACTCTTTCTACTCTACGTGCCCAGTCGAGTCTTCTCTTTCTCTCTTTCTTTATCTCTCTCTCTTTCCCTGCTAGGTATCTCTATTGAAACCTCCACACAACAGCCAGCAGCCCACCATTGCCATTAAAACCCCTTCCATCATAACTTTTCCTTACCATCCCCTTCCTCTACGAAGACTTATCGCAGGAGCCACTCCCCCAGACGCCATCAACATCATCAAAATGGCCGCTAATACCACCGTTACACACAAAGCCACGCCACTACCAAACACACGATTGAATCGACACACTCAAGCAATAATACTTACGTAGCGAATTCGACTCAAAGAGCAGAAGAGCCTTGGTTCAACTCAATCCAACGCATTGGAGTTGATCTACACTAGCCCAAGCTCATCGATCCGAATCAACCGAATCTTTGCGAAATCGGCACGATCACGCTACATCATGTGGGTTCCTTCCGATTCCACTCGGATCTATTTTGTGGCCTCTATAAAGTTAATCGACTCCGTTCGATTGACAAAAATCTTAAAAATCAGGTTTTTATGAGTTTTGACACGCTTCAAGTGGCCATAAAAGTCAAAGGACTGACCCGATGGTCAAACCCTCTGACCCCGATATAGGGTACCCAGCACCATTCATTTTTTTGTTTGAAAGTGATTCGGTGAATAAGCCGATATGGGCCTCAAAACTGGGGTCAAAGACCTCCAACCGCAGCAGTGCACAATACTGCATACATGCAACAACACACATGTTTTGGACTAAGGTAAAGGTCAAGCTTTGACCTTCCCGATCTCAGACCCATTAACTTAGTTGGTAAAATATCAGTAGGGAGACCCTCCATACTCTCTGATGTATTACCTATCTAACGGTTCAAATCACCTTTTATCACGTTTAATATATTATTTTCAGTGCTCCCAAAATCAGTGAAAATTTTTAACACTTGCAGAAATTTTACTCCTGTTATTAAAATACATACATGTGATAAAGGGGGGCACTTTGACCACTTAAATCTAGAGATCTTGACCTTATCAGCTTTTGTCAAAGAGTAGACCCCGCGTACATTCTGACCGACTTCCAATCCGACGATTTAGATTCCAATAAATAGTTTATTAAATCATTCTTTACATGCTATAAAAATAGGAAAAATATATAAAAATTTATATACTACTCTCAACACTTAAAATAATTTATGTTCGAGATTTTTTTATATAAATATATATATATATATATATATATATATATATATATATATATATATATATATATATATATATATACATAGATTAAAAGGTCCACTTGACCTCGTGTATTAAATAAACCTTGGACCCATGGGCCGACACCAATGAATCAAATTAATGACCATCTGACCATCTATCAAATGTCAGATTTTCATCACAGTGAATATATTGCAATTTTTGTGTCACCTAAAGAGGTACTTGCACACTTAAAAATGTTACACTTTCATATGCCACTTAAGTCAAGGGTGTAAATTGACCCTATTAGATCTCGAATTTTGGGTCAAATTTAGCTAAGGTCCATCAAGATGAATACCCTTTAATTTTCGGCCCTCTTCTTATCCAACAGAGGAAATTGTATGAAAGGATTTCTATCTAGATACATGGATTGTTCAATATTCTCCTAAAATTCGATGGCCTTAAGAATCTAGAAAAAGGGTCTCTTTGACCCTCATTTAGTCAAAATGATTCAAACCAATGAGGGGTTCGAATAAAAACTCCTGTCATTTTTTGGGATACTATATAGTTACCAAACCCAATGTTCTATAACTAATTTATTTAAACTTTTAAAGTGCGCCTCAAATTTAGTTTAAGCATTGATGGAATCCGAACCTTAGGCCCGCCTAGTCTATGGACCCTTAATGAGCTCATATACCCAAAGTAGCCAAGCATGTACTTCGAGAAATAGCAAACCAACCTTTGGAATAGGCTCAACTCACCTTCTAAGCGTAGGTTAGCTATTTCAATACACCTTCTATCTACGTTATGAAGGTGTACATATATTGAAAACCGTATAACAAGGATCCGACGATTGAAACATGTGTGAGTTATACAAGAGTCAATCCTTAGCCAAATTTCATAAATGACTAGTTGGTTTTCATCAGATCGACAAGATCTATCTGATAAGACTGGTCTAACATCACCTTGTGATACATATTATAGTACTCACGTATCTTCATTGCAGGTCGCCTTCTTCTCTCCTTTAATGATGAGCAAAGCATCCGAATTATGAGTAATATTAGTTCCCTTATGGTTAGATATTTTCTTATTATATGTTTTATTTGCATTGTGTGACATTCATAACTTAGAAGTACGTTAGGGCATATATGTTAAGAAAAAGGAATAAGATACGACACACGATGTTTAAGCCTTCGTCACGGTGGAGTTTCTTTTATGGTCACGTAAACTTAAAATGTAGGCGTCCATATAAGGATGAAACTCCTCTATGATAGTATGTGATGTCACACGAAGTATATCAAGTTACTACGAAACCCGTCCCTTGGAAAGTATGGTTAGTGAAGCCTATCGCATCGTGGTCCATTCTAATTAACTTTAAGAAAAAATGAAATATGAATATGTTAAGATACGAGATGTTAAGAAAATGAGGACTTAAGCCGACACAAATATAAAATCGGGGCGGGGGCCTAAGCCCAGAACCGAATAATATTATGATATATTAAGACACGCTGTGAAGGTCAGCTGGACACGAAATAAGTTTCTACATGTGTCATACATTACGAGCCACCGTAAGAGTATAACGTCTACAGCCGAGATGGGTCTTAAGGAAAATATGATTGGTTTGTCTCGAACTAGAAAAATATTGTGGTTACTATACGCGCAATCTTATCGGGCTGAATGATAGTTTATGTTATGATATGGAGGTTAAGTGATTATCTACACGTTGACCTCGTGTGATAGGCTTGAGCAGCGATCCTGATACAGATCATTTAAACAAGATAAGTAAGATATGAAATACGTTGTGCAGGCGTATGAAGTAATAATAAGACTTTTGATATGTCATATAAATTAAATTGACAGGACAAGTAAGAAAAATGATATGCATTAGAAGCATCAGATGTACTGAAATTAGTTATATTATTTTAGCTTATTTGATACGAAATATTTATGAGATCTTTCGTTATGTTGGTTATATGTATAATTATAATGAATTCACTTCCACTCACAAGGTTGCACCCACGATCACCCGAGTAGATTACGGTAAATCGGTTGTGTAACCCACTGAGTTTACATGACTGAGTAAACTCACCCCACCAAAAACTAATAGTTGTAGGTGAAGATATGGACTACACTGTCCGGTGGACTTGATGCATTAGAAGATGATACTGATTATGAGGGTGACGACCTGGATGACCTGCTAGGCGATCTTAGGTATATATTAATTGTTTGGAAAGACTCTCTAGTAGTTGATCATACTTTTATTTATGATCATTTTGTATCGTGGACTCCAAATTCAATGTAAACATAATAAAGAGAATTTTTAATGTAGAAGAAAATTTGGTTCACGATTTTTGAGAGCCCAGTTTTATGTAAGATCTAGTAAGATGTATATCCGCTTATCGCCTTAACAAGCGTGCGGTGTTATAACACAAAATTCTAGGCCTTTGAGAACGGCTAGGATTCTAGGTCCTGACAATTAATTTTTGAATAAAATGTAACTTGGTGAGAGAGAATGTCATTAACTTTCTTCAGTCTCTTAAATTACTAGTTTGGGGACATTGGTTCTAACTTTATTAATTGCAAATGAAATTATAGTTGTCAATGGGTCGGGCCAAACACACAGAGAGAGAGAGAGAGAGAGAGAGAGAGAGAGAGAGAGAAAATCATATGGGCTAGATCTTCAATAGTTTTTGACACTTATTCACAATTGTTTAAATAAGTAAATATGCTAACTACTAAACCTTATCTTAATCTATTAATTTGATCTAATTATATTTTACAATATTATACAACCTTACCCGACCAACCCATTTCTTTGTTTTTTGTCATCAATTCTATCTTTTTCTTGTTTGCTTTTTTAGCTCAACAGGTTTAAATCAAGTAACCCGATTGCTCAATTTACCCATTTCTTTGTTTTCTGTCTTCAATTTCATAAATTCTATCTTTTACTTGTTTTCTTTTAGTTTTCTTGAGCTGTTTTGTTTTGAACTTAATTCCATGATTCAGTGTGCTAATTTACACAATTTTTATTAGTAACATTTCTATACCTGCTTGTAAGCTTTAATTTTGATTTGATTAAATTTTGTCTAGAGTTTGTATATCCTTGATCGGAAGCCATCTCATTATAGTATTATTTTTTTATATTTGATTATTTATTTATTTATAAGATCAGACTTTGAATATCTATTTTTCGTGTTTTATACTGTTCAGAGATCTCTGCTTCTTTAAACTGCTATTTCTCTTACCTGTTTTGTTTTCGTATCAGTTTTAATGGTATTAGAATATTAGTTTGATCACCAATACACCATACTTAAGTTCAAGATTGATTGGGTAAAACTTTTATTGATTCCTGCAATTACATGCTTCTTTATTTAATTGGTGAAAAATTTATTGAGAGAACAAGTTTTTTCTTGCAATATATATCCGATTGTCCACAAATTTGGGCTGGACAATATGATATGATCCCCGATCTTATTATGGATTTTATGACAAAGAAATAAATAAAAATAGAACTAGATAAGAAAAAGAGACGTTTAACCACTATATGAGGGTGAATGGTCCTCCAATGCCTCAACAATTCTCTATGTCAACTTGTTTTCTAAAGAACTTTCCCCATACTTAAGTAAAGTAATAACTTAAAAACTACCCACTAATACATTTAAACTTCAATAATTACTTCCTAATAACTAACTACATGTGTTAATTGACGCCTAATTGATTTATCAGGTGAAACGTGATATACAAAACATGCTGCACACGTGGCACAATGATACGACATAAGGGTGCGCATCATAATATTTTACACCATTTATTCCCTTCTCAATAGTCTTGAGTTGTTTTGTTTTGAATTTCCATGATTCAGTGTGCTAATTTACACGATTTTTTTTAGTAACATCGATAGTCTAATTTGGTTTTCGATTTGAATCATTAGTTTAGATACTAAAAACGTTTTATGATTTTTTAAAGGTTAGTCTTTGTAAAACCTCTGAAGTCGCAAAAGTGGGCTTACTTGCATAGTAACCAAGTCGCAAGGTTAAAATTTGGGAAAAAAATTTGAGAAAATATGATTTTTTTTTTAATATTTAAAAATTCATGATTTGTTTCAAAAAGTGTGAATGATTTGTAAATTATTTGCATATTTTTCAAATTTATAAAAAAAACATGAATTTTAAGAATTCGCGAATAATTCGCAGAACCTTAAAATTGCTAATTATTCACATATTTTCAAGAATTCGCAGAATTTGGTGCCTATGCATTCAATCTCTCTCACCCTGCTAATAAGGACCTTGATTAAAAGTCTGTCCATAAAGGGTGGTTGTCTTACATGCTATTATTAATTTATTATATAACATCTCAACTTTACCTTTAAGTCTTTATCATTTCAACTTCTGTGTTTAGATAGGATCATAAGATAAAGGATTTTTGTACATTGGAGGTTATATAGTTTTCAAATTGCTCTCTCCCCGACGCCTGAGCACTCCCGTAGGCCGCCGACCTATCGGCGATCGTCCGGTAAGCCCTCTTTCTTATTCTTTTTTTTTTTTTTGAAAATTAGATTTGCTGATTAATTTATAATTTAGTTTTGATAGAAATTTTGATAGTTTTGTTATTTGATTTACTGGTTTTATTGCTAAATTTTGATGATTTTGCTAGATTTGCTAGTTTTGATAGAAGAGTGTTTTATTGTTGCTAAATTTTTAGTAGTTAATTAGTAATTTCTGATTAGCAAGTATTGAACAAATGTACCTTTGATAGGGAAAAAGGTAGAACAGTGGCGAATTTTTAATTTATAAAAAAAAAAAATAGAATATGAGTATTATAAAGTAATATGAAATAGGGGGCAAATTTTATTTATTTAAAAAAAAATAGAATATAAGTATTTGATAAAATAGAATATGAGTATTATTTTATTTATAAAAAAAAATTGTGGCAAATTTTTTATATATTATAAAGTAATATGAAATAGGGGCCCCATTTTAAGAACTCGCCTTGGGCCCCCAAAATGTCAAGGTCGGCCTTGCCAACACTATCCGATTTTTACAGTGAGAAAATATGCATGTTCATTTATTGTTATTATTTGATAACTGTATTTAATATTTAACTAGTACACATGCACGTGCTTTGCACGTGTTGCTCTATAAAATAATAATAATAATAATAATAATAATAATAATAATAATAATAATAATAATAATAAATTTATAAATTTGAAAAGGTCTATGGATTCTAATGTATGGATGAACCTATGCATTCAAACCTCAGATCATATGCTACGTGACACTTGATTCCAAGATGGTATTTTTTTTTTTTGTGGTCTAAACTTCAACCAAAGTTTGGATACTGCCTCACACATCATAATGCATTGAAATTTTTATCGTTTGACCACATTTTGGACCGTGGATGTTTAGTCATTTTCAATAGTTTTTATTTACTGAATGCGGTAGCTGTAACATAAAGTGGTGTGCCAGTCCAACCAAAACATTATCAAACTGATTTGATTTCATTGGCCGACTCAATTTAATCTTGGGTTTTAAATGATATTAATGTTGATGCAATTTCACAAGTTCAAACCGTAGATGAAGATTATTTTCCACCCACTAATGACACTATATGAACCTCTTGAATGATTATCCTATGAGAACCATTACTCGCCCTCGGAAACTTGGCCCTTGTATCGAGTTTAAAATAAAGACCTACAAGTTTGGTGACCTCTGCTATATGAAAACTCCATCTAAACTATTTGATTTGAAGCCCATCATTTAATAATATTAAGTGCAAAAGATTAGCATGAAATATAATCTTCATCATGTGATTAAATATAGTCAAAACCTATTATTTGACTCAACGGTTGAGAACAATAGATCATATAATAAATATTATGTTTTGCTTCAAATATTATCCACTAAGGATCTATAGATCATGAACTTTAAATCAGACGGCCCAGATTGCGTTTCACATGTCACATGTCCCTAAAATATGAAGTCTCTTTCTTTAACTTCGGTGCAAGGGCCACATTTTCGAGTGCAAGTAATGACTCTCTTATCCTATATGTTATGTGTAGCTTAGAGATGAAATGGGTACCATTTAAAAGAACACAAGCTAAATACTTTATAGAAACAAATATTTCTGGTATAAAAATTTGACACAACATGAACTCCATCATCAGATTCATCACAATCGCAAATCGGCAAGAATTTGGCGTGAAACACGATCTCTATCATCTAGATTTGCATGATATCATTAATTCTATATGGCATTTGATTATGTTAAATCCGATGACAAGAACATGTTCATGCAAATTTTACATTGAAAATTTCATATGGTGTTTCCACGTGGAACAAATCTCAAAAAGTGACTGAGCACCTAAGTACTCGAGATGCTTACCTAATAACAACTCATGCGCTTATACCAAAATTATGATCATTAAATAGACATCTTAAAAATAAATGACTTAAAAAGAAGAGTTGGTCCTAGGTGTCTGGGTTCATGCTAATCGCATAAGATTTTTTGTTTGTTTGTTTGGTTTTGTTGTAATGAATAAAATCGCGAGTCATGTTTGACATTCTAAATCATAATCACAAAGTCAAGTTGGGCAATAAATTAGCTAGGTTAAAATTCGAAAAAACTTGGCCAAATTTGGTATGTTCGGGAACATATCTAGAGAAAGAAATTTTAAAAAATAAATAATGAATGACTATTTATTAAAAAAATTAAATTATTCTCTAATCAATAGTGAATACCACATATTTTTAAATACATGATTTTCAAAAATTTGGGTTTCATCGCTTTACAAAATATCTCTTGCTACCCACAAGATCTAAGTTTCTATTCAATAAATATTTGCTGGATTTTTATTTCTATTTACAAAAGAGTTATATATAGATTAATTATATACTATAATTAGACTTTAATTAGGAGTCTAATCAATTTTTATTGGGATTAAGAGGTAATCCCCAAGAGGGAAAACTATAGGTGCTCAAGGGTTTTAGTTTATAGGGTAGTTAGGGGCAATTTGGTCCTAATACATGTGAAAGCAAAATTAAAATTCGCAAAAATTCGCAAATCTGAAGAAATAAATTTTAAAAAATAAATAAAGAGTAACTATCTGTTAAAAAAAATTTAAATTATTCTCGAATTAATAGTGAATACCACAAATTCTTAAATACGGGATTTTTTTAAAAATTTGGGTTTCGCCGCTCTACAAAAGATCTCTTGCAACCCACAAGATCTGGGTTTCTATTCAGTCGATATCTGGTGAGTTTTTATTTTTATTTACAAAAGAATTATATATAGATTAATTATATATAACTCTTTAGGAGTCTAATCAATTTTTATTGAGATAAAAAGGTTATGCGATTTCAATTAGGAGTCTAATCAATTTTTATTGGGATAAAGATGTAATTAGATTTCAATTAGGAGTCTAATCAATTTTTATTGGGATAAAGAGATAATCCCCCATAAGAGAAAATGTAGGTGATCAAGAGTTTTAGTTTCTACGCTAGTTAAGGGTAATTTGGTTTTAATACATGTGAAAACAAAATTTAATAGAAACTATTTTTACTTATAATGCGTCGTTGACACCTATCGGCCTATAAGGCAGTCTAAAATTAAATTGATAAAACTAAATTTTTAGGGATGTTATTGATTTTAATTTCTAACCATTGGATCTATTGTATTTTCCAGGGATGTTATTGATTCTAATTTATCAAGCTTGTGAATAAGCGTATAGATTGTGATCTTGGCAAAACTTAAACTTTCACAAATTTTCAAGAGCCCTCACGTTTGTAGATGCTTCTATTTTGGGATAATGGATCATGACCGACATTTAAACACTAAAATGGTATTTAAATGATCTTACAATATTAAAATTATATTTATTTTTATCTCACACCATTCAAGTGTGATTTATCACATCTGTGAACAATCTAAATTGTCCATGTGGCAATCCATCATTGGAACATATTTCAGCCCAAAGAAACATTCCTATAAGTGGATGTAAATCACGCGATTGATTAGTTTTAATATCAGCCATTAAAATTTAAAACAAAAGTTGTTATTATAATCAACAAATTCGATGGTTTAAATCTCCCTAAAACACGACTTTTGGGGCTATTTCATATCAATCTATAATCTACCATTTTGACGGTATGGATCACTCACATCTTAAACTATTGATAGTGTAAGATTATTTAAGCACCATTTTGGTGTTTAAATGAGGGTCCATTTTTAAACATTAAAACTGTTGCTTTTGACAACCGCACTAGCTGTGATTTTGGCCTATCCAACTATGTGGAACCGTTCAACATCATCATCATTGTCCCTATCTCATTTATGTCGGACTGTTGAAAAATGCCATTGAATGTTGAACAACCCAGGCTAGTGAAAATTCTTTGTTTGAAAAATGGCATTGTATTTAAAAATTTAAAAATTTATTTTTTATTTCACTTTTCATTACCAACAATGATGTAATTTCATAAAGAAAAAAAAAGGCCTTTTGAAATCCACAAAAAAGTTGACTTTTATCATACAGATGGTAGATTTCGATTTTCTTTCTGGAAGATGATCGACACAATGGCCACTTTCTCCACGCAGCTCCCAATTGATGTTACGGGTGCCATGTGGACTATTATGGAGGCTCCGATTGAGGAACCCTTTTCCATACACACAAATATCCATCACGAGATCAACAATGCTTAATGATTTGAATCAACATTTTCTAATTGATCGGTTTAGGCTTGAGACCGACCCGATGAGACACTATTTCAAACGTTGAGTTAACACCATTAGAAAAAAGTATATATTGATAATTGATGTAACAATGGTCGATGGTTTAAGCAATGGATCGTAAAGCATTTGGTGAATTCACCGTTCATTCTTAGATCAATAGAGTTGATTTCAAGGATCAAAATTTCGGGTAAAGTGTTGAACCCGAAACCAAAAATTTGAACCGAAATTTCGGCCGAAAACCGAAATTTTGGATCCCATACAAATTTAGACTGAAATTCCGGTAATCATTTCGGTAGGGACCGAACTGATAATTTCAGTCATTTCGGCCGAAATTTTAATCCTTGCTTCATTTCACCATTCATTCTTACATTATTAGACTTCATTTTTACATTGTTAGAAAGTATATGGATAAAAAAAAAAAAAACTAAAAAAAGAAAATTTTGGATTGTTAAGATTATACGATGTGTGGACTGCTTTAATGCATATGATAAGTAGACACCCATTCTAAACTCTACTCTTTTAGGAAAGAATACGTGTGAAAAATCATGGGCAATTTAATTAAAATCTATGGATCATTTCTAGAGCTCAAAAAAATGGGCATGTTAGATGTTGATAATGTCCATTAAGATAGTTTGATTTTTGGAGTAATAATAAATTGGATGGTTATGATCGACTGACCTTTGTAATTTTTCAGAAATCTTGCCAAATCCAATATCCAATTCACAGAATTTGTTGAATCCAATCTAAAATTAAGAAATTAATCAGATCTTCATGTAATTATCTCAACTGTCATTAACTTCTGCTAAACCTGTGAAATAACGAAGCTACCTTTACTTTTTGTTGAAACTAGCGCCAAAACTTATTCGCTCAATGTTTTGCAAAAATCATCCCAATTAAGCGGTTTGGAAATAAAAAGAACAAATACTTCATAGACAAATTCGGTCTTTTAAAGATGGATTCAGTCTTTATGGATAGATCAAGCCTTTAAAAGATGGATCCGTCTCTCAAAAACCGTATTCTCTCTCTTAGAGATTGAATCTGTCTTTTATATATATATATATCGGTAATACGAAAAATATATTGAAAGTCAGTAAGATGTTGAAAGGACTAATACAAAGATATCACGATCAAAAAAGAGAAGAAAAAAATAGAAAATACAGCAAAGCTCCTCTCAGAGCAAAATAGGCAAAGGGGATCAGACCCTCTCCTAACCCGGATCCCATTGAAGAATTTCACCCCTAACTTCGATATAACCTCTAGCTATTCATAAACACATTAGGTCTCTAATAGACTTAAGGATCATCCCCACTGGCTGACACTTACGCTCAAAGATCTACACATTTCTTTCAAGCCAAATGCTCTAGGTAACCGCAAAGAACCTACTCTTCCAGTAGTCTCCCAGTTGCCCTTCCAAATTGACCGAAGACCACGCCAGAAAGTGATGGTAGGGTGATGATGGAGTCACCCATAGCATATCGAATGATTTTAGGATGACACTTCAAATCTTGTGAGCCACCCAGCAGTGGAGGAAGAGGTGCGCCGCCAACTCTTCCTCATGAAGACACATCACACATTGATTGGACACGATTTTCTCACGTCGAATAAGCTGGTCGAACGTAAGAATTTTTCCTTTGAAGAGTGTCCATGCAAAGAATTTGACTTTGGGGAGATGGATTCCTTCCACAGCCTCACCCCTTAGAACTTGATCAATGGGCGACTCGAAAGCATCAAGAAGTACGATTTGATGCTGAAGCAATCGTTTTAGAAAGGGTCCAGATCCGATCATTCAAATGGTGAGGATTCCTGAGTAGCTCATAGAGGGAGGAGAGTAATCGAGAGTATGAAGCCACCTCATCCCCTCTAGGGTGTTTGCGAGTGGTATCATCCCACACCCTACCCCCATGCGTCTCAGAGAAAAAATCAGCAATCACACCCAACGGGTTTGTAGATATGGAGAAAATGTCCGGGAAGGAGGATTTGAGTGGCCCACACTTCGCTTAAGTGTCTTCCCAGAATCGAATTCGGGTACCACTACTCCAACTGTATCGAACCCTACTGGTATAAAAATTTCAAGTACCACAAATGGCTTTCTACCACGCTGATGTGCTCCTGCGAACTGCAATGCTAATGCCCCAATTGTTGTTTGTTTGACCATACTTATCAGCTAACACAGCACGCCAAGGGCTGTTCCTTCCACCATCCAATCCAGTCCGCTAGAATCATTTCCCCAACAGCACAATATTTGTCCATCATAGACTGCGAATGCCGAGCCCGCCTCAACATAACGGACGCTGACATATGTCCCAATTCACAAGGTGATAGCGTTTATCAAGACACGATCCCTCCTAAAAGAAATTTCTTTGGATTTGTTCGAGCCGAAGGATAACGCTGATCGAACATTTGAACATAGATATATAGAAGAAGGGCAGGGTAGACAAGACATATTTCACCAGAAGAAGGCGACCCCTACTGCTGAAGAGTTTTCCTTTCCATAACGACAACCTCTGCTCAAATCTCAGAATGACTGGATCCCACCCTCTAGCAGATAGTTGCCTGAGCTCGAGAGGCATGCCTAAATATTTAATCGGGAGCCTCTTCATCGCGCAATTCATCGTCTCAGCTAAGTTAACCAATAAATGATCAGCAATCCCAATTCCTGTAATTACGGACTTGTGTGAATTAATCCGCTGTCCCGAAACTGCATCGTAAACTGTTAGGACCTCTGTCAAAGACTTGAATTCCTCAACGTCTACTTTCCCGAATAGGATGGTATCATCAGCATACTTGAGCTATGTGATAAAGCGGTCCTGAGATACCACCGGAATTCCCGTGATGGATTGCAATTGTCTGGCACGGGCTATGAGGCCAGTAAGGGATTCACCAACCACATTAAATAAGTAGGGGAAAGCGGGTCTCCCTGATGAATCCCTCTGGTGCTTTTGAAGTAACCCGCATGTGTCCCATTAATCAAAACAGAGAACCAAGCCGTGGAGCCCGCATCCACTCTCTCCACGTGCACCTGAACCCAAGTCTACTTAGCATATAGTCTAAACAGTTCCAACTTACTCTGTCATAAGCCTTCTCCATGTTTACTTTTCAAAGGGCAGTGGGTTGGCGAGCGTGATGGGGCGAGTGGATCACCTCATGAGCCACTGGCACAAGGTCCACCAATTGTCTCCCATGAGCATAAGCTCTCTGATTAATCGAAATGATCTTGCTCATTAGAGGTTTGCTTCTGTTGGCCAGAACTTTTGAGATAATCTTATATAAGCAGCTGAGATGGCAAATCGGACGGATATCTGAGAGGTCCTCCGCCCCATCTCTCTTTGGAATAAGAGTAATAAAGGTGGAATTTAGACTACGCCCAATGAAACTATTGGCATGGAATTTGTTAAGAACTTTCATGAGATTAGATTTAAGAATTAGTCAAAATTTACGGTAAAATTCTAATGTGAAGCTGTCGGGCCTCAGGGATTTGTTTTTACTACCGAACTTGATGGCTCGCCACACCTCTTCTTCCGTGAATGGAAAGTCCACATCAACACTCTCTACCTCTGAGATGGATTGAAACGCGAGCCTGTACAACACTGGTCGAGCGAGACCCTCGTCTGTGTACAGGGTTGCATAGTAGTTGACGACCTGTGACCTTATCTGATCATAATCGAAGTATACTACCCCCTAACAACAATTTTTCCCTCTTTAAGCCATCACACCTTCGCTTTTTACCTCCAGCACCCTTCCTCAGTCATACATATGCTGTTGAATTCTAATTTCTTTTGCAGCCTCTCTTATCTTTCCTCATCTGTTAGCATGGATCAAAATTTCGTCCGATACCAATACGTATCGGTTTTGGACCCCGGTGGTACGATACAATGCCATTGTATTGTACCCCCTTAAAAACTAGCAAATTATTAGCCGATGCGGGCAATGTATCGCCCGTATCGTCCGATACATTACAATTATTAGACGATAATTTCAATGTATCATTCGATAACAATGATTTTTTTTTTTTACTCTTTAAAACTATCAAATTATCGTTCGATAATTTCAAATTATCGTCCTGAGCCCCATTTTACTTTTTAAGCGTGATTTTAACCCCTTTTTAAGGGTTTTTGTCTCTCAAATAGTCCCCAAATAGTCTCTCAGATTCTCAACTCTTCTTCTTTCCCAGTGGGTTCATTCTACACTTGCAAAAAAATTTTGAGAAAGGTTATTAGCAACCGGAGATTCGAAGATGAGATCTTAAGTTCTTAGCCATCGGAGACGAGATCATACTCACATTTTCACCGCATATTTAAGAGAAGGTATTATTTTCCATCATATAACTTGCATTTTTATAGGTAGATCTACCATATTTGTAGGTAGATCTATCAAAAAATATGATAGATCGTAATATATGCTAGATCTCAAAATATGGGTATATCTATTTACTTTTTTGTGTTAATAAATTATGTTTATTTATATTTTTAAAATATGGGTAAATTTATTTATATTTTTTGAATGGATAGTAAATTATGTTACTAAGTTTTTTAAAAACTAGTAACCTAATTACTAATTACTAATTACTAATTTTTTAAAACTAAACTAATTTTAGTAGTAATTAGGTCACTAATTATGTTACTCAATTACTAATTTTTTAAAAAACTAAACTAAATTATGTTACTAATATTTTTAAAAAATAGTAACCTAATTACTAATTATTAATTTTTTAAAATTAATTTTCTTAAACTAAACTAATTTTAGTAGTAATTAGGTTACTAATTATGTTACCCAATTAGTAATTAGTAATTGGGTAACATAATTTAGTTTAAAAATTAAACTAAATTATGTTACTATTTTTTAAAAAAACTAGTACCCTAATTACTAATTACTAATTTTTAAAAATAATTTTAGTAGTAATTAGGTTACTAATTATGTTACTCAATTACTATTTTTTTAAAAAACTAAACTAAATTATAGTACTAATTTTTTTAAAAACTAGTAACTTAACTCCTAATTACTAATTTTTTAAAACTAAACTAATTTTAGTAGTAATTGGATTACTAATTATGTTACTCAATTACTAATTATTTTAAAAACTAAACTAAATTATGTTACTCATTTTTTTTTAAACTAATAACCTAATTACTAATTACTAATTTTTTAAAACTAAATTATTTTAGTAGCAATTAGGTTACTAATTATGTTACTTAATTACTAATTTTTTTTAAAATTAAACTAAATTATGTTACTAATTTTTTTTTAAATTAGTAACCTAACCCCTAATTACTAATTTTTTTAAACTGAACTAATTTTATTAGTCATTAAGTTACTACTTATGTTACTCAATTACTAATTTTTTTTAAAACTACACTAAATTATGTTACTAATTTTTTTAAAAATTAGCAACCTAATTATTAATTACTAAGTTTTTAAAACTAAACTAATTTTAGTAATAATTAGGTTATTAATTATGTTACTCAATTACTAATTTTTTAAAAAACTAAACTAAATTATGTTACTAGTTTTTTTTTAAACTAGTAACCTAATTACTAATTTTTTTAAACTAAACTAATTTTAATAGTAATTAGGTTACTAATCATGTTACGCAATTACTAATTTTTTTAAAAATTAAACTAAATTATGTTACTAATTTTTTTTAAAACTAGTAACCTAATTACTAATTACTAATTTTTTAAAATTAATTTTTTTAAATGAAATTAATTTTAGTAGTAATTATGTTACTCAATTATTGATTTTTAAAAAAACTAGTAATTAGAATAATATCAAATAAATTTGGTAAAATATAATCTAATATTTTTGAAATAAGAATAATATCAAATAAAATTTTAAAAATTAGAATAATATCAAATAAATTTGGTAAAATATAATCTAGTATTGTAAAAATAAGAATAATATCAAATAAAATTTTAAATGTCATATAAAATTTATAAAAATTAGAATAATATCAAATAAATTTTATTTTCAAGTGTAATCTAAATGTTTGTTCATTCATGCAAGTGAAATAAATAAATATGGTACGATCATCAGATTCAGCCTGGTTATACGGCACACCAATAGATGGTGATAGACTTCGAATATAATATAAACTTTATGGGAAAAAATTATTGGGAGGAGATATCACACGGTTGAAGGAACATTTGGCTCACGTTAATGGAGAGATAAGAGGGTGTCCTAGTGTAACCAAAGAGGTGAAAGAACAAGTCAGAGCCAATTTACAGGCGGCTAAGGGAAAGAAAAAAAATAGAAGCCGACTGAAATAGAGAAATATATGAGAGAATAAGGACGTGAGATCCAGAGTTTTCTGGGGATGATGAGGATGAGGAATTTGTGACAGCGAGAGTGATGAGGGAGAGGGCTAGAGAAGCATGACAGCGACGAGATCAAGAAGAAGCCGATTATCGGTTTCGATCCTGCTTGAAGGGCCCATCCATGCCTGTTACTGGTGGCAGATCTAGGCATAGGCCCCATGTTGTTGATGTTGATAAGGACATTTAGGTGATTGTTGGGTTACGTAGGTCAGCACTAGTGAAGGAGATTAGACCGTCTACCACAGGTCCCATAGATCCATTTATGTATCGGACAGAAAGCTCCAAGCAAAGTAAATTGAGTATAATTTCACTGAAAAAATGGGAGAAGAGGTTTGAAAAATTGATTGCAAAGTTTGTGATATACAACCACATTCCCACTTAAGTTGTGGAGTCGCCGTATTTCAAAAGTATGATTGATACAAGTGCAGAAGCTAGTCCAGGAGTCAAAAAGCCTTTTGCATACGAGGTATCTGAGTCTTTATTAGATAATGAGTACGAGGAGATAAGAGCTTATGTGAGGAGTTTTGAGAAAGTATGGGATGAGAGAGGTTACACAATTATGTGCGATGGATGGACCGGTCCCACAAGGAAGAGTTTGATCAACTTTTTAGTATACAGTGATACTAGACATTATTTCTAAAATTAGTTGATGCTTCTAAATACGTAAAGACAGTTGATTACCTCTTTCAACTAATGGATAAAGTAGCTGAAGATGTTGGAGAGCACCGGATTGTGCAGGTGGTAACAGATAATACCGCCAATTTCAAAGCCGTAAGAAGACAGTTAATATTGAAGAGACATCATTTGTACTGGACTCTGTGTGCCGCTAATTGCGTGGACCTCATTCTTGAGGATTTGAGAAAGAGAAGTAAGGCACATGCAACTATTCAGAAGGGAAAAACGATTACTTCCTATCTATACAACAGTGACAAGTTGGTGAATTTGATGAGATACTTCACCGAGAACGAGCTGCTCCAGCCTGCGATTATACGGTTTGTAATACAATTTGTAGCCTTACAGAGCCTAGCTAGATATAGGTGTGAGCTGAAAAGCATGGTCAACTCCGACGCATGGACAAAACATGAGTTAGAACTCATACGAGCAAAGTGACATGCTTGCAATGAAGTTGCTAACCTGATCTACAGCCCCTAGTTTTGTACAGATGTTGATCACCTGATTACCATTACTACCATATTGGTTCAAGTATTGAGGTTAGTAGATGGTGATGAGAAACCAACGATGAGATATACTTATTAGTCGATGGATAAAGCAAAAATGACTATTAAACTAAATGTCCTACAAAATATAAACGATATTGGGCGATCATTGTCAAGAAGTGGGATACACAATTCCATCAGTACTTGCATGCTACAAGTATAACATGCTAAATT
The DNA here is from genome assembly GCA_021018995.1 of Chloranthus sessilifolius. NCBI lineage: Eukaryota > Viridiplantae > Streptophyta > Magnoliopsida > Chloranthales > Chloranthaceae > Chloranthus > Chloranthus sessilifolius. The sequence goes on along the minus strand of JAJIZI010000016.1, from coordinate 2,113,481 downwards.
GCTTATGTAGTGATTTTTATTTATTTATTTATTTATTATTTTTTATATTATTTATTATTTTCATATATTAATGAGATTGCCCATATTTGATGTATAGCGCACTACTTGAATTCGGCCTTCCAATATACGCGACACTTCGAGTTGAGTGAGGGCGATGAAGTGTACATCGATTTACTTAATATGATCCAATGAATGCTTCCTGAGTTGGCCGACTAAGGTCAAGCCATCAGAGATGTGAGTAATCATACCTTCTGAGTTCTGACTAATAAGTCAAATATCATATTAACATTATATTGATATGTGAGTTATTGTATTCCATCTTTGTAGATTGACATGTTTCGTAAGAGACATGGATCATTTGGGACCCCATTGACGCAATCTCAAATCAGGTACGATGAACTTGCTGATTGATAGATGCATTATAGAGGCGATGGCCAGATATTGTGGCGAGTTGCAATGAGGGTTTTATCGCAACATGTTTCTCGTCCAACTGTGAGTGAAATTGGAGTACATTCTCTCTCATTCATACAAAGACAAGGAATATGTTAATTATGAAACGATTGAAAAAGTTTATCTATTGTTACTGCAACATGTGATTAAGGGTCAGAAATATGGAGAGGACCAATTGTGGTAAGCAATTATATGAAGTCTTAGTTTATATAATTTTTATTTGATCTAATTGATGAGGCACATACTAATTCATCTATCATATTCTACCTTACAGATTGTGAATAATTTGATTCTATTCAGTTGGATTATATATTCACGGAGGATGACCATTTGAATCTGTGGATTGAAGAGAGAGAAGAGTTAGTGTTGGATACTGAGGGCACCGCATGACTGGATAATGCTGAAAGAGTAGCAGAGGAGCATACTTCTTAACCATCGAGGCGGAAAAGAAGATTGATAGTTGGATCTAATGACGAAACGTAACCCGATAGTCATAATGACGATGATGGGGGTGATAGTGGGGGTGATGAACCCCACGCTGACACTAGTGGTGGAGCAGATGATATTGATCCTTATTCTTATGGAGGTATTGCCTCATGGGATGATGACCCGGTATCAATATATGACACTCCTACATTTAGAGGTGGAGGAATTGAAGGAAGATGATCGTCAGAATCTTACCAAACGCCACTATCACTATCACCACCATAAGGTCCACAAGATGATATGAGTTATATGACTTCTAACTTCGGAGAATTTAGTTTGTAAAATATCGAAGATTCAGCAACCAGTAACCCATATTATCGGCCTCAACCAACCTACCCTGGGCCATATAACTTCGTTGGTCAAATTTTTGGAGGACCAGCCTTTACTTATTACAGTGAATCATATTCGTCGCTAATGCCTCAGTTTCAATGGGGCACATATGATCATAAGTATCAATATGACCAACATTATAGGGAAAGCTTGCGCACCGATAATAATGATCATGAGGGCCAAGAACTATCACGAAATTCAATGTGGCTTTAAAGTAAGTTTTTCATTTACAATATACCTTTTAATGTTGATTATGAGTCATATATAATGAAATTTAGATTATGCGTTGATAAAATTATGAAATATGTATCAAATAAGTCTTAAATAAATTTTAAAAAAAGTTGAAATAAATGAAAAATCATTAAATTTTTATTTTTTTATTTTTTGGGATTTTTTTGAAAAAAAATAAAATTTCAATGTGTCGAACTGATACATTCCGATACTCGATACGTATCGTCCTGGAGGCATAGACGATACGTACCGGAAATCCGGTATTTTGATCCTTATTTGATAGGTCCCGATGTTCCTCTAGAGCATATATCTCTTTTAGCCGAAGAAGCAAAACCTCTTTCGCGACATGACCAATATAATGATATATTGGTCTTTAGAAGGCAAATTAGTCTTTAAAAGGCGAATTAGGATCTCTAAAGACCAAATCCATCTTTTAGAGATTGAATCCGTTTTGGGCCTTTAAAAGATGGATCGACCTTTAAAAGACGGATTACCATTTCGGAGTCTCATTTCTCATAGATGGGTTCCAGTGAAGATCTTTGTAATTTTGAGCAGTGTTTTTATCAATTCGCCGGTTTAGTGAAAGTTAATGACGATTTGGATAGTTACATACGAGATCTGATAAATTTGAAAATATTATACTTGGTTTTACAAAATTTGAAAATTAGATATTGGATAGGATTGATTCTCCGTACAGTGTTTCTGACTTTTCTCATGATCAGGCGTGTTTCATGTTAGTCTCCAAACCTTTTGAGAAATCTAATTTCTAAATTTAGTAAAGTGGGTGTCTCATTTACTAGTTATTTCTATAAGTTCTTTGCGCGGTAAGTGTAACTAATAATATTTGATCCATCATTCATAAAATAATAATTTGATCCTTCAAATTGATTCAACTCCGGAATTTGATGTATAGTATCTAAGAGATCTTCTATCCATATCAAATCAAAAATTAGTTTTCTAATCCAAAAACACAAGACCCTTGGTAACAATCTCAAATATAGAGAAGGTCTCAATAAAGCATAGACTGGTCGTATTTGGCATAAATTTTCGTCGGCTTTCTGTCAGATCCGAATATACTTATTTTAGCATACCCTTATTTTCCTTGCTAATTTGTAATGCAAGATTTATCTTTTCTAATAGCTACCTCCCTGCCCTATAAGTTAGGTTATGGGATGATCACAATTTTGTACATGTTGCATTTTTCGCCCTATATGATTTGAAAATTTTATATAAAAGCATTTCTATTGAGAGATTGAATTATTGAAAACGGGCAAACACCATTGAAAACGGCAACCAATTTTAACCTCATTTTCAAGATATTTGACCGCTCTTAAGCATACTATCCATCAAATGGTCCCCTTACTATAACTAGTGCCACTTTTCCCTATTACCACGCAATCCATTTTCAAGGCATTTGACCACTCTTAACCACACACGGAATCATGGAGGGCCCCTTTATGTTCAAGGCATTTGACCACTCCTAACAACACTATCCTTTTGATTAATCAATAAGACCTCTAGGCTCCATTCATTTAAATATCGATGTCTTTGCGTCAAATGGTCCCTTATTAAAAGTCAAAACTAGTACCACATGTGCAAAAATATGACTTTCACGTACTCTAAAAGGTTGTTTTGTGGATGTAACATCCACAGAAACTTGGACGGCACCTACCCTAAAACTATTGAATGCTTTGAATTAGATACCGGAGATCATTTTTCACCTCAATCTTCCACACAAGGGACCTTGAGATGATGGGCATGCCATCCGACGGTTAGTTTTTGATTCCACGTGATACAAATTCTCAAAAAGTGGTCCTAAAATTAGGTATTTTTTGGAATTTGTGTCATGTGGAATAAAAACCTAACCGTCTAATAGTACACTCATGATCTCAAGATCTCTTGTGTAGAAGATTGGGGCAAAAAGCGATCTCCATCATCTAATTCATTGCATTCAATGATTTTTTTGTATAGGTGCCCTCCAACATTCCGTGGGTGTTAATAAGGCTATACCCAATCTAAAATCATGGACGGATCCGATTGGATCGGATTGGTTACCATATAACAATTCTTTCTTTTTCGGGTACACATAAAATATATTAGCTAGTGCCAAAGGGGTCCCATTCAATCGAAAATCTGTTGCCGATTTTAGATTAGACGATGGAGAGGATTTTTTTTTTCCAATCTTCCACATAACAAATCTTGAGATCATAGGCTTACCATTAGTGTGTCATATGTTGACTCCACGTGACACACATCCCCAAAAGGATATGATCACATTCACTTTTGGGGATGTGTGTCACGTAGAATCAATATATGACACTCTAATGGTAAGCCTATGATCTCAAGATCTGTTAAGTGGGAGATTGAAATGAAAAATAATCTCCATCATCTAATTGAAAGCAGGCAACAGGTTTTCCCTTCATTTGAGTGAGACGGCTGTAACATAAAGTGTTATGGCTGTAACACCAATCATATTTTATTATTATTAATTTTTTTACCTTAGGAAGGCCAAACAAATATTTTTTTTTGATAAATAAGTGAATATATTAAAAAAAAATCTACAAATTAATTTGAATTACTACTAAGGAGCTTCTTCACCGCCATCACTCCGAAAGAGGAAATGCACACAAGGAAGATCAACAAAACAAACAGAAACCACACACTAACAAAAGAAAAAATCCGGAAATTGCCATCTTTGCCAAGTCATCTGCAACCTTATTCACCTCGCGATAACAATGATTGGTCACCCAACAAAATCAGATGACATGGGATTTGTTTTTCGGACAGTATTATATAGTGAACAATTTTTTATACTATAATCAGTCACGTCGTGTCACATAAGCTGCCTACAAAATTGTCTATAAAATACATTATTTATAATTTCCCCTATTTTTTCTTAATAACATTAATAAATCCCCTGAAAATGGAGTCACATTAAAAAAATGAGATGCCTCTTGAGAACTTGAGCTAGTTTGACACCATCCCAAGTCCTCGACGTTGTTATTAAGTCGATCATAGAACTTGCTAAACCACCAACAAAGTCGCCCTTATCATCCCTGATAATACCACCACCCCCTACTAGCCCTGGAATCCCCTCATAAGCCCATCGATCAGTATTCAACTTTAGACAGGCCAATGGAGGCCGGGAACGAACCTCCATAATCCTAATTTGCTTCTGACAAGTATTTTTTAAGGTAAATTATTGGGTGAGAAACACTTTCCTCTCAAAGATTTGACAACCTCTAGCTGATAATGGGAAGGAACCTACGGCTGCTTCTTCAACCACACACCATTTTCAACTAGAGGTGACCACATCTTTGGATGAAAAATGTTTCTCACTCAATATTTTGCCTCGAAAGTGCTTTTTTGAAGCAACTTTCCCAAACAATGCCTATGAACCAACACCATTTTGAACAAGCGGTATCTTGAATTTCATCAAAACCGATAGATCTTTTAGCCATCCAATAATTTGCGAAAAATGATGATAGACGAGCAACTTCACATCTTTGAACTTCATACCATATTTCCTATTGTACTTACCAAGTCCGAAATCAAGAAAAAATTGGCTAAGGGAAAAAATTAAGAAAAGATTTGCAAAATCCAAAAAAAGGGAAAAAAACAATGAAAAAAAACAAAGAAAATGAGGAATCAACCCGACCCATTTATTGAAACTCTTAGCCTGATACTTATTATTGAATTTATCTTGAAAAAATTGAGAAAAAAAGCTTTTAAAATGTCAAAATCGTTTTGGTTTTTGAAAAAAATGCATTTTAATCATGGAGGAACAATTTTCCAAAAAATTCCAATTAAAATGCATTTTAATCATGAAAGAAATAGTTACCAAATAATCTATACAAACATCTAATAATATCCCAACGATAGATCTATTTATCCTTAAGATGAGATTCATTAAATCCTAAAACCCTAGAAATTTAGCCACACATTTTAATGCAAAAATTGTAAGAAGATGAAATAAAATGAAAGCAATTCATTAAAAATATCCGATTGAGTCTCCAAATAGATCAACAAAGTAGCTTTAATCCACATAGAACACTATGATTTAATCAAAATGAAGGCTAATCCCCCTTCTAAAAAGCTAAAACTGATAATAAAAGTAGAAAGGAAATAATGACAATATGTAAAAGAGAACTGCTCATCTCTAACTCTAACTTTGCCTTTAATAGGGTTCTTTTTGAACCCTATTTCTTTTTCTCGAATTTCGAATATCAATTTTGCATTCCTGATCACTTAAATCGATCGGTCGATTTCAGAATCAATCGATTGATTTTAGTCCGAACGAAAAGTTTATTTTTTTCGTAATTTTTAGTCCAAGCGGAAACAACATTTTTCTATATAAAAATCGATCGATTGATCGATTTTGGTCCGAATAGAATGTATAATTGTTTATTTAAGTGTGGATTGATTGATTCTGGATCTGATCGATCCATTTTCCTTGATTCCGTGTGAAATGATCCCTTGGGTCCATATTCTTGTGCATGTCTTCATTATGCCCCTTTATGCTCTTGAATTGATCTAAGGGTCAGATTATCTTGAAATGATCGAAACTTTACAAAAATTGTTAGATGACCCTCATCGGATTCCTATGTGTACATCTTAGGGTGCGAAATATCATCTTATTTCAACACTTATCAATGAACTACCCAAATTTTTTTGTATAAAATATTTGTAAAATATTGTTTTATTAAATTTTCTTTTGTCTAAAATGATATTAGTGATTAATAATTGATCATATCTACTACAGATTTCTTTTATATTGTACTTATTTCTTGTTTTAAATTTGTGTATTTGTAATTATATACACAATGACTCATTTACATATTTATTTAAAGTAATTTTAAAAAAAACTAATCCGTCCAAACCGGTAGGACCGAACCATGCCCTCTCCCATTTGGCATCCGATTTGGTTATTAATCGTCAATGTCTGATAGTGACAATTTTTCATGAATCACATGCATGTTAAATAGTTTAGATGCACCTAACATGGGATTTTTAGTAATTTTTAAATGAATCAAAAGTCGTTAACGAGTCGGGTTAGCCCCATAGCCGACTCATCCTACTCGGATTATTTGTTTGGTCAGGCACATAAACTTGACCGGTTGGGTCAGATACGGTTGGGCATGAAGCATCCAAACCAATCTTCAAGTAGGGATGGATCAACTAAAAGGTCAGGTTGGGTTGGGCAAAAGTCAGGTCGGGTTAGGTTGATCTTACTTGACCTGATGTTTTGATTAGAAAACCAGGGAAGATGGGGATTTTTTTTATTGGGTTCGGGTCGGAGGATTTGGGTCAGGCATTGGGTTCGCTTGATTTTTCCGTTTAGTTTAGCCATGTCCTTGATCCTACTGGTCAAGTCAGGTCAGGTAGAGGTGCACAATATGGGTCGGGTTGTTGGGCATATCATATCCCTCAACCTATCGGGCAGCCAAAATTTGGACCTGACCCAACCCAACTTGATCAAATGACAGCTCCCTGTCAAAGGTAGGCTTTCTGCTATTTATGATAAACAATTACTCAAATCATAATCACAATCATTTCGGGTAGGGCTATATATAGACTATTACAGCTCTGTCCTATGAATATTTTTTTGGGCACTTTAGAAAACAATGCCTCAAAAACAAACTTTTGAGGCATGTTTCTCTAATTATTTCTATATTTTTTTTAAACTTAGGAGCACCAACATTAATATAATATTTGTCTAATTAAGTTTTTGACCAAAGCAGAAGACTAGTAGAAAGTCTCCCAGTGTCTCAGTTGTCATTATAAAAGCAGAGCCCTCGTAGGCAATACAAAATTGTATGACTAGCTTTTACAACTTTTTTTTTTCTCTCTTAAAAGATTTTTCATCACTTGCTCTATGTGGCTCGTTTTTGGAGACAGAGGTATGACTGTATTTTTTTTTTTTTTCAGAAAAATTGCATATCCAAAATAGTATGACTCGCTTTTCTAACTTTTTTTCTCTCTTTAACATTATTTTCATCACTTGCTCTATGAGGCTCGTTTTTGGAGACAGAGGTATCACTTTATTTTTTTCATTTTAGAAAATTGCAAAATTGCATAACAGCGGGTAGGTTTTGCGAAGGCAAAACGCCGGCGGGTAATATGGCCTGACGTGACTGACCATTTCTACCTGCATTGCTTGAGCCCCACTATAACTGTCCTTTTTTTTTTAGTTGTGTTTTGTTTCATCTATGAAAGTTTCATGCATTTGATCTGGGGTTCGAATGGTATGAGTTCATGAGGTCGCACTCATGCCCTTCTCCCATATGATATGTCATTCATCCATCCATGGTGCCTCGGTCAATGTCCCTGTAAACTTGTCAAGCACGGTAAGTCCATAAAAACTTTCTTCCACAAAGTCAGCTGATAAACATTTATGGAGCACGTACAAGTCAGTCCCCCTTTCGTCAAAGCGGTCCGTCCAACAATAATTAGTGGATGGTACCTTTATTTTTGTAAGGACCCCAATTAAAATCATATCAGATAATTAATTTTATCTATTTAATTAATATATTTAAAATTTTGTATATTATTAAAGGTTCTTTTGATAATTCAATAAATAGATGGGTGGTTAAAATATTTAAGTGATTGAACAAGAGATATATGATAATTTAATTAATAAAAGAGTTGTAGAGGCATATAGGTGATTGTGGTGGATATAAGAGTAACTTAATAAATTAAAGGGTTTTTTTGTAAATACCTCCTGAGTTATGCTAATATTACAAATAGCCCCTCCGATTATAGCTATTTGCTCTAAACTTCATTTTGGAGTTTATAAAACACCCTCTTAAACGGATGTAACTTTAAATGGTTAATCAACCGTTAAAGAATAACCTAAATACCATATTTATCTTTTTAAAAATTAAATTACTTAATTGCCACCCTCTACATGTGGTTAGAATTGGCTCCCTTCCACTTAGAAAAAAAGAGTAGTTTTAAATCCACCCACTAAATCTTTGAGTTCATCCACGCTGAAAAACATTGACTGTATTGAATAGGACGATGGAGATCGTTTATTGTCCCAACCTTTCACACGATGGATCTTGAGATCATGGTGGTACCATTAGACGGTTGACTGCATTGAATCAAACGATGGAGATCATTTATCGTCCCAACCTTTCACACGATGGATCTTGAGATCATGATGGCACCATCAGATGATTAACTGCATTGAATCAGACGATGGAGATCGTTTATCATCCCAACCTTTCACACGATGGATCTTGAGATCATGGTGGCACCATCAGACGGTTGGTTTTTTATTTCATGTGGTACACACCCCAAAAAATGGCCTTAAAATTAATTTTAACTATGTACGTGATATTAAGGTCACTTTTCTGAGATCAGTGCTTCAAAATAAAACACTAATCTTCTAATGGTATGCCTAAATGATCTCCATCGTCTTATTCAATGCAATCAATGTGTTTTAGCGGGGTGAACTCAAGGATTCGATAGATGGAAGCAGACGCGGTAGGCAATCCAATTCCTAAAATAAAATAAAAAGATAAATTTTTTGTACAGAATGATAATATGAAGCACTACACCATTATTATATAATGGTTACCATTATACCAACGATGATATGGTAGTGAATCCGATCAATTGTATAATCAGTGATTCATCAAATGGTAGCAACCAATCGAATTTGAAAAATTTCTAATCCATAACTGTGCTTCAAAGCTTGAGTTATGTGGGGTAGACAAAATGTTGGATGGACACGATATTTTATATACAATCTAGGAAATAAGGGGGTATTGAACCGGATCAGGTCAGATGAAGTAGGGGCTTGAGTCCGGTCGACTGTCAAAATTTTGGCCTACCCCGACCCATTGACAACCTAGTCTTAATCGATTTTTAATAGTTGAAGGAGCAAGTTTTCAACACAATAGACTCTTCATAAGCTTGATATTCTCTTGATGTCGATGATGACCTAACAATGAAAATACCCAATCTGCATTATGAGTTATGACGTCACTTTTAGTAAACTCCACTTGGATATAACAAAGTTGGAGGATAAATCGATAAAATCGGCCTTGCTTGGTAACTCTGGTTCTAAGGATCGGCCAATACCGAGAAAAAAAATTGTATTGGTAAGTATCGGCCAATACCAATTGATCCTTCATTTGATGGGTCTTGAATCATATAGGAAATTGGAGGGACAAGTATTTTGAGTGGAACATGTAGATTGAAGGTTTTCTTTTCAAGAATAATTGCATTGTTTGCCACAAATCCTCCATTGGTTGAGTATTCGTCCAAACGTTGACATGATTTAATGGGGAAATCACCCATTTGATGAGTCTTGAATCTGATGGGTGAATGAAGGGCCTTTTAGAAGAGTACCTTTAAATCCACCCACTGAATCTTTAAGTTCACCCATGCTGAAACACGTTGATTGAATTGAATCGAACGATGAAGATTATTTATCCTCCCAATCTTTCACACGATGGATCTTGAGAACATGATCGTACCATCAGACGGCCAATATTTTATTTCACATAGCACACTTCTCAGAAAAGTGACCTTAACATCATGTGCATGCTTAAAATTGATATTAAGGTTACTTTTATGGGTGTGTACCACATGAAATAAAAAATCGACCGTCTGATGGTACACTCATGATCTAAAGATCGATCTCATGAAAGATTGGGACGATAAACAATCTCCATCATTTGATTCAATGCAGTCGATGTGTTTCAGCGTAGGTGAACTCAAAGATTTTGTGGGTGGATTTAAAGATACTCCTTTTAGAATAGTGGTAAATTATAATGGCATGACTTGTAAATAAAGGTGAATGAAGGGCCTTTTAGAATGGTGATAAACTTTAATGGCATGACTTGTAAATATAGATGAATGAAGGGTCTTTTAGAATGGTGGTATTTTTAAAATAATGGTTTCAGTAAGGGCAAAATAAACTTTCCGTCCATAAACTCATGACTAGTTAACGGCAGGGGGTTATATGAAACAGAAATACAAAAGTAGGGGCTGTAGAATAAATACCCATAACTCAGGGGGTTTCTTATAATATTAGCATAACACGCGGGGGGAGGGGTGTTGCGGCGTATATGCAAAAAACCCTAAATCAAATGGTAAATTAGGCAATTGTATGAATAATAAAGTTATACTAATAACTCAATAATTAAGAGAGTTATTGGACCAAAGAGGTATTAGCCCAGTTGGTACCCTCCCTCCATTGTGAGGGAGGAGGTCGTGGGTTCGACACTTGTCCTCCACACTGTTTCCCACCCTTGTCTTTACAAGGTGTGGGTTGGGTTCTGTTAGTTAACCCTCACCACTGTAGTTGGAGCTCTCTCACGCTGCTCCCCAATTGTCATATGTGTATGCGTGTCTGCTCCTCGATTCTCGAGGCTGTATCTCGACCTAAAATGACCCTATATATAAAAAAAAAGAGTTATTGGGCATTGGTGAGATTATAAAGGATATATTAGTAATCTAATTAATTAGAGAAGTCTTAAGAGTTGAGGATAGTCAAGAGTTGGTGAGGGCTTTCTAGAAGGGGAAAGAGAAGTCAAGTATTGTGTAGATAGGTCCCTGTGGGTTGTAAGACTCACGGGGACAGAGAAGTCAAGTATTGTGTAGATAGGTCCCCGTGGGTTGTAAGACCAACTAAAAAAAGGAAAAAAATAAAAGAAAGAAAAGAAGGAATGGGGAAAGAGATCGAGAGAGAAATGAAAACGTGAGAGAGATATATATCTAGAGAGAGATTTAGAGAGAGAGAGAGTAAAAGAAGAAGAGGACTTTGAAGAAGAAAGTGAAGTACAAGAACATGGTTTTGTTAGGGATTGAAACTCTAACTTGAAAATTTTGAAACAAGTACCATTTTTTAAGAATTTTTGGTTAAACCCTTATCTCATGTTGAAATCGGGAATGTGTTTGTATATATAGTCTCATTACAAATCAGGGAATGGTGCATTAATTTTTTGTTCTATAATGGTGCATTACTTCTTGAAGGTCCATACACGAAATTTATTTCTATTTTGATTGAAATTTTGCAAATTATAGCTTGTTTCCAAATTTAGAATTGTGTTTGAACCTGCATGTTTTATTGATGTAATGTTACTATGATTTTATCTATTGAAATTTCATAGCATGGGTTTAACTGCTGTTCGAGCATTTCAGCGAAGTTTATATGATTGGTCAACTTGACCATTTTTATATTCTGAATTAGGGCACTTTAGAAAAACATGCCTAAAAACCAAACTTTTTAGCAAAAATCCAAAACTCAAACATTTTAAAAAAATGGTGCTTTCACGGTTTTTGGAACTTCAAAAAATCGTGAAAGTACCATTTTTTTAATGTTAAAAAAAAAAAACGGTGCTTTCACGAATCTCAGAACTTCCAAAAATCATAAAAGCACCGTTTTTTTAAAACGTTTGGGTTCTAGATTTTTTTGCTAAAAAGTTTGTTTTTCAGGGTTATTTCTCTAATTATCCCTCTGAATTACACCATTTCTTCCATGATAAGTGTGAAATCGAAATTACAATATTATGGTTGTAGAAATCAACAATGTCGGTCAGCTTTTATTTTATTAGGCAATCATTCACGAATTTGAATCCGATTTGTTTTAAAGTATAAGTCTGAATTTATGTTATTTTCTGGTTTAAATTGAATACAAATTTATCAGTGAAGCGTTGAGAAAATGCTTATGGACTTTGTTGAGTATCAAAACTCGGTTGTAGTAGTGTCAAAATTATATATATATATATATATATATATATATATATATATATATATATATATATATATAATTGCCTGACTTATGTTGTACAAGGGAGTTGAGTATATAAGTTTAGTGAGTTGTACTCACTAGTTCTATATAATGAAAGGAAAAATTTCTTTTGTTCTTTTAAAAATGTAATTTTTCTTCATATCTATATTATGTCCCTTGTTAGAGTAAGTGTTTATTATAAGTTTTCTGCTAACCTGGCTGGGTCTCAACTCAAGATCTAGGTGCGTTGATTTTGGGTCTTGAAAATTTTCTCTTCCTTCTCAACTTGGGTTTCACGTGCTTAAATTGTTGGCTGCTTTGAATCGGCCGAAAGAGATTATTTTTTGTCCCAATTCTTTATATAACAGATCTTGAGATCATGGTCCTATCATCAGGCAGTCAGATTTTGATATCATTTGACAAACAACCTAAAAGTGATCTGAGAACCATGTTTGATGTATGCCTATGACAATGTTTATGGGGTAAAACCTGATATGAATATCAACTCGCTTAGACCCGAGACATGAAACATATTGCTTGAGATGTCTCGTCTCAGGCATTATTTAAAACCATGGCTGTAGCTACTATATAACGTTGAAAAATTAATATAGCAGGCTTTCTATACAGCCTTCTTCCATATGCAAGCTCCCAAATCTATGGTGCAATAGCCCCAAATTATAAAATTTCTTCTATTTCATCATTGTGTCTTCTATTTTTTATTTGTGTTATCGAGTCCGCTAGCCATCACTAGCTCCTACAAGAAGAAAATCTTGGCTACAACCTTGGCTTTGGCTGTCTAAATGAACCCGTTGATTGTTGTCAGTTTCTTCCAAAATTAGTAGGTTTCCATGTAAACTCTCAGAATATTAGGGGGTCTTAACCGCCGGCTTGAACCCGACGCAGTCCGATTTGTAAGCTGGGCCGGGTATGGTCTACTTCCCCATTAAAAATTCACCTGTTTAAGCGTGGCTTGTACACAGTTCGAATCGATCAAGTGAATTCTTTTATACAAAAGTTGTCGGGCTGGCACGTGGCCCAAACCACACGTTTTGCCATGGTTATGAATGGATTATGTAGGATCTTATACCCCATTGAGCTACCATTCCAACCAAAACCAATTGGTGATGGAAGATATACAACTCAATGCTTTAAGGTGTTGTGAGAGCATTTCGAGCGTGACCCCTCCTAGGCCCATGAGGGTTGTATGAGGACCAAACAATCCCTCCCCCCCCCCCCCCTGACCTGGCTCTGATATCACTTTTAGGATCTTATATCCCATTGAGCTATCATTCCAACTAAAACCAATTGGCGATGGAAGAGATACAATTCGTTGTTTTAACGTGTTGGGAGAGCTTTTTTATCGCAGCCCCCTCTCGGGTCCACGAGGGTTGTAGAGGGACCAATAAGCTAAGTAGGCCCAAAATAAATGAATTGGCACAACCCATCCCGACCCAGCCCGACTAGTAATACGGTCAGGTATGAGCTTGCTCCAGCCTCCAAGAGGCCCGATTATACTCTGCCCGTTTAAGGGCCGAAATGGCTCAGCCAATTGAGACCTCTACAGAATATAACTCCCAAGTGTGAATGTATATTTATAAGGCCAACTATTTTATTTTTATATATTTAGTCAATAATGATTAAATTTCTTTTATATCATGACATACAAATCATGTTTTGATGAGTAAATGACTTGTTTATCTTGTGCAGAAGATATGTAGCTGAATAAGTCTTTTGTACGTAGCATGTGACTCCTACAAAGCAAACACTTACTTATTAGAGACCTCTAATTCCCCAAATCTCACTGTTTCCTTAAAAATGGATATCAAATTACTTTCTTTGTTGGTCCTCTTCTTCCCATTTCTCCTCCTCTTGTTAGCAAAAAGAAAACAAGTCGACACCCAAAAATCAAATCGAAGTTTGCCACCAAGCCCACCAAAGCTACCCATCATAGGAAACATGCACAACTTACTCAGCGGCATGCTACCACATCACTCCCTCATGAACCTGGCCCGAAAATACGGGCCTCTAATGCACCTACAGCTTGGCCAATTTCCTGCTATTGTGATATCATCTTCGGAAATAGCCAAGGAGGTCATGAGGACACATGACCTCACATTCTCCAGCCGACCGTCAGTAGCTAGTGCCAATATTTTGGTCTATGGTTGCACAGATGTGGCTTTCGCTCCCTATGGAGATTACTGGAGACAAGTGCGCAAGATTTGCGTCGTTGAGCTTCTAAGTAGTAAGCGTGTCCAATCCTTTCAGATGGTTAGAGAGGAAGAGGTATCCAATTTGGTACAATACATTTCTTCAAAAGTAGGCTCAACTTTGAACCTTAGTGACAAGCTCTTTGCTCTAACCAATGATATAGTTTCAAGGGTAGCATTTGGTAACAAGTGTCAGGAGAAAGAAGCTTTTAAAGAAGGGGCTCATGAAGCCATAGTGTTGGGAGAAGGCTTTAGCATTACAGATTTTTTCCCTTCTCTTGAATTCGCTAGCGTGATCACTGGCTGGAAGTCGAACATAAAGAAGACTCTGGGTAAATTAGATAAGATCTTCAGCAAGATCATCGAAGAACATAGAGGGGCAGCAAAGAAAGTTGAACAAGGGCATGAAGATCTTGTCGATGTTCTCCTCCGGGTTCAAGAAGAAGTTGGCCTCACAAATAACAACATAAAGGCCATCATCTTGGTTAGTAAATAGCTATTCATTTGAACTTTACCTACTTCAAGTGATTTATATATATATATATATATATATATATATATATATATATATATATATATATATATATATATAATACTAGCCCTTTCTGATTTGATTATGCTCACAGGACATGTTCATCGGAGGGACAGATACCTCATCAACAGTTATGGATTGGGCAATGGCAGAACTAATGCGGCATCCAAAGGTGATGGAGAAAGCACAAAGAGAGGTGAGAGAGGTGTTGGGAGTAAAAGAAAAGGTGGAAGAGAGTGACATTAAGGAATTAAACTACTTAAAATTGATTATCAAAGAGACAATGAGGCTGCACCCTCCCCTTCCCTTACTACTTCCAAGAGAATCTATTGAAAGATGTGAAATTAATGGATATGAGATACCCAACAAGACTAGGATTCTTATCAATGCATGGGCAATAGCAAGAGATCCTAGACACTGGGAGAACCCAGAGCAATTTTATCCAGAGAGATTCCAAGACAACTTGATTGATTTCAATTCGCAAAACTTTGAATTTATTCCATTTGGGGGAGGAAGAAGGAGATGTCCAGGAGAGTCGTTCGGACTCGCTTCCGTTGATTTAGCACTTACCAACCTTCTGTATTACTTCGATTGGGAACTTCCAAATGGGATGAAACCTGAAGATTTGGACATGACTGAAAAATTGGGAGTCGTTTCTGCTAAAAAAATTCCACTCAATCTCATTCCGATTCCCCGTGTCGATCCCCATTCTCTTCCCTCACTAGCTTAACTATCTATTTATAATAGAAGCATAAGTTCTCTAATAAATTAAATAAGAAGTGGTTATTAATGGTTGCAGTGCAATCTTTTTGCGAAACTTTGGAAATTTCTGTAAAATCATAAAAAAAAAGATCAATGTAAAACAAGTGATTTCTCATGGTAGATCACTCAGTTTATTCTGTATCTATGAAAAATATTTGTGTTCTTAATGTGGTGTTCTTACCTTATTTTTTATTTTGTTAACTTGGTTATCTGGACCTAATCCCAAGTTAGGTCCAAATAGCACGTGCCGGATGATATAAATTCCTAGGGTGGCCTTAAGGGAGGGAGTCGAACTTAGGTCTCCCGTTTCCTGAGGCAGGTACCTGGCCATCATGCCTATCCCCTTGAGGTTGGCGGTCTTACCTTTTTCTTCTCTTCCTAAATCCTTCAAGGCTCAATATAGAACTCTCCCAATCTCTTTCTTGGCAATAATTTTTTTTTTTTTTTCATCTGATAATCAATTGGGGTTGTCATTGTGGATCCCGCCCTACTATTCCACCATCGGATTACAGTAGTTTCTTAAGGTTGTGTTTGGGATTGCTCTTTTGAGGCAACGAGCAGTGCTCTGCTCTGGTGCAGAGCACTTTAGTATGAGATTTTGTTTGGTTATAAGTGCTCTTAACTCTTTCGAGGAGTGAAAGAGCTGAATTTGGTTCTCTTTAAAAGAGCAATTTAAACCTACTCTTTTAAGTGGGCTACCTTTTGCCTCCAAAGAGCAATCCCAAACACAGCCTAAACCAATCTAGCTACACGAGCAGTACACCAAATACAGTCTCTCCATATATAATTGAAAAAAATTCTTCAATCAAATCTCATTGCGCTTCAAGGCCTCCAACATATATAGATTCATCAAGATAGCAATAACCAGTTTAGAATCTGATTTCACCATGACTTTCAAGTAACTCATTTCAGCAGCATCAGTTCGATTAACAGGATATTCTAAGAATTCCAAGGACCTACCTGATGACATTCTAATTATCATTATTTATATAAACATGTTTATAAAAGAGCTTGTAAGCTGAGGAGTGCCCATATAATATATAGCCCAAGACCTCCAACCCCACAGGCAATGTGGGACTATTCTAACAGAATTATCAAATCGAGCTCGAAGATCTTACTGTAGAACTTTAGTCCCACATTGGGTAAATTATAGCCTTTTCTCCTCCCTTATAATATATTGGTCCCCTCCACTCATTGCCAATTAATTTTGAGTTGGATGCACGAATTTATCACTTACCTCCCGCCCAAATTGAATTGCCGGGATGGGTGGAGCATCAGGCATTCAAGTTGTGTCAGTTTTAAGACGTACTCAGATGTAGCCCAACCAACCGCCATGGTCAATTTGGGCCTGTTTTGCAGCACTCCCTGCCTGATCCAACCGCTCTTTTGGCACATTCCAGGCTTCCAGCTTGGAGCATGAGGAGCGGGTAGGGAGCAGCAAGTAGCTTGGAGAGCGGCTCTAGCCACAGTTTTGTTACAGCGGTTTTAATCATGAAAGGAACAGCTTTTCAAAAAATCCCCATTCAAACACAATTTTGTCAAAAATTCACGGAATTTGGTAAATATGTTTCCGACTACATGACAATAGGAATGAGGCAATTTTATCCATTGGGCCGTATAGACCACTATAAGGGATACACAAATAGCGGAGAATTTTTTTTCCAAATATCCACACTAATAGCACAAGTAGCAGACAAATCTTTAACATGTGTTATTTTGATAAACGACATTTTCAACTCACTTCTAACATAATACAACGTGAACATCCTAGTTTACTAGATATAAAAAAATAACTTGGTGAACTACCCAAATATTTTTTGTATAAAATATTCGTAAAATACTTTTTTTCTTAAATTTTATTTTCTTTAAAAACGATACTAGTGATTAATAATTCGATAATATCTACTTAAGAAGTTAGGATTTTTTTTCAAAAATTTAAATTATTTTATACTTATTTCTTATTTTAAAATTACTTATTTGTAATGATATACACAATGACTAATTTACATTTTAAAATAACTTAATGCAGTTTTGTACCACCCACCTAAAGAACATGAACTCCTTATGTGGTTATCTTCTCTTTAAGGCCTATCATATCAACATATCATGCCCCTTGCGACACGTATATGCTTACACCTTTATGTCAAACTTCACCCTGTGTCATACACTAGTACTTCGTGTGCAACAGTAACATATAACCAGGGACATAATCAGGATTTTTCACTGATGAGGACTAGCAATGATCAATAGATGTTAATACTTAATTTAGTGTCTATTTAGGGGCTTGTTCACCATTAACTTATATTAAAAGATAGTTGTATAAGAGGAGTATCTAATACAAATTCAAGAGCCATTTGGAGGCTTTTTTTAACATTTTCTTTTTTATAGTATGAGAAGTTTGTAGATAGTCATCTAAGCTCTTCTATTTATATAAAAAAGCTTAGGTCTGCCTTGACAAGTTTTATGGTATGGGAAATTTGTAGATAGTCATTTAAGCTCTTCTATTTATATAAAAAAGCTTAGGTCTGCCTTATTTGTCAAGCTATTTAAGATGTACTTAGTATCTTCTCAAAACTTGCAGGGTGCTCCAATTTATTGTTTATAAATTAAAAAAGGGGATAAAAGGAGCGTGACTGCCCCGCTATAAATAGAGCTATGACTGCCCCACTTTTAGGCCACATGACACATGTTTTTGAGAAATCTATGTCATTAAAGTAGTAGCTCATATATTGAACTAATATAAGCCTAAAACTCACTTGTTGGGGAATTTGAACCGTCAAATGAATACACTCTAATATGGATGACTGTGCGTAATTTTAAGTTTTTAATTATTGATATTAAGGTGCACCGATTGGATGGTTCCAATCCTCTCATAGGCATGCTTCTTTCGTTGAGATATGTGGCAGTGATGGGCTGCTAGTTGGACTACGTAATTGATGAAATATGTATGTCATGTGGCATGAAACTAGGTGCTCATAGCTTTGTGTACAAGCAGTCATCAGAGCCGCTCCCTAAAATAATTTCTTCTCATCTGCTTATAAACTTGCTTTTGGTTTCACTAGCATGTGAGGTAACTTTTTGCGCCTCAGCTGCCCTTCTGTTGAGGCGGCCTAACTCAGATACCAGTTTGTCACAAAGCATAACCTAACATTGGTTATCATGCTCGTGCTACGTCTCGCTGCCGCGCACAGCGAGACCTCCTATCCAACCATCTATCTGATACCACCCGCCTAGAGGACGGGAACTCCCGCATCGTGGTTGCTTTCACTCGAGGCGAACCCACTCAGTGTATCGTGTCTACTCGCGACACACATGCCAGCACCTCAGTGCTACTTGGCTTGTCCAGCTTCACCCTGTGCAGTGCACTAGTTCCTCGCTTTAGACAAAGGCATGTCTCTCTTCATGCCATTCAAGCCAACCAACGTGTGTGGTCCACGCGACCAGCACGCTAGGAGTAACATCTGACTCTTCATGCTCTCAAACCAAGCATCGTGTGAGGCCAAGACGACCGGCACACATCTGCTCGGGCCCTCGGCTAGTGTGCGATCTGCGTCCCACATAGCCACGAGTGCCCCGGTGAGGCCACCGACCCACTGTGCACATGACGCCGCAGGGGCCACATGGTAGCCTCACCCCAGGTGACACATGGCATCGCCGCAGCGCCGCATTGCTGCAGCGATGTTCTAGGCCCACCCCTAACCTAGAAAGCACATGCGCTCGTCCCGCAACGCAAGGCCCCATGTGTGGGAGAATAGCTCCACATCTCTCTTCCCCCTATATATGGTCTAAAGACCAACTTAGGCAAAGTAGCAGAAAACCCTCAAACCTATTGGTTTGTCATACCCCCATGGCAGCTTTACTTGTAAAGGTGGTGTCTTGCCATTAAACATGGCACACGATCCTCTGACCGTGGCACCCAGTGCCATCCTCCAAGCCCACATGGTTTGCGAGGTTACGCATCGGCATCCCTTGCGACCGTGTCGCGTCCGCATCGTGACCACGTCACGAGGCCCTCATGGCCTCATGTCCAACATCGCACTATGTCGCGACCATGTCGCGTCCGTGTCGTGACCATGTCGCAAGGCCCTCATGGCCTCATGTCACGTGTCCTCATGGCACCACATGGCGTACCCTCATGGCACCGCATCATGTCTAAGTCGTGACTGTGTCTCGTGCCAACTCGACACCATATCAGGTCCATCGTTGCACCTGGATGCCGCGTGCCCTCTTAGCACCGCATCGCGTGCACTCTTGGCACCGCATTGCTTGCCATACAAGCTAGATGTCGCGTGTCCTCTTGACACCACATCGCGTGCCACCATGGCACCACCTCATGCGCCTTAGCACTTGGATGTCTCGTGCCCTCTTGGCACCACGTCGCGTGCCCCAACCCGGAGCACCGCACTACGTGCCTAATGGCACCAAGACGTCGCGTGCCCTCTTGGCACCACGTCGCGTGCTCATTCGCGGAGCACCGCATTACGTGCCTTATGGCACCAAGACGTCGCGTGCCCTCTTGGCACCACGTCGCGTGCTCATTCGCGGAGCACCGCATTACGTGCCTTATGGCACCAAGACGTCGCGTGCCCCCATGGCACCGCATTCTAAGCCCTTCACACGTCTAGCCACCATACTATATCGCAGCTTAGTTCGGGTCACCGTCGCATCATGCATCAGGGACTCATGCACGCATCGCAGGGTCACGTGCCTCTGCTCCCACGCGTGCTACACGGCTAACTTACAAGGTCCGCTTGCCTTCTTGCTAGCTAAGTGCCCAGTTCCAAGGTCATTATGCCTTCATGCTGACGCATAGATTAATGAGGCCGTCACATCCTCCCTGACTCAATAAGGTCAACGTCCTTGTTGACGCAGTATCTCAAGGGAATGGACCATGCCACATCCACCAATCTGGTTGTGTCAACGTCTTTATTGACAGTAAGACTCGCATCAGTTCCTCGACTTATGTCTTCACCCCATGCGAAGCCTATCCAGAGTCACTTTTCTCGTAGTGTACTCCTGTGCTACACTTAGCATCCCACTCTAAATCAGCCTATCTTAGCTCGTGTGTGGCCCTCGTCACCAACACACATAGTATTTGGACCCTCTGGCCCACGTACTCTACTGAGTCTCACATCGCATTCTCTTACAGACGTGTTCCACCAATATCTAGCCCCGAGGTTTCTCACCTCCTCGCTGGATCAATTTGGTCATATCCACGTGGTTCCACACCACGCTATCCGTCACTATGCCACACACTGAGCATTAGTGATTATAGCTCACTCTAGTACCTCTACACCACGTGTCTTCACCCAAGAGTTTGCTTAGAAAATTTTGAATTTAAAGCATTTTAGTGCTTCGGTCTATGCAATAGGGGTGTGATTTTGGTCACATTTTTCTCCCCCACTCGATGCGTTGACGTCCTCGTCAGCATCCAAACTCCTATGTCAGTTCCTCAACACATAATCTGGTCTTCACCGAAGCACACTTGGATCTGAATCGCAGTTAGTGCACTTCACTGCATGGATTCACAATTATGTGCTAGTACTTCAACCATGTTCAGTGTCTTCACCCCACGTAGTGTTCTAGCCTACTTGGTCCGGTCAGTATTTCACCCAGGTATCTTTATATACCAGTTCCTCATACAACCGGAAGCAAGACAATCGTTAGCAACCAAGCTTCCGCAACTCATTGCCCCTCGTAGCTCTCTAGGTTTTCAACAGTCCATCTTCACCCAGGAGTCTACCTTTCATTCGCACTGCCGTCTAGTACCTCAACACATCTGTGTCTTCGCCCAAGAGTTCGACTGCGTGATTCAGAGAACTCGATCTCGATGTATGTTTCCAACCATGAGACTGCCACCCAAGCAAATTTTGCAGCTCTAGTGCCTCGATATAGGCTTATCTCCTTCGATCGTAGCAACCGATGGAACCCAGCTTTGTCGGACCTTTAGACTTGATCACCACACAAGCCCTCAACGATCCTGCAGTGCTCTAATACCTCAACACCTCTGTGTTTTCACCCAAGAACCTACCATGAGCACCTTGCTCAATCAATGAAGCTCACTGCTTCTCACACTATAGTACCTCGACCTCTGTCTTCACCCAATAGTGTGACTCGAGTCACCTCTAGCAACCCGGCTTACGGTCCTTCAGCGTAGACCAAATATTTTACACCGACTCACTTCCTCCAAGATACCCATCCGGTTCTCGTATTAGCTTCCTCCGGTTATACTTGGATCACCGGGACTCGCTTCCTCCTCAAGATACCCATCCGTTCATCCATTGGCTTTTCTCTCACCGATCTTAGTCCACCATCCGTCATCATGGACATTGTGCCTTATCGTCACACAAGGCAACGAAGCTCGACTTACTCGGTTCAAATTAGCTCAAATCGCTTCGCGATAGCTCGCTTAACTGTATCATCGATCCTAGGCCCTCGCAACATATTGATCCTTACATTGCCGCATACCAGCGGTTCAGACCCTCATGTCATATGCCAGTGACCGATTTCAAAATCTCAGCTTCTCAAGTGAGGCTGGAGCATCCAACCTGCTCCTTGCCATCCATGGCAACAAAGTTTCTCTCAAAGACCAACGTGATCCAACGTCTCATGTTGGAGATCACTAGCGTTCATCCGCCTCGGACCGACCCGCTACTTCAACATGTGGCACTTGCAGCCAACAAGTTGTTAAATGTGAATGGAGCATCCTACTTGCTCCTTGCCATCCATGGCAACAGTGCTCTCAGCACCAACGTGATCCAACGTCTTATGTTGGAAATCACTAGCGTTCATCCATCCTGGACCGACCCGCTACCGTAATGTATAGCCCTCATAGGCAACAACTATCACGAAATTAGAACGGAGCATCGCTCGTGCTCCATGCCGACATGGCAACGGTGCTCTCAGCACCTGTGTGACTCAACGTCTCAAGTTGAAAGTCACCAGTGTCCATCCACCTCGGACCGGCCCGCTAACTCAACGCATGGCTCACATGGCCAACTAGCGTCGAGTTCTTTTTTCGCGACAAGTAACCCAAGAAGAGTCCCTCTCAAGGCGACTCAATCGCGTCTCAATCGCAGATGTGCAACTCTACTGCACCCAAGTATCTCTGGTTGTCACAAAATTAGAGCGCACCTCATCGCTCTAGCTTGCCAAAGTAGTCCCAATCGGAACGATCTGGCTCTGATACCAACTGTCACAAGGTAACTTTTTCGACGCATGCGTCTGCCGCCTCATGCCTACAAGAGGCCATTTAACTCAGATACCGCTTGTCACAAAGCATAACCTAACATTGGTTATCATGCGTACATCTCACCGCCACAGACAAATGAGAGCTCCTATCCAACCATCACTCTGATACCACCCGCCTAGAGGACGGGAACTCCCGCATCATGGTTGCCTTCACTCGAGGCGAACCCACTCAGTGCATCGTGTCTACTCGCGACACACATGCCAGCACCTCAGTGCTACTTGGCTTGTCCAGCTTCACCCTGTGCAGTGCACTAGTTCCTCGCTTTAGACAAAGGCATGTCTCTCTTCATGCCATTCAAGCCAACCAACGTGTGTGGTCCACGCGACCAGCACGCTAGGAGTAGCATGCAGCTCTTCATACTCTCCAAACCAAGCATCGTGTGAGGCCAAAGACGACCAAAGACACATCTGCTCCTGTGCCCTCACTAGTGTGCGCCATCGGCCCACATAGCCCTTGAGTGCCCCAAAGTGAGGCCACCGACCCATGTGCACCGCGACGCCAAAGACGGGCCACATGGTAGCCTCACCCTGTGACACATGGCATCGCCAATAACCGCATTGTCAAGCGATGTTCTAGGCCCACCCCTAACCTAGAAAGCACATGCGCTTGTCCCACAACGCAAGGCCCCATGTGTGGGAGAATAGCTCCACAGCTCCCTTCCCTCTATATATGGTCTAAAGACCAACTTAGGCAAAGTAGCAGAAAACCCTTAAACCTATTGGTTTGTCATACCCCCATGGCACGCGATCTCCTGCCTGTGGCACACACCTGTAAAGGTGGTGTCTTGCCATTAAACATGGCACACGATCCTCTGACCGTGGCACCCAGTGCCATCCTCCAAGCCCACATGGCTTGCGAGGTCACGCATCGGCGTCCCTTGCGACCGTGTCGCGTCCGCATCGTGACCACGTCATGAGGCCCTCATGGCCTCATGTCCAACATCGCACTATGTCGCGACCATGTCGCGTTCGTGTCGTGACCATGTCGCAAGGCCCTCATGGCCTCATGTCACGTGTCCTCATGGCACCACATGGCGTACCCTCATGGCACCGCATCACGTCTAAGTCGTGACTGTGTCTCGTGCCAACTCGACACCATATCAGGTCCGTCGTTGCACCCGGATGCCGCGTGCCCTCTTAGCACCGCATCGCGTGCACTCTTGGCACCGTATCGCTTGTCATACAAGCTAGATGTCGCGTGTCCTCTTGACACCACATCGCGTGCCACCATGGCACCGCCTCATGCGCCTTAGCACTTGGACGTCGCGTGCCCTCTTGGCACCACGTCGCGTGCCCCAACCCGGAGCACGGCACTACGTGCCTAATGGCACCAAGACGTCGCGTGCCCTCTTGGCACCACGTCGCGTGCTCATTCGCGGAGCACCGCATTACGTGCCTTATGGCACCAAGACGTCGCGTGCCCTCTTGGCACCACGTCGCGTGCTCATTCGCGGAGCACCGCATTACGTGCCTTATGGCACCAAGACGTCGCGTGCCCTCTTGACACCACGTCGCGTACCCCCATGGCACCGCATTCTAAGCCTTTCACACGTCTAGCCACCATATTAGATCGCAGCTTAGTTCGGGTCACCGTCGCATCATGCATCAGGGACTCATGCACGCATCGCAGGGTCACGTGCCTCTGCGCCCACCCGTGCTATACGGCTAGCTTACAAGGTCCGCTTGTCTTCTTGCTAGCTAAGTGCCCAGTTCCAAGGTCATCATGCCTTCATGCTGGCGCACAGATTAATGAGGCCGTCACAGGCCGCCTCATCCTTGTTTGCACTCCACCCTGGTATGTGTACCCAACCCTCTTCTAGCTTTTTAAGCATTTGTTCAAGCATCAAAGAATCCTCTTATTTTACTTTCATACGTTTTAGTTAAAACTAACGGATGCATGTCCTCTATAGATGCACACTTTTCATCAAAGGATCACACTTGTAAGTGCTCATATATTGAAATAAGGTGCGTTGCGCTCTAGGGTGGTTTCACTACATATCATTGGAATATGTTTTAGCCAAAGGATCATACTTCTAAGTGGCTGTAAATCATCCGATCTGTGAACTTTAATATCAGCCATCAAAATTAAGAACAACTATTAGTATTAGAGTGCATCGATCTTGTAGTTAAAATCTCTCAAAAAGTGTGATTTTTGTGACCCAAGGCCCTTCAATTGATGATATATGACTTTGAAGGTATGGATTTCTAAGATCATAAGTTAATAAATGATGTAAAATCGTTTAAACACCCTTTGGTGTTTAAAGGACAGTTAGGAGAGTCGGCCCCTATATATATATATATATATATATATATATATATATATATATATATATATATATATATATATATTACTGTACAAAGGTAGCTTGGTCCTTTGGACTAGTTTGCTGTCATGTGCCACCCAATCACATGATCAGGCGCCACTGAAAGGATGATCAAGATAATAAAAATATAAAAACAAAAAATAAACTGTATGGGTATCAACCACACGGATAGTTAACGATGATACTAAATATGGTTTCATTGTTCATTTTTTTGCACAATTGATACTGTTGCCCAGGCGGATATATACAATTATTTTAGAATATTTATTTCAATGGTTTTGATCATTGATCTGCTCATCCATAGGGCACCAACATGATCGGGTGCTAGCATGGGTCTGGCAACTTATCTAGTCCACTGTGTTGGATCAACTCATCCGACTATCCAAATATTTGTCATATGATCTAGGCGTATGATCAATTAAAACAATAAATCCACAATTCACAAATTAAAATATATGTGCGTACCTTATCACGCAGATCGTGATCGTTGATTCAAGTCGATGTTTTTCCTGCGAAAAAAGATGAAGATGACTTTGCCCGCCTCTCTTGCTACACTCTCTTGATAGGAAGATGCTAAAAACTTGTGTAGTGAGAATGAGACATCCATATATATATATATATGTGTGTTAAAATGCCGGAAAATCGGTACGTATCGTCCGGTCAAAAAACCGATACGTACCGGACAATACGTACCGGAATAGTAAAAAATCGGACGATACATTGAATGTATCGTCCGGTATTACACATATAAAAGGGCGATACGGTACTTTTAATGTATCGTATCGTCCACCTCCGATACCGATACGTATCGGTATCGGACGATATTTTGATGCATGTATATATATATATATATATATATATATATATATATATATATATATATATATATATATCATGAAGAGTAATGCCCTGTCATGGAATAAGAATAAGAATCACATATAACTCAGAAAATTTTAAAGTTTCTTTTAAATTTTAATAATGTCCTTTATTATTTCAAGCAATTGCAATCCAAGATTTTTTAAAATCTTATTGTGTGTGGCGAATAAAATTTTTAACAATTGTCGAGAAAACCTTTACCGACAATAATAATAATAAACTGAAGTGTCCTTGTAGCTTCATATTTAAAGTTATTGAAGATTGGCCTGTTGTGCAATTGGGAACTCTTGGAAAGTGCCCTAATTTTCTGCTAATTTATCTGCTTTTGATCTTGTCACAGTTGATATGTATTGCTAATAAGCACGTCTCGTAAAAAAACCAAATCAATTGATGATAAAGAAAAGAGAAAAATATAAAACCTTCAGAACAGAACAAAAAAGAAAGGCTAGTTACCTTGATAGCTGCATTTCCATAGCAAAGCGGCAACTATATGCCGAGTCGAATCGTCGTACTCGACAAGCAAAACCCTGAGGAATCGCCGAGGCAGAATCATTTCCCACCGAATCACCTGCTCCTCCACACCCGATTTCGACTCGCCTTCCGTGGCGCCACGTCCCCCCCATCGCTCCATAGCAGGGACAATTGAAACCCGGCCGTTTGGGGCGTCTTCTCTCATCCTGCGCTCCATTGTAGATACCAGAAAGGAGGAAGAGCAGCTATTGGTGACGTATGGGTGCCACGAGTGCTTCTGGTGTGGTCGTAGATATTTAAAAATATATGCCACGTCAACATGGAGAGGAGGTTGGAGTTAAGAAATGTCAGTGGAAATCAGAAGCCGGGCTGCGAGTACATTACGACTTACGAGGGAGGGCCACTGGCCTACTTGGCCGTTTACCGCCCACTCGTCTTCCAAGATATTTTGCTTTGTACCGAGACAAGTGGCTTCTTTATTTTTTATTTTATTATTATACTTTTATTCCCATTATTTTTTTTATATTTTTAATCTCCGAAATTTTTTTATATTTTTTTCGATCTAAAACGAAATTTGTCACTATAATTATGGCTTGCTATAATAATAATAATAATAATAATAATAATAATAAAAAGTCCCACTATGGCTGTCAACGGGTTGGGCTTCGGCCCCAACCCGGCTCCATTTGGGTTGGGTTTGGCCTTAAATAATGGACCCTAAGCTGGGTTCATGCCTATATTTAGGTTAAAATATAATTGGCCCGGCCAAAACCAAGATCGAATCCAGCCCAGCTCGAACAATCCCGATAAATTAAGGAAAAAGGTTGGGTTGGCCCGAATTCAATCCAATCCAACTGGGCTAGGTTGGACCTCTATTTTAGGTTCAAAAATAATCAGGCAGACTAAAAGCCCGGCCTATAAGCTCGGTTCGTTGACATCCTTACTACCAATTGGGGTTGTAAATGGCTCAACAGGTCAGGTCGACTCAATACTCGACCCACCTACCTCAGGGCTTTTTATCAAGTAATGAACCTAAACTTGAACCATTGGGCTGCGTGGGCAAAATTTGGGTCAGGTCAACATATTTTTATATATTTTAAACATAAAAGGAAGGGAAATGGGGGATTTTAATGGGGTCGGATTGGAAAAAATTTGGGTTGGATCCACATGTCCTAACTCCATATTTTTAATGTAAAATCAAAGAAAATAGGAGAATTTCAGCTGGTTGGGATTGGCCATATACCGCTTATCGGACGAGTTGGGTCAGGTCAGGTTAGGCATGTACCCTTCACTTGTCAAGCGGTTAATATTTTGGCAATCCGACATCGTAACCCAGTGACAGCCCAGGCTGCAAGTGCAAATCAGATTCAAGTTTGGGTCCTGATTAGGGTCTAATCTTAACCCAAATCCGGCCCAACCCATTACATTTTGGCCTTAAGTCAAAGCTAGGCCAATCCAACTCCAGTAGTCGCTAATCCAGTCGGGTCGGTTATCAGGTTGGGTTAAATAGGGTACTTAAATAGAGTCGGAGCCTAGGTTGGGTTAAATAGGGTACTTCAAACAGGTCGAGATTACATGATAACCGAAGAGGTCAACAAGTGACCTGAAATCAATTGGCGCTGGTGTCCTTACCTATTAAAGCTCATTTTCTCTGTTGATAATAAATTCATAACTAACCCCACTAGAAAGAAAAACTTTGCTCCGTTTATGACTGCTTTGGATATGAGAAGGACGGGCGTGGGCCAACGTCCTATCTGCTCCCCGCCGGGACGGTGAGCTCTGGCCAGCTACGGTCCCAACTGTAGCTACCTTCTGCTCCCCGTTAGCTCCATGCCCGCTCCCCGCCTATTTTCCAAACACACTCCAAGCGAGCACCGCACTAAAGAGTGGCCCAAAGCCGGTGGGGAGCGTGTCAAATGCAGCCTTTATGAACGCCACTTAGCTGAAAAACTTGCAACCTATATGAACTCCACTCTGGTCGGTATCGGAGTTGATGAACCAAAACCTCATCGGCGTCAAAGAAGATGAATCGAAAATCGACTTTATCTCTTAGGAAAGACGAGAATACTTCAATATTTTCATAGGTACAAGACTTCTTACACATGGGAAATTTTTTATATTTCACATTTCCTTAAAAGTCTTATTTCCGTAAAATCTCTTTTACCTAAAAACTTATTTTTCAGTATAATAGCCTAAATTTTTTTTAAATGGGCAAGAGACTATTTTACTAGAAAAAGGTGATTAGTTTCAAAAAAATTTAAGCTATTATATTGGAAAATAAGTTTTTAAGTAAAATAGATTTCAAGGAAACAAGAGTTTTAAGGAAATGTGAAATGTAAAAAGTTTCTCAAGTGTGAGAGGCCTTGTACATATGAAAATATTAAATTACCCTTGTCTTCTCCAAGAGATAAGGTCGATTTTTTATTCATATTCTCCGGCATGGATGAGGTTTTGGTTCATCGTCTTCGACGCCGATGAGTTTTTGATCACTCTTTTCTGGTATTCGAATAAACTAGTCGGCACCAGAAAAGTGACAATCCAAATTTTCCCAACCTAAATTTTTTTTGAGATCTATATATATATATATATATATATATATATATATATATTCCTTTTTTTTTTTTTTTTTTTTTTTTTTTTCTTTTAGACCAAAACCAAATGGAAAAATTCGAACCGCCAGATCGTAGATCACAATCTGATACAGAATATTTGGTACGAACATAATGTATAATTAAAACCTCCAATTCTAATATCCAATATGCATAAAGTAACAGACACTAGTGATGACCAACCATCACCAACAGTAATGTACAACAATACAAAAGTATCAAGCCTTAACTTACCAAATCCACAAATTCGAATTCTACGATCCCAAAATAGAAGATCAAAAGTGAAAGTTTTTATTCTTCAATATGTAATCTGGGTCTTCCTCAAATCTATACCTGTGACGTATAGTCGGAGGTGAGCTAACATCTAAGCTCAGTAGAAGAACATCAATAGCAGTTACATCTTACTAATGATAGAGTTTAAAGCTGAAGCAGATCAGATACTTAAAAAATGAAATTCAAGGATTTAACAAATCAGATAATTGAGATAGATCAAAAGCGATAACATGGCAGATATTTGATAACAGAAACATAATCTATAACGTGGAAGATATTCCTTACAGAAATAAAAACACACATTTCTTATTCACTATATTAAATTCCCAGACTTTCGTGTTCACTTCACTCACTGTGTTCACATCACTCACTATGTTCACTTCACTCACTGTGTTCACTTATGTATGTTATGAAATACGTGTGGATCGCCCCCGTACAGGCCCACTATGTATGCTATGCACTGTACACTGTATACGGATAACCGTCGTACCGGTCCACTTATCAATGTCCACTCACAGTCAAATATTCAAATATGTTCTCGCTATTCTCATTCACACTTAGATATTAGATTTAAGGTTCAAGTCTCTTGTTTTTAAGGCTCAAAGTCCAATCTTCCTAATTAGAGTTCACTTCCATAGCTTTTATTTCGAATTCAAGGTATGTATGTAATTTCAACTAAGGAAAACAGAGCAAGTTGAATCACAAACAAAAGCATAACAAATCAGATTAAATAGAACAAATAGATCATCAGAATGAATTAGATCAAGTCATAACTATACAAAATGAATCGGATCAAAAGCAGGAAACATAACAGTCAAATCATATGCAGAAACATGATGGAAACAAAACATATCAGGACGGAAAACAAGAATCAGATCGGATATCAAAGAAACTATGAATCAAAGAAATTATAAATCAAATTCATAAAATGTAATTATACGTTGAGTTTCCCCTACCTTAATCTCGGAGCCGTTACAAAGAAATCCAAAAGATTTTATCTACGGCCTCCAACTCTTAGTCTACACCACACATATGATATACATTAAAAACTGATCCTAATTACTAATAACGTTAACGTATTTAAGTGTTTTCTCAAAATCGAGGCAGAAATGGATAAGTTCGTGCTGACTTGAAACTTGACTCAACTTCTTACTTAATTTTGACCCTCAAAATATTTGATTCATAAGTTAGTTAAATTATAAAAGTTACGTTGTAGATCTCGTTGTCCTCTTTTCAACGCATCAAGAATTGCATCAATCGGAGTTTGTAGGAAAGAGTTATGGCTAAATTACCGAAGCTGTATCGGTACTTTAGTCAAAACGTGTTAACTTAGAACTTGGCTTAACTTCCAGCTCAATTTTGATCCTAAAAATAATTTATTCATCAGTTGGTTAATTTATAAGAGTTGTAGATTTAGTTGTTCTCTTTCTAATGCCTCAAAAATTACGTCAATCCGAGTTCAGAGTAAAATGTTATAGCCAAAATACTGAAATAGTGTTGACACTTCAGCCCAATTGATCGATCAAATTTTCTCATTGATCGATCAAACCATCACACTGATCGATCAAACCAACATTGATTGATCAATTTCCTCATTGATCGATCAAACCATCACATTGATCGATCAATTTCCTTATTGATCGATCAAACCAATATTGATTGATCAATTTCCTCATTGATCGATCAGACCATCACATTGATCGATCAAACCAACATTGATTGATCAATTTCCTCATTGATCGATCAAACCATCATATTGATCGATCAATCCTCAAATTTGATCGATCAAATCCCAAATTTGATCGATCAATCCTATCGGGCATGAACTTCCAGAAAATATACTTTCTGTTTCTATAGAAGCATATATAATGTGATCGATTAATCTTCCAGATTGATTGATCAATTCCAAATTTGATCGATCAATTACCTAATTTGATCAATTAAAGATGACAGTTTCTGTCATCAATGCCGATCACTAATCTTAACCTATTTTCATCCAAATTTTCAATGATCTTCATCGAATCACACACACATACACACACAACTAAAATCAGGGTTTATTCTACAATCTAAACGATTAAAATCAAAGAAAAACTAACCTTTCTTTGATCGTTTTCACGACCTTAAGAATCGTTTTCTAAAAAGGGATTTTTGAAAAGAATCTTCAAATTCTTACGACGATTCTACAGTGATTGATCACTATGACATTTTGTACGATCACGGATTGATTTCAACCTCTTCGAATCGCGGAAGATGACGAAGAGATGATTGGTTCGCACTCGATTCAAATTCAAAGGTTTCCAATGGTTGGGATTTGGTAAGAAATGAAACCCTTGTGGTGATCGGTGCCAAGGATTTTGCCAAGAGTGCAGAGTTCAAGGCACGATCACAACCTTCTTTCAAGCTTTCTCTTTCTTTCTTTCTCTCTCTCTCTCTCTCTCTCTCTCTTCAAAATCTAAAAGGCTAAGCTTAGCATTCAAGCAACCCATGCCTCTCTCTCTTATACCCTAAAACCCAATCAAAATATCTAGATATTTTTTACACCAAATTCTATCCACTTACCTTAGACTTGGCTTTGGTGTTGAGCAGCACACGGTGCATAGGTGCACGACTTTCACACTAAAGACCCAAACACATATTTAAACCTTAATCCGTTCGCACAAAGTTATCTTAATATCATTTAATGATTTATTATTATATAAAAATCATGGAGACATCGATTTCCATGTCGGACACATACACGGGTTGAGTTCGGGTTCGAATTTTTCGGGTCATTACACTCTTCCCACCTTAAAAATTTTCGTCCTTGAAGATCGACGTGCCATATTAAAAAATGTATGAGTATAATTCAACATGCTCGAAAATAGGGTCATTACATTTTGAGTCGTCATTTTTTGTTCACATTCTCCGGTGCTGGTGGCACAAAAAAATGCCGCTACTAATCATGTCGCTATTGAAACAACATATTTTTTTTGTTAATAACGGCAGTTTTTTGTGCCGCTAATAGTCTTATTTTTTGTAGTGCGCCAATGAGATTTTGGCTCATCGTCTCCGCCGCCGATGAGTTTTTTCGAGTGTCGGAAAAAAGCAACCAAAAACTCATCCGCGCCGAAGTCGATGAACCAAAACTTTATTAGCGCCAAGGAAGATGAACCGCAAACCAACCTCATCTTTGGAGAAGACGAGGGTACTTTTGTATTTTCATATGTACATGGTCTCTCACAAATGAAAAACTTTTTTTATCTCACATTTCCTTAAAACTCTGATTTCCGTGAAATCTCTTTTACCTTAAACCTTCTTTTCAAGTATAATAGCTTAAAACTTTTTAAAATGGATCCTCAGTTTTTTAATGGGCTTTGTACCAATAAAAAGGCTTGTGCCTTTTTTTATTACCAAAAAAGCTTGAGCCTTATTTTATTACTACAGAGCGCCCCAGCGTCTGTAAAACAGTTCGCCTGCTGTAGAAACCCACACAGGATGCAAGTGATGTTTACAATTTTACCCCTCTTATTAAATCTCCTCATAATTTACATAAATTTTAAATTTGCCATTACTATAAAACTCTAACAGTGTAGATTTGTCTTCTCGTTTCCCTCAGCTTAGCACAGCGTAGATTATGTCGAAACTCTAATTTTCAAACCCTCAGCTCCCTCTCTCAACCTTTTCCGGCGAGCGATTGCCTGAACCCATCAAAAACTCTGCAAAAGAAGCTGCGATTGTCTGAACCCATCATTCTCTGTAAGTAATTTCTCTTTATTTTATTGGGCAATGGAT
This sequence comes from Chloranthus sessilifolius, assembly GCA_021018995.1. NCBI lineage: Eukaryota > Viridiplantae > Streptophyta > Magnoliopsida > Chloranthales > Chloranthaceae > Chloranthus > Chloranthus sessilifolius. Next base: position 2,080,161 of record JAJIZI010000016.1, on the reverse strand, counting down.
GGTTTCTTATATGCTTTTTTAGGGTTTTTTAGTAGCGTGGGTACAAAGGTATTTTCTCTTCTTCATTTCATCTTTTTTGATTGGTGAATCAAATCTATATTCAAAATAAAATGAAATCAAGAAAAAAAAAAAGAACCAAAAAGTTTAAAGTTCGAGGCCAAAAAGGAGGAGCTTTTATCTATGAGAGTCAAGAAGAGAACTATATAAAGCTAAGCAATCCCTTCATTGACCCTATATTTTACATTCTACTCTGCAATAGATGGATCTCCCACTCTAGCTACCAAATGGATGCACAATCATAAAAATTTGGAAATAATATTAATTGCAAAATGGTTTTCCATAGATCGAAAATGTTTGTAAAATGTTAAAGAGATATTATATTATTAAGTAATAGAGTTAACAAAACATACACTAAACTAAACTTAATATCACTGTAAACTTTTTAATTTTATGATTTTTTTTTTGGGTGAAAAATATGGGTATCCAGCAGCCTAAATGTTTCATAGTTTATTCCAATTCTTGCAAGTTTGTCCCTCACGTTATTAGCTTCTCTAACACATGTTGGAATATAAATGCGATTGAGGCACTTGAATCTAGTGTTTCCTTGAAATTGTTTACTATCTATGGATAATCCTTTTGCTTTTTAGCCTATCTAATGGCGTGATGAGAATCACCTTTAGTAGTGGCCAGATTTTCAATAAATACCTTATATAGTTGAAACCTATTAATAGCGCCAATGTTTCTTCCTCCATGGAATCCGTTGGACTTATTTGTCAAAATACCTCTTTGTGGGTTGTTCTAGCATGGTACCCAATTAGTCCTCTGAATCTACTTGGATCTAGACTTCTCATCATGTATTTGTCGAGTTGGCTTTGAATGAGCTTGATGTTTGTAATTGCCATTCTTCCCTCCTCTTGTACCTTATATCTTCACTCGATGCAAACATCGATCCAGTTCCTTCTAAGATCCTTTCCATGGTTGGGAAAGAAAAACTTACATACCAAAGCCCATTAGGTGATCCTTAATGCATATAATGATACTTATTAGATGTATAATGCATTTGATATGTGCAATCTTTATTTTATTAAGTTGTGTGCTTGATAATATAACCCTGCGACCAAATTTGAGAAAATAATAACGCGAAATCTAATTTTATTATTAGAACTTTGCTTGAATTTGAGCTAAATGCAGCTTCAGTATCAGGCTAGAACATATCATGTATTTAGTACATTTAACTCAAAAAATAAGCATTATTAAAAATAAATATTTCATTGTTTAGTATTGAAGCTTCTCAGACAAAGAAGTTACTCTGAAATAGCAATGAGTGGAGCGATCGGACTTGCAAAGCCAACCCCAAGTATATGGGACAAGGCAATGGTTAGGATGATGAATAGATTATATAGAAATCAATTAAAAGAGAGTAATGTCGTTTTCATTATCAACGAGTATCGCTTACATTGGAAGGAGTTTCGGACACACTTCTTTACATGCAAAACACTTATTAAATTTGAGGCACATTGCCCTACACAACTAAGCTACTATATCGTAAAATTTTAACTAATATTTTCTTTGTTGTGGGCTTGAGATGTAATATGCAGAATCGGTCACCTCTTTGCACTTTAAAACCTTTATTTATTTATTTTTCTGTGATAGAGATTCTTTGTTTGCTTGAAGGCATACTGTGCATGTATGATCTTTATGTTGAGTATCATTAAGGATATTTGGAAGGGCATACTGTAGAAAATAAAAACTTTTATCATTGACTATATCAATTTAATTGTATCATATATGTAATGAAATTAGTTTATCATATGATATTAGAACTACCCATGTTTCTGTTAGGTGTCCAGCATAGGTCTCTTCTTAATCCCATCTTTTACTTGATTTTATAAAATAGAACCCTTTTTCATCAATGAATCATTTTGATTTTTCTCATCTGCTTTGTTAACTTGTCTACAATTGCTCCTTCAGGAAAAGGAGGCTGGATGACGTTTGTCTTGAAAAATATCAGCAATATAGTAGAACCTTCATTCAATCATGGATCTTACAAGGTGAGCTGCATGTTGCAACTAATGTCCTCCATCTGTTTCTCATCTGTTTCCAATTTATATAATTCGTCTCCATACCATTTCCAGCTTTTGTTACAAAGATTCAATTTTTTAAAATGTTATATTTCTCTGCAAAACAACAGTTAGGTAATATGTTCTTTGATATGTATATAATTCATATTAATTTTTTGCTCCTTTTTTTTGGCTGGAGAGAAGAGGGGTACCATAGTAAGAGATGATAGCTATTTTATCCCAAGGGTGTACAAGAGATTTTTGTGTGATTATATGGAAGCTTCAGCAAGTTTTTTCGGTTGAAGATAGTTTTTTGGTTTATAGTTTAATATACCCAATGGATGAATATGTTGAAACCACAAGCAACTTTTTTTGGCTACAAAGTGGTGCAATTAATGAGTTTTATTTCCTTGCATAATAGTTTAACATATCTAATGAATTTTATTTGTATGAGCCAAATATTCATTTCGTTGATTATTTGGCAAAATTTGTTCTTACAAAGATTTGTAAAATTCTCATTTTATATGATATATTCATACATCCCGTCTTGAAGAGGATACCTTTATGTGATGAATTTTTAGAAAATGCATTCAAATGCATGGCGTGAGAATGCTAGATTGCATGTAAATGTGGCACGGGATTGCGAATGGCTGACATCCCTTGAACCCGAGATATAAACCTTGATTTTTAAGTGATTTTTCTTGGCAACTTGTTGGACATTGATTACCATGTAGGGAAACTGGAACCTAGAATACAACAACTTAAGGCTAAGCTTGACGGCTTCAAAAGGAGCCAAAGGTATTGACTACGTACTTGCTTGTACTATTATTTATTTTATTGTCTGAATTCCATTTTAGGCGGCTTTGTTTCATTGTTTATAGGCATTATATGAGAGAAGTGCTTGAAAGTTGATCTAGACCTAATTTCCAATTGGGTCTATAGGGTTTGCACTTATTCTAGCCCTTTGAGTCCAATTAAACGAGTGAACTAAATATTAGATTTCAAATGAAAGTCTAATTTTAGATGGCCATCTTTAACCCACTTATGATTGAAAATCTTATTTTATATTTCAACGAGACTGTTCATTAAATATTGTTAAATGGTTAGTTATTGCTCACAAATCGTTTTCTCATTCAAACCCAACTCGTGATGGATTCCATTGCCGAGATTCATAGAAGAGTAAGAGTATTCTCATTCGCATGTGCACCGTCATCAGTCACTTTCATCGATAAAAAGATTCAATCATTAACAAAATTTGTAAAATATTTGTGTAGATCTTTCTCTAGTATATTATTAGTTTAATAGTGTACAATGATCCCACACCCCCATAATATGATATTAAGACCATGGATATTTAGATTCTCAGATCTTTAGATCATGGTGCACCGATTAGACGTCTCACATGATGATTCCATGTGGCACACATGCGAGTATTAAATCAAATCACCTAGTGCTCAAACTTCCTCCTTGATAGTAACTTTAAACTTGAGAAAAAAGACCATCCATCAGATGACCACTTCTCTATAGATTATTTTCCGAACCGTCCAATCTGTGCACGTTAAAATAGACGGTAGTTCAAATTTCTTTTTATGACCAAAATTATAATACTCCAATCGGATGGTTCAAATCATGCAATACATCAACTTTTTGTTTGAGACTTTGGTTGATAATGATCTGCCAATTGGACATATTTGATTGGTTAAACATGTCTGGACTTGGCTTTGTGCCTCTATAAAGTTATAACTGCTTAGCCAAAAGTTAATTTAGGAGGCCATCTGGACAATAGGTATCAACCTGAAGTGCAACATAATGATTCGTTAATATCTTTATAATTAGGATAATTTTGTACAATTTGAAACTGCACCTGTTGCATAATCATAATCATGCATCCACCAATGGAATTTTTGGACTATTTTTTGTTGACTGCCCAAATGCAAGCATTTGATCCATTCAAATAATTTAAAAGAGTTAAAATAAAAAACATTGGTATATGGGCAGGGAATAAAGGCAACATCATTTTAATAATAAAAACCAACATCAAACTACAAGATAGAGCCAACACTAACAAAAATGCTCAACCCACTTTAGAATAAGTTTTCTGTCAAATACATATGGGAGGGGAGGCTAACAATAATTCAATATGTATTACATATGGTCTCCTTAGATACTTTCTTGGTTAAGATTATTAAAATGAAAAATCCAGTAATCCATGGTTAAAAAGAAAAATTCAATCACCTGTTCCTATAAAAACCCTCAAATATTCAAGATATTTAAGAATAATATTGTTCTACCGGACATGTTTGATACTGAGTGTGATGGAACAAAGCCATAACTTAAAACCACTTTCAACAATAATAGTGTTGGAAACCAAAAATTCCGGCATTCCACAGACAACTTGTTAGTGCCTTGTAACTACTTTGTCCAAACAGAAGCGAACTTATGGGATTATGAATGGAAAGTCCGCCAGTGCACTTTGCCTTTCGATGGAATAATTTTACATATCATAGCCATCACCTTGCCATGCTTCTAGAGGTCGGGTTTTTAACTGCCTCAAGAACCCTATACATCCACCGATCTAGCATTCCTGTTGATGCCATTTCAAAAGCGTGTTAGAAATATTTTGCATTTTATGAGCATTTTTAAATCAAACTATTTTAATCGGAGACTCCTACATGGGATTAAAATTATTAATGATCGATATTGTAGGGATGATATTTTGATGCTAAGATTATTCCAGCTAAGTGTAATTTGCAGTTAGGGAGCTGAAATAATATCAGTGTTGAACCATCGAATATGCATAGTGACAACAATGACGAAACAGTGGCAAAGCACATAGATGATGTGGAAGATAAAGAACATAATGATTCTTACGCTGATAGGGATGCTAATATTGATTACGACATGGAGTGATTATGCTAATTCCTTTCTCCATATTTTACGTCTAGCCCCTTGAGCTCTTTAAGATTCATAGAAAATCATGAGTATAGGTCAACCGAACGAAAATCACCAACTTATTCGAGACTCACCCTCTTTGAACAGCTCATTCTGTTTGCCATGGCTGACAACAGCCCCTTTTGGACCTCACCTGCATAGAGATTTGAGATTTCTTGAGTTACTAAAAGAAATTATGAAAGGTACAATTGAGTATTAGGTCTGTTAATTGCTCAACGAGACAAAACATAGAATGGCCATAGATCTCTTATTCAAAAAATCAAAATAATGCATGTAAACATATAAAGATTTTTATATGCACAAAAATAAAGTGAACTAGGAACCATGTATGCAAACATTCCCAAATACGTATGCTTGAAAATAGTTTTGGAGACCTAAAAGAAGAACCCATCTATGAAAACTGTCTTAACTTGAAAGGAAAAACACATAGTACAACGAGAAAATTAATATGAAAGTGCATAATGGGCACACATTACCAACAAATCTATTACAACAATTAAGGGCATACACTGCCTGGAAAAGAAAATCCATCTACAATGTTGGAGAGTAATTTGGGCACAATCAAGTACACTAATCATAGGCCTGCCCACATCGATCGGTAATTGCTTTGAATTACTAACAAACCCATCAAAGCATAAAGTTGGACAGTAACAGGCCTAATATTACGAACATGCCTGATATTCGAAGATCACATTATAGTTGCCTAATTTTAAGTACCCATTCGTGAAGTACTAAATTTTGTTCAAGAGCTCCCATCCAAGTGCCCAGTGTTCTCTTAATAATTTTTCAATCCCATTCACACATTAGTAGCAGAACCATTTTTAATACATGAAAGCTTCACAAACGGGTACTTATTAAAAACTTAATTAAGAATTGCTCGCCTCATTGATAGTACACAGCTCATTTAAACCTCATTGCTACAGACTGGTATAATTCCCAATCACATTAGTACTTATTAAGGATTTAAGGTCCCCCACAGCTCATTCATATGTTCCAGGATATATACCAGTTTGTAGCACATCTTTTTATCAATTATATTAGCAAGTACTAGTTTAAGTAGCATTTATTAAAATGGGATACATTACCACAAATCTGTTACAAAATAATAGGAAAAAGTCAGATAGTCATTTTGGTTACAGCTATAATAAAAAAATTGTAACTTTTTTAATAGGAATCATGTGACAAACCTCTGTGGTAAGAAGGTGGCCAGCTTTTGCCATTTTGCTAGACCATCAAGCAATGTTTCATACTCGAAAAGCACACCTTCCAAGACCTGCATATAGAATTTACCCATCATAATAGAATACAGATAAAAAATTTATTTTGAGCTTAGCTTACCCATTTAAAAAGATGTAAAATGTGAAAACATTTGGATATGCCCCCAACCCATTAAAGATGCCTTTGATCTCACAAGTATTTCAGTCAAGGTAGTTAAGGCGTTGTGGCAAGGTCATGGCGAAGAAGCTCGCCATACCATGGCGAGGCCATTTATAATTTAAAAAAAAATATATTAATAATTTTATTTTTCTTTATTAATCATTAATATTATCTTTTTTTAGTTTTTTACGATTTTTTAAAACATATATTTTTCCTAGAGGAAGAAAAAAAATCAACTAATTAATCAGGCATAGATAAATATATATTCGACCAATGACCCTACATAAAGAAGATAAAAATTGTCAGGGTAAAGGATACTTACGTGTGCATATACAACGGAATTGAGATATTAACGAAATTGAAATATTAAACTGATAAAGACACTAAAAATGAACTTACCTTAGAATTGAAATATTAAACTGATAAAGACACTAAAAGAGACACAAATGTGTTTTTCTTTTTCCTTGCGACGATGACTCTATCCTAGTTTTTTTTTTTTGGAGACGCGAGCGTGTTGGTTCTACGGTTGTGGCTCTTTTCTTGCAAGTAGAGCACTTATAGGTGTTACCCTTCTCAGTTGCTACCTTCATCCTAGCTTTTCATGGCCGACCTGAACGGTTCTAGTATAGGGTGGTTTTACAACTTCCTGCGTAGCTCCACATGTCCAATGACTCTTATCAACAATCGGGTGCATGATATCATTTTAGGTATTACGATATCTCTCATATGTAAACTACTCCTCTACAAAGTCGTGTACCGACGTAAGAGAGTCTGCTTTCACTTTCAAATATCACACCTCCACAACCTTAATAAAAATTATTTTTCCTTATCCATGCTTCTCTCAAGCACTTCATCAAACAATTTATGTGCACAACCTTAAAGTCATCATTATTGCAATCGAAATATCATAACATCATCACTATACATGTTATTGACATCAAGAAAGAAAATTGGGAGCTTGGAATCAACAAGGTGCAAATACTCCATCATTTCTTAACCAAATCACGTAAATAACTAATCTACATTTACCTATTTATACATTTTGCAGCAGGAAATTATGTTTGTATTCAAGGCTCAAAAGAGGTGTGTTAAAAAAATGCAGGTATTTAATCAATTTATTGATACCAAGACCTAACTACTCTTCCTCTCAATAAAAAATACAAAAGGGAAATAATTAATTTGACTGCCCAATTAACCTCATTTTCTTCACCCTATTTAAGCGTAAATTCAAACACATCATATTTCATGGAAATAAGAAATAGAATAAAGCAATCAAAATTTTTTGTACCAACCAAAATGTAGTTAAAAGTAGTGCACACTAGTCGATTTGTTACCTTGAAAAGATACGAATGATCGAAATCCCAGCTGGTTGCTGCATCAATCGAATTTCTTGACTAGAATTTGAGAGAAAAAATATGTGATTTCTACCACATAGGCTTAAAACATTCTCTGGAAGAGAGAGCCTTTTGGATCTGATTTGAGAGAAGCTACGAGGAGAGCCCTCAAATAGGCTTGGGAGAGGGAGATGAGGGTTCGACATCAAGAATGACAAGTTGCCGAGATCCGAACTCCGGCGACCCAACGAACAGTGGAGAATGTTGTTTTTGCGAGATGCCGATGTCCAAGCTCTGGCGCCCCAACGAACAGCATCGACGAATGGTGGAGAATGTTGTTTTTGTGAGATGCCGAGATCTGAGATCCGGCGACCCAACAAACGACAGAAAATGTTGTTTTTCCAAGATGCCGATGTCCGTGCTCCGGCACCCAACGAACGGCGGAGAATGCTATTTGTGCGAGATGCCGAGATCCTCGTTGACGGACTGTTACCATCGAAGGAAGAGGTTACTTGGGATCATTCACGGCCGGCAAAAACCTTAGGAAGAGGGAGGAGGGGAATAATGAAAAGAGGTGTGACGGGGCCAATACTCGAGCTTATAGCATGGTTCTTGGGGCACGACATGTGGTGCCAGGAGGGCACGCGACATGGGGCTAAGTGGGCCTGACGACTTGGTCGCGCTGCGAGGACGCGACACGGTCGCATGCGGGTAGGACGCGGGAGCGACACGGACGCGACACAGCCAAGGTGGGCTAGCGATGCAGGAGGTGTTGCGGTATGTCAAACCAATAGGTTTGAGGTTCTCTTGCCATTCAGGTCGAATAACTGTTTTACCCCTCTATGTGGGAGAGGAGCTGGAGAGTTGCCTTCCACCCACACGGGGCCTTGCATTCCCAGAGGGGGCGCAAGTGTCTCCTAGGCCTGAAAGGATGGGTCTAGGACGTCGACGCAGCGATGTCGTGTGGCACCCAAAGGAGGTTGATGTATGGCTCCGGACTACGCGTCGTGGTGCATATGGCTGGGCAACCTCGCGAGAAGAACACCAGTGCTGCATGGGACTCAGTTGAGCACGATAACATGTGGGCCAAGGATGAATGGGTACTAGTAATTCGGAACGCATATGAAGGCTAGCTGCGTGGGACTCAGTTGAGCATGTGAGCATGAGGCACAAGACTGTGGGCTTCGTTCGATATGTGAGCAAGACATGACGACATGGGGAGCTGCATGCCAAGACTGTTGCGAAGCGAGATACTAGTGCAGTGTACAGGGTGAAGCTTGAGCAGGCCAAGTTTAGCACAATGGTGCAAGTGAGCGTATCGTAAGGGGCACGAAAAGCTGGGTGATAGGCCGTGAAATAGAGGTAACCACGTTGGGGGAGTTCCCGTCCTCTAGGCGGGTGATATCAGAGCTGATGTGTAGATGGGTTGGCTTCGTTGCACGGAGCGGGCACCGCCGAGTTAGTAACGATCGGGGCGACGCCTCGCGATGTTGATATCGAAGTGATAGCGACCTAAGCTGCGTTAGGTGCCGCACGGGACTGAGGTTGCTGAAGTGCGACCCCGTGACATTTTGGTATCAGAGCTAGGTTCGATCCTGAAGCAATGATGCAATTGAGCATATTGGTGCTGAGGCACGCGATGTGGTGTCAACAGGGAACGCGACATCCTTGAGCTAGTTAACAGGTGATGGCCTTGTGACAGCAGAACCAAGTTGACCCGGCCGGGGTGACAGTGGGGAGCTAGTGGGAAGGTGCGGACCTAAGAACTAGAAATGAGGTGCTAGCTGACTGAGAGGAGTTGGCGGGGTCAGTTCACTGCGATCATGCGTTAATGAGGACGTTGACATTTATGGAGTGGTGGAGGATGTGGCGGGGCCAATACTCGAGCTTGTAGTATGATGCTTGGGGCACGACATGTGGTGCCTTGAAGGCACGCGACATGGGGCCAAGTGGGCCTGGCGACATGGTCGCGCTGCGAGGACGCGACACGGTCGCATGCGGGTAGGACGCGGGAGCGACACGGCTAAGGTGGGCTAGCGATGCAGGAGGCATTGCGGTATGTCAAACTAATAGGTTTGAGGTTCTCCTGCCATTTAGGTCGAATGACTGTTTTACCCCTCTATGTGGTAGAGGAGCTGGAGAGTTGCCTTCCACCCACACGGGGCCTTGCGTTGCCAGAGGGGGCGCAAGTGTCTCCTAGGCCTGAAAGGGTGGGCCTACGACGTCGACGCAGCGATACCGTGTGGCACCCAAGGGAGGTTGATGTATGGCTCCGGACTACGCGTCGCGGTGCATACGGCTGGGCAACCTTGCGAGAAGAACACCGGCGCTGCGTGGGACTCAATTGAGCACGACAGCATGTGGGCCAAGGATGAATAGGTGCTAGTAATTCGGAATGCACACGAAGGCTAGCTGTGTAGGACTCAGTTAAGCACATGAGCATGAGGCATAAGGCTGTAGGCTTGGTTCGGTATGTGAGTAAGACATGATGGCATGGGGAGCTGTATGCCAAGACTGTTGCGAAGCGAGATACTAGTACAGTGTACAGAGTGAAGCTTGAGCAGGCCAAGTTTAGCACAGTGGTGCAAGCGAGCGTGTCGTAAGGGCACGAGAAGCTGGGTGGTAGGCCGTGAAATAGAGGTAACTGTTGTCGCTCCAAGTGTGCCAAAAATGTGTGCAAAAAATTAAAGAATTAAAGAATGCTAAATTATATGGATGTTAACTTATGAAAGGGATATCAGCACATTGGGGCTAACACTGGCCTGCAAGATCAGGGCCAATTGTAGCAAGTTTTAAAAGTAAGTATTTCAAGATCGTCCACAGATTTTTCTTGGTTGGTTCTGTTAGGTTCAAGCTGTCCAAAGAAGGCCTTGATCTTTTCCTCAGTTTCATGAGTGCTGTTACTTGTTTTAATTTGGAGTTTCCTAACTTCTAGTGGATCTAATGCCTCAGCCAATCCTTTGAATCAGAAAAAATTGCCTCAGTCACTCTTCAACAGAGATGGAAAATATATGGGCTCAATTCTCACTGGTTATGGTTTTTCCTTGAGCTTTTAAGTATATCTTTACCTTTTTCTCTTCCTTTTGACTTACTACGTGCTGATACCAGTATGTTTTTATGGTGTAATCATCATGGAAATGTAGAATATCGCAAGGTTTAGAATGTCTAAATTTGGCAAGGGAATTTTAAATTTTCTAGTTGTCATGATTCTAAAGTAAATTAATACATTTCCTAATTACTTAGGTGATTCTCTCACCCTTATGTTAACTATTCCTAAGCGGGGACTTGTCACACCCCCAAACCTATGGGAACGGTGTCCTCCTTGGTTCAAAGGTGGCATGGTCACTTTATACCGGAAAAAATTGAAACAAGGCAAGAAATAATAAGAAGAAAAAATAAACATAGAAAATGACATGGAGAATTGGAGACAGTAAAGTTTAATAACTAGAAATATTTTACATAAAAAAAAAAAAAAAAAATAAAGACAGAATAGGACAGTGTTTTAGGGGAGGGGGTGGGGGCGGTGGAGGTGGAAGTGGCGGAAGGTTGATTTTTTGTTTTTACGAGAGGCTGGAGTTGGGCCTCCTTTTCTTTGGCCAAAATCGCGAGGACCTCTTCAAATTCGTCCCAGAGGGGCTGGAGCTGGCACCTTCGGTGGTGGTGGGTCCAGCCACATGGGGTAAAAGTGTGGTGGCTTATTGGCTTGGTCGTCGGCCATTTTGGAAGGGTGGGGAAAGATGTGGGGGAATTTGGTAGAGGTTGGTTATTTATAGGTAAGGTGGGGAAGCCGAAAGGGTGGGACTTGAATGGGGGGGCATTGGTAATGCTCATGGCCCAGAATCGTGGGTCATTAAGTAGCATTGGGCGACGTGTGAGGCGTGAAAGTAACTGCATTTAATTCCCCAATAAGTGAGTAACAACACTCGAAATTGGGGGAAGCGTGTGAGGAACCGTGTCCTCACTTGTTGTTGTAAGGAAAACAAAGAAAATAGCAGTGCTCACTACGATCTAAATGGTAGAATTTATGAAAACAGTAAACCAAAGAAAAAGAAAAAAATTAATGAAAAGAAACTAAGAAGCAAGAAACTAAGAAGCAGAAACAAATGCATGCATACAAATTGGGTTTAGTCCTCCTAAATCAAGAATGGTCCGATAATTGCTTTCTTGTCTTGTTTAGAACTACCAATGACTCCTCTTCTTGCTCCTTTGTAAGGGAGGAAGAAATAATCACAGTAGTGTTTGATGATCTCCCAAAATACATATTTCAGATTTTTGGGGAGCCGTTTGAGTTCCAATTGTGGGGAGAAAAGAGGGCAGCAAAGGTACCTTGGTAACTTGTGGAAGAGGGAGAGGAGCAGTCTCCAAGAGAGAGAACTTGATGATCACAGGTGAGTGCCTTGCACAAAGCAGACTCTTTGAATTTGATCTCCTTTTCCTTCTTTCTGGATCCCCAAACCTAAGATGAACATTGTCCTCAATGTTCTAGACAATGAGAGACTAGGGGCGTAGGGTAAAAGAAGAAAGAAAAACTAAGAATGTAAAAAATCTAAACTATATGCAGAAAAATAAAATGTAAAATCGAAGATATGAGCAAGGAAAAGGAAAACATGATATACAAATGCAAGAAAAATCAACAAAACAATGCTAGAATTGCTAAATAAAATCTAACAAATAGAAGGATTACTATGCAAATGAAAGGAAACTAATGCTAATAACAGAGAAACAAGAAAAGCAAGGTAAGGGACCTGAATACAAAGTTAAAAAGAAAAGAAAAGTGTTGATACAAAAACTGAATTTGTGAATGCAAAATAGGAAAACAAAGTTATAAACTAACTATACTCACGTAAAAATGACGAAAAATCAGAAAACGAGGACACATTAACCTAAGAAAGAAAAAAATCAAATGATCTAAAATGTAATTTGAAACTAAAATTCCTAAAACAGAAAATCTAATGCCAAATGATATATCCTAAGCCCAAAGAAACAAACCCAAAAGCTGAGATACTTATGAATCTAAGTGATTATAAAATGATTAGCAGGAATACAAAGTGAAAAGCAAGATTCATAAGATTGACCCCTTTGTTGATGATGTGTATGAAAAAAGAAATAATGAAGCATGGGAGCACATATTAAAGCAGGTTCACACACTGAGACCCTTTATGATGAAGAAATCAAGGAAAATAAAATTAGTGGGTCCATTGAATATTCAAAACACCTATGATTCACTACTCATTATCCTACATGATTCCTAAAAAAAAAATGATCTCGAGTCCAGGATGGGAAAAGTAGATGCAAATGGAGAAAAAATACCATCCTAAGATATCTATATTGTTTTATAATTTTCTATTTTTTATTATAATTTTTTTTTTTTTTTACTTGTTTTGATCACCGCTCAACAAGAGCCCTTATTTACTATGAAAATAATGAGAAACAACTAGATTTTCTATTTGTGTTTTCAAACTTCTTTTATTTTGTATTTGGTTTTGTAAAAAAATCAAGATGCCTAAAAGTAAATTATAATCAAAACAAACATTAAACACATGCAGAATTTGGTTCTCAAGAATTTAAAATAGAAAATGAATGCAAAGGAGAAGGATGCAAACTCAAGCGATCTGCTCCACTTTGGTCCAGATGCTCCTTGTTGAGATTGCTCCAGATCTGCAAACATCCAAAAGCGTAGAGACCTTTATTCAAGTATTGACAAAATAAAAGAAAACTCGCACGCCCAAATTTGACAAAAGACAAAAGAGTGGCAAGAGATTTATTCAAATAACTAGAAGGCAAAAGAATAAAACTCGTAAAAAAATAAAAATAAATAATAAATAAAATAAAATTACTCAAGTAAAGAAAACAGTTTTCTATACAAAACTCGTCAGAGACATTTAATCAAGCACTTGGAATGCAAAGTGTGTTTAAAGCAAAATTAAAATAAATGAAAATAAACATAGGTCTATCTATTTTAGAACAAACTTCCCGAACGGCGCCAAAAAACTTGTTGTCGCCCAAGTGTGCCATAATTGTGTGCATTATGAATCAAAATTAAAGAATTAAAGAATGCTAGGTTATATGGATGTTAACTTATGAAAGGGATATCAAGACATTGGGGCTAACAACACCGCAAGATCGGGGCCAATTGTAGCAAGTTTTAAAAGTAAGTATTTCAAGATCGCCCACGAGAAGTTTGTCTAAACAGAGAGATAAACCTCAGATCCGTATACCGTATCCGGCTCTATAATTATCTAAAATAAAGAATAGATAAAAGAGTGTTGGATTGTGTCACATTTAACTATAAGCAAATAAAGAAAAGAACTAACTACATGATCCAGATCCGAGTTGTGGAGGTGTTTAAAATAAGACAAATGCGTAAATAATAGCTTCATGTATTTTAGCCTTTGAATTTTAATGGAGAATCAGAGTTCAACAGAGCAGATTCAATCTTCATCCGCTACCAAAGACAGATGTAAGAGAAATAAATCCAATTAAGGAATAGGTTTAGACTTATGGTCGGATTTGTCACGGATCATCACTAGTCGTGGCCTATTCTTTATTTCGTAACATGAACATCATCGTAAATGCCGCTGAATTAGGTTACCAACGCTAATTCGCAGTGGATGATGAATTAAGGGAAGTTGGATGCGATGAGTGAATCTAAAGAAGTCTAATGCACTAAGGTGAACATTCGGAACCCTCGACATGACTCCAATGGAGAAGACACAAATTACAAAGAACCTTTTAAAATCCAACGTTATAATTACAGAAAGCACGGCTTTAGAGAGCCCTCAGACTTACGGTCGAGCTTCTCGAGAGCCCTCGATTCTGATCCTTGAATCCGAACTTGGAAGTACAAATCACTCACAATGGCTCTCAAAGGTAAACTACAAGAAGGGATTACAGGGGTTCGGATAAGCTATCCGACCGGAATGAGGGAAACAGAGATGAAAACTCTAAAACTGGATACCCAAATTGGGCAAATGGTTCGTCTATTTATAGTTTTTCCTAAGCCACCAGATGTGTATCAACCAATCGTAATTGGATAGATCTCGTATCAACCAATAGGAGTCGAGCACCGTGATCCAGATATGTTCGCCAATCGTAAATGCTTGATCCGGTTCACCAATCAGAAACAGAGGCATCAATTCGTTATGTAATTCAAAAATCTGCTTGAGCTTCTGAAGTTTCCGCCAAGTAATTTCATCTTTGGGTGTTCACATGGGGTGGAATATGCCTTTGGTTCGTGCTCGTAATCTTCCTAATGTCCTTGGGTTTTAAAACGCATTGGGCGCGTGCAAAGTTTCTGAAATACCCTTGGACGAGCAAATCCCGAATGCCATTTCGCAATAGTTTAAGGGCTTTTTCAAGAAAGCATTTTGGCTTCAGGAGATCTTTTCGCAAAGCATTTTGGCTTGGAGATCTTTTTCAAAGCATTTTGGCTTCAGGAGATCTTTTCGCAAAGGACTTCTCTTCTTTTCGCAGAGTGTTTTCTTCTTTTCGCAAAGGTCATTCTTCTATTCGAGGAGTGTTTTCTTCTTTTCGCAAAGTTCAAGGTTCTTTGCGAATAGTATAAGTTCTTTGCGAATGGATCCTTCTTCTTCTTCAGGTCTTTTCTTGCTCTTTTAGGACCTTTTTAGCCATTGCTGAGGCTATTTCTTCACTCCCTCTTTGAGCTTGACATGCGTTGTCAGCTTTTTGATCATTTTAGGATGGTTTTCGGATTTGGACCTGTCTTTTTGGTTAGCTGCAATATGAACACTAAAGCACTTATTTAGTCCTCTCAAGGGTCTTTCAAGGCTCATGTTTAGGGGTGAAAAATGGTATTTTTCACTACTTATCACACCCCTAAACCTAAGCTTTGCTAGTCCCTGAGCAAAGAAACATAAAAAACAAAGTAAAGAGCCACTTTTGTAGGAAGGACGCCTCGCGACTGTTGGTATCAGAAGTAGGCTGACTTAGCGCAGCGTGCGTTAAGTGCCGCGCGAGACTGAGGTTGCGGAAGTACGACCTCGTGACAAAGGGCTTACGATATCGCTTTGGGGATCTTTTCATTTCTATTCCAGGGGCTAAAGGGTAAATTGACGTATTAAAAAAGTATGAAAGCAACTCAAAGCAGCCCGTATCGAGGCTGCATGGGCGCCTTTCACTAATAAAAAAAAATTCTCCAAAATGATGATAAAAATACTTGTGGGGCGTTCTCTGACACTTTTCTCTTTTTTAATTTCCCCTAATAGAATACATACCACCTGACTTGATGACTTCAATGTCACCCGATCTAACATTTGATTGAAAACAACCTATATTAAAATGCATTGGATTGTTTTATAATATGCATTTAGTGATAAAACTTAGCGTGAGCGTTTTATCTATTAATGTCCAACAAACATTTATAGATGGAGATCACGACCTGTGTACATTTTAGGTCACGCCCCACACCTTGAGAGCATGAACTACCGTGGGCCCAACTCACGATCATTGGAGGATTTGAAATAATCCTATCGATGCACTATAATATAAAAATGGTGCACATTTTTAACGGTAAATACCAAAACACCCTAATGGGATGGCTCCAATATTATAATATTTTGTGATTTTTGGGTAGAGTATAGTACCATAGTTCATTTAATTAAAATGATTTAAGTGATCAAAGATACGTGTCATATGGCCTTAAATAGCCTAAATGGATGCTTTTCATGAGAATATTATAGAATTTTAATATACTTGTAAATATTAAATTAAATTTATCCAAATAACAAACATCATGTAAACTTAACTATGCCCCACAATGGAAATGTTCTATAATTTATGGTCACTCTAACATTGACCCATTATTAGATATGAATAATGGTTATTAAAGTACTCAGTTCTATGACTCTTGGTGGTCAGGGCTGGCTTGAATTCTGGCTCTGACCCCTACATATTTTAAGGGCCAACTCAATATGAGTACCGGGATAAGCATAGCTTGGCTTGGTCTATCCTTGGCCGGGCAAAAATTTAACAGTACCATAATCAACCCAACCAATTCTCATATCATATTTTGAAATTATATGAGACTTGGCTTGGTCTAACCTTGGCCAGCCAAAAAAACAACTCTCATATTATATTATATTATATTATATTATATTATATTATATTATATATAAAGTAATGATTACATAACTCCAGTCACACACATGATGTAACTCCTAATGCTGTTCCATTTCAAGATGTGTTAGTTAACTATCCTTACTACTCTATGAAAACAAAAATCGTTTCTGTCAAATTTTGTTTTCACACATATTAAGACTAAACTGCTCCTACCTAGCCTAAATTGCCGCTAAAAACTCCTTTTTAAACTTTATACAAAACTTTTCTCCCTAAATATCTCCTCCTTAAAACGGCAATATACACTCTCCTATGGAATTACTTATATTAATTATTTCCTAATTTATCTCTTCCACTTAAACGACAATATATCCTCCTTATATATCTCTTCTTTAAAAGGGATATATCCTCTCTCATGAGATTACTTATATTATCTGCTAATTCATCTCTTGCACTTAAAACAGCAATGTACTCACAATTTAACCTAAATAACTTGTACCCCTAAATAATGTGATCTTGCGTTACTTTGGATAACGCGTTTCACATCCCATCCATCTAATTAACTAGGCATTCAACAGGACACGACCATGCATAGGCCTAATATAAATAAAAAGGGGTAATGGTTCCTAAATGACATTTAAACATCAGATGGTGTTTAAATGTCTTACACCATTAAAATATCTCTTTTTATCTCAAACACGATCTCTATCATTTGATTTGAACGAATCAATGGTATTCAAGTGGTCTAGGAGGTGGACGGAAACCGAGGTACCTTTTATATAATTCACATTTGACATTCTCAAATATTTGTGAGTAAATGCGTTTTCACCATCTCCTCCAAGGCGACATGCATTGACTGGTTTGAATGAGACGATAGAGATCATTTTTCTATCTCAATCTTCCAATTAACAGATCTATCAAGAGGGTTCTATCAGGCAGTTGGTTTTCTATTCCAAAAGGACACATCCCACAAAGTGACCCTAAACTATAGTACCGTGACACATTTTTTTCTTTAAAAGACGATATCTATACCATGTGGAACACCACCTAAGCCATCTGATTTAAACACCGTGATGTAAATATCTTTGGTGCCACAAAATAGGATTTCTATCCGTTAAATCTTTGAGGGCTCGTGTACTAAAAACTATTGACTATTTTGAATCAAATGATATAGATTATTCTGAACCATACTTTTTAGGTCACGTTTTGAGATGTGTGTCATATACTCATATGGAACAAAAATTGATGATATGCCCATGATGCCATATTCAATTGTGTGGAAGGCGTAGGCAAAACAAGATCTTCATTTTCTCATCTAAAGCAATGGGGTAGGTGCTTTCAATTATTTGTTAGGTGCAAATAAAGGTAAAATCCTTTATCTGGAGATTTTGAGTCATTATAAGATACTTAATCAACTTTCCTTATTAAATAAAATTGAAGTTGGATCTTTAGATTATGCCAAGTTGGAACTTTCCAATTCCAAGTGGCACACATCCTCAAAAGTGGCCTTAAAAATCACATGCACACATAACATTCAAGATTCATTATGTCGGTGGTTAATGAGTTTTAGTATAGGCGCCCACCAATAAAAGGGCAGGTGTCTTAAACCTAATTTTTAGGTCACATGTGTGCCATATGAAATAAAAATTGATGGTATGCCAATGATGACTTGATCAGTTGTGTGAAAGATTGGGGCAAAAAAAATCTTCATTTTCTCATCTAAAGTAACCAATGGTCTTTAGTGTAGGTGCTTTAAATGATTTGTTAGGTGCAAATAAAGGTAAAAATCATCTATGTTGCGACTTTGAGTCATTATTACCAATTTTACCCACCGTCATTAGTAGGTAAAAATAAAGTTGGACCTTAAGATGATGGGCATTCCATCACGCGGTCAAGTTTTTTACTCCATGTGGCATATATCCCAAAAAGTGGCCCTAAAATCACATGCACAAATCACACTCAAAATCCATTATATAAAAGATTGGAAGGAAAAATGACCATGATTGTTTGATTTAAGGCGGTCAACAGGTTTTAGCATAGGCGCCCACTAGTAAAATGATACGCACGAATCGAGGGACCCGAATTTTAATCACATTATACATTTTTCAATAAAAAATTGTAATAATAATAATAATTATTATTTTTACTTATGATATTAACATGTGCATCGCACGTGCACTTTTACTAGCATATAAAAAAAAATAACGTGGTGAATGGTGTCAATTTAAAAGTGTTACTCGCAAGTGCACGAGTCATACCGTAGTAAATGGGTGTAGAGTACGAGGTCGATCCTACGAAGATGTCAGATAAAATTTAAAATAATATAAAATACCTATAACACCTGCCCCTCGAATTTTGTGTTAGTCAATCAGTTGACTGAGACTTGACAAGACCTAACTATGCCAAGTGACTGCTTGAGGCTAGGTTCACCCAAAAATGTTGAGCGCCTACTTGTAGATTGATGGGATAGTACCATTTCTAGTGGCACCCTTAGGGTACCCTTTTTATTCAATTGGGTTTGTTAGTAATTAAATAAAATACACACCACATCTCCCATCACATGAGAAGCCCGAACTGACTGGTTACTGATTGACCCTGACCCAAAATTGACCTGAATTAGGATTGAGCCTAGTTAGTAGTTGATGATGTGGAGATCATCACCAACGGTTTATATTTTGATGATCATCATGGTGTTGGTCAATATTCTGAGTTAAACATAAACCCATAAATCCTAAAAGACTAGATGCACTAGCATTTTAGACTAGATGCACAAACATCACCAAGGGTTTCCTAATTTCTCTAATTATAAATTACGAATTTGCTAATCTCTAGCACATCCTAGCCACACATCTAGTTGACAAGATTTGACTCCATCTAAGTCCATTGAAAAACTTTGAGGAAATCGAAGGTGAAAGATGGGCTTTCACACATGCACCACAAGATCAAGTGGAAAAATGTACATTCACAATTATTGAGGACCTTGGAGGGAGCAAAAGACAAGATGAGACAAAGTGTCTGGTGGGAAGTGAACCCATGTGGGGTCCACTTATCCCATGCGCATGTGGGCTTTGGAGGAGGAGAGAGAGAGAGAGAGAGAGAGAGAGAGAGAGAGAACCTTTGGGAAGAAGGTTTTGGACACTTGGCAACCTTCATGAACAAGCCTCGTGCAAATTTAGAATAGAATTGGGAAATTTACCTGATCGACCCTGTCAGATACACCTTTTACGTCAGAGACCCTATGTTTTCACTTTTACCCAAACCGACTAGCTACAAGCCTAGCCAGTTCCAACTATCACAAAAAGTCTTAAATTCCCCTTTCTCACACTTTTTATGGTTCTACAAAGTTTAAAATTTTAAAAATGCACCCACGTTGAAATCCATTGACTGCTTTAAATCCGACGATGCAGATCATTTTTTATCCCAATCTTTCATATGATGTATCTTGAGATCTTGCTCTTACCATCTACCATTAGTATTTGATTTCACATTATATCCATTCTAAAAAAGTGATCTTAACCTCGTGTGGACCTGTGCCATGTGAAAATACCATATCTAGGCCGTTTGATCCGAAAGCTATGATCTAAATCTATGATGTCTGATCAGAAGGCCATATTATAAAGATCGATGGTACCAAAGATTGACACGAAAAAAGGCAATATCGCCTCTTTAAAAAAAAAATCGCCTTTTTAAACAGTCTATATCGATTGTCTAAGCAGTCTATATCAATTGTCTAGACAGTCGCCAATTGAAAAACCTATTCAAATTATAGACCATCGAAAGAAGAAGAATAGGCGATATCGACTTTTTTTCGTGTCAATCTTTGGCACCATCGATCTTTATATTATGGCCTTCAAATCAGACGGTATAGATGTTGCCGTCTGATTTGAAGGCCACAATATGAAGATCGTGGTACCAAAGATTGACATGAAAAAAGGCGATATTGCCTCTTTAAAAAAAAAAAATCACTTGTTTACGCAATGTGAAACAACATCTATGATGTCTGATTAGAAGGCCATATTATAAAGATTGATGGTACCAAAGATTGACACGAAAAAAGATGATATCACCTCTTTTAAAAAAAAAAATCGCCTTTTTAAATAGTCTATATCGATTGTCTAGACAGTCTATATCAATTGTCTATGCATTCTATATCGATTGTCTAGACAATCTATACCGATTGTCTAGGCAGTCTATATCGATTGTCTAGACAGTCGCCAATTGGAAAACCTAAAAAAATTAATTCAAATTATAGACCGTCGAAAGAAGAAGAAGAGGCGATATCGACTTTTTTTCGTGTCAATCTTTGGCACCATCGATCTTTATATTATGGCCTTCAAATCAGACGGCATAGATGCTGCCATTTGTTTTGAAGGCCACAATATAAAGATCGATGGTACCAAAGATTGACATGAAAAAATGCGATATTGCCTCTTTAAAAAAGAAAAAAATCGCTTGTTTACACGATGTGAAACTACATCTATAATGTCTAATTAGAAGGTCATATTATAAAAATCAATGGTACCAAAGATTGACACGAAAAAGGCAATATCGCCTTTTTTTAAAAATAAAAAAACTTTTTAAACAGTCTTTATCGATTGTCTAGGCAGTCTATATCGATTGTCTAGACAGTCGCCAATTGGAAAACCTAAAAAAATTAATTCAAATTATAGACTGTCGAAAGACGAAGAAGAGGCGATATCGACTTTTTTTCGTATCAATCTTTGGCACTATCGATCTTTATATTATGGCCTTCAAATCAAACGGCATAGATGTTGCCGTCTGATTTGAAGGCCACAATATGAAGATCGATGGTACCAAAGATTGACACGAAAAAGGCGATATTGCCTCTTTAAAAAAAAAAAAAAAAATCGCTTGTTTACGCGATGTGAAACAATATCTATGATGTCTGATTAGAATGCCATATTATAAAGATTGATGGTACCAAAGATTGACATGAAAAAAAGCGATATCACCTCTTTAAAAAAAAAAAAATCGCCTTTTTAAACAGTCTATATCGATTGTCTAGGCAATCTAGACCGATTGTCTAAACAGTCTATATCGATTGTCTAGGTAGTTGATACCGATTGTATAGACAGTCTATACCGATTGTATAGACAGTCTATATCGATTGTCTAGGCAGTCGATACTGATTGTCTATGCTGTCTATATCGATTGTCTAGACAATCTATACCGATTGTCTAGGCAGTCAATATCGATTGCCTAGACAGTCGCCAATTGAAAAACCTAAAAAAATTAATTCAAATTATAGACCGTCGAAAGAAGAAGAAGAGGCAATATCGACTTTTTTTCATGTCAATCTTTGGCACCATCGATCTTTATATTATGGCCTTCAAATCAGACGGCATAGATGCTGCCGTCTGATTTGAAGGCCGCAATATAAAGATCGATGGTACCAAAGATTGACATGAAAAAATGCGATATTGCCTCTTAAAAAAAAAAAAAAAATTCGCTTGTTTACGCGATGTGAAACTACATCTATGATGTCTAATTAGAAGGCCATATTATAAAGATCGATGGTACCAAAGATTGACATGAAAAAGGCGATATCGCCTCTTTTAAAAATAAAAAAAACTTTTTAAACAGTCTGTATCGATTGCCTAGGCAGTCTATACAGATTGTCTAGACAGTCTATACCGATTGTCTAGACAGTCGCTTATTGGAAAACCTAAAAAAATTAATTCAAATTATAGACCGTCGAAAGAAGAAGAAGAGGCGATATCGACTTTTTTTTTGTGTCAATCTTTAGTACCATCGATCTATATATTATGGCTTTCAAATCATACGGCATAGATGATGCTTCACATCGCGTAAACATGCAATTTTTTTTTTAAAGAGGTAATATCGCCTTTTTTTGTGTCAATCTTTGGGACCATCGATCTTTATACCTTCAAATCAGACGAACTAGATGCTACTTCACATTGCATTAATATAAAAAAGTGTAAATTTTTAAAATTTTAAACTATGTAGAATGATAAAAAGTGTAAGGAGTATTTCAGACTTTTTGTACTAGTTGGAACTGGCGTGGCTAAAAGCTGGTTGGTTTGGGTAAATGTGAAACTATAGGGTCTCTGACGTAAAAGGTGTATCTGACAGGGTCGATCAGGTAAATTTCCCTTTAGAATTCCATAGGAGACTCCCTCTCATTCTCAACTTCTTCCTCTTCCATCCTCCATTAGAGCTCTCCCATCTCTCTAGTTTGCCCTCCATATCCAACCCTTGAAACTCTAATCTAAGATCACAAATCTACTCCCCACCTCTTCCTTAGCCACATATCTCAAACTAAGCTCCATCTCAGCCCATTTCACCACAAGTACTTGATCAAACCAGCAAGGAGAAGAACAAAAAAGCAAGGTATTGTCTTAGTTAATTCTGTTTTGAAGTTTCTATATGCCAAGTAGTGTAGGATTTTTTACTTAGATTGTGAAGATTTGTTATTTTTGTTTGATGTTTTGAAAGATTTTCTATAGCTTGGTTAGATCAGAACCAAAGGATTCCATGCATGTGATCTTGATGAACATGCAAGGCCATCCAATGGTCCAAAATTGATCAAAGATGGACTATATGTCCGTTGATAGTCTAGAAGTTTCATAAAAATGGTTTGAAAATTCGAATTTTGAATTAATTTTCCTTTGGATTTTCGATTGTATTTTGATGATGGATGATTTGGGATGTGAAGGTAGTGTGTGTGATTTTGATGATCACACACTACCCTTATCATATTTGAATGGTCTATGATCACTTTTGGAGTGATCATGGTACATTTTGAATTGAGTAGAATGTATGTGCCTTTGAGGCTTGTGAT
Source organism: Chloranthus sessilifolius (assembly GCA_021018995.1). Lineage (NCBI taxonomy): Eukaryota > Viridiplantae > Streptophyta > Magnoliopsida > Chloranthales > Chloranthaceae > Chloranthus > Chloranthus sessilifolius. The sequence continues at coordinate 2,056,540 of JAJIZI010000016.1, read as the reverse complement.
CTCATAAATTGTTAAAAACATTTGGATTTTGATCAGATTTTTCTAGGAAAATGGATTGTTTTTTATCAAACCGATTTGCCTTAGCAAAGTTTTCGAAAATCAAGCTTTGAAATTTGATACTATTTTTATTGGACAAAATAGATTGTGTACATGGCATCTAATAGTTGTGAGTACTAGATTTCATGGTTTAGATTCCAGAAATATTGCTTTTTGATCACTGTTTTATATGAATATATATTGAATGGTTACAGATGCATGATAGGATTTTAAGGCTAAGAGTAGTGTAGTCTTGAAAATTTGTGATTATTCCCTAGAATAGACTATTAATATTAACAAATTAATGGCTGTGATTGGGCAAAGGTCTGATTTAATATTTCAAAAAATTTAGTTTTGATTATATAAAATACGAGCCCTTTCTGATTTGTTCATGCTCACAGGACATGTTCATCCGAGGGACCAATACCTCGTCAACAATCATGGATTGGGCAATAGCAGAACTAATGCGGCATCCAAGGGTGATGGAGAAGGCACAAAGACAGGTGAGAGAGATGTTGGGAGTAAAAGAAAAACTGGAAGATAGTTGCATTAAGGAATTAAACTACTTAAAATTGATTATTACAGTGACAATGAGGCTGACCTCCCCTTCCCTTACTCCTTCCAAGAGAATCTATTGAAAAATGTGAAATTAATGGATATGAGATACCCAACAAGACTAGGGTTCTTATCAAATGCATGGACAATACCAAGAGATCCTCGAGACTGGGAGAACCCAGAGCAGTTTTATCCAGAGAGATTCGAAGACAACTTGATTGATTTCAATTTGCAAAACTTTGAATTTATTCCGTTTGGGGGGGGAAGAAGGAGAGGAGAATTGTTCGGACTCGCTTCCATTGATTTAGCACTTTCCAACCTTCTGTATTACTTCGATTGGAAACTTCCAAATGGGATGAAACCTGAAGATTTGGACATGACCAAAAAATTGGGAATCATTGCTGCTAAAAAAAATCCACTTAACCTCATTCCGATTCTCCATTTCAACACACATGTTGTACCCTTGTTAGCATAACTAACTATTCTCACTAGAAATATAGGTTCTCTAATAAATTAAATAAGAAGTGGTTATTGATTTAAGCTGGCCATTTTTATTAAATATTGGGAATTTCTGTAAAATCATACAAAAAGATCAATGCAAAACAAGTGATTACTCATCGGCGATCATTTAGTCTATTTTGTTCTAGCGATGAAAGTTATTTATGCTCTAACTCTGGCGATTTTACCTTTTTCTTCTCTTATAAAATTCTTTGAGGCTTGATAGAGCTTTCCCAAGTACTTTCTTGGCACTCAAATCTTTTTTACTTTTCTCTTATAATCAATTAGAGTGCCCTTATGATTAAATATAATGAAGATTACATTTGATAATAGATTTTGTACAAATCTTCATAAGCAAGAGAGTCGACCCCGAGATTCAATCGGACTACACTACTTGTTTAGCTCCCAAATTTTGCTTTCAATCTCTCAACATGCGATTGCTTCCTCAAATTTTACTTTCATTCTCTCAACATGTGATTGCTTCCTCAAATTTTGCTTCCATTCTCTCAACATGTGATTGCTTCCTCAAATTTTACTTTCATTCTTCAAATTTTCTTAGTCAATCTGTTCTCACTGTAATAACTCAAACATCAGTTCATCAAAATATCAATAACTACTTATAGAATCTGATTCCACAATGATTTTCTTGTAATTTGTTTGTAAAATTGGTACCTTTTATCAAGTCTAATTTGATTAAGTTGGAACCTAATCAAATTAGACTTGCTACGAGGTACCTGAGCCGAGCACCTGCTGTAGTGCTCAGGTTTACCAGCTCATTTAATTGTTCCATGGTTCTTGTGTAGGTTTACTTCATTTACAAGGCTTGATTAAGGGTTATATGAATTGGTTGGGGAAGACCTCCAGTCTGTACGCTGTGTTATAGACTTTGAAATGCATGCAGATCTACATACTCTGAAGACCCATTTGGATCTCTAGGACTTATTTGTTTTTGTACGCCAAGTGAGGCATGAAGGTGCGGGCTTGCATTTCACAAGGGGCATGATGTGTTGGTATGATAGGCCTTAGTAGAGAAGGTAATCATGTAGGGAGTTCCTGTTCTTTAAGTGGGTGGTATCAGAGCTGTAGTGAGCCCTTTTAAAATGTAAATGAGTCACTGTGTATATCATTATCATTACAAATAAGTAATTTTAAAATAAGAAATAAGTATAATATAATTTAAATTTTTGAAAAGAAATCCTAACTTCGAAAGTAGATATGATCTAATTATTAATCACTAGTATTGTTTTTAAAGAAAATAAAATTTAAGAAAAAAAATATTTTACAAATATTTTATACAAAAAATATTTGGATAGTTGACCAAGTTATTTTTTTTTCTATATAGTTAACTATGATGTTCACGTTGTATTAAGTTAGAAGTGATTTGAAATTGTCGTTTATCAAAATAATCCACAGAGGTTTAAGATTTGTTTGCTACTTGTGCTATTAGTGTCGATATTTGGAAAAAAAATTCTCTGCCATTTGTGTATCCCTTATAGAGGTCTATACGGCCCAATGGATCAAATTGCCTCATTCCCAAATCAGGGTTTTGTGCCGAGCTATTCCTATTATCATGTAGTAGGAAACATAGTTACCAAATTCCGTGAATTTTAGAAAAAATTGTGTTTTAATGGGGATTTTTTGAAAAACTGTTCCTTTCATGATTAAAAACGCTGTAACAAAACTGTGGCTAGAGCCTCTCTCCAAGCTACTTGCTGCTCCCTACCCGCTCCTCGCGCTCCAAGCTGGAGCGTGCCAAAAGAGCAGCTGGATCGGGCAGGGAGTGTTGCAAAAGAGGCTCAAATTGACCAGGGCGGTTGGTTGGGCGACATTTGGATACTTCTTAAAACTGACACAACTTGAATGTCTGATGCTCAACCCATCCCGACAATTCGATTTGGGTGGCAGGTAAGTGATAAATTTGTGCATCCAACTCAAAACCAATTGGCAATGAGTGGAGGGGCCCAAGCTATTATATGGGGGGAGAAAAGGCTATAATTTACCCAATGTGGAACTAAACTTCAACAGTAAGATCTTTGAGCTCAGTTTGATAATTCTATTAGAATAGTCCCACATTGCCTGTGGGTTTGGAGGTCTTGGGGTATATATAATCTGGGCACTCCTCATCTTACAATCTCTTTTATAAACATGTTTATAAAAATAATGATAATTAGAATGTCATCAGGTAGGTCTTTGGAATTCTTTGAGGCTGCGTATGGCATAGCTCTTTGCCACCCCCTACCGCAATAGAGTTCAATTGCTTTAGTTGATTCTCATTCTCTTTTCTAACTCTCTGCAAAGGAGGATTTACCTGCTCTAGTAGCAACCTCCTTGCTCGGTAGCAGGATGTTAGCAAAGAGGATGGGAACCTGCTAAAGCAGGTGAACTCTGCTATGGAAACTCTGCTATGGCAGAGGCTAGTAGAGAGCTGTGTCATATGCAGCCTAAATATCCGGTTGAATTGATGCTGCTGAAATGAGTTACTGGAAAATCATGGAGAGACTACAACTGGCGTGTTGATCGTGTAGCTAGATTGGTTTAGGTTGTGTTTGGGATTGCTCTTTGGGGGCAAAAGGTAGCCCACTTAAAAGAGCAAGTTTAAATTGCTCTTTTAAAGAGAACCAAATTCAGCTCTTTCACTCTCCGAAAGAGCTAAGAGCACTTATAACCAAACAAAATCTCATACTAAAGTTCTCTACACCAGAGCAGAGTGCTGCTTGTTGCTTCCACAGGGCAATCCCAAACACACCCTTAAGCAACTACTGTAATTCGAAGGTGGAATAATAGGGCGGGATCCACAATGACAACCCCAATTGATTAACAGAAGAAAAAAAATATAAATAAATAAAAAGAAGAAGAAGAAGAAGTAGAAGAAGAATTACTGCCAAGAAAGAGACTGGGAGAGTTCTATATTGACCCTCAAAGAATTTAGGAAGAGAAGAAAAAGGTAAGACCGCCAACTTCAAGGGGATAGGCATGATGGCCAGGTACTTGCCTCAGGAAGCGGGAGACCTAAGTTCGACTCCCTCTCTTGAAGCCACCCTAGGAATTTATATCATCCGGCACGTGCTAACTTGGAGCGAGCATGTTCCCCTGGGATTAGTCGGGTGCTCTAAGAGGCCCAGACAACCAGTTAATAAAATAAAAAATAATGTAAAAGCACCACATTAAGAACAGAAATATTTTTCACAGATAAAACAGAATAAATTGAGTGATCTACCATGAGTAATCACTTGTTTTACACTGATCCTTTTTTATGATTTTACAGAAATTTCCAAAGTTTCACAAAAAGATTGCACTGCTACCATTAATAACCACTTCTTATTTAATTTATTGGAGAACTTATGCTTCTATTATGAATAGATAGTTAAGCTAGTGAGGGAAGAGAATGGGGATCGACACGGGGAATCGGAATGAGATTGAGTGGAATTTTTTTAGCAGAAACGACTCCCAATTTTTCAGTCATGTCCAAATCTTCAGGTTTCATCCCATTTGGAAGTTCCCAATCGAAGTAATACAGAAGGTTGGCAAGTGCTAAATCAACGGAAGCGAGTTCGAACGACTCTCCTGGACATCTCCTTCTTCCTCCCCCAAATGGAATAAATTCAAAGTTTTGCGAATTGAAATCAATCAAGTTGTCTTGGAATCTCTCTGGATAAAATTGCTCTGGGTTTTCCTAGTGTCTAGGATCTCTTGCTATTGCCCATGCATTGATAAGAATCCTAGTCTTGTTGGGTATCTCATATCCATTAATTTCACATCTTTCAATAGATTCTCTTGGAAGTAGTAAGGGAAGGGGAGGGTGCAGCCTCATTGTCTCTTTGATAATCAATTTTAAGTAGTTTAATTCCTTAATGTCACTCTCTTCCACCTTTTCTTTTACTCCCAACACCTCTCTCACCTCTCTCTGTGCCTTCTCCATCACCCTAGGATGCCGCATTAGTTCTGCCATTGCCCAATCCATTATTGTTGATGTGGTATCTGTCCCTCCGATGAACATGTCCTGTGAGCATAACAAAATCAGAAAGGGCTCGTATCATATATATATATATATATATATGAATCTCTTGAAGTAGGTAAAGTTCAAATGAATGGCTATTTACTAACAAAGATGATGGCCTTAATGTTGTTATTTGTGAGACCAACTTCTTCTTGAACCCGGAGGAGAACATCGACGATATCTTCATGCCCTTGTTCAACTCTCTTTGCTGCCCCTCTATGTTCTTCGATGATCTTGCTGAAGATCTGATCTAATTTACCCAGAGTCTTCTTTATGTTCGACTTCCAGCCAGTGATCACACTAACGAATTCAAGAGAAGGGAAAAAATCTATAATGCTAAAGCCTTCTCCCAACACTATGGCTTCATGAGCCCCTTCTTTAAAAGCTTCTTTTTCCTGACACTTGCTACCAAATGCTACCCTTGAAACTATATCATTGGTTAGAGCAAAGAGCTTGTCACTAAGGTTCAAAGTTGAGCCTACTTTTGAAGAAATGTATTGTACCAAATTGGATACCTCTTCCTCTCTAACCATTTGAAAGGATTGGACACGCTTACTGCTTAGAAGCTCAACGACACAAATCTTGCGCACTTGTCTCCAGTAATCTCCATAGGGAGCGAAAGCCACATCTGTGCATCCATAGACTAAAATATTGGCACTAGCTAGTGAGGGTCTGCTAGAGAATGTGAGGTCATGCGTCCTCATTACCTCCTTGGCCATTTCCGAAGATGATATAACAATTGCAGGAAATTGGCCGAGCTGTAGGTGCATTAGAGGCCCGTATTTTCGAGCCAGGTCCATGAGGGAGAGATGTGGCATTGTGCCGCTGAGTAAGTTGTGCATGTTTCCTATGATGGGTAGCTTTGGTGGGCTTGGTGGAAAACTTCGATTTGATTTTTGAGTGTTGACTTGTTTTCTTTTTGATAACACGAGGAGGAGAAATGGGAAGAAGAGGACCAACAAAGAAAGTAATTTGATATCCATTTTTAAGGAAACAGTGAGATTTGGGGAAGTAGAGGTCTCTAATAAGTATGTGTTTGCTTTATAGGATGCACATGTTGTGTACAGTAGACTTGATCAGCTACATATCTTCTGCACAAGATGAACAAGTCATTTACTCATCAAAACATGATTTGTATGTCATGATATAAAAGAAATTTAATCATTATTGGCTAAATATATAAAAATAAAATAGTTGGCCTTATAAATATACATTCACATTTGGGAGTTATATTCTGTAGGGGTCTCAATTGGCTGAGCCAGTCCCGCCCTTAAACGGGCAGATTATAATCGGCCCTCTTGGAGGCTGGAGCCAGCTCATACCCGACCTTATTACTAGTCGGGCTGGGTCGGGATGGGTCGGACCAATACATTTATTTTGAGCCTACTTAGCTTCTTGGGTCCCAACACGTTAAAACAGTGAATTGTATCTTCCATCACCAACTGATTTTAGTTTGAATGATAATAAAGGACATAATATAGACATGAAGAAAAATCACATTTTTAGAAGAACAAGAAACTTTTCCTTTCATTATATGAAACTGATTAATACAATTCACTAAACTTATGTACCCAACTCCCTTGTACAATGGAAGTCAAATGACTATATATATATATAGACATGAAGAAAAATCACATTTTTAGAAGAACAGAAGAAACTTTTCCTTTCATTATATAAAATTGATCCGTACAACTCACTAAACTTATATACCCAAAGCCCTTTTATAACGAAAGCCAGACAACTATATATATATATATATAATTTTGATACTATTACAACCGAGTTTTGATACTCAGTAGAGTTCATAAGAATAATCTCAATGCTTCACAAATAAATTGGTCATCAATTTATTTATGAATTTTACTTGTTACAGTTTAGATCAGGGGGAAATTGATTTTTATAGAGCATGGAAATCTTTAGGAGAAGAAAAATGGCAACTTGTATTAAATCAGATGGAACTATTAAAGTTTAGATTCCGAAGATAGCTGGCTATGTGATGTATTGTCTATTAAGAGAGTCGGCCGTTGACTTGATGCATTTTAGAATACAGTCTCACTTGCTTAAAAAAAACAAAAAAACAAAAGCATCGAATCCAATCCCACTTTATTGTAAATAATAGGTAGCTTACCAAGTTGATGTTAAGCTTCTTTCGTGGCTATTCTAAAGTATATTTTCCAATCAGGCATTCTTTACGTATGAAAATTCGAGATTAGCGATGATATTAGAAGAGAAATAATGCAAACACAACCATAAAATTAACAAAGACGATTTTAACGTGGAAAATCTTTTCACAGGTAAAAACCACGAAATCTATCACAGATCAAAGGCAAACAATCCACTATGAAATTTTTTTTACTACAGTGCTTCTAAGAATAAAATCCTATCACTCTTCTTCACCAACATTGACTGCATCCCACGATCAATAATGACCGCATCCCACGATTATCCCTTCCATAGTGACAATGCTTTCGCCTTCAACCGTCGTCCCTCACGATAGTCCACTCGATTCATACGAGCCCACTCGATTTACACGAGCCAATACATTCTTGAAACACCAAGACAAAAGATTATTTGAGATTTACATCAATTCTAAACAAAAACAATAATATCTCAAAGAGAAGGGATATGGAGAATTCTTGAGAGAATTTTTATAATTGAAACACTTTTCCCAAAATCCCTTATCACCCCAAATCACACATGACATTTTTATACTATCGGGGCAAGGATGTCCTTGACCAAGGATGTCCTTAACCAAGGATGTCCTTGAGACACCAACTTCCAATAACCGTCGGAACCACCGCTAACATCCTATAATCGTCGGAACTGCCAGAACACGGACGGCCGTGAATCACTCACGGATGTCCGTGAGTCCATTCACGGACGTCCATCCATCCGAATCACTCAATATTCTTCTTGGCACAATGGAGCATTTCTAAATTTGATCATGATTATGACAAAATTTCTGACAATCTTCCCCTTTGTCATAATCATGATAAAACCTAGATTACAAGGACTCGATTAAAAAAAATTACATCAAATTTTCTCTCATCTAAGTCTTATACATTAATCTATCATGCAATGCAAAAAGTTACAACACGATTTGCTCCCCCTAAACTACTTAACCAAGTAAGATCAGAAGGACCATCGAAAACAAGGTCAAATTGTAAATGCAACTTCTCTAGAAAGATCATGATATCCCGAGTTGGCCATGACACTGGATTCGTGAGAATCAGACAAAGTGTACTGGCTCTGATACCAATTGAAAATTCGGGGTTAGCGATGATATTAGAAGAGAAATAATACAAACACAACCACAAAATTAACAATGACGATTTTAACGTGGAAAACCCTTTCACAGGTAAAAATCACATGATCTATCACAGATCTAAGGCAAACAATCCACTATGAAAAAAAAATTATTACAGTGCTTCTAAAAATGAAATCCCTATCACTCTTCTTCACCAACATTGACCGCATCCCACGATCAACAATGATCGCATCCCACGATCAACAATGATCGTATTATCTCCTTCAATCGTTGTCTCTCACGATGGTCCACTTGATTCACACGAGCCCACTCGATTTACACGAGTCAATACATTCTTGAAACACTAAGACAAAAGATTCTTTGAGATTTACATCAATTCCGAACAAAAACAAGAATATCTCAAAGAGAAGGGATATGGAAAATTCTCGAGAGAATTTTTATAATTGAAACACTTTTCCCAAAATCCCTTATCACCCCAAATCACATATGATATTTTTATACTATTGGGGAAAGGATGTCCTTGACCAAGGATGTCTTTGAGACACCAACTTCCAATAATCGTAGGAACCGCCGCTAACATCCTATAACCGTCGGAACCGTCGGAACCGCTAGAACACGAACGTCCGTGAATCACTCACGGATGTCTGTGAGTCTATTTACGGACGTCCGTCCATCCAATTCACTCAATCTTCTTGGCACAATGGAGCATTTCTAAATTTGATCATGATTATGACAAAATTTCTAACAACGTACAACAAGGGTTTTCGCATGCAGAGCCATTGACTTCCTTGAATCGTAAAATGGAAACCATTTTGCATCCCAATCTTCCGCATGTTGATCTTGAGATCATGGAACACATATCAAATGGTCAGATAGTTAGATGTTGATTCCACGAGGCACATATCCCCAAAAGTCACCTGGGAATCATTTCTCGTGGTATGATTACTTTAAATTATCAAAGTTGGGAAAGCGTAATACAGAAAACAAGGAAATACACTATATGATTACTTTAAAATACCATATATTATACAAGTAGACAAGGAAACATATAAACGAGTTTTAATGTATAAAAAGCTTACTCTCCGATACACACCAAACACATGAAACTAAAAACTTAAACAAACTTATCGATGCTTGGATATGCCCCAAGCAAACTTATCGAAGCTATATTTTAAGGACAGTATTATATGGAGGACAAAATTTATGCAAACAAAGTGCAGGTGATTGATGTGGCACGACATAATTGGCTGCAAGTGCGGTGAAGCTCAATTAATGCAAGTCAGTGCAAACAGTCACATCGCACCACTTCAGCCGCCTACGCTTTATCCTCAACAAATCTATCATACGTTTATAATTTTCCATATTTTAAGAGAATCTGCCATTGATTTGATGTATTTTCCAATAGATTCTCACGATTGCTTAGAAATTAATAAAATAAAAATAAGGAGCCATTACTTGCACACGCATTCTAAGTGATTGCACCAGCTTCGTAAAAAAATAGACTTTATTACCTATTTATGAATGACAAACTTATCCTTATGGTTGCTCCTTGCTTATATAGAGATAAAAATTGAGACGAAGACAAACCTAATTCAGAGAGCAACAACTATGTTTTAGAGACAGCAAAAGTCATGTGCATGAATTCATTCAGCAGAGGAAAAATCTTATATAGTTTAAGGCTATTATATATATTCACTCGCCCAATTCGAGGGCACCCAAGCAGGCACAACCAGAGAGCGACATGAAAATTTCGTTCGGCTCCATATCTGCGAGCCCCATTATGGGGAAAATCTCAATTGCCTCAATCGGTTGGGTCATCTCTGCATAACCCGATATCACATTCCAAACCGGCATCTGAGTGCCGTGCCTTGTGCCTTGATCTCATATGACAAAACCTGCAACCATCACATCCCATAAAGACCACAGCCCTCTCCATTAAAAAAAAATAGAGTATAGAATGAATCAAGGGGGGAGAAGAGAGACCATGCTTTCCTAAGGTACCCAAACAAAGAAGGGACAAAGAAGGGAGAAGAGGTTGGAGAAAGGAACAAAGAGCAAGGAAGTACTGATGGTATTGTTGGAGCTCCTTCTTAAACCTCACTTGGTTTTGGTGTTTGTTTCTGGTTACTGGTGTTTGTACAAAGGTAATAAGAGATGGGGAGAAGAGAGGGTGGGTTATTGTCTCTTGTGTTATATGAAGAGAACCGAAAGAGAAGGAGTACGGTCTAGAGAGAGTTTCTTGTAGTGAGAGAAAGAGAGAGAGAGCGAGAACTGTGGAGAGGGAGAGAGAGAGACTTGGGCTAATATAAATTAATTAAGGTGCAATTATACAAAGCATGTGCAAGGACAAATTTTGATTAATTTGGTGCAATCAGTTAGAATGCGTGTGCAAGTAACGGCTCCCTGAAAATAATAGTGTCTCGTTTAGTCGACCAAAGCACAGTTGGTGCTGGGCTCAAGCATCTAATATCAACTTTAATCTAAAATAATAGATATCTAGCTGGTGCTTAATCCCTATTGGGTGCCACTTTTCTTTCGTTAGTCATTCACTATTCTAAATTATGTTTTGCAAGGTTATGAGTATTTGCAATCGAAGATTTGATGTTTTCTAAATTATATTTTGCAAGGCTATGAGTATTTGCAACCGAAGATTTGGTCTTCGCGACTTACGATTCCACCGGCACTACCATTGGCCACTTTGAATCGGATAATAGGGCCTGTTTTACGTCCCAAACTTTTACATTTGGGGATGTGTGCCTCATGGAACCCACATCTAACCGCATGATAAGTGAGAGATTATCTCAATATCTATTATTGGAAAGATTGAATTGGAATGAAAAAGATCTCCATCATTTGATTCAAGGAAATTAATGATGTTAACGGTGCAACCATTAGTTGTGGAGACCAAAGCTTCGCTTGCAAGTAACTTGTTGATACACGTTTTTCGAGAATCCTCTCGGATTCGAAAAAAAGGCCCAATATGGTTACTTGGGGACTCTGTTTGCAAAGAGTGGGCGAAGAGAGTTTAGTAATAACTAATGATATTTATATGCACTTGTAGAGAGATATTGTTAGTTGCAACCGAATTAAATAACATACCTGATTTGTGATCGTCATCTACAAATGTTTATCGACATTATAAAACGTCATTGATCACGAGGATAGACTGGGGGGTTATAGGTTAGACTCCTATGCTAAATACCAATCTGCCGACTTTAGCAATTAAGGTTGCCTAAGGTTTTAACTAATTTGGAGTTTTTCTAATCCTAGTAAATGATCTAACTAAAGGGATGCGTTGGCTCGTTATGCACGGGAGGACGTTCCATAGCACCCTCCATTGGCTTCTTTGGGCAAATTGGTTTGATGACTATGATTGTTTTGAAAATATGCATGAGTGTAGACCTAATTGGATCTAAATTAGAATTTTCCTCAGAGGTTTCCTAAGGATCGGCTCTAGGATTAGCCTTATCTCTCTTTGGATCGCTCGAGAATCGAAGTAGAAGAGCCACCCCCAATTAGAAGGAATACTCAACAAGACTCCTAGAAGGAAGTCGAAATTCTAAGACCAAGCTAGAACTTAGAGTTCAACTTAGTTCTAGTTCAGAATCTCAAACGCAACCTCGAGAGGTCCAAAGAAAATAAGCAACTGAATTAGGGGTAGAATGAGTGGGGTAGGAGTCTATTTATAGTTTTGGCTAATTATACATTGGGAGTCTAACGTATAATTCAGAATTATACGTTGAAAGTCCAGCGTATATTTTAGATTATACATTGGGAATCCATCGTTTAATGAATTATAGGTTGTAGTAACACCAACGTATAATTCGAGCGGTTTCGAGGAAGTTGGTCAAGGTGACCGGCTGTGCTTGGAGTCAAAGTCCGAGTAGGATTCTTTTGAATTAAGAGTTTTGATAAGACACGGCTCACTAAGCCGACTTGAAAGCTATCGGGTCCTATTGGGTCTCCTAGTCCGTGAGGACTAATTATACGCTCGGAATCTTGAAGGATAATCATTACTTTTTTCTTCTCTTTTTCAAATAATCTCCAATCAAAGATATAAGCTATCAAATGGACACATTCAAATCGATGAGCTTGACATATGATCTAACTTGTTGATGAAGGAGAAATCAAAGTTCAATGGTACACTTTGATTTGATATTATCCTCCTTATACAATTGAGAATTTCAAAATTTAAAAACTCGGGAAAAAACAAGTATTAGAAACAAAATTTAAGAAAATAAGAACCAAACCGCACCTGAACTGAACTCGATTAATAATGGGTCGGGAGTGAACCTCGCCTGATTTGAACCCCATATTGGATCCCCTTTATCTTTATTAATCGATTCCAAATGGGCAGGGTCGAATGACCCAAATTTGAACTCGATCCCTTAACAGGCTATCGGACTCATTTCACTCAACCTACATCGATCTATTGGTGCTGTCCTCCTCTTGAAATTATTAGTAGCTTGTCCATTTTCCATGGGCCATTCTGAAATCGATGTTTAAAAAAAGTGGCTTTTATAGATTTTCTTTGCTACAATTTACATCGGGGGAAAATTAATTTTTATAGAGCATCGAAATCGGCCAAGAGAAGTAAAATAGCAACTTGTATTAAATCAGATGGAATTATTAAACTTTAGAATCCAAATCTAGCTGGTAATGTTATATATTGTATTTTAAGAGAGTTTGCCGTTGACTTAATGTATTTTAGAGTATATTCTCACTAGCTTAGAAATAAAAAACAGAAAAAACTGTATCTTGTATAGTTGACCAAAGCACACTTGGTGCCGGGGATCAAGCATCTAATCCAACTTTATTGTAGAATAATAGGGTACCTAATACCAAGTTGATGTTAGGCTTCTTTTATGGCTATTCCAAAGTACATTTTCCGATCAAGCATTCTTTACCTACAACTAGGGTTTTCGCATGCGAGTGCCGTTGACTTCCTTGAATCATAGAATGGAAACCGTTTTTCATCCCAGTCTTCTACCAGTTGATCTTTAGATGATGGCGCACATATCAAATAGTCAGATGGTCATATGTTGATTCAACGTGCACATATCCCCGAAAGTTGTCGGGAACCCCTTCTCACAGTAGGCCCATGATCACGATCACTTTTGGGGATGTGTGTCACGTGAAATCAACATTTGACCCCTATGATAGGCGGGTCATGATCTAAAGAACTATTGTGGGTAAGATTGGGATGAAACACAATATCCATCGTCTTATTCAAGACCGCCAAACAGCTTTCACATGTGAAAAACCTATATTCATTTTCTGGTCAAAGCCTTTAAAATTAATAAATTATTGTTGAAAAGATTACGTGGATATTTTATCATAAAGGGGCGTCACTAGCACTCTAAACTGCTAAGCTTGTGGAAAGCCCTTAACCTAAAATCTGACTTCCAACATGTCAAGGCCCCTAAATCTGTGAAAGTCTGCTATTGATAGATTTTTTGGTTAATGAAAGGCAATTCATCAGGTTGATAAGCTTATGACGTTAGTGATCGATGAGAGTGGATCCCTGTTTAAATACCATTGACTACATTTCTTCTACTGTATTCAGCATCTGATCTCTCTCTCTAAATGTATGGCTTCATCTTAGAATAATTTTCTTGTGCAGGATGTGTCATCCCTTTGTTATTTAACAAAACCACCATAAATAGCACATCGGCGGAGCTAATTATTTTACTTTTATAAAATTTAGTCGTCAGTGACTATGGAAAAATTTCCTAAAACCTTCTAATTTAAAAGGACCCCTCGTATATCCTCTAATTAGTCATCAAGCAACTCAGTAGTTATCAGGAGGGGGAATGGTCAGGTCCTACCATGCAGAACCGGATTTTCAGTCCTATCAATGTTGATTTTCTTGATTTTCACTTTTTATAGCAAAATGTGCGGTTAAAATTTTCTTATTTCCAAAGGTAGCATAAGTAGGACTGGAAATCCGGTTCTACTTAGTAAGACCTGACCATTGCCCTATTAGGAGATTTTTTTTTTGGGAGCCATTGCTTGCACAAGGTTTTCAAGTTGATTGCACCGAATTTAAAGAAAGATTTGGTATTTTAGAGACATGTGATATGTAAAAACGCAATATGGGCCGTCTGATTTGAAGCTCATGATCAATAGATCTCTTGTACATAAAATTAGAGCAAAACACGATACTTGTCATATGATCTATTATAGTCAATTGTTGAATTATATAATAGTCTTTGACTCCATTTAATCAAATGATGAAAATTATATTTTATTCTAATAATTTGCAATTGATATTTTTAAATCATGACCTTCAAATCAAATGGCTTAGATGGTGTTTTACATAATAGAGATCGCCAAACTTGCAAATCTTTCTTTTAAAATTCAGTGTAATCACTTGAAAAGCGTGTCCAAGTAATGACGCCCTATGTTTTTTTTGTAGGTAAGTTGGGCTGGAACTGTAGCGTTTGTTTAAAAAAACTCTCTTTGAACAAACAGCCTCCTAATATTTTACTCTTTACATAGCCATACTATTTTTTTGCAGCTACGTCGCGGGGCTTGTGATCACAACCGTAGAAAAATTGCACGGTGGTGATCCAATTTTTCTTTAAATGGCAATCTCTAGATCACAGCCGCCAAAAACATTAAAAGTAGCTTTTTAGACGAGATTGGCAAATAGTAAATAAAAGGCAAGTGAGTTGAAATCAAAGTTAAATCTTCTAGCTTAAATGAAACTTCCATGAAGTCCCCTTATTAATTAAGGGATTTTATAAAAAAATATTATATCATGACTCCAAATTATGTTTTGGTCATTGAAAGAATTGTTTAATAAATGCAGAGGATACAAGAGTTCAAGTCTATAGAGCAATGCATGTGCCTCCTATAAAGAACACATTCTAGAGGTCTCCAACTTTTTAGAATTTAACTTTGTTCATTCTCTTCTTCCCATTTCTCCTTCTCTTGCTAGCAAATAGAAAACAAGCCAACAGTCAAAACTCAAAGTCTAAGCTTACCCCCAAGCCCATAGAAGCTACCCATCATAGGAAACATAGACAACTTGTTCGGCATGATACCATATTGGTTTGTGGATAATTTAAAGATTATCCACAAACCAACAATCACTACAACATAATATTTATGTGAAAACCCAATCACTAGGACTAAAATCTACCAACTAAATCCACTATGAAATTAAACAATTACATGGAGGTTTGAATAATATACCGAACAAATATACATGCCCTATCAATCCCCCATGTAATCCAATTTCCCATCGTAGGTCGTCTCCATAGCCTTCAGAATAGAATGCTCTCCTCTATTATTGATGAATGCATAACAATCCACCTTGAGATCCATAAGGCTATCAACCACACACACTAATCCCTAGGGCACAAAACAACTAACTCACTTGAAAAAATTAATAAGAAGACACTGAAGGAAAAAATAAACCTTTTGAAAAAAATAATTTTAGCTCACTTGCCTTTTCAAAGAACTTTTATTAAAAACCCTAAAGCTACCTAAGAAGACAGTGCAACAAAAAAGTCCAAAAAGCCCTTTTTAGCAAAGAAATAAAACAAATGATGTAAGACTCAAGTCAAGGAACCATAACGAGATGTGATGGTAGTGACAGCGAGTTGTGACCACAGCTAGCTTTACCATTACTGGCAGCTAGCTGTGGACGACCACGGCTCGTGTATTTCATAGCAGCTCACTATGGGCATCGAAATGGAATGCAGCCACATGTCACGGGGGTGCTACCCGACACCGGCTATCACACCCGTGCGGCACCTCGATGCCGCATGCAATGAAGCTAGACTAACCCTCCATCAGCTCTGATAACACCCGCCTAGAGGACAGGAATTCCCGTTCATGGTTACCTTCGTTCACGGCCTATCATATCAGTGCATTAAGTATTTCTGTGACACGCATGCTTGCACTTTCGTGCTTTACTTTGCATGTTTAAGCTTCACCCATGCACCTTGCGTTAGTATCTCACTTCGCAACAGTATCATGCAGCTCCTCATGTCATCCCATTCCAACATGTCTCGCCGACATACTGAATCAAGCCCACCGTCATGTGTGGCCCACGCGACCAACACACATCTGCATCTTGCCCTCAGCCAACGTGCATTACAATGTCCCACGTAGCCCTCGAGTGCCTCCATCAAAACCAACCCAAGTGCACCGCGACGCATAGTTCGGGGTCACATGGCAACCTCACCGTGAGTGACATACAACATTATCGAAGTAACGTCCTAGGCCCTTTCAAACTTAGGAGACCACTACGCAACCTCTAGTGTCGCAAAGCCCCATGTGTGTGGAAGTAACTCCTGAGCTCCCCTCCTACATATATGATTTAAACACCACCTAAAGCCAAATAGCAGGAGAACTTCAAATGTATTGGTTTGACATACTGTCCATAGTACACAACTCTGGTCCATAGTACATGAAACCCATGAAACCGCAACACCTCCGAGTCAGCCACCTACGCCCACGCGCGTCTAGTCGCCACGCTAGCACACAGCTTACCTCGAGTCACCATCTACGCCACATATATGAGAGCACGCACGCAACGCAAGGCCTTACACGCCTCTGCGCTCACGCGCCACACACCTAGCTCCAAGGCCCGCACGCCTTCCCGCTAGCCACCCAACCAGCTCTAAAGCCCCCACATGTTCCTACTGCTACCCAGAGTATTAGCTCTATCACATCCTCCCCCACTAAAAATCGTCAACATCCTCATTGACGCGAAGAGACTTCTCTTGAAGAACATGCCCTCCTACTATTGTCCCTCGACACCCCCTGCCTTCAACCATAGATAGCATTTCCAAAACACAACACACTGCTACTGTCCCTCGGCAACCCACTACTTTCAACCATAGATAACATTTCCTTTTAACTATAACCTCGATTATGACCTATCGCAACACACTGACCTGTCCCACTGTCCCATACCGGCGGTCTCGATCATCATGTAATGTACTAGCAACCGATTTTAAAATCTCAGCTTTCGCAACACCCCAATACCTCGGCCCTGCCTTCACCTCTCTGTTCCTGAAGCTCTCATTCTGTTTACCCTAGTTCTTAGGTCCTTCCCTTCCCACTAGCTCCCTAATGTCACCCTCTTCAGATTAACTTGGTTCTCTAGTCCCAAGGTCCTTGGCTCTTAATTAGCTCTCTAATATCACCCTTTTCAAATCAATCTAACTTTGATACCAACTGTCACGAGAGCGCGACACGGCACCGGCTATAACACCCATACGGCGTCTCGATGTCGCGTGCAACGAAGCCGGCCTAATCCTCCATCAGCTCTGATACCACCACCCACCTTGAGGATGGGAATTCCCGTTCATGGTTACCTTCGTTCGCAGCCTACCATATCGATGCATTGTGTCTTTTTATGACACGCATGCTTGCACTTTCGTGCTTTACTTTGCATGTTTAAGCTTCGCCCTTGCGCCTTCCGTTAGTACCTCGTTTCACAACAGTAGCATGCAACTCCTCATGCCATCCCATTCCAACATGTCTCGCCGACATACTGAACCAAACCCACCATCGTGTGTGGCCCATGCGACTAGTACACATCTGCATTACAGTGTCCCACACAGCCCTCGAGTGCCTCCCTCATAACCGACACAAGTGCACCACGACGTATAGTCCGAAAACACATGACAACCTCACCTTAGGTGACACGGCATTGCCGAGGCAACGTCCTAGGCCCACCCTTTCAAACCTAGGAGACCACTACGCACCCTCTAGTGCTGTAAGGCCCCATATGTGTGGAAGTAGCTCCCGAGTTGTCCTCCCACATATATGGTTTAAACACCACCTCAAGCCAAGGAGACCTTAAACATATTAGTTTGACATATTGCCCATGATACACAACTCTGGTCCATGGCACATGAAATCCATGCAACCCCAATACCTCCGAGTCAACCACCTACGCTCACGCGCGTCTAGTTGTCACACTAGCACACCACTTACCTCAAATCGCCATCTACGCCACATATATGAGAGCATGCACGCAACGCAAGGCCCCATACACCTCCGCGCTCGCGCGTCACACACCTAGCTCCAAGGTCCACACGCCTTCTTGCTAGCCACCCAACCAGCTCCAAGGCTCGCATACCTTCCTGCTGCTATCTAGAATATTGACCCTGTCACACTCAGCTAGCTGTGGACAAACCCACAACCCGCTGTGGAAAAACTAAAAAGGTATCAAGAAATTATTTTGAAAAAGTTTTATATGTTAAAGACATGGTTAAAGATATAAGTGTGAATGATAGTCTTGTTAATCAACACATGATCCATGCATCTTGGCATACAATTTTCCTAAGGGAGATCAACACGATCTTTTGGAATAGAATGAGAAAATTAGATCTAACAATCTCCCCCTTTATCACATTTTATAATAAAAAATCATGTTTACATAAAATAAAATGCGGTTACATCAAGAAGTTCCCACTAGTCATATATATTGGTCTACATGAAGAAACAAATAGGAAAATGCATGGATACTTTATCTCCCCCTAAATCTATGCTTATTCTAAGCCAAGATGAGTCTTGATCAATCACCTGTAAAATAGACATACCAACGCATACATCCAAAAGAAATAATAATATAATAACCAAATCAAAGATTTTCTCCCCCTTTTGGTCAGAAGATGACAAAGAATGCTATAAAAAACAATTAGAAGCAAGAACAACTAAAGTGACCACATCATAATATAGGAATAACTAATACAAAAATAAAAAAAAATTAAGGCCCGACATGGTCACCACACTTAACCAACAGTACAAAACAATGTGTCAACCGACAACAGCCAACTGCCAATAGTGAAAAAAATACGCCTTGATCATTTAGGTCTACCGCTGTCGGATCCACCACTGACACCTTTTCCAAATTTGGTAGCGTCATTTCCATCACAGCTTGCATTCCAAGAATAATAACCAACGATAGTTATCGAGAAGAACTCACAGCTCGCTGTGATATTATCACAGTTCGTTGTGAGAAAATAAATCCCCAGCCACAGCTAGTTGTGCATACAAATAGAGACAAATTTCTTAAGTCACTGTTGGCTGTCACAACACCGCAACTAGCTGTGTATACAAGCTACGAGCAAAATTCTCTTACCACAACGAGCAGTGACTGACGAAATAGAGACCCAAAAAAAAAAAAAATCTCATCCATAGCTCGCCATGGTGAGACGCCAACTCGTTGTCATGAAAAATTTTCAAGCCATAGCTAGCTAGCTGTGTATACCAAATAAGAAGCAACTAAAAATATAGTCAATCAAGTTTTCAGCAACAACTAACTGTGAATACGAAACATAGATCATCAAAAAAGTCAAGTTTAAAATCAATTTCAGCCACAGCTAGTTGTCACATTACAACAGTTAGCTCCATATACCAACCAGAGAGCCATAAAAAAAATAATGCCCAGCCATAGCTACCTGTGGAGATACCACAAGTTGTGGATAACAAAACAGAGAGCTGCCAAGCAAAAAAAAGTTTACTTTTTTAACTTTTTTTTTTACATATTTTTAAACGATGGTGGAGATTAAAAAGAACACCAAATTTTAAAATCAGTTGCCGATACTCATGATGAGATGATGCATAAACCACAACAACAATTATGAAAGAGAAGTATCCAATTATGCATTCAAAGCAGTACTACTAAATGCGATAGAACTGCTGATTTATTCATGAATACAACAACAAATTTAAACGTTTCAAATGAAAAACATGAAATTTCATCATGAGATTGCAAGTTCAAACCATATACACAAATACTAGAGAGTGACACATCTATCTAGAGCATTGCTCAGAGGTAGTTTACGAGATGCTTTTCAACCATGTCATACATGTTGTCATTGCTTATCTTGCGATTGTAATATACTTATAGACACAGTGCGTACGTGGGTAAGACACTCGGCAAGGCCGTCTAAGTTGTTTGCAGTGGATAACTTTTACAATGTGATGACCAAACTCTCATTTTTTACCATTTTATTTATTTATTTATTTTTCTTTTTCTAATACAGAGAAGAAAGACAAACACTCTGGATTTGTCATATGATTCACAAGACATATCGCTCTTTTTCTCTCCTTTTTTTTTTTAAATCGTCTCAATCAATGGAATCTATCTCACATACCCTACGGAGTAATACGTTAACTTACACTAATTAGGTGTTTATTATGATCACTGCCATAGTAAGGAGAGTTTCACATAATCACATGAGATAGTATAAGATTTAAGAGCCACTCTTAGCATACATCAAAAGATGAACTAGACAAAATTAGAAGATGAGAGAGCAAAATTTTCATGAAATATTTAATCCAGAATTGATAATCAGGAATAAAGGATAAATCTAGCACATCAATAGCCAATGAACGACAACAAGAGTACAAACTGAATTCATGATAATTAACTCAATATATGCATCATATCAATAAATTATATCACAATAGAAATTTAAAATTTGAAATTCTTAAAAAAGCAACAACAAGACAAGGACAAGAAAAAAATGAAAATATCCACAAGAGAATAATATATGGAAAACAAGGAACTACCTTAAAAACAATGAAACTACTTAGAAGACTCAAAAGCCTATAGAGCAGTGTGAGTGACCAAGAAACTAACATTATTTTTCTTCACCCATTTCTACTCCATTAGATCACCTAGGGCCCTCAAACAATAAATCACTTCCTTATCATGCTTTTGGCTAAAAAGGTCACTTTCCTAATGGGACATGTAAGATTTACGTGTCCTTTTCTATCACAGTAGATACAAGTAAGTCCCTTTTTAACACTAGCCCTTAGGGGAAACGAAGGGGTAGGCAAGAGTGGAGGTAGACTATTTTTTTTTTTTTCATTCTTTCTAGTATCGGGGGGTTTAGGAGCATTCTTCATGATTCCTTTTCTTTTGCTCTCGGAACCAGAGGATTTCAAATTAGTAAAACTCAACTTGGTCTTATCATTCCAAACTTTATTGGCACCCCAAGCCTTTTGAGTGTCCACCCTTGCATTCTTCAATTTATCAAAGGCGACTCTCTCATTTGGAAGCTCTTTCTTGAACCTTTCATTTTCAAGGACAAGATTATTGAAAGTGGAGCGATACTCAACCCCATCACATTTCAAAATTTTGATCTTTTCTCTTAATCCAAGCATATCCTTATCACAAGCCATCATACTACAGTTTAAAACATCACATTCCACACATTTCATCACACACAAGGTAAAAATCCTAAACACTTCTTTGATTAGCTTCACCTTGTCTTTGTTTAAGTGAATACACTCAAGGTAACACTTATCACTGGCCATCATACTATAGTTTAAAACATAACATTCCACACAATTCATCTTAAACACTTCTTTGATTAGCTTCACCTTGTCTTTGTTTAATTGAATACACTCAAGGTAAAGCTCATCATAGACATCATTAATATCTATTTCATCAATCTCCTCATCCAACGGTACTGAAATAGTGAATGAATTATCTTGAGTATCTTCATGAATGGAAGCAACAAAAGCACAGAGCTCATGTTGAGACCCATCAGACTCATTGGAAGAATTCTCCACTCCTTTCATCTTCTTATGCAACTGCCATGACTTTCGATTTCCTAATAATTTTCTTCTTGTTAGGACATTCAAAAGCAAAATGTCCATAACCGCGACACTTGAAACATTGAATTTCCTCCAATCGTTCCTTATAGGGTTTCTTAGTAAACCCCTTAAGTTCTTCATAAGACTTGCCCAAAGCCTTCCTATTCTTGAAGAACTTATGTTTTTTCATAAACACGACAAAGTCTTCTCCATCATCACTTTCACATTAATCCTCATCACCATCAATTTTCTTAGAAGATCGAAAAGCAATACTTTTATGTTTTTTTCTATCCCGAATCTCAAATTCATAGGTTTGAAGGATCCCACTAACTCATCTATGTTGATACTGTAACAACCCTGAAAATCTAGAACACGAACCAACTGTTTCGATCTACGTGCTCAGCACGGAAACCGAGGATGACTTAAAACTTTAAAATATTAGTTAAGATAAGGTTGCACTGTGATTAGATGAGTTCACACGTGCGTTTTCGTGCAAGTCTGAGTTGTTTAAAGGGTCAATGTGGCACATTGCGCAGTAGCGACTGTATTTGTGCTCCACACCGGAACATAAACTAGGGGTAAATAGAAATATCTATTTAGTAACTTATAGGAGAAGGAAGGAAGACTTAGAGAGAGAGATCCCCTTCTTCTTCTTCTTCCCACTTGCCCTAGTGCTCCTGTAGGTAAGAACCTGTAGCTAGGTGGGTTTTCAAGAGGGTTCTTGGAGAAAAGAACAAGGTTAGCAAGATTAAGATGAGGGGTTTCCTAAGCTAGGGTAGGTAGAGTTCAATGAGATGAGCTTAGTCATGGTCTAAGTATGTGTGAAGTCTCTGCATGTTGAACCGGAGCTAAAAGGTTGCTCGTCGGACTCGGATCTGTGATAAACTCCGAGAGATTGATCCGAAACCCTCATTCGAATCGATTGCCGAAACCCCGCGAGGGCCCAAACAAAGGTGAGTCTGTGTGTGTAAATGGGGGCAAATGAGAAGCCCAAGTAGGTGCATAGATGTTGTGTTAATGGTTGTTGAGAACCATTAATGAAAAATGGGTTAAAATAGGGTTGGAGATGAACTCCATTAATGACAGAGTTCCTGTCATTATTGATCGATCAATGAGTGTATTGATCGATCAATGACAAGTGGTGATCGATCAATGAAGACCATTGATCGATCAATCTGTATAAGACAGAATGGGGGAACAGAAGCTCCAAAATTCTGGAAGTTCAATGCCCGAAGGGCATTGATCGATCAATTTGGGCATTGATTGATTAATCCTGGGCATTGATCGATCAACAAGAGAGTGATCGATCAATGACATTTGGTGATCGATCAACATAGGTATTGATCGATCACTGTAAGGTGTTGATCGATCAATGAAGGCATTGATCGATCAATCTGTATAAATAATTAATGAGAACAGAAGGTGGGAATTTTTGAAAAAGGGTTGGTGATCGATCAATGAGGGCATTGATCGATCAACAGGAGGCATTGATCGATCAACCCAAGTGGTGATCGATCAATTTAAGCTGTGTTAAATGTGAGTGAAAGAGAGGTTATTGATCGATCAATGAGTGTATTGATCGATCAATGATGATAGGTGATCGATCAATAAGGTGTATTGATCGATCAATTGGCTTGTTGCAGAAGGAGAGCTAAAAGAGTGGTGATCGATCAATGAGAGGTATTGATCGATCAACAAGGGGTATTGATCGATCAATAAGAGTGGTGATCGATCAATCACCCCTGTTTTGTTCTGTTTTGGTTTGTGGGTTAAACACCACCGGACATTATGCCGGTTAACTTTCTGACATCCCTAACACTTAAAGGACTATGTTTATGATCTAGGATCAAACCCTGATACCTTGAAAAAGATTTGGATTTGCTTAGAAAATAAAGTGACCTGAGGTAGGGGAAAACCAACCTAACTGTTTTTTAGTATGATTTCATGTTTATTTTATATCTGTGCCATGAATTCTGTTTTTAACAAACATGTATGCATATCATGAATTCCTGCTATCTTTGATTTCTGTTTCCTGATTCGTATTCTAAAACTTGCTTCTAATTCTGCTATCTGATCTGTGAGGTATATACGTATGTGATTTGATAATTTAAACCAGATGATCCCCACCGACCCGGCGGTATATCCGATGCCTGGCACACTTGTGCACCTGCTTTCAATCCTCGGCACAATTGTACTCCATAGATGAGGCATTGTTGCACTTTCAAAATTGTTCATGTGAACGACGATTGGTTGGGGTTTCCTATCGGACATTCCTTTTTACTCCGTGCTATATAGTCACGGGAGTTTCTTAAGTTAAATACACACAATTTAAGTACTCTGATAATATACTTGCATAACATCTGATTTCTTGCATAAAATCTCAGCTTTTAGTTTGATTCGTCATGATTATCGTTCGATTTGATTTACATTATGAGATAACATGATCTCATATTCAATTCGTTTAGTTGGAATTCTTCTATTGAGCTATGATGTAGCTCACCCTGTTTTCTACATAAATTTTAGGTTACGAGGTCGTAGCTCCACATGCAGAGTGACCTGCACTACCACTGACCGGACCCAGAGTGAGGCGAGGAGACGACGAGGAGATGTATATTCAAAGTTTTATCCTTTTGGATTATTGTGTGCCTGGTAGCCACTTTTGTATATATTTTAGTAGGATTACTTATTATATTATTTATGCATTCTATTCGGAACCACTATCGGGATCCATTGTTTGGGTGATGGATGTCCATCACCAATGATTATTCTTGGTTCCTTTTTGAGAATGCGTATTCTTTTGGTTTATATAGAATTAATTGCTTTATAATTATTGCTCTTTATGATTAAGTGCATTGATAGATGACTGACTCGATCTACCACTGCTGGCTTGTGTCTGCTTGGCTTCCGCTTTACGGGCTGATGAGTACTGAAAAATGAGGATATTTCACCCCTAAATACCTATATTTAGCTATCCGATGAAGGCTATCTGATAAAGATGATTAGATTTGAAGTGTTTCAGGTAAATACAAGCCAAATATAGAAAACAGCCCAAGAATTCTGAATATAATGTCAAAACACTGCAATTTCGGGTAATCAAGAACTTGGTATGACTTGCGGCTAAATTTGGACCTTCAAGACGGTCGAATTACGAAATTGTCAAAACATGAAAGTTGTAGATCTTTTCGTCAGCTTTCCAACGGCGTAAGAATCGTCTCAATCCGAGTTCGGGATAGAAAGTTATGGCCAAAATACCGAAGCAGTATCTGAACCAAGAAGAAGTGCTGAATTTCACGGATTTCTGGGGTCGATTAATCGAGCCAGAGTTTAAGTTTGACACGAAATTGACACAGAAAACCTATTTTTTGGGACTTTTTAGGCGGTCGACGGGTCTATTTAAAGGGACTCAAACACTTCAGAAAAAGGGAATTAGTTAGAGGTAGTAAATTAGAGATTAGAATTAGAGTTTTTTTAGAGAGTTTTAGTTTTTAGTGTTCTTAATTTTTAGCCATTGTTTTTCATAGTTAGACCTAGAAATAGGGAAGTTTTATTATTTCTTTTTGAGAGCTTTGTTCTTTAATTTTTCAGTACTCATTCCTTCAGTTTATAATTTCTGTTCAAAGTTTATTCCTGCATTTATTTCGTTTCTGAAGATTATCATCCGTGTGGATCAACGTAATTTATTTTGAAGTTTGAGGTAATTTTAATTAATGTTATTTTCCCGTCTTTATTTATTTATGTCATTTATTTACAATATGTGTGGCTAAATTTATAGAGATGGGGATCTAATGATTCCCATCCGAGGGATGTGCTTTTAATAATATAAATTAGGGATTAAAATATGAGATTTTAATTTATGGTTATTGTGCTATCATGAATGGATGAAATCCCCATCACTAACCGGGATCGCGTGTGCCGAGCCATGCCCGGGATCTCAGATCTGTGACGGTAATTTTATCCTATCATTGTTATGGTCTTTGTGTTTTCGTTGTGTGGATTTAATTATGATTATGTTGATCGAGTGTGTAAGCCATGCCCCTGGATCTTGGTTACTCAGAATGGTAATTTTATCTTAAATATCCCTAATCAATAAAGTGTCTTGAGCCATGCCCTTGATTTGATTTGTAAGTGGTATTCTTGTTGGAATTTTCACCCACTTTAGGGATGATTTTATTTGAACCTGAGATCATGTGTGTCTAGCCGTACCCTTGATCCCAGATCTATATATGAAAATTATCTAAGTCCTGATTTGCAGGGATGCAACATGGAACCTATTAGGGTGTTGACCATAGATCTTCCATAAAGAGATTTTGTTACTCATATTTCATCACATAATTTAACCCCTAGATTTATATTATGGGAAGAAACGGATAAAGATGGGAGGAGTTAGTATCTTCATCTTTATCATTATCTTTATTTTTTATTTGTGAATAATCAATTACGTTTTATTTTTGGTAGTCATTAATCACCATCCTATCAACCATTCAAATCATAAAATTAGTAGAATACTATTAGATTTTCATAGATTTTTAGAATTTGTTGGTCTCTTTTAGATATTTCAAAATTAGACCTCAGAACGATCTCGTACTGCACCCACTATATACAAACCGATTAAATACACTTGAGTAAAACATACATTAAAATATCACATCAAGTTTTTGGCCATGTGATTAAATTTAGAAAATCAATTTTTGGTAGGCAATAAATTTTAGAATTTTCGAGGATTAAAATAGTATTTCGCTAATTAAAAAAAAAAAAAAAAAAAAAAAATTCGAAAATTTCAAATTTAAAAAATTTAATTTAAAAAAAAAAAAAAAAAAAAAAAAATTTCAGAAATTTCAAATTTAAAATTTTAATTTAAAAAAAAAAAAAAAAATTTTTGAGAAGTCATGTCAATGCATGGATTCAATCTAGAATCATGCTATTTGTGGAAATCGATGCACATTTCACCCATGTGTCCTTGAATAACTCAAATTATTACCTGAACAAGTCCAACCAAATCCGGTTTGGAACACTCATGACTAGAGTCAATCTAATGACATGTGGGGTTTTAATCAACCTCTAATGTGTGATATGATCGCATCATGATCAAAATTCTTATCCCAACAAATTTTCTTATGAGTTTTCACAAGAACTCAATACTTTCAAGACACAACTCATATGAAATCCAAAATTCTTCTTACTCCTTAGAATATTTAAAGGTTTGGTGCACACCAATACTCAAAGAATTTCTAGGATACAATCTCAAGTTAGTCGGATGATCGAGTACTTACAAAGGAAAGTTGAAATAGAGGAGTCCTCATTGTTCTGCGTCGAATAAAGAACATCTTCAAGAGGACTCATCCGATTTTGTTCAAAAATATGAGGATGACCAATTGGTCACTATGCTTGAGAATGGCATAACGAGCGTTGAGGTAGTGCAAGTCTGAGAGAAGGAAATGGAATGGAGCGATACTTATGTCGAGGAGGGAATTGAGAATCAAATTGAGATGAAAGAGAAGAAAATGTCACCCTTACAACACCGATAAGGAAACATAACCTTTTTCGATGAGTGTGAATTCGGTTTAGGGAAGAAAGAATTTCAATTGTTGCCCATTCGTTGAATACATAGATAATCAACAGAATGCCGAAAAAAGATTCATGGGTTTGAATCTGAAGTGTGATTTTGGGAATGTCAAGTACAGGGTAGAAATGGATCATAATGGTGGCACTTGGGCACCCAATGAGGGTGTAACTAAGTCCTTAAAAAGTGAAATACCGAGACGATTAAATAAATCGTTGATCCTGCTTAGAAAATTTTTCATGAAGATTTGGGATCCTGGTGGACTCGGAATGAATTTACACCTTGTAGATTAATTTCGTTTTTTTTTTTAAATAAATAAAAAATTAAAAAAAAAAAATAATTAAAAATAAAAATAATAATAAAAAAAAAAATAATAAAAAAAAAAAAAATAAAAAAAAAAAAAATAAAAAAAATTTTTTTGTTTTTCTTCCTCGATTAATCGACTCCTTGTAGTCGATTGATCGACAGTCATAATGACTGTTTTCTTTTTCAATGCAGTCTGCATTTGTGGTTAATCTCTTTTTGTTGTTAAAAAAAAAAAAAAAAAAAAAAAAAAAAAAACGTACTGCCACACTTTTCATTGTTTCTTTTCTGCAGGACACCTCTTTCCACTCCTACTCCAACTCTATATTTTTTCCCTTTATATTCACCTTTAGGCTCACTTTTCATTAATGTAATCTTTCTTATGGCACGATTATATCTCACGAGCAGATTATCAAAGATGGAGGAGATCGCTAAAAGCGGGGCGCCCGCTCTCATCAGACGGTCCCTTTTGTGCCAAATAATGTTGAAATCATCGACCTCGATCCGCTGGTCGTTCCTTCGGGAGAACCATCTCGTAAAAGGTAAATCGCTCCAAATCTCCTACACTGCGTGCATCAATCGATATCGAGATAATTGATGTGATCGTCACCGCCTCTCCCCTTCATCTCCTACTTTCGCCTCCTCACCTCCATCCATACAATCGGTGTCTCATCAATTTCCCTTGATCTTTGGGAGAAGTTGTTCCCTGCCTAAGATTATCAATTTAAGTGACGAGGTGGATGGGTCCGCCTACCAATGATTAATGAGTTGGATTCATGTGTAGTTTAGGATTTTGTTTTAGGAATTATTAGTTTTTTTCTTTCCTTTTGTTTTGTTTTGTTTAGTTTAGGTTGTTTTTTTAATTCTCTCAATAGTGTAAACCATATCCCTTCAATATATTTTTGTAATGTTCCAATTTGATACAATTATTCTACTTTTGATCTTTGTGTTGAGTACTTTTTCATACTGAGGTTTGAAGTGCGCTATTCTTTCAATTGTCATCTTTAGGTTTGGGGGTATGGTTAATTATTTTACGTCATTTATATGTTTTATCTGAAAAAAAAAAAAAAAAAAAAAAAAAAAAAATTATTTTTAAAGTCATCATGCACATTATTTTACGATTGTTTTCAAACTTTAGTTGATGATGCATGTGAATTTAATTTTGAGAATAATAGTGTCATATTTTGATTACTTGTATCTAAGATGATGAAGCTTAATGTGATATGTTGTGGATAATTTTGATATTCATGCTTAGACTTTTTACACTGATACCAAGCTAAGACTTAGAAATCGATGATCTGTTTTGAATGTTGAATCTTAGGATCTCAGTGGAGACTAAACCCAGTGAGCTTTAGAGCTAATTTCCCATCATTGATGAGTGAATATATAAACTCGGAGTTTTCTTTGAATACGACTTATTTTGCATAATCTCATACACTTCATTTTGACTTGTGACTTTGCATGAAATCAAATTTATATCATTATGTTAGAATGTACTGTATATTTACTCAAGACAAATAGGCAAAGTTACTATCTTTTAAGGATATGATTGAAGGCCATCGTTGGCTCGTTTGTGCTTAAAATGCCCCACCTCAAATAAATTTATCTTTCTAGTACCCCTTTGAGCCTATTGAAAATTTACCTTTATACATTCTTTGATAAGCCACGTTAACCTTTAACCCTTCACCATTTCTGAAAATTCAGCTTTACCCTTCTTATTTAGAAATTAGGAACGAGGGATGAGAGTGAGCGAAAAGAGAGTAAGTGGAGAGATCGAGTTGTGGTGTTTCTTCGAGAGTGTATGGCAAAAAAATAAAAAGAAAAGGAGAGAAAAGAAAATTATGAAAATAATGAAAAATGAGGTGCTTCAAGAAAAGGAAATTCAAAAGAAAAGTGAGTTGAGAAAAATAGAAAAATTGAGAGAGTAGAAAAGAAAAGAAGAAATAGAAATAAAAATCAAAAAGTTGTTTCTTTTCCAATTTCTCGAAACTTTGAATCCCAACTTCCAATTCTTTTTACCCTTTCCGAGCCCCATTACAACCCTAAAAGACCTTTCATGATCCGATCTTGCATTAGTAAGCTTGTCTTGTGAAGAGTAAATATGTGATACTTATGACACTTGATATGACATGCGTAGGATATACAAGTATCTTCTTATGAGATTTATTTTTGTTCATTGATTGCATCGTGTTTCATTTATCATGTGAGACCTTTTTATTTGCTTTGTATTGACCTCTCACATATGTGCGAAAACTTATCGACTATCGGTGTTTTTATATTTTGAGAGTATACCTAAAGTGAGGATTGAGTCAAAACAAGGATCCAACGGTTTTCGCGTTTGAACTAGTTCGAGATGAATGAATTTTGGTTTGGTTATGCACACTTCACGTTTAGGCATGAATGGATGAGCTATCTAACGATTTGAGCATTAGACTAATTTGAATGGATATTAGTATGATTAGTATAATATTGTTATTTAAAATTGAGAATTCGCATGTTGAATTGATTAATGATTTTTGTTTTTGAATGGTATATATGTTATCAAAATCATGTTTTGAAAACTCAATTTTATCGATGATTTCAAAATGTATTGAAGTTTGTGGGTAACTTCACCAGTAAACCCTCAGAGACACAACTCCTCCACTAGGATCACCTAGGGGTTTAAAGGCTTGTTGCACATGCTAAGTGCAATCGTGTTCCCTACGAAGTGGCATTTATTTTCTTTAGTTTGCTTTTCGAGGACTAGCAAAGTGTAGGTTTGGGGTATGATGAGTACTGAAAAATGAGGATATTTCACCCCTAAATACCTATATTTAGCTATCCGATGAAGGCTATCTGATAAAGATGATTAGATTTGAAGTGTTTCAGGTAAATACAAGCCAAATATAGAAAACAGCCCAAGAATTCTGAATATAATGTCAAAACACCGCAATTTCGTGTAATCTTGGTACGACTTGCGGCTAAATTTGGACCTTCAATACGGTCGAATTACGAAATTGTCAAAACATGAAAGTTGTAGATCTTTTCTTCCGCTTTCCAACGGCGTAAGAATCGTCTCAATCCAAGTTCGGGACAGAAAGTTATGGCCGAAATACCGAAGCAGTGTCTGAACCACAAGAAGTGCTGAATTTCACGGATTTCTGGTCGATTAATCGAGCAGTTTAAGTTTGACACGAAATTGACACGAAAACCTATTTTTGGGACTTTTTAGGCGGTCGACGGGTCTATTTAAAGGGACTCAAACACTTTAAAAAGAATTAGTTAGAGGTAGTAAATTAGAGATTAGAATTAGAGTTTTTAGAGAGTTTTAGTTTTAGTGTTCTTAATTTTAGCCATTATTTTCATAGTTAGACCTAGAAATAGGGAAGTTTTATTATTTCTTTTTGAGCTTTGTTCCTTTAATTTTTCAAGACTCATTTCTTGATTTATAATTTACATTCAAAGTTTATTCTGCATTTATTTGTTTAAGATTATCATCCGTGTGGATCAACGTAATTTATTTTGAAGTTTGAGGTAATTTTAATTAATGTTATTTTCCCGTCTTTATTTATTTATGTCATTTATTTACAATATGTGTGGCTAAATTTATAGAGATGGGGATCTAATGATTCCCATCCGAGGGATGTGCTTTTAATAATATAAATTAGGGATTAAAATATGAGATTTTAATTTATGGTTATTGTGCTATCATGAATGGATGAAATCCCATCACTAACCGGGATCGCGTGTGCCGAGCCATGCCCGGGATCTCAGATCTGTGACGGTAATTTTATCCTATCATTGTTATGGTCTTTGTGTTTTCGTTGTGTGGATTTAATTATGATTATGTTCTGGGATCGAGTGTGCCGAGCCATGCCCTGGATCTTGGTTCTGTAATGGTAATTTTATCTTAAATATCCCTAATCAATAAAGTGTGCCATGCCCTTGATTTGATTTGTAAGTATTCTTGTTGGAATTTTCACCCACTTTAGGGATGATTTTTATTTGAACACGAGATCATGTGTCTAGCCGTACTTTGATCCCGCATCTATATATGAAAATTATCTAAGTCCGATTTGAGGATGCAACATGGAACCTATTAGGGTGTTGACCATAGATCTTCCATAAAGAGATTTTGTTACTCATATTTCATCACATAATTTAACCCCTAGATTTATATTATGGGAAGAACGGACCAAAGATGGGAGGATTTAGTATCTTCATCTTTATCATTATCTTTATTTTTTTATTTGTGAATAATCAATTACGTTTTATTTTTGGTAGTCATTAATCACCATCCTATCAACCATTCAAATCATAAAATTAGTAGAATACTATTAGATTTTCATAGATTTTTAGAATTTGTTGGTCTCTTTTAGATATTTCAAAATTAGTCCTCGTGGGAACGATCTCGTACTCTGCACCCACTATATACAAACCGATTCGTACACTTGCGAGTAAAACATACATTAAAATATCACATCACGGGCAGACACTTATGATTTGTCCAGGGGATCATCCAGAGTATGATCCTGATGGCACGGATTTCTGGGTGCAAAAATTCGGGCTGTCACAGATACAGTCAATGTCCTTGCTTTCTGAGATGGTCGTCACCTTTGGTCTAAACCTTTTTGGCAAAGATCTTAGAATCTTTCTGACAATTTTATAAGTTGATATCTAATCTCCAAGGTAGAAGACATCATTGACAACATCATTGAGTTTAGCATAAAAGTCCGTAAACTTCTCATCATCATCCATTCGAAGATAAAGGTGGTCTTTAAGGCATCCCTAGCCACTTCACAATTGCAGATCCTACGAAACTCAGAAGTCATTACAACACCAAAAATGGTATACAATGCTTTAGAGTTAGCATTGGTAGCCTCTTTTTCTTCACAATTGTAACAGTTAGTGAGTTTCATTGAGATTCACTCGATCCCATCTAAATGGACCATCTAGGGGGTGATGACCAACCACTCTCTACAACAACCCAAATCATGAGGTCCATTGATCTAAGAAATGCCCTTATTTTAGCCTTCCAATAAGAATAATTGTCACCATCAAACAAAGGAGGTCGTGTTGTGGAAATCTCCTCTCTAGGTAAATCAGAATTTCTCGAATAAGTCATAAACGCTGGATTAAAAAAGAATCAAATCTGAGCGAACTTGCTTTGATACCAATTGAAATTCCCTTAATCAATGAAATTGATTAGCTATTTGATTAATTTTACTTAAATCTAAAGATTACACACAAACCAATAATCAACACAACACAATATTTACGTGGAAACCTAATCACTGAGAAAAATCACGGGACCAAAATTCACCAACCAAATCCACTATGAAATTAAACAATTACATGGAGTTTCGAATGATATACCGAACAAATGCACATACCCTACCAAATCCCCATATAATCCAACTTCCCATCGCAGGTCGTCTCCATAGCCTTCAGATTTGAATGTTCCCCTCTATCATTGATGAGCGCATAATAATTCACTTTGAGATCTACAATGCTATCAAACACACACCCTTAATCCTTATAGCACAAAACACCCAACTCGCTTGGACAAATTAACAAGAAGAAAATGAAGGAGAAAAGAAACCTTTTGAAAAAAATAGTTTTAGAAATTCAATGACTTTTTAAATGAGGAAGAAGTTTTAAGGAAACATTGCAACACCCACAAAAGAAGAAGAATCAACTTGCTTAGCTCACTTGCCTTTTCAAAAAAAATATTATTAAACCCTAAAGCTACCCAAGAGGACAGTCCAACAAAAAAGTCCAAAAGCCCTTTTTAGCAAAGAAATAAAATGGAGGATGTAAGACTCAGATCGAGGAACCTCAGCTAGTTGCGATGGTAGTGACAGCGAGCTGTGACCACAACTAGTTGTGCCATTACTAGCAGCTAGCTGTGGACGACTAAGACTCGTTGTGTATTTCACAACAGCTCATTGTGTGCATCGAAACTAAATGCAGCCACAGCTAGCTGTGGACAAACTCACAGCTCGTTATGGACAAACTAAAAAGGCACCAAGAAATCATTTTGAAAAAGCTTTATATGTTAAAGGAATAGTCAAAGATACAAGTTTGAATGATAGCCTTGTTAATCAATACATGATCAATCCATCTTGGCACACAATTTTCTTGAGGAAGATCAATATGGTCTTTTAAAATATAATGCGACAACTAGATCTAACACAAATCTCAGCCATTGTTGTATCATCTTCGGAAATGGCCAAGAAGGTAACGAAAACACATGACCATGCATTCTCCAGCTGACTGTCACTAGCCAATGCCAAAATCTTGGCATATGGATGTACAGATGTGGCCTTGGCTCTCTATGGTCTACTTATTGGAGAAATGTGCGCAAGATTTGTGTTATAGAGCTTTTAAGTGCAAAGTGCGTCCAATCTTTTCGGTTGATTAGGGAAGAAGAAGTCTCCAACTTGGTCCAACACATTTTTTTAAAAGTTGGTTCAACTCTGAACCTAAGTGATAAGTTGTTCGGCTTAACCAATGATATTGCTTCAACAATAGCATTTGGTAGCAAGCGTCAAGAAAAAGAAGTTTAGAAAGTTGGCTCAAGAAGTGATAGAATTGGGAGAAGGCTTTACCATTGGCGATTTTTTCCCTTCTCTTGGATTCATCAGCGTGATCACTGGTTGGAAGTTTCAGATAGAGAAGACTTTTGCCAAATTAGATCAGATTTTGAGTAAGACCATTGAAGAACAAAGAGGTACGTTGAACAGAGTTGAACAAGGACATGAAGATCTCGTTGATGTGCTCATCCGGGTTCAAGAAGAAGGTGGCAAATAACAACATAAAGGCCATCATCATGGTTAGTAGATACCTACTCATTTAAAGTTTATGTACTTGGCGTGATTCATGTATGTATAATATTAAAATTGGTTTGAATGTTGATACCAAGCCCTTTCTGTTTTGTTCATGCTCACAGGACATGTTCATCGGAGGGACAGATACCTCATCAACGACTATTGATTGGGCAATGGCAGAGCTAATGCGACATCCTATGGTGATGGAGAAGGCACAAAGAGAGGCGAGAGAGGTTTTGAAAGGGAAAAAACGGGTGGAAGAGAGCTACCCCCAAGGGCTAAGTTACTTAAAACTAATTATTAAGGAGACACTGACGGTGCACCCTCCTTTTCCCTTGTTAATTCCAAGAGAAACAATTGAAAGATGTGAAATAAATGGATATGAGATGCCCAACAAGACTAGGGGTTTTATCAATGCATCGGCAATAGCAAGAGATCCAAAACATTGGGAGAACCCAGAGGATTTTTATCCGGAGAGGTTTCAAGACAACCCTATTGATTTCAATTCGCAAAACTTTGAATTTATTCCATTCGGGGGAGGAAGAAGGAGATGTCCAGGCGAGTTGTTTGGACTCGCTTCTATTGATTTAGCACTTGCCAACCTCTTGTATTATTTCGACTGGAGCCTCCCAGATGGAATGAAACCCAAAGATTTGGACATGACCCAAAACTGGGGGCTATTTCGGCTAGAAAAGTTCCACTTAACCTTGTTCTGATTCCCCATTTCGATACCAATGATCTACCTTCACAACCATAACAATATTCTAGTCACACTAGAAACACAGGTTCTCTAGTAAATTTGATTGAAGCGGGCCAACTTTTTCTACAGCTTTTGGAATTTGTATAAGATAAGAAGATTGATGTAATACAAGTGATTACTAATCAGATCACGTAAGTCTATTTAATCCCATCTATGAGCAACATGTGTGTTTTATTGAACTCTAGTGCATCTAACTTCTTCTCTTAGGCTGTGTTTGTATAGAGGAATTTGCATTTGAGTATTTCAAATTCAAACATTTCAAATCTAAGCATTTTAAATCCGGAATTTGAAATATTTGAATTTGAAAATCTCTTATTTGAATTCTTAAGGAGTGTATTTAGATTTATCCTTAGCATTTATAAGATTTATAAATGTTGCATTAGGCAAGTTTAAAAATAAAAATAAATTAAGATTCTAATAACCCTAATTTTAATATATAGCAAATTGCGAACCTGAATTCAAAGCCAACGAACTAGTGAACTAAGTAACTTTGCTGTCATTGACTCTCAGGTCGATCTCACACAACCCCAAAGGCACCGAATTACTGATGAGCACATAGATCAGTGACACTAATTTGAATGACATCTTTAGTTTAGTACAAAGCATGTTCACCAATCTAACTCCGGCGCCATGCATGTCAATGTTCGCACCTATGGAATTACTGAGGGCGCCGGAGAAAATTCATTGACTGCTTTGAATCAGACGATGGATATTGGTTTTCATCCCAATCTTCCACAGAATGGATCTCTAGACCATGCACATATCATCAAACGTACGGTCAATTTTTGTTTCTTCGTGGCACAGATCTCATAAAGCGTCCCAAAATGATGTTTGAGTGTGATGTGTGATGTGTGCCGCGTGTTTTTAGAATCACTTTTAATTTTAAGGATCCATTGTATGGAAGATTGGGATGAAAACAGATCTACATGGTCTGATTCAATGCAGTTTGTGGTTTTCAGTGTGGGTCCCTTAATAGTTCAATAGGCACAAATGGAACTAGCCTTGGTATTATGTCAGGTGCCCTCGTACTTGGGCCACTTTTTGGGATGCACGCGCCACTCGGGAACGCATGCCATGACTTCCATCTGATTTGAAGGCCATGACATAACCATTTTTTGATGCAAAAATTTAGCACGAAAAACTATCTATCATTTGATTGAAGGCCATACAAATAAACAATTTATGTAAACCTAACATACCAGCCATTTTTTTATGGATCTTTGACTGCTGAATTAGGTGATAGAAATTTTGTTTCTTATCAAATTTTTGCATTAAAATCCTTCATATCATAGCCTTCAAATCAGACAGAACACACAAGGTGTTTCCATGTGGCATGCATCTCAAAAATGGCTTGAGTAATAGGTCACCGGGCACTCAAAAATGGCTTCAGTATTAGGTCACCGGGCACTCGGGCCCAGTGCCTACATACCAACTCTAGATAGGTCACCGGGCAATAGAGCCGAGTGCCCACATACCAACTCTAGATCTTGACATGCTGTCATTAGGGTTACAACTTACTCACTCTTTCTTGTCATATATCAATCCAAATATTGAAATGGACAGCCATGGAAGGTCATTATCATTAAACATAGGTTAGGAATGACAGCAAAATTTTGACTTGGAGCTCCTTTGCAACACCACCATTTAAACAACTTCAAAACTAAACAATGGGTTTCGTCTTTGGTTTGATTTTTCACACATATAACCAATTAGAAATATTTTTTAAAAACAAAAGTTACCGATTTTTGCATTAAAACTTACAAACCAATGGCTAGATTAACTATAGTGATCAACAGAGTCTTGATCCCAATTTTCTTTAAAAAAACACCATAAAAGATCCAAGGAAAATACCAACAATTGAAAAAAAAAATCAAACTCAAGTACTCAAGTGACCATATGCAAATTTTGATACACACGTAGGCTATTTAAGGTGGGATCAATTGCCCAATTGTTTATCCTCACACTATGCATTTCAAGAAGTGAGTTCAAAACAGAGTCATCTCCATTGAATATGATAAAGAAAATCGTATGACTATCAATTATCCTTCATAAGTAGTATTGGAAATCAACAAACTTCCACACCCTTATGGAAAAAAACAAGCTTCTCCACATGTTCCAATGATTTGTTGTGAGAGGCGCCCAACCGCTTTAAGTCACTAACGAGCTCATCCTTGCTAGGTAAATGATTTGCTGTGAGCAAAAAAGAAAAATTGAAAGGTTCATAAGCTTGCAATGAACAGGAGATGTAAGTTACATCAAGAGATTGTAAATATGAAGACAATTTTATTTAAAAACTAAGCATTATTATGGTCGCACAACAAAAGAATGTATGCATCAAGAGCTGATCCAAATCATCGCAGTCAACGTTGACTACGACAATGTCTGGTCTCACAGATCGCGTCGCACCGTGACTCGAGTGAGAGGACCATTACCTATATATATCATCGAATTAGTCGAGGTGCTTAAGAGGCCCTGGGACTAGTCGAGGTGCTTAAAAGGCCCGAACAATCAAGTTATAAAAATATATATATAAATAAATAAATAAAATTTCATTATCCAAACTTGGGTAGCTAAGTGAAAGCCCTCTTAGATCACATGAAACCTGACAAACAAACAAACAAACAAAGTCACACTCCTTTTTATAACAACTTTAATCTCAATCCAACCTACCAAAAGTTGTCACAAGCAAACAGGGAGTTTCGTTTGCTCCAGTAAACAAAGATGAGGAATTCTCTTGCAAATGCCCATATAAGGAGCTGCCAAAAAAAGAAGGAAACATGAGGTTTCCTTGAAAGATTAAGATATCCTGCACACAAATTACACATGGAAACTCTGGTTGATAGAAACTCTGCCCACAATTAACATACACCCAGTGATGTATATTTAGGGCTGTCAACTGATCAGGTCGGGCCAAAATTTTGGCATATGCCCGATCTAACCTGACCCGTTGCTGCAACCAACCTGAAAATTCAACCCGGTAAAAACCCCCATTTTCCATTATATATATAGGTAATGGTCCTCTCACTCGAGTCACAATGTGACACGAGCTGTGAGACGATACATTGTCGTGGTCAACGTTGACTGCGACGATTTGCACCTATAAATCCCAGCAAAAGAATCACACAATGACGAGATGTGAGCTGCATCAAGAGATTGTAAATATGAAGACAATTTTATTTAAAAACTAAGTCGGGGAACACATCGAACACACTTGGGTCTAGAGTGACTCCGGTAAATGTGGCTCAGATAGCAGGACTAACACTTTGGGCATCTCATTGGCTTGCATAGACTATGCACCCTATGGTCTCAACCCACCCCACACCCATCCAAGAGCTTCAAAGATATTGGTGGTCTTGGAGGGCATCCTCTACGTCGGCTTCGTCACCATCTAATCCTGAAAATCGGTTGATCACTAAGACTCTTCAGAAGGGAGATGTTTTTGTGTTCCCAATAAACCTCATTCACTTCCAATTGAATGTGGATCATGACAATGCGGTTGCAATAGCTGGTCTGAGCAGCCAGAACCCTAGCGTCATCACGATTGCTAATGCGGTCTTCGGATCAAACCCGCCCATCTCTTAGGATGTTTTGATCAGGGCCCTCCAAGTGGACAAGAACGTGGGTGATTATCTCCAATCCCAGTTTTGGATGGACAACAACTAGATTGCTCTCTACCTATAGACACCTAATGAGGCTTCATCACCTCTCACACTGTTGTTTTCAATACAAAATAGAATAAACAGGATAACATGTACTTGTTTCCGTGTCACACTATTTAAATAAAAGGATCATTTCACTACGTATTGCATATTTACATTACCAAAGAGATCACTCTGCTTCGTTTGTTTAAAATTAAAGGTCAATGGATAAGCGATTCTGATAACTCCTAAAAAAAATAAGAATTCAAAACCAATGCAGGTGAAGTCTGGTTCCTCTTTTGCAAGGGAATTGGCGATACATATTGATTTTAGCAATTGATACTTGCAGGCATCAGCCAACACCTGCCAATCATAGGTGATCATCCAGATCGATACACGACTATATGTAAGTATAGTCCTATCCAATGACCCTAAAGTACCAGTAACGGAATTGGTCGAAAATGAATATGCAAGTTTGACAAGCAAGGATACAAGTATTGGTCAATATGGGAACATTTCGATTCCTAGCAAAACTAACACCAATACTGGTATTGTATCGATGGTATCGGTTGATATCGTGACAATCAGCTGATGAACTATACTTGCATCCATAGCAAAAACATGCAAAAAAAATGACAGCACCTCTTTTGGGCATTTTATCAAACAGTTGATTCCAAAACAAATTATAATTAAATTTTAACAAGCTCAGAAAATAAATCGATATTTAAAAAATGACCAACAAATGTATTACCTAACATAATCAGAGATTCATTGTTTGAAGAAGAAAACAACCTTAAAAAAGATAAAATTCTTTCTTCTCCAACAAATCTCATATAAAACCCCCAAAAATAGACTTCATCCGTTCTCCATGTTAATTTCTTCAAAAAAAAAATTGTAAAAACGCATGCAATCGAATGGTCTAAAAAAGTATAAAAGATCTAGGAAGTCTTAAATTAAGGAAAAAACGAAAAAAACAATGGAAACTAAACCATGGAGCTGAGAATTCGAATCACCAAACAAAACCCCATTAAGGATTCGAATCACCAAACCCTAATCATCGAAAACGCATAGAAAGCTATCGCTAACCATCCCGATTTTGAAAATGGAGCGTACCTTTTGTTGATCGGACAGAGTTGTTGCCAGCAGTTGACGATCGAACAGAGCTTCCCTTTTAAACCAACGATGAGAAGAGGGAACAAAGAGAAGAGAAGACCAGAAGTCCCAGCCCGACTCTAAAATCCAACTTTATGGGGTTTCAAATAACACCTAGGAGGAGTCATTCTAAATGCCCCTTTTTTTGGTAAGAGGTGTTATTTCAAATGACAGTGGATTTGAGCAAATCCAAATCCCCACGTAAAAAAGAGTTTCCAAACGGTGGATTTGAAATCCAGCAACCCAAATCCAAATCCAAAATCTCAAATCCCTGTTCCCAAATGCAGCCTTAATTATTAGAGGCATGATAGTGCTTTCTCCCAGTCATAGTCACCAAAGACATAGTATCGGAATAAGATCGAGAGAAAAAATTTGAAAAATCGAAATGTATGAAAATTGAGGGAAAAAGTTTACTACAAGAAGAGTTCGGAAAGGAAA
Source organism: Chloranthus sessilifolius (assembly GCA_021018995.1). Classification (NCBI taxonomy): domain Eukaryota; kingdom Viridiplantae; phylum Streptophyta; class Magnoliopsida; order Chloranthales; family Chloranthaceae; genus Chloranthus; species Chloranthus sessilifolius. The sequence continues at coordinate 2,015,948 of JAJIZI010000016.1, read as the reverse complement.
AAATGGCAAAAAAACAGGAAGTACGGGGATAAAAGGCATAATATAACATATTAAAAAAAGTGACCGTGATCATGCATACTATGAGAAGGGTTTTCAAGTCTCTTTCAGGAATGTCTTCGACGGGAATCAACATCTGACCGCATGATAGGTGGGCCATGATCTATAGATCTATGTTGTTGAAGAAGGGGAGAAAAATGATCTCCCTCGTCAGATTCAAGGCAGCAGTCACTGGTTTTAGCGGTGGAAACTCCCAATTGGGAAGATAGAATCTTTGACTGTGAGTACCAATATCCAATGAAATTTTGTAGAAGTATCATCATATAATTTTAATTTTAGATTTTCTAATTTTTTATGCATTTAAAAATTTTAATTTAAATTTAATTTATCTAACTTTATTATTTAAAATCTAATTTAAATTATACTTTAATCTCTTTTTCAGTCTCAAAGTGTTTCATGTCGTATCAGCGAAACGACTAACTGAGACGTCCCGGAATCGGCATGTCTAGGGGTGTTATCGGGTCGATTTTCATGCTAAACCAAAACCGAACTGACAAGCCTCCAAACCGAAACCGAACCGATAGTTATCGGTTCAATTGGTTTCTAGTTTCTAAACCTCAATTTTTTTATTTGTAATTTAAAAAAAAAAAAAAAGAAATTTTACAAATAATACATATTTTTGTGATTTCCTTTTTCCAAATAATACCTATTATTTGTAAAATTTCCTTTTGACAAATAATACCTATTATTTGTAAAAAAAGGAAAATAAAACATAATATTTAGATAAACCCTATTATTATTTTTTAAAAGGAAAACTTATTTTTGTATGCACCTAACTAATACCCTATTATTTTTCCAAAACTGAAACCGAACCGATATGCCCTAAAATCGGAACCGAACCGAAATTTTGGTCGGTTTTGATCGGTCAAGTGGGTCGGTTCTGTCGGTTTTCTGCACAGCCCTAGGCATGTCCAATATTTAACAAAATCTCATGATTGATGACATACAAATTTCCAATCTCTATAAAGCTGATTTCCAATATAACAAAATCTTATCCTAACCTCATAGCTTTTACAATAAGCTGATTTCATATGCCTAAAATATATAAAACAATTCATGAAAGAGCCATACTGCCTCGGGATTCCCCAAAGTGGTCTTTGGAGGAGTCTCTATAAACCTTGTCTCTTCTACCCACTATTCTGAAAATCGCTCGGAGCGGATTTGGAGCGCCCCCCAGGCTGCCTCAGGCCGCCCCGGACCCGCCTGAGTCGCCCCAGTCCCAATTTTTTTTTTTATCTCCTCTGTTTTTCTTCTTTTTCTTCCGTTTTTTTTTCTTAGTTTTTTTCTTCTTCTTCTTCCTTTGACCGCCTGAACCTGCCCAGCGATTTTAAGAACATTGCTTCTACCTAGGGCCAGGCTAAGAGTTAAATAAAGAAACAAACCATAAGACACCAGAATTTAATAGTTTGCCCCTTCTTTTGTAGGGAAATGTTACTCCCACACTAACTTTTGTTAGTGCCACAACATTTAGGGAATGCTCATTTCAACGTAATCCCTTCAATAATATTCACTTTATCTGTTTTAAAGCACACTTTTTTCTTATAAAGAAGTACATATTTGGTGTACAATGGTTGTTCACTTCATCTTAAAAAGAGGGTGTACAATCTATTTTATGGGCTGCTATTCATTTTATCCTAAAGTGAACAGCTTTTGTAATATTGCACTCCACAAAATTATGAATTCACCCCAACTCCTCCAACCGGCATACATTGACCACCTTTGAATCAAACGACGGAGATCGTTTTTCGCCTCAATATTGCATGCAACTGTTCTTGAGATCATGGATCTTCTATCAGATAGTCAATTTCCCATTCCATGCGGCACACATCCCAAAAAGTGACTCTAAATTCATGTGGCATATATCACACTCAAACATGATTTTTTGGGTCACTTTTTGATATGTGTGCCACGTGGAATAAAAAATGGCTGTTTGATTGTACACCCATGAACTAAAGATTCATTGTGTGGAAGAATGGTACGAGAAACAATCTCCATTGTCTTATTCCAAAGTAGTCAATGTATGTCGGCTTGAAGAGATGGGTTGAAGTTGCAATTTCATTGGCTGCAAACACAGGTTCTCATTTCTTTTTAATTGTACTCCTCTGAGTCCGAATATAAAGTCACCCTTGCAGATTTTACCTGCAGTAAATGAAAATTACGAATTATAGCCTCATAAGTCAAAATTATTGCAAGTAAAAACCTCTACACCCACCTCGAAACCTGAACTCATCACCAAACTCATCAACTTACCTAACCTATCATCAAACCCGAACTTGTCATCAAACTCGAACCTATCACCAAACCTGAACCCACCATCAAGTCTAAACCAACCGTTGAATTTATCTCTACAACATCAATGACACTCAACCCTGAACCAATCACTAAATCCGACGATAAACAAATTCATGAATCTATCATCACTCCCACTCTTGAAATCAAACCAAACTTAACTCTTACGACTCCGATCAACATCCAAATTAACATATCACCCGATCCTCAAATCCCACTACAACATAAAATTGACATCATAACTAAGACTGTCTTTGGCCCTAAATTCAAAGTTCCATAGACCTCACAATCAAAACCTTCATAAAACCCCAACCGGCAACAAAATCGCTACATCAAACAGTCGACACTAAACTCCCTCCAAAAATTCTAAACAAAACTTTAAAGCAACCTCATGATAAGCCCAAAGCACACATCAAGCAAAACAAACAAAATCAAACAAAGCTAAACCTCCCCATGCTGAGGAAGGGTTCACCATGGTCCACACTTCCTCACATTCCTCTTTTACTCTGCTTATGTTTCATCTTATCGCTCTCCTTGCGAAATCAACATCACACTCCCTTCCAATGGACCCAAAAAACTCTCCAATAACCACCAACAAAAATAAAAAATGATAACACACAAAAGCACATGGGAAGGAACCTGTCTCATACTCCAACTCTATAAGATGCCTCACTCCTTCAAGAGACTAAAGAAAGTCCCTCTTGACAAGGAAGCTCCAACCATAAAAAACTTATCAAAAGAAGAAATCAAATGACATCACACCTTATTTGATAGATCTTACACCATCCAAATCATAAACGTAAACATAATTTCTCTCTCATCCTTAATCAATTAGATCGAAGGGGGTCGAGGCCCCACATGGAAAAAAAAATGATTCAACAAATCAATAAATGGGTTAGGCACAAAACACGAAAAATTACATTGAAATGAACACGCACAATTGTAATTTTTGTGGTTAAATGGGGTGATTACACGTAATATTCACATATTATGGTAAATTGAATGTGCCCTTGATAAAAAAATGTTCACCAATCACAATGTATCCTCTCGATTTCACCTTCACTCCCACTTCCTCCTCGCTCGCTCTCTTGGCAGATAGTCACTCTTTTGGTGAGCTGCAAGTCCATGCAATTATGAAAAATAGAATCGCTAGTTGGTGCCAAATAAAAATAGATTACGGGCGAGTGAGCAAGTGCAATGGCATATGCAAAATTTTCTTTCATGGGGGCACGATATGGCGATATGGAGAGTAAATGGCACAAACATCAACTACCAGGTGACTTGGTATTCGGATCACTTTAAATTTAACATAAGTATTGCTGATAGGTGGACCATAATCTAAATACATTTGGTGTGGTGTAAAAAATTGTGGAAAAATAAGTCTACATCATTTTATTTAAAGTCAAACAAAATCTAAAATTAATGAATCCCATGTAAATCTAAGATCCCCTCAATTTTAGATGAGGTTTGTTATAACTTAAATAGAATCAGACGATAGAAGTTATTTCTTGTTCAAATCGTTTACAAAACATATCTTGAGATTACGGGGTTTAATCGCAGAAAACACACGTCGGGTAATTTAGTAGTGAAGTCACCTCTTGAGATGTGCACCGCATAGAATAGTCAGATTCACTCACAAATACACACATCATGATTTAAAGATATTTGCTATGCAATACTAGGAAAAAAAAAAATGAGAGATTTCCTTCATTTTGATTAAACAGTTAAATGTCATTTAAAAATTAACCACAATCATATATTTCCAATATATTATTAATTTTAGATGGCCTTTGATCAGTCTAAATTAGATAGTAAAGATCAACTTCCGACTTAATCTTTTGCATCATATATTTTTAGATCATGGGCATCAAATCATATGGAACACATGCTGGTTTCATATATCACACATCCCAAAAAGTAGTGTGAGTATCAAGACCAGTACCCAAGTCACGGACTTAATACAAACTCTTTTTAAGAAACAAAAAGAACCCAATTTTTTCTACCCTTGGCCGGAGCACAACACCCTAATGTTGGTGCTCCCCTCAATTCAATTCATGGGCGTGGGCCTACAAAAAGTGATGTATTATCAACATTTTTTGTAAGTGGTAAGATCAAGGAAAAAAATTTCGGGTTGAATTTCGGTTTCGGGCATGACCAAAACTGAAAATTTGACCGAACATCGAAATTTTGGAGCCCATACCAATCTAGACTTAGATTTCAGTTTCGGTTTCGTTTCGGGCATGTCCGAAACCGAAATGTTTCGGCCGAAATTTTGATCCATGGGTAAGATTACAAAAGTTGAATGTGGAAGTAAAAATTCTCCTTTATTTATTTATTTTCTTTTCTAAGGCTCTTATTTTAGTTGGGCTTTATGATCAAAACCCGAGCCCACTTTAAAGTGGTTTGGGCCTAACGGCTGGGCGGGCAACCCAGCCCATTGCCACCCCTAGTTAAATGTCAACAGATGCACGCATATTTAGAGCGCGCAACTAAAAGAAAGTACTTTTTTAATTTCACCTAATTTGACAATTAAAGAATATATCTTTTACTCCCAAGATTGGTAGAGGGAGATTGACCCATGCAAAGATAATGCTAATCAAATGGACTGTGTAAAGCGACCCAACCCTGTGATGGAAACTTGGTGGACCCAACTAGAAACTCCAAATTTGTATCTTAACTCTTGAGAACGCCTTCAAAAGGACTACTTTTCTCCTCTCATTACTTCAAGAATGATGGTATATGTATAAATATACATATAAGGATCTTTCTAGACACCTTCTACCATGATTGTCAAGGCGAGACCAGGGCGTTATCGCTATATGAATTTATATGGCAAGAATGGATATATGGCAACGCTATGGCGAAATGGCGTCGCCATGACTGCTATTTTGAATTTTATTTTATAACTACTAACCTGCAAGCTATAACTTATAACCTTATAAATTATAAAACTTATATGTTATAAGTTATATTTGTATTATAACTTATGTTTGATAAGTTATATCCATCATATTTAGGGGTTTAAGTGAAACCCTCTAGTCTTTATCGCATTCACTCACTCATTCTCTCTCTCTCTCTCTCAACGCAAGTTTTTATATTTTGAGGGGGCTGCTACTAACCCCCCATTATATACTGAATATTCTCCATAAGATACAATTGATCATTGAAGCTTGGAATCAGATTGACCTGACAGAGATCGTTTTTCGTTCCAATCTTCCCCACAACTAATCTTGAAATCATGAAAATGTCATCAGATGGCCATTCCAATCTTCTTCTATAAAAAAAAGTGAGAAATTAAATATATATTAATGATTAATAAATAATAAAAAATATTAAAATAAATTAATATATGGCCTCGAATCAGATTGACCTAACAGAGATCGTTTTTCGTTCCAATCTTCCCCACAACTAATCTTGAAATCATGAAAATGTCATCAGATGGTCATTCCAATCTTCTTCTATAAAAAATAGTAAGAAATTAAAATATATATTAATGATTAATAAATAATAAATAATATTAAAATAAATTAATATATGGCCTCGCCATGGCATGGGGAGCCTCCTCACCATGACCTCGCCACACCGCCTTTACTACCTTGCTTTCTACACTTTTTTAAACACTTATAATGGGCTTTTTTTAGAGCTCTTAGTGGAAAATTGTGAATTGACTTTGTCAACACAATGGAACTCTCTACACACTTTCTCTATACAACTAACCATGTCCTAGATGCTTCTAGGAACTTATAAGACTTACAAAAATACTCCTACTACATGTGATACAAATACCCCTAACCTTTTATACCTAAAATACCCTCAAAATTAGGTTTAATTTCCAACAACCTGATCCCGAGATTGGCTCGATCGCTTTATACTAACTACAATTAAGAAAAAAAAAAAACTAAAAAAAGACACTCTTCAATAATTGGCGTTTGTACAATTTGAACCGAGTAGGAAAGTAACTGCAAATCTATACAACCTTACTTGTGTGTGTGGATTTCCATGCATTTCAAAATCCATGCTGGGGTTCAAAAACTGTCCGCAGCATGGACCGTGCACCCATTTTAGATATAAATCTGATAGTGTTATATGGCAAGCAGGTTTTGTGCAGGCAAAGTGCACCATCTGCTCCAAGTTTTCATTTTCTGCCAAGTTTTCACCCCATGTATTTCATCTATCGTCAACTCATTTTTTCCAATGAAATAATGAATCACAAAAAATCCATCGATCGCTCTATCTTATTCTTGCTTTGAAAATTTTCCGCCAATCGCTCTATCCAACCTCTGTATATATGGATATCTTCGCTAAAACCTTAAAACTAGAAATATTTCCCACCTAAAGGAAAAATATTTGGTCTGTGCAGCAATAAACAAGAGACTATATCTCGAATCTCGATGAAAGTGGCTACAAGCCTACAACAAATCATGAGAAAGAATTGGGACCACATACGTGTATGGGGAACCTACTCTGGCTCAATATGCTCTGGAGATTTTCTACAATAACCAAGTTGCTTACACATAAAGAGATGGACACCCAGATGCACAGACACACTTCATGCATATACACATACACGTGATATAAATTACAAAACAGATATTGGCGTGTATTGGGTGTGTATGTTAGTTATGGGTGTGCGAGTAGGTGGCCACTTATGGTGTGTGTGTAATAATTATGTGTGTATATTGTATATTATATATTGTTCTTTTAGTATAAAGTCTAGTTGGGGTTCTCTATGACCAGACCATTCCATTCTCTAACTCTCTCCTCTTCTTCTTCCTCTCTCTATCACAAACCTTAACCCTTGAAGTCAAGTTGGTAGCAGAGCAGGTACCACAAGGTTGTAGAGAGACATGCTACACGTGAGGGAGCGTGAATGATAGTCCCACATCGCCTGTGGCCTGGAAGCCTTGGGCTATATATAACCTAAACAATCCTCACCTTACAAGTCAGTTTTGTGACGTTGAGTTAGGCCCATGGAATTCTACATCAGATAGGGTTCGTAAGGTCCCCAAATTAGGATACACTGCAGATCAGAGTGTCCTTAGAATTGGTATTCCAATTGTGGTTAATAATTTCTCACACCAAGAGATGAATAGTATTGTTCTCTAAGAAACAATTTTTAATGTGATTCATGCGGATCTCATTTACATCAAATTTGAATCTAGCTAATATCTATTCACAACTGTAAGCTAACAAATCATGAAGCATTAAATTAAACCTCCAACCTCGAAAACTCGGGATGCTGTGAGAATGCAACTGGAAATATATCAACTTCCTTTTATCAGGCAGAAACAGAATTGGTTTCTTTCCTTTGTCAGTCAGGTAGAAAGGGACTTGGTTTCCAAGTTTAGCCTGTAATGAGATGATTTATTAGCCAATAGTATCATATCACAAGTTAAACTTGTCAAAAGGGCAAAAATTTTCCATTATGAAAGAAAAGTATTCTATTACAGAAATACAAGTATAGAATTACAAAAAGAGTTAGCTTTAGGAGCTTGGATCATATATATTTTGTAAATGCCGCAGGTCAGAGTGTGGATGGGACTCAGACCAAAAATAGGGAATGGTGCATATTAAATAAAATGTGTTTTGGCCGGATGTAAAATCCTCCTATCTAAATGATTTTTGGGCTGTCTTATCTACCTGATGACCTGTGACATATGTATCTCCTATAGAGAACTAGGTAGGCGCCTGTTCAATATAGAATGTCCATAATTCAATGTGCAAATCCTGCCTTTTTCCCACAAAAGTCAAAACGAACAAATGCAGTCCTCAATTCCCACATGCATGCATAGAGGCCGCACGAGATCTTTGTTGAAAGCTTGACATCTTAAAATCATAAAGTTATTGGTTACGTTAGAACTTGTTTAGACAACGTAAAACTCTCACTTTATAGTACATTCTCTTTGTAATATAGTACCGGCTGAAATCCTACTTAATCATTTCATTTTTATTGTGATGTAAGTGTGTTTGGTTGCCTTTGTTCACATTATAATATTTTTATTGTATTGTAATGTATGACTGCTTGGCCGTCTTCTTACAATTGTGTCTTTTTTTTCTAAAGGGCACAAATGTAACTAGTGTAAATAAATTTGTGGTGTTTGAGACAAATGAACTGAATTGTTTTGGAGCAGCTTCAAATTACATATGCTGCTAGAGTTTAACTAGTTAGGATAGGTGTCAGAGTAAATGGATCAACATGGATGGCTAAAGATATGGTAAAGGGCATATATTGACATTTCTAAATATGCTAGTATTGGGCATCAGCGCTGGAAGCAGATACATGCAAAAGGGGGAATGTACTAGATGCAAAGTGATAGATGGTGGTTCAGTTTAAGAACAAGTGTAATTGCAAGTGATGGTACATGTCATGTATAAGTGGTGAATGGGTGTACGACAAATATCACCTATAAAGTATATAACCATGTCATATAATTTGAACAACAGGTTGTGCATTGAAATGGTTTGTGCTGATGATAGTTCAGATACATGGAGTAGCATGCTGGAAGGTGTTGATGTTTGCTTTGAATGAAGCTCCAATTTGCTGAACGAAGGTAGATCTGTATAAGCATTGGTAATCTACGGGAAAAAAGTCAATATATCAAAGACTCAAGGTTGATTTGTATAAGCTAAATACAACCTTTGATCGTCAATGAAAGCTTTGATCTGCAGAGCAATCCGAGTTTTTATTCTTTCAAAAAGAGAGAAAGAGAGAGAGGGAGAGACGTGAGTTGAGAGGGAAAGGAAGAAATAGGAAGATGGGATTTTTAAGGGTATTAGAGAGAGGAAGGAAAGGAGAGGGAGAAAGGAGACATGAGGTATAGAAGTCCTAGAGATAGGATCCTTCAAAGAGACACGCCAAAAATCAAGGGGATTTCTTTCTCTTCCGAATAGAAAGAAATCCCATTGTGGTTTATGGTAAAAAATTATCGAGATTAAGAAGTTCCATTTAGGCTATAATTATGCCTAATCTAACAAGATTAAGAAGTGCCATTTAGGCCATAATCATCCTATAAATTTAGAGGTCCAAAAAGGCCGGTAAGAAAAGCAGTACTTTTTACCACCATCACATCAAAGAAATGCTTCACTACAACATATGTTCTTACCATGCCTGGATGTAAAAATGATGAAGATCAAAAGCCAAAAAAGTAGTAAATAAGAAGGCAAGAAACAAACAAAGAAAATGCTTCTTGTAAAAATCATGCTTATCAATCCCAAGAAATACTGCCTATTAAAGGCCGAAGAGCTTGCCATTGGGTAGAAGACATGAGAAAACAGGAAAAATGGAGCGAATGTAGAAATGAAAATAAAAGAAATGAAGGAGTAGCCAACTATATTTACCTAGAAAAGTTTGTACTTTACCTTAAAAAAGAACCTCCATAGTTACGTCAGCTGCTCCTTCAATTCATGTTGTAAAGTTGATCCTTGACCGATCACCTCTTCTTGGTTCATGAGCGTCCATCACTTCATTACTATCCCCTTCCTTTTTTGTCAATAGTATATTTTTAGATCACTTACCCAAGTCCTCACTGGAGTAACTTTGACCATGTTTGAGAAAATTTGACTACGTTTTACTGATGGTTTCGGGATCATGATTAAAATTAGTTTGTCCATGAGACGATACAAATATGGAAGATAAAAGAAAAAAGTGATCTACTCAAATGTATCAAAAAATTTAAATCTGAAACGAGACAGTCAACAATGTCTACAACATTTTTTGGGTCAAAGGTCAAAAATCAAGTCCATGATGTACAAATGTAGCTGACACGTGGGAAAGAATTAAAGAAAATATTAGGACCCCTGGTTGTAGATATTAGGCTATAGGATTACAAATATAGATTATGTATTTACATTCTATGTGCAAGGAAACATGCTAAGGGTTTAGGTTTAAGGTTCTATAGGTCTTTAAGAGTTTAGCAATTAACTGTAGTTTTAGGAGTTTGAAAATCAAAATTTCAAACAAAGCTTATTTGTATGTTTTTTGATCAATCAGGTTTATGCTTTGAGTACAAAAGGTCTCCCAGATCAGCATCGGGTTTCTACATTAAGAAATTGAAATCAGATGTTATCAATTGTACAGTAGCACGCAATGTGTGATATATATATATATATATATATATATATATATATATATATATATATATATATATATATATATATATAAAGAGAGAGAGAGAGAGAGAGAGAGAGAGAAAAGAGAGTTCTAACCAGAATGCATGGTAAGAATGAGAGAGCTATCATCATATATTGTGTTTTTCTCAAACCTGTCCCCCAATCATGTTTAGATTACATTCACCAAATTATACATTCTACCATTCTGGAAACATTCTGGCAAAAAGGTTTTTAAGACTTCAATGCCATAATCATGAACATCCACCAGTATACATAGCGTAAAAGCTCATAATTTCAACTAAAACACTAAAGCCGTTGCACCCGAGTATAAACCTTTTTTCCAAGTGCTAAAAAACTCATCAAGAAAGCACCTGGCGCACTGCAGTGCCCTGCTGGAAAATGGAAATGCACGCTAGCACACTAGGGTGTGTTCTTTACACAAATCCTTCGATTTTTCTCAAAATGGATCCCCAATCATGTTTAGATCTCATTCTCCAATTGGGTAGCATAAATTCTCCGAAAAGCTTATGGCAAAAGGCGCCTCCCCTCCAACTCCACGCACAAGCTTGCGGCCATCTGGTCTTTTCCGCAGCTGCGAAGCCCGTCAAACAGCTCGTCCACCACAGTCGCATCAGGAACCAGTACCCTCTCCAACATCTCTCTCAATACTTGAACAGCTCCCTCATAATCCCCATTCGTGCAAAACGTCGATATCAACATCTTAAAAGTATCAGCATTCGGATGACACCCACTCTTTTTCATGCTCTTAAAAATCTGAAACGCCCGTTCAGAGTTCTGCCTCCTGCATTGTCCACTAATAAGAGCAGAAAAGGTTGAAGAATTTGGAATCAGATTCTCTCTGTCAAGTTCTTTCACCAAATATGCGGCCTTCTTCGTCTTTCCTTCATTGCATAGTCCCAAAATTAAGGCATTGTAAGTAAGAATATCAACCTTAACCCCATCCCGTAACATCTCCTCATAAAGCCTACCACCCATCTCACTGTTACTAAGTTGACTATACCCATTTATCATTGTGTTATAAGTAACCGTATTAGGAGCAATATTCTTGCGTTTCATCTCACTAAAAATCTTACTCGCCTCGTGTAATTTACCTTCCCTGCAAAACCCGTGTATCAGGGTATTATATGTAACGGCATTTGGTTCTAAACCGTTCTTGCTCATCATACTCTTAAGCTTCACAGCTGAACTCAAAAGCCCGTGTTTACAGTGTCCCGAAATCAGTGTATTTAAAGAAGCAATTGTGGGTCTACAACCCATACTCTCCATCTCTTTAAATACCTCGACAGCTCTCTCTAGCTTCCCTGATTTACAAAGAGCATCCATAACCATATTTAGAGTATAAACATTCGGAGATATCCGACACCGACCCATTTCCCTGTAAAACGATAACACAATATCGGTCCGGTGTAAATCATTCAGAGAGCTCATGTATGCATTACAAGATTCAACGGTTGGGAGAAACCCGTGATCTCTCATTCGGCAGAAAGTATCGGTCGCGTTACGCAATTTTTTCAAGTGGGCATAAGTTTTGAAGAGCGAATCGAAAACTCGGGGAGATGAATCACAAATGCGGTACGAGTTTAGTATGGCATCAAAGAGTTGAGAAGCAGAGTCTAAGGTTCTAGGAATGACTGTATTTTTCAAAAGAGATTCTGCAGTTTTAAACTTCTTCGCCTTTGTGAGTATGTGGAGAATTATGGAATTGGTTTCGAGAGTATGTGAATTGGGTTTTCGGAGTTCGGCAGTCCAATTGAAGAATTCGAGGGAGAGGGTGTGATCTTTTTGGATTCTCAAGAGAATGTGTTTGATTCTGAATGGGGTTAAACCCGCAGACAGTGAATTGAGCTTCACCCAATCCGCGTGGATGATATGGCTGTGAGCGACGTTCACAAAGTCAAGATCTTGACCTTTGGGTTCTGGAAGCGTGCAATGTGGCAGCGGAATCGGACCTAAACTAGGGTTTCTCTTTGAGAAAAGAAATGTAGTAGAACAAAAACAACGTGCCCTAGAGCCATAAAAATTAGGGTTTGTCGGAACTGAGCATTTACTTGTAAAAAATCCCAGGTGGCTTGTGGTGGAAAATTTTATAGATTCAGAAGAAGGAAGAGTGGTCCATTTAGAGAAGAAATAAGGAGTTGAAGGGTGACTCAAAATCCTAATTTCATATAAATCAATAGAGGATTTGATTATTGTTTTTGTTCTTGCAGGAAGAACAGCACATCTGGTGCAGAGAACAACATGAGAGTGTTTCTGAATGGGGGTTCTCATATATATATATATATATATATATATATATATATATATATATATATATTGAATTTTAAAATAATAAAAAATTGAGAAGAAGAGAGAATGAAAGAAGAACCTGGTCTGCTAATATGAATCGGTAGTAGTGGATTGGCGGTTTCGGCAGCCGAATTTTACCCAAAATTTGAGTTTCTACTCAGATTATAGCCAGAATCTGGGTTTTTTGGGAAGAGTGCCGTTGTACTTTAATAAATAATATGCATCAGATCCCACGCTAACCAAAGGAAACTTTTCTTTCCCAAATTGCTTTTCTGGGAGGCCTTGAAGCACTACAGTCCAAGGCAAGCACGGTTGAGATGGCATTTCATTCACCAGATCATTTTCCTCAGACTTTTGATTTTCCTGTATTCACAAGGGCAACAGTTGCCTAGTTGGGTGAATTAGAAAATTGGGTAGGGGAGATAGCCGATGTTGATCGGATGGAGGGCTGTGAACAGAGGGTTCTTCGGGATTAGAGAGAAGTGAGAGAAGTTAGAATTCAGAGCTTGCTTACCCTTTTACTGCGTGAGATTAGTGGTGAATTAGGGCCAGGCCATTTTATTCTATCTGTTTATAGGCTACAGCTACCCCAAGTATAGGATGTACCCACTTTGTCCTCGTTTTTAAATCGTTTCAGAACTCTGATTGATAGAAATAAGGGCAAACTTATAATTTTCCATCACTATAGGGGTAGTATATGGTACTAGGAGTATACCTAAATATTCCTCTTTATCTATTGCAATTCCGGTCAGGCCAAATTCGGGCCTGGTTCAGGCTAAAACTGGTACACGTGTATTGGGCTGATGGGGTTAAATCCTCGTGCCCATGCTTGGCCCGAATATTAAATGAGTTAGATCCATTTATAAGTAAATCCCGACCGTTTAATCAATTTGCCAGCTTTTGATTTGGAAATAGCTATGCGACTATTAGGGCTCTCAATAGGTTGAGCTGGCCCAGATTTTGATATACATCCAAAGTGAGTAGAAACTTTATTTGATGGTACGCCATGTTCTAGTGTAGACGTGGTAGCTTATTTCTGGCTCGACCTCTTAATAGGTGGAACTGATTTCTTGCTTTTGCGATCAATGGCTGCTATGCATCTATTTTTAATAGATGGTAGTGGTTAGTCAAAGGGGTTTTGAGGCCCAATAGCATATAAAACCTCAATTGCATACTATTGGAATTAAAAATAGGCCTTCTATGGGTTTGACTTGGGTCACCCCCTCGTTGAAAAGTTTGCATCTTTCACTAGCACTTAGGGATTTATTGAAATGCGATTGACTAGGGCTCTCAATGGGTCGGGTCGGCTGAGAAAAAGTGGTCCTTTTTATCAAGAAAATTCGACCCGATTCCGAATCGGGTTAAACATGTTGCAACCCAGATAAATCCGGGCCAAGGTTGGTTGAGTGTTCCAACACCCAACCAAGATATATATATATATATCCTTTTAAAGTTATAAAAAAATTGACTAACTTTTTGATTGGATATTAGTCGTTATTTTTAAAAGTAATGGCTATTAAATCAAATTCTAAAAAAAGACTCCGTCAAATATGTTCAACCTCATCTCGATTGGTTGCCCATAAATTTTGAGAGAAATTCGAGTACGGTACATAAACCGATTATTAGATCACGTTTCTACGGCCATAACATAATCATTGATTGAATCGATTTTAAGAATTTTCTTAGAGGAACTTAAAAACAAAGGATTCTGAGTTTTATAGGAATTTGTGAGGAATCTAAGTAACTTAAGAACGCATATGAGAAAAATCAAGAATCTGAGTATGCTAAAAATTTGTCAGGAATCTGAATTTTTCTGAGAAAAATCAGGAAACACCTTCACAGAATATAAGGTTGGTTTCACGGCATGAATTGTTTGTTGGTTTCGTCACGTCTTTTCTACAGGAAAGACTCTAGTCCTCACAAGTAGGGCTGGACTGGCCCATCAGCCTGCCTCGCCCAACCCTAAAATCTTAGCCTAGCGCAGGACTAAGGCCTCGAAACCAAAATATCCCTCTGACCGGGCAAGAGGTTCGGATTGGCCTGTGCATCACTTTTACTGATATATTAAATATGTTAATATAAATATATAAAATATATTTTAAGTTTTTACAATCAAAATTTCAAAATAACACTCAATATTATCATTAAATTTATCGAGTGGATAGTTGTATGGAAATTCTAGTAATTTAAATATTTTTAAAGAGGTCTTGAGAGTTTTATTTTTTCTTCATTCGAAATGTTTCTCTCTAGCTTTAATAAAAAAAAAAAATTTACAAAAATTTAAACAAAATATCAATAACCAATGAAGCCAGACTTAAGCCCTCCCCAATGCGCCTAAGTTAGGGCTAGGATCAGGCTAGGGCCGGAATAGATTTTAGGAAGGCCTGGCCCTATCCCAGCACGTTAACAGCCCTGCTAACGAGTCACACCCATCGTTGAGTTATGAATCATTCTTTGCATCTATATCCTCTCGAAAGCTACTTTCAAAGAATTTAAGGTTCACAAAATTTGTAGCAATAATCACGTTGTAGAACTGTCGATGGGTATGGTCGACCCACACCAGGACCCACCCAGGCATATAAACTTACTCATTGGATCAGGTCAGGCATGCAGCGTCCAACCTAGGGAAGCAAGTTTTGAACCGAAAACTAAAACTGACCAAAAAACCGATCCGCCAAATCGGAGCGGAATTGGCCCAAACCAAGACAGATTTACAATCAGTTTGGTTTCAGTTTTAGGTAGCTGAAACTCAAAACCAGTTGGGTGGGTTTAGAAAACATAACAAAAATTGGAAAAAATAAAAATAAAAATTTGAAAATTTGAAGAAAAAAATAAATAATAAAAACAGAAGACCAAAATACTCAAAGCCAAAACAAACTGAATCGCGCTTTTTTGGTTTTGAGTTTTCAAAATTTAACCGAACCGAAACCAAATAGAAACAAATCGGTTCAGGCTGAACCGAACCGAAAAGTGAAATTTCGGTATCAGTTCAATTGGTTAACCAAATATGCGCCCCTAGTCCCACTTGACCTTCTGGTTGGGTTGGAACGGGTCAACTCAAACATCAGTTCGGATCGGGCCATGCAAAAAATTGGGTAAGGTTGGACCAGGTTTCTTGTTGGGCATCAGGTTGGATCGGGCTTATACCTTGACCCATCAAGGAAGTGGGGACCGGCATATACCCTTTGCCCTGCTGGGCTTCCAAAATTTTGGTCTTCACAGCCCAACAGTTAAGTTTGCATGCGGCCGTGCACGACCTGTCAACCTTGCCCGCTCCTAACCTTTAAACCAGTAAGGGACTTGGGGTGGTGGGAAGCCATCAATTCACATATAAAAAACTCATCTTCACCAGTCTACCTTGCATGCAGTGCACTTGGTCACCATCAAGATGAAATTCGGCCTACAAATCAAATCATTAAACGATCTCTGCTATCAGATCGTAAACTTATTAAGTCTCCAGATAATGTTCCAAATTAAATGAACAAAGATGTTATAATCAGAAGGAACAAATCTTCCCATTGATCATGACGAATTGCCTGCAACGCAGGCAACTCGGATTTGTCAAGATGCATGCCATTTGTAAAATAAGCATCTGATATACACCATTATAGCACATTTTACACATGGTTTTAACTGATCTTGGGACTAGGGGTGCATATTCCGTTAACCAAATTGAACTGGAATTGGAACCGAGAAGTTGCCCAAGGTTTTAAATGCTGTTACACTGTTACAGTAAGTGTTTGATATACACCATTAAAGCAGGAAATACAGTTATGCCACATAGCAAGTATCTGTGATCACTCTAAACAGTCCAAGTGGCTGTTCATCATTGAAACACATCTCAACTACAGGATCACACCTATAAAAATGATGCAAACCATTTGATCAATGAACTTGAGCTTTAATAGTAGCCGTTAAACAAGAATAATAACAGATCATTGGACAAAGCACGTATCGCCCGAGAGTCTCGTCTCGGGCAAAATTTAAAACCATGCACTGTAACAATCCCGAATAAAGCAGCCAAATTGACTAATGCTATCACGAGTTTTCCTTCATTCATCTCTACACTGAAAAATCACTCTAACCACCACCGACTCATCGCGTTAAAACTTAAAACCAGTGTGCATTGAAGTTTTCTTTTGAGTTCAGCAGCAAGTAACATCAGAAAAGCTGCTATATGTGAAGGATTTATTAACCAAGACAATTGTAGGCAACAAGCAATGTCTAGTAATAATCTCAAGGGTAAAAATAGTTAAATGCTACAGACTGCACAATGCCATGGATCCCACCCTTCAATCTAAGGAATCCTGTGCAGCAGGTTCTCTTCATGTTACAATATCGTTGGCCAGCTACTGAAGTTCAAATGAGGGCATGCATGCATACTCATGAACAGACAAGTACGCAGATTTGCGGTCATATAGGTTATGGTGCGCATGTAAATGATATGAAATAACATGGCCAAACAAACTTTTCTGCATACAAAATATATTGTATACCATGTTATGAGCCAACTTCGCGTGCTTCCGAAGCAGAAATCTCTGAATCCAATATGGTCATTAGCTGCTGACTGACATGTTTGGCCACAGATACCATGTCTAGAAGGACACTCGGGTCCAAACCTGCACCTCCTCGTTTGGTCATCCCACACACCTGTCCATGCCTGTTCACGGAGATTGAAACAGCTGAGCTCATTTGAGATTCCTCTTCCGAGGTTGCGTCCACGATATAATGCTTGCCAACCTATAGAGCAAAACAGACACCAGTTAGCAAAGAAAGTGGATACAACAAGTTTGATTTTAATAGATCCGAGTGTGTGTTTGTTGCCAAAGCTGTTGTGAAAATGTTTACATTCTGTCTCCTAATCCGCAAAAAATGGAAAGACGCGAAAAATGTTTATTTATAAACAAATATAGCGTACTTGGGGTTATCAGCATTGTCCACATGCAACCACAATCATCAATGTGGATCGTACATGTGGATCGGGCATGGGCGAAAAGTCATGACCGATTGGATAATCCCAAAACTCACAATCTATAGCCGGCATATAAAGTGTGAAATAAACAAATCAATCCACACAAAACAACCATCCAACACGTTGCAGATTAGCTAGCATGGGAGGGAAACTATCGCCATTCTCATTGGATCGGAGATGATCTTCCAAACTAATTTTGTTGTCATCGTATTGTATATGCTCTAATGTTTTTCATCAATTAAATGATTACATATAGAAAAAAGAGGTCCAAAATATTTGATTTTTGGGCTGCTGCTGTTTACTCATCAGCCTGTGGCTATGCCAGATGGTGGACTATCTGTAACATTAATCAAATTACCACCATGTATGTTAGAGATTGCCCATGTGAAATCCTTGGTGCTCAGCCGAAGTAAGATATATCTGCTCTTTTCTTACTACAGTAGTACTCAGAAGAGAGTTCCAGTTACCTTTGTTAAAGTTACTATGACAGGAACTCCAGACGTGTCAAACTGTGAAAACTCTTCGTCGCTAACATCAACCTCTGGCTGCTCATCAGCTGAGGCACCGAGGGCAACTTCAACTTTCGGGATGGCTGTATCACTCAAAGCGGCCTACAAGGACAAGAAAACCATTATCAGCATTATTAGTCTCCGGTAAATTTTAGTAAAGTAAAATATAAGAAATGTCCTTTGGGAACTTCAGATATTGCCTCCATAAATTTTGATATGAAAAACCAGCATTCATTTTGCCACCAAATAAGAAAGAGTTTCATGTTTCAGTAGGCTGCTTTTTGTATCATTTTTTCATTTAACCGAATCCCTTTGATTATGGTAAAAGAAAGTTATTTCATAGACAGGTCCACAACCAACATGGCCACCAATAATTCCATCAGGCATCTGCCACGGCTAAGAAACAAGACAAGTTTGAACCCTCGACAAAGCGCATAAAGCTAACAAACTATGTCAATTTGTGGAGGGAATTTTCCCAGAAACCATCCAATCTCATTACTAAAGAGCTCCCACAATCACACAAACCATATTAGAACTCCAAAAGGTGCCCAGTTCTGATAAATAGAACAATTTGATTCCCTCTTGAAGAGACCTTGACCTATATAAAGAGGACAATGCTATTGGAATGCTTTTATTTAAGGTTAAAACAGGGAAAGTTATTAATACACTGGAGAATTATGACTATTACTTAATGTTTTTCTGAGATTGCCCAAATCGATCTGAGGTTCTTAGCAACTTGCTTAGACCGACAGTAAGCACCCCGGATTCTAGGTATCAGCATCTCTGTCAAAAGACGAGAATTTGTTTGATTTGATAGCCTAATTGATTACAGTTTCAACTTTATATTTGGAACATCTCAGCTGTCATTCTTTTACCAGAGAACATCCTGCTGTAACTTGTAATCTAGAAAATCCACAAAATGGTTATAAGCACCAGATTCCACAAAATCCAACCTTTGCCTCTGAAAATGCCGAGGTCCCAGGCAGCTTGCAAACCAGTACATGGATTACAAAAACAACACCATTTGACTCCAAATAGCATCAAGACATATGACTATAATTGATGTTCCAAAGGACAGTAGATCAACAAGTGATTGACTGATTCTTTACTATTATTGTACATAATACACCTACTCGGTATAATCAAACCTTGGCTACGGAGATGGTTATTATAAGAACTATGTCCCAGCCTGCACACCAAATGAAAAAGAGAACCTTTGTAGGAGCCGTCTTCCTCCATAGAGCTTTCAATGTTGATCAATAAGGGGACAGAAGCAAAGGAATCTACAAAAGCATTTTATTGAAAAGCAGCCCTTCACTTCTTCCTCCACAACCTCTTATCTTCAAGATGAGTTGGGATCATGATCCCGTCTAATGAAACAAGGAGGTTCCCTTCATCGTCCCTAAGATACGCTGGAGAAGAATGTCCCAGGTCAGGTAGTCTCTATCCATATCAATCAGATGCCCCACCCTAGGCTCCTTGGATAGACTAGGATCAAAGAGAGGCCCAAATAGATCATACCAAGGTGTCTTGCCCCACCGTAAATTAGTCTAGAAATTTACTCTCTCCCCTCCATCCACCTTAAATATGATACTTTTCATAAAGGAGGTTTGAACCGGTTAACCCTTTCCACCTCCTGAACCAACATGCCCCTTTGCGGTCGAATCTCCCACCCGTTCCTCTCCAGAGTATATTTTTCAATTACCAACTTAACCCATAGAATCCAATTTTCCTCTCCCACGCTCCAAGACCATATGCCCATAAAATAAGTGTCATCCACATAATGTAAGTGTAAAGTTGAAGATATGTTAGCTACTTTGAAGCCACTAAAGAGGCCCAAATCTGAACATTTGTCCATAAGCTTGCTCGAACTTCCCCCTATCAAATCAAAAAAGAAGGTGAAAGGGAATCGATCACCTTGTCACATGCACCTAGAACGTTTAAAGAAACCGTTATCCGCACCATTTACCATATTGAGATCCAAGACAAAACGTAACATGCCCTCACTCAAGCATGCCACTTAATGCCAAACCCCAACCTTCCAAGCACATAATCAAGGAACCCTGTGATATGGCTTTCACGTATCTATTTTCACCCCAATCCAAATTTTCCTTAGCTTTGTACCATGTGCCAACGCACTCATGAGCTAAGACAGCCATATCAAGGATTTGGCTACTATGGACAAAACTGACTTGGAAATGTGAAATGAATGTACTCATGAGAGGCCTCAAACGATTTGCAATAACTTTTGCCAATTTTTTTCCTTTTAGGAACCGGAGTTCGATCACCACTTGAATAAAAATAATCGTTTTGACTTCATTTTCTTCCAGTTTCCATTTTAAATGCCCTATATGTTCTTCATTCATGGTATAAAGGTCGAGCCCATCAAATATGGGCCAATCCATTTTCGTCCAAGTATAAATTTTTATAATATTACACCATGGAAAGCCATTGAGTCTGATTGCCAAGCAAGTCCGTGATGTTGCAATTCATTGGATTATGTTGGTACCTGCAGAAAATGGGAGAGAGGAAATGGATTATTAGGAAGAATGGGATAACATCGTCATGTGACCTCTTTTACTCTGGCTGATGAAGTAGCTCCCCATCCATGTTTTCTGCTTGTGGAGTTTGGGTAGTGAGAGGGTAAGTTTTTTATGAGTTTCTCTTTATAGGTTTCTCTTTGGTTGTTTTTGCTGGTTTGCTTGAGTGTCACCCCCTTGTTGGCCTCAGGTATGTATTTCTTTTTTCTTATTTTAATCTATTCTCTTATTACACCATGGCCTCCTCAATTTCCTCATTATCTTCTACCAAGATTCCATTTAGTGGAAGGTGCCACATAGTATTTCTCCTTGGGAGGCTTAGCAACGGTATGAAAGAATTTAATATTTTTATCACTTCTTTGGCCATCTAACCTTTGATTCATGTACAATATATCTACTCATTTCGCATTTTTCCCTTAACATTCTCTTCGAACTCATTTCTTCTCTCCAAATCATATTGGTTAGTTACTGGCATCAATCCCTTCCTTGCGGTCCAAATCTTGTAGTGCCTTACCTTAAAGAGCTAATTTTTGCTATCATCAGCCTTACAAAAACCTCTTTATTCCACCCTTTTATCTTTTTCATTAGCAACTTTAGGTTCGTCATCGATTTGAATTCAACATTACCATTTATTTGTCAAGAACCCCAACATTGGTGAACAAAATCCTTGAAGCTATCATTTTCCAGCTACATGTTTTCAAGCCGAAAGGGTAGTGGGTCTCATTGATTCATTAAAGATGATAGAAAAATCAGGATGTCATCAACCGTAGGGAAGTGGGTCTTTCAAATTTAGGTCCGTGTAGTTTTTTTTCCTCTGACAAGTGCATAGAAACTATCCAAACAACATTGAATAGATTATCCTGCTTATTTGACCATGTAAACAGCATGGCCTCCCATCGGAATATCCGTCTGATAAGTGCATAGAAACCTATCCAATCAACGTTGAGTGGATTAACCTGCCTATTTGACCATGTAAACAGTGTGCCTCCCCATCAGAATGTCCATCAGCCCACATAAGGAAACAAATTTAGCAAATCCTCATACAACAAGTTATTCTACTTGGGGTCAATTGTGTGTCTCCTATTTCTACACTCGTTTCTGTTCTTCACTAAGCTCTTCGTAAATCCGCAATCCTTCATGTCACCTCTCACCCACTAGGTCTTCACTGGTCTTCCCCCTTCTGCTTCCTTGCACTTGTAACGTCTCAATCCATTGTACAAAATCAATTACTAACCTCCAATGAACATGTCCAAACTATCTCAAACAACATTCCATAATTTTCTCATAGGTTTCATCCTCAATTTTCCTCCTATGTCTTGGGTCAAATTTTATCACATCTTGTTATTCTATATACACTTCTTAGCCCCATCTACTCGTATCTTCTTGTCACTTTTTCATAGCTCAATGTTTCGCCTCATATGGTGAGCAGGTCTTACCGTTGCCTTAGAAAAATGTCCCTTTAGTCAAAGTGGAACTCTTGGATTACATAATACCCACTTGCTTGTTCCATGTCGTCCAGCCTACATTAATCCTATTTCAGATGTCCTCAAACCCATCATTTGATTGTAAAGTAAAGCCTAAATAAAATCTATGGCAATGTTGTACTATCATGTTTTAAAGTTCAATCCTATTTTAACTAAATCCTCCAAACTACCATGTTAACTAAAGTTCCACTCCATATGTTTTTTGTTTTGTTAATTGTCAGGCCTCTTGACTCTTAAGGCCTTTCCTCATAATTTCATTTTGTCATCATTTACATGCTTCCTTGTTTAGGTGATTAGTACCACATCAAATCTACCAAGAAATCTCTTCCTGTACATTGATTGTTAACACAGATAATCAAGGAACCAAATAAAGACTCAAGGCAAACCCTTTATGCAGCCCAATTCCAAAGGGAACTCATTCATCACTCCTCATGTAACTCTTACACTAGTTACTGGCCTATCATAAATGTCTTGGACAATCTCAATATACAAGTTTGGAATGCATTTCTTCCTTAGTGTCAACCAGATTATCTGTCTTGACACTCTATCATAACTCTTTTCCAAATCAATAAAAAAACATATGTAAGTTTTTTCCTTGTCTCCCTAAACTTTTTCATAAGTTGCCTCAAGAAAATGACTTCAGTTGTTGATCTTCCTGGAATAAATCCAAACTGGTTCTCTGATACACTTGATTCATGTTTCAACCGTTCTTCCACTACTCTCCCAGAGAGTCATAGTTTGGCTCATAAGTTTGATGCCTCAATAGTTGGCACAATTTGGATGTTCCCTTTCTTCTTATTGAAAGGGAGCTTCCCACTCTATTTTTTAAATAATTCTAACTAGAATTCCTTATGAAGGTTCAGAAAAAGGAAAATTCATCTAAACCATCCACACTATCTTAGAAGAGGACAAACACCTAGAGTTTATTGTTTTCAATTTTAAGCTTATTCCAAGCCACGATAATCCACCAGAGCCAATAGCATTAAGTATCGCTTAATCCCAACCAGCTCTCGCTGTGACAATTCACCTTTATCATATCCCAATCCCCCATTTTGTTTCCTATCAAGTGATAATATCCAGATTTTTATATTGATCATGATATTTATGACTATGCATTTGCCAAGGCACCCCAATCCCTCACATTTCATGAGAAGCACTCCATTAAAAATTAGGCATGTCCCAACACCCACCACCACCTTCAATTAGTTTCAAATTTATCACCTTTACCACCCCTATCATAGTTATTGAAGGAATGAAGTCTCTAAAGCTTTGTACACTATTTTTTTTACCTGATTTATGGCATTATCAATATGCCCACCCCTTCAATGTTGTGCCCCAGGGCCATAAAGGGTGTTCTCAAATCCTCCTCTTTACCTTCAACAGGTAGCCCCAACAGGTTACTGATGTTCACCAAGTTTTGTAATAGACTAACCAGAGATGGATTCCGACTGTGAATGTAAGAATATCACCAAATCTTTACATCTTACTCACCCAATTGTAATTGACCAAATTGCCCTCTTTCAATTATCAACTGGTACCTCTATTTGCACCCACTGAATCTCTAAGGGAACCATAGTTGTAAAACCATTGACTGCTTTGAATCAGATGATGCAAAGCTCCAACCTTCCACACAATGGATCTTGAGATAATGGGCGTACGCAGGGTACCAATAGACAATCAGTTTTTTTTATATTTCAAGTGGCATACTACCAGAAAAAAGCGACCCAAAAACTATGTGGCAATGCATACATCACAGTTAAACATGATTTGCAGGTCACTTTTTGGGATGTGTGCCAAGTGGAATATGAATTGACCGTCTGATGGTACACCCATGATTTCAAAATCCATTGTGTGGAAGAGTGGGATGGAAATGATCTCCATCATCTGATACAAATAGAGGTACCATTTATAAATATTTAACTTACTATCCTTTCCACCTACTAAATATGTATCAGCTTCCTACTGAACAAAAATGGCTTTTGACTGTACCTAACTGAATGACAGACAATGCATGAGGATGATCCTATGGCTATACTTAAGTCCTTGAGTTATCTGAGTCCATGGTCCTCCTTGGAAGTTGCAACATGTCTAACGTTGCAGCAAAATAGATGCCCACGACAAATGGTTATCAACGGCCATTGAACTTTACTGAGGATGTAATCTAACACATCTAGAAATTGAGAATATCTTGGTACCCATGGCTCCATTCCTGCTAGCCCTTTTTATTGCATTAGGTTCTTTCATGAGACGACATCAGTTCATTCAAACTCAATCAGTGTCATGAACTCATCACCAACTTGACCATTTGATGTTAGGGGATTGACAACCAATCACATGTCTTAGCTTGTAATCTCGTGAAAGTAATGTTCTCAAATAAGCTCATTTCTTATCAACTTCTAAGAATCTGCCAAAACAGTCAGCAAATTCAAATCCTAAGAATAGGAAGGCAAACAAAGACCCTAATCTAGACATTGTTCTCCACTTATGGAACTAAGACATTGTTGATAATCGGGTTCCATTTCTACAGCCACACGAGGTTTGATCCAAAATGAAGAGGGTTGTTGGGAGTCATGTGGGCAATGGAAATCTCTAAGGGGAATTGCAATAAAAACTTGCCTTCAGAGAACTGCGCAACCAAAGGGGCATGGAAGGGACCCTAGACATTGTGCACCCAAATCGAACTGATTTAATACACACAACTCAAAGTTAGAGCAGGACCTCACCTTACACCTATTTTCAAGAATTCCTATTTACTAAGGGTATTTTTATTCACCCCCAGATTTAGAAGAAGGGGTTGTTGTAGTCGAGGATCCCTTCTTGCTGTCCATTTCTCGGCATCCCTGTTCATTGTACTTTTTCCCCAAATCTCCCACCTATCTCTAAGATCCTTTATTTGAGAAGGCAGAAATGTCAGTTTTCTTCCAATCTTTGAGCACCTACAGATGACTTTTAACGAGGCGACATCAACTTTGAGCTCCTCAGATCCATAACGATTTCATTTGCTCCTAAACCCAAAGTTTAGACTTTTCACAGCATGAACAAAACCAATCCCCTTCCCTGAGCATCATGGATTCCATCTTATTTTCCTGTTTCCTAATCTTTAAAGTTGAAGTTTAAGTCTAAGACAATGGGATACTCTTGATAAAGAACTCGATCAACGCATGAGTAGGAAACCCCAAATATTGTGTTCTAGGAAAAAATATGATTTTTTTTTAGCTCATTCATTTATATATTTTTGATAAGTAAGCTCATTTATTTGAATTGATCCAGGCAGTCCCCATATTCATTTCAAATGCATTTACCATTTTTTTTTTCAAATTTTAGCTAGAATTGTACCTGCGACCTCAAGGTTGCATCATCATGCACCTTCCATTGAGCTACAGGCTCCCAATAAACTATGGAGAAGATGAGGGAAACAAGGGGATTGAAACATAGGTCATTTTCTTTTCCAGCAATAGTTTAACCAACAAGCTATAAAGCACTTTGTGCTTCAAATGCATTTATTTCTAAACGTTCGAAAAGAATAGGAACATAATAATTCACAGAAAAAGATTATAAATATGTGGATAACCATAGATAACTTAAGAAAATAAGCTGCACTAAATGCTGTACAGATTGCACAAACTATTACTATTTTGAGGCTCAAGTTACAAAGAACTTTAGTCAAATGTTTATGAATAGTTATTTTTAATAATGAAATCTAATACAAAGCTTGCACTAAGTATTGTTGCTCTATTGCTAAGCATGTGTAGAAGAATACTACCTTTTTGGTGGTGTAAACGGATTAAGAAAATGGGAGATCTAGTTTTACAAATGTAGTGCAGTAATATAGCGATACCTTGATGGCAGCACCTAAAGCATCCAATAGATTCCCATCTGAACTGACAACAAGACCATCAATATACAAGTCCCAACATATCTTCCCTTCCACAACCATCAAAGAAGAGAGATCGATACCAGCCCCTGATACACAATAATTCAAAGTATTATAAAATCCTTTTTTTTATGAATAAGGATTCAATTAGTAGTAATAGTAATAACAACAACAACAACAACAATAATAACAGTCATTCCTTTATTGTTCAAAGATAGCATGTAACTTAAAAAATTTGCATGAAATTTATTCCAACGGGAGGATGCAAGTTCAAATGAAGTATAACTTCATCTCTGCCAAAATGCTAGGTTCCTTCAAGAAAGCTGCAATTCTAATGACCTTTTATTAATATGGTTGTCAAGGTCGCTCTATAGCCTCGCTACAGTCTCGCCATGGCGAATGGCGATGGAAAACGTCATATATAACCAAATACCCATGATGGCTAAATAGTGTCACCATGGCGGAATAACATTATGACATTGCTATGCACGCTATTTTATTTTTTGAATAATAATGTATAATACTTATAAGTTATGACATTGACGCAGGACGGTATCCTAAACTACGTGAATGCGATGATTGACTTTGCCGAAATTAAATTGAATTAAATTAAACAATAAAATTCACAAAATATAACGAATACCTTGGCGTTCGCAGTATTCCATTGGAGGCTCACGTATAATTTGAGTTGGGTTCAGTCCGGGCGTTAGATCCGTTAGGTTGCAACGCAGATCGATTCTAGAGATAGAACTCTAGGTTTTTTCAGATTAGGGCGCTCATGATTCAAAGATGGAATCTCTGGTCCTTCTATGGCGTACGGGATCGGGTCGAATCAATGGAGTAGGGGGAAGCTAGGGTTTTGGGAGTCGGGTATTTGGATGGGAGATGGTAAATTTGGGTTATTTGAATTAAAGCAAGGAAGATGGGTTAATAGGATAAAGTAAACAAGGATAGATTGTGGGCTTCACACCAAACCCTTCTCGGGAAGAAGATTCACTCTTCGTAGAGGCTCATCTCAAGCACACAACCAAAAGCTCTTTTCATTAATCATCAACTAATTACATTGTTTAACTTAAGGACCTTATATTGGAGTTCTTTCAAACGAAAACAAAACCCTAAAACAATTACCAAAAGAACAACTATGCCCCTAAAAGTTCAGTTCGAATTTCAAAAAAAAAAAAAAAAAAAAAAATTAAGCTGCGCGATTTCGATCGATCGAAATTGAAATTCGATCAATCGAAAGTGAAACTCGATCGATCAAAAAACATATTTCAAAGTTCGCCGCAAAAATTCGATCGATCGAAATTGAAACTCGATCGATCGAATGGAATTCGATCGATCGAGTATATACTCGATTGATCGAATTATATACTCCAGAACATGTGTCTTTCCTCTCGCCGTCGTTCGATCGATCGAAAAAGGATTTCGATCAATCGAAATTGTTGGTTCCTCCAATTTTTCATCTTTCCCCTCTTTCACCTATTTCTGATGTCCATTTCGCTTTTTCCGACGTCGGTATACACGAAACGGTCCATATCCAATGTCCACGATGTCGACGTCCCCGTCAATTCTCCCGGACCGAAAAGGCTTCATCATTGATGAAGCGGCGTCGTGATAGCGCTCGAGCATGTCGGGGTCTAGGCGTCGCACCTCATCTTCAGCTAACCATGAGTTCTCGGAGTCCGGCTTTTCCAACCACTTGACCAGTACTTTTGAATTCCGCCCCCATGGGTGGATATCGCCAAATCATCTAATTTCCCTTCGATTTCATCTCTGCGTTGCTTGCATGGGGAAGGGAAGGGTAGGGGTTGCAGGGTGGGGCTGGCATTTGGGCTCGGGGCTGCTTGGAAGGGGTTGTGAGGGGGTGGGGCTGAAGCTAAAGGAACCAGGTCCTCCACATTGAATGTAGAGTTGACCCCTATATCCGATAGAAGCTCAAGAACATATGCATTAGGGCCGCTCTTTGCTACAATTCTAAAAGGCCCAACACCGCGGGCTTGAAGTTTCTTTGCGGCTCCCAATGGGAACCGCTCACGCCTAACCCGAACCATGACGTAGTCTCCAACCTGGAATTCCTTGAAGCGCCTATGCGCATCGGCAGATATTTTGTATTGTTCATTGTTTGCATTAATTCTTTTTTTAATTTTGACATGCAATTCATGTATATGTTGTGCAAATGAATCGGCTAACTCGAAAACTCGATGGGATGCAGACATGGGAATAAGATCAATGGGTGTTCTAAGCCTATGACCAAGGACGACCTTAAAAGGACTCATATCTAAGGACCTATTAACTAAATTGTTGTATGCAAACTCTGTCTAAAGGTAAAATAGAATACCAAGTCCTAGAGTGATCACCAATAAGACAACGGAGAAGATTACCTAAGCTCCTATTGGTGGACTCCGTTTGGCCATCTGTTTGAGGATGATAGGCTGAAGAAAATTGGAGCATGGTACCCATCATGTGCCATAAAGTTTTTCAAAAATAACTGGTAAACTTCACATCTCGATCCGACACAATCGTTTGGGGTAACCCATGTAGACGCACAACCTCCCCGAAAAATAATTTGGCTATGTGAGCCACATCAGAGGTTTTGGAGCATGGTATGAAGTGGGCCATCTTGGAAAAGCGGTCCACTACCACAAAAATGGAATCATGCTTCCATTGGGTCTTTGGAAGTCCGAGCACGAAATCCATAGAGATGTCTTGCCACGGGGTGTGCGACACTGGTTTTATAGCGCCCAAAATGTCTGGCAATCCCTCCGGCATGTGACTCCCAGATGAGGAAGTCACGCAATGAAGTGCGAGGGATGCACAAACAATTTCCTTTGAACAAATACCCATCCAACAGGGTATACTCAGAGTTGATGTTGTTCAAATTTTCAAGGAAAGTAGTGTATTCTACCCCAAGATATGGGCAATCAGGATAATATTGTTTCAACTGCTCAAATCCGATGACCTCGGTGCTCATAGATTGCAAAGTCGCCACTCGACGACTGAGCGCATCAACAGCCTTGTTCTCGGCACCGGCCTTATGCTTCAAGACAAATGTGAACCAGCACACCCCGTGGAACTCGACCCATTTCGCATGCCTCGGGTTCAACTTTTTCTGGGAAGCAAGGAAACGAAAGGCCTCATGGTTAAAAAACAACACAAATTCCTGCGGTCTTAGGTAATGTCTCCAATACCACAGAGATTGGACGACCGCATAAAACTCCTTGTCATAGGTGGAGTATTTCTACTTTACCTCATTGAGCTTCTCGCTAAAATAGGCCACATGGTGGCCCTCTTGGCTCAGCACTCCGCCTATGCCTATACCCGATGCGTCACATGCTACTTCAAAGACTTTAGAAAAGTCTGGTAGGCGCATGACGGGTGCGGTAACCATCTTATCTTTTATCTCGGCAAAGGCCCTCGTCGCTGTTTTGCTCCACAGGAACTCTCCTTTTCTCATGCAATCAATAATGAGAGCCATGATGGTGCTAAAGTTCCGGATGAAGCAACGATAAAACGTGGCCAAACCGTGGAAGCTACGAACTTCATGAATATTCCGAGATTCGGGCCACTCCACAATGGCCTTAACCTTTGCAACTCTGCAACCATCCCGTCTACCGAGACAATGAATCCTAAAAATACAACAGAGTGCTGCATGAAGGTGCACTTCTTGAGATTCGCGTATAACCTCTCTCCCCTCAAGGTTTCGCAAACCAACCTCAGGTGGATAATGTGTTGTTCCTTGTTTGGGCTGTAAATCAGGATGTTATCAAAGTACACGACAAGGAATTTGCTAAGGAATGGCCTCAACACATGGGTCATGAGCCTCATAAATGTGCTCAGGGCATTGGAAAGCCCAAAAGGCATGACCATCCACTCATAAAGACCGTCTTTGGTCTTGAAGGCGGTTTTTCATTCATCGCCAGGGCGAATACGCACCTGATGGTAGCCACTTTTAAGGTCTATCTTGGAAAAGATAGTAGCTCCAACCATCATATCAAGGATGTCATCAAGCCGTGGTATGGAAAACCGATATTTAACAGTGATCTTATTAATGGCTCGACATTCCACACACATGCGCCATGTACCATCCTTCTTAGGCGTGAGTAATGCTGGTACAGCACACGAGCTCAAACTCTCTCGTATGAACCCCTTTTGAAGGAGCTCACTGACTTGCCGAGTCAGCTCGGTGTGCTCAATCGAATTCAAGGCAGGCTCGGTAGTGTAGATCCGGGAACTAAGTCAATTGCGTGTTGAATGTCACGCATGGGAGAGAGCTCATTAGGTAAATCTTCGAGGAAGACATCCACAAATTCATTCAGAATGGGCTCTACCTCCTTGGGGTACTCACAGACTGACTCCGAAGTACTCTCAACAGTGACTACGACATACTTGACACTCTCATCTTTCGATGCCCTCTCGAACACTGAAGGGGTCACAATGTTGATGGCCTTGGATTGGCCTCCCTTCTTCTCAACTCTATTGACCGATGGTGCTTTGGAAGCCAAAGGGTTAAGAGTGACTTTCTTGCCCTTGTAATTGAACGTGCAAATATTAGATCGACCAAAAATAGTCACGTTCAAATCATAGAACTATGGCCTCCTTAAGATAATGTGGCCCACATCCATCAGCACCACATCGCACCATAAGGTGTCTAAGTATGAACCCAACTGTATGGGTACACGACACCTCTGAGATACGGGAATGGATGAGGAGTCAACCCATGCGACTTTGTAAGGTCTCCGGTGGGCTTCAGGTGTAAGCCCTAAGCGGGTGACAGTATGTTTTGACACCACATTGATGCAGCTTCCGCTATGCACAATAACCCTACAATTCTTTGTCCCACATGTGGCAAAAATGTGGAAGATGTTCTCCCTTCGCCAATCCTCATTTTCATCCCGTTAAGATTGTGCAAAGACACACCTCACAACTAGAGCACGACCAATGTCATCACCTTCCTCGTCACTAGGTGTGGCATTCGGCTCAAAGACCTCTTCCTCATAAACTCCTTCACTTTCTTCTCCTTCCCCATCGATGAAGAGATTCCTTTGTGGGTCTTTCGTAGGGCATTGGGCAACAAAGTGTCTCAATCCTTGACATTTATAACACTTGACATGAGACCCACTCTTTAAGGATTCTCCTGCTACGCCCTTACCTTTGTCAAACCTCACATTGGTAGATGGGGTTGTGTGGGTTTGGTAGGCAGGTTTTTAGCACTAAATCTCACTTCGCCGGTATGGAATTGATAGGGGTGAAAATCAGATCGCCTAGTCACCGTCATTTTAAAATATCGTTCAAGGTATTGAACGACGGTGTAACAATCGGCAAGAGTCTCCACAGGGTGGAAGACTAACTCTTTTTGCAAGTCAAGTCTCAATCCAGTGCAAAATCTGGATAGAGTGACTTAAGGGTCTTCGGATACCTTGGCTCTCATCATGAATTCCTCAAATTTGCCAATGTAATCCGAAATGGGCATACTACCTTGGCGCAGATTTTGCCATTGGTCGAGGAGACGATGGTAGTATGAAGAAAGAACGTCTTCTCTGTAAGTCATTCCTTCATGTCCTCCCAACGAGTAATGGGAGCACAACCCGCATTCGCTCTGATGCGTTCAGCGTTGACCCAAAAGAGTCGGGCTTGGCCTATGAGCTTCATCTTAGCAAGTCTAACACATCTCTCATCGCTCATGCCAA
The DNA here is from genome assembly GCA_021018995.1 of Chloranthus sessilifolius. Taxonomy (NCBI): domain Eukaryota; kingdom Viridiplantae; phylum Streptophyta; class Magnoliopsida; order Chloranthales; family Chloranthaceae; genus Chloranthus; species Chloranthus sessilifolius. Next base: position 1,984,120 of record JAJIZI010000016.1, on the reverse strand, counting down.
ACCACTCGAAGTGCTGGTCCATATCGGATAACCAATCGAGGAACACTTGAGGGTCTAATCTTCCATCGAAAGTTGGGAATTCAACTCCGACATTTTTGAGGAGTCTCCCTTCCGGGTCTTAGTCATCTCCATGATGATCTAACCTATGGTTCCGGTTCCGATTATGTTGGTAGCCATTTCGTTCGAAACGTGAACCATTACGCTCACAGGGTGGTTCGAAGTACTCATCACCCTGTCTAACCGATTGACTCGGTCTAACAACCTCTCATTGGATGTTTCGAGAGTCCTTTAGGTTGTCTCCAAGACAGTCATTCGATCATTGATCGATTTTAGATCAGCCCTCGTGCCGTTAAGAGCTTCGGCAATCCCACTCATATCCATGGTGATACGGGTCACTAATTGATAGGTTCTAGAATGGAATGCAAAATGAACACTTTGGCCAAAACAGAAATAATATGAGATGAAAGTAAAGTGCAATGAATGCAATGTCACACAGTATACCCTAACCTAGAACCTAGGGCTTTGATACCAAAACTGACACAGGACGGTGCCCTAAACTACGTGAATGCGATGATTGACTTTGCCGAAATTAAATTGAATTAAATTAAACAATAAAACTCACAAAATATAACGAATACTTTGGCGTTCGCAGTATTCCATTAGAGGCTCACGTATAATTCGAGTTGGGTTCAGTCCAGGCGTTAGATCCGTTAGGTTACAGCGCAGATCGATCCTAAAGATAGAACTCTAGGCTTTTTCAAATTAGGGTGCTCACAATTCAAAAATGGAATCTCTGGTCCTTCTATGGCGTACGGGATCGGGTCGAACCAATGGAGTAGGGGGAAGCTAGGGTTTTAGGAGTCGGGTATTTAGATGGGAGATGGTAAATTTGGGTTGTTTGAATTAAAGCAAGGAAGATGGGTTAATAGGATAAAGTAAACAAGGATAGATTGTGGGCTTCACACCAAACCCTTCTCGGGAAGAAGATTCACTCTTCGTAGAGGCTCATCTCAAGCACACAAGCAAAAGTTTTTTCATTAACCATCAACTAATTATATTGTTTAACTTAAGGACCTTATATAGGAGTCCTTTCAAACAAAAATAAAACCCTAAAACAATTACCAAAAGGACAAGTATGCCCCTAAAAGTTCAATTCGAAGTTCAAAAAAAATCTAAGAAAAATTAAGCTGCGCGATTTCGTTTGATCGAAATTGAAGTCGATCGGTCGAAATTGAAATTCGATCGATCGAAAGTGAAACTCGATTGATCGAAAAACATATTTCAAAAGTTCGCCGCAAAAATTCAATCGATCAAATGGAAATTCGATCGATCGAATATATACTCGATCGATCGAATTATAAACTCCAGAACATGTGTCTTTCCTCTCGCCGCCATTCGATCGATCGAAAAAGGACTTCGATCAATCGAAATTGCCGGTTCCTCCAATTTTTCATCTTTCGCCTATTTCTGATGTCCATTCCGCTTCTTCCGACGTCGGTATACATGAAACAGTCCATATCTAATGTCTACGATGTGGGCGTCCCCGTCAGACATTTTTATAATATATAAGTTACAAAAGTTAACTTACAAGTTACAAAACCTCAACTTATAAGTTATAAAATACTTAACTCTCTCTCTCTCTCTCTCTCTCTCTCTCTCTCTCTCTCTCTCTCTCTCGGCAACGTTGTCGAAACCTCAGTGTGGGCGACACTACCGTATGTGTACTTAATATTTCATATTTTTTAATATTCTACATTTGTTGATATATCATATTTTTTTTATTTATACTTACCATGTTGCAAATTTATTGATATTCTATATTTTATTTGTATTTATTGATATTTTTTATTCCTAGAACATGAAATCCTCAATATTAGAATCAAAGTATGATGCTATAGTAGTTGAATTTTTTTCTTCCTATATTTTTTACTTATATAAAAAAAAATACTACTAATTAATAGATAAAATAATTTATTTTTTTAAATTACAATAATAAATAGCCTCGCTATGGCCATGCCATGGCATAGCGAGCCTCTTCGCCATGATATCGCCACACCGCCTTAACTATCTTATTTATTAGTGTAGTAGCAGGATATTCTTAATCACTTTATTTGACCATAGTTACTTGCACTGGAAAGCAAGTATCGAAGTGTGAGTTGATGCAAGCAGCAAGAAGTTGACAGTTGTGCTATTTTGTCCTCTTTCCTTTTTGCAAAAAAAAAAAAAATTGTATGCATGTAGAACTTAATTAGAAATAGGCATAACAAACATTCAACTAAGTAAATTGAATAAAAACCAACACATAGTAATTGGTTGTCCATACTTGTCAGTTGAACAGTCTCAATAATAGTAATTGGTACAATATTTAACAAGCACTGCAATTTAGTTGCATTGATAGACAAACTAGAAGATGTTAAACACATAAATAAATGAATACAAGTCGACATGTGATTATCTATATCAATGTGTTAGTAACATGGAACAAGAAAATTTCATATTTCAAAGAATTTCCATGTCGGAATCACATGACAGGCACACATATATTATTAAGAGTAATTTGTATTAGGTAGACAAGCTGTGTACATGGAACAAGGACATTCCGTATATTGAAGAATTTCTGTGTCGGAATCACATGACAGGCACACCTTGAGAATATTGTTATGAAGAGTTTCTATTAAGTACACGACCCATGTACCGCCGGCAGTAAATGGACCAATTTCATTTCGTCCCCAGAAGTTAGAAAGCTGTGTATCATAGAGCTCAATGTATTTATATTTGATTTATGCATCTGTAGAGTGTAAAAATTACATTTTATGTATGCATTTGTAGACTGTAGACAAATTTCACACATCCATCCCACGGGTTAAGCAAGAAATTTTGAAATGTTTAACTAGGAAGCTGTATTGCAGGAATGAAAAATCTTTCAAAAGAAAACTTTTCTATCGGCTTCCTGTTTTTACAGGAAATTCATACCTGACCCACTCTTACCACCCAATAAACATCTTTGAAGTGCAATGGAAAGGTCTGCTGACAACTCTTCACCTCCCCTACCCTGCACCCCACATGATATATATAATTTATTATGAAATATAAATGAAGCATCCATCAAAGCAAGTTTAATACTATGAATCGCCTACGGATGGAAACTTCAAATTTAATTTTTTTCCTATCGAAAAACAACTATCACAAGAATAAAAAATAGAATAATAAAATGGGTATTTTATTCCCATATAAATAGAATATTTTGAGATACCCTCTCAGACTGATTCTGCAATCTCATTGGTGACAGGGTTGCAAGTTCAATCCCCAGTTTACCAATAATAAAAAAATCGCATTGGTGACATAGGAGTATCATAGGTAACACTAATTTGATTTTCATCATAATTGGGAATTTTTAGTTGATGGATTATTATATAAGATCTGTATAGATGAATGCTTAGGATTAGATTTGATTTTATGATTACATGATTGAGATCAAGCTTGCCATTACGTTAGTTTAGGGTTAATATCTCTCTGTAATGTAATTTGTTGCAAAAAAAAAGTACTAATTCAAAACATCTTTTGCTCTTAATTTCTGCCAGTACCTATTATCTTCAGTTAAGCTCCGGGTTGTAATCTATAATTCACTGAAAGACCAATCAATCTCATGGCTGAAGATCTAACATTCCAATCAAGTTTTGATGCCCAATCACACTGCAGTTACAGATACATGAAAAAGCTGCATTACAGTCAATTTGATGGCTCAGTCTTCATAGCTTCTCTTATGTGTCTAAAAGATGAGTAATAATATTTGAAGGGAAAGGAAGTAAAGTGAAATCAATGAGGGCCTTTGGGAACTTTCAGTGTTGGAATTTGGCTAAGTTTTAGCCACATGTTGAATGGCCAATGATTAAAAACCCACCTTCATTAGTTTATCCCAAGACCGGTCACACCTACTCTTCGTCGATGAGACTTAGGAAAGTATCTATTCATGCTAGAGTTTTTGCGTTCAAGTCGTTGGTGGTTATTGGTAAAGTCTTTACCTTTAATAATTTGCATAATGTCTCAGCATCATGACAAAGATGTCTGTCATTTATTAGTTCATTGTTCGCTGACCTGCAGGAGTCTGAGATCATTTGGGTTCAGCCAACCACGGTGGGAGAGATCATTGGCTATTGGGGAAATAGTCCTTTCCCTGTAAGGGGATGTGGGTTGTGATAGTTAATTCCTTGTGCAATTATTTGGTGTATATGGAAAGAGAGAAATGACAGAATCTCCAATGGAAAATCCAGGGGTATATGATCTTTAAAAGCCAAAACAGCATCATTTGTTGGCCAAAGTTCACACAGAATTCCACTAACTCTCTAGAGACGAAATTATAAGAAGATTTAGACTATAATGGGTGGACATCTTGAACCGCACCTGGGTTGCACACAGACTTTGAAATGCGTGGGAGCCCGCATATGTCACAAGGTCGTACGGATGTGCAGTTCACTTTCCCACCCATCATGACCTGGCGCTGATTGAGTTGGGGTACAGCGGGACTACAAAGCAGAATGTTCAAGAGAAATAGCAGAATCTTCAATCGAAAGCCAGGGATATAAGTGTTGGTGTGTCAATAGAAAGTATCTTTAAGTTGGTGTATGTGTGTGTGAGAATTTTATTTGTTTCTTCCTTATATGTAAGAGTGTGTTAGAGATAATTGGTGTGTCATCATTAATATGTATGTAAGTGATATAAGTACTAATAATAAAAGGGGGTGTGAGCTAATTCACTCAACCCTAACCCTAATTAACTATAAGTAGTTAGATTTTAAAATCCGGGAACCACATCATTTCATGGGCCACGGTTTACAAACAATTTCATCAACATAGAAGGTTCAAGCACACCCGAATTACCCCCCCCACCCAACAACCCCTCCTTAGGCTTAATGGATGTACACAAAATGAATTACAACAGAACCTTTAAGAGGAGGATGGACAATCACTAACTACAATGGTACTACCATTGACTTCTATGTTGTCTCTGTTGGAACATGTACCAGCAATGAAGTAAATTTAAGGGTTGTAGCTGAGGGCGTTCAAAGGATTGGGCTTTGAAAACCTGATATTTGAATGCAATTCAAAATGCTTGTTATCGTGGTTAAGGTGTTCAAGGGAGATGGAAATACATAGAGCTATCAAAAAAGCCATTTTCAATCGAGTTCAGAATTTCAATGTTCAGCTGTATCAATCGTAAAAATGAATAATTTATTCCATGGGGTATAACATTTATGTTCATACAAGCTACAATAAGAAATGCAGAAAATTTTGAACAATAAACAATGAATACTAGATAAAATATACAAATTTATATAATCCTTGCTGAAGGGAGAGGGAATAACAGTTACTACAAGACCTACCGTTTTGATTAAGGAGACAGGGATTTAAGGTATCAAGGTGCCGACTATCCCAAAAGGATAAGGAAGAAAATTGCTAACTTGTACGTCAAATAGGAGTAGAGGACTAGTGATCCCTCCCAAGAATGTGAATGATTACTCTACCAAAACACACATTTCAACTAGTCAACTATGACAAGTATTTATAGAAAAATATGACCTCTCGCATTCATTATGCATAGGTAACATCTCCAAGCTAGCCATCCTTGAAGTAATCCCATACAATGAATCTATGGATTACCAAAATTCCATAATACCACTTAACTAGGTATACAAATTCTAATCCAAGAGAGACATGCAAACATCCATACAAAATTCATGTTAAGTAAATGGCTTGGTCTCTTAAATAGGCATTTGATTGCAAGGAAACTATTCATATAAATGGGGAATTTTTACAAATTAAAAGGATTCCATCTAACTCACATATATGCATTTCAGTGTTTGCACCCATGATAAACGGTCCAGATCTGTTCATGTAAGTAATAATCTTAATTTCACCCCTTTGATCAATTAGAGGATCCCTCAGGACTAATCAGACATGATTAATATGCAAACTCTTTTTTGTAGCAAAGGGAGAGCGGAGCTCCTTGAGTGCTAAAATTTGTACATCAACATCAGAATTCAATCGATGTCATGGTATGATGTGTCTTTATTTATTTTATAACATGTGCAATGTTTGAGGCCCATAGACACATCCTTTGTACAAGAACCCAGATCCATTCCCAGAGGAGATTGTGATCAACCATTAAGATATTATTGCATCAAAGGAATCTAAGTCTCTAACTCCCGTTCGATGATTCAGTTTTTGGAGAGGTACTGGGCTAAATTGTTCCCATTATAGAATCATAAAGGGCTAGCTAACTCATCGTCCTATACACCAAGTTTTATTTTATGGTAATATGCAACCTAGGAAAAAGAGAAAATCCAGTCACGCAAGACCATATCCAGCATATTCTTGTCTGACACAACCATTATTTTTATCCCATCCATTTGGGGTCAGCTTTGAGAGTCCTATTTCTCAACTTATTTCTGATAAGGGATATGCTCTCTATAACTTCGCAACCATTCATATTCCTTTCCCACTGCTTCCCTCTAGGTATTCACTGTTTTTCCTCTTCTCCTACTTCCTTATGCTTGTAGTTTTTCAATCCCTCGTAAAGGGTCTGTTTCATGCCTCAAATGAACATGTCCACGCCACCTCAAGCGACATTCTGTAATTTCTTTTCCTTTATAGATGTCACTCTCAAATTTTCTCTATGTACTCGTTCTGAATTTTACCCTTTCTCGTTACTCAACAAACGCATCTCAACCACATGTATTGTCGTTTTTTCATAGCCCAACATTCCGCATCGTATAATATGACAAGTCTAACCATGGATCAAAAAATCGGGTTTCCGATACGTATCGTCCAGCCTCCAAGACGATACATATCGGCGTATAGTCCGATACATTCAATTGATCGGTGATACATTGAATGTATCGTTTTGATACATTTTTTTTTTCAAAAAAATCCCAAAAAATCCTCTAAAAATCAGAAAAATTATATTTAATGGTTTTCTATTTATTTCAATTTTTAAAAAATTTATTAAGGCTTATTTGATGCATATTTCGAAATTTTATCAACACAGAACCTAAATTACATTGTACATGAATGCACAATATAATTGAAGCCTTAAAAACTCTCTGGTGGAAAAATGGAAGAGGAAATAAGAAAGAAGAAGAAAAGAGTGGAGAAAAAAGAACAAAATAGGGTTTAAAACCCGTGTTTCGAGTTTCAGCCACAGAGAGGCCCCACAGGAATCTTTAAAATTATCGTCCGATAATTTGAAATTATCGTCCGATAATTTGAAATTATCGTCCGACACGGATGATAATTTGTCCGTATCGGACGATAATTTGACTGATTTAGGGGTTCTAAAAAACCAACATATTATTGGACGATAATTTCAAATTATCGTCCGATACAGACAATACAGGCGATAATTTGCCCCTATCGGACGATAATTTAACTGTTTTGGGGGGTTCCCGATAATAAGCTTTTTTATCATATCGGATACCCTCCAAAACGATACATATCGGATGATACGTATCGATATCGTCCGATATTTTATCCATGAGTCTAGCAATCGCTTTATAGATAGGTCCCGTCAATCTAGGTGGAACTCTTGGGTCACACAAAACAATACTCCACTTGCTTGGCTGCATCTCATCCAGCCTGAATTAATTCTATGTGAGACGTCCTCTTCAAATTCCCTATCTAACTGTAAAGCATAGCCTAAATAGCGTAATATATGGCAATGTGACACTAAATTATTTTCTATTTTAACTAAATCCTCCTCCAAGGTATCATGCACTCCATGTATTCCGTCTTTATTTTACTAATTTTCAACCAAAGTTTTTCAACCTAAGAAGCATAGATACGGATACAAGACACAGGTAGGATACAATACGGGTATGGCGCTACGAAAAATTTCAAAAATCAAGATACAATATGGGGGGATAAGTGTATTTAAAATTTATTTTTATATACTTTTAGGTATATTTCAGGTTAGTAAATGTAAGAAAAAATAAGAAGAAAACAAAAAAGAAACAAAAAAAAAAACTTGCAAAGACTGATTTCAAATGGGTAGCCTACATGCTGGTAGGCTCCTTTGATTTCTTCTTCTTTATTTCCAAAAAACCCTAAATCTCAAACTCGCTATCTGATTTCTCCTTTTTTTAATTATTTTCGAAAACGCCCAGGATACGCATGCAGTCATATCCCTCAAATATCGGTATCAAATACTAATATGTTGCCAAAAATGGAGTACCTGTTGCTTCCTTGATTCCAACTTATCACTTATGTTTTTCCTTGTTTGGGAAATTAATACTACGTCATCCGCAAATAACATGCACCAAGGGATCTCTTCTTGTATGTCTATGATTAACACATTCATGACTAAGGCAAACAAATAAGGGCTCAAGGCAGATCCTTGATGCAGCACAACTCCGAGAAGGAACTCACTCGTCTCTTTACATATTGTTCGTACACTAGTTATCACCCTCTTATACATGGCTTGGATAATCTCAATATATGAGTTTGGATGCATTTATCCTCAGCACCCACCAGATTATTTGTCTCAACACTCTATCATAAGCCTTCTCTAAATGAATAAAGACCATATGTTGGTTCTTCCTTCTTTTTCTAAACTTGTCTACAAGTTGCCTCAATAGGAAAATATCTTATGTTGTTGATCTTCCCGAAATAAATCCAAAATGGTTTTCTGATACATTTAATTCTTATTTTAGTCGTTCTATTATTCTATTTAAAAGTATCCTAGTTTAATATCTCGATAGTTGGCACAGTTTTGAATGTCTCCTTTGTTCTTATGGAAAAGGATCACAATGCTTTTCCTCCATTCTTCAGGCATTTTCTTCAGTTTTAATATTTTATTAAATAATTTAGTCAATCAATTTAGTTCATTCTCTCCCAACATAGTCCAAACTTTTATAGGTATACTTGCTTTAGACGTTGTTCATTTCTTCATCTTTGTTAAATCTTCTTTGTGCTTCAACTTTCGATATATCGTTGATTATCCCTTGAATTGGTTCATCTTCTTAATCTACTTCATTTGCATACATTGTGTTGTGTTTAATAGATCTTTAAAATATTTCTGCCATCAATTCTTTAACTCATCCTCTTTTATCAAAACCCTTTGATCTCCGTCTATAATGCATCTTACCTAGTTGAGATCTCTAGTTATCTTTTTCTTTAATTTTGGCAAGTTTGTAGATTTCTTTCTCCTCTTTCATTCCCCTAGTATATAAATTGTCATACGCCTCACACTCAACTTTAGTCACAGCTTTCATAGCTTCTCTTTTGGCGAATTTATATCTTTCAAGATCATCCGTAGTTCTTATTCTTTGTCATTATTTAAAACACTTATTTTCGGAAATTGACTTTTGTACACCATCATGTTTCTTTTATACACCTTTTCTTCATTTAGATTCCCCGAGCACCACCTTAGCAACTCATTTAAGGCATTGCGTCATTTGTTCCTACATCTCCTTTGGAACCCCTTCTCACCACCATACTTCTCGGTCACTCATTTTCTCTTTAAACACTGTTATTTTGTCTCCCCTTTTAATTCCCACCATTTAATGTCGCTCACATCGGATAACACAACACAAATTGAACCACATTTCCAAATTGTATGTGCTTTATGAGAATAGCTTATCAAAAAATTTATATAAGAAAATTTCTAATTTATAGGACACCTAAAAATACCCTAGGAAATGTGCATGCTGTGATATACATCCTCCAAAACAATGAATCAAATGAAGACATCTTATTTTCACCAGAGGCAGTAGCCCAAACACTGGGAAGCACTCTCTTACATTGTGTGATGGATTTTAACTTTTCCTACAAAAAATTTCTACCTGTGATTGGCTCTGGTAGTTTATACTCATGACAATCATAGCAATATTGATAAATATAATCTTAATATTAAAAAGTAAAGCATGCATCAATATAATCCACCAACCTCAAACATTGGGGATGCTGTAGGACTGCAATCAATATATATTGCAACTTTGCCTTTGTCAAGTAGAAAAGCACTTGGTCTTCCAAGTTCAGCCTGCAATGAGAAAAATTATTGGAAAAAAGTGTAATTTCAAACAAAAGGAATAATTATGTCCATTATCAAAGACAAAAATCGAAATATAATTAACATGGAGAAAGTTTGGATTAAGCATTTAACTCACAGCAAAAAAGAGAGGATTGTTTAGTATATTTTAGTTTTTCAATTTCAAGTACTAGGGATTTTCTGAAGTCTACCCTTAAAATATCTTCCTACTAAGAAACTACATAACAACCAAGCAGTTAAATAACTACAGAAGTAAGCAATTTTTTTAGGAGAACAAAGTAAAGTGATGCGGGAACTTACTAAATGCAATGTTAGGACTGAGATTAGGATTAAAATTAATTTAATCAATTAAAATAACAATTTCTCATAACAAATTATCACAAAAATTCTAGAAATTCAATTAGGTGATTTAATTTCGGCCCAAAATAGTGTTACTTTCATGTATATTCCCTATCGCCGATCTAGAAGACTAGGGTTCTTATGAACGGCTAGATCTCCGATAGTTTTAGGGCGTTGAACGAACTCGCAAGCGGGTTCTCTCGATACCAAACGAAAATAAAAGGCTAATAAAATTAATGATGAACAAAATATTGATTTAAGGCTTTTATGAGATCAATAAAATAATTTGGATTACGCTACTTATGCAAACCGTAGATCTAAAGAAGATGGAGATGGAAGAAGAGTTGGCCTCGCACCAAACCGCAAGCAAGAATCAAAAAATCGCTCTCCGTTTTGAGAAAATCACACCCTCACGAAAGTTTAGAACTCTCAATTTGCATAAGCAATTTTCATTAACCAAAAATTAATAATAAAAGTATTTACAAGCCTTTAAATAGGCTAGCCAATGCATAAAATTAGAAATCCTATTATAACTCTAATTCCTAACTCAAATAAAAGAAATATCCTAATTCTTCTAAAACAATAAAGTCCTAAAACAATAAGGAAACTAATCTTATTTCTAATAAAAGAAACAACTTACTTTCTAAAATAAAATAATAAAAGATACTAATCCTAATTCAATTAGGATTCTTGAAATTCGTCAGTTTATGTCCAGCTTCCGAAAACTAACCATAACTTCTTCAATACTTGTCGGAATTGCTCAAATTTTGGCTCGTTGGAAAGCTACTTCGATAAGCTTTCAAATATAACCAATTTTGTATCAATCCAACTTCGCTTGACACTTCAAAATAGGTCAAACATAAAAGTGACGGGATTAAAAGTTACTCTTCTGCCGATAAGTTGCTTTTCTTCTTTCTGATTACTTTGATGTTCTTCTTTCGCCTCCGATATGTTATGGGCGGTTGCTTGAATCGGATGTCCCCATCATAAAGCATGGAAGAAATGATATTGACTGTACCCTTCAAAGCAAAGTTTCTTCTTAAAGTTAAAAAAAATTGGCTTTATTGACACAAATTTCATGATTGTTCTTTAATCTTTATGTGAAAAAAAAACAACCCAATGATGTGTGATGCAAACTTTTCAACCCGCTACTGACATGGAAATAAATTGAAAATGGGCACTTTCTGAAAAATGTTATATCTGAAACTTATGGTATATATATATATATATATATATATATATATATATATAGAGAGAGAGAGAGAGAGAGAGAGAGCACTACAAATGGTTCAAATTCCATTCCGCTGGGGTCAACCTCATTATTTAGATCCTCAACCCAAACCAACCCAATTAGCAAAAAAATGGGGTTGGGAGAGCTAGGCTGGTTAAAATATACGGTAGGGAATCAGGTCAGGTCTAGAACTAAGGACCCAAACCCAACCTGCTCAATAAAAATATCAAGGCTTCCAAACCGACCAGACCCGAGGGGATGGAATTTTGTACCTGACCCGTGGTAGGTCAGGTTGCTCAATGCAGCAGGTCAAGCAACCCATTTGCAGCGAGAGAGAGAGAGAGAGAGAGAGAGAGAGAGAGAGAGAGAGACTTGGAGATCTTTTGAAAGTTGGATAAGGTGTTTTTTTTAGATTTTCAAGACAGATGTGGAGGTGGATAAAAAGAGTAATCCTATAAAATAGAGTATATAACCTTACTGCTGGAAGTATTTAGAAAGAGTAATCCATAAAAAATCTAGGTTTGGAGAGAACTGAAAGAAATATTTAGAAAGAGAGACGAAATCTAGAGGCTATTATTTGACCTACACGAAGGATGCTGATGGCAGGGCCAGGTTAAGACAGTTTTCTAATCAGGTGGCCTATGATTCAGACCCAAGAATGACCTATTTATTAAGCAAGCCTAAAACCAAGTCTGGGTCCAACCTGAAATAGGATATGGGCTGATCCTAGCAAGTAGAACCTAGTATGACTGAAAGATTTGGATAGGTCCTACAGACATGGAAGCATCAAAAGAACTTATAACCTATTTTCTAAGGTCTAAATAGGACTGATACATTTCATCAATAAAAAGTTGGCATGCCTATAGTAAAAATGGTCAAGTAATAAGAATATTCTCAGAAATGCAATTGACAGTCAATTATAAGAGCAGCTACGATGTCACAAAAGGATACACCACCATAAGATGAAAGAGGAATTCAAAACATAGATGGCATGAATATGCACAACGTGACACAACTTTTAAAATTTAATTGACTCTAGCTGTCATAGGCATATGTGCAAAATTAAGTACGCATGAGCGGAACTTAGGTTCATTATAAAATTCAAGTGTTATCAAAATTCAGCAATGTGCATAACCATGCAGCAAATACAAAATTGTGAGGATAATAAAACATAAATGAAGTGCCGCAATGATACATCGCATGATACACAAGTAAACAGCAAAGGAAAAATAAATATTGCTAACTGGAAGGTTGATAATATCGTAACCCTGAGGTCACTAGTTCAATCCGAGCTTAGCTTACCGATCAATATGTGTGTGTGTGTGTGTGCGTAAGGGTGATTTTCTATCGCTGATATTTTGATCAAAGGCAAAAAATATCAATGAGGAAAAATCCAAATCTTTGACCTGTGATTTAAAGGGCAAAAAAGTAAAAAAAAAATCTTTTCTAAAAACCTAGGGGACTGTCTGAACCGGTAAAGGATGTCGTTAACTCGAAATCACGTGCCACATGGTATGTGGCAAGTGATAGTGAGTTACACCCACATTAATGGTTCAATCAGTAACCTAAGTTTTTAGAACATAATTTTTTTTTGACTTTTTTGCCCTTCAAATCACAAGTCAAAGTTTGTGGTTCTTGGTCCAAACATGGTGCATTGAAATTTTGCAACTTTGATCCAAATTTCAACAGTGGAAAACTACCCTTTTTAATTTTTCTTTTAGATGATACCTGATCGACCTCGGGTATTTTGCCTATCAAAGCAGAAAATCACTACTCACGAATCCCTTCACTGCACCTGCTTGAACTGGTGAAAGGTGGCACGAAGCTTACTTCATTCGAAAGCTAAAGGACAGTGGCATCCAATCCCTGTTTAGCACCCAACTGGCTCAAAGGTAGCGTGAAAACGCTACCTTCAAGGGAAGCATCTGGGCATATATATATATATATATATATATAGACACACACACATACATAGGGAAAGAGCATATGAAAAAGGGTATATGGGTTCGAATGCATGGATGAACCCATGCATTCGAACCCCAGATCACGTGCCATGTGGCACGTTATCCCAAAACAACACCTGTTTTTCGATCATGTGGCATGTGCTCTATAAATAAAATAAATTAAACATCAAGGTTTGGTTAAAATTTCGGCCAAAGTTTGGGTACCGCCCCACACATCCTAGTGCATTAAATTTTTTTCCCTTTTGACGGTTTAACCACATTTTGGAAGGTGGATATCCACTCTTTTTATAATCAAAATTTTGAATGGACATGATCGTCCTTGGGCAAGTTGTCATGGCACCCGATCCTAATGCAGGACAAACGCTAAAACCCAAATTATGCGATTTGAAACAAACTTTAGATTTTATTGAGCAACGGAAATTCACGAAAATCCTTCCAAAACACACAAGAAATTCAATAATTTTACTAGGAAAATTTGTTTGATTCGATTTAGTATATGTTAGCATATGATCCTTTCCCGATCGAGAAAATAGGTCTAAAGATAGACTCTAATTTTGATTTAGTCAGGGCACCAAGCGACAATCTCATTGTTGTCTCTTGACTCCTTGCTAGGGTTTGAATAACTTAAGGCCCAAAGGGTTTAAATCGTTCAAAGGGAAATATCAAATTAGGTAAGGACTTATTTTATGGGTCTTCAATAGGATAAAAAAATTAAATTAATTACCTAACAATGAAAAAAATAAACATAAAAGATAATATCCAAGGAATCGCTCTAGGGAAGAAAATTGGCTTCACACCAAACCACAAGCGGAAGAAGAATCATTCTTTGGATGGAAGAATTGCTCTTTCGGTTGAAAACTCTTCACAAGTTCCCGAAAAGTCGCTCAAAGTAAACAATTCATTAATTCATCATCAAATATTTATTAAATTGTCTTCACAATGCCTTTCTATAGACTAAAAACACTAACTAAGCATAGAATTCGAAATAGAAACTCTGCACAGGTTTACAAAGCTTTTCACGTGAACTCGCTCAAGCGAGATTGACGTCTCGTCCAGGCACACCTTTCTAGTTGAACTCGCTCGAGTGAATTTGGTTCTCGCTCAAGCAAGATTTAACAGAAAGCTCTTTTCCTCTCTTTTTCTTGCCTCGTAGCTTTGAACCTTCTCCTCCTGCTTTTCCCACATGCATGCCTTCTCGAAATAGGGTCCTCTCATGTGATGCAGGCAGTCTACGAAACACTCCGAAACTTTGAATCTTCTTCTTGCGCTTTCTATACATAGCGTATCAGTTGATGTCCCCATCAAATCCCCTAAATGGGTGCCACGTGAACCCCACCAGATTTGAATGCATGAATCCACCATGCATTCGAACCCATATACCCAACCCTCATATATATATATATATATATATATATATATATATATATATATATATATATATATATTCTAATGCAAAGCTATCAGGCCCCATAGTCATGATGATTAGACAGTAAACATGGATATAAGATGAATAATAGATCCATTAAGTGTTGTGCCCTTTGTTGTAGAAACAGTTAATAAAATGGGGATGAGACACACATAATCCATCTGGAGTGTCATATTCAACTGGAAAAAACCATGCCCAGCATTGATATGTGAGACACAGTAGCATGATAGTTAATGGTGCTCTTTACTCCATAAGTTAATCAGATCAGCTAAAGAGATAAAATCCTACAATTGATCTTTTGTAGCAAATTCACATGAGGGCTGAAATTAACTCAAAAATATTGCATCACATCATAAAAACTTGCTGAGGTGGATGGAATCAAAAGGGAAATATATCGCAGTGTACAAAAGAAAGGATGTGCTAATTGAATCGTAAGAGAAAATTAATTTAAAATGTAAAGCAAAAATACCATATCTCAATCAACATGTTAAAAAAAATGATCAGCATCCATATTTTTTAAAACTGATTCACAAGCATAACGATGTCTATATTTCAGAAACTTGATTGCTTTGATATATTGATTGCAAAGTTTAGGGGGGAAACAGAAAGAAGAAAGCAACAGTAAACGGCACCCTTTTAGGTTCTGAAGGGGAAGAAAATACCAAAATCAAGCCTCAGGGAACCATAGAAATGAGATGAAAATACCTTCACACTAGCAATAACATCTGTTGCACCCATTCTAACTCGTGCAGAACCATTTGCCTGTAAGGAAGACCACAAATGAGTTTGGAAAAGAATACATGCGGGAGCAAGTATAACAGTCTGTGGTCTACAGGCTATATCCAACGGAAGGATGGTGAGGATGCTGACTATATATTGTTACAGAATATACCTGAGGAATTACTCCAGTTTCAACAGATATTTGTCGAAAATCCAACCGTTTACGTCCATCGGATCGAAGATCTTGTGCAATCCCTCCATGTATGAAATGTATCTCTCCGACAGATAGTCCCACCATTCTCATGTAGCAAAGGAAAAAATAAAAATAAAAATTCACTCCCACAAAGTTGGAACCAAAATAACCAAAAAAATCCTAATCTTAAAATTGTAAGAGAAAATCAAACTGCACTTTCTAGCTGTGCACTAAAGAATTCATTTAAAATAATAAAAGAAATTCCTCATTTATTTATGTATAATTCATCACCATTTCCAATACCTATTATTTATGTATAGTTCATATAGATTTATTGTGTTCACCCACTTTAAAAAGTTTATATAACAACATACCTTAGAAGATAATCATATAATTACTATACGGATGTGTGTCCAGTTTTCCATATGTTGCCCTTTCTCAACCCTTCACGGCTGAAAATCTCCCCCACCGAAAAATCAGACGAAGAAGAAAATGAAAAGAAACCCAAAAATTAAACAGAATTTCCTCATCTATCAATAAAAGATATTATGCACAACACGATAAAAATCACCCAAAACTATATGTAAAAAAAGCGTCAATCCACCTTTGACAGCATAAGCATCTTAAAGAACTACTGGGCCCATAAAAAAAATTTTAAATTATTATAAAAAACCCAGTATGAATGCTCTACCATCAGATTAATCAAATGGTATCTGAAAACAGCTGAACCACTCATAAGCATTTTCGCAAACGCCTGGTGTGCACGAACACTGGAGAGGAATAAATCCCACCGATCCATCCCCAGTGACCCAAAATGATGAGAAAGAGATACTTTTGGAGGGAAAAATCTCAGAAACCAAATAAATCAGAAGAATAACACAGGAAAAAAAAAATTGTAGAGGTAAGAGTAACTACCTCAAAGCTTTTGGTCTTGAACTAGGAATGCTAGTGAATTGGCTCCTTTAAATTTTGAAGAGATAGGTCAATACAAGGCGCGCTGGTCTTTAAAAACGTAAGAAAAAATGAGTAATGAGCCCAGAGGACTAATACAATATGCGGCACTATGATACTCGGGTTGGCAACTTAACGGATGGATAGCCACCTCTGCATACATGCACGTTGATTTAAACTGTCCATAGTACTCGGGTCAGATATCCAATGCCAACGCTTTCTCCTTTGTAATTGGTGACAAATTTTTCAGTGAAATTTGTATAAGCATGAGTTGAAACTTTCACTGCAATTTCAATGATTTCGTTGAAAGTTTTAAAACAGAAATTTGACTTTTTAATATATTAAATAATACTTTTATAATTTTAAAAAATTTATCCAAAATAAACCTAAATGGCCACCACCAAAATATTGCCGGAAATGAAATCTGTCCTCATAGGTAAATCCATGCTTCTTATATGTTTGAACTTTGATACTTAAATGGGCCAAACTCTCTCTGACCGTGTTGAAAATTATCTTACACCTTCAATGGTTTTTGATTTAGAATGATTACAGACATGTGCACGAGGCATAATAGTAAACTACAGTTTAATGGTATAAGATCATTTAATAGTATAAGATCTTATAGTTTAATAGTATAAGATCATTTAAATGCCACTTTGGAGTTCGCGTTTGGCTTAGCCCTCCTGGACCAAAGAGCGGCTCCTTGGCTCCGGCGAGGAACTCTTTATTAAATGAAAAAGGCAGCTCCTTGGCAGGTTAAATATGCCCTGGTGGAGAGCCGGTGGAAAGTTTGAGAGCGGACGCAAACACAGCCAAATCTCGATCAAGAGCCATTATTCCAATAAGATTAAAAATTAAGAGTTATTTTGATCCGCTTGATCGTTGCTTTGTTTTCCTTTTAGTAGGTGTCAGACCCGTGCACCAAGGCAGTGCATGGGACAATTCTACTCCACTAAAACACTAGATGTAATGATACTTTCGAGAGCCAAATTAGTGAACGGTTAAAAAAAGGGGGTCCACTGATTTGCACGCTCATAAATATCCATGCGTCTCCTAAGGTTTGATCCAATGCATTGCCCTTGGTGCACAGGTCAGTCACCTACTACCAACCCACATAAGTAGAAAGAAAGCAATGATCAAGTGGATCTAAATAACTATAGTATTTTTTTCGTCTATTGAACGAAAGTTTTGTAAGAGAACAAAAAGATACTGAAGGAAATGTGGCCACGGTAGATAGAAAAACTTGGAACACCTCTTTCTAACAGATCTCATTACAATTAATCTCCTTCCAGTCAATTGCTACAACCTCTATTATTCACAACTCAACGAGAAGTTCGGAAAATCAGATTAACATAAATTGAAGCTTATGCCCAGAAAAAATTTTCCTCTGCCATTAGGGATGTATTATGAAATGATTAAACTATAAAATTATCAAAAACTGTGAATTGTTTCACAAACTTGCCCAGAAATATTCTGGAATAATTTCACATCTCAGAACAAGCAATTACGGCATCCACTTCCCTCTGCATTGTTCTTAAGGCCTTGTTTGATAACATGGAAATGTAATTTCATGGTGGAAATGAAATTTAGTTTTCAATTGTTGTTGTTTGATAGCTATTTAAGGAGATGGAAATGAAATTGAGTCGCCCCGCATGGAAATTGAATTTCCATACACCAAATCATTTTAGGAGGAAACCACTTCAACCATTTAAATGGCTAAAATTGAGTTTCCTACTAACAAAATAATAAGTTTTTGTCATTGCAAATCTAAAGTTACTTGTAAAAAACTTAAAAGCAAAAAAAATTATTTTTTGACTATTAAAAAGTAACTTCAATTTCTATGATCATCATACCGGCACGATCACTATGACCACCACATTATCTACATCATACTTTTTTCAGCTAATATTTGACTTTGATCAAAGTTTGAATTTTAATCAAACTTTAATTAGATTTATAAGTTATAAAAAGTTTTGACTTTTGATCAAACTTTAACTACTGAAACATGATAATAAGTTGTAAGTTAGTAATATATTATACCATTTTTAGGAGTCAAAGGTTGACTTAAGGTCAAACTTTGACTTTTAATTAAAATTTATTTTTTATTAAACTTAAACTCTAATAATTTGATGGCAAAAAAAAGATACTGCCGTGTTGATATATAATTTGATACTAGATTCTCAATTGTATTAGTCAATAGTCTGACTTTTAGTCAAACTTTGAATTTTACACAAATTTTATTTTTAGTCAAACTCAAAACCTACTTATAGATAGAGTCTACTACTACATATATTTATATCGTATCAGTATAATTTTTTCTTGGTCAAAGTTTGACTTTTGGTCAAAATTCGATTTTTTATAAAATATTTTAAAATTTTATTAGTGAAATATTATAATTAAAAATATTTATCATTATTTTAATTTATAACAGGAAAATATATTGCCTCATTTTTATTGGTCAAAGTTTGACTTTAGTCAAAAGTTGAGAAGTGTATCTTGACAGTAGATAGTAATTATTATTATTGTTATTTATATTTTGGTAATGTAAGTTTTAATCAGTCAAAGTTTGATATTTGATCAAACTTTGACTTTTTAACACAATTTAATTTTTTTAAACTTTTGTATCCCCAATGA
This sequence comes from Chloranthus sessilifolius, assembly GCA_021018995.1. Classification (NCBI taxonomy): domain Eukaryota; kingdom Viridiplantae; phylum Streptophyta; class Magnoliopsida; order Chloranthales; family Chloranthaceae; genus Chloranthus; species Chloranthus sessilifolius. Next base: position 1,964,621 of record JAJIZI010000016.1, on the reverse strand, counting down.
GACTATAATTTTTAAAATTTATTACTTTCTAGTACATTACCAAATTTTATTTTACTTTTTTTTACATTTGATCAAAGTTTGACTTTTTAAAAAGTTGATATTTAGTCAAAAGTTTTTACTAGTGTAACCTAGAGATGGATATGCATACTGTTATGTTAATTTGTAGGTTGGCAGTAGATTGTCAAATTTTTTATTGATCAAAGTTTTAAAAATTAGTCAAAGTTTGACTTTTTTTAAAAATTGAATTTCTTTCAAGTTTAAAATTTTAATTTTGTTTCAATATATAATACATACTAGTATTTACTATATAACTTTGTATTTAGTCTTAAAATTTTTTATTAATCAAAGTTTTACGTTTGGTCAAAGTTTGACTTTTATTAAAGTGGATATTTGATCAAATTTTGACTAGTGTAACCTAACAATATATATGAATATTGTTATATTAATTTGCAGTTGAAATTTTATAACTTGTTGGTACATTGCAAAATTTTCTTTTTATCAAAGTTGAATATTTGGTCAAAGTTTGACTTTTTTTAAAAATTAATTTCATTTCAACGTATAAAATTACATTAGATACTAGCATTTATAACTTTGTTATTTAGCTTTACATATTTTTTTATCAAAATTTTAAGTTTGGTCAAAGTTTGGCTTTTTATTTGAATTTGACTTTTCAAACTTTGAATTATATAACTTAGTAATAAATAGTGATTACAATGATATTAATTTGTAATGTAATAGAATATCATTAAAAAAATTATTGGTTAATATTTGACTTTAATTATGATTTTAAAAATAAATGATCAAAACTTAAAAATTCATTTTCAAAGATACTAATCAAACAAGAGAAATCAATTTCCAATGAAATTCATTTCTCAAACACACTAATCAAACAGTAAAAAAGTTATTTCTAAAGGAAATCATTTCCTAGGAAATCAACTAAGAAATTGATTTCATTTCCTCTTTGGAGTTTCATTGCTATCAAATAGGGCCTAAAGTTCAAACTTTAACATCGCCAGAAATGATCATGCTGCTTTTGCTCTTGCATTCGTCTGCACCAACAATTTTATGTTTTAAAGAAATTAGTACAGCATTTTAGCATTTTCTAATTGAGTATGATGAATAGATTTGAACAAAAAAGGAACAACGGTGCATGCATATGGGCATCTCACAGATACATGACTACAGCTGCATAAAGAAGTCGTCGCATATAAAGGCAGTTCATGTGATGGGGAGCAGTAGCAGAACCAAGATTTTCATCCAGCCGGGGCGTAAATTGAATTAAATTTAATTTTTTTATAAATTATATACATATAAAATAATTTTTATTTATTTATTTATAAAAATATAATTTTCACCAAAATTGCATACCAAAAATGAACTTTTCATTAACAAGATATTGATAATTACATATCATTCATCTACAAAAAACCAATCTCCAAAAGACCCGCTGGTTTTGGTCCAAAACTGACCAAACCGAACCGAATACACCCCTAATTTCGAATTTAGGAAATTAGGGCTTTAGATATTTCGGATGTATTGCATTAGGACTTCAGGGTTTAGGGGCTACGGACACCCTAATTCACACTCGAACAAACAACAAATCAAACACAAAATCCATAAAGAAAAACCAAAACCCATCTCCCTATAAGGCTATAAGTTGTTTTATATCAGTGGCATGTTTGGTGAAACTATGGGATACAGATTTAACTTGAAACTATTTTGAGCGTCAGTTTTTATTCCAAGTATCATGCATGTGATGTTTTGACTTGTGAACAAGTGATCCTTTGGGAAATGGCTCCTTGTGATATGTGGGATTCCACAAATCTTGAAACTAGACAGATCAATTGTTCACTAGTTAAAACACAAAAATCAACAATGAAGAGCTATAAAGATTATGTCTCTATTGATGGTGGAAGGCAAACGAAAAAAAAGCACTAGCCAACATACATAATCAATTTGTAAAGGGCAACCTATAAGCAGCGTTTTTAAATAGGTACATATTGGTTGGGCCTATGTATTGGTTATGCATCGGCCAATAGCCAAGATTAAAGCACCTCTTTTGCTATAGAATTTTGTACGTAAACGCACACAGAGAGACAGCCTATAATCCAAACATTAACAAAAGAAAATTACCACATCCACAGCTCCAAATATGAAAAAACAGAGAAGCAATGGCTTCAGAAAGTAACCCTAAATCTATAAAATATAAATCAAACTTCAAATAATCACAAAGTGAGATCCAATGGCTTCAAAAGCAACACTGAAACCTCAGAAAAAATTTTATCATCAAGAGACCACTGCCAGTTTGCCACTGCACACAGCACATACAAATACAATACCCAACTTCTCCCACAAGCTAACTAGAATAACGGATATTGCAAAGTAAGAACATTATTATGCCAAAAAATCAACAGAATAGGGAAACATAAATATATAATACACGGACCACAGTAAAGAGGGAGGGCTTGGGTTTGAATTTTTTAGCCTTGGTCTTAGAGAGAGAAACAGAGATGGAGAGGGAGAGGCAGAGGGAGAGGAAGAAGAAGGTTTCTCACCAAAAAATTTAGGCGGCGGTGGCGGCAAGCGGATGGATCGTAGGCTCCGATGCTTGATCGGGCGACAGAGAGAGGGCGTCGCGGTCACGGTCGCAGGCCTCGTGGCAACGAGCCAGAGAGAGGCACAGAGCCGCAGAGGGCGACAGAGAAGAGAGAGCGAGAGAGAGGGCGGGGCGACGGCGAAGACGGTGGAGCGAAGAGAGAGGGTGACGCGACAAAGAAGAAAGAGGGCGGGGCGGCGATATAGGCAGTTTGTGCAGGGTAGCTTAAAGGGGTAATGACCTTTTTACCCTTAATATATATATGCCCTTAAAATTCTTTAAATTACAACTATGCTCAAAAGGAAGCAAAGCCCTAATAGATTTTCTTCTCTTAGCTTCTTCTGCTAGTTTTTGTGTTTCTTCTCGCAGAGCAAGTGTCGGAGAAGAACCCTCGTCGTCTCTCTCCATTAGCCAGCTTATTAAAGTTAAGTTCTCATTTATCTTTTGATTAAAGGTGCGTGTGATTTAGGGTTTCCGGAGAAGAAGGTGCGTGCGATTAAGGCCTCAGTCCTCTCCAAGCGCTATGGCTCTTTGCCCCTCGACGAAGCCTTTTCTGTCGCTCAATCGATCGAAGAAGAAGCCTTCTCCACCGCCTCTCTCTCCTACAACGGTGAAGATGACGAATAGGGGTTTTAAGGTTTATTCATGACCCATCGTTTCATTTTTCATTTAATTTTTGTAGTTTTTAGCGCCTGTAGATCGGTCGATGTGAAAAAGTTGTTGTTTTGTGACTTAGGAGCTGCTGGGAAAAAAATTGACAAAAATTGGAGAAAAAAGTTAAAAGTATAATTTTTTTTAAATCTTTAAAAATTCATAAACTAATTGTGAACTTGCAAATTTTCAAAAATTTTGTGAATAATTCTTGATTAATTCGGACACACAAATCAGAATTATTTGCAAATTTGTTTTCTTTTTTTTTCAAATGAAAGATTTTGGTTAGATGATATCTACGCTGAGATGAAGTGAAGTCTCAAAACTTTTTGGTCAGGTCAACCTTAACATTTCGACCGATTGTAGCTTTCTAAATTTCAAAAACAAAAAAACAAAAAAGGAGGAGACTCTCTTGACCATCATTTCAGAACCAAATGGTGCTTAAATGATATTACACCATTTATTTACTTATGATTTTAAAAATTCATACCGTCAAAGTGTTATATCATAGATTGAAGGGCTATGGTTAAAAAAATTACACTTTTTGGGAGATTGAATCCGATCTGTACACTCTAAAATTAATGGTTGTTCTTCATTTCGATGACTAATATTAAGGTTCATCAATCGGATGGTTTACATCCACTTAAAAGCATGATCCTTTAGCTGAGACATGTTCCAACCATGAATTGTCACTTGGGAAATTTAGATTGATCATGTGTATCACATGACACAATGAAAAATCACACTTCACTTCAATGGTGTGAGATAAAAAAATGACATTTTAATGGTGGAAGATCATTTAAACAAACACCATTTGGTATTTAAATGTCGGATGGACTCAAGAGCCATTCTCCCAAAAGTGAAGGTCTCAATTTTCCAAGTATTAACGATTTCAGTGCTCTCTAGTGTTATATATAGAAGCGCCTTGTTAATGGTGTGGTTACCAATAACTAGGGCCGGCCCTGGGCCAAGGCTCAAGAGGCGGCCGCCTCAGGCCCCTAAATATGTAGGTGTCCCAAATCTTGAAATTCTTTACTCTTTACCATGTAGTTGCTTAATATAATTTTTAATGTATAAGTATATTGAAAGGATCTCATTGTTTAGTTGGTTAAGTGACTAGTATTGTTTTGCTTGTTACCCAACAAGTTGTGGGTTCAACTCTTCTCAGTTCCCATATTTATAATTTTTTTAAAATGAGTCATGGATCGAGTCTTGGTCTGGTCGGTGCAGATCATTGGTCAGGTCACTGGCCTCATTGAGCCAGGCTGGCCATATATATTGACGTAATTGATTCTCTAACCCAATTTTTTACCATACTAGATTTGTTTGACCAGGCTGGCCATAAAAGAGAGAGATTTGAGTTAGAGATTGAAGGTAGAGACGGTTATGACTGCCTTTTAAGGGTTTCAAAGATACAAGAGCAAGAGAGGAGAGATTGATAAAATTTTAAGTTGTTTATATAGAGTTTCTTTAGGGTTAGGATAAAGAGTAAAAGAACAAAAATACTCAGTTTAATGGATTAACATGGTCATTTATCAAGGGGCTAGTATAACATTAATCTTATTTAACATCAGGCCAGGTCGGTCGGACCTGATCCGATTTATTAGGATGATAAAGGTCCAATGAGCTTCAGAGGCTGTGCCCAATTCCGGCATGATAAGAATTTCACTGGGCCAAAAAATTGGTCCGGAAGATTGACTGACACCCATAGTGTTGATCTGGATTTTAGTTGGAGTGGCATTGGTCGTCATTGTCCCTAGGGTACCCTCTGTTTCATGCTTGGGACATTGAATCAAGCCTTCTTATTTTTATTTTTAAATTTTTTATTTTTATGATAGGTAAGCTGAGACTGAAAGGCGATCTCAAGGTTGCAATATTGTCAACCTTCTAGTTGAGCTCAAGCCTAACACCAATAAGGGGAATATTTGCCTATAAGACACCATTGTTTATAATTTTCATAGCTAAGCAAGTGGTCATAAGCATTTTCTTTCTAACATTTTTAAAATTTTATCTTCAAAGTTTCATAGCCACCCAATCAAGTACTTATAATTGATCAACATCTCAGAGGGATCTCTCTTCCGAATCCATGTTGTTTGTTCAATCTAGATGACGAGTCAGTTGACTAACTTAGGATCACTGCCCTCTCTCCTCCCATGTTTGGTGGCATGCCTTTGCTAAGCTAGGTGTCCTTTGAGTAATGCCCCATTTAGTGGCTCACCTTCTTTGGTTGACCAACTTTAGGATCATTGAGGATCATTGCCTCCCTCCTCCCTTGTTTGGTGGTATGTCATTGATAAGCTAGGTGTTCTTTGGGTATACCCCACCTTCACCTTCTTCGTTTCAAGGCAGGAGGTTTGCTCCCTCTTAAAGAGAGGGTCGTATGGCATTTATTCTCCTTGCCACTATGTGGACATTATGAAAGGGAAGAAATGATCCACTTTTCTAGGGGCTCAAGAGGGCTTCTTTTTAGTTATACTAAAAAGAAATGTAGTGTAGTACATTTTTTTTTGTTTCATTTGACGGGTAAGCTGTAATTGTGATGTGGTCCAAAATTTTAATCGATTGCGAAGTTCCAGAATGAAGATTAGAGAACATGAAAAAAGAAAAAATTGAAAAAAAATGTGAAAGAAACGGAAATCAATAATTTATTCATAGAAAAACGATTGGATGATCATGGAGTGCTCAACTTTTCATCCAGTAAAATTTATGTTTGACATATTTTCAAGCATCAAACAAAGTTAAATTGGTGCACAATTGGTCTTAGTTGAAAGGTTATCGAAATAACTTTCCAACGAGCCAAGAAACACCCAATTTTGAAGAGTGTGGAAGAAGTTATGGCCAAGTTTCAGACGCTGCACTGTATATGACGAATTTCAGAACTTCTAACTGAATTAGGAATGGTTTCTTTTAACTGAATTAGGAATTTCAGAACTTCTAACTGAATATTTTCCATTGAAGTGGTTATTGAACAAACGCAAACACCTTGATATTAAATCATATGGAGGTTTTTACGTGCGAGCATGACTGCATGAGTATGGTGAATTTTTAATTTAGTTTATTTGTTAGTTGAGGACATTCCATGGCATTCCAATTCTTGATCAGCAGCATATTGGATTCATAAGGGGCTAGATCACAGAATACATCCTTCAACTAGAATTTGGGCTCAATGATGATGAAGATTACGGGACTCCATAAATCGTGAGTCCCTGGTCTTATGAACCAAATCAAGCCTTTTAGGACTTAGCCATGTTGAGCCCTACTCAAGGCTTTTGGTTGATTTGTGCTGAGTCCTAACTCAACTATTAGAGTCAAAAGTGTCCTGAGTCGGTTCATGGTGTTCCTGAGCATTCAAATAAGTGGTCATTTAATTCCTCTGAGTGCTTTGTATTCACTGTAGTAATATGCACTCACTTTAGTTTTAATGGTCCATTATATACCCTTGTAATTTGCAAAACATTCGTAGGAGATGTTTATGGAGTTTGCCATTGTTTGTCAATAAAAATATTAGCAAAAAGATTGCAACTCCTTTCTTGATGCGCAGATTAACGTGTTGCTATAGGCTTTTGCAATATTTGTGTATCTTGATTCATTTAGTTACAAAGAAGTTAAATGGTTCTCAACGGTCCAGGCTTGGGCCTACATTTTGTGATTTTCTAATAGGTTGCTTTAAAGTAATTTTACTTGGGGAGGCAATTAATCGACATGATCTACACAAATTTTCGTGTTCAAAGCTTTTCGACTATGTGGCTTTTGCAGTAATTCTTTTGAACTACCGGGAGAACATTGGTTGTAGAGGGTCGAATCGTAGATTACTATTGAAAAAAACACATATAATGTTTGGCGTTTGTGTATGTTAAAATCTACTTATAATATTTGGCTACAATAATTTTACAGGCTCAATACTATACGCGACTGAGAAGTCCATACTTGTTATATTGCCATTTTCTAATTTAATTTCAAGGATGACTATGGAATGATTTGACAGCTCAACATTCACATGAATCAGCTGTTTTAGATGTTTGTCTCAAGACACTGCATACCATTTCAGAACAAAGATTGGCACAAAGTGGAAGCCCCTAATTAGGCCTTAGCTTTGGCTAGTAATCTCATGTAATAGGAAATAAATTGAAACGATGTTATGTTTGTCTCAAGACGCTGCCTATCATCAGTTATGTGCAGGAAGAACTGTGCTACATATGGAGAGGTTGCCCACCTTCAATTACAGATATTTATTCATAAATTGATTCAAAATTGCCGTTCATTTCCTTGCTCATATGCAGACTATTGATCGAACAGTTGGGACTTTGATGTGATGTTGGAGTATGACAAATCTATGTCAATGCATGGGTGATTTGGGTTGATTTTCATCGACCCCATATGGTGACGTGGATGACCGGAATTTCAACCTTGGTGCTGTGGCAATGCAACATTATACCAACTCAAATTATTGTCTTATATGATGTTGTATATTAGGTGCTATGATCAGAGGGCCGAAGATTTGTTCCAAGCACTTCTAATATAATACAGGACATTGGGGCTTTGTGATTCGTTGATCCATGTGGATGTTGCAATTCTTTTTTCTTTGTCTGACATCAAATATAATGAGCTCTATGGGTTGTTGCTCATAATTATTGCAGGTTCTTCATTCATTGCACTGAGGGTGACTCATGGGTCAATCACCCTCCATCAAAAATTTCTTTAAAGTACCGCTCACGTTCTTTTGGTTACTATGAACGCTCATGTTCAATCCAAACAGGGCCTGACTGCATAATGAAGGCTATAATACTCCACTATGCATTCTGCTCTTCAAAGGTTTATAAATGTTAAATTTAGTATCAAAGTTTTTCCTCTTTGAAGCTTACATGGTCCTGTAAATGGTGATCGAGAGATGAGTTCCGAGTCGTCTGTGGTTCTTTGAAGCTTGGATGTCCCGATGTTTAAGAAGAGAGTGTAAATCAGAACGAGGGAGATTAAGGGTTTAGGGCTTCTATAAAACGTACTTCTTTTTTCGATTCAACTCAAACGTGGAACGTGATTTTTTAAAAAACATATAAATAGGGTGTACTCTGTTATAAAACAGAGTGCAACTATTTTATTTTTCGGACTTGACCATTTTAGCAAGAGTTTGAGTTGTGCACCACCAATGGTGCTCAAATCAAAGTTAGAGTCATCAATTGGTCAAATCGGATCGGATTGGGCTAAAATATTGGTACATTCGACGAGTCAAGATTATAGGCTGATTGTATAGTGCACGACCCGGACATGATGGGTCAAGGTATAAGCCAACCCAACCCGACCAAAGATCCAATTCAAAAAATAAAGGTAGTGCAAATTCACCATCTAATGAAACAGGCATTTGATAAAAAAGTAGTATAAACATAATTATATATGCAAAGGGAATAGGATAATTTTGGGAATAAAATGTGAACCACTAAACACCCAGTGTTCTCTTCACAATACTAACTACTTCAATGGTGAATGTACAACAATATTGAAGCTGCTCTTCAAGTTTGCAAATAATGATCTAAAATGGTCAACATCCCCTTAGATATATACATCATGGGCTTCAAATCAGATGGCTTAGACGGTGTTCCCCGTGGCATCAGCCTCCGAAAATACAAACTCTTCCTTTTAACTAGCAATGCTTGAAAATTTGTGTGCAAGTAGTCTCTCCCTTGAAAGACACACTTAAGACACAATTCTTGAGGATCTGCATTGGTGGTGTTTGCTGTCTCCTCATTAGCTGACACTCACTTGGGGGAGATCAGACCCACTTCTTGTGAGAAGTCCATTTGAGTATAAGAATATGGTTTCTCTGCTTTATATGACACTTTAAATTTTAAATACTTAATCGCCACTAACCAAGTTGTGGGAAGAATGACAAGAGCTAAATGGAAACATGCAAGCAAAATTTTTGTGAAGAAATCTCTTTTTGGTAACTTTATGGGAAATCTGGAAAGAATGCAGTGGTCATATTTTAATGGGTTACCTTTTGAGGAATCTTTGATTTTTTGAAGATTCATCATCAAAGATTAGAAAGAGCATGTCAACACAAATTCTTCCATGGTGTCTCCCCTTAGACACCATGTAGGAGTGAGGAGAGACTAGTCGATGCCAATTCCGGTTTCCCAAGCTCCTGATATATGGAAGGCATTTGATCAGGGTTGGGTAAATCTAAATATTGAAAACGATAAAGGGAATCTCTGACGATTTAGCGTGGGTGGTGTTTCTCGTACACTTAAAATGGTGAGGAAATCATGTCTTGGTCTTTGGTGTTGCTTTGCATTGGATGCCAAAATCTCAAAAGATCAACCATTCAAAACTTTTCATTGAGTGTGATTTAGAAATACCATACTGTTTATATGATTAGAATCATCTAATCCATATATTTTAAATGGGGCCAAGTGGGTGGCTTGCATTTAACTAGCAATGCTTGCGTAAAGACCAAAGACTACTTGTTTATCAAATAAACTACACTAAAACCCATCGCAACATCCACAATTTATCTAGAATCACAACAGAAAAAAAATCAATGAGTACTTCAAACCATCTTAAAGGTATTCTCACCTTATCTGATCAGTTCTCTGTTGATCAAAGTATAAACATATGCAAATTCTACAATTGTTTTACAAGTCATATTGAGCCCAATTTAAAATCATATTTGATTACAGTGGCCAAATCAGATACAATGTACGTTAAGGACCTCTTTTGTCTTCACAGGATAATCTCATCCCCCTCCATCTCCCCCTCTTGTAGAGCCATGACAATAACAAGCTCAGTAGCAGCAGCTTCAAAGCTACTCTTCCCATACCCATCAAAAGTAGTAGCAGTAGCACCACATCACTTAGAGCTTGTAGCCGCTTCTTTACTTCATCAAGGCGTTCGTGAAGATCCTTCAACTCATCTCAGTCGAGAAATTCATGGCCTGAAATGCATAAATGAGATCTTAGCCGTACAATGTATAGCAGATAAGGAGATGACAATAGTTTCAAAAGCGTTAACAGTAAAAAGGCAGCATTAAGATGTTCTTTCAATCAGATGGATCAAACAAAGCTAATGATGTTATAATTGGGGAAGCAGTTAAGATCACTCTGCTTAAATCAAATGGTGACGGAAAATCTCAGTCCAATTACGTTTACTAAAGGCTGTAAAAAGATGTTTTCTCTGACATGTATATACAAATAAAGAGATAATGGCTCCTGACCGACATTTAAACACCAGAAATGGTGTTTAAATGATCTTATACCATTAAAGTTAAAACTTTTAATCTCATTCCTTTGAAGTGTGATTATCATTATGCCATGTGAAGAAAATCGATCAATTGGGCCCACTGGCCTAGCCACCCCACAGCCGACATGTACCAATGGGGCCCACTGGCCCTCTTTTCAGTAAAAAATACACTTGGACACACACATACATTTAGTATATTTAAATATATATTTTATATTCCTTATTCATGTATTTAACATTTACTTTTTGTATTTTTCTTTACCCTTATCCATAAAGTTAAAATTAATCATTTACCTCCCCCCAAATATTTCAGAAATTCCAATATTGTTCCTATAACAGCTTGATATGGAGGTTGAATATATATCGACTTAATACTCAAACATCTAGAATTTGTAAGACTGAGGAGGCGTTACATGATTTGAATTATAAAGCCAGGTGGAAAGGGAGAGCAGCCTTCTCTGTTAATTTTGCTTTTTGTACCACCATTTGGCATATCCGGTCTAAAAGGATTTCTAGAATTTTTTACAATCTTCGGAAAAAAAAAAAAGGATTCTGCTCAAGGCAATTGTTCAGGATGTGGTGTTGAGGGTTGATGGAGCAAAAGCATATAAATGATGGAGAAATTACTTGAGGTGATAAGTGGAGTAGGTTTGAGGAGCCAAGTGACCATATCTGAATCCCTTGTAGGTGGCAACCACTTGTTCAGTATCAAATAAAGTTGAATACAGATGGATCTTATTTTAGTGAAGTTGCTGGATTTGGAGGACTATTTAGAACTACAAAGGAAAGAGTTTGAATTCTTCTTTGGTCCTTCCAAATATTCAGATATTTTATAGATTGAATAGGAGGCTATATTTAAAGGTTACTGCCGGCTATTGAATTGAGCTACAGGATTGTTACGGTTGAATCGGACTCTAATGTAGCCATTGAAATTCTCGTTGATTGATGCTTGCGACCTTCAGGAACAATCAGATTGGTGGAAGACATTAAAATCTTGAAAACTAAGTTCGATGATGTTTTTTCCATCATATATTGAGAGAATGTAATCGATGTCTTGATAACTTCACTAACTTTGGATCCAATGGCGGCACTATTGTTCGGTGGCAAGATAGTGGACAACCCTCCATCTCTTACCTCTTTCTGGCCAATGAAGATTTGAGTATAAGATTTGTTATTGTGTGTAATCTTCACATTTAATAATGATAAAGGTGTGGACCCTGCAACCCAAATTGATTATACAAAAAAAGAGAAGTCTGAAGCGCATGTCAATTTCAGCAGCCATATTTGCTTCAGATTCTCGGTAGAACTACAGAGTAGATCCCAAAATTCAAGGAATTGCAAATATTTTTAATGTAATTCGGTGGCTCTTTTTTTTTGAGGCCACAATCTATCATTTTAAAAGGTTTGAATCAAAAGGTTTTGTTTTAGAAATGAGATAACGGGGCATTAGGGCCATACACGATATTGTTGAAAAGCCCCTCTTTAGACAGGCTCCTGTGAAATTTGACTTCCATGAATTGCAAGGCAGAACAAATATATTGTTCAAATTTTGACATCTCGTAAAATCTTTTTTTTTACAAAATTCCAAGGCAAATAATGTATACTCCATTTTAGAAATATTTTGCATTTTATTGATAAAATAAAATGTGAGCACTCTTGGATGATTAAATACGAAAGAATATGCCAAAACCATAAATACTAAGTGAAGAAGTGATAATCTGACTTGCAAACATGAGGTGTAAACCTTACACCTTGGTATGCTTTTGAGGTGCATCTCTGCTGAGTGAGTTCTCGCCGACTACAAGTGGATGAAGCAATTTCCATGTATACCTTGCAAAGTTGCAAGGAGGCATGCAAATTTTTAAATCTATCTTTATTATGCCACAGATCTGCTCCACAAACAAGAGTATGTTGGAAGTGGGGACTATAAAAGGACAGATTACAACATACAATCTATGCTACAACGGATATATAACAATCTAGAAAATTTGCTAGGCGCAGGATATTTTTCATGGAAAACTATTAGTGCTCATTTGAAAGAAAACTTGGTGACATTGTGACAACATATCTCACTAACCTTGAGAGAAGAAATGGAAAGACTCCTAGGATGTTCAAATCATAATTCAACACAAACTATAAAGCTTACAAAAGTCAAGAAATTTGAACCCAATTGACGAGCAAAGCGAGAATCATATGAGATATCCACAACACTTGAATAAATCACAATCACAAGTGAAATGGTCATATGATTAGTATTTCCATCCCAAAACACAAATGAGAAAATTCTCCTGCTACCTGAATTTTTTCATTCACAAATTGGCGATTATCCATATCGGCCGATAAGTGTCGGAACAAGATGGACCAATACCTTGCTTTTAGTCATGGGCTTGGTCCTGTAGTGCAATGGACCAATACCATGCTTTTAGTCCTCCGCTTGGGCAGTAGCACAATGTCCGAACTTGTTTTATTCTTGAAGACGAACTTACATGCAAAGTAATTATATCTAGTAGTGCCAACATCGAAAATGTAATCACTGATTCAACGATACATGCACACCTATACTAGTACCAAAATCGACTCACTCTCACCATATTAACCTAATTGGCGTTCACTCATGGATCAAAATTCTAGACGAACCGATGTATGTATCGTCCGGTATGATACTTGATTGTATCAACCCATATACTTGGTATGTATCACCGGTGATACATACCAATATATCGCCCAAAACTCATATGTATTGTCCGATACGTACGATTTCAAGCGATCCAACGGTTTCGGTGAGTGCCCTCAAACATTCAGTGGATGAATTTAAAGGTACACTTTTGATATTTTGGGGACCTGTGCCATATGGGAATGTGTTTGATTTGAAGTCCATGATTTTAAGATTTTGCTCATACTACTGAATAAGATGATGGCCTTTGACAGCATTAAATATTACAACAGACAGCCTTTGGTGCCAATCTTTTGTTGAACATCTTTAGATTATGACCTTTAAATAAACTGCATAAATGGTATCTCCATATGAAACAGGTGTAAAAATACCAAGTTTTTATTTTAGATTTAAAATTTTAAAATGAAAAATCATTGAAAAAGTTGTGAGTCATTCTTGAATTATTCACAAATTTTATGATTTTTCAAAAACTCGTGAATAATTCGCAGTCCCAAATTTGCAAATTATTTGCAAATTTTTAAGCCAATTTGGTGATTATGTGTGGCAGGCGAGTCCACCCTACCAAAAAAAAAGCCAAGATGCTTACGTTCCTTTAGCATTTCCATACAAAACACCACCCATACTTCCAAAATTACTCTGTACAGAAGAAATCTGAAGTTCAAGTAGTCCACATTGAATTTCATTTTTCACAACCAATAATATAGAAAGAAAAAAAAAACATCAATGATAAATTCACTCCATCTACACAACCAAATAGCCTAAAGAAAAATCCTACATAATCAGAGAGAGGTTGGAGAAGATGAACCAGATGACGGTTGGAGAAGACTTGCTTGCGCCACAAATTTGGGGAAGATGAACCAGTCGACGGTTGGAGAAGACTTGCTTGCGCCACAAATTTGGGGAAGATGAACCGGTCGACGGGTTTGGAGAAGATGAACCAGATGACGGTTGGAGAAGACTTGCTTGCGCCACAAATTTGGGGAAGATCAACCAGTCGACGGTTGGAGAAGACTTGCGTGCGCCACAAATTTGGGAAAGATGAACCAGACGACGGGTTTGGTGAAGATGAACCAGTTGACGGGTTTGGAGAAGATGGTGATGTGCGATTTAGGCAATTTAGGGTTTCGGTCGTGGCTAGAGGTGCCCCAAATTTGAAAGAAGAGAAACGAAGCGGGCTGGCGGGTTTGCCCTCAGGGGCAATTTCGGCATAGCAGGGGTGTATGCGGAATTCCGTCCAAATGAGTCAGGCCCCGTGGATGCAATACGGCTGTGTGAGTAATAGAGAAGAAAATCCACGGATTTCGTGATAATTTTATCTGACGAGCCTGATTCAATACTTTCCTCTAAAAAAAATATCAAAAGGGCTTATAAATCAAAAAGGCTGATAGAGAAGGGCATTGGTTTTAGACGTACAAGGTATTAAACCGAAAAAAAAAAAGGTTTAGTTGAGTATGGGCGCTCACCCGTACTCGCCCATGAATAGATCCGCCACTAATGAAGAGTGACATGTAAACCTATTGATCTAATCTAACCAATTGAGAGGAACTCTTTGATGGGGCGATATGTCACGGGAGAGAGGACTGACGCGCCATCAAACCGTGGTCTGGCGCTATCAAACCCGCACGGTGTCTCGCTGCGCATGCAACGAAGTTAATCTATCTCTCGATCAGCTCTGATACCACCGACCTAGAGGATGGGAACTCCAGTTCTTGGTTACCTTCTTTCAAGGCCCACCATACTGTTGCTTTGTGTCCCTTATGACACGCTCGATTGCACATTCGTGTCTTGCTTGGCCTGCTCAAGTTTCACTCTATCGTGCCCTGCACAAATACCTCACTTCGCAACAACAGAGGCATACAACTCCTCATGCCGTCTCATTCCAATAAGTATTGCCGGCATATCGAACCAAACCCACTATCGTGTACGTTCCGAGTTACTAGCACACGTCCATATCCGGCCCTCATGCTGTCGTGCTCTACCGAGTCCCACGCAGCCCTCAAGTGCTCTTATGAAGTTGTCGAACCATTTGCACCGCAACGCGTAGTCCGGGACCATATTTCAACCTCACTTTGGGTGTCACACGACATCACAGCTGCAACGTCTTAGGCCCACCCACCCTTTCAGGCCTAGGAGACACTTGCGCCCCCTCCCACATAGATGGTCCAAATACCATCGATGAACAAACAACCCGAGAACCTCAAACGTATTGGTTTGTCATACCCTCATGACACACGCCTCCTGCCCGTGGCACACAATGTCATGCCCCCAACTATTACGCCCATACTCCTCGCATCATCTTCCCATGCGACCGAGGCCCTCATGGCCACATGTCGTGTGTCCTCCTGGCACCACATGACGTGCCGCTCAGGCACCAAGATGTCACGTGCTCTCCTGGTACCACATCACGTGCCCCAGATACCAATGTTGCTAGCCAGAATATTGACCCTGTCACATCCTCCACCACTCCATAATGTCAACGTCCTCGTTGACGCATTATCATAGTGAACTGACCTCGCCAACTCCTCCCCGCCTGTTAGCTTCAACACACCATCATGTTGGCATCCAATATCTAGCCCCGAGGTTTGGAACCGACCCGCTAGCTCCAGCAATCAATCTAGTTCTTCGGTCCTCGCCTTCCCACTAGCTCCCCAACATCACCCTCTCCGGATCAACCTGGTTCTGCATTCCGAAGGCTCTCACCTCTTAACTAGCTCTTCAATATCATCCCTTTCGGATCTAACTCGATTTTGATACCAAATGTTACGGAGTCACTCCTTTAGACGTGCCCTCACGTGCGGCGCTTAACTTCCGAAGCTAGGTCAACCTAACTCTGATACCAACTATCACGGGGGCTCGATCCGATGCAGCATTAAACCCGCGCGGTGCCTCATTGCGCATGCAACGAAGACAACCTATCTCTTGATCAGCTCTGATCCACCCGCCTAGAGGACAGGAACTCCAATTCTTGGTTACATTCTTTCAAGGCCCACCATACTGTTGTTTCGTGTCCCTTACGACATGTTCGATTTCACATCCCTGCCTTGTTTGGCCTGCTCAAGTTTCACTCTATCGTGCCCTGCACAAGTACCTCGTTACGCAGCAGTAGAGGCATGCAGCTCTTCATGCCATCTCATTCCAACATGTATTGCCGACATACCAAACCAAGCCTACTATCGTGTACGTTTCGAGTTACCAGCACACGTCTATATCCGGCCCTCATGCTGCCATGCTCTACCGAGTCCCACACAGCCCTCAAGTGCCCTCGTGAAGTTGTCCAGCCATATGCACCGCGATGCGTAGTCCGGGGTCATATTTCAGCCTCACCTTAGGTGCCACACGGCATCGCAGTTGCGACGTCCTAGGCCCACCCTTTTAGGCCTAGGAGACACTTACGCCCTCTCTGGCGACACAAGGATCCATGTGGGTGGAAGGCATTCATCCAATACCTTTCTTACATAGATGGTTCAAACACCATCTATAGGCAAACAACCCGAGGATCTCAAACGTATTGATTTGTCATACCCCCATGACACACGTCTCTTGCCTGTGGCACACAGTGTCATGCCCCCAACCATTACGCTCATAGTCCTCGCATCATCTTCCCATGAGACTATGTCGCGACCACGTCGCGAGGCCCTCATGGCCACGTGTCTCGTGCCCTCCTAACACACATGACGTGCTGCTTAGGCACCAAGATGTCGCGTGCTCTCCTGGCACCACATCGCATGCCCCAGGCACCAGTATTGTTAGCCAGAGTATTGACCCCATCACAGACGGCTTAAAATCATACTTCTCAGCTACAACATGAGTATGGCTTGCGGATTTAAAAGTTGGTAGCCAATACGGGTATGGCAATGATTTAGAGTGCCCTGTAGCATTGTCCACAACCATTCAATCAATTGCTTCATTTTGGACTACCAAAGTGTAAGGGCAGCAATCCATTCCTTCAATCATATGGTTAGCATCATAAAATTTTATTTTATTTTATTTTTATTTGTAAAGGTGAAATATATTAAAGAACCAACAAGAGGTTGGGAAAAGAAGAAAAAAAAACCGACCATAAACAAGGAACAAAGAAATACATCAAAAAATAGAAACCCCCCCCTCTCAACAAAGGAAGACCAGGACTACACTAAACTAGCTGGCCAAAATAAAAAAGCTCAGGGAATTCACCAATCCCATTCTTATCTAGGCTAACCCAAAGGCACAACAAGTCCAAAATACTCTTCAAAGTCGAGCCCATCGGTTGGTGCCTCCTTCGGAAAATGCAAGCATTCCTCTATAACCAAATACTCCAAAGGACTGCAAAGAATCCCACCTTCCAAAAAGCCAACAGCTGGCCCTCCAACTAGGCACCAAACCAGGTCAAAAAGTGAGGAGGAGGGACGTTGGAGATCACCCACGCCATACCGAAAGATCTCAAAATAATGACCCAGATCTCCGCCGCTACCCAGCACTGAAGGAAGAGATGAGATGTCGTCTCTTCCGACTGTAAACACATAACACACCTATTTGGCATATCCTTTCCCTGCACAATCAGTTGATCAACTGTCAATGCCCTAACCCTCTGTACCGTCCAAGCAAAGAACTTGACTTCGAGAGGAACTAGAGCTCTCCACATAACAACCCACTCCACTCTAGCAAGAGGCCTAAGGGACAAGATACGATAGAAAGAGTGGACCGACAAGCTACCATTAGCATTAGGAAGCCAACATCTAGTGTCGCACCGCAACTGATTTCTCTTAGCTTTATTCACCCAATCCTGTAAACTAAGAAACGGGTGCACCTCATCATCCTATAGAAACCGCCGAGTATAAGTATTCCACACCATCCTTCCCCTTGCTCCAAAGATACCTCATCCACAGAACAACTAAGGGAAGCAACAATCCTATAAATACTAGGGAAGGTGTCACACAAAGGTCTACAACTAATCCACGCGTCTAGCCAAAACCTGATACGAGATCCATCACCCCAACTAAACCGAATCCATCTAACAAAGTCTGGCCAAACCGAACAAACTCCCTTCCACCAAGCCAAAGCGTTTTTTATCCCATTAATCCGAATTCCTCATTCGGCACTAATCCAGCCATACTTTTGGGACAACACTCGAACACCCACAGGCTATTTTTTTCTTCATCCAAACCAACTCTCCACAACCATTTCCCTATCAGGGCTTTATTGACAGTACAAAGATTACGGATACCCAACCCTCCGACCTCTTTAGATAGCTGACAAATATCCCAGCTAACTAAGTGGTACCTCCTGTCGAGGCCTGACCCTTCCCATTGAAAGTTCCTCATGAATTTGCTCAAACTTGTCAATAACTGCTATTGGACATTTAAACATCGTGAGGTAGAAAATTGGGAGACTCGCCAGCACCGATTTAATAAGGATCAACAGACTGCCACTGCTCAACAACTTGCCTTTCCATGTAGTCAGTCAAGCTTCACATCTCCTGCCACTGCTCAACAACTTGCCTTTCCAAGTAGCCAGCCGAGCTTCACATCTCCGGATCACAGGATCCCAATCCACCACCGAAGGATTGCCGATGCCTAGAGAAAGCCCCAAATGGCTAATAGGCAACTGCTAGGGAACACAATCAACCAGAGCAGCTAACTGAGACAATAGTCGAGATTTCACTATGATCCCAGCAACCGAGGATTTGAGGAGATTGACCCATTGACCCGAAACCATCTCAAAGATTACAAGCACATCCGCCATCGATTGTATCTCAATCGGATTAGCCTTATAAAAGAGCATTGTATCGTCTGGGTACTGGTGATGGGTCAAAACCTGGCCTTGACCACCCACAGGAATTCCCGAGATCAAGTTCAGCTGCCTAGTTTGCAATAAAAGACCCACTAACACTTCCCCTACCATCATAAACAGTAGGGGCGATAGGGGATCCCCTTGACTCAGACCTCTCATGCTTTTGAAGTAACCAGCCGGAGAGTTAATAACAAGAATCGAAAATCAAGCTGAAGAGACACAAGCCCTAACCCACCCCCTCCAAATATCTCTGAATCCAAACCAATGCAGCATGTAATCCAAACAATCCCAACTAACCCTATCATAAGCCTTCTCCATATCGACTTTCCAAACCATCGTAGGAACTCTATTTTGATGGGCAACATGCACCACTTCATGTGCCACAACCACCATATCAGTAAGAATTTGACCTTGAACAAAAGCTCCTTGGTTAGCAGATATGATCTTACCCATGAGAGGCTTGGCCCGGTTAGCTAACACTTTAGACAGAATCTTATAGAGGCAATTCAAAAGGCTAATGGGATGGAAATCCATGATATCCTCTGCACCTTCCAATTTCAGAATGAGGGAAATAAAAGTGGAGTTGAGGCTACGACCTAAATAACCTTTCACATAAAACTCAAAAAAACTCCAACAAGTCGCCTTTGAACAGGTCCCAAAAAAGGCCCTAAAAAATTCCATGGTAAAGTCGTCTGAACCTGGAGACTTATCCCTACCAAGCTACCACTGTACTTGATAACCTCCCAAATCTCGCACTCCTCAAAACATCTTTCCACCTTAGCCCGTTGCTCCAGATAAATACTTGGGAAACCAATACCTTCCAGCTCCGGACAAGACCGACCCTCATCCGAATACAAATCCGAATAGAAACCAACAATTTGTTGTTTAATAAGCTCTTGATCCGTGAAAACTACCCCACCAACAATAATTTTCCCAAGGATCTTCTTTTTACCCCTTGCGTTAGCCACCAAGTGAAAAAACTTAAGATTATCATCACTCGCCTTCAGCCAATGAACCTTAGCTTTTTTTCTTCCAACTGATCTCCTCTTCAAAACACTTATCATGGAATTCCATTTTGACATTCACCCTCTCTTCATTCTCAGAATCGGACAATCCTCTAGCCTCTTCAATATCGTTCAACTCCTTTAGCCTATCAATCAAGAGCTGCTTGGAGACATGAACCAACCCAAACACTTATCTATTCCAACATTTAATTTTACTTTTGAGGTACCCAAGCTTAGTGATAATTCTGAAAGCAACCGAGCCATTAGGAGAAATATCCCTCCACCAACTCGAAACAAGAACCCGAAAATCTTCGTTGCGTAGCCACATATTTTCAAATTGAAATGGTGAAGCACCTTTACCAATCGAGGCAGAATCTAGAACTAACAATCGATGATCAAATACAACCCTAGCAAATCCATGAAGGGCCGCATTAGGAAAAATATTCATCCACTTTGGAGTGCAAAGGAAATGGTCAATATGGCTTAACATGACCTCATCATGCAAATTAGACCACGTAAATCTCACACCTAGCAAGGGGAAATCAAACAAAGCGCAATCTTGGATGAAAGAGTTAAGGCCCCGTATCGACAACCTATCTGGCGGACCACCCATTTTTTCGGAAGGTGATCTGATTGTGTTAAAATCGTCACAAAAACAAATCGGAACATCCCATCTAGCAGCAACCACAGAGAGCTCGAACCAGAAATCTTCTCTACTTCTGTCATCGCTCGGACCGTACACACCTGAGAAGCACCATCGAAGGCAGTTATCCCTATTCTAAAGTACCACCGACGTCGAGAACTGGCCAATTTCTTCATCGACTCTAGTAGGGTTGTGCATTTTTTGGGCCGAACCAACCAAACCGGACCGAACCACCGATTTTTATCCGGTTTGGACGGCTACCGGTTTGGGTTTGGTTTGGCAAAAATAAAACTCAAAAAGTTCGGTTTGGTTTCAGTTTCGGGACTTCCCTAGCCGAAACCGACCGAACCGAAGTGATTGTAAGCAAATTATAAATATATATATATATACAGTCAACTTGAGTCAAGCAGATGATTGGGCCTCGGATTTTTGGTTCAAATTTTGGGTCCAAGTTTAGTGCTTCACAACCTTACTTAAGGCTAAAATCTCACAAGACGTTGAATTAGGGAGTAGAGAGTTAGGGTTCTAATTTCTAAAGGTTAAGTCAGGAAAAGTGTATTTGAGCAAAAGTAAAACAACTCCGGAAAAAATAAAAATAGTAAAAGTGTAAAACAGGTTGAAAATTTGAGAAAATTTTGATGTGCAAGTAGAACTTATTGGAAAACCGAAACTGACCGAACCAAACCGAAACCGAATCGAATCAGGTTGGTTTTGCTCATCAGTTGGACGGTTTGGTTTGTTTTGAACATTTAGAAACCGATTAGAACCGGTTTGGTTTGTGGTTTTGGTCCAAAACCGACCAAACCAAACCGAATACACCCCTAGACTCTAGAAAACAGCATCGCATTCCACGCCACCCAAATTCCCCTGGACGCACCCACAGAATCGACCCCAATCCACTCCCATCGATTCCCCCCAGAACCGACTCCACTTTAGGCCTATCATAACACCCCACTTAGAATCGTAGGATTATGCATAGAAATCACCTCTCTGACACCCGCTCTCTTCTTACGACCACAGATACCCCGCACATTCCAAGAGAAGAACTTCATAAAATAAACGAAACATGAGCCTGACCGGACACAACACAGGATCAACGTCCAGCAAGACCCACTTCAATCTAGCCAACTCCCGAGATCGCAATCCCCTTTTACCTTTGCATCGATTCGAGCGTCTAACATAAATACCCTTAAATAGTTCTCGTAGTGACTCATCAAACCCATTGATGGACATCCCAATGTCACGACCAAATTGGATTATTTGTGCAATGGCATCAAGCTTCGTGCAACCACCCTCGTCCTCCCTAACCCTTGGAACAAAGGCTTCCTCAAAATCCACCAACAACATAGGCGCATTGCCTGCAGAGAAAGAGCATTCCACCCATCTCCCAAAGTCTAATTGTCGAAGAGAGCATAGTGGTCGAGCCCCTCCATATATCGTGGCCGAAGACTCAGACTGCTCAACAAAAGAGGTTGTCTCCTCCAACCTAGAAATTGAGGCTCTAAACACCCATCCACCAAGGAAGAGACCCGCGACTCAACCCAGAGAGAGGAGATCCAAAGACCCATCATTGATCTGCACAAGTTGGATCTCCCTTTGCATAACCCGATCCAGTCCCGACCTGAGGCTTCAATGACCCAATAAAGCCCATTTGTCCTCCACTAGAGCCCTTGCTAGAAGACAAAATCTGTAAAGACCGCCAGGTCTGATTCAAAACTGTGGGCTGGTTTTGAACACCGCTGCCACGTGTCGATTCTTGAGTCGTTCGTAGAGAAACCACCTCGGCTTCCAAACTCGAAAACCATGGCTCCAAAACCTATACCTTTCCATCCTCGAAACCACTCTCGTCCTCCGAATACAATAAACTATTATCATCTAGCAAGCAAGAAGCATCTGTCATCTCAACCACCATAGGATCTTCCCTATGCTCATCCCAGTCCTCCATCCAAGAGCCTTTCCAACTCAGCACCACGTCGTCAAGGGATTTGAAATTCAAAGAAGTATCCGCTGAGGAGGAGACCGTACCAGCTACAATCGAGGTCGTTGGATCAGCCAATGGTGGGAGATCAACATGCTCCTCTCCCAGCGACACCACAACCGCTCCACCGCCACCATGCCTCCCCGCAAGGAACTCAAACCCTCACGCTGAGGGAGTCCCCTGATGGTCAGATACATCTGCAGTCGCACACAGCTCGGAAGCATCCGACCCCGGCCCACTACTGAGATCCACCCCGTCCTCGCCTAGGTTGACAAACGTCGAGCCTTTTTCACCGAAGCTAACGAGTGCATCTTCCTTGTCTCTCTGCCACCCCTCCGCTTCGTTCTCCAAATGCCCCGGGAGGAGGTGTCTTTCCAACAGCTCCACTTCTATGAAGACCTGATAGTCCTTCCAGCCGACGCAAATGACACACAATCTTGGGATGGACTTCCAATTATCGGAAGCGACGAGAATCCAAGCGAAACTTGTCTCCCACAAATCGTCAGTGCTCCGATCTACCATCAAGAGCAAGGCACAACGTCCTTTGATTCCCCTGAAGACCTCCTCCATCCATGCGTGCAGCGAGAGTCCAAATAACCTAAGCCAGAACCCTCCTTCCCAAAAGTGTACAAAGCTCCACCAACTCAGCATTCCATCGAACACAGCCCACCGGAATATCGTCAATCCAAAAGTCCTTTTGTCTGCACATCTCCTCTGCAATGACCTCATTTTGAAAGCAAAGGAGAAATTTTGTATTAGATGACCTAGAAAGGGAAGGGTGGTCCCTAAATCCCCATCTATCATGTAACCACTTGAAATTTTGTATAGGAAGGAGGGTCCCTTTTTTGGTATACAAAAAACTCCAATAACAAGGAAAGTTAGTTGCTATGGACGAATAAAAGAGCCATTAAAGGATTCCAAACAATGGACCCCAGCATTAAAGGTCCTTAGGAAGTGCGAATAAAAACATCCATCGGATGACCTTCGTCAGCATGATGAAGGCCATAGTCACCGGGGATGCGGTCTATCAGATGTCACCTGGGGACCACCGTCCATAGTCTTTCTAAAAGAAACTCCCAGGCGCAAAATCCCAGAAGCCTCATTGCTTCGGTCCAATTCCTTTTGCACAGCCCCCATTGCACCGTGGAATCTTTTATCGGCTATGGACCACCCGTCTCGAATATCACTCACCCGACGACCATTTAGAACGACATACTCTGTGGAACCCACTCTAGGGATCTGAGTTCCATTGCCTGTAACAGTAATTCCAGTCACCCTGACCTCTCCACAGAGATGTCTGACAAATAGACCGTCTCCTAAAGTTCACATTACAGCATTTGAAACAAATCCAGTCCCCAGCCCTAAGAACCAGCATTAATTTGTTGGTCGTTAGCATCATAAAATTCTCTCATATTTGGCGTATGACCAATCCAAGAGCTGGCCAATTAATTAGAAGGTGCAAAATGATGAGCATGAGCACCAATTGTACAAGAGCTACAATTAAAGAAATTAATTTTTTAATAAAAAAATACCTCTTTTGTTTGTATAAAACCAACAAAGTAATTAGAAGATATCATATAATTGGTGTATTTTTGGGGTATGACCAATCCAAGAGGCTGCCAAAATAATTAGAAGATCCAAATTGATGAGCATGTGCACCAATTGGACGAGAGCTAGATTTATAGAAATGTTTTTCATTAAGAAAAAATGTTTGTATAAGACCAACACTTGATCCAAGCCCATCTCTCTCCACCGTGGTCCAAGCCTTTAAAAAAAACTAAGAGATTTGTTTGTATACGACCAACATTTTGCTCTTTATCATAAAATGATACAATAGAATACGAAGAGAGTTTTTAAAGAGCATATGATATAGACAATATCATACCCACTCCACCAATACTATTGACAAGAAGCTTTAATGTCTATTTTATACCTGACCTCATGAGGCAAGCATATATAAGACAACATTTACCTCTGGTGTTCTTTAGAGCGCTCAATAAATTCAGTTGCAATATCACGGCCTTGATATGATGCCAGGACAGGTCTTATATCGGCCGGTCTATGGAGGGCCACACCTGTCGATAAAACCATTTCAGGTTCACAAATATTGCATCAAAGAATTCAAGGGAAGAATGTGTGAGTGCAAGAGAATCTAAAATTTGTTTGGCAACAAAACAACCAGTTCCTACCTATGTAACAAGGGCACCCAATTATTCACAGAAATGCTGTATTGGATAGTTGTGGACATGGAAATTGAGATAACAAACCAATCTATTTTTCCTCTTGATTTACTACTCATCACTGCAACATTGGAAAACATACAAGCGAAAATTACAAACTAGTTTACAGGAGGCTGGTTAGGATCTAGTATTAAAATGGTATCATATAACTTTGTTCGAGATGGTGAATCATGGTCATTAGTGAGCAGGTGACCAGTTTGTAGAAGGTGTGATAATTTAGTTTTTGCTTTTTCAGCTAGATGCAGTATAATCGGTTTTAGTCGGTCTGGTGAAGATGGCTTGCTGCTGAAAAAAGAGGAGATCAAAGGAGTAAGCAAGGGTGGGGGATTTTCCTTTCATCATCTTGCCAAGCCGGTCTGAAGAATGGATGGAAAATCTGGCATAGGAGATCCATTCGTTAACAATGTCTAGGGCCTCCAAGACCTTTGCTGAGATAGTAGACTGGACCAGATCAATCATCGAGAAGGTAATCCCTGGGTCTTCTGGTTCAAATAAGAAGATAAGTTAGCTGTGCAGACTTACGGGTATTGAATATAAAGAGCTCTGGGCTTGGGCCTGTAGCACAATGGATAGTTGATAATATTGCAACCTCAAGGTCACAGGTTCGAGCCCAGCTTACCTATTAAATAAAAAACATAAAAGGCTCTTTCTAATATACAGATGCACATTTGATCATTCTCAGAGGGATAGCATTCTCTAGGGTGGTTCTTTTCGGGTCTATAATAGTTGCCCTTCATTTGAGGCTCCTAAGATGAGCTGCATCCAGGCACTGCTCTCTTTGTCATCCCAACTAGCACCATGGAAACTAACTGCTTGGAGGCTGATGGCATCTAAAACATAGCAGGAAGTAATCAGAGGAAAGAATTTGGTTGAAGGTTTATGAAATCCCTCTGCATGTTTGGGATGATGATCTGGTGTTCAAACCATCAGTAGCATCTTTACGGGCTTCCACAATGGCAAATATGTGTGCGGAGTCAAAAGATTGCCTGGATTTTGCTAGGATTGCTGTGATTCCTAAGAAGTGGACTGAGATACTGTAAGATTTTTTGTCACCATCATGACCCAAAAATCAGTATTGCTCATTTAGGAAAAAGTCTTGCCAAGTAATTAAAGTTTGACAAATTGATTTGTTAATTTTGGACCCACGGTCGTCCGTAGTACTCTCACGGACGTCCGTGGTCACGGACGACCGTGAGTGATTCACGGATGTCCGTGACCCGAAAACATATAAATTTTCGGTAGTTCGGACAGTTTTGTAACTGATCCGAAAATCTTCATTCTAAAATTTTTCTGGTCCAAATTTTGTCTTTGAGATTACTTACCATCTTTTGATTTCATTCTTAAATCTCATTGATGTTTGTGTCTTTACAATTTCGTGTTTGAGAGTGTAAGACTTGTGTGAGACAAGTGAACTTTCGCGAGAAACGTCGGTTGATGGGAATGTTCACTATGGATAGTATGATGGTGAGAGGCTGTCATGTTTGGTGATTGAAGTGTTAGGGCATATCATTCCAAAGAAGCACTGTAAGGTTTTTTGATTCATAGTGAATTTTTTTCTTTGATCTGAGATAGATCCCGTGGTTTTTGCCTGTGATGGGTTTTCCACGTTAAAAATGTCTTGCGTACTTATTTTGATTGTGTGGTGATTGTGAGTAGATTTTAATTGATAAATTTAATAGATTATATTAAAAATCCCTTATTTCAGATACCATGAGGATTCGACCTCTCGGCCAGAGGGCGCATGGTTGCCATCAAAACCGAACGCACCTAGAACCAATTAGGAGAAGCTCGAAGAGTCATAATATCAGGCAGTAGGAAGATACAGACAACAGTAAGGAGTAGGTCTAGTCTTAGCTTAGAACATGTCTGGAGGTATCAAAGAATTTTAAATGTAAATGGGGGGTAAAGGATCCCGGAAGGGAGCTTGGAAACAGATGACTAGACAAAGAAATGGCATTTTACCTCCTCACAATGCTTATCCCCGTTGGAAACTTGAGTTTGGGGCAACTAGCCCTCAGATTACAAGAGTATAAACCAAAAAGATTGGGTCCTTGAAAACCATTTGTATAATATGGAATATTTTAATTTACGCTTCATGGCATATGTTGTGTATACTTTTCATATTTTTATCAAGTAGGTAGCTCACTTAACTCTCGAAAATTGTTCTTAAGTTGTATTTTAATATATATATATATATATAGGCCAATTTCCCTAAAAAATCCTCCATTATCCTTATGTATCCCAATCAAACCTCTTAAGTTATAAATACCATAGCAAGGCCTCTTTTAGTTTTTTAGACTAAAATGCCCTTCATATATAAAGGGTATTAAGCCTACATTATTCCCTCTTTCCCCTCTCTTCCTTTCCTTCTCACGCTTGTTCTCCTTCTTCTTCGTGCAAACCTCACCGACGAAGAAAACAGCAGGGTTTTTCTCTCTCACTGTCAGTCTCTCTCTCTCTCTCTCAATGATTCTTCTTCCTCACTCATTTCTTCTTTATTTCTTCACATCAAAATCAGAAACAGGCTAGATAAGTTGCCCTAGGTTAATTTTTTCATGTTATGGTTGGATCACCTGGTTCAGTCTACTCTGTAAACTGACCTAGGGTGGCGCAAACCGACCTATGTCAGTTTGAAACAGAGAAATGGCTAAGATAAACTATCCTAGGTCAGTTTAAAATGTCCTAGGTCAGTTTTGGTGATCACCTGTTACAGTCTACTCTGTAAATTGACCTAGGGTGGGGCAAACTGACCTAGAGTGGCGCAAACTGACTTAGGACAGTTTGAAACAGAGATATGGGTGAGATAAACTACCCTAGGTCAATTTGAAACTACCCCTAGGTTAGTTTTGGTGATCACCTGGTGCAGTCTACTCTGTAAACTGACCTAGGGTGACGCAAACTGACCTAGGGCAATCTGAAATAGGGATATAGGTGAGATAAACTATCCTAGGTCAGTTTGAAACTATCCTAGGTCAGTTTAAAATATCCTAGGTCAGTTTTGGTGATCACCTGGCGCAGTCTACTCTGTAACTAACCTAGGGTGGTGCAAACTGACATAGGACAGTTTGAAACAGAGATATGGGTGAGATAAACTATCCTAGGCCAGTTTTGGTAATCATCTAGTGCAATCTACTCTGTAAACTGACATAGGGTGGCTCAAACTGACCTAGGACAATTTCAAATAGGGATATAGGTGAAATAAACTACCCTAGGTCAGTTTGAAACTATTTTAGGTCAGTTTTGATGATCACCTGGTGTAGTCTACTCTGCAAACTGACTTAGAGTGGCACAAACTGACCTAGAGTGGCGCAAACTGACCTAGGGCAGTTTCAAACAGGGATATGGGTGAGATAAACTACCCTAGGTCAGTTTAAAATGCCCTAGGTTAGTTTTGGTGATCACTTGGTGCAGTCTACTCTGTAAACTGACCTAGGGTGGGACAAACTGACATAAGACAGTTTGAAACGGAGATATGGGTGAGATAAACTATCCTAGGTCAGTTTGAAACTACCCTAGGCCAGTTTAAAATGCCCTAGGTCAGTTTTGGTAATCATCTGATACAGTCTACTCTGTAAACTGACCTAGGGCAGTTTGAAACATGGATATGGGTGAGATAAACTACCCTAGGTCAGTTTAAAATGCCCTAGATCAGTTTTGGTGATCACCTGGTGCAGTCTACTCTGTAAACTAACCTAGGATAGTACAAACTGACATAGAGTGGCGCAAACTGACCTAGGGCAGTTTCAAAAAGGGATATGGGTGAGATAAACTACCCTAGGTCAGTTTGAAACTATCCAAAATCAGTTTAAAATGCCCTAGGTCAGTTTTGGTGATCACCTGGTGCAGTCTACTCTGTAAACTGACCTAGGGTGATCGTAAACTGACCTAGAAGTGTTTTACCTATTGTTGAGTGTTCCTCACTGTATTGTGAATTGAAAAATATTCTTTCCATGGAGTTAGAGGTTACCTAGTGCAGTCTGTGCTGTAAAATAACCTAGGGTGGCGTAACAAATTGACCAATGTCAGTTTGAAACTGAGAAACGGGTGAGATAGATTATTATCCTAAGTCAATTTGAAACTGCCCTAAGTCAGTTTAAAATGTCGTATGTTAGTTTTGATGATCACCTAGTGCAGTCTATTCTGTAAACTGGCCTAGGGTGGCTCAAGCTGACCTAGAGTGGTGCAAACTGACCTAAAGTGACCGTAAACTAACCTAGAAGTGTTCTACCTATTCTTGAGTGTTCCTCAATGCATTGTGAGTTGAAAAATATACTTTCTATGAAGTTGGCGGCCACCTAGTATAGTCTGCATTGTAAGTTTGGTTCTCCTTGTTGATAATTTCTAATATAATTAGACTCTCTCTAGTGATAGTCTAACTTAATTTTATTTTGGTCACAGTCATTGTTAGTAGATGTAAAGAATGGCTATATCCGAAGATAAAGTTTATTTATTATACTTTTATGATGGGCGATTAAATGATTTTGACTCTACGAAATCGGTGTACGAGGTTGAAAAAAGGAAAGTATTGGTTATGGAGAGAGATAAGTTTGGAGGATTTAATTATCAAAATACATGAGGTAACTAAAATTCAAATCAAAGATACAATACTAAAGCTTAGCTACATAATGTCACAAGCAGGGGGAGAAAAGTATATGGTAGACCTTAATGATGATAATGGCATGCGTGAGATGATGCATTATCCACAGTTTGTAGGGTATAGTATATGTATTTACGTACAAAAAGCTCCTTTGGAACAAGATAATGATTGTCATACTTATCCTTTGACTGATTTATCTAACGGCTTAACACCTACTGAATCCCTTCCCGTTACATGCCTATCAGAGGAGTTTGAGACTCAACATAACACAGTTGTAAGTGCATCGACTACTGTATGTCAAACTCTCGTCACCCACCTGAATAATCTTTATAGTAGAAGGTGCGTAATATATTTATGATCAGTCTTAATTAGTTCGCTTATATACTTATGTCTTTGTTGGATTGTATTTGTTGAATTAATTTAATTTATTTACATTGATGTAGGAACGAAGACAATACTTTTTCATCCCCATTTATCACAACAGTAACTACTCTGCCCACTACTACTTCCTTGCATGAAAGGTTAATTCAATTTACTAAGTCGATAGTATTGAGATTATCTCGTAAATTAAATTTATTAAGTTGATAATTGATTATTCGTCCTTCAACAGGCATGTTGGTGTGACATGTGTTTCAGATAGTGAAAATAAAGTCGGTGCGATTTTAGCACATATCCTCATCGATCCAGCCAACAAAAATATAAGCGCATCTCTGCGTGGTGTGTTCGGGGGCAATGCATATAATATCGGTATAGTTGGGAATGATAAAGCCACTGCACTCTCTAAGGGAGGTAGTATAGATGCCAACATATGGACCGTTAATGCAGAGACCAGTAGTGAGTGTAGGGGGGGTAAACTCGATGGAAGAGAAAGTAGGGGTACACCTCCTGTTAGCGAGCTAAGGTACATTGATCGAGTGACTGATATTATAGAACCCCACATTTGTGATACAAACGACATGCTTCCTATCTTTAAAGACATATATGTGGTGGATGAGGTGCAACAAGTGAGCGGTGTTCCTGGCGCAGACGGTGTTCTCAATTTAAACCAAATATTCACTGCGAAGATATCATTCCAGAATGCTTTGCGGGAAATTTATAATGCATGGGAACATCGAAATTAAACCGACCAAAACTAATCGGAAGGTTGTTGTTGTCAGATGTCGTGAAGATGGATGCTCTTAGCGTATATGTGCTTCGAAGATGAGAGACTCAGATTATTTTAAAATTAAAATATTTAGTCCAGAGCATACTTGTGGGTTGCCACGAGATAGACAACAGAGTCATCGTCAAGCTACAAGTATTTGGATGGCGTAATTGCGAAGGACCAATTAAAAGAAAATAGCAACTACACTCCCAAGCAGATAATGTGTGACGTGAGAATACGATTTCAAATCAATACAGGATATCGGAGGGCTTGGCGTGCAAAAGAGATCGCTCTCAATAATATCAGAGGTAATTGGAAGGAGTCTTATAAATTGCTCCCATCATATATGGTGGAACTGAAATGCGTGGATCTTCAATGCCTTATATACCTGCAGACGAAGGAAGACGATACATTCTTAAGAATCTTTTGGGCATTTGGGCCATGTATTGATTCATTTAGAAAGTACTTGCGGCCACTTATTTCGATTGATGGTACACATTTATTCAGAAGGTATAGAGCTTCACTCCTCATAGCTACCGGCATTGATGGGAATAAGGGAATATTTCCGTTGTATTTTGTCATGGTGGAATCAGAGAATAATAGTTCTTGGAAATATTTTTTACATGGATTGGCAGAGATCATAGGATACGATTCACGCGCAGTAATCCTAAGTGATAGACAAAAAGGTCTTACTCAAGCAGTGCCAAAAGTCTTTCGATATGCTTCGCATGGGTATTGTTTATATCACATTGAGAAAATTTTGAGGAGTATGTACAAGAGTGAACTTGTAATAGAAAAAAACATGTTATGCGTATACCGAAATTGAATTTGATAAAGAAATGAGTGAAATTCAAAAGATATCTGAAGAAGCGTATGACTACGTTATTCAGATTAGAAAATAACATTGAGCTAGAGCACATTTTCCTATTGGGAGATATAAACACACGACCACTTCATGATTTGAATGTCTCAATAATATACTAAAAGATGTTAGGGAGCTACCGATCATTAGTCTAATAGAAAGTACACATAAGAAGGTGATGGAATATTTTTACAATAGAAGAAATGAGGCAGAAAAGTGGACCACAATTATGGCGCCAAAGACTAAAGAGTTTCTTAAAAAAAATGATAGAGCATCGTTCACCTATACTGCATTCCCCTCTGATTTCGATGAATTTTTAATTGTTGGAGATACTAGAAACGCCATGCATCTGGAAAAATGCATGTGCTCTTATCGACAATTTGAAATTTTGGGCGTCCCGTGTAAACATGCATTGGCAGCCATAAATAATCGTTGCACAAATCCTTATTTATATGTTCAAGATTGGTTCACGATGGATAGGTACAGCAAGACTTATGAGCCTGTTATTTATGCCACTCTGAGTAGTGATAAGTGAGTCAAACCTAAGGAGAAAAGGATAGCTATGCTACCAGTTCCTAGGATACCAACAGGATGACCTAAAAAATTGACAATAAATAGTATCAGTGAGGTGGTCGCATATTAGAGATGCGCCAATTATAGGGAGGTTGGTCACAACTGAAAGAGTTGCAAAAGACCCCCTAAAGGTAACATTTTTCTTACACAAGTACACAGTGCCTATATAGTCACTTTAAAATTTTCTTCACAGACTCCTACTTGCTTCTACTATCTATTATGCATTTTATCTCTCGTTCGTTTATCTAGAACAACCTATAACAATTTGATGTTTTCTATTATTTATTTGTTCAGAAGTTCCAGTGCCAAATACAACAATGTCACGTGGGCTTTGAGGTCTCACGAAGTTATCTTAAAGCTATTGAGGCGGCCAACTTATGCTCCATACTGACGGAGTTCGGTTTTCATAGGCATTAAACAAAGGTAACCCTTATATTCATATGATAACATACAAAGTAAATCAATATAATAGGAGTCAAATCGAGGTAATCCTTAAATTAAGAACATGCAAATGAAACTACATATTGGTGATGGTTGATAATTACATATGCATAAGAAGGTAAACGAAATTTAATCAAGTAGGAAATAGTAAAAAATAGGGAGGTTCGAGACCTAATACGATGTAGATAGAAAATATTAGAAATACATGTTTGCTAATTAATCAAAATATTGGGTGGCATCAACGCAAAATGTCTTATACCGGTTTCCATGACGTAGGTTTGTTTTTGCATGAATACAAGACCGTAAGAAAATTACATCTGGTGGTCGGAGGACCAAATTGACGGGCCAAATATAAATAAGAATTCATTGCGAAACGCAAATTTAAATCTGCCCATAATCCACTGGGCATATGTCAAAAGGTCATTTACTGTCAGTAGCTCAATTGCCCCTAAGTGTCGCTCTTTTATTTGCTCTAGAGTATTATAAGGTGGAATACACTACATATTATCTCCCTCAAAAGGGGATAAATGAGGTTCGTGAAGCTTGAAAATGTCATCGATGATGTACATGACATAAAAATTATCGCTAAATGGGAAGGCCTCCTGATCCATGATGCAATATTTGCGAACCTGATTCAGAATGAATCGACCAGCTTCAAGAAGTACTTCTGCTAGAATCCTCTGCGGTAGGGTTGCCATAAATGTGTATAGGGAGTTTTGAACAAAAGGGGTTGAGAGGTGATGAGTAAGTGTTGTATGTGTATTTATTATATAGTTGTGAGCTAGGTAGAGACTATTACTAGCATTTATGAGTTGACAACACATACGTAGTGGAGGAGTTATTATTCGCCGAGATGGCGTATGAGTTGACAACACATACTAGCCTCTATGATTTGACAATACACATATAGCTGAAATTATGGGACAATACTCATAACTAGAGTAATTGTAGACTATATCAGTTGAGAACACACACACACATAGGGATCAAATGAATTATCTTTAGGTGAGTTGACAGCACATACCCCGCAGTCAAATATAATAATATTATCGAGATGCGATGGAGAGTGGACAACATGTATATAGACCTAAACCGCCTCACCCGCAGGTGCTAGCCTCTACGAGTTGAACGATGACTTCTATGTTTCTTCGTAGTTATAAAATAGGTAGAGACTATTACTAGTCTCTATGAGTTGACAACATATACGTAGCAGAGAAGTTATCAATCGCCGAGTTGGCGTATGAGTTGAGAACACATACTAGCCTCTACGAGTTGACAACACACACATAGCTGAAACTATAGTCAATACTCATAACTAGAGTAATGGTAGACTGTCGGAGTTAACAACACATACACAAGAGCCAAATGAGTTATCTTTCGGTGAGTTGACAACACATACCCCGCACACGGTTAAAAGAGGGTCTCTCTTATCACAGACTCTCTCTACGAGGGCAGTCTAATATAATAATATGATCAAGATTCGATGGTGAGTGGACAATACGTATATAGACCAAAACCATCTCACTGGTAGGTGCTAACCTCTTGGAGTTGACAACACAAACATATAACTGAAACTATAGTACAATACTCATAAGTAGAGTAATAGTAGCCTCTATGAGTTGATAACACACACATAGGGGCCAAATAAGTTATCTATAAGAATGGTCGTGATCTTGATTTACAGTCATCCAACTCACCACAATATGTCGAATCTCATCCCCAACACAATAATGGTCGAGGTTGGGCGTCTCATGCTTAAAAGAGTACGCAAGTATTGTCGTCTAAAAGAATTAACATACCAGTTGGACGATGATTTCTATGATATGTATCTCATCAAAGTGCATTCCATGCCCGCGAAACACATGCTCTCCAATACGAAGGAGATGACCTATGGTTTCCACCCCCTCCAACCACCATGATAGCGATGTGAGAGGGTCGAATTGGTTGCAATATATTAGAAATAATGGCGATAAAAAATCTTTGGCATTACGCACAGTGGGTTCACGGCCCCTTAGAGTTCATCTTTCACGACGAGTTCATATTTTGGTTTGGGCCCTCAGAGATGTTCATTGAAGATGAACCTGAATTAATTTCAAGCTTACCCATGATTCGAGCCAATAACTGGATATGTTCGCAGGCAAATCGGTTTAAAACATATGCGGTTAGTGCAAACTTCTGAAACCAATGTAGTAGAAATATTATGTAATGCACTGTTCGGTTATGTACTTCTCTTTCCATAGAAATGAAAGTTCTACTATCTTATATTTTGTGTGAAGTTATAAGTAATGTCTACCCAGAGCTATAGTGCATGTCTAACTTATAAGTAATGTCTACCCGTGATTCGAGCCAATGCATGTCTAACTTATCCAAAAGGAGTGGTGATGCAAACAACAACTTGCTAGTAATAGTAAAAAGAAACAGATGAAATAGAAAGAGAATGAAGCAAAAGATATATACAAGAGAATAGGTTTGTCATGCTCCGAAGCTAGAAGACTTACATTAGAACCTCTCCATCTTGAGGAACTTACATATTGGATTTCAACTCTTCTAGAAATCTAAGGCAAGAGATGGTGGCTTAATGGGCTCATGGATGATCGCACTCGCAACATTCATCATTTGTTGAGGAGAATCAAATTCGTCACTCATTAAGTAAAAGAGGAGAATCAAATATGTCACTTATTTCCGATTCATATCCATGAAACTTAAGAATAATATCACCAGCAGCCTGGCAGATGTGATCATTTTTGCTTAGCTCTCTATGGACTTCAAGCAAACAAGTATGTCTATAGCAGGCTATAGCTCTTAGCAGCAATTTCTCAACATCGATCCAACTTTGATTCAGTAAAAGATGAGCCTCCTTGCCAGTTGGTGGGTCTATAACAAATGAATTAGGACTGCACTTTATCTGCATATCTTGTCCTGGCTCAATTTTTATAAATGAAGATGAAACTGAATCATACCCTCCAAGGTTTTTGTCATAATCTAACCAGTATATAATTTTCACAACAGGAGTTTTTAAAGCAGATGAGTCTGTTTCCCCATCTTGAGCCAACTGCATAGAACCAGAGCATTCCCTCCTAGCGAGCCAAATCAAGAAATAACATTGCATTTATAATCTGATAGCAGTAACAACTAGTAAGAACAAATAATATCTCCAATTAGCAATATTCTCCATCATAAACTCTATGATTTTTATACTGGAAGCAGAGAACAAGATGGAACTTATGCCACATACACAATTTCCATTTCAAGCACCTAAGGTTTATTATATAGAAAACCAAAACCGACTCAAAAACCAATTCGCCGAAGTAACCGAAACCGAACCGAAAAAACCGAAAACGAATCCCAATCAGTTCAGTTTTGGGTGGCCAAAACCAAAAACCAGATGGGTATAAATAACCTAAAAAAAATAGAAAAATATAAATAAAAGACCAAAAAACAAACAAATTAATATATATATATAAGAAACTAAAACCGAATCCATTTTCCAGTTTCAATTCGGTTTTAGTTCAAAATTTTCAAACGAAAAAGAAGCCAAATCATTTAGGTTCGGTTCAGCCTAAACCACCTGAAACCCAAAAACTTTAGCTCCGATTACCCAAATCTACACCCCCTGCTTTTAGGTGACTCCACATTGATGGATGATTCATAATTTTAGTATCAAAGCAGCATCAACAAGTAACTAAACTCATATCACATTATCACTAGAATTTCTCAAGTTACTGTAGACAGCTGCGTTTTAATTTATAATAAATTAATTGTGCACTTAAAATGTAGTAAATCCTATAGGAATGAAAAAATTCATTGAGGTGGGCCATAGTTTTGAGACCAAGAAATGCATGCATGATCAATGTGAACTTTTAGTTCGTGATTGGGTATACTTAAAGCTACAACATATCATCAACAATCTATAGCTATAAGAAATGTCAAAAAGTTGTCTCTCAAGTTTTACTGACCCTATCAAATTATTGAAAAGATTGGTCCAGTTAATTATAAGTTTCATCTTCCAGCATAGTTGCAGCATTCATTCGATTTTTAACGTAGACCGCAACCAAAGATTATTAAAAATCAGGTTAAGTAGGTGAAAACCTACTCTAAACTGATGTTAGTGTAAAAAGTGATTGAGGATGTGAAGTTTTTTCATCTGATTCTTTTATTTTTAACATTTTTCTTTTCAGGCTAAAAATTATGATGTACAATTATTTGAGTTTTATCATTTCATCTGCTTTAGGTGCTCCACAATTATGTCAAGGTGCATCTGACTAGTTAGGACTAAGAGTAGAGAGAAGCATCTTTGAATGGTTTCTTTTATTAAACACCGTAACGCTTGCATTCTATTTTGGTATCCAGGCTTGCAAGGTCACATTAAAGCATCCCGTACGCAACGTCATTTTAGCTACATTGCTAAATGGATAAATCGTTTCTACCTTTTTTTGTGATACGATTGTATGCAGATGAAACATGTTTTAGTAAGAGTACTAAGTTGTTGAGGGTTGTAAAAAATATTATGAAATTTGTAATCATGGTAATTGGTAGATTTACGCATATATTTTGTGCAGATAGCATGCAAATTGAAAATGTTGACATATTCTCTGCAGGTGCATCGCATGTGTATTACAGGAAGTGTACTTCCAGTCAAAATGGGCGATCGTAGTGCAATTTTGAATTCATTTTTCACCTCTGATGGTCAAGTTTATATGATTATATGTCTTTTTATGATGGTCGATAGGGTTCTTTTGGCGCACCTGATGGTTCCATCGTTCACACTGTTGATGGCCTTGAATCATATAATGGAGATTCTCATGGTACACCATGATCATGGATGTGTGTCGTGTGGAATCAATACTTGACCGTCTAATAGGTAGGCCATGATCTTAAGATTTGGTGAGTAAGAGACTAGGACTGAAAACATTCTCCTCTTCTAATTCAAGGTGGTCAACATTGTTACTAATGGAACCATTAGTTGCGGCAAAAATCTTCAGTTTTGAATACCAAAAAGAGTACCTTTCAAATTTGTTCATGGAATCTTTGAGTTCATCCACGCTCAAGCCACCCATTGGATGCCTTGAATCAGACGATGGAGATTATTTTTCGTCCTAATCATTCACACGATAGATCTTAATATCAGCATCATACCATCAAATGACCAATTTTTTTATTAGATGTGGCATACCTTAAAAAGTTTACCGCCAAAAGAATTTGCACTTAAGAATCTGATTAGCTTCAGTAAAGTGAAATTGGCAAATCCAGTAAAGTGATTAGTCGGGTGCTCTGAGATGCCAGATATGCTGGTAGAGAGAGAAAGTGTAGAACATCCAAGACTACATTGTGAAATTTTGTCATGATTTGGTTATTCTGTGTATTCGCCTCTTATAGATTTGATTACAAGTAGGATCCTAGTTAAAGTCAAATATTTTCTAATTTTTAAGTGCTCTTAACTTTATTAAAAACCATATAATCTAATCCTAAATGTTTTATAATAGTTTCAACTCGTTTTCTGATTTACAAATCCTTAGGAATAATGGCACATGACTGTCTTTAAATACATTATCTTATAACTATACTACACATGCTGAAAATGAACATGAAGAGAAAATGATAGGAGTCTATTTCATTAGTAAAGAAAAAGCAGCCCAAGTATAAGTTTTACAAAACTTAGACAAGCAAAAAGATTAAGCATTCTACATGGGAATTCATTAGTAAAGAAAAAGCAGCTGCATTCAGCACATCTCGAGCTGAACTCCTCATCCTTTCAAGTTGTAGTTCAGTCCTATCAGCACTTGCACTCCAAGTTCTAACCTATCGAGCATATTCTATGCTACAACAGTTTCACAAACCTGTCAAAGAAATGGCTGCACATGCAACACCTTCAGCCAATGCTTCAAATCTGTCGAGTGCACCATCAAGTAACAACTGCAATCATCATATCGAGCTATCGAGTGCAGCTCCCAAAACACCAATAGATTGAAGAGGAAGAGCTGCACCTCAGAACTTATGAAGTTGCACTTTAAAGTCCCCAGCAATCCTGTCAAATGGTACTTATAAAGGCACAACAACCTATTAAATTAGAATGGCATTGAACCTATCAATAGGGAGCAGCAGCAGCTTTTGCAGCTACAGTACCTATCGAGTTGCACCATTAAAAGGGCAGTTGCAGCAATAAATCTGTCGAGAACACCCATGCAGCAAGTCCATGCATTGGCACAACATCCGGTCAAGTGGAGCCTCAGCATATTCGAGTTATTAAACTATAGCAGCATACTAGCACTTGTCGACAGCTTTGAGTTCCCTCCAGCCAACATCTCGAGCAAATGTCTCAAACCTGTC
The DNA here is from genome assembly GCA_021018995.1 of Chloranthus sessilifolius. Lineage (NCBI taxonomy): Eukaryota > Viridiplantae > Streptophyta > Magnoliopsida > Chloranthales > Chloranthaceae > Chloranthus > Chloranthus sessilifolius. The sequence goes on along the minus strand of JAJIZI010000016.1, from coordinate 1,925,892 downwards.
GACCAGCATTTGCAGCCCCTTAAAGCTGTCGACATCTCCAGCCAAACCTCCCATGCAACCTGTCGAGGAGGTCTGTGCTTGCACCCTCAATCCTCACGATAGGAACCTCTGAAACCAGCTGAACCTGTCGACTATTCAAAAGCTCAAACCTGTCGACCAATCTGCCTTCAATCCTCTCGAGATTTCACTCCAAGCTTTAGCCAACATGTCAACTAGCAGCTCCCTGCATTTCTATAAACCTCTCGAATTGCATTTGGCTTTAGCACCAAACCTGTCGACAGCTAGTTGGATATGTAACTCAAACCCGTCGAAACAGAGAGTTCGCTACCTATTTTAGTTGGGTTGAGTCATAAATGGAATGGAAACTATGTTAATGTGTAAGGGAAAAATGTTAACGGGCCCCAGACTCTAATATCGTTTAGAATTTTGGGCCCAAAGCAGTTGATACAACTGTAATCTAAAAAAATTCAAATTAATTTATAAGTTGTTTGGCTTCAGTTTCATCAGAGGTAACTTGAAACTATTTTCTTTCTGAATCAGATGGAGCCTATCATATAAGAAGACCAACTGATTACTTGGAAAAAACATATGTTCATCAAAAGCATTTGATCAGAATAATATTAATATTTGTTTTAAGAAAAAAAGGCCAAACAAAAGGGACTCCTATAGTCCTTTAGCATTATTGCAGCAAAAATAACTCGTGCTGCTTTTTCTTTGATGAACAGAAAAATCCATTTCTCATAAACCCCATTTCTCAAAGATAGCCCCTTTTCATTAGAGCCTGCAAGACAAAAAATAACCTCATGAAAAAAATAATGTACCAAAATGCTGAGAAAATGCACATATTTCTTCTAGTTTTTAGCACACAAATCAGCTAAACTACAATATAGATAAATTCGAAACACAAAATTTTTTTTATTGCAGAGCCAAACTCACCTTAGTGGCAGATCGAGCAATTGCCTAAACAACAGTTTCCTTGTTGAGAAAATGCACAACATCTTCCATCATCTGGAAATCCAAAGTTGATATTATCCAGTTGAAAGAAATAGGAGGATGGACAGGCACATCACATAAATTTGGGTAGACAATCATACATATATCCAATAGGAGGATGGACAGGCACATCACATAAATTTGGGTAGACAATCATACATATATCCAATAGGAGGATGGACAGGCCCTCAGTTGCCAATGCAATTTCATATAAAACAAGGAAAGTTGCACTGTCAAAGAATGAATTTAGCAAGCATCAGGAACGAGCCAATATAGGAAAAAAAAATTGAATTCTAAGACTGATGCATAGGAAAAAGCTTCTAGCAATTGAAATGGGGAAAATGTTGTATGGGTGTTAGGCTTAAATGCACACAAGGTTTTAAAGGTCTCTGATTCGTCCATAAAATATCAGGGCCATTTATTTCATATGAAAACAACTAAGACATCCTTGTTAGACTAAGCCTTTTTAATGGCAGGGAAAGGGCTAACATTGATGCCACACACTTGGGCCCACACTCAAGACTTTCTCACATGGTTTTAAAACACGAAAACTCAACTCGAAGGGCTAACATCCTAGAAGCTTAAATTGTGATAGAGTTCATATGACATATATACCAAGGATCAATCAGCAAAAGTGTACTCTATGGAGAGAGAGGATGATTAGAGGAAGAGAAAATGGAGGGCTACAGGGCTGTTTTTCCTATTTCAAAGAGCAACCTCCCTTTTATATTCCTCCAATCCTTCACTCTCCCCCAACATTTCTTTGCAATAACAAGGAGCAGTTGCTACTCTTTTCTACTCTCTAAAAGAGCAATGAGAAACATAGCCTATATAACTTTTTTAAGAATGATCAATGAGTGTAAGCTACAAGAGTAGAGAAAGGGTACCTCGAATTTGATAGGGTAAATCACCACAAAGGCCGATCATTGCACCATACACCAGAGCTACCAATCTCACCTGGAGCATGTATCCAAACAAATCCGATCAAATCACCCAAATTACTATGTTAAAATCATATCGTACGACTGAAATCCTACAATCCAATATGATCAAATAGGCCAATGGGGCACTCCTTCGCATGACACCCCATTCGAGTATTAAAGAATGGTGAGCATAAGTTGTATTTGTAATGATTAAAAGTAGCAAATAGTATATCTCTATAGATTACATAAAAATAGTTAGAAGAAGGAAGCAGTGAGCTGCTAATTAAGCTGAAAATTAACATGCATGTTCCAAACTTTCAACTTCAAGGTTCAATAAATAACAGCAAACATTCTACAACTTGGATGAACAACATTCATCTCAAAGACCATGACCAACTCTCTAAAACTTTTATGCCCATAAAGCACCAACTACTCTGATCATATACAATTACACCAACTACTAAGATTTTCAATTTCCTATGCTATTTCCCTTGTTTCTTGCCACCCACTGAGCCCTTCTAATGCCCTTCGCCCGTTTCAATTTCTGAATATTTCTCAGTCTCACATACATCCTCTTAAGGTGATAAAGCTTATTAGACTACTGAGTAATGATATTAGCCGTGGAGGGGATCTCATTCAAAGTACTTATTAAATGTGGTACTTACTAATATTCCCTTGAAAGAAACTAATATATCAAGTACTTACTAATTTGAACCTACCAAAAAGATTCTTCAACTTTGAAGAAAATCAATTTTGCATCACCTAAGTGATAAGAGATGGAGTAACTAAACACATAAATGGGGTGAAAAAGGAAATTTCTTAAAAGAGTCTATCAACTGTTTAAAAAGACAATTGGTTAAAAACCTTAAGTATGGCATGCTTCAACTCTGAAAATATATCAGAGCAAAAGCCATAAAACACTCAGAAAGCATCTCATCTCCAATCTATTTCACTTCACAGAAAAATTCATATCTGTCATTCCCATTTTAATATTAACAAGGCTCAAGTATGAAACTAGTGCATAAGCCAGTTGCATCCTTGCATCACTTGCTACACCTAACAATATTTTATGCTCGCAAGGTCTCTATTCAAATTTGGTATTATGTTCTCAGGCTGGGGAGCCATGGTGTGGTGCTGAGGTCATTTATATAACATACAAGCGCCTTACCTGGCAGAAAAATCAGAGCATGGTGGAACATCACATGGACTGGCAACAGCCCAAAAATCTCACAATCAAGAAAAGCAATGGCAATTCGATAAATGAGACTTTTTAATTGATATATGGATCTTTTTCCATAATCAGATCAGCCACTTATTTGCAATATCTATTGGATATTTGGTATTGTTTGATTGATGTAGTTTTTGAGATAAAGTGACTATACAAGGTGCCATTCCATATGGAGAATCTGGGGGGTCTAATTTTTCCAATTGTATTTTATGAATGAACAAAGTGTTTCATAGATAATAACTCAATTTTCATTGATCTAAAAGTGAATTTAGATAATATGCTATAAAGTGAATTTGATGGACCAGCAAATATAACATTGATCATGATGAGGAAAAATGTTAGGTTTTTCTATTCGTAGAAGAAAAAAACTAGCTGAATCCACCACTTTGTTTTTGGCACCACTCTGTTTTTGGCTATTAGATCAAGCTTTTGATGCACCAACATAAACTTTTAACACATAGGGCTGGATTAATCATCACTCATCAATCATTTCTAAATTGATTAAACTATAACAAAGCAGCCCACTTAAAAGAGCATTCCAAGTCATGGTTTGTGCCCTCCCAGTAATGTAGCTGTTGACCAACTAGCAGAGAAGATTAGCTCAACTGGGTTAAAGGTAAATAAATATAGTCATAATATCATTGCATCATATTTTAAAGCTATTATTTAAATGCTCTTTAAATTTTTACACATAGCAACTCATATTTCTGCGGCATATTTTATCACATTTTATGTAGCTGCAGCCAATGCTCTTTAATTTTTAAGTAATCACATGCATACTTAAGTTGTTTTAGCAATCACTTGATGCCGCTCAAGTGATCATATGATGGAGAAGATTTTGTGAATTAAGATAGGTTGCATAAGACTCTTAATTTCGGATTCTACCAAACGGGGGACCTTTAAATTTGGAAAAGGAGCCATCAACATAATCATTGGAGCTTTATTTTTTGTGGTTGTTGGAGCTGAGCATATATCAAGTAAGCTAGATGGACAATGATTCTTTCGTTAACAATTCACTAATCTCACTTTCAAAACAATGCGAAGAATCTCTGTAAGAGATGGAAAAACTCATAAATAAGTAATCATTCAACCTATAGAATCATGCATAAATTCTAAAAAATGATGTCTAACATATAGTACTATATAGAAGCCTTCAAATCTCGCTAAAATATAGCTAAAATCGAAAAACAAACATATTGGTTTCAGTTAGGGATTGGGTACCTTTATTGCAGCGCTACACCCATTCCAATTTGAACTGCAACCCTCTTCCTAACATATTGCATGTCACCCTGTATGCAGAAAAACGAACATAAGGTTCAATGATGAAGTTTCATAATTTTAATTCGTTTATAATAGTTATTGATTTTACCTGAGAAAATGCGAAAGGTAAACCCCTACAAAGGTAGTCCATGTATATGATCATGAAATATCTGCAATCATGCCTATTACGGATGCTCTGCATTAGCCGATCTTTTATCTAACTGTCCTCCAACCAATCAAGCGATGGGTCAGAAAATTCTTCTCGCTTTGACAGAAATAATATCTTTGAAAGACCGTCCTTCTACAGATAATGTAATATACCAAAACATGAAATATTAATCACTATGGATGTATGTAGTAGGAAAGTTTAGTTCATCAAAGATGGAAGGATTACCAAACACTTCAGCTTAGTCTTCCAATACTGTAAGAAGTTGTTTTCCATGCTATCAAGGACTTTGATCGTGTGGGAGCGAGGTTTGCAAATAGCTAGAGCCCAGTGCGCGGCTTACTTATTAAGGCCTATGAATACTTAGACATATTTGTAACTCAAGTTATTCTCTAGAAATTAGGGTATGTGAAACTTCAGGATCAAATCATACATATAATGGAGAAAGTTATCATATCGCTCTCTAGAAACTCAACATATTCTAGTGTTGCCCAAAGGTTAGTAGACCAGTCGTAAGCTTCTAGGAATGTAATCGGGTCTAGATTTGTAACACTATCTGGTTGGCTCTTTGCCCACTCTCTAAATGAAAGTAACTCTGATTGTAGCATATTCTGCATTGCTATAAATTCTTAAACATTACTAATATGTAAAGTAAAATAGGTGGAAGAATAGAAAATATGTGCCGATAGTGTGCCCATTACCAGAAAGTATGAATCCATAAAGTAACATCTTTTGAAGAGATTTGGATGTTCACACTCCCGATTTTTCATTAATATCAAAAGTGGGTTTAGAATCTACATCAGTCAACATTATTTGTTAGTTCGCATACGCATATAAGTTTTAATAGATGCTACTAAGAGGAAGAGTATGTTACAAAGGGAAATACTTACATCGCTATTCAACCAATTTTTCCCAACAGTATACTGCAAGTTCGCATATTGAACTCTATGGCCCCCAATATGTATGTATCCTTTCCTACAATGAGTGAGATCTTATGTTAGGCATGACTTCTCAAGGGTGGAAATGACTTTCTTAATGATATGGTGCTACTTACGTTGGAGGGTATGGTATATTAATCAGGCTTGATAGGAAGACCTCCTCCTCATCTGTCAAAGGCCGAAGGGGGGTGTGGTAAAAAAGGGTGGAAGTCAATGTTGGCTCCTCTAAAATCCTCCCTCTACCGTCAACGCTAACAAAAAGGGGCCTCAAATATTTTGACGGTGGCCTAACCCGTTTCTCAATTTCCTTTAGAACTTTTTCTTCGGTCTGAAATTGATGCGAAAATATTATTTATTACTATCTTCTGTATAAGAATGATGCGTAAAAAATAAATTATATTTGAATAAGCCATAAAAGAACATCTAACCTTCCTCGATGGTTGCTTGCTCGAGTCGGTAATCACAACGACTTTGTGCCCCTTTGCCAGCACATGAAGTGTGACTATCGATGTGATAGAGGTCGAATACTAATGTGATAGAGGCCGAATACTAATGAAATCAAAAGTATAACATAAAAAAGTGTAACATAATTGATGACATTGTATAAAAGAATCAACTATGTGAATATGTGTTACCGTAATGGGAGCACTCAAATCCAACATGCCCTGCACGACCGGGCCCAGCTTTACAAAATTAAGAAAAATAAAACATTATTATTTTCGAACAGATGAATACATTCAAATAGAATTTCAAGTAGCAAAAAATTCATGTGAAAAGATTGTAATATTCAGACCTACCATGCATTCGGTCTTGAGGCTCTTATCTGTTGGCATGGCAGTGTTGGGGCTAGACTGTGTCGAAAGGCTGTAGCCCATGCGAAGGTCCTGAATGACAATAACTTCTCAATATTATAAAAGTATAATATTTATTAAAAGAATTTATAAAATATAATGAAATACAAAAGGTACACGCTAACCGATTTGACACTCATTGCTTGCTCCAACGTAGTGAGCCTGTCACGCAACTCTCATTTCCACATAATGTTTTTTACTATTTCTCACAACTCTCTCATTTCCATAATTTTTTTATACTATTTCTCACAACTCTCTCATTTTCACATCATTTTTTCGTACTGTTTTTCGCAGCTCTCTTATTTCTACCTCATTTTTTCATAAGATTTTATTATAAGATTTTTGATTTTCCTTGAGCGAAACATTCTCAGTGAATAATTGAAATACTTGATTTCTCATTCTCTTTCGTCCTTCCTTTCTTCTAGAGTGGTGTCCCTCTTGCTTCCCTTCCTCCCCCTCTCCCTCAAAATTTTTCCCTCTTCTTTTCTCTCTTTTTTTAAACCTCTAACTTCCACCTACCAATGACAGTAAGTATAATATATTATAACTTATAGCTAACGCAATAGTCAAAGCATAAACGGTTACTTACATTATGCTCCAACGGACGAGCCGGTGAAGAGGCCGGTGAAAGAGGAAGAAGTGGGGTGGCCTCACCGAAGGAATCTAGAAGACTTTCTTATGAGCTTTTAACACATGACCAAATATATGTGCGTTAAATAGTCAAATGAAATATATTAAAAGAAAAGTAAATTACCATGAGATGTCTATTATCCCAAGCCTCACGAATGAACTCAATTTTGAACTCCTCCTGGGTAGGGATGAGCTGGAAAGACGCCTAACACAGACAAAATCAAATGGGAAGTAAATTATGCTAGAGCACAAATTTACATTCCTGAAATCAAGAATTGTAGTAAGTCTTAATACTAGTTTGCATTTCTCAAAATTTGACACCATTTGTCTCATGTGTAGAGGAAATGGATAGTGCTCCCATCGCTTGAACAACAAAAACTGTGGTCCATCTCTTACAGACGGGACAATAAAGTTTAGATGCCCATACGCCCACAACTACAAATGTTAAAATAATTGAAACTTTCAATTTGAAAATAATTGGAACTTTCAATTTGACAATATGACAAAACTTTCAATTTAGCAAGCATTAAAAAATATATAACTCACCTGCACAATAATGACACATCCATACATATTATAGAAGGCATCCAAGTTGAATTTAATGGCCTTTTGCATCTCTGAGAGTGTGTTGTAGACGACTAGCCCCCAAGGATACTTATTAAATCTATCTAAGTCGTCTACAAGATGTATATATATATTTTCTAATGAATTAGATATATTAGATAGCAAAAAAACTACAAGAACGAGGCAGAGTTTCAATTTCACATAGTCCTCTACCCCAAGTTCTTGGTCAAAAAGAGCCTCTATGTCATCAGCGTTAACCGAGGTCACATGCCCAGGAAAAAATCTCCCAATAAGAGACGTGGGCTCTATGGCTTGTAGGTCAAACTAAATCGAAGTGTCCCCAACAACTCTCAATCCCATAATCAACGCAATATCTATGGGATCGATTTGGTAGATAATTTCACCAATTGTTACTAAATTCGGAGCGCTATATCTCCTTAATACACATGTGAAAATGGAACTTAAAAATTTGAATGCACTAACACCTATAAATTGACCAAAGAAAGAATTAGAAATGCTCTCTTCACAATCGGAGCGCAAGTATTTTAGACATCTCTCAAGCCGAGAGACGATTGATTTTGGAGTACATCTGGCATGCGCATGAGCCTATCAGAAGCAAAAATAAATGCAGAATGTTAGACTCACATATATGGAAGAGATATCATGATTGAAATTTTTTTAAATAATATTAAACTATATTACCATTGCTTTAGTCTTTGGTTTATGAAAACCTAAAAACAAGGGAAACAGATTAATATCATAAATCGACTGATATAACTACTCAACCATATATTACCAACGAAAGAATATTTTTTATCTCACCCTATGATTATAAGTTTAAGGTTTATGGCAGCTTTCTAGATAATTTTTTATCATAAAAAGTATAGATTGCTTTGCCCTAAGGCAGTTTCAAACTGACCTAGAGTAGTTTATCTCGCCCTAGGTCAGTTTGAAACTGTCCTAGGTCAGTTTATCTCACCCTATAATTAAGGGTTTAAGGTTTAGAGCAACTTTCTAAATGACTTTTTTATATAAAAAGTATATATTGCGCCACCTTAGGCCAGTTTATAGATTGCGTTTCTCAGTTTCAAACTGATTGCACTAGGTCATTTTACAACACAGACTACACTAGGTGACCTCCAACTCCATAGAAAGTATATTTTTCAATTCACAATGCATTGAGGAACACTCAACAATAGGTAGAACACTTCTAGGTTAATTTATGATCACCCTAGGTCAGTTTGCGCCACTCTAGGTCAGTTTGCGCCACTCTAGGTCAGTTTGCGCCACCCTAGGTCAGTTTACAGAGTAGACTACACCAGATGATCACTAAAACTGACCTAGGGCATTTTAAACAAACCTAGGATAGTTTATCCCACCCATATCCCTATTTCAGACCGCCCTAGGTCAGTTTGCGCCACTCTAGGTCAATTTGCGCCACCCTAGGTCAGTTTACAGAGTAGACTGCACTAGGTGATCACCAAAACTGACCTAGGGCATTTTAAACTGACTTAGGGTAGTTTCAAACTAATCGAGGGTAGTTTATCTCACCCATATCTTTGTTTCAGACTGTCCTAGGTCAGTTTGTGCCACCCTAGGCTAGTTTACAAAATAGATTGCACCAGGTGGTCACCAAAACTGACCTAGGGTATTTTAAACTGACCTAGGTAGTTTCAAACTGACCTATGGTAGTTTATCTCACCCATATCCTGTTTCAAACTGCCTTGGGTCAGTTTACACCACTCTAGGTCAGTTTGTGCCACCCTAAATCAGTTTACAGAGTAGACTGCATCAGGTGATCACCAAAACTGACCTAGGGTAGTTTCAAACTGACCTAGGGTAGTTTATCTTACCCATATCCATGTTTCAAACTGCCTTCGGTCAGTTTAGGTCACTCTAGGTCAGTTTGCACCACCCTAGGTAAATTTACAGAGTAGATTGCACCAGGTGATTACCAAAGCTGATCTAGGACATTTTAAATTGACCTATGGTAGTTTCAAACTGACCTAGGGTAGTTTATCTCACCCATATCTTTGTTTCAAACTATCCTAAGTCAATTTGCGACACCCTAGGTCAGTTTACAGAGTAGACTGTACCAGGTGATTACCAAAACTGACCTAGGGCATTTTAAACTAACCTAGGATAGTTTATCTCACCCATATCCCTATTTCAAACTGCCCTAGGTCAGTTTGCACCACTCTAGATCAGTTTGCGCTACCCTAGGTCAATTTATAGAGTAGACTGCACCAGGTGATCACCAAAACTGACCTTGGACATTTTAAACTGACCTAGGGTAGTTTCAAACTAACATAGGATAGTTTATCTCACCCATATCCCTATTTCAAGCCCCAGGTGGGCACCACTCTAGGGGTTTAGCCACCACCCTAGGTGGGTTCTGAGTAGGCTGCACCAGGTGATCACTAAAATTGACTTAGGGCATTTTACACTGACCTAGGGTAGTTTCAAACTGACCTAGGATAGTTTATCTTACCCATATCCCTGTTTCAGACTGCCCTAGGTCAGTTTGCGCCACTCTAGGTCATTTTGTGTCACCCTAAGTCAGTTTACAGAGTAGACTGCACCAGGTGATCACCAAAACTGACCTAGGGCATTTTAAACTGACCTAGGGTAGTTTATCTTACCCATATCTCTGTTTCAAACTGCCCTATATCAGTTTGCGCCACTCTAGGTCAGTTTGCGCTACCCTAAGTCAGTTTACAGAGTAGACTATAACAGGTGATCACCAAAACTAACCTAGGGCATTTTAAACTGACCTAGGGTAGTTTATCTCACCCATTTCTCTGTTTCAAACATAGGTGGATTTGCACCTCTTTAGGTCAGTTTGCGCCACCCTAGGTCAGTTTACAGAGTAGATTGAACTAAGCGATCCAACCATAACATGAAAAAATTAACCTAGGGCAGCTTATCTAGCCCGTTTCTAATTTTGATGTGAAGAAATAAAGAAGAAATGAGTGAGGAAGAAGAATCGTTGAGAGAGAGAGAGACTTATAGTGAGAGAGAGAGAAAAAAAAAACCCTGCTATTTTTTCCGTCGGTGAGGTTTGCACGAAGAAGGGGAACGAGCGTGAGAAGAAAAGGAAGAGAGGTGAAAGAGGGAATAATATAAGTTTAATACCCTTTATATATGAAGGTCATTTTAGTCTAAAAAACTAAAAGAGGTCATGCTATGGTATTTATAACTTAAGGGGTTTGATTGGGATAAATCGGGATAATGGGGGATTTTTGAGGGAAATTGGCCATATATATATATATATATTACGGCTGTGTCGTCGTATTGGAATTTTCAAAAAAGTTTGTGCCAAACACCTATGACATCTTGGCACTCGTGTCACACATCTAGGCAACACTGTTAGACCCAACCCAAGGTCGGACGCCCAACAAATTGACACCTTGGCCCATTCCACAAAAGGGGAAAATAAGTAGATCATGGGCCTGATTTCTAAGCATGAAAAGCAAATTACCTGGGTTTAGACCAAGATTCTAGGCATAAAATCAAATTGGAGCCCAATCTAGCTCACCGGGCCCACAATGCTGCAACAGTTTTGGACTAGATGTTCAGCCCACAGCGAGTTGTACGTCAACGGGCCGGGTTCGGGCTGGGTTTTCATCAGGCCCGTTTAGCTAAACGGGGTCGGGCCGGGCTCAACTTGATTTTAAATTATGTAGCCCGAACCCGGCCCGTTTAGCTAAACGGGCCGGGCCGAGTTTTAAACAATTTTTAACAAAAATTTTAATATTTTTTTTTTCTTAAAGGACCTCATCTAAACGAGACGGACCTTAAATTTTGAAGCCCGAATCCGGGCCCGTTTCTTATACGGGCCGGGCCGTGTTGGGCCCGTTTATTAAATTTCAAAAAACCTGGGCCCAAACTTGGCCCATTCGGGCCCAGCCCGGCCCGTTGACAGCCCTAGGTGTGGCCTACTTCCACACCGGATATATCGTATAACCCTTTTAGTGTGTTGATGGAACATGGTCGAACATTCATATTTACTTCTGACAGAAATAGAACTTCAAAGGAAATTATTTTGATTCAACCATCTCTTTCTCGACTCACCCACTTGCCAGGCCTTGTTTTGTTCCAATGAATTATAGATCAATCGATTCATTTGATATGAAAACGAAAATGCTTATTATTGAAGCCGTAATAACAGCTGCAAGGGCTATTTCAATTGAGGGGGGGGGGGGGTTTAGGACACATTTATTTGCATATGATCTTGGAAATCCATACTGTCAAAGTGGTATATCATCAATTGAAGGATTATGGGTCACAAAGTCACACTTTTTGAAAGATTCGAACCATCCGGGCTGTGCACCCTCATACCAATGGTTGTTTGTAATTTTGATGGTTGATATTAAAGTACATCGATTGGATGGTTTATATCCACATAGAAGCATGATCCTTTGGCTGAAACACGTTTCAACAAGGGATATCCACTTGGACCATTTAGGTTAATCACATGTGTGTCACGCGGCACAATGTGAATCATCACTTCATGGTGTGAGATGAAAAGTAACAATTAAATATCATTTGGTATTTAAATGATCTTATACCATTATTATAGATTTTTTATCTTACACCATTAAAATGTAACTTACTAATATCTTTCGTGTCATACATTGATATACAATTTAAATTGTCCACGTGGCAATTCATCAATGAAACTTATCTCATGCAAAATAAGCGCTACCAGATAGATGTCAGCCATTCCTTTGATAAACTTAAATATCACCCATTGAAAATAAGAATAATAGCTAGTATTAAAATGTATATTTTCAGTTACTTAAAGTCCACATGAGCATAATATTTAGTCACATTACCCTCCAATGTTTGATCCATCAGTCTAACAGTATGAATTACCCACATCTTAAATTGTCAGGGTTCGAGAATCTTTAAACCTCAGCTTGGTATTTAAAAAAAAAATTTATAAATAAGTTGGACTCGAATTTGAGACCTTGAGAGGCTTGGAGAGTAAATGACAGTCATCAGAGTCAGGTTCTTTGAGAAATACATTTAGGAAAGGATTACAACCATTCGATTTGTGCAATTCTATATGCACAATCGTTTATATGAGAGTACATAGATCGAATGGTTGAATTCATCCTGTAAGGATAATTTTTTAGCTCAAAATAGTATTCAAATGAAGCTACAACTATGAAGACTTGGATCCCTCAAAAAATGTTTCGTGACTAAAGCTTATTAGACACGCCATAATCTATGAAGTGTCGGCCATTACCCACTTATCCTATATAAGTGTGTCAAATCACATTTTGAAGGTGACAATCTTAAAATCAAGTTGATTAAGTGATTAAGTGATTTAGGCAGCTTTTGAACATCGATGATTGCTTAAATTTGAGGGATGAGAAGTGGATTGAAGAGGTAACTAAAATTCTCTTACCAGTTTCATTTCGACTTTTTGAGTCCATATAGATGGTGGCCCCTTTCCTCAACGATATAGGTGGGTGGATGACCCGTTATAAGAGAGGGAGAGAATAATATCACCACTTACTGTGTATAATGACAGGCTTACTACTAATCATGTAGCAGTTGTACAATGTATATTTCTGTGCACATAAATGCTTACAAGTTACAATCACATGGTGTAACGACCCTAAAAATTTTAAACTGAAATTGTGGTGTTAGATTTGTTTTGCACCAAGCATGGTGTTAGTGTTCCACACCGTAACCTACCCTGATTGAGAAAATACACATTTTGATTTTCCAAAAGGTTTTATATTTAAAATTGTGGTTGAAAGGCTTTGGTTATAGACGAGAGGTCTAAGGATCAAACATTGCTACGTGAGTTTTAAACCTCTATTTTGGTGCGACCGCTTAACACCGAATTAATGCTCATATATTATAAATAAGAAAGTTACAAAGAACCCTAAATCATTATTATAAGAATTCTTCTTAAGAACCCTAGCCGTCACTCCATCTTCTTCTATAGCCATCTTTTTCTAAAAACACCCAAATCTCTTTTAAATCTCTTGTGTGTTCTTCCACAAAGAACACCGTGGTGTTTTTCTATCGTCAAATCGTGGTGGAAGAAGGCGGAGTAATCGTGGACGGACCATCGTATGGACGCCAATCTCTATCGCCCTAACCACCGTCGATCCGTCGATCACGCTTCAAGAGGTGGGTACCCATCCATCCATCTCGTCCTTCTCAGATCCCGTCTCATAAGATATGATCGATCGCGTACCGACGGGTTAAATAAATTAAACCCGCGTATATTTTTGTGTTTTTTTTGCGAAACCCGAACACTATCTATTTTGCTTTTACCCATATTATTTTAATTATAGTAAAATTGGGAACCCAAATATCATTAGTGTATAACGCGCCGCTCACTAGGTTCCACGGTACACAGTCACCGTGTGCTTAAAAGACCCATTGTTCTTTGCAAGTTACAACGTTGTAGCTTCACGCTTTAAAAGATATTGCTTATACTTTTAGTTTTGTGGGTTAAAATAAAATAAATTATAAGTGATGTAGCCTCAACACATTATACAAGACATTTTATTTTTTTTTGTTATTATTATATTTGCAACTCATAAAACTTGATGATTGTGACTTTTTATTTTATTCATTATAATTACATCTTATAAGATGTTTTGTTTATTTATTATATTTGCATCTCTGATTGTTTTTTTTTATTTTTTTATTTGGTGCTTTTATATTTGGTGCAATTATTTATATATTATATTATATGTAATATAATGTAATATTTGAATATTATATAAATGTCCCTATTACTTTGGATTGGAGTTATAAAAATACATTATATTTTATAAATCATTGTCAGATAATAGCCTACCTGCCTGTGGTAAGGTGTGATGAAACTCTCGGTGGTCTTCATTTGAAATTACACATTTAATACAGATATGATAATATGTTGTCCATTGTTAGCTTATAAATATAGTACACTATAATAATACACTTGAACTAAGATTTAATTGAACACAAAAATTGGTCCTAAATTAAGGTGTCACACACATAAGTTTTGGCTCATCATTTTTCCACCATTGGATATAGACTGATGCCTAACACTACAAAGTACCAAAATAATAAGATGATATCATATAACACACAATCTTTTCTCCAATGTTAACTCTTAGATGAGAATTTAATTATTCCATATATAACAACTTATATGTGAGCTACAAGGGATATATATACCAAACAAGCAAAAAGTACATAGCTTTTGGTTAATGTTAAAACCGGTACACATTTCCTATTGGGATTGGGCATACAATTCAATGTGTTGTGAATTTTTATTGATGAGTCAAAATAAAATAAAAATGAGGAGAGTATATTTATATAATACTTGACATGAGTCTCTTTTCTTCCCATAAATGCTAGTGTTATGATTTGACTCTTTTGCCCTTGGGAAAAATGAATTTTTCTACCATATATATATACATATTTGGAGAGGATAGGTAGGGTGTGATGGGTGGTTGTAGATGATGGTCCTTAGCCACCTGGTTTCTATGATAATAATGGAGAGGAGAGGTTGGGTTATATAAAATATATGGGTTCACTAAGTTTATCTTATTCCAAAGTTCAAAATTACTCTATAAAATAGATGAACTACATTTGACGAGGGTCTTGTATCTTTAATGACAGTCAAATATTGAACGACAGTCTCATATATTAGATGGCCGTATGATATACTTGAGAAAACTGAAGGGTCGTTTGATATATCTTAAGGACCCGCTAATTATCCACTAAACTAATATAAAAACTAATTATTATATTATAAAATAAAGATAGAGTTATATTATTATATGCTATATAAGTAAATAAGTACTCAAGTGCTTTAGTATTTTATTAATATGATCTATTATTATAATATAACTTGGTTATAGTCGATTCTTTCATATATTCGATCAATTGACTTTATATCGATCGGCTTTATACAGGACTAAACCACTGCTAGTTTTAAATCACTTTTAAATTGACCGATCGATGTCGCAAATCAATCGACCGACTCACGTCCGAACAGACAATCTTATTTACACCATGATTTCACTCCTGCACGACCAACATAGTGTACATTAATCATTTGTACTTTTCGATCGATGGTCGTGATGCACTTAATTTCTAAAATAATAATATTTAATTTAAATATTTTATAATAATATATAATAATATATTTTAAATATCACTTTTATCATTTCAACGTGACCTCTTCGATAACACGAAATGTTAGAACTTCGACACCTCGTGCAAATTGAACTCTGACCTTCGAATTATCGAAAATACATAATTACTTCCCTACTCTATATTTATTGGTGTGTTATGTAAATAAATATAATAATAATCTAAATGAAAATCTTTTGTGCGTGTGATGATTCTGTACTTCTACTTTGATCATGATATGAGTTAAGGTCATGTTAGGTCAGATGACGCGAGAGTGTATGAGATCATGCCTATGCTTGGGCGTGATAATTCACCGAGATGGTATCGAAGTGGGGAGTACATCGTATTCACATGTCTTACAACTCATGGTGGTATGGGACACCATGACGAGTAGGGTGAGTGCAAATTCAGTGTAACCTCGTATACGGTGGCATAAACGGTGACCCTATCACCCCGAGTTCTAATATGATAGGATAAGATATGAGTTGGTAAGATAAGATGTGAGTCAATATGATATGATATGAGTCAGTATGATAAGATATGTTACGATAATAAAACAACAGATAGGCCAAAGAAAAGATTAACAACTTAAGTCTCTGTACGTGTCGTTCCTTGCGTAGCCACCGTAAGGGCAACAACGTCTTTCAGTCAAGACGGATGTCTCTGGGATACATTATGAGTTATGAGTCGTCGGCCGCCCCTATGACTGAATGGGGTGTATGATATGATATGATATGGAGGGCGTTATGATATGGTGGTATAATACTATGGTGACCCTTACATGGTAGCTCGGCTGACTACATGCACAGTCGTTTAGGATTTTATGAGTATGTTAGTTACGCTCATGCGATGTACAGATGTATGTGCGAGAATAATAAAATACAGTATAATATGAGGTATGATATGATATGAGATATGGTATGGTACGTTAGGATGTAAGTGTCTAGATAATGATCTCGCATTAAGGATTAGGATATGAGCTTACGATATGCACTTGATTTCATTATTCTGTTATGATTCCTTTGATATACTATGTTATCACTCACTTGATGCACCCACAATGCACCTGAGTAGTATGGGGTGGATTGGTGGTGTATCCACTGAGTTTACGTGACTGAGTAAACTCATCTCACGATAAATTAACAGTTGCAGGTGACTATACTGACGGTGGGTCTCTTTGATTCGATTGGTGCTGAGAACGTCAACCCAGTGGACGTTGATTATTAGGGGCCTTTAGAGGGTGACGTTGCCGATTATCAGGAGGACTACAGTGTTGATTTTGATCCGAGCGCCGAATACTGATTTTATAGACTCGGTATTGGATTTTGTCTTATGTCATTACCACTAACTCTATGATTTTATTTTATCGGATTTGTCTCCGACTTGACTTACATATTATTTGTGGATTCATGGTATCCTTTCGTATTTTATTAGAATTATCCAACATTTATGAGTGTTTTATATTCCACTGTTATATTATAAGTTGACCTTTACGAATTACGTGGAATCGGATATGCGCGAGAACTCTGATTAAGTGTATATCCGCTTAGCATATCTGGGATATGTGCGGGTCATAACTCGAAATTCTAGGCCCTCGGGATGGGGTAAAATTTCGGGTCGTGACACATGGTTATCTAGGTTGCGTATGGCATAGCTCTCTGGTAGCCTTTGGCATAATAGAGTTCACCTGTTTTAACAGGTTCCTATGATCTTTGCTAACAACTTGCTACTTATTTTAGTAGGTACCCTTTCTCCTTGATAACTTCTTGCATAACAAGATTTTATGCAAGATTTACTTGTTCAATAGCTCTACCCTCTTCTCTACTTACTCCTTCTCAAAACAGATTTTATTTGCTCTGATAGGGAGTAAGTAGAGAGCAGGGAGGTTGCTGCTAGAACAGGTAAATCTTCCTTTGTAGAGAGTTAGAAAAGAGAAGAGGAACCAACTAAAGCAGATAAACTCTATTGTGGCAGCGGCTAGCAAAGAGCTATGCCATACGCAGCCCTAATCTTTGCACACCATTATACACCAACTGCCGTCATTAACACCATTATATCAGCCGTTCAAAATTATTCATGAATGATTAACCAGAAATAACTCATAATTAACCAATACATAATGGAATCATACATGTAATTGACTAATACATAATCGATATGCATTAATTATTGCACAAGTATTATGGACAAATAGTTATTTATTTGTAGCTTTACTTTTTATACGTATTGGACAAATATGCTCTCTCTCTCTCTCTAGTCTCAGCGCATTACATAAGTCCAATTTTAGCGCTATGGATAATCACCGATGTGAAGCCATCTAATACAATAGCTCTCAGGAGAGTCTCTGAATGCTCTTCATTCAATCCATAATGGATGGGTGATTGGCTATTATCGAATAAATAAATTTAACAAAAAAAAAAAAAAATCTCTTCCACTTTCGCTAAGGAACAAGTGCATATTGATTTTGAATCTAACATTCGAGTATGATCCAAAACTAGTTTAAAAAGCAATAAATATTGAAATAAAATTTGTTTACCAGACATGATACATTAATATATATATATATATATATATATATATATGGATATATAAAATTGAATACACATTTTTATAGCTCATCTGAATGATTAAGAAGAGGGTATCTTTGCCATCCGATCATACACTTCGGGATGGGTCTCACCTTACAGGCACCTTGATCCAACCATTAGCAAAAGCAATAGCTAAGATAACAAAGGGTGTTGACATGCCAAAAATGATTATGTATGGTAAGGGTGTCTTCATGGGGTTCTCCCCTTCTCTCTCTCCTGCCGTTTGCCAATACCTACAATGCAAGAATAAAGTATAAGAGCAACCATAAATATGGTAGTGCATCCATATCACAAACGTGTATTGACCTATTCGGATGATGAATCTGGACCATCCAATTGATGGGTAAATTTTCAATCTAATTCACCAAAATATTCTGACCATGTATCAAAATTCGGCTGATGCCCATAGCTGTCCTGGTACCTATTGTGGTTCTCATATCGGATGACCGACATTTAAACACAAAAATGAAATTTAAATGATCTTACACCATTAAAATTATGATTTTTATCTCACGCCATTGAAGTGTGATTTATTATTACACCATGTGGCATATATTTGTGATCAATTTAAATTGTCCAAAGTAGTAGTCCATCATTGAAAAATATCTCGGCCCAAAGAAGCATCTCTATAAGTAGATGTGAACCGTCCGAATGAAGAATTTAAAATCAACCATTAAAATAAATAAAAACAACGGTTAATATCATAGTCAATAGATTTGGTGGTCACCAAAGAAGCATTAGTGCAGTTGTTATACTCCCTCCAATGTGAGGGAGTAGGTCGTGGGTTTGATTCTCGTCCTTCACTTACTCTATGATCTATCACTTTGAAGGTATATATCACCCATATCTTAAATCATTGAGAGTATAAGATCATTTAAATGACAGTCAGGAAAGTCAGTTCCATCTTCAAAACAATAAGCTCATCCTATCCTAACAAGTAACCACATATATTAAACATTTTTCTTATCAATTTACTAATCAAATTTAACTGATAAAAGTAAAACCACAAAAAAGAGAGGATTTCTCACTCTTCTGGCTCTTGCTCTCTAGTGATAAACTTCTTCTCGGCCTTCTTGATCTCTCCATCTCCTCCACCTACAAGACCCACACATCTAGCCCTCAAGATGTACATTAAACAAAAGAAGAACTCAATAATAAAACTATTTTATTAGGGCTACTCCTAAATACACGAATTATGCGATACTTCAATCATCCCATTCTGAAATCCGGGCAGCACGGCCCAAATCATTTACGTACGGGGTACTGGGAAGGGTGAATGGGATACATATTTAACCTTTGGCTTTCTACTCATAAAATGGCTGCTCTTCGGATTTGACTGCTCTCCGGATTTGAACCGCATCTTTTGCACTTGACAGCTCAAGCCTTTAACCTTTGCATCAAGCAATGGCCCCTTAAATAAGGCCCAAATCATGTATTATAATTTAGAAACCAACATAATAACCATGCTTACCTATTTTTGCATAAATTCTTGTTTGGAAGATCCGTTTAGGCCAGTTGAAGCGGTTGTGAGAGAGAAGAAATAGGTACGGGGCGTAGGGCGTAGAGACGGGAGGGGAGAGAGTCACCTTAGACATTTTGCGTTGTGGGTGATATTGGGTATCCATCACATATCTTATAATGTGGATATGGATAGGGTTTGACTTAGGGAAGGTGCCCCTATTTTTCCACAAAGTGACCGTTATATCTATTTACATGATATGCACAAAGATATTATGTTCCGAAGATTTAGGGCCAAGTTTGAAAACCCTTGGATACAAATAGGGCTGTCAGGGAGTCCCTTCAACCTGATACCCGACCCGAGTTTTAGGGCGGGGAGGCATACAAACTGACCTTCGGGTCAGGTCGGTTCGGACCCAAATTGGGCCGGGTTAGGTTGGCCCGGCCCAATAATTTATTATCAACGGAAATTGGGGGGGTTTTAACCAGTTCGATTGGTGTCGAATCAAGTTTTCAGGTCGAGGCATATACTCTTGATCGGACGGGAAAATGCCAATTTCCCATTGGGCACCCAAAATTTTGGCCCAATCTGACCGGTCGATTGTGTAATAACTCCACCCATTTTGATTATTTTAACAGTGTTAGATAATGTACCACACTATACACAGTGTTAGCGCTCCACATCTAAACCCACCCTCTTTTAGAAAAATCTCACTTTTTCCTATTTTCATTTTCCTACTAAAATTTAGACTCGTTGTGAAGTGTTTGTCGATACAATTCCAACAATATATAATTTGTTGAATTCCGACAATAATATAAAAACTTACGCCCCTTTTAAGAGATGAAACAAGTTAAAGGGTATAATTATAATTTCGGGAGATAAACTCCAATCATTATTCTCAATCTATTCACTCATGTATGAATGTCCTTTACTTTATTGGATCTTTTAAGAAAAGTCTTAATTTGGGTTAGCTTAAAAACTTTTATACCATTATAAATAAAACTTAGTATCTCTATTTCTCTATAATCAAAATTACTCTCCCAAAACTCTCTAGCCTTCCCTTAAATCCCTCGTTCAACCACCAACAAGATCAAAGAATGAAAGAGGAGAAGACGACTTATATGAACCGAAGCTTTGGGCATCGATATTTTCAACTTGAATCGCCCCAAGATCAATCATTCACACTTCAACAAGTGGGTATTTATTAATCCCCTCTATTCTTCTCAGATCCCATCGCGTAGGATGCTTTCGATCGCGCATTGACGGATTTAAAATTTATTAAACTCTAAAATTTTGTAAATATGATATATTTATATAATTAGTAATTTAACCTTTTGCCAAAACTGCAATGATATATTATTGTTAAAGTCTATATTCTTGTTTTATTTAAAACTAATTAAGCCCTAAATTTTAAACTATCTTCTTGTTTTATTTAAAATTAATTAAGCCCTAAAATTTTATAAATCTGATATATTTATATAGTTAGTAATTTACCCTTCTACTAAAACTGCAATGATATATTATTGCTGCAAGTCTATATTCTTGTAGACTCGGATTTCATACCTAATTTGAGGTTTAGAGTTCTGAAACATTATCTTGTTTTATTTAAAATTAAGTAAGCCCTAAAATTTAATCTATATTTTTACTTTATTTAAAACTAATTAGGCCCTAAAACCTAAACTATATTATTGTGGGCTCGAATTTCATATCCGATTTGAGGTCTAAGGTCTTGAAACATTGTTATCTTTTGGCGGAGTATCGAGTACTCTATCATTAATATATTATAACTAAAAACTTTTATTGCATGATAATCTTAACATTGGGTTTTCGATCGATGGTCATGATTGATCTAACGATCTGTGAAGTCAAGCTTGAACCTTCTATGTTGTCAATCACACGTATGCTAAGAACTACACATATTTTATACTTGTATTAATGTATTGCCTATATATATATATATATATATATATATATATATATATATATATATATATATATATATAATTCTATTCATAAAGTAAAATAAGACTATGTCTCTATCATTATTATGTGGTATGTTTTATGGATATGATAGATCATATACGCGTGTGTGTAAGATTATGTCTACGTTTGAACGTGGTGATTCACAGAGATTGAATCGAAGCGGGGATCACACCGTTTTATATGTCTTATAATTTATGGTGGTATGAGACATCATGATGAGTAGAGTGAGTGTGAATTCAGTGTAACCTCATATACGATGACATATGTGGTGACCCTATCACCCCTAAGTTTTCAATATGATAGATTAAGTTAATATATAAGGTACGACACTCGACCTTTAGGCCTTAGTTATGGTGGGGTTCATTTCACAGTAGCGTGAAATGCAGAATGTAGGCATCCATATACGGATGCAACACCTATACAATAGTATGGGTTGTCACAGAAAGTGCATCCAAGTTACTATCGAACCCGTCTCTTGGAAAGCATAATTAGTGAAGCTTATCGAACTATAGTTCACTCTAGATTTAGGTTGTAAGATTATGATAAAAAAGAATATGTAAGATAAAATAAAATACAAATATAATAAGACATTATTATGTATGCCAATATGAGATTAAAAAATCAAGTTTGTATGTATCGTTCTTTACATAGCCACTGTAAGGAATACAATGTATACAGTCAAGACCGGTCTCTTAGAAGATAATGAGTAATGTTATGAGTTACGTTTTTCGGCTGCCCCTGAGTTTGGATGGGGAGTATGAGTATGTTATGTTATGTTATAATTTGGATGATCGTATTTTAGGGTGGTAAGCTACTGTGGTGACTCTCATACGGTAGGCTCGAATAACAACTCTAACATTAGTCATATTAGGGAATAAAAGTAAGAGTGTATATATGCAAGTATCGTTGTAATAAGATATGCTTATGAGGTATGATGAGGTACGTTAGGATTATAGTGTGTATAGATTATGGTCTTTCATATAGTTTAAAATGAGTTTGATATTACGCATGGTTCTAACATTTTTTATTTTTGTACACTGTCACATTATTATTATCACCAACGAGATGCACCCACAATGCACTTGAGTTGTGTAGGGTGGATTGGTGGTATATTCACTGATTTATTTGGCGTTTAGCAACTCAACCCTCGTAGCATTTACTCTTTTCAGGTGATTTTTTTTTAACGGAGTGGATGTCGGTTATCCCTATCCTGCTAACACTAACTTCAATGACCTGTGGATACTGAGAACTAGGAGCCTTGGGAGGGCAACTCTACAGGATACCATGAGGACCTCGGTGCCGATTACGATCCTAATGCATATTCTTAATAGCGCTAGTTTTGCTATAGAGATTATGATATTCAGTTTAGATAGTTTATTTTATTATTTTATAGAGACATTATTTATTATTAGATATTTATTGTTAGTCTCGTACTTTTGATTTATATTTGACCTTTATTTTTTCCTTGATCAGTAGTTGTTTCTCTAATTCGGTATCGTTTTTATTCGTTATCTATTTGTGCCCTTATTCTCTATCTTTATATGATTGGATTCACGAATTTTATGAAGCCATGTTAGCATGAGAACTCTGATTATGTATATGTCCGCTTAGCATATATGGGATGCGTGTGGGTCGTAACAGGAAATTCTAGGCCCTCGGGATGGGATAAAATTTCGGGCTGTGATAGATTGATCACCCTAAATAGAAGTGACTCTAATGTAGATTTTTTTTTTCAAATCGGAAAAGGTTATTTGCTCCTTCACCGCTACACGTAGCAAGGGGGAATGCATAGATAATGTTTAAATATAAAAATAAAAATAAATCTGTTTGAACTACTCATTTTCTAGATTGAAAATATCACTTAGGGTAGGTCCATTTTTATATCCTTTTTACTAGGAAAATTTACAGGATCGATCATGTCAAATTCACCTTTCCTGCTAGAGACCCTATATTTTCACCTTTCCCATAACCGACTAGCTTTAAGCCGAGCCAATTCCAGCTAGCACAAAAAGTCTCAAATACCCCCTCTTACACTTTTTATCGTCCTACATAGTTTAATATTTTAAAATAATACACTTTTTTATATTTACGCAATGTGAAGCAGCATCTATGTTGTCTGATTTGAATGCCACAATATAAAGATTGATGGTGCCAAAGATTGATATGAAAAAAGGCGATATCGCCTCTTTAAACAGTCAGTATCGCCTCTTTAAACAATCGGTATTGCCTATTAGAGTGTAACTTATTTGATAGTTATCTAAACCAATTGTAGTTATCTAAACCAATTGCAACCTCTCACGGTTATATTTGTAATTTTATTTACACTTTCTTATTAGAGTATTTATTTGGTGCCTCTTTAAACAGTCGGTATCGCCTCTTTAAACAGTTAGTATCGTATATTAGAGTGTATTTTATTTTATAAATACCACACATCAACTATCTCAACCAATCGTAGTTATCTAAACCAATTGTAATCGCTCACGATTATATTTGTAATCTTATTTATACACTTTCTTATTACTTTTTTAAACAGTCGGTATCGCTTCTTTAAAGAGGCGATTTTTTTTTTTAAGAGGTGATATCGCCTTTTTTCATGTCAATCTTTGATACCATCAATTTTTATATTGTGACTTTTAAATCAAAAGGCATAGATGTTGCTTAACATCACATAAATATAAATAGGTACAAATTTTTAAATTTTCAAACTATGTAGAACCATAAAAAGTGTAAGAAGGGATATTTGAGACTTTTTTTGCTAGTTGGAACTAGCTCGGCTTGGAGCTGGTCGGTTTGGTAAAAGGTGAAAATAAAAGGTCTTTGGCAAGAAAGGTGAATCTGGCAGGGTCGTTCCTATAAATTTTTATATCTTTTTTACTATTATCTATATGGTGCCTTCTTGTTCCCACTACAAAAATATGGTGTTTCGGCAACACTTGCTATTAAGACAGTTTTTGGTAGCTACGGGACTAATAGCGGCAGTTTTTGATAGCGACATGACTAATAACAACAATTTTTTATTAATAATAATAGTTTTTGACTGCCACTAATAAATTTTTTTTTTTTTTTTTTAAATCTAATCAAATTTTTATGGTCAATATGCATGACTTTTTTGAGCCCGGAGGTGTCATATAGAGCAACTAACCAGGACTCTTTTAAATCTATCATAGTGAAGAGGTTGAGGTTGCAAGTTGAATCTCAGCTTAGGTATCAATTTAAAAAAAAATACAGTCGTTTCTTTATGAACCTTTTTTATGAATAAAAGAATTTTAAATTGTTTTCTTTATAATCCTTTTATTTTATGTTCCAAAATTCAATCATAGCCCTCAAATCGCAAATATGTTAGATGTTCAAGAATATAGCATTGACTTCAAACAATTTTTTCCTGTGTTTGTGATATTTTTCGTCTTCTACACTTTTGGCTCCTCCAGTCGTAATAGTTGCACCGTAGGTTTCTCTTCTGCTTATGTTCCTACAAAGTAAACATACAACCCATTTTGTTTTGAGGTAGTATAGAGTTTTTTTTTTAGTTTTTTTTTTAAATTTTTATTTTTTTGATAACTTGGGTATTCGGGCCTCTTAGAGCACCCATCTAATTTTAGGGGCACATGTGCACCCCAAATTCAACACATGTCGGGTCAGCACTAGATATAAATCCCTTGGGTAGCCTTAGGTGGGATGGGATTCGAACTCAAGTCTCCTGTTTTTGGAAGCAGGTACCTAACCAGCTCGCCTAACCCTTTGAAGTTGAGGTGGTATAAGGTTATCCATTCCTCTACAACCTAAATTTCGTGGTTGCCATTTTGTACATGTGGCACTATAATTTTCATCATGTCTCGTTGATTTAAAGTAGACGACATTAGATCAACCATGCCTAGAGACTTCATTGAAAATGAACCCCTATAGTGTGATCAAGAACGGTCAATCGCAGTATAAGTGAATAGTCATATACCAAAATCTTTTAACTGTTTAATTTGATGGCATTTGACCTATAACACATTTGCTTGAGGTTGCTATAGGAAAATCCAATTGTCCACAATCTAGATTATGAGCAAACATCATTAAGACATGTGGCATTAAGATTTTCATCAAGTGGACTGGTTGATGCAAAGTAGACGTAATTTGATCCACTATATTGAAGATTTCTTGAGAAAGGATCTCTCTAGGGATCCTTTTTCATGAATGGATGGTTATCTCAAAAAAACAGATCTGCCGGCTTTTAAGTAGATAGTAGGGATCCTTTTTCTATGAAACTCCGTAGTACAATTAATCTAACTCGGGGTTACTTTGCAGTTTGCAGTGGCCAGTCCACTTGATAAAAAATATAGTGTGTTTTTTTTTATCATGATGAAAAATATAATGTTACTTCTACAAGATAACTATTGCTCATGATAACCTAGATAATGGACAAGTTAAGCACCCTATACCAACACGCTTCTTTTTCTTTTGACTATTTTCTTGATAAAATGAATTACGATATGTCTCGATCTATCTTGATTGGGATTTGAATTTTAACTTTAGAAGTAAATGTCCTAATTACTTGCACAAGCCATTCCATTCGCGCCATTAGTTGTTGTCGCCTTACCACTATTGAGGTCATGCAGTTATTGTTAGTCTAGCCCGTTTGGCTACTCTTTGGGTACGTTCGTTTCAACGTAAAAGGGGATATTACATATAAAGCTTGTAATATTATTCCAACAACTCTATTTTTTACATTAAAAGTCATTTGTTTCACTGTAATTTCTCGTGTATTGTGCCACAAAAATTATCTGTAATTTTTTAACTTACAAAAGTGATGACTCGTAATATTGAAATATTACTTGCAAAAGTAAAAAGCAAACCCCAAAGGCTCTATTTTTTATAAAAAGTAAACTTTACACCAAAATTTTACGATGAAACAAACATGTATTTTACATGAGAAAAAGTCAAATTTATATGTAATCCAGTCAGCATCATTTTACAGGTAAAGTGATTTTTATAGGGAACCAATTATAATGAACCAAACGTACCCTTAATAAGAGATTTGCAAATCTAATACCATTCGTTTTTAAATTTTGCAACGCTCAAGTTGTAAGAGATTTTGTTGTTAAGGTAAAGGGCTCTTCATGAGATTGAAAATTTTCTCATGCCATCGGTGCCCTGTAAATCTTCAAATGTCTTCCAATTTTCACCTTATGCTCAATTTTCAAAGACTATTCACTACAAAAAAAAAAAAAATTATTAGCCGCAGCTAAAATTGCCGCTATTAACAAAAAAATTGTCGCTAATAATCTCGTCACTAATAGTCTTAATAACCTTTAATAGTTTTTTTTATTAATAGCGGTAGTTTTTGGCCGTTGCTAATAGTCTTATTTTTTGTAGTGATTATTTATACCAGAGCACGACTCAACAATGTTTAGGAACCCACAAAAATGGTAGTTTGTGGGCTCCCTCTCTAGTGTTTCAAAGTTTCTTTTTTTTGTTAATGATGCCATAAGACATAAACAATCTGGATGTGCATTATATATCGTAGAGAGTGACATTTCATTAGCAATACTTGAGGAATAAATCTCACATAACAAAACACTCACATTGAGTGACACATAGGAGAATAAATCCCACCCAACAACCTCACCTTATTAATATAAAGGAGAAAACAAAACATACAGCTTTTAACCCACGACTTCATCCTTCATAAAGGAGGGATGATATACCAACTAAGCTACTAGCTACTCAATCGGTAGGTGTTGCTATTACAAAAGAAGTTCATGCCTCATAAAGGAGGGATGATACCAACTGAGCTACTAGCTACTCAATCGGTAGGTGTTGCTATTACAAAAGAAGCATCGATGAAGCTTATTAGTTAATTGAAAGCATATTAACTTTTGGGTAACTATAGTTGCAACCAAAGGTTCTTGTGTGGCTATCACTAAGGTTCTTCAAGTGCTAAAATTGTTTAGTGCTTCAAATCAGTTATTGGAAATCATTTTTAGTCCCAATATTCTATACAATAGATGTTGAGATAATGAGCTAGGTTAGATGTTGATTCCATGTGGCAACAACCCAAAAAGTGACCCGAGAACCATGTTTGATAGTACACTATGATCGTAGTCAATTTTTGGAATGTGTGCCATTGAATTAAACATCTAACACTTTGATGGTAAACTCCTAATATAATCTCTAGATCTAGTGTGGAAAAATATGATCACTACAAAAATAAGGGATTTTAGCGGCACTTGTTATTAAAGCATTTTTTGGTGATGATAGGACTAATAGCGGCAGTTTTTGGTAGCAACAGGACTACCAGCAGTAGTTTTTTGCTAAAAAAATTGCCGCTAATAGTCTTATTTTTTGTAGTAGATGCAAAAACGATCACCTTCATTAGATTCGAGGCACTATGATGGTTTTGCACGTGTATCGTATGGTTGCAAAAATAGAATCTTTTCTCGTAACTAAGGGTATCCTTTAACGATTGCACCAACAATGTGCTTAAAAAGTGGCTTGGAATGTACCCACAATGAACTACCATGGAAATTTGACTTTCACTAATTTTAAACTTCAAAAAATAAAGTTTGAAAAAATGGGGGTGACGGGGACGCCACCAACAAAGACCTAGGGTTCAAACCGTATAAGTTGTACCAGCAGCGGAAGGACCGGAGAGCGTCAAGAACCATCGAGGAAAGATCCTAGAGGTCAGCCCATGAGGCATAGAAGCATTAGGTGATAGACGTTCGGATTTTAAGGGTCTCACTGTTTTTGTGCGACAGACGTCCATGAGCTAGGGATGCAGGTTCGGTGTACCGAACTGAATCTAAACCGAAATTTTTGATTTTCGGTTCGGTACACCACAAACCGAAATCGAACCGAACTATGAATCGGTTCGGTTTGGTGTACCGATTTGCAAGAAACCAAAATTAAACCGAACCGAAACTCTTTTTTTTTGTATTTGGTTCAGTCGATTTCTTGGTTTGGTACAATTTGGATTCTTACCTGTGTTTTTAAAGAGAGAGAGAGAGAGAGAGAGAGAGAGTTTCAGGGACGCCGAAAAATGGAGAGGAGAGAAAGACGAGGGAGTTGTAGGGAGACAGAGACTGAAGGGAATTGCAGAGAGAAAGTGATATAAAGAGTATATATTGATTTATTAATATAAAAAGTATATATTAAATACGTATAAAGAGTTAGTGATGTGACATGTGAGGGCTGATAGTGATGTTATTATATATATTATATATTAATTATTGATATGAGTGCTGATCGGTTGATAGTGATAGATGTTATTATATATATTATATGTTAATTGTTTGTAGAGAGTTGCAAAGAGAAATATTACAATATGATTTATTAAATATTAATATATATATATATATATATATATATATATATATATATATATAATAGTAAAGTTTGGGGAGCTAGTTCAGGTTCGGTGTAGGTTTGGTTTGGAGAGCCGGTTTGAGTCTGTCTGGGCTAGTTTGGGTTCGGTTCGGGCCGATTTTGGCCCATTAATGGGTCGATTTACTCAATCTACCCAATCAGTTCTTGATTTCCAGCCACCCAAATCGAAAATCGAATCGATTTCACTTCGGTTCGGTTCAATTTAAGTCGATTTTCGGAGCAATTCGGGAGGGCCGGTTTTCGGTTCGGTTTAAGGTTTGCATTCCTACCGTGAGCATTACGGACGTCCGTGAATAGGAGACGGACGTCCGTGAGCCCCAAGACGGATGTCTATGGAAATCCCTATTCTAACGGCTTAAGTGACATATTTATCCTTTTTGTCCTTAAATTTTGTTCTTTTGCTTTCAAGTGTAAGTTACCACTTAGGGTAATATAATATTTTTCTAGTTTAGGATATTCTCTTTGTAAATGCTATAAAGCACAATTTTGCAAGTCATTTTGGCACTTGATGATTAATAAATAAGAATGCATTGCATTTTGGCTTGAGAAAATTTTGAAAAGTGAGTTTTCTTCCTTATTTGAGATTTGGTTTGAGGCCAAGGGTGAGATGCCCATTTATTTTTTATCTTCTTTATTTTTCTTATTTTTTGGTTGAATCTCCTATCTTCGCCCATCTCTTGCAACCATTTTCTCATTTATTTTGATTGTTCTAATCCTCAACCCTAAATCGAGAATACCCTCAATGTTCATTCTCGTGGATCAAATCCAACCTTAATCCGTCGATTCCCGACCGTTGTTGGACTTAAGTGTATTCAACTTGTGCCGATGAACGCTTCTATGCAAAGTTCTAGCGAGGAGCTACCGATTTCACCACGAACGACAATCTAACGCCCAGCCTAAGAGTTAGAGTTTTATCTCTTAGATGCTCTTCCACATTTCCTAAGAGCTCTCGCGCATCAGATCGAATCCTACGTGAATCAAAGCATGGGCGCTTAAGCGTAATCCCGCAAACTTTAAGGTATCACTTTAATTTGTGATTAATTTGTTCAATTAATTAATTTAATTTTGATAAATTAACATTCATATATCTTCACAGATTTCAAGGTCATTATCCTGCATCAAGGAGCAAACCCACCATGAACATTAATACGCGGTAGTCGCCTTTAGAAAGAACCTTAAAGTTCTTTCTAAAATCCTTTCAAAACCTGATATACACAAATGTCAGGTCCCTAAAATCGGTAATATGATCAACTTTGGATGGGATTCATCACCAGAAAGAGTGCTTTTAAATACTACTTTTTTGTTAGAAAAAGTGCTTTGAAATTCTACTCTTTTGTTAGAGGTAATGTCAACTAAGATACATGGGAAACGTGGAGGCTTAATCAATTTTGAAGATCTTCAGGGGCAGCCTTATCCGTGGAAGAAAGGTTTTTAAGGGTAGCTCTGTTCGCACCCATGCATTCTCTAAAAGCACCCACGTGTCCAACCCTTCAAAAATCGTTGATTGGGTTGGATTAGGTGATGGAGATCGTGTTCCACCCCGATCTTCCACACAATGAATCTTGCGACCATGTCGCACCTTTTGGTCGGTTAATTTTTTATTCCATATGTCACATATCCCCCAAAAGTGCACCTTGTGTCCAATGGCACTCATCACGCTCAAACGTGATTTTAGGGCCATACTTCAGAGATATGTGACATGTGGAATAAAAACTTGATTGTCTGATAAGTGCAACTTGGCCTCAAGATCCATCGTGCGGAAGATTGGGTGAAACACGATCTCCATTGTATGATCCGACCCGAACAATGGGGTTTTAAGGGGTCTCCATGTAGGTGCTTTAGAAAATGAGTGGGTGCCTTTAAAGCTATTTATAATGCTGCATATCGTTTTGCATTTCATAGGTTTTGTGACAGCCCGAATTTTTTCACCCGAAAATTCGTGTCATCAGGACCATACTTTGGATGATTCCCAGAACAAATTAAGGAGTGTCTGCTCGTCTAACGAAAATCAGAGCAGACATCATCGTAAGAGGCAGTTCGAGTCATCATATAATGCTCAAAAAAGAAATAAAGAAGATAAAAATAGTATATATATATATATATATATATATATATATATATATATATATATATATATATATATATATATATATATATATATATATATATATGTGTGTGTAATAAAAGAATATACATCCTCAAAGAAGAACCAAGAAGAATCATTGGTGATGAACGCCCATCACTCAAAATCAATGATTACCAATGGTGATTTCCTATAAGATGTATACAACAAAAAAAATATAAATAAAAATAATTACAGAGTTTAATACAAACAGGGTGGTCATCAGGCACACATATAATCCAAACTATGCCAGAACATAGATCCCAAGCAAAAACATCAAATACCTAAACTACGGATGGTATTCATCAGCAGGGGTATCAGTATCCTCCACCTCCTCAGCCTCTGTCTCAAGCAGGTAGTCAGGATCACTCTCTGTACTAGGAGCACTATCCTCCGAACCTATGACATAGAGTCGGGGGTGAGCTATCTATCTAAGCTCAGTAGAAAATTTTCAGTTAAATTTACATCTTAATTGTAAAACATGGTTGCAGAATATATCTCAAACAGATAAGCAAAACAGAGTATAAACAGAACTGGACAGATGCAGACAGATGATCAGATATGCAGAATAATCAAAATACAGAACTTGTAAGAGCAGACAGAACCTCAGAGTTTGCATAATGCTATGCGTACAATATTTAATGACTTAAAATAATATACTTAAGTAACTCCCGTGAGTATAGCACGTGTTAACCAGATTTGGGGCGATGGGTAATCCCGATCATTGTCATTCACATGAACAATTTCAGAAATATAATAATGCCTCATCTATGGAGTGCAATTGTGCCAATGAATTTCCAAAACAGATGCACGATTCTGTCAGGCACAGATATACCGCCGAGTTAGTGGGATTCGTTAGATTATTAAACCTCAAATCACATGCAGATATATCATACATAATAGGAATCAGGTGTCGGTGTCAGATAACAGGAATCAAATATGATAGAGTTTTCACACATATGTTAGACATGACTTGGAAAATAAAATCAAAACATGCGTCAGAGCACAAAAGATATGAACCCATGGGATCAAAAATAAATGCAAGTTCGGTTGAATTTCTCATACTTTAATAGATCTTTTTAAGCAAATCCAAAGTTGTTTCAAAGCAATCCAAAAGTTCTTATCCATGGCCTCCACCTCTTAGTCTGCATCACACATATGATGAGATATTAAAAATTGATCTTAATTATTAATAATATTAACGTATTTAAGTATTTTCTCAAATTTAAGGCGGAAATGGGTAATTTCGTGCTGACTCAGAACTTGACCCAACTTCCTGCCAAATTTTAATCCTCAAAACATTTGATTCACGATTTGATTAATTCATAAAAGAGTTAGAGCTCGTTGAACTCTTTCCAACATATTACGAATTGCGTTAATCGGAGTTCAGAACAAAGAGTTATGGCCAAAATACCGAAGCTATGTCGATACTTCAGTCAAAACGTGTTAACTTAGAACTTGGCCTAACTTACAGCTTAATTTTGATCATCAAAACAATTTATTCATTAGTTGGTTAATTCATAAGAGTTGTAGATTTAACTGTCATCTTTCCAATGCCATAAGAATCGTATCAATTGAAGTTCGAAGTAAAAAGTTATAGCTAAAATACTAAAACAGTGCCGGCATAGTCAACTTGATCGATTAAACCATCATATTGATCGATCAATTGCACATTGATCGATCATTTTCACCCTTGTTCGATCAACCCATCACATTGATCAATTAACCCATCACATTGATCGATCAATTCCCAAATTGATCGATCAATTCCCAAATTGATCGATCAATCTTCAAATTGATCGATCAATCTTCAAATTGATCGATCAGTGCTGTCGGGAATGAATTTCCAGCAACCAAATTTTCTGTTTTTATAAATACATATATAATTTGATCGATCAACCACCTAATTTGATCGATCAATACCAAATTTGATTGACCAACCACCTAATTTGATCCATCAATACCCAATTTGATCGATCAATCACTTAATTTGATCGATCAAAACCTTCATAAATGCACAACCATAAGGCTTTATCATTTTTAATATATTTTCTTCCAAATCTTCTACGATATTCATCGAATCACACACACATATACACTAAACTAAAATAAGAATTTATTCTACAATCTAAACCATTAAAATCAAAGAAAAACTAACCTTTCTTCAATCGAATCCATGATTTATTAGAAGCGTTGTCGAATGAGTGTTTCGAAGCGAAACCTTTGGATTTCTATGACGAATCTACAAAGATTGATCACAAGGACTTGAAGATGATGCCGCTCATCCTTATGCGTCGATCTTAACCAATTCAAAGAGCGGAAGGCGATCTAAGGTAATCGGCTCTTTGAAAATGGGGCTTCTATAGAAAAAGGGTTTCTAACGGAAAATGGTTTGAACGGCTTGAGATTTTCAAGAGCGGAACTCAAGCCATGATTGCGTTAAATACTTTGCGGAGAGTGCAGAGATTGTGGCGATTACACGATCAAAATCCCCCAAGGTTTGACAGGTGACGACTTTCCAAGAAGTAGGGCTCGACTCTATCTTCTTCTCAATTTCAAAAGGTTTTTCTTAGCCTCAAAGCAACCCACTTCCATATAACCAAACGAAAGCCCAAAATATCTTTGATATTTTAGCTAAAATTCTATCCTCTTATCTTAGACTTGACTTCGATGTTGAGCGACACACGGTGTGTCAGTGCACGACTTTTCTATTAAAGATTCAAACCAATACTTAAACTTTAATCCGTTCCACACAAAGTTATCATAATATTATTTAATTAGTTATTTAACATTTGTAAGGCGACCTCATTTTTCGTACCGGATACGCACATAATTTCAGTCGAGTTCTGGTTCGAATTTTTTTTCGGGTCATTACAGGTTTGGATTTAATATGAGTCTTAGATTTACAAAGTTCTCCAAAAGTGGCAGATCTACTGGCCAAAAGCAAGCGTAAACTCACTTCAAATACGAACCAACGGATCCTCAAAGGCCGCCGCCCTCCCGGTTGATCAGTTGAAGATATACACGTCTGCCCTAACAGTGAATGGGTCAATCAGCCAATCTCACTAGGCCCAAAAAGGTCATAAGTGTACTTTCATTGATTTTATACTGAGAAATATTCATGCATCCTCCAAGATTTGACCAGTGCCCAATGCCCATGCACTGCCGCTGTGCCCGGGTTCCAATGGCCAACTCATGCCAAGGTTTAAGTTCTGGGAGCTATTAATCGCACTTAAAATTTTGGCCCTTGCACCAAAGTTAAAGAAAGACTTAGTATTTTAGGGACATGTCATGTGAAAATGCAATCTGGATCGTCTGATTTGAAGTTCATGATTTATAAATCCTTAGCGCATAAGATTAGAGAGAAATACAATATTTATCATATGATCTATTATAGTCAACTGTTAAATCAAATACTCTTTCACCATATTTAATCACATGATGAAGATTATATTTCATATTAATCTTTTTGCACTTAATAATATTTTTAACTCATGACCTTCAAATCAAATGGTTTGCATGGTTTTTTCATGTGGTAGCGAGGTTGCCAAACTCGTAAATCTTTGTTTTAAATTCGGTGCAAGGGCCAACCTTCCGAGTGTAAGTATTAACTCTCTAAGTTTAATGGGTAGCTCTAAATGTGCCCGCGTTTCACATAAAGCACCTACGTTAGGGACCCCTAACAACCCATTGATTGGGTCGGATCAAATGATAAAGATCGTGTTTCACCCTGATCTTCTACATAAATGATCTTGAGATCATTTCACACTTATCATACTGTCAATTTTGAATTCCACATGTCAGAGATATCCAAAAAATCTCCTAAAATCACATTTGAGCGTGATGTTTGTCATTGCACACAAAGTCCGCTTTTTAGGGACACTATAAAAAACAAGATTATTAGCAACAACTAAAAACTGCTGCTATTGACAAAAAAGTGCCGCTAATACAATTGTCGCTAATAGTCTTAATGGTCATTTTGTTAATTGCGGCAATTTTTGGCAGCCAAAAAATGCCGCTAATAGTCTTATCTTTTGTAGTAGGATCTGTGAGATGTAGAATCCAAAAATTGACCGTCTTATAAGTCAGACATGATCTCAAGATCCATTGTGTGGAAGATCGGAGTGAAATACGATCTCCATCATCTGATCCGACACAATCAATGATTTAAAAGAGTTGCACACGTAATCACTTTCAGCTTTCAGAGAACATGTAGGCTCAAATGGAGCCAAGGATCAAAATTTCGGTCAGATTTTTGTATGGGATTGATATTATCGGCCGAAATTCCGGTTTCGGTCCCTTCCGAAAACGAAACGAAACCCGAAATTTTGATCCTTGAATGGAGCTACACTAAGCGTATGACATTGCTCTTTGGTAGCCTCTGCCATAGTAGAGCTCACCTGCATTAGCAGGTTACCATCCGCTTTGTTAACATCTCGCAACCTGCTTTAGCAGGTATCCATTTTCCTTGATAGCTTCTTACATAGCAAGATTTTATGCATGATTTACCTGTTTAGTAGTTCTATCCTCTTCTCTACTCACTCCTTGTCAAAGCTGATTCTATTTGCTCTGATAGGGAATTAGTAGAGAAGAGGGTAGAACTGCTAGTGCAGGAAAATTATGCATAAAACCTTGCTATGTAAGGAGTTATCAAAGAGAAGGGGTACCGGGATGTTAACAAAGAAGATGATAATCTGCTAAAGCAGGTAAGCTCCGTTATGGCAAGGGCTACCAAAGAGCAATGCCATATGCACCCTAAATTTATAAGGTTGCATATTTTTAACACACCGAATCTTGCTTGGCACTATCAGATGGCAGTAAGGTTGTCAATGGGTTGGGAAGGGGTAAAGGGCTGCCCAATAGAAAAAAATAAATTTACCCAACCAGACCCCCCCAAATGGTGCACTCGACCAGATATGACTTGACCTAATCCAACTCTCGACTCAAATTGGCAAAAGCCCACTATTTCTATATTTTTTATATGCATAATATATGGTCATGTCAACCCGATTCGACCCAACTTATAAGTTGAGTACACCTGACCTTTTAGTCGGCTCGGATGTCGATGTGTCAAAAATTCTCATCTCAATTTGCATCTTATACAACCCTCAGGGCCTGTTTGGATAGGGGAAAGGAAAAGAAATCATGGGAAAGAAAAGGAAATATGATACTTTCCTATGTTTGGCAACAAAGTTGTGTCACCGAAAATCATAGAAAAATTAAAAATTTCCTTTGCCATTGGAAACCGACAAATCCCTCTAAAATAGGAGGATTTCATCGGAAAACTTTTGCCGATTTCTCTCTTTCTCTGTCCTGTATCTCTCACTCTCTTTTTTAATGAATAAATTGAAATAAAATCAACTATTGAAAAAATAACAAAAATTAAACTAAAATAATAAAATTTTAATTTTTTAAAAAAAAGAAAAATAAAA
This sequence comes from Chloranthus sessilifolius, assembly GCA_021018995.1. Taxonomy (NCBI): domain Eukaryota; kingdom Viridiplantae; phylum Streptophyta; class Magnoliopsida; order Chloranthales; family Chloranthaceae; genus Chloranthus; species Chloranthus sessilifolius. Next base: position 1,889,227 of record JAJIZI010000016.1, on the reverse strand, counting down.
TAAAGATGAAATAAAAAAAACAAGAATAAAAATAACAAATAAAATAAGACTTTAAAAAAAATAATAATAATAATAATTTTTAAAATAAAATAAAAATAATAAAAAATAAAAATTTTAAAAATAATTAAATAAATATTAAAATATTAAAATAAAATAAAATTTTAAAAATAATAAATAATATAATATATAAAATATTTTTTTAATAAAGTAAATAAACAATAAAAAATAAAAAATAAATTAAAATAAAAAAATATATAAATATTAAAAAAAAATTAATTTAAATTTTAAAATTTTAAAAATATTAAAAATAATAAATAATAAATAAATAAAATATGATTTAAAAATAAATAAAATAAAAATACAAAAAGAAAGCATAAAAAAATTAAAATTAAAATTAAAAAATTAAAAATTAAAAATTAAAATTAAAAATTAAGAAAAATTAAAAAATTAAAAATATTTTTTTTAATAAAATAAATAAATAAATAATTAAAATAAATAACAATAATAAGAATATAAATTTTTAAAAAATTTTAAAATTTTAAATAATAAAATAAAAATACAAAAATAAAAAATAAAAAATAAAATAAACAAATTTATAAAAAAAATAAAAAATAAATTAAAATAAAAAAATAAAATTGTAAAAATTAAAATTAAAAATTTTTAAATAAATATAAAGAAATTAAAATTAAAAAATTAAAAAATTAAAATAAATTAAAATATAAAATATAAATATAAATATAAAATTTTAAAATTTTAAAAATTTTAAAAAATAAAATAAAATTACAAAAATAAAAGATAAAATTAAATAAATAAATAATAAATAAAAATTAAATTAAATTAAATTTTTTTAAAAAATATAAAATAGTTAAATAATAAAATAAACTTAATAAATAATAATAATAATAAAATAAAATATTTTTTTATTTTTTTATTTATTTTAATTTAATTTATTTATTTATTTATTTTATCACAAGAAAGAGAGAGAGAGAGAGACAGAGTGATTTTATTTTTTTTTTTTAAAATAAATAAATAAAAATTAAATTAACTATAAAAAATTAATAAAAAGAAAAATAATAAAAATAATAAAAATTAAATCTCTCTCTCTCTCTTTCTTAGCTCTCTATTATTATTCTTCTTTTAGATGTCTCTTTCTCCGAGTCTCTCTCTCCTAAAGTTTCTCTCTCTACATATTTCTTTCAATTTCTCTCTCTTAATTTTTTTTTCTCTCCTCAAATTTCTCTCTTTCTTAAACTCACTTTTTCTCTTTCATAATTTTTCTTTCTCTCACAAATTTTTTTTCATAATGGAAGATTAAATTTATTGGGTGTATGAGATATACTATCGATAATGGTCATTTTCTATTTTCTATGTGCCAATTACACAATCCAAACACCGAAAAACAATGAATTCTCAAAGAGCTGGAATCCATTGGATTTACAAAATCTTTTCCTATATTTTCTGAAAAATTGCCAAACAAACCCTTAGTTTTTTTTTTCTTTTGATAGGTTTATACAACCTTTGATTGGATAATAAAAACATTTGATGATGGAAATTATTTTATCTGATAATCAAAATTGACGAGTTTACTAGCCAAACAGTTGAAAAATAATAATTACAATCTATTTTCTGAAAAAAAATAAAAAAACGTACATTAATACGAGCTTATTTTTCCTCGAAGTTCAAACTAATGTGAAAAAACACATAAACAAAAAACTTTTCATGAGTTTTGACGTGTGACCGTCCACCAGCCAGTTCATATGTGTGAACATGGCACTGATTGCAGTGAGTTAAAAATCATATATGCTATTTGGGAGGAGGCCCTTTTAGAAAAAATTTGTACGAGAAGAAGAAAAAGATACACTGATCCAATTCGAGACATAAAAATTTTTACAATCTTTAAACAAATTTTTACTTCTACCACTTTAATCAAGTGGTCACCAACGAGTTACCGGCAAAATGACTATAGGATACGACGAACCAAAAGTGTGTTCGTGTGATCAAATTTGGCGAATTTGATCACGCTACCAAAACACTAAAGAAGAGCAGAACTCTGAAAATATATCTTAAAAAATAAACATAGATAAAAGAAATGTAAAAACTCAGTGTCGAAAACGAGGGGCTCGAGACCTCTTTATAAAAATCATGCACCGTTTTGAGAACGGACATATCCGTTGAAAATAACTGAATGGACATATCTGTTTAAGAAACTGAATGGTCGGATAAGACACAACGGTTTCAGAAATAACTGAACGGTTTGAGTTTCAAACGGGCGGTTACACTTTTGTCCCAAAGTTTAACTAAATGCACCGCATCGCCACGCCACGTACACGTGCTTGTGTCTGCCCCGACCCGACCCGACTCGGCTCGACGCGCCTGTGCGTGTGTGTGTGTGACTGATGGGGTGCATGACGGTGGAGACCACAAAATCTCGTGCCCCGTGGGTGAAAGCTACAAGCCTTGAGCTAAAACTCCACAATATAACTTAAAACCAAAAAATACTATTACACGATATGAGAAAAAACAATTTAAAGTAAAAACCCAAAAGCTAAAAACTATTTTATATTTTAAAATATCCAACAATCCCCCACAATTTTAAAATATTAAAAATCTTCCATTATTTTAAAGATTGAAAAAATAGAGTAAAGCTAGAAATATGTATATAAATGAAAATGTCTTACAGACTTGAATTTTCATTTTAGTGAAAATAATTCAAGGTTTGTCAAGGTCATTAGTGAAACTAAATCTTGAACTAACGATCTTATACGATAAATCGAAATTATGTCACACATGTATTTCACATATTTGGTGTTCAATAAAGAAGTTTAGCACATTTAGGCCATATGCTAATATCCTGATTTTCGTAAGTATTTATGAGATAAAGTCATGTCTTATTGAAAGCGATTCCACCCTCACACTTATATAGGTAGACCTATAAGAGATGTCATTATAACTTTAACATCTCAACACATGGTGTTATAGACTATTAAAAGCAATGCTCAACCTCCTCTTATCCATTACAGGTAAAAACACTACTCCTTTTGGAATGTATATGAGATTTATTTCTTATCAATATCGTGCCATTTAGCCGCAACGTATTTACAACTTATTTTTTCTTTTGAATCTTAATATTGATTAAACAAATATTAGATAGGGTTCCCATTATAAGTGATTGTTTAGATTAACTGGCTTTAAACCCATCCCGATTAATGTTTTGTGAATTCCATCTCTGCCAAGGCTTTTAGTAAACGGATCCACCAAGTTTTCTGTAGACCTGACCCCAATTACTGAGATTACTCCATGTCTAAGTAATTATTTTGCATAGTTATGTTATAGACCAATGTGTTTATTTTTCTATTATACGTTTGACTATAAGTCTTTGATAGTATTGCTTCACTATTAAAGTATATAGAGATAGGTGATATGGTTTAATCATAAATCGATTAGTAAATTTCTTAATCATGCCGCTTATTTTTCACTTGCCGCTAAAGCAATGAATTTTGATTCCATAGTAGAATGTGTGATGCAAGTTTACTTATTTGATTCTCATGAGATGGCAACACCTCCAAAAGTGAATATTCAGCCACTTGTGGATTTTGATTCTTTCAAATCAGATATCCAACTTGCATCACTATACCTTTCTAAAACTTGAGGATATCTAGAAAAATTCAAATCATAATCAATAGTACCTTTTAAATATCTAAAAACATGAGAAATAACATTCCAATGAAAAGAACTAGGGTTACTTGTAAATCTATTTAACTTAGTTAATGCAAATACAATGTCCGGCCTTGTACAATGCATTACATACATAAGGCTACTAATAACCTGTGAATATTTCAACTGTTGCATACATCTCTCATCATTTTTAGTTAATTTATTATTAATATCTAAAGGTGTATTAACAAGTTTTAAATTAAAGTAATTGAATCTTTTCAAAAAAAATTCAATGTAATGAGTTTGAGTTAAAGTTAACGTATTCTCATTTCGTACAATTTTAATTCCTAAATTACATCTGCCTTGCCTATGTCTTTTATGTTAAAAGATGAACTTAAGAAATTTTTCGTATCCAAAATAACTTCTAAATTAGTTTCAAAAATAAGTAAGTCTTCTACATAAATATATATAATAACACCATTATTATTAGAAAATTTATAATACATATATTTGTCGACTTTATTAGTTTTGAATCCAAAAATGGTAATGGTATTATCAAACTTTTTATGTCACTATTTTGGTGTTAGTTTTAACCCATATAGAGATTTAATAAGTTTACAGACTTTCTTTTCTTATTCAGGTAGAATAAATCCTTGTGGTTGCTCCATATAGACATCTTCTTTTAAATCACCATTTAAAAAGATAGTTTTAACATCCATTTGATGAATTTCTAACTTGCGAATATAAGCTAGTGCAATTAGAAGTCTTATAGTAGAAATTCTAGCAATTGGTGCGTGTGTCAAAATATTCAACACCTTCCTTTTGCCTATATCCTTTGGCAACCAATCGTGCCTTAAATTTTTTTATACTTCCATCCGTTTTAAATTTTCTTTTAAGTATCTATCTACATCCTATGTGTTTAGATCCTTCTGATAAATCTACTAATTTTCATATTTTATTTTCCATTATTGAATCTATTTTATCATTGATAGCTTCTTTTCAAAAAGCACTATCTCTAGATTTTATGGCATCGTTAAAAGTGATAGGATCGTCGTCTATATTTAGATATAAATGTTTCTTAGTACTTTTGGTCATATTTCTTTCAATCAAATAGATATAATAGTCATTTGAAAGACTAGTTTCAAATCGTTGACATTTAGTTCGTCGAGGTTCAATGATGACCTCTTTATCACTCGAAGATTTAATAACTTCTTTAGATTTTGAAGATTTTTTATATTCATAAATTTGACTTTTATCAATATGTAATTTATTAGATAGAGTAGTAAAGTTCGATTCATAGAATATAGCATCTCTAGATTCTATTATAGTATTTTTATCTATATTATCATTAGATTCCATAACTAGAAATCTGAAAACTTTGCTATTTTGTACATAGCTAACAAATGAACACTCAATAGCCCTAAGGTCTATCTTAGGTCTTTTAGGATCTACTAATCTAACAAGCGCCCTATACCCCACACTTTAAAATAGGTTAGATTCGGTTTTCGATTCTTCCAAAGTTTCATATGGTGTAGTTAAAATTTTCTTATGTAAAATTCTATTCAAAATATGAGTAGCAGTTAACAAAGGTTCACCTTATAAATTTTTATCAAAATAAGTGTTGACTAACATTACACTAGTCATTTCTACTAATATTCTATTTTTTTCTTTCGACAACTCCGTTTTATTATGGCGTATAAGGAGCCGTCACCTCATGACGAATTTAATGAATTTTACAGAAATTGAAGAATTCATTTGATATGTATTTTCTACCCCGATCAGATCTAATTGCTTTTATTTTTTTATTTAATTGATTTTCTACTAATCCATTATAAACCTTAAATTTTTCAAAAGCCTCATTTTTAGTATTTAATAAATATATATGAGCATATTTCAAAAAATCGTCTATAAAGTAATAAAATGTCATTTCCCTCCTCTAATAGAAACATTATTTAAATCACAAATGTCACTCTGTGTATTAAATCTAATAAACACGAATTTCTCAAAACACTAGAAAAAAGTTTTATAGTAATTTTAGTCTTAGCATATACATTACAGGAACTGCTATCAAAATATTCATGTTTGAGAATTAAATCTAAACTAGTCATGCATTTCATAGATCTATAATTAACATGCCCTAATCTATCATTCCATAAATTAGAAAGAGAGAACCAGTAAGAATGAGAGATTTTATTGATTTGATCAAGTACATTCAATTTGAACATGCCTTCCATGGCATATCCTTTTCCAACAAATTCACCATTCTTGGATAAGATAAACTTATCTTATTCAAAGACAAGTTTGAAATCATTCTTGATTAGTAAATCACCTGATACAAGATTTTTGCGAATATCGGATACATGAAGCATATCAGTAAGTGTCACAACTTTTTCGAATGTGAAATTCAATTGTACTTTTTCACGCTTTATGATCTTCGTCGTAGATGAGTTCCCCATAAAGAGATCTTGATCATTATTAGCCTTATCATACGTCACAAAGATGTCACGATTATTGCAAATATGCCTTGTGGCACCCGTGTCGATCCACCATTCATTGATGTCACTAATCAAATTGACCTCCGAAAGAACGGCTACGAAGTTGCTTTAACTTCTTGAAGAGGCGATAATCCCGTTTGAAATGTCCGGGTTTCCCACAGTGGTAGTATCCATCATTCTTCGGTACTATAATCTTATTCTATTTGGCGAATTTTTTATTTTCCTTCGAATGAGAATATCCCCTCTTCCTCTTTTTTGACGGTTCACTGACAATCTTAAACTCAACTAAGTGTGCCTTTGATGTCATATCAATGGGATCTTCGATTTTGTCCATGACTCGGAATTTTTCTTCAATACATAAATGAAGGAGAAGATCTTTCATAGAAATCTTCTCGTTATTACACTTAAGGATTTTTCGGTAATCTTTCCAAAATGGAGGTAACTTGGCAATCACCGCACCAACCAGAAAATTCTCATTGAAATGAGAACCATTAGCAATCATAGAACTTATAACAACTTAAAAATCATGCACTTGGCTAAAAATAGGTTTATCATCAATCATCTTAAAATTAAAAAACTGACTGATAATATAAGAATTATACTCTGGGTTTTCAGTTCTGTATTTCTTCTCGAGTGCGTCCCAGAGTTCCTTCGAAGTGTTGTAGGTCCGATGGATGTCAAATAAAGAATCCAATAATTGACTCAAAATGTAACCCTTGCAAGTGTAGTCGTCGTCGTCCCACTTCTGCTTTTTACAACCTTCATTGAGAGTGGATGATTCGGTAATAGTCAGACATTGAGTTATGAGAACGTACACAACTTTCAGCATGATTAACAAAAAATGTAATTTCTGTTGTCACCGTTTGAAATCCGAACCATCAAAACTGTCCAACTTGTGGATGTTGTTGGGCAGTGCAGGATGTAATTTAGTGGAGATCGTAGAAATCTGAACCATAAAATTGGTTTAAAATTGTTGAAAAAATTGGTATGGGGAGCAGAAAAAGATACACTGATCCGATTCGAGTTACGAGAAATTTCGCTGTCTTTAAATCAATTTTTACCCCCACCACTTTAATCAAGTGGTCACGAACGAGTTACCAACAAAATGGCTCCAGGATATATCGAACTAGAAGTGTGTTCGCGTGATCAAATTTGACGAATCTGATTACGCTACCAGAATACTAAAGAGGGGCGGAATTCTGAAAACAGATCTTAAAAAATAAACAGGGATAAAAGAAATGTAAAAACTCAGTGTCGAAAACGAAGGTCTCGGGATCCTTTTATAGAAATCACGCACCGTTTTGAAAGCGGACATATCCGTTGAAAATAACTGAACGGACATATCCGTTTAAGAAACTGAACGGTCGGATAAGAAACAACGGTTTCAAAAATAACTAAACGGTTAGAATTTCAAATGGGCGGTTACACTTTTGTCCAAAAATTTAAGTAAATACACAATACGGCCACGTGCTCGTATCTGTCCCGATCCGACTCGGCTCGACACGCATGCGTATGATTGATGAGGTGTATGACGATGAAGACCACAAAATTCGGTGCCCCTGAGTCAGCACTATAAGCCATGAGCTAAAACTTTATTATAATTGAAAACCAAAAGACACTATTATAAGATATAGCGACAAAATAATTCAAAATAAAAACTCAAAAGCTAAAAATTATTTTATATTTTAAAATATCCAACAGCCCCATCATGATTTGACATTATAGATTGATTGACTGCTTGTGGTACCACATGTTGGATAGATTATCGGAGGAGAAGAGGTAGGCTGCGAGCACACGGAATATCAATTCAGCGTCCCTTCAACACCGTCCAATAAGGATCAAAATTTCATATTTCCTTCCCAAACTGAAAATTTGGGGCGCCCCTAGTACAAAAATGCCGAAAACATCAGTTATCGGTTCAGTAGAGAGTGAAATTGAAAATTTTGACCCAAAGTTCAGTCATTTCGGCCGAAATTTATCCTTGCCATCTAAAAGGACGTTATGTCTAAAAGTTGATCCCATAGTTAATCAAGAGGCATGAGACATGTGAAGTCCGACGTCTTATGAGGAAAGATAACCTGATCTTTCACACGCACGCACAACAAACGAACTTAGCTTGCAAGAAAAGGGTCCACAGCTTGCTAGGTTGAGAGTCACTGATTACCAGCTGCTGAAACGGTCGATTTGGATTCGCTGCCCATCATTGCAAAATCTAGACCATTCAAATGCAATCATAGGAGAGTAAGGACCCTTTGATCAGCGCCATTTGGACATTTTCCAAGGCATTGGATGTGGCCCCTAATCCTCGGACTATAGAATAAGGGTTAGTGGATTATCACTTTTCCATGATAGAGCCATGACAATACCTTCTATAAAATATGCGGTCCATTTTTTTAAGAATTCCTACCAAATTACATACATGATTAATTAATTAATGATAACCTCAAAGGGTTAGGTGAGCTGCTCATGTACCTGCTTCCAAAAGTAGGAGATCTGAGTTCGAATCCTCTCTCCCCTTGAGGCCACTCTAGGGATTTATATCTTGTGCTGACCCGGCATGTGTTAAATTTGAGGTGTACATGTGCTCCTGAGATTAGGCGGGTGCTCTAAAAAAAATAAAAATAATAATTAATGAGGGTCTAAAATAGGGTTGATGGACCTGTTTGGAATATGAAAATTACCAATGGTGATCAAAGATCCAATGGAGGAAATCGTGTATCAAGATGGTCTGGAGAAAACCTTTGCTAAATGTGATTACTTGTCTCGGTGCACTTTTCCTTCGGTGATTGAGTGACCGTACGTGATCAATCAGCAGTCCAAATTTTCCAGACCAACCAAATCTTGGAACCAAAGAAGGCCTAGAAAATACACTGAACGGGTAATTTGAATGATATGATTCATGCTCTCTAATATAGAGAATTTTGCAAATTATTTGCATGGTTGGTAGTGATAGGATGATTTAAATTAATTCCTCATTTACGTTTGATTCTTTGGCCGATGCATGTGCTAATGATGGTGCTTCGGTTGACTAATCAATGATATACGTGCAATGGCGGGGTTGGCCTGTAAGTGAAGTGAACCCAGAGATTACAATATTGGATCCTGATCTGGTATAGGGTAACAGATTCGCCCCTACTCTAGATTAGAAAAGATAAAAAAATAGTGTTACATGTATAGAATCAATGACCCGTTACAATCTAGCTTAGAAACGGGTCGAATCGGTTGCACCATATCATGCCAACTGATTGCAAGTTTCCAACCTTTAGGGTTGCATGTTAAATCAATCCCATACGTACGATGTATAACAAACAGTTAAGTCCTAGGAGATTAGGATAAACGATCCCGACAGGCAGATGCCATAGTCATTGTAACACCAAACTTCGACACGTGTCTACTTTTCATAGGACAATAATTCGATTCATTTAATTAATTAGCTTTAAAAAGAGTTATTGGCATAATGGTATTGCCCCTTCCCCATCCCCTCCCCTCCCCTCCCCTCCCCTCCTCTCCTCTCCTCTCCTCTCCTCTCTTTCCTCTTTCCTCTTTCCTCTTTCCTCTTTCTCTCTCTCTCTCTCTCTCTCTCTCTCTCTCTCTCTCTCAAGGTGTAGCGGCGAGAAGTTCAGATCCTTAGCAGTACAACAATGGCACCAAAGGTCAGTAAGATACCTCCTTGCCTTCACAATTTCAGTAGTTCAACCACACCTTTATCATTTTATTAGCTGCTATTATTATTTTAATTATTATTGTTGTTGGTTTGCTTGCTCCTGATCAAGCTTTACTTTTGAATCAACTACTTCTCTTTTTCACTTGTACGATTCTTCTTCCTAATTATAAAAAAAAAGAAAAAGAAGAAGAGAATCTTCGCCTTATCTATTTTTTCTTTAATCTATATCCATTTGTTAGTTTACTACTTGGATTAATTCCTAGTATAGTTTTTTATTATAAGAAATTGGATTTCCCATTTTTTTTCTTTTATACAAATTGTGATTTCTTTTTTCCCAATTTATTTATATTTATATATCTTGTCTTCTTTCTTATCTCAAAAGAGAAAAATTCTCATCCTACAACTTAGTTTTCATCGTCATCATCATGATCCCTTTCTTTATGTATGGGATGCGGATGGCATCATACTAGATACATGGTTTGTGTATAAGAGTCAAATTATCTGGACTAATCAAAATGATCCTAACCATCCGAATATCTGATCGATCAATGAGTCATTTCTTAGATCACAAAATTTGTTGTTTTCATGAATCTCTTACGGTTTACAAAGGTTGAATCATTGATTACCTCCTTTAAAGTCGTACGTCAACGTGAGTGCCTTTTGAACTCACTCTCGATAGGGTACCCACGAGACTGCTTTCTCAACCCAATAACAAAATAACAAAAATAGCAAAGTGGGGTGTAAGTTTTAAAAGAGTTATTTTTTGTAGAGCAACAATATTTGAATCCCACGATTCTATCTCCGCAGCCAACAATATTTGCATCCCACGAGTCTATCTCCGCAGCCTGGAGTTTCCAACAATAAAACCATTGAATGCCTGCGGAGATCATTTTCCAAAAATATTTACCCCAAGCTGCATGTAATGACTATTCGGCTGCAAATATTGATGCCCATTTTACATATTTAAATATTATTATTACTTTTTTACTACATCTGAGGTTATAATAATAATAATAATAATAATATGTAAAGATTATCATAATATTACAGATCTCGACGGTGGTGTTAAAGGTTGACCTCGACTGCGCTAGCTGTTGCAAGAAGATCAAGAAAACGCTCAGCAAATTCTGTGGTAAAAAAAAAAAAAAAACTCTCACGAAATTTCTCTCTCTTCTAAATAAATAAAATAAATTAAAGCAAACAATAAACTCATATTCATGCATGTTTTACTACTTGTGTACGAGGGTAGTTATCCGAAGCCAGGTTTTTGATGAGGAACAAAAGACGGTGACTATTTCTGGGCCGTTCGATCCCGAAAAGCTTATGAAGAAGATATGTTGCAAAGCTGGGGATGTAATCATAGGATACGAAATAAAACCGGATCCCCCTCCAGCACCGAAACCGGCTCCTCCTCCTCCAAAGCCTGAAGCGCCCAAACCGGCTCCTCCTCCTCCAAAGCCTGAAGCACCGAAACCGGCTCCTCCTCCGCCAAAGCCTGAAGCGCCCAAACCAGCTCCTCCTCCGCCAAAGCCTGAAGCCCCCAAACCAGCTCCTCCTCCGCCAAAGCCTGAAGCCCCCAAACCAGCTCCTCCTCCTCCAAATCCCGATCCTGTGGTTGGGCTACCACCTGGATCGATGTATCTACTTCCTGTGCCGATCGGACCGGGACCGGGTTGCAGTTGCAGATCGTATCATGGGTATGATTGGAATAAAGGGTGTTCGTGTGGTGGGTGTTGTGCGGGTTGCCGACCCGTTTGCCACTGTAGACCGTGTTGTGACCGTCGGTGTCCGACTTGTGGGAATTACGTGTGCGGTTGGGATTATTTTACTGAAGAAAGCTCATCATGCAAACCTATGTAATTCTATAAGTCTGGATCTCATGTAACATGCATACATCTAAGTAGATATGTATGCCGTCATCATAGCCACAAATTAATGCCCGTATCTTTTTGCACCGAATTACAAAAAGAAAAAATTATGGCAATGATGGCGGATATCTATCTAAATTAGATATATTCATTTTACAAATTAATTCCTCCCTTGAAATTGAAAGAGGTTGACAATTTGAGTTTTTATAAGTTGTTTAATAATATGAGGCTTGGATTTTAGCCACTTGGCAGCGTGTAATTATCCTTAGAGAAGCTACTCATTAATGAATCAATTAGAGCATCCAAATCCATATAAAAACAAAACCCATTTGCATAAAAGACTAATCCCAATCGATGAAGGAATCTAAGCGTTAAAACATTAAAAATAGAAAGAACGCACTTAGAAATCGATCAAATAAAACAGTTACCATCAACTGTTTATATATATATATATATATATATATATATATATATATATATATATATATATATTAAAACAGTTGATGGTGACTGTTTAAAGAGTCGGCATCGCCTCTTTAAGCAGTCGATATCGACTGTTTAAAGAGTCGCCATTAATTGTTTAAATTTTTATTTTTTTTTGTTTTTTTTAAAAAAGCGATATCGTCTTTTTCGTGTCAATCTTTGGTATTACGATTTTATATTAAGGCCTTCAAATCAGACGCTTTAGATTCTGTTTTACATCGCGTAAATATAAAAAGTGCAAATATTTAAAAAATTTAACTATGTAGAACGAAAAAAGTGTAAGAAGGTGTATTTCTGACTTTTTGTGCTAGCTGAAACTGGCTTAGCTAAGAGTTGATCGGTTAGGTGGAAGGTGAAAATATAGGGTATCTGACTGAAAAGGTCAATTTGACAAAGTCGATTTGGAAAATTTCCCTTAAAAAAATGATGGATAGCTTTAAACGTATCTTCAGAATCTATAAAAACTATTAATTTCTTTAAATCAGACGATGGAGATCATTTGTCGCACTAATCTTCCATACAAGGGATATTGAGATTATGACGCACTTTAATTTTCGATTCCATATGGAAGAGATCCTACAAACGTAACCCCAAAGTCATATTTGAGCATAGTGTGTCATATGATTTTAGGTCCACTTTTTTATGATAAGTGACATGTAGAATTAAAGACTTACTTTCCTCAAGATCCCTTGTGAGTTCATCTTGAGGGTGATTTATTGATCTAGGTTACTAAAGTCAATTCCTTCAATAAATGACAAGATGAACTAAACTTGAGTATCATGTGAAATTCTGAATATCATCATGTGGTTAATAAGAGCTTCAAAGTTCTAACGATTTATCAGAATTTATTTAATCATTTGATTTCTTGTCATGCCTTTATCTCCCAATTATATGAGGAAAATGTTTTTTCAATCACTAAATATGGTGTTGAGTCACGCATACAAAATTAAATCTCCCGATCGCCAATATTTGTGACATGGTGTCAGGGTCAGTCACAAGTGTAAGGCATGTATGCCATTTTAGCACATGACATGACTGTCGTACTCTAGTGAGTGGATCACTGACCCGAATACCAGCTCCAATTCGAGCTAGCATTAGGTGACCGACCTAGCAATAGTGTACGGAACATGTCACATAGACCTTGAGACTATAGTCCGTTATATGGGCCAAATTTTAAAATTCCTTATTTTTAATCATAAATTAAAATATATATATATATTGAGCATTTTATTTAAAATTTACAAAATTTGCAATTAGTTCACAACTTTTTCGATTAATTGTTACCTTTTATTAAGCTGGAACGTTTTTGGGTATTATACCGATTAAGAAAGTTTTGGGGAAATCAAGAATTGCACGGATTTCTTAGGCTTTAATTTTTGAAATTTATAACAAATTAAAATTGTATGAGATTTATAGTAGAAATGAAATATCAATGTCACCCTTTCTTTGAACCGTGTGAGCCATCTTGTAGAACCTAAAAACACCGGCTTCTTCTCCGACCATAAGCTTCAACGTCAATGAAATCGGCTTCTTCTATGTCGATAAATTCGGCTTCTCCGTTGATGAAATTGCTTCTTCTCTAGTGATTAGGTTTTGCTGTCAATGAAATCGACTTTTATCCGGTGATGAAATCAGCTTCTCCTCTGTCGATGAAATCGACTTCTCTAACGAATAAGCTTCAGCATTGATGAAATTCGAAACTATGGCTAAAAATGGTCCTTAAAAGACGGCTCCTCCTCGTCCCACAATATCTCTCCCACCACGCCTGGAGTTATGGTGTCTCTAGTTGCTATTTTGCGCCTGGCCGGAGGCGGAGAAGATATGCATTCCACATTTTCCGAAGGTCTTAAAAAACGGAAAATCTCGATTCTCTTAAACATTTTGGGCTAATATGATCGCCTAACACTTTTTTGTCCCCTTCCATCTACCACAATTAGGCCTTATTTTTACAAATGATGACTCTGCTTGGGACACGACCTCTTATAAGCATATAAATCCATTAAGGGCTTCTTTGGCAACCCAATTTCTTAAAAAATCCTATGAAAATTTGAATTTTTTTACATAAAGCGGATTTTTTGGGGAACTCAATGAGCCCCACTTATATGGAAAATAGGACAAAATAACTCATAAAATATTTTCAACTAAAATTCTATTGAAACTATTTTTAGCCCATGTTGCCGGATAAAAAGAAGGCTCTACCTCTGTTTGCACTCACGTCCCATACCCCTTGTAAACCATTGATTCCTTCTAATCAATGATGGAGGTCGTATTTCACCCTAAACTTCAACATAATAGATCTTAAGATCATGATGAACCTATCAGACGATTAATTTTTTATTCCATGTGTCACGTATCCCCAAAATATAGCCCTTGAATCATATGACACAAATCACGCCCAAATGTAATTTTAGGGCCATTTTTTGGGGATCTGTGACACTTGGAATAAAAAATTGGCCATCAGATCAATGCACCATGATCTCAAGATCTATTGTGTGGAAGATCGGGGGTAAAACACAATCTTTATTTTCTAATTAAAAGAAATTAATGATTTTTAAGGGGTCACTCTTCTAGCGGTGTCGGCCGTGCGGTCACTTTAACGCACCTTGACTAACGCTTAAGTCAGCCTATTTCTCTCAAATGAGGCACGCGATGCGGATTCTCAGATGCTACGAAGGGTGGAAGGCTTGTCCTACTTAAGCTTCACCTCAACCTCTACATTCGGACTTCGCCCTGCGAAGCAACACAGCAGGTTAGAGCCGGCAACGACGATTGTCAAGACAACAGGCAACGATGAACGTAAGGCAACATGCAACAACGAGTGATATAGCGATAGGCAGTGATGAGCATACATCAAGCCTCCCTTGGGCTAGAACCCGCACCTCGAAGGTGGTTGGGAACCACCAACGCGATGGCCCTAGTACACGACGTAGCTAGGACGACCACGCCCTAAGCGTGGCTCGAATGCAAGCACATAAGCCCACGAGGCTAGTGCACGTGTAGGGTCGGGGGACCCCAACTCATGTCCCCCTATATAAGGGTAAAAGCGATGGTCGGCGAAATGGCGGGAGGACCTCAAACCCCTTGGTTTGTCATACTTTACTATTCACCCCGCAACGCTAGCCCAACTGACCATGTCGCGTCCATGTCGTGACCGTGTCGCAACCAAGTCTTCACCCTCCACCCCAACGTGTTGCGACGCCAACGTGGCTCAGCCCAGTACATACGGTGCCGCCCTCATGGCCTTGACGCACCAGTCATGCTCAACACTTGGAGAGGAAAAGTAGTCCTACGGCTGACCCGGATGGCCACACCGCGTGCCCCCGTCACATCCTCCTCCACTCAAAATCGTCAACGTCCTCGTTGACGCGAAGGCACACATTCTGAAGTTCAGTCCTGTATGTGACTTGCCACGGTTCCTCGACAGCACCCTGCCTTCACTCTATGTAGCAAAACTGTATATGCCCAAAACTGCACACTTCAAAATCTGTACACAGTTGGTGTCTGAGTCTTCCCACGGCCCACACCAACAAGACCGCGGTGAGTTTCTTTCTCAACAGTCAATTAGTCGGAGCGCCCCTACTCTAGCAATGGGCGCCTCATCATCAACCTTATTCTTTCCTTTTTCCGCGACCATCGCGTTCAAGGCAGCCTTCTCTGGACAATCTCGCACCAGATGTGGCCCATTACACAGGAAGCAGCCCTTCTTGCTCGACCTTTCGTCTCTCTTCTTTTCGTACCTACTGCCTTTGTCCTGACCAAATCGCACATTAGTTGTATCATTCTGCTTCTTTCCCTGCTTGTCAGCGTTGTCAGTTGATGCTTGGACTGTCTTCTCTTTCTCAAAGCGGTGTTCGATTAGCCGCTCTGCAGCAGCCAAATTCTCATCTAGGGTCTTCAACCCTCTATAAGTCAACTCCCGCTGTGCCCATGGCGCCAAGCCATCTATAAAGTAGAAGATCCGATCCTTCTCACTCATTTCATCAATGTCTAACATCAGGCTCGTGAAAGTCTTAATGTACTCGTGCAACGTACCCGTATGTTTCAACGTCGATAATGCCTTTCGTGCTGACCATCCGACGTTGGTAGGTAGAAATTGAGCCCGCAGCTCTTTCTTCAGATCGGCCCAAGAATCGACTGCACCATTCTCCATGCGCACCTCTGACACTCGGTGCCTCCACCATAACTTGGCATCACCGACCAAGTATCTCGATGCAATTCTTAGCTTAACTTTAGCATCGAGGTCCCCCAGCGTTTCGAGGTACTCCTCCACGTCCCATATGAAGTTCTCGAGGTCCTTCGCCTCGCGGGAGCCCTTGAACGTCTCTGGCTCGGGGAACTTAAATCGAGGTGTCGGCGTCCCTGCTGGCACCCCTGCTGGCATTGCCAGGATGAGCTTTTTCAGCACGCTCATCTCGTCACGTACCTCCTCCAACGTGACCTTGATTTCTCGTATCACGCCAATTGCTCTCGGTCACCACATCGGCATTGATCCTTTCATGCCTATTCACCATTCTCATGTAGCTTCGGGCTGGTCCGATTGAGCTTCCAAACTATCTAGTCGTTCCCTTGTTGATCGTTCTCTTGTCCGTCGTCTTGCATCCTCGCTGGTCCCTTCCATCTCAGCCATTACTGTGGCTCTGATACCAAATGTCACGGGGTCACTCTTCTAGATGTCGGCATGCGTTAACGCCATGCGCTAAGTCATTATTTCTCTCAAATGAGGCACGCGATGCGGATTCTCAGATGCTACGAAGGGTGGAAGGCTTGTCCTACTCAAGCTTCACCTCAACCTCTACGTTCGGACTTCGCCCTGCGAAGCAGCGCAGCAGGTTAGAGCCGACAACGACGATTGTCAAGGCAACAGGCAACGATGAACGTAAGGCAACATGCAACAATGAGTGATATAGTGATAGGCAGCGACGAGCATACATCAAGCTCCCCTTGGGCTAGAACCCGCACCTCGAAGGTGGTTGGGAACCACCAACGCGATGGCCCTAGTACACGACGTAGCTAGGACGACCACGCCCTAAGCGTGGCGGATGCTGCACATAAGCCACGAGGCTAGTGCACGTGTAGGGTCGGGGACCCCAACTCATGTCCCCTATATAAGGGTAAAAGCATTAGCGAAATGGCGGGAGGACCTCAAACCCCTCGGTTTGTCATACTTTACTATTCACCCCGCAACGCTAGCCCAACTGACCATGTCGCGACCGTGTCGCGACCAAGTCTTTACCCTCCACCCCAACGTGTCGCGACGCCAACGTGGCTTAGCCCAGTACATACGGTGCCACCCTCATGGCCTTGACGCACCAGTCATGTTCAACACTTGGAGAGGAAAAGTAGTCCTACGGCTGACCCGGATGGCCACGCCGCGTGCCCCCGTCACAACTTTCTGAGAATTCATGGGCGCAAACAGAGGTACCTAAAAACAAACCTACATCTTTCGGTGGTTAGTTCTGACAGTTGCATAAACCTACATCTTTCGGTGGTTAGATCCGACGATTGTATAGACTACACCAACTGAATAAGTTTCCACCCTTAAAGGCATTGACTGAATCAAATGATAGAGATCATTTTTTATCCCAATCTTCCAGACAATAGAACTTGAAATCATGGTCACCTATCAGACGGTCAAGTGTGATTCCACATGACACACATCCCCAAAAGTGACTGATCATGCTATCCAATGAGAACAAAAAACGATCTCCATCGTCTTATTCAAGGCTGTCAATAGCTTTAATGGTAAGATTTATGTTGGCCTGTTTTCATGGCGTTAAAGAATATGGTAGGTACCTCTATGGGTTTAGAGAAAACGTCTACATCTGAAATCACTTCCAACCCCTTAAAGAATAGGGTAGGTACCTCTATGGGTCTGGGATGTGGGCGCTTTTAGAGAACGCATGGACGCGAACAGAGATACCCATAAACAGCGACGCCAATAAATGTAACCCAACCATCTAAGCCACTTAAAGGCCATAATCTAAAGATCATAAGTGAAAAGATTGGTACCAAGCATAATCTTTATCATATGACTCAATGCTCTCCAAAGCCATTATATGATTCAACAGTTGATTCTATCGAATCATATGATAGAGATTGAATTTTGCACCACTCTTTTGCGTCGTAGATTTGTAGACCATGACCTTTATATCAGACGGTTTAGATGCACCTCATGATCGTACTATTTATTTGCACTATAAAATCGTAACCTCGCCCCATCTCCTTCGGCCAACATGCATTGATTGCTTTGAACCTGACAATGGAGATTGTTTTTTATCCCAATCTTTCACATGATGCATCTTAAGGTCATGGGTATATCATTAGACGATTTTTTTATTTCATGTGGCACCCATTCCAAAAAATGACCCGTGATTTGCACTTGAGCTTGATGTATATGTCTCACGAGTTTAGAGTTACTCTTTGAAATATGTATCATGCGGAATAAAAAACTAACTATCTGAGTGTATGCCCATGATCTCAAGACCCATCTTGTAAAAAGTTGGGACAAAAAAAGAATGTTCTAATTCAAAGCGATTAATGCATTTTGGCCCTATGAGATGGGGTGAGGTTACAGGTTCACATGATGTGAAAAATGGTGTCTTAGGAAAATAATTTTGCACAATGTAGCCAAACAGTTGAAAAAAATTAAAATCAAACCATTGTAAAATTTTAAAAATAAAACTTCCTATGAATTATTTTATTTACAAGCTCATGTAAAGTTTAAAAAAAAAAAAAACATTTTCATGAGTTTTGTCAAACAATGCCTAAGTGCATGTCGTTTTTCATTGATAGCATTGGTCACCTAATGCGAATTACTGACTTCCACATTACGGCTAATAAAAGCATCCCCCACCAAAGGCAGAAATTTATAAGCATGAAATGGTGGCATTATTAACACTCCTATGGAGAACAATCGCATTTTCATGATTAAAAATTATTAACTATTTTCAATTAAATGATGGAGATTATTTTTTATTTTAATCTTCTATACAATAAATCTTAAATTATGATATACCTATCAGACAATCAGATCTTGATTCCACGTAATAAACATCCTCAAAAGTGAACTTGAGAATCCATTTTCATCACACCCATGGTAACACTCCCAGAGGCAAAGGTCCTAAACAAATAAAGAAGTATGATAGGAAAGAATCTATGGCTGCAAATAAAGTTAGCGTAATAATAATTCGGTATGTGACATGTCTATTCACGCTCTGGCGGGCACCTCCCTAGAATTGGCCCATTGTGATCATGATTCAAAATATCGGCCGATAATTTAAAGGGTATCATTATAAACTCCACACAAGACTTGCTTTCTCACCCACTAAAGAAAATAAAACATAATTAAAGTGGGGGGTGAGTTTTATAACAATCAATTTTTAGTGGAGTTTTTCAACACTGGGGTGAGACGTCGGTCTCATGGGGTGTGAATAACGGTACCCTAATTTAAATTTTTGGCTGATATTTCTTATTTTCAGTGGAGGCGGATACGATAACGTATAAGAACATCTCCAACAGATTCTCTTTAAGCACAAAAAGGCCTCAAAATCGCTATATTGGCGATTGAAGAGCCAAATTTTGGCTCCAGTAGATTCGCTATGAGACATGTCATCTTTGATGAGTCTCACTTCACTATCTATTAATAGCAAATCTCACTCCATTCGCTATTAATAAAATATAATTAAATCTCTCTCTATTTCTCTCTCTCTATCTGTCATATATTTTAAATATATATTAAAATAAAAATAAAAAATATTATTTTAAAAAAGGAGTAGCTAAAATAGTTGTCATTAATGAAAACTTTTTAAATAGGGCAAAAACTAAAATGAAAGTTGAGCTCAAAAGAGAGTTTTAATCATTCAAAGTCAATCTCATTATTTGAACCTGTAAATTATCGGCCCATAATTTCATTAGTTCTCTCTTTTTCGCTCTGTTTTTTATTGTTTATATTTTATGTTTTGACAACAGTTGTCCTGACGTATCAAAGTATCATCAAGTGGTAGCAAATTGTCTCCGACTCGCCTCACGTTTTAACTTATTAACATTCATGCCCCTGTGGCACAAACACTTCACTAAAAACGTGATAAAATGAGATTGGGTGCCTCTATTCGCACCACCACTTTACTGAAGACGCTAACATCTCAGATCTACTAAAAATTGTCTATAACTTTGTATTATATGATGGAGATCTTTTTTCACGCCAATTTTTCACAAAAAACTATCTTGAGATCATAGTGTATATTTTGTGATTTCATATGTCACGCATCCTTAAAAAAATGCATCTTGCATCTTATGACACATGTCATGCTCAAATGTTATTTTAAGGCTATATTTTTTCAAAATTTATGACATGTTTAATAAAAATTAATGGCCTGAAATGTCCATCATAATTTTGAAATTTATTGTGCCGAAGATCTGTGTGAAAAGTGTTCTCCATCAATTACTCAATGAGTTACGATGAGTCTGTTGGCGCATTTAATTAAAGGTACCCTAGGAGATGATGTGGCAGCAGCGGAGGGACGGCATCCATAGAGGCAGTGTAATGATTGAAGAGCCGAAATCATTTCAATATTTTAAGGTAGTGCGTGCAACACACCTCGCCTCTTAAAGTCTTTAACTCTTAATCCTAATCTACGCTAAATCTCACGGCTTGGAGACTGAATTTTTGGTCCAACCTATAAAATTTTGGTGGAATTTTGATTAAAATTTCAGTTTTGGCCAGTCCCAAAATTGATACCAAAAATGATATTTTCATCCTATTGTGATGATTTTTAATTCCAATGTTCGACTCAAGGTATATAAATATATATATATATATATATATATATATATATATATATATATATATATATTAGGCCTGTGGCTTATGACATGAAAAATCAAAAACATGATCAGGATTATTGTTTGGGAAAACTACTTTCTTAATAATTTCTTGCCTACAAAAGTTAGGTCAAAATTTATACATATTTTCTCTAGAGCACCCTACGTGACACTCATTTTAGGTTGATCACTCATAAGACATCACATTTAAAAAATCTTTTTGACCTTCTATTTATTATTTAAAGATAAGCCGATGACCAACTAACCTGATTGATTGATTAGAGAAGGCACCGAAAATGAAATCTGAAATTTTGAACCTCATACAAAAATAATATAAATTTTGGTCTCATGTTATTGTTTCGGTGAGGACCGAAACCGATAATTTCGGCCGAAATTTTGGTTATTTCGGCTGAAATTTTGATCCTTGGTGTATGACAGAGTTTTATGGTAGCCCCTGCTTTAGTTGTTTAGTTGGTTCTTATTGTCTTTTCTAACTCTTTTAAAGGAGGATTTACCTGCTCTAACATTAATTTCTCTACTCTCCACTAACTCCGTAGAGAAGAGGGTAGAACTGCTGAACAAATAAATCTTGTATAAAATTTTGCTATTCAAGAAGTTATTAAGAGGAAAGGTTACTTGCTAAAACAGGTAGCAAGTATAGTCACAAAAATCGTCGAATTATTGAATGATTCGCAAATTATTCGCGATTTTTGTGAAAAACGACAAAACACGAACAATTTGCGAATTAAAAAAAAAAATGCCGAAATCACTGAAGTTCGCGAATAATTCGGCAAAATTGCGAATTACGTCGATTTGGCTTCCTTTGTGGCACACGCTACTTTATAAAATATAAAAAATTTTAATAAAAAATAACTCTCTCTCTCTCTCTCTCAAAAGTTTAAAAGTTAAAAAAGTAAAAGTTACTCTCTCTTTCTCCTTTCACAAAGTCAAACCGTCAAATCACTCAAAAGGACAATTGGACCTTAATAATCTATTATTATATCGTAGGTGAGCTTTAATAATTTATTATTTTATATAAAAATATATATTAAAATTTTTTAAATATATATCTAAATCATAAAATTATATTATATTATATTATATATATATATATATATATATATATATATATATATATATATATATATATATATAATGATATTTATATAAATTTTATTTTTTTTATATTCTTGAATTATTTTTGAACTTTATCAGATTTTTTCAGATTTCAACTTTACCAAATTATTATCGAACCCTGATTTTGTGACTATAGTAGCGAGATGTTAGCATAACATAGCAAAGAGTTATGCTATGCTATGCTATGCTATGTTAAAATAGGCAAACTCTCTTATGACATAAGATAGCGTAGCAAAGAGCTATGTCGTATTAAGCCTAACTTCACAAACGATTTGCTCTGATGGGCCTCTTTTTTCAATCGTTACTACGGAAGTGTAATGATAAACAGTAAGGTCGCTTAATTCTTCGGTTGAAATAAACAGTAATGGATGCTAGTGGACTCTTTGAATTGACCGCATGGCGGCCGGCTTGGCCTAAAAGTGGGCCGTAGGTGTCATCTTCTTAGTTGGGATAACGTGAATAGAGGCCGCTCTCAATCTCAAATAAAAAGATTAATTCCTTGAGGAAGATGGTTTACAGCTGTATAATTAAATGGATATTTGGAGACAAAGATAGTATGCATGACAGCATCTGATTGTCACTGATAAAATCGTTGACTGCCTTGATATTATATTATCTCCATACCCTCCGGTTTCTATCGCTGGGACTGTTAACTGTCTTGAATCATATGATGAAAATCGATTTTTATCTTAAGCTTTTAAAAATAGATATTGAGATTAAAGCTCACCTATCAAACAATGAGGTGTTGATTGTTTGTGACACACATCCCCAAATGTGGGTATATCATGACTTATCATGAGAAGCTTTTTAGAGTCACGTTTGAAAATATGTTCCATGTTAAAATCAACATATGACCGTCTAGCGAGAGGGAAATGATCTTCAGACCTATTTTGTTAAAGATTGTAAAGAAAAATGTCTCTATAATCCGATTTAAGGGAGTGAACGATTTTAATAGTTGAAACCTCACACGTTATGGAGGAAGAATCTCTGGTTGAAAATACTAGTACCCACATTAAAATTAAAGGGTAACCTATATTTACAATCCAAGTTGCCAATCTTTGTTGAAAATATAGGTACCCAAATTAAAATTAAAGGGTACCTTCATTTACAATCCAAGTCTTTCCTGCTCAACATGTATTTCACGTGCTTAAACCATTCACTGTCTTGAGTCACACGATAGAGATTGTTTCTCTCCAATCTTCCACACAATGACTGTGGAGATATAAGTTTCGATGGACAGATTTTGATTTCAGATAACATACATCCCAAAAAGTGAATATGATTATAGGCATACATCAAACGTGATTTTTAAGATGTGTGTGATGTAGAATCAAAATTTGGTCGTTCAATGATAGACACATGATCTCAAGATCAATTGTGAGTAAGATTGAGACAAAAAGTGATCTCCATCACATGATTTAGAAGAGCTAACTTTTTAAGTGTCTTGAAATGAAAGTTGAGAGTGAAGAATATTGGGTTGTAAATGAAGAGTAGGTAAAATAAGCTCGAAGGTCCCAACTCTCCCAAGTCAAACCATTTTTTTTTTTTTTTAAATGAACAAACCAAAAGTTTTAAATTTACCCCTGTGACAATATATGAGTTGGTATTAAGCGAATACTATGTATTCAAACGAACTCGATTTTAAAAGTGGGCATATAATGTATTCAAGCAAACTCGATTCGCTAGTGGTAGGAATTTGTTTTATATATATAAAAGAATTAAATTTTAAAAAATATTTTCATAAGTTTTATATTAATTACAAATTTTATATTATAATATAGAGATAATTAATGGCTCGTGACTCGTGAGTCCTTACCCATATGTAAACACCAAATGGTGTTTATACCATCTTACTCTATTAAAATGTCATTTTTTATTTCACACCATTCCAATGTGATTTATTATTGTGCCATGTGGCAGAAATCTATGATCAATCTTAATTTCCCAACTAGTAATCCATCATTAGAACATGTCTTAGTCAAAGGATCATACTTATAAGTAGATGTAAACCATTCGATCAATGAACTTCAATATCAGTCATTAAAATTAAAAATAATTGTTGGTATAAGAGCGTACAGATTTGATGGTTCGAATCTCCAAAAAAGTGTAATTTTTAGACTTATAGCCATTCAATTGATGATAGATCACTTTAATGGTATGAATTTCTAAGATCATAAGTCAAAAATGGTGTAAGATCGTTTAAACACCATTTTGTCTTGGATAACAGTCGGGTATGCTTTAAATGAGCATGTAAAGCAGTTGACCGTAGTGGTAGTACATCCAAACCATTTGACCAAACATAGGCGTTAACGTTTTTAGCGTGGATTATTGAAGCGTATATCTGGTCCGCCTAATTCGATTACCCGGTCTGGCTAGAGTCGTTTAGAGAGCAAATCGGCCGGTTCAACAGTTCAATGTGGTCCAAATAAAATTTGGGATTTAACAACAGACCGGACCGCAGCTTGGTCTGATTTTGGTTTAGCCCGGTTGAACCAGCCGGTCAGGTCCAGTGCTATTGAGGATTCAATTAGTTGGACCTGACTTTTTTTTAACTGTTTCCAGGTGGGTTTTCGGAATTTTGATGTTTTCACTCCTAAATTCCTAGGTTGAGTGAGCTATTGATGTTAGAAGTTCCTATTTTGGTGGCCATCACTATGGTCAAACCCGTTGACCGGTGAATGGTATAAGATCAATCTTAAGATATACAATTGCTATTTTGGTGAGTTTGAAGAGAATAGGCAACTGTTTATTGTGTCTTTCAGTTAAGGTATGATTGTGATTTATAATCACACTATAATTAGCAATTTCAGTCTTTAATGGGATAAGACTCTTTGGCTATAAATATAAGGGGTGCCTGGTCCCAACGATAGCTCGACATAATTCAATCATCCCTATTGGCGAGAGCATCCCCATTGTGCTAGGAGACATTGAAGGCGAGAACATCGTTGAAGATCGGCAACCAACCATCGATGGCTAACGCTCAAGGTGCGCATATTTATAGTTTATATATTTATTATTTTTGATTGATCGTGCGCCT
This sequence comes from Chloranthus sessilifolius, assembly GCA_021018995.1. NCBI lineage: Eukaryota > Viridiplantae > Streptophyta > Magnoliopsida > Chloranthales > Chloranthaceae > Chloranthus > Chloranthus sessilifolius. The sequence goes on along the minus strand of JAJIZI010000016.1, from coordinate 1,864,069 downwards.
AGATCTTTAGGCTTAATTTTGGATGGTCGGATCGTCAGATCCATTTAGATTCCATCAATTGGTATCAGAGCCATGATTGGCGTTATGATCGGTCAAAGCATTAACATATGGGTTCAAGCGTAAAACAAAATTGATCCGAGCGATGACGTGTTTGCGTTGCCATGTTTTAATTCGGCAAGCAAGTGCACCGTGCACGGATTTCTGTGGCAAAGACGGTTAATAATGTTTGTTTTTTTTTTTTTTTTGGATTTAAAAAAAAAAAAAAAAAAAATTTGGGTTTTTATTGGCCGACGGTCCGGCGCCGGTGGGCCTTTTTCCTTAATCGGCGGTACCGCCGACGTCTGGCGTCGGGCCGTCGGCGGTGCATCTAACCGTAAGTGCCCCAACGGTGAAGGTAACTTTGGGGCTGCTGTGTATACATCTTGCAACTTCAAAAAAAAAAATTTTTTTTTTGGGGTTTTTATGGCCGACGGTCCGGCGCCGGTGGCCATTTTCCGGCCACCGATCGCATCCCGACTCGGCCGGGGGTAGATAGGGTCTGCACCACATGACGGCCAATGGTTAGGCGGTGCATGCATAGGCCAGGGGTGGTTGTGAAAAAAAAAACAGAAAAACCAAGGAAGAAGAAGAAGAAGACAAGGGGTTTTGGGGCGGGTCCGTTCACCCACCGCCTGACTCCGCCTGGCCCTTGTGGCCCGCCTGACCCGTTTTGGCCTGACTGTCTGGGCCTTTTTACGACCGCCCAACCCCGGGCCTCTTCGACCCACCGACCGTTTTGGCCCCGACCGTCACAGGCCTATTTGGCCGACCGACCGGCCCAACCCTGCTGGGCCTCTTCGACCCACCCGACCCGTTTTGGCCCCTGGCCCGTCTGGCCTATTTTGGCATATGGCCCGACCTGTATGGACCCGTCTGGCCCTTTGGACCATGGCCCGACCCGCATAGCATTGGCCCGACCCACTGGGCCCTAGGCCCATTCGGCTCTTGGCCTATTTGGCCCGAGTCCGCCCGACCCACTGGGCCCTTGGCCCACTCGGTCACTAAGGCCCATGGCCCGGTTTTGGTACCCGGCCCAACATAACCACCCTATTTCCTAATCTTCTCGGGCCTTTTCTGGGCTATTTACAGGTCCGATTTTCGGACATTATATATGCATTTTGACTATCTCGGACATTCCGGATCCGTTTTTGAGGTCTATTTTTGATAATGAGCTCTCTATTATGATATTTTCATGACCTGATGTTATTTTTTCCATTTTTTAATTGTGTAATCAATTTTTGTTCAAGTATCATTCATTAGAATTGGGTAGTGGAGGTTGTGCTCTACCACCATGGCTGGTACTTACACATTATAATGCTCGTTTGTTGTCTATTTTTGACACCTCCTCATAACACGGTTTGTGGTCTTCTAAAATATTATCAAACCTAATTTGAAAACATGGCTTGGAAAGATTCTTCTGCCCAACGGTGATGGCCTTTCCTAGTGCCGTGGTTTTCATAGTAAGGTTTAATTTTGTCAAAGACCGTTTTACAAATCCAGTGCAAATGTGTAGCGAACGTTGGCGTTACAACATAAGGGATTCTTCTGCCCAACGGTGATGAATCACTTAATGTTATATGATGGCTGTGTTTCACTATTCATTATTTTGTGTGTGTGGGTACTGCTCGCGTGTTGTGACTCGACCCAACGGAGGGTCATAACGACGCAATTAGTACCACAATCATTAATAAAGACTGAGGAAGCTAGTTAGTGTGTTTATGACTCGACCCAGGAGGCTCATAATGACACAAATTGTTTCTCAATAAAATCACATTGGTTTTACTTTTTATATTCTTTGACATATTTTAACTTTCACGTCACATACTATAATTATAACCTTGTGGAATTGATAGTTACTTCGATTGTATGTGGACATAATAAAACCCTTAATTATTGTGCAAAGATTGAACGTCTATCATAACCGATGATTGGTGGAATTGAACTTTTGAGTGGATCAAATTATAAGAAATGGAAGGAACAAGTTGCAATTGTTCTAGGCTGCATGGATCTTGACTATGCTATACGATTTGATAAACCCAAGGTGCTCACCGCTGATGCCTCGGCTGAGGATCTGGCAGTGAACCATACGGATTTAGAAAAATGGGATAGATCAAATCGTATGAGCCTCATGATCATAAAGATCTGATTCGGGAGGTATTCTCGACACTCGCAAAAGAATACATGCAAGCCATTAAGGAACAATTTCAAGGGACTTCTAAAGCCCTTGCCAGTAGTCTAATTGTTAAAATGGGAACCATGAAATATGATGGTCATAGCGGCATCCGGGAGCACATTATGAAAATGAGTGGCATGGCAACTCAATTGAAAGAACTGGACATGGGTTTTTCTGAGGGTTATCTTGTTCATTTCATTATGACTTCTCTTCCTACGCAATTTAGCCCGTTCAAGATCAATTATAACACGCAGAAAGAGAAGTGGAAGATGAACGAGCTAATCGCTCACTGTGTCCAAGAAGAAGAATGACTTCGGGCTGAAAAACCTGAAAGTGCCCATTACGCCGCTCTTGGCCCATCGAAACGAAATTTCAAGCGAAAATCGGGACAATATAAAGGAAAGAACGTGAAAGATCCTCCACCGGAAACCAAACAAGGAGAGGCTAGCACATCTACTTCTGGCATCAAGTGTCACTTCTGTAAGAAGAAAGGACACATTAAGAAGAATTGTCAGAAATACAGAGATTGGCTAGTTAAGAAAGGTAATGACCTTGTTTTGTGTGTTTTGAATCACTTTATGTTGATGCTCCACGCAATACTTGGTGGATAGATTCTGGTACAACTATTCACATAAGTAATTCAATGCAGGGATTTCGATCCAGCAGGAAGCTAAGTAAAGGCGAACGTACCATCAAACTCGGGAATGGAGTAGAAGCAGACGTGGAGGCCATTGGGACTCTCCGTCTCATTTTAGATAGTGGTTTTATTTTGGATTTAGTTGATACTATTTATGTTCCCAGTATCACTAGAAACCTTATCTCAATTTCTAAATTGGATTCATTAGGTTTTGAATTTAAATTTGGACATAATATGTTTACTCTATTATTCAATTTCGATATTGTGGGTGGTGGCTCATTAATGGGCAATCTTTATCAGTTGAACTTGGATTCATCTTACGCCCAATCTTTAGTTTCTATGCATGTGAATGATAAAATAAGTAAGAAACGAAAACGAGCACTCGATAACTCCTCCATTTTATGGCATAAACGTTTAGGCCATATCTCTAAGGATAGAATGGAGAGGTTAATTAAAGATGATATAATCGATGCGCTCGATTTCTCGATTTCAATACTTGTGTTGATTGCGTTAAAGGAAAACTCACAAAGACTAATAAAGGGCTCGGAAGCACGAGTTTCTTTGGAAATAGTCCACATCGATATTTGTGGACCGCTTCCAACTCCCGCTATTGGTGGTCAAAATTTTTTATTACCTTCAGCGATGATTATTCTCGTTTTGGTTATATATTTCTCATTCACGAAATCTGAGGCCTGGATATGTTTAAAATCTATAAAGTCAAGTTGAGTTACAACTCAATTCAAGATTAAAATTGTGAGATCTCGATAGAGGCGGAGAGTACTATGGTAGATACTCAAATCGGTCGCAATCCAGACCCTTCACCAGTATCTACAAGAGCATGGCATTGTCGCTCAATACACCATGCCGAACACTAATGTAACGGCAGTAAATAGACTAAATCGTACTCTTATGGATATGGTGAGAAGCATGTTATGCAACTCACGTTGCCTACATTCTTGTGGGGAGAAGCCTTGAAAACAATGTGCATATCCTAAATCGAGTTCCTAGTAAGGCGTTCCCAAGACTCCTTATGAGCTATGGGTAGGAAGAAACCGACTTTAGGATATTTACACATTTGGGGCTGTGAAGCAAAGGTGTCTGACCCACAATTAGGAAAATTGGACCCTAAAACTATAAGTTGTTATTTCATTGGTTACCTGATAGATCAAAAGGCTCTGATTTTATTGCCCCACTCATAGTACGGATTGTTGAGACTAGACATGCAAAATTCTTTGAGGATCGTGAGATCATGGGAGTATAGAGCTTAGGAAAATCACTTTTGAGGAGAATCGTTATAATTCCTATCCATTTTATCCAAGAAAAAGTGGCACCAACACCAGTTATTCAAGCCAGTGTTGATGCACCTGTGGCTATACCTATTGACACACCCCACATTGAGGAGGCTCTTGCTCCCATGGTGACTGCCACTGATCTACCATTGCGTAGATAAGAGAGAGCAAAGAAGCCTGCCATTTCTGATAACTATATAGTTTACCTAAATGAGAGTGAGTTTGATTTTGGAAAGGAATCAGATCCTGTTTTCTTTAGCCAAGCCATGAAGAGCGACAAATCCACTCAATGGCTCGAAGCCATGAAAGATGAGTTGGAATCAATGAAACATAACTCGGTCTGGGATCTTTGTGAGTTACCTAATGGAGTCAAGCCTGTAGGCTGTAAATGGGTTTTTAAAACCAAGCAAGACTCCAAAGGTAATATAGAAAGATACAAGGCCAGGTTAGTCGCTAAAGGTTTCACTCAAAAAGAAGGAATAGACTATAAAGAGACATTCTCTCTTGTCTCTAGAAAGGAATCGTTTTGGATAGTCATGGCATTAGTAACTCATTTTAACTTAGAATTGCATCAAATGGATGTTAAAACTGCTTTTCTGAATGGCGACTTGCATGAAGATGTCTTTATGACACAACCTGAAGGTTTTCAGGTTGAGAGGGGGAGTCATTTAGTTTGTAGACTCAAAAGGTCTCTATATGGTTTAAAGCAGGCATCTCGACAATGGTACTTAAAATTTCACGAAGTCATTTCAAATTTTGGTTTTAAAGAAAATACTGTGGATCAATGCATATATCTTAAAATCAGTGGGAGTAAGTTTATCATCCTTGTTTTATACGTTGATGATATCTTACTTGCGAGTAGCAATTTGGGCATGTTATATGAGACAAAGAACTTTTTATCAAAGAGTTTTGATATGAAAGATCTTGGTGAAGCTTCCTACGTGATAGGAATTAAGATTCATCGAGATAGAGCCCGTGGCCTATTGGGATTGTCTCAAAGAGCTTATATTGATAAAGTTCTTAAAAGGTTTAACATGCACAATTGTTCCATATCATGTTCTCGCCATTAAGGGTGATAAATTTAGTCTACTTAGAGTCCCAGGGATCGATCCGAGAGAAAACAGATGGAGACAATTCCCTATGCATCGGCGGTTAGAGTCTCATGTATGCACAAGTCATGATCGTCCAGATATAGCGTATATAGTTGGCATGCTTGGCAGGTACCAATGTAATCCTGGTTTGGATCATTGGAAAGCAGCTAAGAAGGTTTTTCGCTATTTACAAGGGACTAAAGGACACATGCTCACATACAAAAGGAATAACCTTGAAGTTATTGGTTATTCAGATGTCGACTATGTTGTGTCAAGACACTCGTAGGTCCACATCGGGTTATATTTTTATGCTTGCAGGTGGACCTATATCTTGGAAGAGCGTTAAACAAACGTTGACTACTTCGTCCACTATGGAAGCAGAATTCGTTGCATGTTTTGAGGCAACATGTGAGGCGATATGGTTGAGGAATTTTATCTCAGGGCTTCGAGTTGTTGATACTATTTCAAAGCCACTGAGAATCTTTTGTGACAATTCCACTGCGATTGCTATCTCCAATAACAACAAGATTAGTGGGGGTTCCAAATATATTGATATAAAATATCTTGTTGTCAGGGAGAAAGTTCAGAATCAAATTATATCTGTTGAAAAGATAAGTACGACACTCATGTTGGCTGACCCTCTCACTAAAGGTTTATCTCCCATGCTCTTTTTGGAGCATGTTGCGCGCATGAGGTTAACAGATAATTTTGATAGCCTTTGAGAGTGGATATATGTGAGTGAATACATTTGTTTAATTGATTCAGAAATAAAATTTATTTATTTGCTTTTCCATTTTTATGCAAATAACTCCTTGGAACATATGGTGCCAGTAGATGGCAATAAAGTAGGACCAATATTAGATTGAGTTTACATGTAATCACCATTCAGTTTGTAAACTTACAATCTATGTAACATCATACTAGTTGGAATCCATGTCGGTGATGACTTCCAAAACAGTAACTAATGAGCGGTCATATATCGATGATATGATATATTGACTACATTGATTATGTGTTGAAATTCTCACTGGACCGGACTGATAATAAAGACTTTGATTAAGATTGATTGTGACTTATCATTCCTAACGTTAGCTAACATTGGGTAATCGGAGTTTATTGACATAGTTTGGCCAAGTGGGAGACTGTTAGAAGTTCCTATTTTGGTGGCCATCACTATGGTCAAACCCGTTGACCGGTGAATGGTATAAGATCAACCTTAAGATGTACAATTGCTATTCTGGTGAGTTTGAAGAGAATAGGCAACTGTTTATTGTGTCTTTCAGTTAAGGTATGATTGTGATTTATAATCACACTATAATTAGCAATTTCAGTCCTTAATGGGATAGGACTCTTTGGCTATAAATATAAGGGGTGCCTGGTCCCAACTATAGCTCGACATAATTCAATCCTCCCTATTGGCGAGAGCATCCCCATTGTGCTAGGAGACATTGAACGCGAGAACATCGTTGAAGATTGGCAACCAACCATCGATGGCTAACACTCAAGGTGCGCATATTTATAGTTTATATATTTATTGTTTTTGATTGATCGTGCGCCTAGATCTTTAGGCTTAATTTTGGATGGTCGGATCGTCAGATCCATTTAGATTCCATCAATTGAAAGTTATGACTTGTCTCGAAATAGGTTTTGCTTCATAATTAAAAGTGTCTGAAGTTTTTGGTTTGTACCCTTTATTATTTGATATGTTTCAAAGTGTTGGATTTGCAATTTTTTTTTTTGTTGCGTTGGTTTATAACAGATAAAACAAGGGTTATGCGTCTCCTGTGGAGTTGGGTGTTCTGGGCTTCAGAGAGAAACAAAAATTCCCTAAACAGACTGAGTTGTCTGCTTCATTAGCTGAAAAAACAAGATGACCACTCAGATCTATTCTCATGTCTTAAAAAGGATCATATAAAGACTGTTTTATATGTTCACAATCGGCCGCAATATCTTCGAGTAGTTATTCAACGCCTATCTAAAGTTGAGGGCATTGGAGAAACTTTACTGATAGTCATGATGGGTACTTGGAAGAAATGAATAAAATTATCGAGAGTTTTTGCTCCTTACTCACCACATCTGAGTATCTGACTGTCAAAACAAAGACGACTCTTTGAAGAAAAAGTGTTAAGGGGAATGTGGATAAGTATGGTAACCATAGGAATCCGAAAACTGTATCATTAAAACATCACTGGTGATGGATGATGAATACTGTATGGGATGGTTTAGATGAGACGTGAGGAATCGGGGCATATTCTTTTCATGGAGGAGGACCATTTTATATTACATAATGCGTATCGGAACATGCAGTTGCTTACAGCATTAAAGGCTAAAGCCACGGAAATGTTAAAATTTTTATGCCTTTTAACTTGGCCCCTTCTGATTTGACTTCCAAGGGAGAAGGATGAGCGGCTTTGATCGCGGAGGAGATTGGAAATGGTGGGTATGCTTTTAATAGGACGGTTTGGTGGAAGATTCATTCAAAAGCTAAGGAATTTTTTTTCTTTGATGATTATAATTGGGATATAACCATGTGGGCTAACTGTCTATATGTAACGACCCTAAAATTTTTTAAACTGAATTCGTGATGTTAGATTTATTTTGTATCAAACATGGGGTTAGTGTTCCACATCGAAACTTACCCTAGTTGAGAAAATACACATTTTGATTTTTCAAAAGGTTTTATATTTAAAATTGTCTTTATTTGACACAAGTTGTGTGGTGGCTTAGTGGTTGAAAGGTTTTACTTTTATAATCTCTTTTAAATCTCTTGTATGTTCTTCCACAAAGAACACCATGGTGTTTTTCTACCGTCAAATCGTGGTGGAAGAAGACGGAGTAATCGTGGATGGACCATCATGTGGACGCCGATCTCTATCGCCCTAACCGCCGTCGATCCGCCGATCACGCTTCAAGAGGTGGGTACCCATCCATCCATCTTGTCCTTTTCAGATCCCGTCGCGTAGGATACGATTCGATCGCGTATCGACGGACCATAAAAGAATCATAAATTATTTTCTTATCATCTTACCTTAGGGTTAAATAAATTGCTAAATCTGATTCTAGTTAAATTTTAATTATAATTTCATCATCGTTTTTGTGATAAAATATTATTTACTTAGTTATTTATTTTTTTAATATTTTTTTTAAGCCCTATTTATTTAAAAAAATAAATCGATCAATGGCGATTAATTATAAGTCCGTTCATTATAAATCAGTCGTGATTGACCCATTTAATATATATTTTTTTCTACACTTTTAGTTTTATTTTATTTTTACCCTTATTATTTTAATATGAGGTGAATGATAATCCCATTAATATTAGAAAATAGCCGCTTGGTCGTTTGAAGAAAACACAGTATATATATTTTTAGTTTTAATTTTTCTCGTTTGAATGAAATCCCGTCTGTGTACTTTTAGTTTTAACTTTTTACTTTGCTGCATTGCTAGCGTTCATGGTAATCAATGTGAATTACTTTATTTTATATGTCGGCTATCCCTTGAATTGATTATAATAATACATGATATTGTATAATACTACATCCTGTTACCTTGGAGCATAATGAGAATACTATAGCCCTATATTTTATTTTACTGAGCACATGGGGAATCGTGAGTGTGACAGCCCATTTTAGCACCCCGAAACCCGTGCCATTAGCACGATCCTTCAGACCATGCCCCAAAATCATGCACGGAACATTGGTATAATAAGCACAATTAAATAAATAAGCAAATAATCTCATAAAGCGGAAAACAGTTAATATGCCCAACTGGCATACGCAAAAGGCAGTTCTACTTTCATGCCACTGCATGAAAATAGAACCGACCCGAACCATCGGTGATAAACGGATCACCCCAGATGGCTCGCCAAAAGAATAATTTAGTTTAATTACATGTTATAAAAATAAAGGCTTGACATACCAAGCCGTACAAATCTGCTCTCAAAACTGATTCTCTATCAAAGTACACAGTAGAGTCTCCTAGAAGAAGTCATCGGGTGGAGGCTCCAACTCGTCTCCAGGCGCTATCCGAATCACTCGGATCTACGTCTCCCGAAGCCTCTACAGCTGCTATCAATGGACCTGCGACGTATAGTCTAAAGGGTGAGCTACATCCTAGCTCAATAGGGAACAAATACAGTGAACATATAAATTAAAACTCACATATATTCCATGATACTCTAACCATGATGTATCTATGCTTTTGAAAGAAAATAGTTCAAATCTGATGAATTTATATTCAAGTTTACTGGTCGTTAGCATGTCTTACTTTACTGTTGATTTATCATGAATGACACTGAACAGGCTTAAAGCAAAAACTTAAATCTTCAACTTAAGTAATCCTCGAGCAATATAGCATTGAGCCCCGATGAGATACCCTTCATCGTCATCTAATTAGACAGCTGTAAAAATGTATTTCCTGGGAATACGACCCAAGCCCCTTTCTCACTGGGCGACAGGGTTAAATATCACACAACATTCCTGGGATGTACTTATAGTTACGGATAAACCTCCGTACTGGTGTACGGATTCGTCGCCGTACCGGTCACAGATATCCTGCAGCATCAGTCGTGGGTATCCCGCCACGTCGGTGGGGTATCCTCCAAACCTCAAATAACAAAAATAATATGTGCTTTACATATAGTTGTTCACCGTGTAAGTGTGCTATCTTATATCAGTTAGGCCTCAACAGTAATTATTCAATCCTATGTATATATCCCTGGGATGTATACATACCTGCATTACACCCGATGCCTTTATTACTTTCTCATCCCTTGGGGATGTCTCAATCTCATTAGATTACTGGTTCTTAGTTACTTACATCACACAGATGCCTTTATCACATTCTTGGTATCACACACGCACCCATTTTCACAGTTAAACAACTTCATATTTGATAATTATATCACTACATAGATGCTCTTGAAATTAAAGTACATGTTCAAGGTGTTCCCTACCTCAAGTCTTTGAAACTCCTAGCATCAAGGTCCCACGAGGCTCCTTGTGCTCATGATCATACGTACCACCTATGGTACAACATAACACATACAACTCATCACTAAAGATGTAACAAAGAAGGTCCAAGACCCTCCCTGAATCTCAAAGTCAACTATAAAGTTTAAGCAAAACTGTCAAAGTCGATTAATCGATTCCCAAAATCGATTAATCGAAACCCATTCGATTAATCGATTCTCAAAATCGATTAATCGAAATTCAAATTCGATTAATCGATCCCAAATCGATTAATCGAAGTCTCTAACATAATGGAGTCAATTCTCAAATCAAGTGATCGAAATCACAAAATCGATTAATCGAAATCCGAAATCGATTAATCGAAATTCCAATTCGATTAGTCGATTTCAGTCAGTTACTTTTCTCCTTATCGAGCTTCAATGATAAGTCGATTTCCAAATCGACTAATCGAAATCCAAATCGATTAATCGAAATTCATTTCGATTAATCGAAATCGGGCTTCCATGACTTTAACTTCTGGGTCAAAATCGATTAATTGAGATCCAATTTCGATTAATCGATTTGGCCAGATTCAGCCCCCTTTCGGGCTGTTCTTCCAAATCATTCTCAAACAAATTTTCCTTCTTTTTTCTAAGCATTCATCCTATGATTTTAAATATTTCTAACTGTAATTAAACCTCTATGATCTATGCATTTAATTCTCATAAAATTTACCTCAATCAAATCTCGATTTGATTGGATCTCAAAGTTGGAATGGCTAGGGTTCCAGCTTTAGCTCCAACGGATCCTTCGCATTGAATTCGGCTTTAAATTCTCGAATCCTTCTCCCTTGGCTTGCATTTACTCCTTGCTTAACAACCCTCTTTACTTCTCTCTCTCTCTCTCTCTTCTTAATTCTCTTCAACAACTCAAAACAATGAAGTTAGGGTTCTTTAAACCCTTATATCCCTACTCTCTTTGTGTTGAGCACATACACCTAGATAGGTGTATGTGACTCCAGATCTATACTACACTCCACCCACTTACCTCATATTCACATCACATACGTTCATCTTTTCTCGAGTCAACTAGTGAACTCCTACTTGGTCAAACTTATGACCAGTCGGACACGGATCTCGAGGTCAAAGTCAAACGGTAATTTTTTCGGGATGTTACATTCTCCCCACCTTGAGAATTTTCGTCCTTAAAAATAACCCATAGGTGTTTGCTTGGTTGGGTGCCCCCCACACTCTGGGAGTCGCGTACCCGCCCACAAAATGACGTACACATTACATAGGACAAGCAAACCAATTGACGTGCACATTAGATATTGAAGAAAATGGATCTATATTTCATTAATTTTTAAAATTTACAACTTTCTGTCACAGTTGACAATGACAAATAAATTACAACAGTATAAAATTTTAAAAATGACAACAAAATAAAAACTGTTGTCAAGATCTCAGGTCGTCCCCTCTCATTGGCCGATCTGATGTGGGCTCGACGAATCGTGGCTTTTGGAATCGGCCGGGTGTCTCTCTAGGCTGCTCCGGCTGCTGTGGTGCCGAGCCAGATGCATCGGCGGTAGATGTACTCTCGTGTAAACCGGCACTCGTATGGAAAACTGTCCGGCCCGCGGACCAATCGGCCTCCTGCGCGAGACGCTGCTGGTAGTTCGACGGATAGATGTACCGTAGAGTGTGGTACATCAGAAAATCCATCCGTCGATTCATCCACTCGTTGTTGGTCTCCATCCTGGCCAACACGTCCTCGATCGTAGGGCAGGAGTGAGCTGCGCGGCGGCGATAGGATGAGGTAGGCGTCGTTACGGCGGATTGTGATGGTGGTGTAGCTGATGTGGTGGAAGGTGGCACAATGGGCTGCTGCCACCGACATCGAGGTGAGCCTGGGCTCCTCGTGTGGTGGAATGATCAGTGGGGCGCCCCCACTGGTGGTGCTCCCCAATGGGTGGATCTCCGTGGTGGTGGGGGGTGGTGCGTACTATGAGAAGGTTGTAGCTACGACGCCATGAAGTAATAGAGAATTGCTTCACGCAATCCGTAGCCCTCACCTCGTGAGGCGATACGACATAATCGGGGGTGTCAGAGTAGCACTCCAACATGCTCGAGATGAGCTGAGCATATGGCATCGTCTCCTTGGGCCTTAGATTGCCCTTCATCAGTTTGCCCTTTATATATCTCATCCCCTCTAGGATGACCATTGTCGCATCAAACCATCGGCCATAGAAGGCCGCGTAAAGTGCTTGTTGCACTTTCTCTACGCGCTCGGTGTCGTGGCGCATGGGGTAGAGGTTGTACTTGATTATTGAATCAAGCATCCACATACAGTGGGGAAGGTCGACCCTCCTAATGGAGGATCCCGACCCCGTCTTCCCGTTGGTCATACGGGCGACGATCTCCTCAAACTTAACTTCTTCCTCGAAGGGTGGAAAGAGGGTGGTCTCAGGCGTAAAGTCGAGGTAGCATTCAAGGACCTCGTGGATATGACAACGGGTGATTATGTATTCCCGACCTTCAATGGTAGTCTTTATTACGTCGTCGGTCGGGCCATCCACGAGCCCTTGGTAAAACAGCCGGACCAAGCGAGGGTAGTATGGCCCACGGATTGGTTTCAAAAGGTTGCCGAGGATGACATTTTGAAGGTAATTACGAGCCCATTGGGTCTCTCCCGGTACCTCGGGGTTGGTGAATAGGGTTTGGTCGATGACGTAATCGGTCTCAAATGTTTTAGCCTCCCACCACTCATTGGTGGGTGGTGGCAGCATGGGTGTGGACTCGCGTGAAGACTCGCGTGAAAATGCGCTCGTCGAACCGGAGGTGGTCTCCGATGCCGACGGTGATAGAGTCCTCACCGGTGATGGGGTAGGTGGTGGCGGTGCGGTGTTCTTACGCCAGACCGAGAGTTTAGACAAACGGGTTTTGGGTGGCATTCTAGGTGTAATTTCATAAAAACTAGGGTTTAAGTGGTTTGAAACGGGAAAGAAACAAAAACTAGGGTTTTACCTTAGGTATGTGACTCAATGTAGCGCGATTTCTTTCTGAAATCGACTCGAAATGCCCAAAACCCTGGCTTGCTTGGTCGGTTGGAGAGAAGAAGAAGGCGCGCAAAAGAAAAAAAACTTTAACTGATTTCGAATGGGAAGAAAATCCCTTCGATTTATATATATAGGCCCGGGTTCGATTAATCGAAATCCAAAGTCGATTAATCGAGATTCAAAACTAGGTTAAGCCGCGCGAAATCGATTAATCGATTTCCAAAATTGATTAGTCGAAACTCAAAATCGATTAATCGAAACCATTTCGATTAATCGAAATCGTATCCGTTAAAAATTTCAAGTTTTAGAGCTCACTGGCGTGAGCCAGTCGATTAGTCGAAATTCTAAAATCGATTAATCGAAATTCACTTCGATTAATCAAAATTCACTTCGATTAATCGAAATCGTGCAGTCCTTCCAAAATTTTCAAAATTCCTTAAGTTACTCGATTAGTCGAACTCTAGTTCGATTAATCGAAATTCCAAATCGATTAATCGAATTTTTCTTTGATTAATCGAAATCACACAAAATTCTTCAATTTCTTCAAAATTTCCTAAGTTGTTCGATTAATCGAACCTCCAGATCGATTAATCAAAATCCAAAATCGATTAATCAAAACCCAAATCGATTAATCGAAACTTCCCTTCTTTCATTTCCTGAATCCTGATCAAATTTCCAGTCACTAGCACATGCCAGTCGACTAATCGACCAAAATCGATTAATCAAATTTCCAAATCGATTTGAAATTGATTAATCGATTTTGATAAGATTTTTCCAGATTTTCAAAATTCTCTGTCTATTTGATTCCTCTTGGTAATTTATGATCAGTTGATCATTGGTTCTACAACATACATCATCACGACATTCAACTTAGGATCGCTATGTGGATAAGTTGTCCTTTGAAATAAAATGATCACATGGTCGATATTAATTTACAACACATGATTTAAATCCACAAACATGCTTGCGGGGTACAATTTTCTCTCAAGTTGTCAGAAACAAGGCCGGATATTGTTCTTTTACATTTGCCTCTCGTTCCCATGTAGCTTCCTCGGCCAGATGATGCTTCCATCGGACAAGTACTAAAGGAATCACTTTTGTTAGCAACACTTGTTCTTTTCGATCTAAAATATCCACCGGCTCTTCGATCATCGTCATGTCCTCATGCATCTCAAATGATTGACCGCTCAACACGTGATCAGGGGTCATTAAGGTACTTCCTGAGCATAGATACGTGGAGGACATTATGTACTGGATCGAATAACGGTGGCAATCCAATGCGGTAAGCAACTTCCCCTACTCGACCCAAAACTTTAAAAGGTCCAAGATAGTGGGGACTTAGCTTCCCTCTCTTTCCAAATCTCATCACCCCTTCATAGGTGACACTTTCACAAACACGTGTTCACCCACTTTGAAGTCTACACTCGTCCGCTTGATATCGGCGTAGCTTTTCTGTCTGCTCTGTGCCACTTTGAGTTTTGCTCTTATCATACGAACATAGGTGACATTATCTTCAAGTATTTCGGGTCCCAAAACAAACTTCTCACCCGTTTCCTCCCAATTGATGGGCGATCTATATCGCCGTCTGTAAAGTGCTTCATATGGTGCCATCCCAATGCTCATCTGAAAACTGTTGTTATATGCAAACTCAATCAAGGGCAGATGTTGATCCCATGATCCTTGTAACTCTAACATACATGTCCTAAGTATGTCCTCAATGATCTGATTGACCCTCTCAATCTGTCCGTCAGTTTGCTGATGGAATGCCGTACTAAAATCTAGTCGCGTTCCCATTCCTTCTTGAAATTTCTTCCAGAACTTTGATGTATACAATGGGTCACGGTCCGAAACAATGCTACTCGAAATCCCATGCAACCGGACAATCTCTTTCATATAAAGCTCTGCCAGTCTTCCCGCCGTGTACATTGTGTTGTAAGGCAAGAAGTGCGCTGACTTGATCAATCGATCGACCACTACCCAAATGGCGTTATATCTCTTTGTTGTACGTGGAAGTCCAACGATGAAGTCCATAGAGATCGATTCCCACTTCCATTCGGTATAGGTAGAGGCTGCAATAGACCTGTGGGATGTCTATGATCGATCTTCACTTATTGGCACGTCAAACACCGTGACACATACTCTGCCACATCCTGTTTCAAGCCTCTCCACCAATAGTTCTTTTTCAAATCTTGATACATCTTTGTGCTTCCCGGGTGGATAGCATAGCTTGACTTGTGTGATTCATCAAGAATTGTTCGTTGTAGATCGGCGTTATCCGGAATACAGAGGCGGCCCCTTGAACAATAAGGAACCATCCTCTTTGATCGAATACTCAGATGTAATGCCTTCAGTCACATCTTGACGAATCTTTGTTAGTACCGGGTCTTTCATCTGTAGCTTATGGATATGCTTGAATATTATCGGTCTCACTGAGATATTAGCCAAGAAGGCTCCTGTAGCTTGTGACTTGATCTCAGAACTATATATGAAAATCATCTAAGTCCTGATTACAGGGATGCAACGTGGAATCTATCGGGGTTTTTGACCATTTATCTTCCATAAAAGATGTGTTTCAATGGTATATCTCATAGTTTAATTCTAGATTTATATTACGGGAAGAACGGACTAAAGATGGGAGGATTTAGTATCTTCATCTTTATCTTTATTTTTGAATTATCAATTAAATTTTAGTTTGTAGTCAGTAGTTGTCATCTTACAAAACTAGATCATAAGACTGGTAGAATACTGTTAGATCTTAGTAGATTTCCTGAATCACTGTCTTGTCTTTTTAGATCTTTCAAAATTAGTCCTTGTGCCCATTCATGTTATCAGTCATATTGACTTCAGTAGATGATTCATTTGAAAATTGTTGTCTTGATCTAGCGTCCTTACGATTTGATCGGCAAACACGTTCGATCTCAGAATTTAAAGGCTCTAAAGTTCTTTCTTTAGAAGACCTAGTGTGCATGCAAATGACGCACATAGTGAAGGTTTCAGGAAGAAAAACCTCAAAAGAGATTGATTTTTTTTTTTTTTTTTTTTGTAACTTTCAAAAATATAAATTTCAAAGATTACAGAAGAGATTTTTTTTTTTTTTTTTCGGATTTTTTGGAGTCGATTGATCGACAGTTCAGGTCGATCGATCGATCTCAAATTTTTTTGATATTTTTTTTTTTTAAGGAAGAATACTATTTTAATCCCAAGAAATTCCTAAAATTAACTGTCTATTTCGTAAAAATTCAGATTTTCTTGATTTAGTCTCCGGCAACGGCGCCAAACGTCCTCATACACAAACTCCTTCTACTGAGGACCTGATGAAACTTATCCATTCTCACACATCCTCAATCTCTAAAATAGAGACCTAAATTGGGAAATTGGCAACTTTTTTCTGTGAAAGAGAAAAAGGATCGTTTCCTAGCCAACCAGTTCCTAACCCAAGGGGTCAGATGGTTGTTGAACAAACATCAACTTCATCACAAGATGAAAATAAACAACAAATTCGGGCGATCACAACGTTGAGATCTGAGAAGCAGGTCGATAACAAAATTGTGTTGCCAGAGGAGGCGAAAAAGTCTGATGGAGAGAAGAAATCTGAAGAGAAAGAAGAAATTGAAGAAGAAGTACAAGCAAAAGAAACATCAGAAGAAAAGAGTGAATAGAAGAAAAGTTTTGTTTCTAAAGCACCGTACCCGCAAAGATTGATGGCACCATGGAAAAATTGCGATGTGAAAGGAATAAATGAGATTTTTAAGCAATTAAAAATTAATATTCCCTTCCTGGATGGCATCCGACAAGTGCCTGCTTATGCAAAATTTTTGAAGGAATTGGTCACAATTAAAAGAAAGACCAATATTCTGAAAAAGGCTTTCTTAGCCGAGTTGGTTAGTTCAGTGTTGCAAGCAAAGCTCCCAATAAAATACAAGGACCCAGGTTGTCCTACAATCTCGATCATCATCGGCAATAACCGTATTGATCAGGCCCTTTTGGATTTAGGAGCAAGTGTCAACTTGTTGCCTTACTCTATTTACAAGGAGCTCGAGTTGGGAGAGCTTAAAACCACTGCGATGACCCTTCAGTTAGTTGATCGGGCCGTAAAGATTCCTCCTGGAATTGTGGAAGATATCCTCATCAAGGTAGATTCTTTCTACTTTCCTGTAGATTTTGTTGTTCTAGACACTGAACCGACATCAAATTTGAAGAATAATATTCCAGTGATTCTAGGAAGACCATTCCTAGCAACCTCTAATGTGCTAATCAATTGTCGAAACGGGATCATGAATCTGTCATTTGGGAATATGACAGTGGAACTCAACATTTTTAATATTGCCAAGCAGCCTATGGAGGATGATGAACATGCACAAGCATGTATACTCGATGAAATCGTAGAAGAAATATTTCATGCATCCGAAACTGAAGATCCTTTAGCAGCTTGTCTTGCGCATTTTGGAGAAAATTTTGATGTGGATCAACTGATCTAAGAAGTGAATCACATGTTGGACTCCACACCACGTCTGGGAGAAGAAAAGGAAATAAAGTGTGGAACTCAAACTGAATTAATCAAGGAAAAGCTGAAAGAGGAGGAGAAAGTGTCCTTAGAACTTAAACTTCTTCCGAAAAATCTCAAGTATGCCTACCTGGGAGAGAATGAAACTCAACCCGTTATAATATCATCAACATTGGATGCAAATCAGGAAGGCCAACTCATGAATGTACTCAAAGAGCACAAAAGTGCCATCAGATGGTCGATAAAAGATATCAAAGGCATTAGTCCCATGGTGTGTATGCATCGAATCCATTTGGAAGACAATGCTAAGCCTTCTAGGGAATCACAGAGGAGACTGAACCCTATAATGCAAGACGTGGTTCGAAATGAGGTAATCAAACTTCTAGATGCTGGAATTATATACCCCATCTCTGACAGTAAATGGGTCAGCCCCACACAAGTGGTCCCTAAGAAATCAGGAGTCACAGTGGTGAAGAATGAGGAAAACATACTAATCCCTATAAAAATTCAAACAGGGCGGAGAGTGTGCATTGATTGTCGGACGTTAAATTTGATGACGAGGAAAGATCACTTTCCACTTTCGTTTATTGATCAGATGTTGAAAAGATTAGCCGGGCATGAGTACTATTGCTTCCTCGATGGCTATTCCGGGTATAACCAAATAGTCATTGCACCTGAGGATCAGGAGAAAACCACATTCACATGCCCTTTTGGTACTTTCTCCTACCGACGAATGCCGTTTGGGCTTTGTAATGCACCAACTACATTTCAAAGATGTATGCTGAGTATTTTTTCGGATATGGTCGAGCGATTCCTCGAAGTCTTCATGGACGACTTCTCGATCCATGGAAATAGTTTTGCTGACTGTTTGAATCATTTGTCGCTAGTGCTTGCATGATGCCAGGAGAAGAACCTTGTTCTTAATTGGAAAAAATGTCACTTCATGGTTAAAGATGGCATTGTTTTGGACATATCATATCGTCCCAGGGTATCGAGGTCGATAAGGCTAAAGTTGATTTAATTGCCAATCTACCACCACCGAGGACAGTGAAGGAAATCAGATCTTTTCTGGGACACGCCAATTTTTATCTGCATTTTATTAAAGATTTCAGCAAGATAGCGCGACCGTTATGCAGCTTACTTTCAAAGGATGCCCCATTCCTCTTTGATGATAAATGTTTACAAGCTTTTGAAACCATTAAGGCTGAATTGATAAAAGCCCCGATAATTCAATTTCTGAACTGAGACTTCCCGTTCGAAATCATGTGCGATGCCTCTGATTATGCAATTGGAGCTGTTCTGGGACAACGAATAAAAAAATTACCGCATGTAATTTACTATGCGAGTCGCACTCTCAACGATGCTCAGTTGAACTACTCGGCCACCGAAAAGGAACTTTTGGCAGTAGTTTTTGCGTTGGATAAATTTTGATCCTATTTATTAGGATCTAAAGTCGTGGTATTTACTGATCACGCTGCGATGCGTTATCTGTTCGCTAAGAAAGATGCTAAAGCACGCTTAATCAAATGGATTTTGTTGTTACAAGAGTTCGATTTGGAGATCAAAGATAAGAAAGGCTCAGAAAATGTGGTGACAGATCACTTGTCCTGAATAATTATTGAGAAATCTGACGATCCTGTTCCGATCTTGGAGCACTTCCCAGATGAACAGTTGTTCAGGATTGATTGCCCACCTTGGTATGCGGATCTTGTCAATTATCTAGTCACCGAGAAATTACCTCACCATTGGTCGAAGAATGAGAAATCCATTTTCTTAGCTCGGGTGAAACACTATTTTTTCGAAGATCCGTACTTATTCAAATACTGTCCTGATCAAATCATACGTAGATGTATTCCTGAATCTGAGCAACCACGGATCATTTCATTCTGTCATGAGTTAGCTTGTGGAGGTCACTTTTGTTCCAAAAAGACTGCAGCAAAGATCCTCCAAAGTGGTTTTTATTGGCTAACGATCTTTAAGGATTGTCATCAGCATTGCAAATCTTGTCACAACTGTCAAATGCTGGGCCGAATCGCAAAGCGCAACATGATGTCGCTCAATCCAATTTCAGAAGTTAAATTATTTGATGTTTGAGGGATCGATTTTATGGGTCCTTTCCCTAATTCGTTTGGAAATACGTTCATTCTTGTTGGTGTTGATTATATCTCGAAATGGGTAGAGGCTGTGGCGTGTAAATCGAATGATCACAGAGTAGTGATCAAATTTCTCAAGGATCAAGTATTTTCACATTTTGGTATTCCAAAGGCGATAATCAGCGATGGTGGAAAGCACTTTTGCAATAAAGTGTTCACCAAATTAATGAAGAAATATGGTGTCACACACAAAGTTGCTATACCATACCATCCTCAGACAAGTGGCCAAGTTGAAGTCTCTAATCGAGAACTTAAGCGGATTTTAGAAAAGATAATCCATCCGAACCGTAAAGACTGGTCGCTAAAATTGAATGACGCTCTATGGGCGTATCGAACTGTGTTTAAAACTCCGATTGACATGTTGCCGTATCGGTTGGTTTTTGGTAAAGGTTGCCACCTCCCGATTGAACTGAAATATCGAGCATTTTGGGCCATTAAGTCATTGAATTTTGATCACTTGAAATCTGGTGCCCAAAGGGGTTTCCAAATAAATGAATTAGATGAAATCCGTGCTGATGCATATGACTGTGCTAAATCGTACAAGGACCGTATGAAACGAGTTTATGATCAATCTATTCTACGTAAATCTTTTGTCGTTGGTCAACAGGTTCTACTCTACAATTCCCGATTTTACCTATTTCCCGGGAAACTAAAAACCCGGTGGAGTGGTCCTTTCAAAATCTCTCGAATACTCCCCAATGGGGCAGTTGATGTTATCAACCCGAATCATGGGAATGTTTTCCGAGTTAATGGTCAAAGATTAAAACCGTTCCTAGAGGATGCAATCGCATTCTCTGACACTCTTCCCTTGAGTGATCCAATGACTTACTCTGACTGAGCAATTCACATGGTCGAGCTATTGACATTAAACTAGCACTCATTGGGAGGCAACCCAATTTTGTGTAATTTCTTTTCGAAAAAAAAGAAAGAAATTCTAATTTCTTTTTAGGATTTAGGATTTAGGATTTATTAGTTTTTAGTTTAGTTTAGGTTATTTTTATTTCCCTAAATAGTGTAGTCATATTACCTTCAATAAATTTTTAGCTTCGTTGGTTGGTCATGTTTCAACTTAATGCACCTCTTCTCTGCACCTGATCTTTGTGTTGAGGTACTTTTCAACAGGTTTGGGGGTGCAATACCTATTTCAATCAATGAGGACATTGTCATCTTTCGGTTTGGGGGTATGGTTATCTATTTTACGTCACTTAATTTTTTAAAATTATAAAAAAAAAATGAAAAAAAAATTTAATTTTGAAGTCATCATGCATATTATTTTGCGATTGTTTTCAAACTTTAGTTGATGATGCATGTGAATTTAATTTTGAGAATACTGATGTCATATTATGATTACTTGTATCTAAGATGATGAAGCTTAATGTGATATTTTATGGATAATTTTGAAATTCATGCTTAGAATTTTTACACTTATACCAAGCTAAGACTTAGAAATCGATGAACTATTTTGAATGTTGAGTCTTAGGTTCTTAGTGGAGACGAAACCTGGTGAGCTTTAGATCTAATTTCCCGTCATTGATGAGAATTATTAGATTTGAAGTGTTTCAGGTAAATACAAGCCAAGTGTAGAAAACAACCCAAGAATTATGAAAATAATGTCAAAACACTGCAACTTTGGGTCATCGAAAACTTGGTGCGACTTGTAGCTCAATTTGAACCTTCAAGATGGCTGAATTATGATGAGCTCTACAACACAAAGTTTTTTTAAGCCATCATCAACGCCGAGAATCACCTTCACCAGATCTTCCAGATGATCGAGATGCACTTAATATCAATTTTCATTTGAGGCTTTTGTATCAAGTTGAGTGTACATTTAGTTCATCAAGGTCGATCTTGATCATTCCAGATGACGATCTGACCTTCCCCATGATGCACTTCAAAAATGATTTTTGAAAGGATCTCTAAAAACGATGGAGATTTTATTTTTGCCTCGATCTGCAGCACCCTGATGAATCTGTCTGATAATGTAACCATCCTGGGGTTTTAACCTATTGATCTTCACGTCATCGATCTTTTTACCTCGTGATGGATCATCTCGAAGAGACTTTTATTTAGCAGAATCTCTATTAGATCTTTAATATTGTTTGTAATTGTCATCTCACAAACTTGAATTATTTATAATTCATCTGCACTTTGGCGTAAACATATTGAAATTCACATCAAGTTTTCTGCACTTTGCTAGTCCCCGGCAGCGGCGCCAAAAACTTGATGTGAATTTTAATTGTAATATTTTACTCGCAAGTGCACGAATCGGATTGTATATAGTGGGTGCGGAGTACGAGATCGTTCCCACGAGGATTATTTTTGAAAGATCTAAAAGACAAGATAAAGAATTCAAGAAATTCACTAAGATCTAACAAAGATTCTACCGCCTTATGATTTAATCTTGTGAGATGACAATGACCACTTCGCTACAAACTAAATTCGGGCTTGATATTTTAAAAAAAAGGTAAAGATGAAGATACTAAATCCTCCCATCTTTGGTCCGTTTCTTCCCATAATATAAATCTACTGATTAAACTATGAGATAAATCATTGAAACACATCTTTTATGAAGATAAATGGTCAAAACTGGATAGGTTCCACGTTGCATCCCTCGAATCGTGACTTAGATGATTATATATAGATCCGGGGATCAAGGGCATGGCTCTACATACACTTGATCTCGTGTTCAAATAAAATCATCCCCAAAGTGGGTGAAAATTTTAACAAGAATACATATTTATAGATCCGAAATCAAGGGTATGGCTCGCTACACTTGATTTCGGGATTAGGGAGTAATTAAGATAAAATTACCAATATGCAGATCCAAGATCCGTGGCATGGTCAAAGACACTTGATCCCAGATCATAATCGTAATTAGATCCAATTAATGATGAAAGCAAAAAAGACCATAACAATGATTGGGGTGAAATTATTTGCATCCGATCCCGCATGACTCTCTAAGAATAACGCGATCCCAGATTAGTGGTGGGAATTTCATTCGTTCATGATAGCACAACAACCATAAAATAAAATTTCATATTTTAATCCTAAATTTATATTATTAAAAGTACATCCCTCTGATGAGAATCATTAGATCCCCATCCCTATGAATTTAGCCACACATGCTGTAATTAAATGACATAAATAAATAAGGAAGGGAAAATAATATTAATTTAATGAATTAAAAATACCTCAAACTTCAATAGAAATTACTTTGATCCAAAAGTACGATGATCTTCAGAAACGAAATTAATGCAGAAATCAACTGAACAAAAATATAATTAACTGAAGGAATGAATACTGAAAAATTAAAGGAACAAAGCTCTAAAAAGAATAATAAAAACTCCCTATCTCTACGTCTAACTATAAAAAGGAAAAACTAAAAACTAAAACTCTAATCCTCATTTTTCTCTCGAAGTGTTTGAGTCAGCTTTAAATAATATCCAAGTCATGCGAGTTTCCTTGCTCGAAAAGTCAGGGTTGATTGATCGACCTTATAGGGTCGATCGATTGACCCTCCAAAAATCTCAAAAAATCTGCTTTAAGAAGTCCTTTTCGTCTCAAATTCATCATTTTAGTCGCTTGATCGACTAGAAGGTCGATCGATCGACTGGAAGGTCGATCGATCGACCTTCCCAGATTTCCGTGAACTCCCGCCCAACTTTGTATCAGACGCTGCCTCGGTATTTCGGCCATAACATTTTCTCCCAGACTCGAATTGAGGTGATTCTTACGGCGTTGGAAAGAGGACGACGAGCTCTACAACTTTGGTGTTTTGACAATTTCATAATTCGGCCGTCGTGAAGGTCAAAATTGAGCTGTAAGTCGCACCAAGTACTCGATGACCCAAAGTTACAGTGTTTTGACATTATTTTCAGAATTCTTGGGCTGTTTTCTACACTTGGCTTGTATTTACCTGAAACACTTCAAATCTAATAATTCTCATCAGATAGCCTTCATCGGACGGCTAAATATAGGTATTTAGGGATAAAATATCATCATATTTCACTACTCATCACACCCCTAAACCTACACTTTGCTAGTCCTCGAGCAAAGCAAACTAAAGAAAATAAATGCCACTTTCGTAGGGAGCACGATTGCACTTAGCATGTGCAACAAGCCTTTAAAGGTAAATTTAAAGGCTTGTTAGCGCCGTTTCGAGCCCCGGCAACGGCGCCAAAAACTTGATGTGAATTTTAATTGTAATATTTTACTCTCAAGTGCACGAATCGGATTGTATATAGTGGGTGCGGAGTACGAGATCATTCCCACGAGGACTATTTTTGAAAGATCTAAAAAGACAAGACATTAATTTAAGAAATTCACTAAGATCTAACAGTATTCTACCAGTCTTATGATTTAATCTTGTGAGATGACAATTACTGACTACAAACTAAAATTCAGTTGATATTTCAAAAATAAAGGTAAAGATGAAGATACTAAATCCTCCCATCTTTGGTCCATTCTTCCCATAATATAAATCTACGGATTAAACTATGAGATAAATCATTTAAACACATCTTTTATAGAAGATAAATGGTCAAAACTCCGATAGGTTCCACGTTGCATCCCTGCAATCAGGACTTAGATGATTTTTATATATAGATCTGGGATCAAGGGCATGGCTCAGCACACTTGATCTCAGGTTCAATTAAAAATCATCTCCAAAGTGGGTAAAATTTTTAACAAGAATACCACCATAGATTTGAAATCAAGGGTATGGCTCGGCACACTTGATTTCAGATTAGGGAGTAATTAAGATAAAATTACCGTTACAGATCCAAGATCCAGGGCATGGCTCGGCACACTCGATCCCGGATCATAATCGTAATTAGATCCACACGATGAAAGCAAAAAGACCATATAACAATGATTGGGGTGAAATTATCACGTCAGATCGAGATGATCCGCATGACTAACTGCGACCCAGTTAGTGGTACGGAATTTCATCCGTTCATGATAGCACAACAACCATAAAATAAAATCTCATATTTTAATCCTAAATTTATATTATTAAAAGTACATTCCTCGGATGAGAATCATTAGATCCCCATCTCTATGAATTTAGCCACACATGCT
The DNA here is from genome assembly GCA_021018995.1 of Chloranthus sessilifolius. Taxonomy (NCBI): domain Eukaryota; kingdom Viridiplantae; phylum Streptophyta; class Magnoliopsida; order Chloranthales; family Chloranthaceae; genus Chloranthus; species Chloranthus sessilifolius. Next base: position 1,839,100 of record JAJIZI010000016.1, on the reverse strand, counting down.
GTAATTAAATGACACAAATAAATAAGGAAGGGAAAATAATATTAATTTAATGAATTAAAAATACCTCAAACTTTAACAGAAATTACTTTGATTCAAAAGTACGATGATCTTCAGAAACGAAATTAATACAGAAATCAACTGAAGAAAAATATAATAAACTGAAGGAATGAATACTGAAAAATTAAAGGAGCAAAGCTCTAAAAAAGAATAATAAAAACTCCCTATCTCTACGTCTAACTATGAAAAGGAAAAACTAAAAACTAAAACTCTAATCCTCATTTTTCTCTCGAAGTGTTTGAGTCGGCTTTAAATAATATCCAAGTCGTGCGAGTTTACTGGCTCGAAAAGTCAGGGTCGATTGATCGACCTTATCAGATTTCAGGTAAATACTAGCCAAGTGCAGAAAACAGCCCAAGAATTCTGAAAATAATGTCAAAACACTGTAACTTTGGGTCATCGAGAACTTGGCGCGACTTGCAGCTCAATTTGGACCTTCAAGACAACCGAATTATGAAATTGTCAAAACACAAAAGTTGTAGAGATCGTCGTCAGCTTTCTAACGCCGCAAGAATCCCTAATTAAGATAAATTACTCCCTAATTTATCTTAATTAGGGAGTAATTAAGATAAAATTACCATTACAGATCCAAGATCCAAGGCATGGCTCGGCACACTCGATCCCGGATCATAATCGTAATTAGATCCACACGATGAAAGCAAAAAGACCATATAACAATGATTAGGTAAAATTACCGTCACAGATCTGAGATCTCGAGCATGGCTCGGCACACGCGATCCCAGTTAGTAGCGGGGATTTCATTCGTTCATGATAGCACAACGACCATAAAATAAGATCTCATATTTTAATCCTAAATTTATATTATTAAAAGTACATCCCTCGGATTGGAATTATTAGATCCCCATCCCTATGAATTTAGCCACACATATTGTAATTAAATGACATAAATAAATAAGGAAGAAAAAATAACATTAGTTTAATGAATTAAAAATACCTCAAACTTCAACAGAAATTACTTTGATCCAAAAGTACGATGATCTTCAAAGCTTAATGAAATTAATCAACTTGAACAAAAATAATAAACTGAAGGAATGAATACTGAAAAATTAAGGAACAAAGCTCTAAAAAAGGAATAATAAAAAATCTCTATTTCTATGTCTAACTATGAAAAAGAAAAACTAAAAACCAAAACTCTAATCCTCCTTCTCTCGAAGTGTTTGAGTCGGCTTTAAATAATATCCAAGTCGTGCGAGTTTCCTGGCTCGAAAAGTCAGGGTCGATTGATCGACCTTATAGGGTCGATCGATCGACCCTCCAAAAATCTCAAAAAATCTGCTTTAAGAAATCTTTTCCGTCTCAAATTCATCATTTTGATCGCTTGATCGACTGGGAGGTCGATCGATCGACCTTCCCAGATTTCCGTGAACTCCCGCCCAACTTTGCATCAGATATTGCCTTGGTGTTTCAGCCATAACTTTCTTTTCCGGACTCGGATTGTGGTGATTCTTACAGCGTTGGAAAGCTGACGACGATCTCTACAACATTTGTGTTTTGCAAATTTCATAATGCAGTTGTCCTGAAGGTCTAAATTGAGCTGCAAGTCGCACCAAGTTCTCGATGACCCAAAGTTGCAGTGTTTTGACATTATTTTTAGAATTCTTGGGCTGTTTTCTACACTTGGCTAGTATTTACCTGAAACACTTCAAATCTAATAATTCTCATCAGATAGCCTTCATCGGACGGCTAAATATAGGTATTTAAGGGTAAAATATCATCATATTTTACTACTCATCATGACTCAATGTTTGCATCATATAGTGCTAGATCTTCAAACAGTTTTCATCTGTGCGTACCCAAAATCAAACTAGCTAATTGAGCTGAACTCTTTCGACTCAAGGTGTCAGCTACTACATTAGCCTTGCCTGGATGGTACTGTATGGAACAGTCATAGTCCTTGAGAAACTCCATCCATCTGTGTTGTCTCATATTTAGTTCCTTCTGTGTAAACAGATATCTGAGGCTCTTATGATCGGTGAAGATCTTAAACGTCTCACCGTACAAATAATGTCTCCAAATCTTAAGCGCGAAAATGACCGCTGCTAATTCCAGGTCATTTGTCGGATAATTCTTCTCATGCTCTTTCAACTGTCTCGACCCATACGCTATCACCTGTTTGTGCTGATTAAGCACACAGCCCAAACCAATATATGAAGCATCGCTATACACTGCAAACCCTCCACTGCCTGAAAGTATAGCTAACACTGGAGCTGAAGTGAGTCTCTTCTTAAGTTCTTGAAAACTCTTCTTGCATGCCTCACTCCATTCAAACCTTGTGTCTTTCCGTGTGAGTCTCGTGAGTAGTCCTGATATTTTTGAAAAATCCTCAATGAAATGCCGGTAGTAACCTGCTAATCCTAGGAAACTGCGGATGTCAATCACTGTCTTTGGTTGCTCCTAATTCACTACTGCTTCGATCTTTGCTGAATCTACAGTGACACCAAGCTTTGAGACGATATGTCCCAAAAAGTTAACTTCTTCTAACCAAAACTCACATTTGCTGAGTTTGGCGTACAACTGGTGTTCACGTGGAGTTTGTAGGGCTACTCTCAAGTGTTTCTCATGCTCTCCTTGTGATTTTGAATAGATCAGGATGTCATCAACAAACACTACGACACAAGTATCTAGGTGTGGTTTAAACACCCTATTCATCATATCCATGAATGACGCTGGGGCATTTGTCAACCCAAACGACATCACTAGGAACTCATAGTGTCCGTATCGAGTCCTGAATGCAGTCTTCTGAATATCCTCTGCCTTGACTCTCAACTGATGGTATCCAGATCTCTGATCGATCTTGGAGAAATATTTCACTCCTTACAGTTGATCGAATAAGTCATCTATCCTAGGCAAAGGGTATCTATTTTTAATAGTGAGTTTGTTCAACTGTCGATGGTCAATGTACAGACGCATTGACCCATCTTTCTTCTTTACGAACAAGAGCGGTGCTCCCCATGGAGACATGCTCGGTCTAACAAAACCCTTGTCCATTAATTTTTGTAATTGCTCTTTCAACTCCTTCAACTCAGCAAGAGCCATTCTGTATGGTGCTTTAGACACAGGCTCCGTTCTTGGTGCTAAGTCGATGGTGAATTCTATCTCTCTCTCTGAAGGTAATCCGGGTAACTCCTTCGGATATACATCGGGGAAGTCTCGCACAACTGCTATCTCTGAGATCACATTCTTCTCCTCTTTGTGCTCCTTCAGAAATGCTAAGTATCCGCTACACCCCTTTCTGATCAATCGCTCGGCCCTGACTGCCGAGATAAGTGGTAGGTGCGTCGTCCTTTCTCCTCTAAATCAGAACGATCTCCTTGTATTCGGTCTAAAAGTGACAACTTTGTTCTTGCAATCTACCGTCGCACAGTGAGTCGATAGCCAATCCATGACAAGGATCACGTCGAATCCTTATATATCTAATAGAATTAGGTTCGCGGGTAACTCAAAATTGCCTCTATCCATGACCCTCACGATCACGGAGTTGCAACCCTTCTCGATATCAACCGCTTTCCCAGTAGGAACCGTCACGGTTAAAACGAAGTCTAACTCCTCTGGGTCGACTTTTATCTTCTTCGTGAAGCGAGGGGTAACGAATGAGTGGGTAGACCCTGGGTCTATCAACACTCGATCTTCGTATGACACGTCGCTTCCCTTCTTATAGATGTGTAATCCACCTAATTATACATACACATATATATATATATATATATTATTTATTATCATTATACTGGAATTTATCACATGCAAGCTTTTTCTTATGTTTTCTAAATATAGATGCACCTTCTCTATCTAAAATTACAAAAATTGAAATTCTTTATTTAAAAAAAAGCTCACTTTGAATGACATCGTTCGTGTTCTGAGCCTCTTGAGCTGTGACTGCGTAGGCTCTTCCTTGGACGATTGGCTTCCTTGCTTGTATAGGTCATGGAATAGGTGCTGAAGCCGTCTTCCCTTTGTTCATCTCAGGGCATTCCCTAATCAAGTGGCCCACCTTGCCACATCGAAATCAACCTCGAGTGCCTACTCTATAGTCCGCTGTCTTGTGAGGCTTGCCACACTTGGCGCAAGTCTCACGTGGTGTGGAAGGAGCTGCTCGAGAAGCCCCCTATGTGACTGTAGCGCCGGTAGTAATAGCAGGGTTCTCGTAGCGTATCGGTCTCCCCGACGTGAGCAATGGAAATCTCTGCTGGTTGCTCTGCTGCATCGGTCTTCCATAGCCTCCTTGAAATGGTGGTTTCTGATTGTTTGGTATGAACCTCGGCCTTTTGTTCACTGGTTCATAATTCCTCGTTCTGCTCTGATTACTGTTCCACCTTTCCTGTTGCTCTCTCTGGCGATATCTATTATTATTCTCCTCCTCCACTACGAGCGCTTTGCTCATGACCTCACCATAGGTCCTCAATTGGAATGGTGCTACTCTCCTCACGTCCGACTTCAAACCTTGCTGAAACCTCTTTGCTTTCATCATATCAGTGATGACATAGTCGGGCGCAAAAATAGCGAGTCGCATAAACTCCACTCCATAGTCTCTCACTGTCATCTTCCCCTGAGTAAGCTATAGAAATTTGATTTCCATTTGGTTCCTCACTACCTCAGGGAAGTACTGTTTATTGAATTCCTTGACGAACTCATCCCAAGTCCAGGGCAAATCTGGAGTCTCCTGAGCCCTAGTCCGTGAAACGGACTTCCACCAAGGCCCAGCCTCCCCGTCCAACATATAGGCTGCCCAACGAAAGCTCTCGTCCTCGGTACAAGTAAGCACACTGAACACCTTCTCCATCTCACTCAACCAATGCTTAGCCACTATGGGTCCAGAAAAACTAGGAGGTCTCATCCTCCTAAACTCAGTAAAAGCAGATGATGCTTTTGGTGTCGGAGCTACTGGAGGTGTCGGTGGCTGATGCTGCTCATGAGCGATGTGAGCCGCCAAAGATGCTGCCTGTTATGCCATGGCAGCCGCCATGGTCTCCATGGTGTGCATCGTCCTCTGATGCTCTTCTCTATGCTCATTTCGCTCTCTAATTCTTTCTTGCTCTCTTTGATCTTGATCCTGATGATCTCGATCACGGCCCTCTTCCTGGTCTTGGCTTCCTTGGCCACCACTGCCAGAAGCCCCTCCATCTCCTATGGGTACTCTATTGGTATCCGAGATGAAATCATCTTGACTACGCAAGCTTCTACTATGGCCGCCCCTGGGTCGGCCCCTTCCTCTAGAAGACATAACGGTCTGCACGTGAAAATAAAGTTTTCATTAGCAGAAGTCCCTATGTTCTGATAAAAGAATGATTGTTGGAGTTTCTTAAAAAAATGGCTTTGATACCAACTGTGACAGCACGGATTTCGGCACCCTGAAACCCATGCCATTAGCACGATCCTCCAGACCGTGCCCCAAAACCATGCACGGAACATTGGTATAACAAGCACAATTAAATAAATAAGCAAATATTCTCATAAAGCGAAAAACAGTTAATATACCCAACTGGCATACGCAAAAGGCAGTTCTACTTTCATGCCACTGCATGAAAAGAGAACCGACCCGAACCATCGGTGATAAACGGATCACCCCAGACGGTTCGCCAAAAGAATAATTCAATTTAATTACATATTATAAAAATAAAGGCTTGACATATCAAGCCGTACAAATCTGCCCTTAAAACTGACTCTCTATCAAAGTACACAGCAGAGTCTCCTAGAAGAAGTCCTCAGGTGGAGGCTCCAACTCGTCTCCAGGCGCGTAATCCGAATCACCCGGATCTACGTCTCCCAAAGCCTCTACAACTGCTATCAATGGACCTGCGACGTATAGTCTAAAGGGTGAGCTACATCCTAGCTCAATAGGGAACAAACACAGTGAACATATAAATTAAAACTGACATATATTCCATGATACTCTAAGCATGATGTGTCTATGCTTTTTAAAGAAAATAGTTCAAATCTGATGAATTTACATTCAAGTTTACTGGTCGTTAGCATGTCTTACTTTACTGTTGATTTATCATGAATGACACTGAACAGGCCTAAAACAAAAAATTAAATCTTCAACTTAAGTAATCCCCGAGTAATATAGCATCGAGCCCCGATGAGATACCCTTCATCGTCATCTAATTAGACAGTTATAAAAATGTATTCCCTGGGAATACGACCCAAGCCCCTTTCTCACTAGGCGGCGGGGTTAAATATCACACAACATCCCTGGGATGTACTTACGATTCTGGATAAACCTTACGTCTTGGTATGCGGATTACGCCGTCAGTCACGGATATCCTACCGCGTCAGTCGTGGGTATCCCGCCACGTCAGTGGGGTATCCTCCAAACCTCAAATAACAAAAATAACATGTGCTTTACATATAGTTGTTCACCGTGTAAGTGTGCTATCTTATATCAGTTAGGCCTCAACAGTAATTATTCAATCCTATGTATACATCCCTGGGATGTATACATACCCGCATCACACCTGATGCCTTTATTACTTTCTCATCCCCTGGGGATGTCTCAATCTCATTAGATTATTGGTTCTTAGTTACTTGCATCACACAGATGCCTTTATCACATTCTTGGTGTCACACACGCACCCATTTTTACAAAACTTTTTACAGTTAAAACAACTTCACATTTGATAATTATATCACTACATACATGCTCTTGAAATTAAAGTACATGTTCAAGGTATTTCCTACTTCAAGTCTTTGAAACTCCTAGCATCAAGGTCCCACGAGGCCCCTTGTGCTCATGATCATACGTACCACCTATGGTACAACATAACACATGTAACTCATCACTAAAAATGTAATAAAGAAGGTCCAAGACCCTCCCGGAATCTCAAAGTCAACTATAAAGTTTAAGCAAAACTGTCAAAGTCGATTAATCGAAACCCAAATCGATTAATCTATTCTTAAAATCGATTAATCGAAATTCAAATTCGATTAATCGATCCCAAATCGGTTAATCGAAGTCTCTAATATAATGGAGTCGATTCTCAAATCGAGTGATCGAAATCACAAAATCGATTAATTGAAATCCCAAATCGATTAATCGAAATTCCAATTCGATTAGTCGATTTCCCCAGGTTACTTTTTTCCAGTGGCTGAAGCTTCTCAGTCGATTAATCGAAATCGGGCTTCCATGACTTTTCAACTTCTAGGCCAAAATCGATTAATCGAGATCCAATTTCGATTAATCGATTTGGCCAGATTCCAGCCCCCTTTTGGGTTGTTCTTCCAAATCATTCTCAAACAAATTTTCCTTCTTTTTTTTAAGGCTTCATCCAATGATTTTAAATATTTCTAACTGTAATTAAACCTCTATGATCTATGCATTTAATTCTCATAAAATTTACCTCAATCAAATCTCGATTTGATTGGATCTCAAAGTTGGAATGGCTAGGGTTCCAGCTTTAGCTCCAAAGGATCCTTCGCGTTAAATTCGACTTTAAATTCTCGAATCCTTCTCCCTTGGCTTGCATTTACTCCTTGCTTAACAACCCTCTTTACTTCTCTCTCTCTCTCTCTCTCTTCTTAATTCTCTTCAACAACCCAAAACAATGAAGTTAGGGTTCTTTAAACCCTTATATCCCTACTCTCTTTGTGTTGAGCACATACACCTAGATAGGTGTATGTGACTCCAGATCTACACTACACTCCACCCACTTACCTCATATTCACATCACATACGTTCATCTTTTCTCGAGTCAACTAGTGAACTCCTACTTGGTCAAACTTATGACCATTCGTGCACGGATCCCCAGGTCAAAGTCAAACGGTAATTTTTCGGGATGTTACAGTGAGTCCCTTTACATTATAATAATCGAGTGTCTGATGGGAAGGAGATTAAATATTCTATATCACATATGTAAGTAATGATGGCATATTATTAAATATTATTTATAAAATCTAAAGTCCCCTTTTAATTATATATATTATACTATATTTGGAACTTTCTAATTATATATATTATATTATATTTGAAAGGCTAGTTGGTAGGGATTAACATTATTAAATTAATAAACATCCTATACTATTAATATAATATCATTATTTAAATCCACATAAAACTAGAGTACTCGAGTGCTCCTTTTTATTATTATTTAAGAAAGCCCCGTATAACATATATAAAATGCAAAACCCCTATTTGTAATGCAACTGCTAAGTCATTCCCAATACCGGCATCCTCTTTGTTCACTTGACTTATTGAGTTAGCATCTGGTCTTCACGCCACCACACGACTAATAGGTACTCTTAATATCTGTATTATAAAAGTGGAAAGCTGTAGTGTAAATGAGATACTAGCCATTTGATCAGAGCACTTTCATTGCATTAGACGCGATGATGGATGTGTTGTATATCTTTGTATATTGAGATAAATTCAGTCAGACATCACTATAGCGAATCAACTCAGATTTGATTGATTGATCGATCGATTCCGTAGGAAATCAAACCACTGTACTTTAATTGTTTTAAAATTCAGCCAATTGATACTAGCAATCGATCAATTGATCTGTAACTGAATAAAATAGTTTATATAACACAATTAAGACTGATTGATTGATTCCAAAACTAATCAATCGATCATCGTCCGAACAAACGACCTTAATTACACTATAAATTCTACATTTACACGACTAAAACTTAGTGCACCTTAATCACTTGCACCTTGCGATCGATGGTCGTGATGCACTTCACTTTAAATTATATTATCTTTCTAATTGAGCACTTAATTATAATAACCTATATATATATATATGTCATTTTTTCGCTTTAACGTGACCTCTTCGATAACACGAAATATTAGAATTTCGATACCTCGTGAAAATCAAACTCTGACCTTCGAGTTATCGAAAACACTTAATTACTCTTCTACTCTATATTTAGTGGTGTGTTATATAAATAAATATAATAATAATATAAATAAAAACCGTTTTGTGTGTATGATGATTTTGTACCTCTACTTTGATCATGATATGAGTTAAGGTTATATTAGGTCAGATGACGCGAGAGTGTATGAGATCATGCCTATGCTTGGGCGTGATAATTCACCAAGATGATATCGAAGCAGGGAATACATCGTATTCACATGCCTTACAACTCATGGTGGTATAAGACACTATGACGAGTGGGGTGAGTGCGATTTCAGTGTAACCTCGTATACGATGGCATAAACGGTGATCCTATTACCCCGAGTTCTAAGATGATAGGATAAGATATGAGTTGGTAGGATAAGATATGAGTCAGTATGATAAGATATGTTACGATAATAAGCCACTGCTGTATAGGCCAGCAAAAGATTTATAATTTAAGTCTCTGTACGTGTCGTTCCTTGCGTAGCCACCGTAAAGACAACAACGTCTTTCAGTCAAGACAGATGTCTCTGGGAGACATTATGAGTTATGAGTCGCCGGCCGCCCCTATGACTGAATGGGGTGTATGATATGATATGATATGGTAGTATGATATTATGGTGACCCTCACATGGTAGCTCGAGCAGCAACTCTGGCACAGGTCATTTAGGATTTTATGAGTATGTTAGTTACGCTCATGTGATGTACAGACGTATGTGCGAGAATAATAAAATACGGTATGATATGAGGTATGATATGATATGAGGTATGGTAAGGTACGTTAGGATGTAAGTGTCTAGATCATGATCTCGCATTAAGGATTAGGATCTGAGCTTACGATATGCACTTGATTTCATTATTCTGTTATGATTCCTTTGATATACTATGTTATCACTCACTTGATGCACCCACAATGCACCTGAGTAGTATGAGGTGGATTGGTGATGTATCCACTGAGTTTACGTAACTGAGTAAACTCATCCCACGTTAAATTAACAGCTGCAGGTGACTATACCGACGGTGTGGACGTGGGTTTCTCTGATTCGATTGGTGCTGAGAACGTCGACCCAGTGGATGTTGATTATTAGGAGCCTTTGGAGGGTGACGCTGCCGGTTATCAAGAGGACTACAGTATTGATTTTGATCCAAGCGCCGGATATTGATTTAGTAGACTCGGTATTAAATTTTGCCTTATATCATTATCATTGACTCTATGCTTTCATTTTATCGGATTTGTCTCCGATTTGACTTACATGTTATTTGTGAATTTATAGTATTTTATCATATTTTATCAGATTTATTCAGTATTTATGATTGCTTTATATTCCACCATGGTATGTTAGCTTTCACGAATTTCGTGAAACTAGATGTGCGCGAGAACTCTGATTAGGTGTATGTCTGCTTATCATATCTGGGATATGTGCGGGTCATAACTCGGAATTCTAGGCCCTCGAGATGGGGTAGAATTTTGGGTCGTGACACTATCCATCGTGGGGAACTCCGGTTTATACACTAAGAGCGCCTAGGAGAAGTGCTGCTCTTTTCGGGAAGTTTCGGTGTGGAGTGTTAACAACATGCATAATACAAAACACATCTAACACTGTACACCTTTTGGGAAGTTCCGTTTGACAGTTTCTGAGCTTTCCTGGGGAAAGCCCAGATAATCACCAACTCAATTTCTGCCTAGGAACTCATTTTCTGAGGAAAGTCACTTTCCGAGTGAGTTGTTCTTAAGTTACTCAAAAACCCATTTTCTTAGCATTTCTGACCTTTCTTGTGTTCTACACTTTCTTAAGAAAGTGTCAGAAAGTGCATTGTGTTATTCCACACCCAATAGCCGCATGTATTTATGACATTCATCAAAGCAGTTATATTGATCTGATGATCGTCAAAATTTATAGACATTTAATCCGCAATGTATTGACGACTTTTGTCGGACAAATTATGAGAAAATCATTTCAATCTTGAGTTCTTTTATGCGGTTGTTACTACGTTATGTGTATGTTAGGAACGAGCTCGGAATAATATAAACCATCATAATTTAGACTAGGAAACCAGTTCGTACTACCTACTGTACCATATTCGATTATGCCATTACATACAATATTTTGGTATAATATAAACCATCATAATTTTAAAGTTAATTATAAAAGTTCAAACTAACATGGGATAGGAGAAGAGACATCGTCATCGCCGTCACCATCAGAAGAGTGGGTGGAAGTCGCAATACGTTTGGGGGTCTTGGTCGCAACGTCAAAGCTATACAAATAATCATGACGTCGGGGCATGAGCAACTTCTTATAGGAAGGAAAAGAGTCTGAGCTTACGACCACGGGGTTGCAACGCACCCCCCTCGATTGTACCTTTTCCCTCTCAATGGTCGATGGGCGGGAATGATTGATGGGGCGGGTGCGCGGACTTGTGGTGGTCCAGGAGCCCTTTGTTGGGCTGACGCATGAAAGCATGGAGGCACAAGTGAAAAATGAGGGGATCAGGGTTGCGGTTGCCGCAGCTGGGAGTGTCGTACAAGTTGAGACATCGGTGGGTCTAGTATTACAAGGTCGATCCTATGACCGGCGGCTGGCGCTGGTCTTCAGGAGGATGAACCTGTATGGGAATGAGATGATCCTGGTGTTTCAGACATTTCTGCAATGTAAATATGTATTTTTTTCATAAAAAAAATAGAAAGACTACACAATTTATATAATCATGAACGAGAAAATAAAATTGTCGAGTAAAGGAATAGTCCAGCACAACTTAATAATTTTAGTTTTGAGATATAATAAAATAACAGAGACAGAATCAGGATAATAACAACTCATGCAAACGTTCCACACATATAATCTACATGCACGCAAGCATATGGTGTGGATTCTATTACTCTATTTATAACATTGTCATGTTGCGTGACGTCTGATACAGCTGGATTGCTCATTTTTCTTTGTGACGCGTTCATATTATGGTCGTGCAACACATTTATTGCCTCTTCGTATGAATTGAAGGGGCGATAATACGCTCTTCGAAAGCTAATTACTTCTCTCGTATTCTTCTTAACTATTATAAATTTCAAGTCATTGGCCTATGAAGGCGACATAATATTTGGCCTTGATATCTGTATATATATAAAGAAGCTTACGATGTTAGATCTATACATTAGAGAATTTTATGATATAATTTATTATAATCATTTCACTTATTCAGGAACTATCAATATATAGTACTAATTGTACAGTCCATAACATATAAAAGTAGCTATCAAGTAGATTGTGCACCCCACATCCTGTGAGTTATTGATCGATTTTAAATGTAACCCTTGCAAGTGCACAAGATCTATTGCAGTATGGCAAGAACAAAGGTGTCGAACCCATAGGGAAACATGAATTTTAATTAATTCTTTCAGAGACCAAAAACATCCCTAAGGAAGTACCAAAGGGCAAATTCAATTTTACTATAAATTTATCACACTTTTCCTAAATGCAAGAAAAATAAATTATTCTAAATAACTAATTACTAATGAATCTAAGAATAATATTTAATTATGATCAAGGAATATGCTACCCCAGATTTGTACCCCTTTTTTATCATTAAAACCCACAGTTTCATTAAAGCATCATTCACACCATCATTCATCTAGAAAAATGATTCATAATAAAATATGATCATCAATCCGGTATACCCTATCTAAAAACAATGACTCAGCCTATCATCGCGGTATGAGTCATGTAAGAAACATAGCATATCTCATGATGTTTAGATCACGACAATAAAAATATAATTGCTCTGTAGCCTAGATCAGCCTGCAGGTCCAGATCTAGCGATTACGGTCGTTCATACGCGCAATCAACGGTCATAACAAGCCTTCAACATATTTTCAATAACACAAACTTTGAGCAAAACGATTCCATGATGACAATAAATAGACTATGGTATTAATCATAAATATGGGTACTTATCTGGGGATCACATCTTCCCCGATCAACTGATTTAGCCACTCATCTTTGGTGTATGATCTCTTTGTTCATTCAAAGTCATTCCACTTTTCATTTCCTCCAAAGATCTTTTTACAATTATTTTTCCTAAATACAATCTATGATTTTCTCAAAGAAAAATAATACAAAACCTAAGTACAATCTACCCAGAGTAAAACCTAGAAGAAGGAGAAAGAAGAACCCTTGAAGAATGAAAAGAAATCCCCAAAAGTCCAAAGTGAAGAGCCCTAAAAAGTAAAACTCATAATGAGTAATGAATCCCCTCAATTACAAACCCATAGCTTCTCTTTTATAGTGGCCGAGCAAACCTATCCCTAATTACCTCAATCGATTGAGGCAGAAGTCTCAATTGATTGACTTTTAGTTCGAGCTAATTTAGGGCACTCCTGCCTTCATGTGTCAATCGATTGGCACTTATCCCTCAATCGATTGACATCCCAGGGTTAAGTCTTTTCTCCATATGTCAATCGATTGACACTTATACCTCAATCAATTGACTTTTCAGGGTAAAGTTCTCTCTCTCTTGCTAGAAATTGATTTTCTTCATGGATTTCGATGTTTCTTTTGATCTTTTTGTCCATAGCTCTTGTGTAGCCTTTAATTTCCTTCGTTTATGCTCTTTAACGATCCAACGGTCAGAAACACCTGTAAACATCAAAACCTCACAACAACCATCAGATGCTTTCATTGAACAACTAAATGTAGGATTTAGGGTGAGAAATATAGTCACATTTTGGCACCGATCACACCCCTAAACCTACACTTTGCTAGCCCTCGAGCAAAGAGAATGATAAATGTACAAAGCACATAAAACTAGCATCCTAAAAATTTAGATGCCACTGTCGTGGGGAACACGATTGCATTTAGCATATGCAACAAGCCTTTAAACCCTTAGGTGATCCCTAGTGGAGGAGTTGTGTCTCCTGAAGGTTTTCAGTGAAGGTACCTACAAACTTCAAAACTTATAAATTTCAAAATTTTCAGTCATGCCCTTCAAGTAATTAGATGACCCTGAAAAATCTTTTAAACTGCATCCGCCCATGTTCATTTTATTAGTGCACATTCAATTCAATCCAATGTCTTTCAATGCTCATGATTTATGCCTTAGGATGTTATGCAATCATCACGACTCAAATTCCTTTGTCTGAGAAGAAGCTTAAACTAGGAACCTTTAGGTCACAAGTCTAAACTCAATCCTTACCATGGGTATACACTCAGAACGAAATCACTCCTGATGAATGGTTTTATTTTTCACTCCCATGTGAGATAGAGTTACAACACAATTTACGAAAATCTCACAAGTTATAAGAAAAGACGGTGTATCAAAGAATTTTTAAGAGAAATCTCATTTAAGAAAGATATTTGTATTTTAAACATGCATATATCAAGCACCATAGACATTGTATAATCACTCTCCACAAGGCATTTATCACTCATGATTGGATCAAAAAGGTCTTTTCTAAGGTTGTAATGGGGCTCGGGTAAAGGTTAAGAAAGAAAGGGAAAATTAGATTCAAATTTCTCTGAGAAATCGGAACAAGAAACAAACTGATCTTCTGATTTTTCAACTTCCTTTTTCGAAGTTTCTAGAACCTTTCTCTTTTCATAAACACTTTTCTCTTTCTTTTCTTTTTCTTTTTCATTTTAACGTCACTCCCATATATTTTTCTACTTTTTGCATTACATTGAATTTTCTTTTTCTCTCCCCTTTTCCGTTTTTCTGCCATTTATTTCTTACAGATATTACCGCTATAACTTTTTTTTATTTTTCTTCCTTGATCTCATCCCTAATTTCTCAGAGATAGAAGGGGTAAGGCTTTTAAAATTTGTATGGGGTATAGCTAATGTAGCTTATGAAGAATAATTAAGGCAACAAAAATTTTTAGTTGAGGTTTAAAGGGGGTGCAATAAGGTAGATCACTATATGGTGGGATACTTTGGGCACAAACGAGCCAATAATGGCCTTAGATCATTTCCTTTCATGATGGTAATGATGCCTATTTGCCTTGAGTTAATACACAATGATTTCTAGTGTAATGGTATAACACACGTAAAATCAACAAATCGAAGTAAAATAAATGAGATTTTAACACTTTAAGCAGGAATTAAAAGATACTCCGAATTTATTTCAAAGCTTACTGGGTTTAAGCCCTTCTTTGTGATCTTAAGATTTCAAATTACACACTTAGTTCTCAAACTTCGAATTAAAGCAACGTGATGGTGGACAAATTTTTCAGGCATAGATAATGAATATCGCTATTTTAATCTTTGAATTTGATGAGTATTCATAAAAATATTCATGGCATGATAACAATTTTTAAAGGAATTAAGGTCATTCACAATTTAAGAAAATGGCTAAAAATTTGGAATTCATAAGTTCTCATGTTATCAGTCAATTGATTGAGACCAGTGTTTCGATTGATTGACTGATACAATTTCAGATTGGATGTTTGATGGTTATCAGTTGATCGATTGAGACAAGTGTCTCAATCGATTGACTGATATGCTTTCAAGGTCCGAAAATCAACTTTCTTTTATTTTTATTTTTTATGCAACCGAAAATTCATGAAAATCATCGAAATTACCCCCCCAAACCTGAATTGTCCAATGTCCTCATTGGTGATGATGTGGAAATAGGGGGTAAGACCCCCTCCAAACCTGTGTGATGCACTCGAGGACCAAAAAAAAAAGAACTAGATCAAGTGAAAGAGAAGGTGATAAAAAAGGAAAACACAATTATTTAACTAAATAAATTTATTATTAAATATAAAGAAACAATTACAATTATTGGAAAATAAAAATCCTATCCTGGAATTAATTGAAAACAAACTTAAACTAAAACATAAAAAAAAAATATATATATATAATCATCACGAAGGACTCCTAAAACTAGACCCTAACAACTGACAATCCTAATCCTTTTACATGAAAGAACTCCCTTCCTTAGGCCTCGGAAACGCGTAGTTCCACATCTCCTCGGTGATTCTAACCCCGCCAGGAGGCGGAACTGGTGCACGGGGTGGTGATAATGGTTGGGTAGGAGGTGGTGTCAGATTATTGGATGGGTCGGTGACGGTCTCAGTAGAGCACGTGAAAATTGAGTTAACTTCAAGAGGGGATTCATCATCAAGGTTGATGACGTCATGAATCGACAAGTCGAGTGGTGGTTGTGGAGCGCGGTATCGTGCGCGTTTTTGTGCGGGCTCCTTCAATTTTTTCACGACGGATCGGGTACGATAGCGGATGGAAAACATGGCTGAGACTTTGGGGAAGGAGGAGGAAAAGTTTGACTAAAGGGATATTAATAAGGAAATAAAGAAAAACTTCTTCAAAGATGGACTCTAAAAACCTTCTACAAAACGGACTCTAAAGAAAAATTCTAATTTTGGACGGGTCGGTGTGAATTTCATGTCTTAAGCATCAGTCAATCGATTGACAGTTTAGTGTCAATCGATTGACACAAGATGTCAACATAGGCTGACGGTGCACGACACGAAATCCACTCCCAAAACGGTTTCTTTTTAGAAACTTTTAGTTTGATAGTTTGACCATGCAGAAATCAATCGATTGACATTGAGGTGTCAATCGATTGACTCAGAGGAGTTGATTTTAAAAGTAAAGCACTAAATCGATTGAGAGTAAAGTCTCAATCGATTGACTGATGAACATATGCACACCCGAGATGCAAACACAGCAAAATTAACACAGTCAAACACCCCGATTCCATTGATTTTTAACGATTGATTACACCCATTGGTCCCCTAACCACTAAACACAACCATAACAACAAATCAAAATCCTAAATACTAAACAACCACAAACACTAAACACTAAACATCATAAACACTACACAAAAACAAACTAAACATCATCATCATCATCATCATCAAATTCAAGGTCCCTCTCCTCGTTCATCGCTGCTCGCGCTCCTACGATGAATTCGTCGGCACGCCCAGGGAACGATTCTCGGGCCATCTGCATGAGGAGAGAAGTCTGAAATCTCGACCGTCGGTCAACACCACCATGCCTCGCATTCAGCCCATCCATCCGCGCCTCGAGGCGAGCAACAACTGCCTCGGCGTTAAAATCTGGGACCTCTTCAGGACGAGGTCGTCTTACACCGCCACGTTGGCGTTGTGCGGGGTTTAGACGGGGAGGAGGGACATCATCGACGTCGATCGGAGGCGGCGCAACTCGACGAATTTCCTTGATGCTCTTATCCCAAACGTTGATGCCATACTGATAAAACTGCATATCACCCAACTCTTCATCGTCGTAAACCAGGCAGCCAAGGTGGTCCAAAAGGTGCATCACGTAGTGCGGGAGATGTAGGAGGATCGCCGCGCGCTTTGCGGGTACGGTGGTGCCGGCGATATCACTGTGGCACCGATACATCTCCTCGAGCATCAGACCTGGCGCATCGAACCAAGTGTTTGTATGCGCAGCGTAAAGTGCAATGCGATAGGAGGTTATTTGCCATGACGATATTCCAAAAGAGAATGTCCATCGGAAGAACAGGTCGTTTAGTGTCCTGACCGGTCCCACGGCGTCCTCCACACATATCATTGATCATGTCTTCCTGGCTAAGATCAATAGCTGGATTAATGTGGTGGTTCAAAGGACGAACCACATAAAAGTTAAAGGCACGCGCGAGATCGGCAGCATACAGATTATATTGCCAATTGTCGATTTCGATGGTGATGAAGGGCATTCCCGTTGGCGAGAGTGTTTCCGGTACCCATACCATTTTCTGATAAAACAGACGAATGATTTGCGGAGAGACATCGATGGGCGGCGGGGCAAGCAACATTTCTAATAGCAAGGCCTCAATGAATTCGATCGAGCGGGCACATTCCTCGATGCGATGGTATTTGGCAAGATCGAAGAAGTTTTCTGTTTGGAACTGGCGATCGATGTAGAGCTCATTAGGGATGCGCATCGGATCATTGGCGGGACGCAGTGGACGGAATATTGGTGGGCCAGGCACCGCCATTCGATCTCGTACGAGGAGAATATACAAGCTTGATGCGGATTGGATTTGAGAGGAGTTGGATTGAGGGAGCCACGGGTTGTGGCACCACTTATATAATGCAGACCTCAATTGATTGAGGATGAATCGTTAATCGATTGAGAATGGTTCGTTTGCCCACGTCGCGTGAAGTTGGAAAGTCATCAGGAATGCGCATGGAACGTGGCACAATCCACTTCCTCTCTTTCAATGTCAATCGATTGAGGACACACTTTTTGCGAAAAGTTGCACCGGTTAGGTGCCTCAGAAACGGGCGCAGTTAATATCCAATCAAGTCAATCGATTGAGGGGTTAGGCTCAATCGATTGACACAAATCGTGTCCTGAAAGTTAGCTGTCACGGCAAGATGTGTCGGGTGGCGCTTCAAGTTCCAAAAACTGCTCAAAACCCTATGTGATGTCAATCGATCGACACAAGATTCTCAATCGATTGACACAGAAGGAAGAAAATGATGATGATGCTTGAATTCTCAATCGATTGATAGGGAAATGTCAATCGATTGAGAGACATAAGTCAATCGATTGACTATGTGACAGTCAATCGATTGAGAAACACTCAATTCTAACACAAACAAAAATGAAGATAAAAATAAGGACGAAAATAAAAATAAAACACACTGGGTTGCCTCCCAGGAAGCGATGAGTTTAAATGTCGACAGCTCGACCCCTTTATTGTTCAAATATCTGGGTCGCTGAGGTGCAGCGCCTCAATCTTAAACTGTGTGATTGGTTCAAACATCTGTTTAAGACGTTGCCCATTCACTTTGAAAACTCGATTATCCTTGAGACTGCGGATCTCAATCGCACCATGCACACTCATAGAAACAACTTG
Source organism: Chloranthus sessilifolius (assembly GCA_021018995.1). Taxonomy (NCBI): domain Eukaryota; kingdom Viridiplantae; phylum Streptophyta; class Magnoliopsida; order Chloranthales; family Chloranthaceae; genus Chloranthus; species Chloranthus sessilifolius. The sequence goes on along the minus strand of JAJIZI010000016.1, from coordinate 1,820,342 downwards.
AAACGGTCCTTCCCATCGAGATTTCAGTTTTCCCGGGTGGAGTTTTAGTCTGGAATTAAACAGCCAAACCTTTTGGCCAATGTGGAACTCTTTCCTAGAAATTAACTCATCATGCAGCTTCTTGTACCTTTCTTTGTACATCCTGGAGTTTTCATACGCATCGTAGCGTAGCTCTTCCAATTCACTCAACTGTAACCGTCGATTTGATCCTACCGCGTGCATATCAAAATTAAATCTTTTGATAGCCCAACATGCCTTATGCTCCAATTCAATAGGAAGATGGCATGCTTTCCCGTAGACAATTCTGAACGGAGACATTCCAATTGGTATCTTAAATGCGGTACGATAGGCCCAAAGAGCATCAGATAGCCGGTTAGACCAATCTCTTCTATTCGGTCGTACCATTTTTTCTAGAATTCGTTTAATCTCTCGGTTCGACACTTCCACCGGACCACTAGTTTGCGGATGATACGGCGTTACCACCTTGTGGTTAACACCGTATTTCTTCATTAAAGTCGCAAAATGGCGGTTGTAGAAGTGCGAACCGCCATCACTAATGATTGCCCGTGGAAACCCGAATCTGTTAAAGATATTTTCCTTCAGAAATTTGACCACCACTTTGTGGTCATTCGAACGGGTTGCCACAGTTTCAATCCATTTGGAGATATAATCAACAACCATAAGAATGTATGAATACCCGAAGGATGGGGGAAAAGGACCCATGAAGTCAATCCCCCAAACATAAAAAATTTCAACAATTAAAATCGGATTAAGGGGCATCATATTTCTTCGTGAAATGTTTCCCAGATGTTGACATCGTTGGCATTCTTTGCAAAATTGAGCGGCGTCACGAAAGATGGAGGGCCAGTAGAATCCACTTTGAAGGATTTTCTATGCGGTCTTCTGTCCTCCGAAATGGCCTCCACAGGCTCTAGCATGGCAGAAATTCATGAAGCTTAGTTGCTCTTCTTCCGATACACATCTCTTGATGATTTGATCTGAACAGATTTGAATAATTGTGGTTCATCCCAGAAATAGTATTTTACCCGGGAGAAAAAGAGATGCTTATCATTCTTACCCCATTCAGTAGGGATTCTGCCAGTGACCAGATAATTCACTATGTTGGCAAACCACGAAACTTTTGTTCCTGTTACATCAATTTTCATCAATTGTTCATCCAGAAAAGTGTCCCGGATCGGTTCGAGTGCAGAAGATTCTTCAGGCAAAATGCGAGACAAGTGATCAGCCACAACATTCTCTACTCCCTTTTTATCTTTGATTTCGAAATTGAACTCTTGAAGTAGCAGGATCCAGCGGATCAATCTTGGTTTGGCATCCTTCTTTGCCAGCAAATATTTCAATGCAGAGTGGTCTGAAAAGACAACTATTTTTTATCCAAGCAGATAAGATCGAAATTTATCGAGAGCATACACCACAGCTAACAATTCTTTCTCAGTGGTGGTGTAGTTAAGTTGTGCATCGATCAATGTCTTACTAGCATAATAGATTACGTGAGGTAATTTGTTCACCCTTTGCCCTAAGACAACTCCGATCGCGTAATCAGATGCATCGCACATGAGTTCGAATGATAAAGAATAATCCGGTGGTTGGATTATCGGAGCATTTGATAAGAGCTCACGTAATTTCAGAAATGCTTTCATGCAATCCTCATCGAAGTCAAAAGGAACATCTTTGCCAAGCAAGGTACACAATGGTTTAGCCACCTTGCTAAAATCTTTGATGAATCTTCTGTAAAATCCTGCATGCCCCAAAAATGATCGAATTTGTCGAACACTCTTCGGTGGGGGCAAATTAGCAATTAGGTCGACTTTTGCCTTATTCACTTCAATTCCTTTCTTTGAAACAATATGCCCCAATACGATTCCTTGTTGAACCATAAAATGGTTCTTCTCTCAGCTAAGAACAAGTTTGGAATCCATACAATGTTGCAGCACCTGTGAAAGGTGATTCAAACATGAACCAAACGTTTTCTGAAAAATTGAGAAGTCATCCATGAAGACTTCGATGAATTTGTCGATCATATCCGAAAATATGGCCAACATGCATCGTTGGAAAGTAGCGGGTGCGTTACATAAGCCAAAAAGCATTCTTCGATATGCAAATGTTCCGTAGGGACACGTGAACGTTGTCTTCTCTTGATTTGCAGGAAACATCGGTACTTGATTGTAGCCTGAATATCCATCAAGAAAATAATAAAACTCTTATCCCGCTAACTTTTCGAGAATTTGATCGATGAACGAAAGGAGAAAATGATCCTTTTTGGTAGCAGTGTTCAATTTTCTGTAATCAATGCAGACACGCCACCCAGTAGCTTCGCAAGTAGGTAACAATTCTCCTTCAACAGTTTCTTTCACAATGATTTTGGACTTTTTCGGAACGATTTGAACTGGACTTACCCATTCACTATTAGAGATCGGATAGATGATTCCAACATCGAGTAATTTAATGATTTCCTTTCAAATGACTTCTTGCATGTTCGGATTAAGTCGCCTTTGCGGTTCCCTCGATGGTTTACTCTCATCTTCCAGATGTATTTTGTGCATACATACTGATGGGTCAATCCCTTTGAGATCAGCTAAGGTCCATTCGATGGCCTCCTTGTGCTCCTTCAACACCTTCAACAAATCATTCTCTTGTTCTTCTGACAACGTGGATGAAATTATCACTGAAAGTGTTTCTCGTGGCCCCAGAAAAGCATATTTGAGCGATTCAGGCAACTGTTTCAATTCTACAGTTGGTGGCTTCTTAATTGATGGAGTCGGTTCAGCTTTTACCTCAATGGGTAACGGTTCTATCTTAGTCACAAATTCACATAAGTTATCATCTGGACATGATGAACTTGACTTGTTCTCTTCTGGTTGCTTCCTTTCATATCCCTTTTCCCCATAGATGGCTAACAAAGTAGTTTCAAATTCTTCTTTAGTGAGCATCAATGGTAATGCTTCATCCACCACTTCGTCCATCTGATCGATGTAAAAATATTCGACCTCATCCTCGTTAGAAAAATGGTTCATCTCATGGAATATGTTCAATCTAACCTTCATGTTTCCAAAAGAAACGTCCATGACTCCCGTGCGACAATTAATGAAAGTGTTGGCAGTGGCGAGAAACGGACGTCCAAGGATGATGGGGACTTGATTAATTGATTTAACAGGTGGTTCCATGTCTAAAATAACGAAGTCCACTGGGAAGACAAACTTGTCTATTCCAACCAAAACATCCTCGATAATACCCCTAAGTCTTCTTTCTGACCTATCGGCCAGTTGGAGTGTGACCGTTGTGGGTTTCAATTCACCCAATCCGAGTTTCTCGTACATTGAGTATGGGATTAGATTAACACTTGCTCCCAAATCTAATAACGCTTTTCCAATTGGTTGCCCACCAATGACACATGGAACAGTTGGGACTCCAGGGGTCTTTCAGTTTCTGTGGGATTTCCAATTACAATATCGAACTGACTTGATTAGTCAGGAACACTTTCTTTAAAACATGAGTACGTGCCTTTCTCTTACGAGTGCACAAATCTTTGAAAAACTTGGCGTACTCAGAAACTTGTTTGATTATTTCAAGTAATGGAAGATTTACCTTTACTTGCTTGAATGTTTCAAAGATTTCTTCCATTTTTACCGGTCCCTTGCCCATTATGGATGGAGGAGTTAGGCATTCAGGGAATGGTGCCTTAGGGACATAAGATGGAGATTCAAGTTTCGGTTCTCTTTCACGTCCTTGTTGGAAGATTGGAGGAGACTCTTTCTCTGTTACTTTTTCTTTTCCCTTCTCTCTTCCTTGCTCTTTCTCTTTCTCTATCACTTTTTCTTTTCTCTTCTCTTTTCCTTGCTCTGATTCTCTTTCTTTCTCTTTCGCTGCTTTTTCTTTATCAGCTTCCACAGGCATTTCCACTTGATTTTCAACCTCTCGCCCACTTCTCAGCACCGTAATAGCTTTCAACTGTTGACTATTTGATGGTCCTTCATCATGTGGTGCTTGTCCTCGAGGATTGTTGATGGGTTGGCTGGGAAGCCTACCTTCCTCTCTTTGACTCAGTTGATTGGTCAATTGACTGACTTGGTCCATTATCATCTGTTGAAAAGATTGCATGCTTCGCATTATCTTTTCTTTCAGATCAGAATCTTATAAGTGCTGGTATGAGATTGATTAAGATTCTGATTGAAATTCTGATTTTTTCGGTACTCAGAATTTGGATGATAATACGGAGCATTCTGCTGGAAATTCTGTTGTGGATGAAAGTTTTGTTGTCCACCCATTGTGTTGGCTCTGTATAGCTGATTTACCTGACCAGTTTGGTTCGATCCGCCCCATCCTAAGTTGGGGTGATTTTTCCATTCCGAATTATAGGTATTTGAGTACATGTTTCTACCCTGCCGCTGATAAGATTGAGTCACATTGACCTGCTCTTGAGGAGTAGGTTCATCAGGGAAGAATGGCAATGTAGTAGGGCACTCATTAGCCATGTGACCTGGGTGGTCACAGATTGAACACATAGTGGGGGTGATAGGAGCTTTAGCTTGCTTGGTCGCAGCTAACAACATGTTCATTTGCTTGGACAACATATCAACCTTTGTTGATAAATCAGAAGTATTTCACGAAAATCTGGGAGGTCATCGAGAACTTGGTGTCAACACATGTGATTTTGTTGACAATCACCGAAGAACCAGAGATAGATGATACAAACAATCACCGAAGTTATCTCCATAAATAGAAAAATCGTCCATGAAGACTTCCAGGAACCTTTCCACCATATCAGAGAATATACTCAGCATACACCTTTGGAATGTGGCTGGAGCATTGCAAAGTCCGAACGGCATTCGACGGTAAGAAAACGTTCCAAAGGGACATGTGAACATTGTCTTTTCCTGATCTTCTGGTGCAATGACTATCTGATTATACCAAGAATAGCCATCAAGGAAACAATAGTATTGGTGACCGACCAATCTTTCTAACATTTGGTCAATGAATGGGAGAGGAAAGTGATCCTTTCTAGTCATTGAATTCAACTTCTTGTAGTCAATACACACTCTCCAGCCAGTTTGAACTTTTGTTGGTACTAGCTCATTCTCCTCATTTCTCACCACTGTAACTCCAGACTTTTTGGATACCACTTGTGTTGGGCTCACCCATGTGCTATCGGAGATTGGATATATGATCCTAGCATCTAGCAGCTTAATGACCTCATTTCTCACCACTTCTTGCATTATGGGATTCAATCTACGTTGTGGTTCTCTTGAGGGTTTAGCGATTTCTTACAGATGAATTTGGTGCATACACACCGTTGGGCTGATTCCTTTAATATCTTTGATAGACCATCCGATCGCACTCTTGTGGTCTTGAAGTACTTCAATGAGCTTTTCTTCTTGGTCCTTATTTAAATTCACTGAAATAATTACTGGCTCAGTTTCATCAATGTCCAGGTACGCATATTTCAAATCCGCAGGGAGGGGTTTTAGTTCCAGCTTTGATTTCTCTTCTTCATTTGATCGATGCGATTATTCTTCGCTATCTTGTTCCTTCTTCTCATCTTTCAGTTGACATTCTTTTTCTCCCAAGAGAGGCGTTGAGTCTAGCATCTCATTGACTTCGTGTATCACCTTATCCACATCGAAGTCTTTGCCAAAATATGCTAAACAAGCCTCTAAAGGGTCCTCATATTCTGAAGAAAAAAATTCATTTTCCACAATGTCATCAATCATGCAAACTTGTGCATGTTCCTCATCTTCAGCAGGCTATTTCGAAATGTGAAAAATATTCAGTTCGACAGTCATGTTCCCAAATGATAAATTCATTATCCCATTTCGGCAATTGATTAGAGCGTTCGATGTTGCAAGAAATGGTCTTCCTAAAATTACGGGAACATTGTTTCTGTGTTGAGGAGTGGGTTCCGTATCCAATACAACAAAGTCAACTGGAAAGTAGAAAGTGTCTACTTTGATAAGAACATCTTCGACTATTTCCCTAGGAATCTTAATTGACCTATCAGCAAGTTGAAGGGTCATAGCTGTGGGTTTTAGTTCCCCCAACTCAAGTTCCTTGTACACCGTGTATGGCAACAAATTAACACTTGCTCCAAGGTCTAGGAGTGCTTGATCGATGCGATTCTCCCCTATGATGATTGAAATTGTAGGGCATCCAGGGTCCTTATATTTAATTGGGAGTCTTGCTTGTAGAACTAAGCTTACCTGTTTTGCTAAGAAGGCTTTCTTTGGGACATTAGTCTTTCGCTTTATCGTGACTAAATCCTTTAGAAACCTAGCATATGCTGGTACTTGTTGAATGGCGTCTAGGAAGGGGATATTTATTTTCAGTTGCTTAAACATTTCAATGATTCCTTCCTGATCGCGATTCCTCTTCGGTCCCACTAGCCTTTGAGGGTATAGGGCCTTGGGTATGAAACTCTTCTCTCTCTCGCTCTTATCTTCCATCTTCTTCTCTTGCTTCCCTTGTTTCTCTTCTTCTGCTGCTTCCTTGTCCTTCTCAATTTCGACTTCAGGTTCATACATCTCCTCTTCTTCTGGCATTTCTACTTTGTTGTCGACTTCCTTCCCAAATCGCAATGTAGTGATAGCCTTGATTTGTTGTTGGCTCTCCTCCTGAGATGAGGTCGAGGCATGCTCAATAGCCATCTGCCCTCGTGGATTTGGGACTGGTTGGCTTAGGAATGATCCCTTCTCTCTTTCACAAAGGAGCGTTTCCAATTGCCTTAATTGCTTCTCTATCCTTGATATTGAAGAGGTATTGGATTGAATGAACTTCCACATATCCTCACTCTGAGGATATTGATTTTGAGACTGACGCGGAGCAGGATTTCCTTGTTGATTATTAAACCCTGGTGGAGGAAAATTTTGTGCAAACCCTGGTTGACTTGTTGATTGTGAGAACTGATAATTCTGATTCGATTGCCTAGGTTGCACATTTTGATTTTGATTTGGGTAAAATTGGTTTCCTCCTCCATAGTGATGTTGGAATTGTCCTTGACCAAACTGTTGTTGTGGTCCCTGACTGAAATTTTGATTTGGGTATAAATTCATCCCCTGAGCTCTGCCTTGGGATCTTTGATTTCCCTGTTTCCATGAGAAATTTTGATGATATTTCCAACTATTTGGATTGTTTTCATTAAAAATATTTCCCTGATTCCGTCCATAAGTGTTCAATGCATTCAATTGTTCACTAGGATCCTCTGAGTACGTTTGCAGTGACGGGCAGTTGTCAGCTGTGTGCATTGGGCTTGCACAATATGAGCATGGGTCTGGTTGTACATTTACAATACTTACATTTTCCTTCAATTTCAATTCCTCAATTTGTTGAGTGAGGAAATCTATTTTTGTCATCAGGTCGGGTGTTTCTTTCACCACATACAATCCTCCTTTCTTTGCTAAGCTTCCTGCTTGATCTCGAGTCTTCTTCGGCTAATCTCGACTGCTAGAGAAGTTCCATTGTTGTGAGTCTTCTGCTAACTTTTCCAAGAATTGATAGGATTCATTTTCTCTCAGTCCCAAGAATCCTCCACTGTTCATGGATTCAATCAAATGTCGATTAGCTTGATCCAATCCGTTGTAAAAACATTGGACCAATCTCCATTTTGAGAATCCGTGGTGTGGACATTTCAATAGGATATCCATGAATCTATCCCAGGCTTCATAGAATCTTTCATCATCTTCTTGTGTAAAATCGATGATTTCACGTCTTAAGGCATTAGTCTTAGCCATGGGAAAGAATTTCGATAAAAATTTCTTAACCATTTGATCCCAGGTGGTTATGGATCCAGCTGGCAACGAGTTTAACCATGCTTTGGCCTTATCCTTTATAGCGAAAGGAAATAGACGTAATCTCACAGATTCTTCACTGAAATTTTGATATACCGATGAACAGACTTTAACAAAGTCTTTGATATGTTGATATGGATCTTCTCTATCCATACCGTAAAAAATTGGTAAGATTTGTATCACATTGGTAGGGATTTCGAATCTGCCACCAGGTGTGGCTGGATACGTGATGCAGGATGGAGTATTAGTAGTAATTGGGGCAAACAACTCCCTCAGGGTTGGTTCCTCCTCATTTTCATGATGTTGATTTTCACAACCGTTTGCATTCATTTTGAATTGAATTGATGGTTCGGTTCTTACTTCTCGACCCGTTCTAATTTCTTTTCGCTTTGAACGACACGTTCGCTCAATCTCAGGATTCAGAGGTTCTAAAGATTTATCTCTAGAAGACCTCGTGTGCATACACAAAGTGCAAAGATATATATATATATACATATATATATATATATATTTTTTTTTTTTTAAGAGTCGATTAATTGACTATTTAGGTTGACTGATCGACCAAGAGAAGAGTCGATTGATCGATTTTTTTGGTCGATCGATCGATACTCAAAGAATTTTTTTTATTTTTTTTAAATTTTTTAGAACAGAATCAGTAAAAAGGAAAGTCTCTTTTTCTTGGGTCGATTGATCGACTGTTTAGGTCGATTGATCGACCACAAAGTTTTTTTTTTATTCTGGAGAGTCGATTGATCGACTATTTTGGTCGATCAATCGACACTCAAAGAAAGATTTTTTTTTTAATTCAAAAAATCCGGAATCCGAAGATTAAGCGAAATTTTTGCAGATTTTGGAGGGTCCATTGATCAACTGTTTTGGTCGATCGATCGATACTCAAAGAATTATTTATTTATTTATTTTAATTATAAGAGAGACTACACCCCCAAACCTAATCTGTGTTATTTTGGTGAAATATGATGATTTATCAACATAGTGAAATATGATGATATTTTGGTGATGAGTAGTGAAATATGATGGTATTTTACCCCTAGATACCTACATTTAGCTATTCGATGAAGGCTATCTGATAAGAATGATTAGATTTGAAGTGTTTCAGGTAAATACAAGCCAAGTACAGAAAACAGCCCAAGAATTCTGAAAATAATGTCAAAACACTGCAACTTTGGGTCATCGAGAACTTGGTGCGACTTGCAGCTCAATTTGGACCTTCAAGACGGCCGAATTATGAAATTATCAAAACACAAAAGTTGTAGAGCTTTCTGTCAGCTTCCCAACGGCGTACGAATCGCCTCAATCCGAGTTCGGGACAGAACGTTATGACCACAATACTGAGGTAGTATCTAAGGCAAAGTTTGGCGGGAGTTCACGGAAATTTGGGAAGGTCGATAGATCGACCTTCCAGTCGATCGATCGACCAAAATGATAGAGTTTGAGACGGAAAAGACTTCTTAACTCAGATTTTTAAGGAGTCAATTGATCAACCCTTTAAGGTGGATCAATCGACCCTAACTTTTCACGCTGGGACACTTCCGAGACTTGGCTATTATTTAAAGCCAAATCAAACACTTCGAGAGGGAGTTTTTGGAGAGAATTTTTTAGAGGATTATTATTATTTTTGGTTTTAGACTCCTCTGGGCATCTTTTCAAGAGTTCTTCTTTCTCCTTCTTCTAGGATTCCATCTGGGTAGATTGTACCTAGGATTTGCATTGTCTTTCTTTTACATTCATAGATTATATTTATGAAAAGGCATTGTAACCAAAGATTTTTTAGAAGAAATGAAAAGTGGAATGGCTTTGAATGAACAAGGAGATCATACACCAAAGATGAGCGGCTAAATCAGTTGATCGGGGAAGATGCGATCCCCAGATAAGTACCCATATTTATGATTAATACCATAGTCTATTATGTCATCATGGAATCGTTTTGCTCAAAGTTTGTGTTATTGAAAATATATTGAATGCTTGTTATGACCGTTGATTGCGCGTATCAACGACTATAATCGCTAGATCTGGACCTGCAGGCTGATCTAGGCTGCAGAGCGATTATGTTTTTACTGTTATGATCTAAACATCATGAGATACGCTATGCTTCTTACATGACTCATACCGCAATGATAGGCTGAGTCATTATTTTTAGATAGGGTATGCCGGATTGATGATAATATTTTATTACGAATCGTCTCTATAGACGAATGATGGTGTGAATGATGCTTTAATGAAACTGTGGGTTTTAATGGTAGAAAAGGGGTACAAATCTGGGGTAGCATATTCCTTGATCTCATTTAATTATTATTTTAGATTCATTGGTAATTAGTTGTTTAGATTAATTTATTTTTCTTGCATTTAGGAAAAGTGTGATAAATTTTGGTAAAATTGAATCTGCCCTTTGGTACTTCCTTGGGGACGTTTTTAAAATCTCTTGAAAAATTAATTAAAATTCACGTTTCCCTGTGGGTTCGACACCCTTGTTCTTGCCATACTGCAATAGATCTCGTGCACTTGCAAGGATTACATTTAAAATCGATCAGTGGTCACAGATTGAGCACACAGTGGGGGTGATAGGAGCTTTAGCTTGCTTGGTCGCAGCTAACAACATGTTCATTTTCTTGGACAACATATCAACCTTTGTTGATAAATCAGAGGTATTATTGTTGACATCATACAATCCGTCTTTTGTCAACACATGAGATTTAGGTGCCAAATTCAAGTTAGTTCGCCCCAATGTCTCACTTTGTATGTAAGTTTGGTATAACTTCTCAAACAATGCCCACATCTCATCAGCCTCTTTCGTGGCACATGATCCTCCGCAAGATGCATCAACCATGCGTCTCTCTTCAGGAATTAGTCCATTGTAAAAACTCTGAACCTGCTGCCACCTTGGCAGTTGATGATTTGGACAACTCTTAATCAATTCCTTAAAGTGTTCCCAACATTAATGAAATGTTTCTGTAGGTTGTTGGGAAAAGAACTGGATTTTCTGACGCAACTCAATGGTTTTGGTCATGGGAAAGTATTTTTTAAGAAACTGACGGTGTAGCTCTGCCCAACTCTGAATAGATTGTGGTTCTAAGGAGTAGAACCAGGTTTTTGCCTTATCTCTTAAAGAGAAAGGAAAGAGTCGCAGCTTAGCTATTTCGTCGGTCACATTATGCACACGAAATATTTTACACACTGCAATGAACTCGTTCAAATAAACATGTGGATTTTCGTTTGACAATCCATGATAAATTGGTAACATTTGAATCATCGCGGATTTGAATTCGTAATGGTTCCCTGGGATGGGGGCATGCATGATACTATCTTGATCCTCGTAAAAACTAGGATCATTATAATATTCCAATGTTCTTGGGCCCTCATCATGATTATTATTCTCATTATTTCTATTATTATTGTTCTGATTATTTTCATTCCTTTGTTCTGCCATAGTTTCAGTAGGATGATACTGATTTCTCTGGATTCTACGGTTCTCTCTACAAGATCGTTCGATCTCAAGATTAAACGGTTGCAGATGCGGGTGATGAGATCGAGTAAAGCTCATGCACCAACGCTCACAATAAGGATTGATGATTCCACAACAATCCCAATATTATCAGGCTCAATCGATTGAAGCAAAGGTTTCAATCGATTGACACAATGCACACATAAATATTCAAAGAAATGACTTTATGAGTCAATCGATTGAAGAATTGTTCTCAATCGATTATGGTTCAGAGAGTCGAAGCAAGTCAGCACAGAATTTGCAGCTAAAATGGCAAGCACATAATTTTTGTCAATCGATTGACAGAGGAATGCCAATCGATTGAAAGAAACCTGAGAATTCACAGAGAATGATATCCTAGTCTCAATCGATTGACAGTGAATGTTCAATCGATTGAATCTATGATAAACAGTAGCCAATATCAAAAGGAATTTTTTTTTTTTTTTTTAATAAATTAATTTAATTAAAATTCAAATTTAAATTAAATTTTTTTTTTTTTTTAAATTCGAATTTCAAAAATAAAAATTAAATTCGAAAATCAAGATTAAGATTGGAATTTCAAAAACTAAAGGAATCCTACAAAATCTAACCTACAAGAGAAAAAGAAGGGAGAGAATAAAAAGATTCCTATAAATCTTAAAGTAAGTGGTCCTACAAAAATTAATAACTAGAAATATAAAAAAAAAAAAAAAAAATCCTACAAGATATTTTCTAAAGAGGAAGATAAGGAAAAAGAAACTCCTACAAAATCTAAAATAAGAAGTCCTAAAAATCTCTACTTCCTAAAAGAACTCTACAAAATCTTACCAAAGAGAAGAAAAATAAGGGAAATAAGATTTTACAAATCAAAAATCCAAATATTAATTTTTAAAATTCAAAAATCAAAATTCACACAAGAAAATCAAATTTTAATTTAGAAATTAAATTTCAAAAATTCTAATTGCAAAAATTTAAGTTCGAAAATTAAAAATCAACTTTTGAGCACCAAATTCCAGATTTCACAATCTACAAACTTCCAAAATTTTCAGAATTAGAGATTTTTTTTTTTTTTTTTTTTAATTTTATGTTTTTTTTTTTTTTACTACTCAAACTGTCAATCGATTGACAGAACTGAGTCAATCGATTGAAAAAGCAGCTTTTACAAACACTGAACACAGTCAATCGATTGAGGAAAAGGTCTTAATCGATTGACTGTTAAAAACACAAAAAAATCTCTATCTGAATTAATCAAAATTTCGCCACATCCCCGGCAATGGTGCCAAAAACTTGATCGATTTTAATGAATTAAAAATACCTCAAACTTCAATAGAAATCACTTTGATCCAAAAGTACGATGATCTTCAGAAACGAAATTAATGTAGGAATCAACTTGAACAAAAATAATAAACTGAAGGAATGACTACTGGAAAATTTTAGGAACAAAGCTCTCAAAAAGGAATAATAAAATTCTCTACTTTTATGTCTATCTATGTAAAAGAAAAACTAAAACTAAAACTCTAATCTCCTATCTCTCCTTTTCTCTCGAAGTGTTTGAGTCGGCTTTAAATAACATCCAAGTTGCGTAGGTTTCCCAGCCGCATAGGTTTCCCAGCCGCAAAAGTCTCCTGGCACGAAAAGTCAGGGTCGATTAATCGCCCCTATAGGGTCGATGCATCGACCCTACAAAAGAGGCTAAAAATCTGCTTTAAAGTAGTCAATTCTATCTCAGACACTGTTTTGTCCTTGATTAATCGACCAAAAGGGTCGATGCATCGACTCCCAGAAATCCGTGAATTCCAGCCCACTTTTTATATCAGACACTGCTTCGGTATTTCAGCCATAACTTTCTGTCCCGAACTCGGATTGAGGCGATTCTTATAACCGTTGGAAATCGGACAAAAATATCTACAACTTTTGAGTTTTGACAATTTCATGATTCCGCCGTCTTGAAGGTCAAAATTGAGCCGTAAGTCTCACCAAGTTCTCGATGACCCAAAGTTACAGTGTTTTGACATTATTTTCAGAATTCTTAGATTGTTTTCTATACTTGGCTTATATTTACCTGAAACACTTCAACTCTAATAATTCTTATCAGATAGCCTTCATCGGATAGCTAAATATAGGTATTTAGGGGTGAAATATCATCATATTTCACTACTCATCACACCCCCAAACCTACACTTTGCTAGTCCTCGAGCAAAGCAAACTAAAGAAAAATAAACTACCACTTTCGTAGGGAGCACGATTGCACTTAGCATGTGCAACAAGCCTTTAAACCCCTAGGTGATCCCTAGTGGAGGAGTTGTCTCCTAAGGGTTTACAATGAAGTTACCCACAAACTTCAATACATTTTTGAAATCATCGATAAAATTGAGTTTTCAAAATATGATTTTGATAACATATATACCATTCAAAACTAAAAATCATTAATCAATTCAACATGCGAATCCTCAATTTTAAATCACAATGTTATACTAATCATACTAATATCCATTCAAATTAGTCTAATGCTCAAATCGTTAGATAACTCATCCATTCATGCTTAAACGTAAAGTGTGTGCATACACAAATAAAAATTCATTCATCTCAGAACTAGTTCAAATGGGAAACCGTCGGATCTGTTGTTTTGACTCAATCCTCACTTTAAGTATACTCTTGAAATAAAATCACTTCGATGATGTGTAAGTTTTCGCACACATGTGAGAGATCAATACAAAGCAAATAAAAAGGTCTCACATGATAAATAAAACACGATGTAATCAATGAACAAAAATAAATCTCATAAGAAGATACTTGTATATCCTAAGCATGTCATATCAAGTGTCATAAGCATCACATATTTACTCTCTACAAGGTAGTTACCAATGCAAGATCAGATCATGAAGGTCATTTTAGGGTTGTAATGGGGCTCAGGAAAGGGTAAGAAAGAATTGGAAGTTGGGATTCAAAATTTCTGAGAAATCGAAAAGGAAACACCTTTTGATTCTTCTTTTTCTTTTCTAATCTCTCACTATTTTTCTCAATATTCTTCTATTTTTCTCAACTTTCTTTTTCTTTTGAATTTTCTTTTTTTGAAGCACCTCATATTTTTCATTATTTTTCATAATTTTCTTTTTCTTTTTCTCCCCTTTTTTTTTTCTTTTTATTTATTATTTTTTTTTTTTACCATACACTCTCAGTAAACACCACAACTTGGTATCTCTCCACTTACTCTCTTTTCGTTCACTCTCATCTCTCGTTCCTAATTTCTCAGAAATAAGAAGGGTAAAGCTGAATTTTCAGAAATGGTGAAGGGTTAAAGGTTAACGTGGCTTATCAAAGAATGTATAAAGGTAAATTTTTCAATAGGCTCAAAGGGGTACTAGAAGGATAAATTTATATAAGGTGGGGTATTTTAAGCACAAACGAGCCAAAGATGGCCTTCAATCATGTCCTTAAAAGATGGTAATCTTACCTATTTGTCTTGAGTAGATATACAGTACATTCTAACATAATGATATGAATTTGATTTCATGCAAAGTCACAAGTCAAAATAAAATATATGAGATTATGCAAAGTAATTCGTATTCAAAGAAAACTCCGAGTTTATGCATTCACTCATCAATGACGGGAAATTAGCTCTAAAGCAAACCGGGTTTAATCTCCACTAAGAACCTAAGATTTAACGTTCAAAATAGTTCATCGATTTCTAAGTTTTAGCTTGGTATAAGTGTAAAAATTCTAAGCATGAATATCAAAATTATCCAAAAAGTGTCACATTAAGCTTCATCATCTTAGATACAAGTAATCAAAATATGACATCAATATTCTCAAAATTAAATTCACATGCGTCATCAACTAAAATTTGAAAACAATCGTAAAATAATGTGCATGATGACTTCAAAATAAATTTTTTTTTTTTTAATTTTTTCTACTGTCGATTAATCGACTCAAAGGAGTCGATCGATCGAGAGTGGGTTCTCGATCAATCGACCTTCTTTGTCGATTGATCGAAAAAAACTCTTATTTTATTTTATTTTATTTTATTTTAAGGGAAAATAAGTGACGCAAAATAGATAATCATACTCCCAAACCTAAAGATGACAATGTCCGCATTGACTGAAAGAAGTAGCGCACCCCCAAACCTGTTTGAAAAAGTTTCTCAACACAAAGATCAGGTGCAGAGAATATGTGCATCAAATTGGAACATGACCAAAAATTTATGGAAGGGAATATGGTTACACTATTTAGGAAATTACAAACATCCTAAACTAAACAGAAAAACTAATAAGCTAGAAATAAACATACGAAAAAAATAAAAAATAAAAAAAAACCTAAATCCTAAACTAAACATGCATCCAACTCCGTTAATCATTGTTAGGCAGACTCATCCACCGTGGTTCACTTAAAACGATGTTCTTAGGCACAGGGAACAATTTCTCCCAAAGATCAAGGGGAAATTGATGAGAAACCACCGATGGTATGGATGGAGGCGGTGCGGCGAACACAGGAGATGGGGATGGGGGAGATGGTGACGGAACCACATCAATTATCTCGATATCAGTATTGATGCGCGGGGTAGGAGATTTAAAATGATTTACCTTCTTTCTAGATGGTTCTCCCCAGGAAGGAATGATCATCGGATCAAGGTCGATGATTTCAACATTGCTAGGCGCAAAAGGGACCGACTAATGAGAGCGGCGCTCCCGCTTTTTAGCAGTCTCCGCCATCTTTGATAATCGGGCTCTGGTGAGATATAATCTACGGGCCATAAGAAAGTTGTGCAAGATTTAATGAAAAGTGAGCCTAAGGGTGAATATAAAGGGGAAATTGATAGAATTGGAGTAGGAGTGGAAAGAGATGTCCCGCAAAAAAGAAATAATGAAAAGTGTGGCTTTACGCTTGAGGGATCCCAAGGACGAAAAAGTAAAGACAAAAAAGAAGAATCCCAAGAGGATTATGTTCCGAAAGGTGGGGTCGATTAATCGACCCTAGGAAGTCGATGCATCGACAATGGGGTCGATGCATCGACACCCAAAAAAAAAAAAAATTTTTTTTTTTGTTTCGAAAACTGTGGGTCGATTAATCGAGTATAACCCTCGATTAATCGACACCAAGTCGGCAGAGAGGTGAAAAGTTGCATATTTTGTTATTTTAATATTGTTTTTCACTCCTCTAAATGCAACAGGTAATGTGCAATGGCAATCCCAAACAGATTAGAAAACACACTATCCATTAAGAAGCACGATGATTACAAGGACACTTCTGATTTGACTCCTAAAATAAACAACCTAAACGAAAGAAGGAAAAATAATACAAAACGAAAAATACACTAAACAAACTAATCATCCCCATCCTCTTCGGCCTGACGGGCCCTGACGCGCATTTCATCATAACTATCAGGCCACATGCGCTGCCCGATCTGATGGAGGAAGGAATGATCATAGTAGCTTGGGCGCAAGAGTGCACCATATTGCCGCTGCTGCTCCTCCTGTAAAGAGTTAATTTGGGCTTGGAGCGAACCAAGAGACACACCCTCCTCGGGTCCTTGATCAGGTGCATGTTGGTCATCCTGGCGTACGCGGTGGCGCTGGAGTGGTGGAGCAGGTTGGGCCGATGCATCAGCGGGGGCATCAGGGACATTTCCCAAGAGAGGCATACTGCGGTTCTATTGGGTCGCACCATATCGATAAAATGCGAGATCCCCCTAGATCATCATCCCGGTAGAACAGGAAACAAAGGAAATTAAGCAGCTTCATAACATAGTGAGGAAAGTAGATCAACGGTGCCTCACCAGTGGCAGGGTTGGTGATATCCTCATGGCATCGCCACATGCCATCATGAAGAATTTTGGGCACATTGATCAACGAATTTCGGTGGGCACCATAAAGCGCTTGAACCCAATCGCCGGTGCGCTCAGAAACGTGGCCACGGGGGTAGAGGTTACTACAGACCACACTATCCCAGAACAAAAGCAAGCGCGGTAACGCCGACCGCCTAGTGGCGACCCTGGAAGAAAATATGTCGCGGCACTCGCACAAAATGTTAAAAACCTCCGCAATGGTGTGCGAATAAATGGGGCACGACCACCCATCCATTGAAACAGTGAAGTGGGCGGTGACATGATTCTCCACGGAGGCGAGCACCCATGCCATGTTCTGATAGAATAACCGAACGACACGTTCGGACACTTTGATCACAGGCGGAGAAAGGAGAAAATGGACGTTGAGAGCCATTGCATAGGCGAGGGAAACGGCGTAGACAGGTAGTGCATGAAATGCCTGGAGATCGAAAACATATTCGGAACACAGGTCCCGAGTCGCGAAGCGACCACTTGGCTGATCACGTGGATGCCTTGCAGGTCGTTGGGAGAGCCTTTGCGGTGCGGCAGATGTCGAAGCCATGATCACGCTGTCGGAATGTCGGAGGTAGTCAGGATAAAAAGAGGAGACAAATCGAATGAGAATCGAAGAGAGAGTGCTCTCTTTAAATAGGCGCAAAGGCGTCCTCTCGGGACGGACACACCTCAAAATAATCGATTAATCGACCAAAAGGGTCGATTAATCGATTCCATTGAAAACAAGCGCGTCATAAATTCCGACGCATGGAAACACGCAACGTCTTTAAGTGAAAAGACGCAACGGCCGGAAGTGGAAAGTCGATTAATCGACACAGGTACTAGATTAATCGACGGAAATCGAGGCAGAGAAAAAAACAAAAACGCATACCCCGAAATAAAAGTCAATTAATCGACTCATAAAGAGTCGATTAATCGACTCCAGATAAAAACAAAAACTGACAGATTTGAAAAGCAACACAATTTTCAAAGTGAGTAGTCGATGCATCGACTCAAGGAGTCGATTAATCGACTAATCAAAAAGTCAACCCCCCATAAATGCAGTCTCCTTGAAAAAGGAGACACTCATAATTGCTGTCGATTAATCAACATTAAGTGGTCGATTAATCGAGTGGAAGGGTCGATGCATCGACTCAGGGGGTCGATGCATCGACTCCAATTTTTATTTTATTTTATTGTATTTTATTATTATTATTATTATTTTTACA
The DNA here is from genome assembly GCA_021018995.1 of Chloranthus sessilifolius. NCBI lineage: Eukaryota > Viridiplantae > Streptophyta > Magnoliopsida > Chloranthales > Chloranthaceae > Chloranthus > Chloranthus sessilifolius. The sequence goes on along the minus strand of JAJIZI010000016.1, from coordinate 1,802,021 downwards.
TCGAAAAGAAATTAACCAAAAATGCAGACTGCTTTGAAAAAGAAAACAGGCAAGAAGACGGTCGATCAATCGACTAGAAGGGGTCGATTAATCGACATCCAATGTCGATTGATCGAGATTTTAAAAAAAAAAATTTTTTAAGGAAAATTATGAAATTAATCTACAAGGTGTAAATTCATTCCGAGTCCACCAGGATCCCAAATCTTCATGAAAAATTTTCTAAGCAGGATCAGCGATTTATTTAATCGTCCCAGTATTTCACTTTTCAAGGACTTAGTTACACCCCCATGATGTGCCCAAGTTCCACCATTATGATCAATTTCTATCCTGTACTTGACATTCCCAAAATCACACTCCGGATTCAAACCCATGAATCTTTTTTCGGCATTCTATTGATTATCTATGTATTCAACGAATGGGCAATAGATTTGAAATTCCTCTTTCTTCCCTAAACCGAATTCACACTCATCGGAAAAAGTTATGTTTCTCTTATCAGGTGTTGTAAGGGTGGCATTTTCTTTCTCTCTCATCTCAATTTGATTCTCAATTCTCCCCTCGACATAAGTATCGTTCCATTCCATTTCCTCTTCTCCTCGCACTTGCACTACCTCAACGCTCGTTATGCCATTCTCAAGCGTAGTGACCAATTGGTCATCCTCATATATTTGAACAAAATCAGATGAGTCCTCTTGAAGATGTTCTTTATTCTGATCGGTATCAATGAGGGACTCCTCTATTTCAACTTTCCTTTGTAAGTACTCGATCATCTGACTAACTTGAGATTGTATCCTAGAAATTCTTTGAGTATTGGTGTGCACCAAACCTTTTAAATATTCTAAGGAGTAAGAAGAATTTTGGGCTGGTTCATATGATTTTGTTTCTTGAAAGTATTGAGTTTGCTGTGAAAACTCATAAGGAAATTTGTTGGGATAAGAATTTTGATCATTGTAAGGCATCATATCATACATTAGAGGTTGATTAAAACCCCACATGTCATTAGATTGACTCTGCCAGTCATGAGTGTTCCAAACAGGATTTGGCTGGACTTGTTCAGGGTAATAATTTGAGTTATTCAAGGGACGCATAGGTAAAATGTGCATCGAATTTCCACAAATAGCACATGATTTTAGATTGAATCCATGCATTGACATGATTTCACTAATAACACAATTTTTATTTTTTTTTCTTTTTTTTAAAGCAGAAATACTATTTTAATTTTCAAAATTTTCTAAAATTTACTGTCTACCAAAAATTCAGATTTTCTTAATTTAATCCCCGGCAACGGCGCCAAAAACTTGATGTGATTTTTAATTATAATGTTTTACTCGCAAGCGCACGAATCAAATTGTATATAGTGGGTGCAGAGTACGAGATCGTTCCCACGAGGACTAATTTTGAAAGATCTAAAAAGACACGACAGTAATTCAAGAAATCCACTAAGATTTAACAGTATTCTATCAGTCTTATGATTTGATTTTGTGAGATGACAATTACTGACTACACACTAAAATTTAATTGATAATTCAAAAGTAAAGATAAAGATGAAGATACTAAATCCTCTAATCTTTGGTCTGTTCTTCCCGTAATATAAATCTACGGATTAAACTATGAGATATACCATTGAAGAAATATATATTTTATGGAAGATAAATGGTCAACACCCCGATAGGTTCCACGTTGCATCCCTGCAATCAGGATTTAGATGATTTTCATATATAGATCTGGGATCAAGGGCATGGCTCGGCACACTTGATCTCAGGTTCAAATAAAATTCATCCCCAAAGTGGGTGAAAATTCTAACAAGAATACCACCATAGATCTGAAATCAAGGACATGGCTCGACACACTTGATTTCATATTAGAGATTAATTAAGATAAAATTACTATTACAGATCCAAGATCCAGGGCATGGCTCGGCACACTCGATCCCGGATCATAATCATAATTAGATCCACACGATGAAAGCAGAAAGACCATATAACAATGATTAGAGTAAAATTACCGTCACAGATCTGAGATCCCGGGCATGGCTAGGCACACGCGATCCAAGTTAGTGGCGGGGATTTCATCCGTTCATGATAGCATAACGACCATAAAATAAGATCTCATATTTTAATCCTAAATTTATATTATTAAAAGCACATCCCTCGGATGGAAATCATTAGATCCCCATCCCTATGAATTTAGCCACACATGCTGTAATTAAATGACATAAATAAATAAGAAAGGGAAAATAACATTAATTTAATGAATTAAAAATACCTTAAACTTCAATAAAAATTACTTTGATTCAAAAGTACGATGATCTTCTGAAATAAAATTAATGCAGGAATCAACTTGAACAAAAATAATAAACTGAAGGAATGAATACTGGAAAATTTTAGGAACAAAGCTCTCGAAAAGGAATAATAAAATTATCTACTTTTATGTCTAACTATGTAAAAGAAAAACTAAAACTAAAACTCTAATCTCTTATCTCTCCTTTTCTCTCGAAGTGTTTGAGTCGACTTTAAATAACATCCAAGTTGCGTAGGTTTCCCAGCCGCATAGGTTTCCCAGCCGCAAAAGTCTCCTGGCACGAAAAGTCAGGGTCGATTAATCGACCCTATAGGGTCGATGCATCGATCCTGCAAAAGGGATAAAAATCTGCTTTAAAGTAGTCTATTTCGTGTCAGACACTATTTTGTCCTCGATTAATCGACCAAAAGGGTCGATGCATCGACTCCCATAAATCCGTGAATTCCAGCCCACTTTTTGTATCAGACATGGCTTTGGTATTTCGGCCATAACTTTTTATCTCGAAATTGGATTGAGGCGATTCCTATGCCGTTGGAAAGCTAACAAAAAGATCTACAAGTTTTGTGTTTTGACAATTTCATGATTCGGCCATCTTGAAGGTCCAAAGTGAGCCGCAAGTTACACCAAGTTCTCGATGGCCCAAAGTTGCAGTGTTTTGACATTATTTTCAGAATTCTTGGGTTGTTTTCTATACTTGGCTTGTATTTACCTGAAATAATTCAAATCTAATAATTCTTATCAGATAGCCTTCATCGGACAGCTAAATATAGGTATTTAGGGGTGAAATATCATCATATTTCACTACTCATCAACAATCTATGATTTTCTCAAAGAAAAACAATGCAAAACCTAAGTACAATCTACCCAGAGTAAAACCTAGAAGAAGGAGAAAGAAGAACCCTTGAAGAATGAAAAGAAATCCCTAAAAGTCCAAAGTGAAGAGCCTTAAAAAGTAAAACTCATAATGAGTAATGAATCCCCTCAATTACAAACCCATAGCTTCTCTTTTATAGTGGCCGAGCAAACCTATCCCTAATAACCTCAATCGATTGAGACAGAAGTCTCAATCGATTGACTTTTAGTTCGAGCTAATTTAGGGCACTCCTGCCTTCATGTGTCAATCGATTGGCACTTATCCCTCAATTGATTGACATCCTAGGGTTAAGTCTTTTCTCCATATGTCAATCGATTGACACTTATACCTCAATCGATTGACTTTTCAGGGTAAAGTTCTCTCTCTCTCTTGCTAGAAATTGATTTTCTTCATGGATTTCGATGTTTCTTTTGACCTTTTTGTCCATAGCTCTTGTGTAGCCTTTAATTTTCTTCGTTTATGCTCCTTAACGATCCAACGGTCAGAAACACTTGAAAACATCAAAACCTCACAACAACCATCAGATGCTTTCATTGAACAGCTAAATGTAGAATTTAGGGTGCGAAATATAGTCACATTTCGGCACTGATTAGTTATGTCATCATAAAATGAGCTCATCAACTCACGATCCCGTCTTGATTGTGTGCATTCAACATCTCTTCCATGAAATCCTCGTTTGGCAGCTCCACGGGTTCCTTTGGCCATTCATTGAAGAATGGATCTTCCCAATCGTATGTTCTTATGTAATTGTGTATAACACAATATGTGGCGACTGTCCTCACTTGAGTTTTCAGTAGAAGCCTTGTGCGGACTTGGAGAATTGGAAAGCGTTGCTTAAGTACCCCAAATATCCGTTCTACGACATTACGCAATGACGCATGTTGTTTGTTGAATAATTCTTCAGGAGTTACTGGGGGATTGGAGCCATTGAACTCCTGAATATGATATCGTACTCCAGGGTAGAGAGCAAGAAACCCTCACATATTCGAATATCCCCCATTAATTAGGTAGTACTTTCCAGCTGGGATGTGAAGCCTATTCTGAGGTCTAGAGAGGGCACTGCTAAAAACCTTTGAGTTGGGACTGGATCCCTTCCATTCGGGGAGTACGTATTGAAATAACATATTGAAACTCACAACACACATTACATTTTACGTTGTTGATTGCTTCCGATTGTGAAACCGTTGCGAATCTACCTTTGAAACACTGACATCAGTATGTGCGCCATCTATGGCCCCTATGCCATCCTTAAATCACGGATAGACCCATGGATTATATAATATCTCAGGGGGGTTTCCACTCGTTGCCTGTTTCACCAATTCTGGATACAAGTCGAGAGTGACATTCAACACCGAATTAAAACAAAGACTAACGGTAGATCCAGAACGTTGGAATCTATCTTGTACAACCAAATTCTTTCGATTCTAAGCTACTATTAAGCAGTGAAAAATACCATTTTTCACCTCCTAACCTGACCTTTGATGGACCCTTGAGCTGACTAATAAAGTGTTTTAAGTATGTTTTGTAGATAAGCAATAAAATACAGCTTTAGTGCAGACATCCATCTAAAAAGGCTAAAGAAGCAATGTATTGTTCAACATGTGTTCAAACAACCCAAAGGCCAGCCGATCAAATAATCCATAGAGCTTTAGAAGTTCATGAGAAGGTCATGGACCCAACTGGGTGTGCTTGGTACCATACAGTTGTAAGGAATGAAGATTGAACCCACCAAGAGGCTGCTAAGTGTTGAACAGATGAAGACAACACACCAAAGATCTGTGCCAGCTGTGGAAGAACAAAGCAGAATTTGTCAAGAGGTCCTGATGCTCAAAAGCCAAGATGTCGAGAGGTTGCATCAACCTGTCGAAAGGTTCTGAGAGAAAGGAATGAAGTTGTCGAGAGGTTGGATGTGTGTATATGAAGCTGTTGAGAGCTTCCCAGTACCTGTCGAGCAGTTGGGAGGAAGAAAAGAATCTGTCGAGAGGTTCTGGGAGTGCAAGCTTACTTATCGAGAGGTTGGAGGTGCATCAGAAGAGAACTCGTTGAAGTCTTACCGAGGGATGCAGAGGAGCTCGTGAGGATCCAACCATGGGTTAAAATATCGGGTTACCGATATGTATCGTCCGAGCTTCAAAACGATACGTATCGGACGATACGTATCTGTACCGGTCTGTATTGGACGATACATTCAATGTATCGTTCTAGTCCAATACCGATATGTATCGTCCGATACGCATCGGTATCGGATGATATTTTGATCCATGGATCCAACAATCAGTTGACAGGATTTTGTATAAGATGTCAAGAGGATTGAGGAAGCTCGGGCCGAAGCTAAGATTTCTTTGTCAATCCTGTCGACTAGTTCACAAAACCTGTCAAGGTGCATAGAGCATCCCGTCGAGAGGTTCTGAGGCAAAAGTAAAGATCCTGTCGAGAGGATGGAAGAGCAGTGCAATGCAACCCGTCGACAACTCACTTGAAGCTACGCTCATGCTCGCGAGGTTCAAGCAACCTATCGAAAGCTCAATGAGAGCTTTACAAAGATGTCGACAGGATTTTGTATAAGATGTTGAGAGGATCACTGCAGAACTGGATAGAAGGTGAAAACGAACTCCAATCCTGTTGACTAGTGCAACTCAACCTATCGAGGGCTACTGAAAACCTCTCGAGAAGTTTACAAAGCTGTCGAAAGCCACTGCAACCTGTCAATGAGAACACAAAGTCAATTCAGAACCTGTCGAGAGGTTCCCTGAACCTCGGAACCTCTCGACACTCGAATTAGGAACTTCCCAGTTCCTTTCACAGCAGCTGCCAACTTCAAAATTCTGTGCATGAGTTCCAAGGCGTGTTAATGACCCTTGGGAGTATTTTTGGAACACAACTGAGCACGAATGGGAACCCTAACTGCATCATATGGGCCTACCTATTTTGGACCAATGGGGAAAGAACTTATAAAAGAGAAATTAGCCACATCAACAGTTCAGAATAACAGAATTATTCTCTTGAACTCTGATTGGCTGAAACAGATCTGAGAAGAGAGGAGAAGAGTATAAAAGCTTGAAGAATTTACAGAACTAGCATGCAGAAATTGGGAGAATCAGAGCCAAATCCGATCTCTATTTTCCCTCCAAAAACTCTCTCTTTCTTCTTCCCCCATTCTCTCCTTAGCCAATCATGGTTGGCTAAACCCCTTCAGTAGCTAGGGCGAGGTTAAGAGCTGTAAATCGAGAGTTTCAGAGGCAGTGTAGATGGATTGTATGTTGTACAGATTGCAGATCTGAGCACAATAGGACTGCTAGTTGTATTATTTCAATATAATTATAGTTTTTAATGGTGATTTTGATCTATATTTTACTTTTTTATATTTAATTTCTCTGGATTAGATATTCCTGTGGATGCTTGAGCTTGTAGCCTGACACCCACAACATCTGCAATAGTTTACCGGTTCCAATTAAGATCCTTGTATTGGAACAATCTCTGGGATGATCTGTGACCATTTAAGTGGACAGATCATAACCTTAGGATTGCTTCAATTCTCTGATTAAGATTAAATTCTTCTACCTTGCATCTGAGCTTGTAGCCAGATGAAGGATTGTAGCAAATCTGTCCTATACATTGTCTTTGATTCAATTGATTTTCAGTAAAGACCAAAATCCCTAGTGGCTGCTCTCCATCTTTTGATTTTAATCTTTTCCATTCCTTTTAACTCTGTGCTTAATCAAATCTGGATCAATTGCATTTACTTTTGTAGTTTTTAGTAAAGTGACAAATCTTAGAAACCTCTCCTCTTCCCTGTTTTAATTTAGTTTAAATTAGGATAGAGTGTCAGATTTGTCATAGATATGGAGATTTACCATAGTTTAATCACATTTCCCTATGGACATACCCTGACTTACCTATTAAAGCTTGATGCAACAGCCCTAGTTCTTGTAGGACTGCTTGCTTGCCTTAAACCCACTTGCTGTAGTTGTTCATTTAATTTGTTATTTTAACCATTTAATAATTGTAAGGTAGGCAAGACAATAGCTACCGTATATAAGAATATTGTCACTGCCTCTTCCACAGTCATCCTTTGGGTGTTGTTTAAGAGCATTGCAGAAGCTCATAAACGTAGGTGTTTGAATACAAAAGATTTCAGAAGCAATTTCTGGATGACCGTTGAGCGTTTCTTAGACATACATTGGGCCCATTAGAATAGACGTGTGACGACGTTGCCTTTTGGGGCCTAGCATAGAATAGTAGGCTGTCACAGCATGGACGACACCCATCGTTATCATTGCTATTAGTTCACTATCAAATAAGGGAGAGTGTGACATCGAACTTAAATATGAATACGCTAATTAAATAGTACTCCCCTATTAAATCTTACATCGAAAGAAAATCAAGCAGATTCATTAATTCCACAATTAAAATAGTGCATAATTTGGTTTACGACCAATGCTATAGTCAAAATTAAGGCCACAGGTTACCGAAGAAGGTGAATAGGTAACCTTGGCGATTACTTGGGTGCATCGCCAGCTGTGACGTAGTGGAGGTGACATGCACACAACATTTCATAAAAAGCACATTGTCTATGTAATTGTTTTCCTTCATCACTTCTAAAATTTTCATAAATTGTTCAAGAGGTTTGGGTGTAGCATCATGTTATGCTATGATATCGGATATCTGTTCTCTAAAGCCTTGTAGCTCATCAAGAATGCCATATTGAAGGTCTGTGCCTTTTCTTTTCTTCTCCTAGTTGGTAGACCTTGAACTATCACGCCCGCCGGGTATAGATCAGTTGGCCGGGGTCGGCCCACTTTCCGCTGTGTAGGGAGAGTGCGCATTACCTTGCTCGTCTACCTAGGGCACTCCAATGTGTTCATATTGGGATTGTTCGTTATGTTCAAATTGGGGGTGGTAGGAGCCACCACTGTCAGAGTCCCTTAGGGGTGTGATCGGCTCTCGTGTACGAGGGTCTTCAGCATGAAACTCCTCAGCCCCGGTGTAGATGGTATTATCGAAAAGGAGGCAGAGAAGATCGTAGTGTTACACCTTCCTATTTTGGTAGTTCCTACCTTATTAGTGCCCCTAGAGAGGAACATAACGATTATAGTTTTTATTAATAGTAAACCTATTGAGCGAAATATAAATGTTGTTAACTTAAAGAAGTCATCTCACCAGATGATTGCAATAGGTATCCCATATGTCTTTCTCCGTAAGGATCTCTATTTTACGTTGATCCCATCCAATACCACTTGTATTGAGGATTGCCTTCATTTGAGCGTAATGTGTTCTCACTGTTCTCAAGTGGTGGTAACACTTCTCTTCGGTCAACTCATCGGTCTTCCCAATGAAGCAATGGTGAGATAGGAGTTTAGTGGCCAATTCTGGCTACACATTTTTTTGCCATGACCCATTAGCCAATTTCCGGCCTAAGTGTAGTTGGTCAACCATTTTAGTTATGAAGGCTTCCTCCATTTTAGGAGTCCACAAGAAATTCTTCCCCTTATCATTTGAATATATTGCAACTCCTTTACCCTTAGCTGGCCTACTAGACATTGCTGTCGAGTCCGATATACAAGGAAAACTCATGTTAGAAAGGGAGCAAACTTAGAGAACAGCTGGTGGGCCCCAATATATTGCTATAAAAACCTATACATGGCCCTTCCATAAGGTTTGTACTAAAACAACAGCTACAAAGGCTAATCTCATCCATTGTTTAAGTAGCATGTTTTTGTTCTTGCTGTGAGCTCATTTATAACCTTGGCAATTAACCTATTGTTAGTTGCCCTATTAAGACCATTCAACCTAATTAGCATTTTTAAAAATCCAAGGCAATTGACTCACCATCGTCTAGCCCTTTGAGACAATATAGTATTAAAATTTAGTCATTTCAAAACAGAGTATATGACCCATTAATTTTGTAGCCGTTGGGAAAGAAATTAGGTGTCTGCTAAAAGAGCATAGCAACAACTACAGCTTCTATAACAACTACTTCATTTAAACTAGTTATGAAACAATCAAAGGAAGTAACTATAACAACTAGTTTACTTGGAATTTAAGAAACAAGTCTAAGAAATAAGTATAACATTCTATTAGTTGTGTTCCAGTCCCATTTTAATAACAATATATGTTGTTGTTCCAATATGTTGTTGTTCGAGTATACTGTTGTTCCCTTCAAACCTTCTCAGGAAACAGTGTATTAAATGCCATGGAAAGAGCTAGAATCACTATATTTTTTATAGCAACAGTAACCTACTATGACAGCTGGGGTTAATCAAGTGATGTGCTCTGGTAACAACAGATGGGGTTAATCAAGTGATGTGCTCTAGTAACAACAGCTAGGGTTAATAAAGTGATGTGCTCTGGTAACAACAGATGGGGTTAATAAAGTGATGTGCTCTAGTAACAACAGCTAGGGTTAATAAAGTGATGTGCTACTAAGTGGTGGGGTTATGTACTTTCATTACACAAGAGAATGTAAGATAAGAATAAAAACAATTATAAATTGAATTAATAAAGAAATAGATAAATAAATAAATCCAAGTAATCTATCAAAAATAAATAACAAACTAAACTCAAAAAAATTTGTAAGAGCAAAAGGAGCCTGCTATAACATCTACTATCAATCATGCTTGTTTGTATAAAAAGCTTTTATCGGCCACTATGCTGTTGTATTCCAGTAATTATAGAATAAGTGGTTGTATTTGGTGAGCTGAGAAGCTTTTATAAGTGGTTGTATTCCTAATTGAAAAAAGGAAATTTATGGAAGCATTTTTTTTTCTAGAATTCTAAGGCCCTCTTTGGCAATCTTCTGCCAAAAGGGGATTCATTCCCTTTGAAGGTATTATATAGGAGTTTCAAACAATTTTTTTTTATCATATACAAAGGAAGGAAAATTCGAGAGTTGATGCCTTAGCAAACGATGGAATGTGTGTAAGGTAGTTTAAGTGGTGGGATGATTCGACCACTTAAACTGGTGGTTGAATCATCACATTTCTTTGCAATAACAAAGAGCAGATGCTGCTCCTTTCTACTCTCCCAAAGACCAATGCCAAACCCAACCATAATTGAGAGATGAGGCTAGGTTTTGGATAAGGAGTAGCTAGATCTTATTGTTATTGAGTTTGCTTGAACTATCTTGGAATTTATAGATTTTACTGGGGTTTAACTTTAGCAGCTAGAGCTTGCTGGAGTTTGTTGGAAGGACTTCTTGAAAAATTAATAGAATTTTAGTGGGTTTTGGCTGATTTTTTTTGTTGGGGTTTCATTGGGTTATTTTTTAATGAACACTCTATAGGCAGCAGAGCTACCGGGTCTTTCCAATAACATAGTTGGAAATAACCTCATAGTAAATGAGAAATATATTTGTAGGACACTACATGTGGATTACAATCTATCTGGCACACATATTAGTAGTTGTTGTTACTAATTGTTCGGTGACCATTGGCTATGAATGGTGGCATGTTGATTGATTATGGTTGTTGATTTATTAATATGCATATTTTTTGAAGGTTTGTATGGTTTCCATGGGCCAAGACCATCATTCATGAATGATGTTGTGGACTTTTGGTTGTTGATTTGTCAATGGTTAGATTCTTTTAACATGCATACTTGTCTATGGAATTATGTTACATGTATCACTCACTACAAAAAATAAGCCTATTTTGCAGTAAAAAAATGCCACTATTAACAAAAAACTATTAAAGTCTATTAAGACTATTAGCAACAGCTTTTTGGTTAATAACGGCAGTTTTTGGCTGCCGCTAATAGTCTTATTTTTTGTAGTGACTATTGTTTCCTTATAATTATTAATATATATTAATTTTCAATTATTTTCATAATTTTTTTCCTAACGTTGCCGAGAAAGAATTATATTATTATATAAGCATAGGAAATTAAACTAAAATAACGTTCTCATTGTTGGTATGCGCTTTTCTGGGTCCCTCTCGGTCCCCGAAATAAGTGTCCCAACTCGGTCCACGTGGACTCTGGCGAAAAGTGATAGAATAATAAAGAGATAAAATAATAATAGGAAAATATTTATGTGCCCCTGCAGTGATATATTAGAATAATAAAAGGATAATATTTAAATGTAGAAAAATAAAGGAAGGCGAATTTTAAATGGAGAATACCTGTATAGATGCGATCGCCAGATACAGATGTTTATCGATGCTGCAACACGTCACTGATCATGCTTTAAGGGGAGTGGGGGCTTACAGGTTGAATTTCTTTACTGAATCATCGGCCGACCATTGTCAGCAGCTCTGGGTTGCCTTGGGGTTTAGCTAGTTTAATTTCCTAATCCTGCTCTAAGTCTAATTACTCTACTCTCCTAATCCTACTGGAAGTCTAATTAAAAAAAAGTCTCCTAATTCTACTAGGAGTTTAATTAAAAAAAGGTCTCATAATTCTACTAGGAGTCTAATTAAAAAAAAGGTCTCCTAATTCTACTAGGAGTATAATTTTAAAAGGTCTCCTAATTCTATTAGGAGTCTAATTTTAAAAGGTCTTATAATTCTATTAGGAGTCTAATTTTAAAAAGGTGTTGTGGCCCGTTATGCTAAGGAGGATCAGCCTCATTCTCGGGTACTCTCCGTAAGCACCCTTGAGCAAATCGGGTGGCTAAGAATTATTTTATAAATATTGAAGATTTAAAAACTAAATTTGAACTCATAATTGAGAATTAGGAATCAAAACCGATATCGAGAATTAAGAATTTAGGACTAGAACGGAGAATTCGAACTAGAAAGAAAATTGAGAATTAGAAAGAAAATTGGGAACTAGAACTAGAACCTAAGAACTAAGAACTATAACTGAAAAGCAGAAGAAGATTACCTAAAGTCGAGCGCTTCTTTCTCCTTTGGCACCGCTGAGGAGGAACTCGAGCTCCATGGGAGAGGCTGGAGCTCGAGAGAGAAGAGATCTCTATCAAAAATTATTTATTGTTGGTCTAGGTAGGGAGGTCTATCTATAGGTATTCGAGTAATTACGCGCCTTGTAGGAGGTGCATAATTAGCTGGTCGAATTCAATTACGCGCCTTGTCTGGTGCGCTTAATTGAATTACGCGCCCTGTCTGGTGCGCTTAATTGAATTATGCGCCCTGTCCCGAGCGCTTAATCACTTTGAGTCGGTGACCGACTTAGTGAGTGACTGGCTGACTGACTCAGTCGGGTATCCTAGTTCCAGTCTAGTTGGAACTAATTATGCGCCCTATTTAGCGCGTGTAATCTAATTAAGTGCATGGTGTAGGGGCATTTAATCGAGGAATTCAAGCGGTTTTTGAAACTAGAGACCAGGTCCAACTGGGGACCAATTGCGCTTTGCTCGGCGCACAATCGTGTCTTGAGAGGTCTCTGAGAAGGGTAAAGCCGCCCTATCACGGACCAATTCGCGAGGTAGAGCATAATCAATTACACGCATGGGTGAGGGCGCGAAATTGGAAAACCTTTCGAGTTGGGTTGGTCTAAGTTCTAGGATTTCATGATAGACAGACTAGGAGGCAGGTAAGGACAGACATACATACATATTTACAAGTAATATCATTTAAGTAAATGTCATAATTCTTTCCTTTCCATTTACTTAAGATATTACATATAAATAACAGAATATCCCCATTTGAATTCAATAAAAATAGTCTTGGATAAAAAATCTCAATTAATAAAAAGCCAACTTTCTAGTTCAAAAACAAATTCCGATTTTTTATAATTTGGTCAAATTTCTAACTTTCAAATGACAAGCCTTTTTGAGAAACTTTAAAGCCTATAAATTCTACCATATCAAAGTATTATTAAAATACCAAAGTCCGATAAAAAAAAGTTCACATCTAGGCTTTCAAATGGGAAATATATTGCCAGGATTCTGGCTTAACCTTTGACCTTCGGTTAACAGGGCCTGGGACTTAGCTATATACCATTGTTATGATGCATAATTCCTAGATTATGGGATTTTTAGGATTTTAGGATTTTTAGAAAGGATTGGTCCATTTCCAAAAGTCATGAATAAGGCCGAGGGCTGACTGAATAGGATTATATACTCCGAGAGGGAAAAATTGGGGTGTCTACACTCATGAACATCTATAAAATGGTCAATACAATAGAAATAGTGCAAAGATGGTTAAAAACTAATTTTGACTGTTGAAGCGAACAAAACAATTTAGATGATCATATCAAAGCATAAAAAGCATAGTTATCAGTGGAATTTTTTATGTAAATATGTCCGTATTAGCTACAAATATAGACCGATTTGATGTTTAATATCGTGTGGATTTGATGTTTCAAAAATTCTCATACCAATTTGCATCCTATACTACCTTTGATTGGATAATAAAAATTCGATGATGGAGATTATTTTGTGGGATAATCAAATTTTACGAGTTTGGTAGGGAAGCGTTGAAAAATAATAATTACCATCTTTGGTTATTTTCTCAAACGAAAAAATATTAACATGAGATTGTCCACCATCATGGACATGGCAGTCTGATAGAAATATCGTATACGTTATTTGGGGGAGGGTCCCATCATGATGTGAGATCATAGATCGATTGACAGCTTGTGGTGCCACGCCACATGTTTGATAGATTATCCGAGAAGGTCATAAGAGGTAGGCAGCGAGCACTTGTAAAATCAATTCAGCGTCCCTTCAACAACGACGTAAGGTCTAAAAGTGGGAAATTTACCTGACCGGCCCTGTCAGATACAGCTTTCACGTCAGAGGCCCTGTAGTTTCACCTTTACCCAAACCAACCAGCTCCAAGCCTAAGCGACTCTAAGGATAGCAAAAAGTCTAAATTACCCCCTTTCTTTAACGCACAAAAACATCACCTTCTTCCTCATTTTAATCTGGTACAGTTTTTAAAAGTCAGAGGTGGCGAAGGTGACTGCGTCTTCTCCTCAATCCAAACTATTCCGATCTGCTATTTGGATCGACCCAGATACACCTTTTTCATTAGAGACTGTAGCAGATTAGAATGAGGAAGAAGAGGATAAACCTATATAATTTAAAATTTTAAATATTTACATTTTTCTATATTTACGCGATGTGAAACGAGATCTATGTCGTCAGATTTGAAGACTACAATATAAAATCGATAATTCTAAAGATAGATATGAGAAAAAGGGGATATCGACTTTGTACACTTCGCATCGATCATTTTAAGAGTCGCCATCGATTACGTGCATAAAGTCGTCATTGGCTCTATACAGAGTCGCCATCAATTATATTAAAAAAAAAAAAAAAAATTATATAATCGATAACGATTCTGTACCGAGTCGATGCCGATTCTGTACTGAGTCGTTATCGATTACATAAAAAAAAAATTAATTTTTTTTTTTTTTATATAATCGATCCCGATTCTGTATCGAGTCGATCCCGATTCTGTACTGAGTCGTCATCGATTACATAAAAAAAAAAAATAAAAATAATTTTTTTTTTTTTTTTTTTTTTTTTTTTTTTTTTTTTTATGTAATCGATCCCGATTCTGTACTGAGTCGTCATCGATTACATATAAAAAAAAAAAAAAAAAAAATTATTTATTTATTTATTTATTTATTTATTTATTTTTTTATGTAATCGATCCCGATTTATAGTCGATCGATTGCATCTTGAGTATTATCGATTACATATAAAAAAAAAATAAATAAATAAAAAAATAAATAATTTTTTTTTTTTTTTTTTTTTTTTTTTTTTTTTTTTTTATGTAATCGATGACGACTCAGTACAGAATCGGGATCGACTCGGTACAGAATCGTCATCGATTACATAATTTTTATTTTTTATTATTATTATTTTATTTTTTATATAATCGATGGCGACTCTGTATATAGTCGATAGCGACTCTGTATATAGTCGATAACGACTCTGTACAGAGTCGATGACAACTCTTAAAATGATCGGTACCGACTATGTACATAATCGATATCGACTGTGTACAGAGTCGATATCGCATTTTTCTCATATCTATCTTTGGAACTATCGATTTTATATTGTCGCCTTCAAATCAGACGGCGTATTTGGGTCGATCCAAATAGCAACTCAAAATAGTTTGGATCGGAATAAATCCCGTTTCACATCGCATAAACATAGAAAAATGCAAATATTTAAAATTTTAAATTATATAGGTGTATCATCTTCTTCCTTATTCTAATCTGCTACAGTCTCTGATGAAAAAGATGTATCTGGGTCGATCCAAATAGCAGATCGGAATAGTTTGGATTGAGGAGAAGACGCCATTACCTTTGCCACCTCTGACTTTTAAAAAATGTACCAGACAAAAATGAAGAAGAAGATGATGTTTTTGTGCTTTAAAGAAAGGGGGTAATTTGGGCATTTTGCTAACCTAAGGGTCGGCTAGGCTTGGAGCTGGTTGGTTTGGGTAAAAGTGAAACTATAGGGCTTCTGACGTAAAAGGCGTATCTGACAGGGCCGGTCAGGTAAATTTCCCTCTAAAAGTTGATCCCATAGTTACTGTGAAGTCCCCCGTCTCATGTGGAAAGATGACGTGATCTTTCACACGCACACACAACAAACGAACTTAGCTTGCAAGAAAAGGGTCCACAGCTACCTAGGTTGAGAGTCACTGATTACCAGCTGCTCAAACGGTCGATTTGGATGCCCTGCCCATCATTGCAAAATCTAGACCATCCAAATGCAATCATAGGAGAGTTAGTTGACCAGCACCTGCTTGGTACATGTGGTCCCCGTACTATAGGATAAGGAATATTAGTGGATTGTCACTTTGCAATGGCAACACCTTTGTTTTTTTTGTTTTGAATGACAACACCTTTTATAACATATGTGGCCCATGTTTTCAAAGAATTCCAAAATATCAAAGGGAAATTTAAGTGACCGGCTCTGTCAGATACGCGTTTTACGTCATAAGCCCTGTAGTTTAACTTTTACCCAAACAAACTCGCTGTAACTACCTCCAATGTAATAAATAATCGTCCTCTTTTCAAATCATTTACTGTTTACCTTTTTTACTTTTTACTTTTTCGTTCGAAGTCGGTGGAGAGTCGTTGTCGCTTCGTAGACGCTAGCGTTCAGATCTACAATCTTCAAGCTACCAAATCTATAAGTTGGAATTTAAATTACCTTCCATTGCTTTAGATTTTTTTTTTCTCCTCTCTTTGGTGAATATTTTGACATAATTTTTTAAGGTTTTCTCATATGTAATCGATATCGATCTTATATGTAATCGTTAACGATTACATATTGAGTCGCTATCGATTACATGTAGAGTCGATAACGATTATATATGTAGTCGTTATCGACTATATAAATAGTCGATGACGACTCTATAAAAAATCGATATCGACTCTCTATGAATATAATTAATACCCATCATATGAATTAATTTTTCTATAATTATTACCCTTGATGTCATAACCCATAATAAATCATATGAGGTTTTATATTTATCTCAGCCGACGTTTAATTTATTGCAAACTACCCTTTTGTAAAACCATTATGGCAAGTAAGCTTGGATGAATGAGAAAATTTAATACAACGATTCGTATTTCACCATCTAGGAGCTTTAAATACAGGTTTAGTTCGTCCTTAGCAAACCTATCATCCCTACCAGCCCATATTTTTTCCAATGTCAGACGACGAAGAAAAAATCTACGATAACTCAATCAAGTTCGAGCCTGTATGGAGGGACCCACCACCACCACCAGAACCAGATCCTCTGCAGTTCCTGTGGGACGAGTACGATGAAGTAATAAAAATTATGGCGAAGGAAGAAAAAAAAAAGAAGAAGGAAGAAAAGAAAGAAAAAGAAACTTAAGACGGAACTACCCGCCTCTCCATCTCATCCACCACCTGCTCTTCATCAATCTTCCTAAATTTTGGTTAGAAGCGGAGGACCGCTTTTATCGAAGAATCTTCCTTAGGACGTTGCTGCAAGATTTTATTTTCATTTTTAAATACGAATGAAATATTATGAATGTAATTGAAAATTTTTTAAAGTAAATGAAACATTTTGATTCAATGGCGACTTCATGAAATCTTTTGAGTCGGTAAATTAAATATTTTCAATATAAATAAACATTTTGAGATCATTGCGACTTTATATTGAGTCGATACCAACTTTATAAATAGTCGATGGCGATTTCATATGTAATCGATAACGACTATGGAGTTGATATCGATTACATCTAGAGTCAATATCGATTATATCTAAACTCGATATCGATTACATATAGAGTCGATCTCGATTACATCTAGAGTCGATATCAATTACATTTAAAGTCGATAACGATTACATTTAGACTCGATATCGATTACATATAGGGTCAATATCGATTACATATGTAATCGATATCGGTTTTATATATTACATTTCATTCAACATTTAAACTATCCTTGTTAGTATGGGGCTCAGTCCTTTTTTTTTTATTACAGTTCATTTTAAAAGGCTGTCAAGATGGTTGTACACCGAGCTGTTGCCAAGTGTTCGCCTAGTGCCATTTCGAATCTCTACGAAAATGCTACCCCAGCTCGGAAGAAGTTGCTGAGAGATTCAATTTTTGGTGGAATATTTCAAATGCCTAAGGGTGTGGGATTTCTTTCCGATGTGGTGGATGCGATGTTGAAATTTTGGGTTGAAAAAAATTACTTCCGAATTGGGAAGACTGATGTCTATCTTCGGAAGATAGACATTTCATTGATACTGGGCCTTGCAGTAGTTGACCCAGAAAAGTATATCCCATCCGTTAAACCATCGGAAGAACAAATCATTCGATACAAATACTTTCGTGGAACGCCTCCTGGAAAAATTCTTTGGTCTCATATAGATGCTGCAATTTGGAGAGCGAAAAGTGATAAGGACTTCGTAAAGTTATCTCTTCTATTTGTACTGTGCATATTTCTCTTCCCCGGGTCCCACCATCAAATTTCGAAAGACCACATCGACCTCATTGATGATGTGGAGAAGTTTAACCGAACTCTGTGGGGTTTGCACGTCTACCAAGACTTGATCGAGTATATAATGGACACGGCTAATAGAAAGACTGCCAAGATGGGTAAAGCCCTGAAGACGTACAACACATATGGATGCATATGTGTACTTCAATGGTAGGCTTATGAGATCCTGCCTAATATATCGCCATCCCAGCTAGGCCTCGAGGACCCTTTCCCACGACTGCTGAAATGGTCGGACAGGGCGCAGTCAAGGATCAAAGGTTACACTAGAGGACAGATGTTAGACAGCAAGGTATGAGGTCTATTCCCAATTCAAAAAGCAACTTACCGATTCATTCTAGAATCGATAACAATTCATTACAGAATCGATAATGACTTTTTAAGAAGTTGATAGCGACTCAGTACAGAATCGGTATCGACTTCTTAGTAAGTCGATAGCGATTCATTTCGGAATCGATAACGACTTACTAAGAGTCTATACCGATTCATTAAATAATCGATAGCGATTCAGTATAGACTCGATAACGATTTATTAAATAGTCAGTACCGATTCATTAAATAATCGATAGCGATTCAGTACAGAATCGATAACAATTTATTAAATAATCAGTACCGATTCTTTACATAATCGAGAATGATTTATTATATATATGATCATTTTATTCTGTTATTTATCATGTTTCCTTTTCTTTCAAAAGGTTCGCGCTCCCCTCGTGCCTCAGGGCTTTGAATTGGAGATACCCGTGTTAAAAGAATATCTACGGGTTCAAAAGGAGGTTGTGGGGAAGAGGAAAGAATCGGTCAAGAAAGCTGTGGAAGAGATGCGGCTAAAGAAGAAAAGAAATTACATTCCGATCGAGAATATTGAAGAGGAAGAATGGGATGATGCATCGACGTCAGAAAAAGAACCCCCCTCGAAAAAGGGCCCCGTCCATGTGGGAGAAGGTCGGCCAAAAACTAGGGGGGCCACCAAGGAGAGCCTGGCAGCGAAAGATAGCCCAGTTGAACTGTCCACCTCCAATGATTCTTTGTTGAGGAGGGTCGACCATTTGACGCTGGAGAACTTGAAGCTCACCCAAAGAGTGAGCGATTTGGAGGGAGAAAATAAGGCCCTGGCTAAACGTTGCACTTTTGTAGAGAAAACTATGCAACTCCTTCAAAGAGCGGCTGAATTCAAGGGATGCGGAGTTGCAGAAGTTAAATCACTACAACTCTTTGGTCAGAAAGGGCCAGTCGAATATAAAAGAACTCCTTAAAAATTTATTGGAGGCGAGAAATAAGGTATGTGTTGAAATTTGATTTTATATGTTCAATTTTGTTAACATAAATCGATATCGATTGTATACACAATCGTTATCGACTGTATATAGAGTCGATAACGATAATATATACAATCGTTATCGATTATATATAGAGTCGATATCGATTATATTTACAATCGATATCGACTCTATATACAATCGATAGCGATTGTTAATAGAGTCGATAACGATCATATATAAAATAAATATCGACTATATATACAGTCGATAACGATTATATTTAAAATCGATTTGGACTTTTAAAAATAGGGATCAAAAATTAATTCTTATTTTGTACCATTATTTTGATATACAGGATGTGGCTATTGAGGAGCTGATATCGAAGGTCTGCGACACAGCCATCGATAAGGAACCATCAGCTCCTGTGCATCAGGTTCCTCCTCCTCCTCCTCTCATTGATGAGGTGACGGCAGTTGCTGACGAGCAACCTGAGACTCAAACTGATAAGGGTCCTGCTGGTGAAGAGAAAACCTCTTCCCAATAACCTCACCAACAAGCTGGGCCTCGCTTAAGACCTAGGCAAGCGATATCGAGAAGGCCAGTGAAGGACCAATCCGAGCCCGAACAAAGGGCACTCATTACACGGGTCGGGTCTACGATCGAAGATGCTCCCCGCCGAAGCTTCCACCGAGCCGAAGCCTGAGTAAAAATATATGTTGGACATATGGAACAAGCCTCTGAAGGAGGACAAGTAAGTTATTCTTCCCTGATTCCTTAACTTTATTATTATATATTTATCGTGAAGATTAGTTACGTTGGCCATTATTTATGCAGCGACTATTTAAGCACTGTCGGCAAGTATAAGCTGGTGGTACAATCCTTCAGATGTCTGGCGGCCACGCAGTACCTGGATAACTTTGTAAGTTTAATATACTGTAGGTAAAAACAAGAATAGTAAAAGTTGTCGACGACTCGAAATAGAGTCGATATCGATTCATTATAACTTTCTCAGGTAGGCACCCATAACCGAGGACGATGACTTACGTCATCGTTATCGACTCTCAAATTAATCGATATCGATGTCTTTTACAGTCGATCATCGATAGCGATTCATGGGAGAGTTGATAACGATTACTTAAGTCATCGGCATCGGTGACTTATAGAGTCAATAACGATTATGTATTTAACTCTAACTGCATATTTTAATCTAACTGCATTGGTTTCAGGTTATGGGTGCCTACCTGAGACATTTGAAAGTAATTGATGATAAAATTCATCCTGATAAAAAGCTCAAAAACTTCCTTATGGACCCTACCGCGCTGACGTTCATGGGCTATGAACTGAGAGATTTCAACAAGTTCATGCTTGCTGAAAAATTATACGAACAATCGTTCGAGGTTCAAGTTCAACGGTGGGCTGCCTATAGACAAGAATAGACCGAAGGGAAGAAGCTGATGGAAACTTTCTTCTTCAATGAGTTTCAGAATCTGTGGGTCCATGAATGCAGCGTAGTATGCTTTTATCCTCTTTATAATTATTCTTTTTAATTTTTCTATCATACCTTTTGAAATTATATTACTCTTTTATAGATATTTATGCCAATACATCCAAAACAATCACTACACTGGGTGCTTGCGACCTTGAAGGTAGTCGAACGATCGATAATGATTGTCGACCCTATATTTAATAGGCCCTCCAAGGAGAGATATGTGCCCCAATTGCAGGCACTGATAAGATATTTTGCTTAACATATCTTTTATCATTGTTAGCTTAGCGTATCTGACACTCCTCTCTATTATTTCGAAATAGACCCAATACCTTCCCGCGATTTTATATTTGTACGGTGACTCCAGTGCAGTGATTGCGAAGAACTATCCTTGGTCATCTAGTGACTGCCGGATCAAAGCCCTCCCCCGACAGACCAACTCGTGTGATTATGGAGTATTTGTCGTGAAGTATGTCGAGTAATTCATGATGGGAAAGAAATTTGACTTCGAGCAATCAGATATGGATAGGATCAGGGTAGAAATTGGCCATTCACTGGCTACATTCACAGGCGATGGCGGAGGAGTACTGGCGGCGAAAGATAAAAAGGAGGGGGCTCAGCAGTAGTGTGGTTGTATTTTAATATTTTTGTAAATGTAAATAAAATATTTTTTATTAATGAAAATTTTTGAATATAATTATACCATTTTTATGTAGCTATGATTAAAAAGTAGAAATCGCAGCTATTATCGACTACATATAGAGTCGTCGTCGACTATATAAATAATCGGTAACGACTCTGTATGAAGTCGCTATCGACTATATATAGAGTCGTCATTGACTCTATACATAATCGATAACGACTCTATATAGAGTCGCTATCGACTTTATATAGAGTCATCATCGACTACATAAGTGATCGATAACGATTCTTAAATGAATCGATGTCGACGTTATAGATAGTCGATGGCGACTCTGTACAGAGTCGATATTGATTATGTATAGAGTCGATGACGACTCTATAATTAATCGGTAAAGACTATATTACAGTAAAAAAATATGGATTCTGAATTTCTTAGCAAATATATATTCTCGTTTACATTCAATCTATCATTATTAAAAATATACACTATCAACTCATCGGTCCCACTGTCGTGCAGCTCCTGCGATTGTGACCATATTCACTGCACCTGCTATACTGTAGTCCCTAACCTTACCCTTAAACCTTATCCTTCTCTTCCTCGGACGACCGGCTTGCTTTCGGCAATAATAGGGTGGTCTCACTTTCATATTTTCAGGGAGTTGCTCTGCTTGGAACTCCCATTGACTTTTATCGAGGGTGGGAACCCATTGCTCGTCATATGTTTGTCTAAAGTAAGCGGTGAAAAACTATTTCTCACAAAAGTTATGGTAGTCGTAACTTCTTCGATTGATGGCCGCCACGACATGGGAGCAAGGCAAGCCATGAATGTGCCAACGGCGGCAACAATAGATCTTGTGTTCCAAGTCGACGTGATAAATAAAATTTTCAGAATTAACTTAGAATAGATCGTGCCCGTAAGGTTGAACTCTCTTTCTACCTGCTAATTGCAACACCTTCTTCATGTGCGCGTCTGCTTTCGGGCAGAGGAGGGTGGTCAATTTCTCAGATATCTCTCTACATTTTTAAAAATGATCTGCGACTTTCTCTCTAGTAGTTCTGATTAAGTCGATAATTGGTCTCTCTCGAGCTATCTTTAGTAAGCTGTTTAAGCTTTCGGCAATATTCGTAGTCAGGGAATCGTACTGCCTTCCTTCCATATGTGTGCGTGCCCAATGCTTCGAATCTATTTTCAAAATATATTCTACGGCCTGAGGATCAGCAGGATTTTTCTTCATTTTGTTAATAAAATAATCAAATTTCTCTTTCGAATATGCACGCGCGGCGCACCACCATAGACCCTTCACATTGTTCCTGGGATACTTGTGCTGCAAATTTTGTGTCATATGCCGCATGCAGTAGTTGTGATATGCGTTAGGGAAGATACGTTTCACCGCATTTATTAAACCCTTTAACCTATCTGTGATAAATACGAAATCTTCGTTAAACCCACCGATCACGAACGCACCTATCCGTTCAAGAAACCACATCCACGTATCCTCTTCTTTTAACTCGACCACGGCAAATGCTAACGGTAATATATGACCATTACCGTCTTGCGCAGAGGTGATAATAGGATCCCTTCGAAACATCCTCGTAGGTATGTGCCGTCTATAAGCAATATGAGATGAAGTGTATTACGGTAGCTTCCGATGCATGGGCCAAAACTCCAAAAAAAAATTTGAAACTTACAGTCAAGCGTAAGTTGAAAGGATGTTTGTACATTAGGATCTATCCTCTCCATTTCCTTCACGTAAGTTGGTAGATCAACAAATTATCCTTCCCAACTGCCTCTAATATCATTAAGGGTAAGTTCTTTTCCCCTCCAAGCCTTTGCATATGAGATTTACACATTATAAGCTTTTACAATATCAAATATTATTGACGCCGGTGTGTAGTCGAATCCTTCCATAAGTTTATCCCGTACATAGTTCGCTACGAAGGAGATTATTATATTACGGTGACCGTACAGTCCGATCTTAGCGGCTCTGCATGTGTGAGTACTATTGAATATCTTGATTTGGAAAGAATCGAGCCCAGTCAATTTAGATGCATGTATTCACCACGAACAATCGAGTTCGTAGCATCCGGCTGTCACTCGATAACTACCGTTCCTCAAAGGCCGAATTTGAAAGTTTTTCTCCACCGCGTGCTCTTTCAATGCTCTTTGAAATGTTTGTTTGTCTCGAAAGATCTCTCTAATTTTAAACATCCAATTTTGATATTCAGTTTCCACCTCTTCATCGGAGGAGTCGCCCGATGTCTTTGACATTTCGTAATCTCCGTCTACTAAGGGATTGTCAATGTCTCTCACAAAAATTTTCGGATCCTCTTTGATAAACCCATTTGGTTCGCTTTCATATTCTTCTTCTAAGGTATCTTCATTAGTGGCTTGAGGATGACTACGCCATTCACTAGCGGTGTTCTCGTGTGGTTGACTAGATCCTTCACCGAAGGGATTCTGATGTGATTGACCGAATCCTTCACCGAATGGATAATGGCGTGGTTGGCTAGGCCCTTCACCGAAGGGTGCTCATGTGTATGGACATGAGGTTGAGTTTCTCCGGTAATTCCCATCGATGGCATGGTAGAAGATAATTCTTGAGTAAACCAAGTTGTCCATCCACCGGGGAAGATATGACTGAAATCGTCGGTATCCACCGCCCTTTCTGAAGTGTAGTCTAACCATTGACTACATTGTTGTGACCCATGCATGTATTTTACTGGGTCATCATACGATTTAATCGGAGCATCGTTTAAATCAAAAGTTGCTTTCCCTCTACCATCGTTCGCCGCAATATAACTGTCATCGCCTAACGGGACGGTATCGTATACAGTTTCATCCTCAAACTTACATGGCTGAAATGAATGAGTCACAAAATCAGTCTCGCTGAGATCTACTTGTTCAGCTTCGACTGGGAAGGATGATGGTTCCTTAATGATGAATACTTTTATGACGTCCACCCCAAATTTATAAAACGTAAATAAGGTGGCCAAATCATCAGAGTCTAAAATGTCGGCAACCACAGAGGTATTCACTATCTTCATATGAAACTTTGTGAAAACTGTTTCATCCGCCTTCGTAAAACTGACAGCAGACATTCGCCTTATGAATTGTTCATAAGAAATAACCCTCCGCCGGCCACCTTCATACAAGCCATCATCGTTTACAAGAAGGCCATCATAGTGACAAAGAAGAGGAATCCTCACGACCGTCATCGTCTGTTTAAGAATGAGAAGGAAGGGGTCATAAAAATGATGAAACAAAAGAGAAAAGACGATTATAAATCTTCGTCGATTGTATATAGAGTCAATAACGACTTCATATATAATCGTTATCGACTCTATATACAATCGATATCGACTCTATATGTAGTCGTTATCGACTCTATATACAATCGATATCGACTCTATATGGAGTCGATGACGATTGTATTTGCAATCGATATATATTTAAAAAAAAAAATGATCCAAGGATAAAGACTTTCTCCTACTGCACGAATAGGAGATAATGCATCATTAAGAGACACTAATAAACTAAAAATAGAGTTTAAGTAGGGTACCTCGCGTCACAAGGACAAACTGCAGGGTCTTCTTGCCACAATGGAGAAACACAGGGGCTTCTTCTCCCAAGCCTCTGTTTTCTTTTTCGAAATAGCAGATCGGAGTATATCAGACTAAGGAAGGAGACATCGTCTAGGGTTTTGCACCTCTAACTTTTTTGCAGGATAAAATGAGGAAGAAGAGGATGCTTTGTTGGTTAAAGAAAGTCATAGAAGGAGGTAATTTTGACCTTTTACACTCCTTAGGGTTGGCTAGGCTTGGAGCTGGTTGGTTTGGGTAAAGGTGAAACTACAGGGCTTCTGATGTAAAAGACGTATCTGACAGGGCCGATCAGGTAAATTTCCCAATATCAAATGTGTTGGTACATGTGGTCATTATGCCTCATGAATAAATACATGATTAATTGCATGATTAATGAGGGTCTGTAATAGGGTTGATGGACCTGTTTGGAATATGAAAACTACCAATGGTGCTCACTTGCCTAGCGGCACTTCCTTCGATGATCGCGTGACACTATGTGATCAATCAGCAGTCCAAATTTTTTAGACCAACCAAATCCTGGAATCAAGAAGGCCTAGAAATTACACTGAATGGGTAACTTGAATAATCTGATTCATGCTCTCTAATATAGAGAATTTTTTAAATTATTTGTGCAATGTAAAGTACCATCTATGCCATTTGATTTGAAGGACACAATATAAAGATCGATGGTGCCAAAGATTGATATGAAAAAAAGGCGATATTACCTCTTTAAAAAAAAAAAAAAAATTGCCACTTTAAACAGTCAGTATTGACTCTTTAAACCGTTGGTATCGCCTCTTCAAACAGTCGGTATCGCCTATTAGAGTGTACCTTATTTCGTATCGCCTTTTTAAAAAGTTGGTATCACCTATTAGAGTGTCCCTTATTTGATAACTACCACACATCAGTTATCTCAACCAATTGTAGATATTTAAACTAATTGTAACCGCTCACAATTATATTTGTAATCTTATTTATACACTTTCTTATCGCCTCTTTAAACAGTCGGTATCAACTCTTGAAACAGTCGGTATGCCTCTTTAAACAGTTGGTATCGACTCTTTAAACAGTCGGAGAGTGTACCTTATTTGATAACTACCACACATCAGTTATCTCAAGGTTATATTTGGAATCATATTTATAGACTTTATTATCGCGTCTTTAAACAGTTGGTATCGCTTCTTTAAAGAGGCGATTTTTTTTTTTTTTTAGAGGTGATATCTTTTTTTCGTGTCAATCTTTGGCACCATCGATCTTTATATTGTGGCCTTCAAATCAGAAGGCATAAATGCTGCTTCACATCACGTAAATATAAAAAGGTGCAAATTTTTAAAATTTTAAACTATGTATAACCATAAAAAGTGTAAGAAGGGGTATTTGAGACTTTTTGTGCTAGTTGGAACTGGCTCGGCTTGGAGCTGGCCCGTTTGGTGAAAGGTGAAAATATAAGGTCTTTTGCAGGAAAGGTGAATCTAACAGGGTTGATCCTGTAAATTTTTATATCCTTTTTACTATGATGTATATGGTGCCTTCATGTTCCCACTACAAAAATAAGGTGCTTCAACAACACTTGCTGGTAAGGTAGTTTTTGGTAGCGACAGGACTAATAAAACAAGAACAACATTTAGATTGTAGGACTTAATTATTCTAAATAAGAAAAATCTTTCAAGGGATCCTAAAATTTAGTTTTAGGGATTAATTAGTTTTAACTAAGTCAAAAATATAGTTTAGATTTTAAGGCTTAATTAGTTTTAAACAATGTTTTTAAAATCGAACTGGCGCTCGAACCGTAAAAGGGATTGCTTCGGTTCAAACTGGTTCAATCGCGGTCAGACTGTTGCTGAACCGTAACGTCATTAACCAAATTGATTAATTAAAATTAATTTTTTTAAAACCGGATCCAAATTCAAAACGTAAAGAGACTGGTTCGGTTCATAGTGGTTCAGCTGCGGTCACATCGCGGAACATCACTAATAAAATAATAAAAATAAGTAAATAAAAACTATGAATTATAAAAAATTGCAAAAATATTAACAAAAAAAATTATGTAAAATTAAAGAAATAAATTATCTTGTATCAATCTATTTAAATCATAGTGTCAAATTTCATTTTCGGCAACATTTCGGTAGGGTGTCATTTTGGTTCATTTCGGATAAATTTTGATAAAAATTTGAAAAGTTTCGAAAAAATTTTGGGGAGTACAAAAAATATTAAACATAAATTATATTTAAACTTCATAAAATTTTTATTTATTATTTAAAAAATGAAAAAAATTAGAAAAACTCTTTTAATTTCGATGAAATTTCGTTAATTTCGTCAAAATTAATGAAATTTCAGTGATCTCGGAGAAATCATTGAAATTTCACTGAAAGTTTCGCCCAACCCCTGTTTCGGTAAATTTCAAAGAAATTTCAGAGAAATTTGTCACTATGATTTAAACATGTATCATATTGATATGTAGAGCATGGTGCAAATTTTGTTTTCGGGAATTTTTCGGTAGGAGTTCCTTTCAGTACATTTCAGATTAATTTCGATACCTTTCGGAAAAATTTTGGAAAAGTTTCGGGGATTAAAAATATACAAAAAAAAATATTTAATATTTTTTAAAATAAAAATAAAAATAATATATATATATATATATATATATATATATATATATATATATATATATATATATATATATATATATATAACTGAAATTTACCAAAAAATACCGAAAAGTACCGAAATTTTCCCAAAACTTTCGTTTGACTCCCATTTCACGAAATTTCACTGAATTTCGGTGAAATTTGTCACTCGAATGTAGAGAAATTTTTTTTAAAAAAAAGTATCCAATATTACTAATGAATAATACTTGCATTCATGGAAGATTGTACCATTAACATTCATTCTTGAAAATTCTACTATCATCATTTGATATTTATGCACTTATACGTTCAGCAATCATCAAACTAATACACTTATCAATTAAATAACACAACTATCAAAATTATCTAACAATTATATGATTAATATATACTAACCACCATTAATTATATTAAATCTAAAATTCCGTTAATTCCTTAATTCTAATTTTTGCAGTCAAAAGTTATAATTTGAAAAGACCATTAAAAAGTTTATAATCATGCCAATTTTTCTCTATAAAAATAAATTCTAAGTTTTCAAATCTCCATCTAATCCTTTTTAGCATCGTAGTATGGATCTCCAAGTTGATGGCTTGGATCTTGCATACAATAGATCTTGAGACCATGGCGCACCTAATAGTGACCGTTTGATAGGTACCCTTTTTGTAACCTATCTCGATCACTTTTGGGGATGTGTGCGATGTGGAATTAGTGTACAATAGATCTTGAGGCTATGGCGGACCTAAAAGTGACCGTTTGATAGGTACCCTTTTCGTAACCTATCTCGATCACTTTTGGGGATGTGTGCCATGTGGAATGAAGATCTGACCGTCTGATAGGTGCGCCATGATCTCAAGATCTATTGTGTGTGGAAGATGGAGACGAACAATGATCTATGTCGTTTGATTCAAGGCAATCAACTATTTTTTTATGGTGGAAATGCATGTATTCTTCACAAGTTTAATGGTTGTAAATAACGCTACCCTAAAGAATTAATGAAGAATACGATTAGTGGAAGAGATGGGAAACCTTATTTGGGGAGAAGAACAGGCTCGGCTGCTGCCTTCCTTAGCTTATGATGATAAGAAAATGAGAGGAGGAAGAAGGGATAGTTGCGTTGGTCGCTAGAAATTAGGGAAGGGAGTAGGCAGTAGACACCCTTATGGCGTTTTCACTTGAGAACATGACCCACCCAATATTTTTTTATTTAAACACCCAATGATCATATAGCATCCATGAAGGAAGATGTGAGTAATCCACACTGTCAAAATGATAGATCTTAGATTGCAAGGTAATATGCCCAAAAATCACATTTTTTGAGAGTTTTAAACCATCATATATGTGCACTCCACTATCGACCGTTATGCTTAGTTTCAATGGCCGGTATTAAAGATCGCTAATCAAATGGTTCAGATTCACTTATGGGCATGATTCTTTGGGTAAAATATTTTCTATTGATGGATTGCCAGCTGGGCAATTTTGATTGATCACAAATGGGTCCCACATATCACAATTGCAAACCACAACTCAACGATGTGAGATGAAAAATTTTAAATTTAATGGCGGAAGATCGTTAATTGGTAATTTATATCCCATTGTTTAGCTATTTTTTAAGCCTCAAATCGCACACATTCCGTTATGGGTAATCTGCACCCAATTTTTTTGGCACTAAACATACAACTTGCACTATTGCTAAGAACAAACGGTTCGATAGCCCGATCCGGTTCGAACAGTTCGCTGGTTAAATCCTGATCCGGTTCGAACGGTTCACCGATTTACTGCGGTTCATAGAGACAACTAGCATCAACACCAGATCGGACTGCACCCTCTGCCGGTTTCGATTAAAAATGGTCGAACCGGTCGGTCCGATCCAATTTTAAAAACACTGGTTTTAAATAAACAAGAATATGATTTAGATTTAAGAGCTTAATAGAAAAGTAAAATATTAAATAGTCAAACAAATGGATTATTTGAAAAGTGAAACGAAATATAAATCGATCTACAAACTATTTTAATAAAAAAATAAAATACTAAATAAAATACTAGGTATGAAGGTTCATCAGAATTAAGATTTATTAAGGTTTAAATAATTTTTTAAACCCGTCGATGCGCGATCAAATGCACCCGATGTGGCGGGATCTAAAAAATATAGAGGGGATTGATCGGTACCCACCTCTTGAAGTGTAAACGTTAGATCTACGGCGGTTCGAGTTGAAAAGGTTGATTTCCGACATGTTAATTGGTCTAAACGTTTTCTCTTCTCTTTACCAAAGAGGCATTAGCCCAGTTTGTAACCTCCCTCCATTGTGAGGTAGGAGGTCGTGGGTTCGATACTCGTCCTCCACGCTGTTTCCCACCCTTGTCTTTACAAGGTGTGGGTTGGATTCTGTTAGTTAACTCTCACCACTGTAGTTGGTGCTCCTTCACGCTGCTCCCCAATTGTCATATGTGTATGCGTGTCTGCTCCTCGGTTCTCGAGGCTGTCTCGACCTAAAAAAAATGGCCGTATAAAAAATAAAAATAAAAAAAATCGTTTTCTCTTCCTTTCTAGTTTTGGGAATAGAGAACTTTGTGTAAATGTTTCTTTCTAGTGCTTTGTGGAAGCCCTAAAGCGAATGGTGTTTCTCTTTCGAAATTACAATTATACCCTTTAATCTGTGTCATCTCTTAAAATGGGGATAACTTTTTTATGTTCTTGTCGAAATTCGTTAAATTATATATCGTTAGAATCGTATTGACGAGCACTTCACAATGAGTCCAATAATGATATAAAAAAATTAATTTTTTTTTAAAAGATGGTGTGTTCCAGTGTGGAATATTAGCACCGTACACAGTGTGATACAACATCTAACACCGTTAAAATAAAGTTAAAAAATTCAGATTGTTACATTCTTTCTCACTTATAATATTTTCGTTCTCAAAAATTACGTAAATGAGCTTCAACTACTTCTTCATATTCTCAGCTTCTCGTTAAAAGTCAACGATTCAACATTAATAAAAATCAGGATCGTTACAACTATATCACACTTATTGCAAGTTTGCAACCTTTATGGTCGCAGGTTAAATCCCATATGATGGATAAAATGTAGGCTATGTCACACAGCGATCATAAGAGTTAGGTCCTAGGAACCTCAAGAGGTTTTGCGAGTTGGCCTGATACCTGCTTCCAAAAGTAAAAGACCTGAGTTCGAATCCCCTCCCCCTTAAAGACCACTCTAGAGATTTATATAATTTGTTGACCCAATATATACTGAATTTGGAGGGCGTATGTACAGATTAGGGGGTGCTCTTAGGCCCGCATACCTTAAGTTATAAAAAAAAAAATGTTAGGTCCGGACAGATTAGGAGAAACGATACTGACAGGCAGATGACATGGTCATTTTTGTAACACAAAACTTCTACACGTGTCTAATTTTGATAGGATGATATACACTCCATTCGATTCATTTAATTAATTAGCTTTAAAAAGAGTTACATCCATAATGGTATTGCCCATTTCGACACGTGTCTAATTTTGCTAGATGATGTACACTCCATTCAGATTCCTTCAGTCATTAGCTTTATAAGAGTTTACTGGCATAAAGGTTTTGCCCATTCTCCACCCCCCCCTCTCTCTCTCTTCTCTTTCCTCTTTCTCTCTCAAGGTGTAGCGGCGAGAAGTTCAGATCCTGAGCAGTACAACAATGGAGGTCAGTATGATTCCTCCTTGCCTTCACAATTTCAGTAGTTAAACCACACCTTTTTCATTTTTTTAGCTGCTATTATTATTTTAATTATTTTTGTTGTTGTTTTGCTTGCTCCTGACTGAGAACCTTTACTTTTGACAGCATCCTCTGTGAGTTGAACTCAATCTCAATAGGGTACCGTTATACACACTCCACCGGACTGCTCTGTCACCCCAGTAACACAAACTAACAAAAACAAAGTTGGGTGAAAGTTTTAAAGGGTCACCTTTTAATAGAGCCACAATGGGGTGAGAGAACACTCTCTAGAGGTGTGAATAACGGCACCCATCTCGATATACGTGTGGACACTTTAGAGTTGGATATGAGTATTTGCATCCGAGGATTTTATATCCGCAGCCCTGGAGTTTCCAACAATAAAACCATTGAATGCCTACGAGAGATCATTTTCTAAAAGTGATCTACCCCAAGCTGCATGTAATGAATCTTCGGCTGCAAATACCGATCCCCATTTTACATATTTAAATATTTTAAATATTATTATTATTTTTTGATACATTTGCATGTGAGGTTATAATAATAATTATAATATAAAAAGATTATCATAATATTACAGATCTCGACGGTGGTGTTAAAGGCTAACCTCGACTGCGCTTGCTGTTGCAAGAAGATCAAGAAAACGCTCAGCAAATTCTGTGGTAAACAAAAAAAAAAACTCTCACGAAATTTCTCTCTTCTAAATAAATAAATTAAATTAAAGCAAACAATGAACTCATATTCATGCATGTTTTACTACTTGTGTACGAGGGTAGTTATCCGAAGCCAGGTTTTTGATGAGAAACAAAAGACGGTGACTATTTCTGGGCCGTTCGATCCCGAAGTGCTTATGAAGAAGATATGTTGCAAAGCTGGGGATGTAATCAAAGGATACGAAATAATTAAGGTTCCTCCTCCTCCTCCTCCTCCTCCAAATCCCCAACCTGTGGTTAGGCTACAGGTTCTACTTCCTGTGCTGATCGGACCGGGACCGGGTTGCAGTTGCAGATCGTATCATGGGTGTTCGTGTGGTGGGTGTTGTGCGGGTTGCCGACCCGTCTGCCACTGTAGACCGTGTTGTGACCGTCGGTGTCCGACTTGTGGGAATTACGTGTGCGGTTGGGATTATTTTACTGAAGAAAGCTCATCATGCAAACCTATGTAATTCTATAAGTCTCGATCTCATGTAACATGCATACATCTAAGTAGATATGTATGTCGTCATCATAGCCACAAATTAATGCTCGTATCAACTACCAAGACATATTTGGTCAACTTTTGCACCAAATGAAAAAAAAAAAAATTTATGGTAATGATGGCGCATATCTATCTAAATTAAATATATTATTTTACAAATTAATTCCTCCCTTCAAATCGAAAGAGGTTGACACTTTGAGTTTTTATAAGTTGTTTAATAATACTAGCACACATGCACGGGTAGAAGCACATGTTGCTATGTAAAATAATAATAATAATAATAATAATAATAATAATAAATTTATAAAACGAAAAAAGTTTGGGTTCTAATGTATGGATGAACTTATGCATTCAAATCTTATATCATATGTCACGTGACACTTCATTCCAAGATAGTGTCTTTTTTGGGATTGGGTGCGATGTCACATGTCATCTATCAAAAAAATTAAATTTTTTTATGGTTTAAACTTCAACCAAAGTTTGGATACTGCTTCACAGATCATAGCGCATTGAATTTTTTATTATTTGACCATATTTTGAACCCTGAATGTCTACTCTTTTTCAGCAATTTTTATTCATTGAATGCGATTGCTATAACATAAAGTGATGTGTCGTTAACACCAACCAAAACAATATCAGGCTAATTTGATTTCATTGCTTGACTCATTCTTTTAACCAAGTCGAGCACATGAACATGACCCCTCGAATCAAATTCGAGCATAAATCATTTGAAGGTTAGGTTGACAAATATTTTATATGTAAAAGATACAGAGATAAGGGAAATTATGTGAATTGAATTGAGTTAGGTTTGGTAAAGGCATATACCGAAAAAATTGGGGTCAAATGTGTAAACCTGAGGAGCATGGTGGTATGAGTTTTATCAAGACATATGCATTTAATGAAGCTAGACTTGCTAAATGGGGTTCGAAGATTCTCCCTAATCTAACTTCTCTTCTAAGCCGCATATTTGAAGCCAAGTATCTCCCACAAGCGAACTTTCCTCAAGAGCGAATTTCCTTGACGCAAAGGTTGGTGGAAATGCCTCTTACTCTTGGGCGAGCATCATATCTATAAAAAATATAATTGAAAACAACTTAATATGGAGGGGTGGGCAGTGGAAACTTAATCAAAGCGTAGGAAGATAGGTGGATTTTTAGGGTGTCTATCTAAAAAGTTACTATGCCCATCAAACCCGATTCCGTGATCCTAATGTCGCTAGAGAATGATCCTAAAAGATGGAATGGAAAAATGGTCTAGAATGTGTTTCATGATATAGATGTTGACACAATTTTGCAGATCCCTATTTCCTCCTAGATGACTGAAGACAAACTCACTTGAACCTATGATAAGAAAGGAATCTGTTAGAAGTGCATATAAAGTCGCTTACAAGCTCATAGAAGATGTCAAAGGATCGGGTAACACTATAATTAATATAAAAAATAATTACAGAAAATTCTAATAAAACTATTTTTTTTTTAACGAAAATTGCACTTTTTTTTCCCCGAAAAACCGCATTTTAAACTTGACTCTTCCAAAAAACATGTTGTAAACCCATTTTTTCCCATTTATAATGATTAATATTTTTTTATTTTCAAATTTTCTGATTTTTTTTTTAAATTACTAAAATTTACCACTATTTTTCATATATTTTCGAAGTCATTTTATTCCGATACCTATATATACTATTACTATTTTTGTGGATATTGGGTCATGGGGCTGCGCATTTTTTGGATCGAACTGACGAAACCGACTGAATCAGACCGAGCCGCCGGGTTTGGTATGGTTTGGACCCGATCGAACCGATCCGAATGTAGTTTGTATATATATATATATAGGCGGGGGTTTTGATTAATTTTAAAGGGCATTTAAGTAAAATACATATTTTTATATAAAACCCTACCTTTGTCTTTAGCCAATACCTAAATCCTCATGCGGTAAAGTAGAACATATAGGAAAACCGAAACCGATCGAACCAAATCGATAGGTTGGTTTGGTTTAAGAGTTAGACGGTTTGGTTTAGTTTGAAAATCTAGAAACCAAATAGAACTGGTTTGGTTTGTGATTTTGATCCAAAACGGATCAAATCGAACCGAATATACCCCTATTGGGTCATAGACTCCTATTTGAAACGAAATTCGTTTTGTTCATTTTTTGAAGAGAATGGTCACATAAGTTTTCTTTAATAAAAGATAAGGATAACTAAAAAAAAAATTTCAAAAAAAATTATATTTTTATGTAGAGATATTTTAGGAGTCATTAAAGCAAGGGAAAGTTTATTGAAAAAAGACATTTTTAGTATCTCTGTCAAGTCAAATCAATATCTGGCCACTTGATGTTACGGCTATAATCTCTAGGCCAAGTGTGTGAAAGATTGGAATTAAAAATGTTCCTCATCATCCAATTCAAAGTAGTAAATGAGATTTAACATGAGTGCTCTCAAAGATTTATGGATGTACTCTTGATGGTGGCTTTCGCGCTTTTATAAATAGTATTTAGGTAATTTTTTTAGTTTAAATTTATATATGATTTTTAAATAATAAAAATGTGCCCCAAAAGCATTTTTGATATTATATGAGATTTAGATCGGATACATATGGCCAATATGACCCAATATGGACTGATGTTTGCCCACCTTAACTCAATGTTTGACCCTATCACTACAAAAAATAAGACTATTAGCAGCAGTTTTTTTTAATAAAAAACTGCCGCTATTAATCCTGTCGCTACAAAAAACTGCCGCTAGTACTTTTGTAGCGGCAGTTTTTTGTAGCATAGCGGCAATTTTTTGTAGCGACAGTACTAATTGCGGCAGTTTTTTATAATAAAAAACTGCCACTAATAGTCTTATTTTTTGTAGTGTATATACTATCGGTGATGTACATATATTGGAAGAGCCCTAATCATATCAGTTAATATGTATCAGATATGACTGATATTTAAAATCATGATTTAATTAATTAAATATTTATGTAGTATTATCAACAGGTCGGTTGACTATAACTGACCAACCTAATAGAAGCAAAAATTTTGGTCTGAAGCCTTATCTACTCATGCTCATCCAAAGAAAAATAAAATAAAATAATTTTTTTTTTATTAAAGATGGTTGAATAAAATAATATAATGTTGTAAACAATATAAAATGAATAAAAAATAATTCTTTAGCTAATTTTGTGCTACTTGTACAAACTCACATCATCTAAATAGTCACGTATCATTTACACTAAAATCACCCTAAATATATGACGAACATACTAGTCAATTCAAGCAATTGATTATCAACCTTGCATTTAATATAAACAATAATGTGTGTAGTACTTGGATCTAATGGTTTGAATTCCCTTATATGTGCACTTTAATATGAATCGATCTTTTTTTTAATAACTTATATTAAAATTTATTAATGGGGTCAAGGTATCAAACTCGGTATTGGTATCAAGTATCGGTCCATCTTGAACCAATACGTATCGGCTGATATTGTCGGTGAATATGTTTCTTTTTGAAAAAATATCGTAAAAATAGAAAAAAAAGGTACTTGTGTAGGTCAATATCAACCTATACCGAGACAGTATCATCCAATATAGACCTATATCAGTATCGATTATCGATGAAATCGATATGTATCGTTGATGTGTCTTGACATCGGCCAAGTTTTGATACCATCGTTCCACATCATTTGACAGCTAGAATGAGATGATACACATATGCCTATAGGCATAATTCTTCGATTGATTTGACTATTAGATTTTTTACAGATGAAGATACAGTGTACAATAATGGTGTACGATCATAATCGAACTTTAATGATATAAGATCATCGTACACACCTCATTCTTCCTAAAAAGATAGGCATCATGTCATATAAATCCTATAACTATCATATTTATTAAGGTTGATCGTAATTGAAAATATGGTGTACCTATCAGACAGTCAGATGTTGATTCCATGAAGCACAAATATCGAAAAGTGACTATGATCATGTGTGTATCATGAGAAAGGGTTCTCAAGTGTCACTTTTAGAGATGTGTGCCACGTGGAATCAAGATTTGACCGTCTGATAGGTGAGTCGTGATCTCAAGATCTATTGTATCGAAGATTGGGATGAAAAATGTTCTCCATCGTCTGATTCAAAACAATCAACGATTTTTTATTGTGGAAATGTGTGTGTTTTTCACAGGAAAAACGACAGCAAATAGTGCCACCTTATACGATAAGACGTGGCATTATTTGTACCAATTTTTTCTGTGAAGAGCACATGTTCTTTCACAGGAAAAAATCATTGATTGCTTTGAATCAGACGATGGAGTTTATTTTTTCTCACTTGAAATCATGATCTGACCGTCTAATAGGGGAACCATGATATCAAGATCTAGAAGGTTGGGAAGAAAAATGATCTCCATCGTATAATTCAAGGCAGTCAACTGTTTTTTATAGAGATAATACGTATGTTTTTCACAGGTTTAATGAGTGTAAATAATGCTACCCTAAGTAGATAATCCTTTAGGAGACGTTCGTTTCAGCGTAATAGGTGAAAATCCCTTGTAATCTCAGGTTACTCCAAGTAACGGTCACATTTTTTACTGGACCGATCGTTCGTTTCGCCGTGATCCATCTCGCAATCTACTGTGCAAAATTGCAGGTAATTTTTTGGGCTTACGAGGGTAGGGCGTCGTAATTTCTAAATATTACCTGCAATATTTATATAGCCGTTGAGAATTACAGAAGCATTTAAGCCCTTTAATGGCTTTTTATCTTCTTCATTGCAGATTTGTTGGATTTCGTTGATGCGAAGCGATGGAGACCCTATTTGAG
Organism: Chloranthus sessilifolius; assembly: GCA_021018995.1. Taxonomy (NCBI): domain Eukaryota; kingdom Viridiplantae; phylum Streptophyta; class Magnoliopsida; order Chloranthales; family Chloranthaceae; genus Chloranthus; species Chloranthus sessilifolius. The sequence continues at coordinate 1,764,623 of JAJIZI010000016.1, read as the reverse complement.
AGCTCATCGATCGAGCACCTTCATCTAGGTTCTAAACCCTAGTTGCGTAAAATTTTGCCCAAATCTAGGCGTTGCGTTGGAGGTAGGATGAATCGCCCCAAGATTGACTCAAGTTAAATCCATTGTCCTTTCGATTTTACTCTGCTATGACTTGTGTGATCGGATGGTTGATGCAGAATTTTGGTGATCTTGGAAATGACCCAATGATCTGAAGATGCGATTTTCTCCTATAAATTTGGGCTTCATCTCCTCACCTTCTCACGATCCATCTCCAACAAAGGCAAGCAGGATACATCGGGAGTTTTTAATAAGGTACTTACAATATTGTTTTTGTTGTTTTATGGGGCTATTTCTTCATTTCAAAAGCTACAAATTTGGTCTGGTTTATGTATTTTTTTTTTGTAATTTCTGAGCCTATTTTTTTTATTTTTTACCTTAAAAATTGCTCCGATTTATGGTGTTAATTTGTAATTTTTTGCCCTTAAAAATTTATAGTCTGGTTTATGTTTTTATTGCTCCGATCTATGCTATTTTTTTTTGTAATTTTCTTACCTTAAAAATTGCTACAATTTGTTTAGGTACTTACCATATTTTGTAATTTTTTGCCATCTTTGCATTCCAACCCCCCCCCCTCTCTCTCTCTCTCTCTCTCTCTCTCTCTCTTTAATTGTGATCAGAAACGAATGTAATTTTTACGTACTATTTTTATATTTTACCTTAAAAATTGCTCCGATTTATGGTGTTATTTTATAATTTTTTGCTCTTAAAAATTTGGTCTGGTTTAAGTTTTTATTGCTCTGATCTATGGTGTTTTTTTTTGTAATTTTCTGTTCCTATTGTGATCAGAAACGAATGTAATTTTTACCTATTATTTTTATTTTTTACCTTAAAAATTGCTACGATTTATGGTGTTATTTTGTAATTTTTTGCTCTTAAAAATCTGGTCTGGTTTATGTTTTTTTTGCTCCGATCTATGCCGATTTTTTTTTGTAATTTTCTTACCTTAAAAATTGCTACAAATTTGATCGTACCATATTTTGTAATTTTTGCCATCTTTGCATTTCAACCTCTCTCTCTCTCTCTCTCTCTCTTTAAAATCTTCTAAATAAATTCTATATATAGGCACTTTAAAATCTTCTAAATAAATTCTATATATAGGCATGCTCCCTACTTCTCCATACCCCGCAATAGACATTACATAAAGTTATTTTCAGAGATTAAAAAAAGGGGTTGTGGCTATGGCAACATCAACTCCTCAGCACCCTCCTTACTTGTTATTCCTGCTCTTCATTCTCAACTGTTCAGCCTATAAGTAACCAAGTCACCGTTTTAGTAGCTATATATATATAACTACTTGGTTTTTGGTTGTGTATAAAGATCTCACAAGTTGCTTTTTAATGGCTGTCTTAGGTTGATAACATCTTTACATTTAGCAGCACCTTATGATGGCATAGTCTTAATATTTTCTACTATTTTTAAGAGCAAGTTATTTGGTAATTTAAAATCTGCTATGGATCAAGGATTATAACTTCATCTGATATGATATGTTTCGATTTATGAACCTGGTGAAAGGAAGATAATAGAAAACCCATAGAAATGGCCATAGAAATCTGGAACCGGAATGTCTCAAAGAATCACAAAGATAATAGAAAACCCATTTTTCCATCAAAAATAAATATTGCAAATATTACTATGATATAAATATTTGGTAAGCTGAATTATATGTGTACAATATCTGTTTTTCATTTGTTTTTGAAAAAATTTACATGTGTAATGTTCACATGATATCTTCCAATGTGGTTTTAATGTGTATCACATCAACAAATTGGTCGGGATTGGAGATAGGCAAGTAGGCCTATGCTATAGAGTCTAAATTTATTATATTCAGTCCCGAAAAACTTTGAAAGATGCAACATTCGATTTGATCCTAACTCTTTAAGCTTTATTAGATTTACTGACTTGAAATTTTTTTGGAAAATTTATTTAGATCATTGTTGGTTTGTGATGAACTTGTTTTATCTACCTAGTAACTTTTAATGACCTAATTTATTTTTCCTCTCGTGTATCATGATTCTTTGTATGATGAACTTGTGTTCTCTATTTAATTATTTCATTTGATAATATATCCTAGTGCCCTTTTTATTGTCTTTTAACTGCTCTAATAAGGTGATCTGTTTATATTCCTATAAATAGTATATATTTCCATAGATTGAATGAGAACGTTCCTTGCTTATAGGCTAGGATTATGCATTTAGTATTGATCTCAGTTCAAATGAAGTTGACTCACTGTCTTATGAACCTTGGCTAGAAGATTAAATTTGATATGACATTGACTCCTCTCTAGGGCTGTCAATGGGTTGGTTCTGACTTTTACCCAACCCACATTTGACAAATCCGTGGTATCCAAGTACAATCTGTCAAGTTTGGTGCACCGAACCGAACCTGATTTTTTTGGTGTTCGGTTTGGTACATATGATTGAACCGAACCGATAGAGATAAAATAAAATAGTTGCTTCTTATTTTGGTTTAGGAAGTAAATATCCTGGTTGGCCTATAAACTGATAGAATGCAAGTGTGAATAAAAAATTAATGTCCGCAAAATAAGGTCATTTGGTGTCGACGTTTTTTTATCGGAAAAGATGAAAAAAATAAAATTTAGACCCTTATGTTATGTGTTCCGTATTTGCTGCATGTTCTCAGTAGAAATGTCATCGTCCGCTCCGAGTGGTACCCCTCCGCTCCCGCGAAGGAGACCAAAAACAAATTACACTTGGACGTTGGAGGAATTAATGATAAATGAAATGGTCGAACAATGTCAACTTGGGCGTAGATTTCTAACAAGGATGGAACGTTCCACCAACATATGGAGGAAATGGAGCTGAAATTGAACTCACACCCGAGTTTAGTGCTAACGGGTACCAAAGAAGAAAATGAATCTCTATAAGCGGCTTAGGGTTATTAAAAAACACTATTCAAAAGCTAAAACTCTACAAAGTGAAAGTGGGTTTGGTTGGGATAATGACCTACGAAGGGTCACTGCAGAAAATGGCGTATGGGATAACTATGAGCAGGTGCGATCACAAAATATTAATAATTATAATTCATTAAGTTGACTATCATTCCGAATAAATAAAAATAACGACTTCATCTTTATGGCTCATTTTCACAGGCTCACCCATGGGCCAGGGCCTATCGAACAAAAACACTCCAGGATTGGGAGAGTCTTTGCATCATCTTCTCGGATAGTATCGCGGATGGTAGAGGTGTTTACCACCCCGATGACACTCCCACCGAAGAATCTTTTGGGACCCAGAGTTTGGGTGACCCACCCACTCAAACAGGTGAACGCAGTGCCTCCGGGCCTCATGGAGGAACGGATGATAATATGCATGAAACTAGGTCACAGAACACTGCAGACAGCTCTTCACGTAACCTGACAAGCGGACGAAATAGGCGTGAATCTGCTTCTGGCTCACGAAGGAAGAGAGGTGACCAGGGGGCAGAACTGGTAGGAGCAATAGAGGGCTATGTGGAGGAACTTAAGCTTATTAGGACTAGACCAAGTCTAAGTGAGCGATTTGTTCCGATCCTAGATGAGATTTATACTGGAGGTTTGATGACCCAGTCCCAGTACCTAGCATGCCTCTATCGCTTGTCTGACAAGTCGCTTGCTGAGACATTCCTAGCGTTACCCCCGGCGATGAGGATAGATTTTCTTTCAGGACTATTTCCTCAATGAGATTGCCTTTTAACATGTTTTTGTTATGTTTTTTCTGGCGTATCGTATCATCTGTGATACACAACTGGTGGAATTTTCTTTATGATTTATTTTGGCACAATATAGTAAATGCTTCTTAAACCGGTACATGACTTGCACGTTATTTTCTTTCTTATTTAGAACGTAGTATCATGATGGATGCCATTGATGATGACATAGAGGCCGCAATTATGATGGCTGGAGGCATGATAATGCTTGCAGCTTGCTACTATATTAGTCAGGTACGCGGTTCTAGACAACGCGTGCATACCTCCATACTAACTGGACACCAATTTCTGCAAGAAACTATTACTGGACATGGCCGCACGCCATTCGATCTGTTTCGAATGCGAGTGCCAGTTTTTTTGGAGCTCTGCTCGGCTTTGCGAGATAGGAGGTTCCTCCATAACACAAGGCACTTGTTAGTGGAAGAACAAGTAGCGATTTTTATGTTTACGTTATCTCACAACATGAAGAATCGCGTTACACAAAATCGATTTTAGCACTCTGGCTCAACAATTAGCGAATATTTTAATGCCGTCTTAAATGCTATTTTACGGCTTCATCACGATATTGTGGTCCCGGCCAATGGAGCTCTTCCACCTCAGATAGAACATGATCCACGATTCTTTCCTTATTTCAAGGTAGAGTTCAATATTCATATTATTTTGTCATAAATTAAAATTAAGCAAGGTGTTTTTCTAATACTAAGCTAGCGACAATTATAATGTGAAGGATTTGAGAGCTATTGACGGCACACACATTCCAAGGTGCCAAAACGTGACCACCCATGATATCGAATCGTAAGCAATTTACCTCCGAGCGTGCTTGCGTTTCATTTGACATGAGGTTTCAATACGTGCTTGCGGGTTGGGAGGGATCTGCTGCCGACTCTCGAGTTTTAACGAATGCACTCTCACGTCCTCAAAATAGGTTGACTGTTCCCGTTGGAAAATACTACCTTGTGGATGGTGGATATGCTAACATGATAAATTTTATTGCACCTTATCGGCGAGTTCGATATCACCTAGGAGATTTCAATAGCTCCAATCCACCACGCGACCCTAAAGAATTGTTTAACCAATCTCACTCTCAATTGAGAAATGTGGTAGAACGTGCATTGATTGCTTCAGCAACGGTTCGATCCTCACATGCAAGGCTCGTTATCCTTTACTCACTCAAAGCGAAGATTGTCATTGCATGTTGCGTGTTGCACAATTTCATCCACACCTATCACGATGAAGATCCGATTATTCAAGAATGGCGGGTCGAGAGAGGTAGATCGCGATAACGACAACGTGAATTCTTGATCACGAAATTCGAGCATCACAAGCGAGGGCGAAGAGAGGTTGCGAGAATACCGCGAGAACATCGTAAATGCGCTATGGGAGGGCGTGCTCGTGATATTTACTTGTTGTCGTGGCACTTATAAATTTAAATAATTGGTACACATAAAATGGGGATAAATTATCGTATTTTCTTTCTTAAAGATTTCATCATTAGCATTAATATTATATAAGGAGTCATCTTATCATCCATATAAATTTCGTGAACAGATGGTTCGCTACTATATGTTGTTTTTTGGACTGACGACACAGGATATATCGTACTTGGGAGGAAGCTAAAGTCCAAGTAAGCGGATATTGAGTGCTTGCCATGTTGCCGTCGTAGCCTTGATGAGGCTATTGAGCGTTATAATAGATTCCATGGAATCTGAAGCCCACGCGTGCAATGGATGTAGTTGGGAGGAGGAAGCGAATGGTTTTGGAAACCGTGACAAAGATATTTTTCTTTACTATTGTCTTTCTTCTAGCTCTTTATGTGAGCGAGTTACTATAAAAAGAAATTAAGATTGTTGGCTTAATATATGTACTCTTACTTTATTTCAATGAGAAGATGGTATTTTAATGAAAATATTATGTTATTTCCTTAGTAATTTTCTTTTCCTCACTTTTAATAAGATGTTATTTTAATAAGATGGTATTTGTTTCTTTAGTAATTATGGTTATGACATTTACGATAACTTGATGCGAAATGGCCGATGATGCGAATCGCATGCTTCAAACTCAATTACACCGCCTAGGCGTGTCAATCCGGAAGGTAATTGATGTTGAGTCGTACATCATGTCCATAAGCGCCCTACCAACAACAATGCCTTGAAGAGATTCTACTTTCACTCGATGAAGAACACAGTAGATGAAGAGGATGAAGAGAATGAAGTTGACGAAGAGAATGAAGAGCGTTGAAGAAGAAGAAGACATCTGAGGAGGCGGCGATCTGAAGATGAGGATTATGAAGAAGAAGATGATACCTCGGATGGCGAATCGATTCCAAGAGCGGCACGACTACTGCATCCGTTTGATGACCCTTTAGGCGAGTAGTAGATGAGGATCGAGAAAGAAAGATAACGAATAGTCTAAAATCGATCACGCTCTCTCTAATTGTTCTTTTTATTCTGTGTTTTTTTGGGTTTCTCCAGACGACGTTATGTTTTGTGTTTCTTCAGACGACGCAGTTTTATGTCTACGCTCTAGATCATCTTGTATAACTTGTTTCTTTAGACGACGTTATGTTTTGCCTGTCAAAGCTCTGTTTAATGCCAGTTAATATGCTGATTAACACAAGTCCTTTATGGCAAGTGTAAAGGCCTATTTAAGTCCACTTAAGTCCATATTAAAGCAGGTCAATTAACTGCTGAGAATGAAGGCCTATTTAGGGCCTTTTATTATTGCTCACCAATCTAGGACATCCACTTATGTTATTTACATTTGGAATTCATGCAACAACGAAATTTGAAATGCCAACTTTTGAAATGCCTAGTATCGTAAATGCCAACTTTTTCAACTTGGTTGATATTGCCTAGTTTACGTAAATGCCAACTTATTTGATATAGTTTTATGGGCGCTTTGATTGGTAAAATTGCATCATGGTCATAAATGGGTGTTCAAAGAACTCAATGATCATGAAATCGATTTCTTATGCATGGCATAAATGGATGAGTTGTATTTTATGCCTAAATTTAAGCTTTGGGTTACTGCGTGCATTGGTTTACATCTCAACTTGAGATTTGAGTCGAATAAGATCTCTCTTGGAAGACAAATTTGACTTTTATATCTGATAATTTTAATATGTTTTTTAGATCTATCTGCTTTTGTCAAGGTTTTAATGCTACATATATTCTTTGCAGATTGTGAAGGGTTTAATAGATATGGAAATGGCTTTCCGATTTATTTTAGTGCATCATTGTGGCAATGTCACAGGATATTTTTAGATTTTCTGTTTTCTTATTTAAATTTAATTGGGCTGGGGCACTGATTCTCCAAATTCTACGATTGGATTTTTAATTTTCGGCTAATGTTATCTCTTGGAGGAGCGATCTCTTGGAGGAGCGAAACATACAATTCTGTAGTAAAATCTATCATTGAAAGTAAAATGTTGACCCACCTTATTGACGGATATATTGGAAAAAAAGGGTATTAAATATCCAATTCTTTTATAATCTGCTCTCTCTATTGCACTTTCTATTGCAGATAGTGCGTTTGACATGCTGATCAGTTTTTTCCGCCAAAGAAACATGGAAACAGTTGCATGCCATATGTATTGGGAAATAGAGGACAGAAAATTTGAGTTTTCCCTTCTTGAGAAAGTTTTTTATAAGATGATCGAGTTTTTATAACATGCTGATCAGTTTTTCCCGTTTCACACTAGACAGTGCTGATTTATGTTTGCAGAAAGTTGTGAATGCCGTGTACCGTCTGAAATTTGTGCAACCCAAAACTGCTCTCATCCCATTATGCATGGCAATGTTGAGGATGGTAAGCAGCAGTCCCTTGAAATTTCTTACTCATTTGCTCTACAAGACAAGCAAGACAAAAGCAAAAGCGTTGTTTGATAAGCTCTACAAGATAAGCTCGTTGCATTCAAGTCTCTTTGGGCAGATACTTCTGTGTATTCTGAGTAAAGATTTTCCGAGTATTAATGGTAACTGTAACTATAATCTTTCAGATGAGGAGTTTATGCTTCTTCTTCCTGCTGCTTTGTCATATCTGACCTCTCAGAGCAGAATATATGGGAAGCAGTGTCTGAATTTTTTTGATAGTATTCCATCATTTTATTCGAGTATTGTTTTGAACGGTTTTTCAAATTGGAAGAGGTATGTGTCTGGAAAAATATTTGAGGAAGAATTCAATGAGTTTGGGCCGACATCTATGGAGGAACTGCTTAATCTTTTAAACAGCAGTCTACTGGAAAAATATTTGTCAGCCATTCTACAGATCGAATGCAAGAGAAAGTTGGAATTAGTTAAGTTACTCCGAGCACTGTATTATCTTAAGGCTCACCAGTGTAGTACCGGTTCTGGAAAAGATGCTGCCATGAATTCCGGAGAACTTCTTTCTTTGCTTTTGTCTGGTTATGGTGCAACTGTGAGTGAAATTGACTTGGAGATATGCCATCTTATGCATGAGATTGAGTTCATTGACGGTGGAAGCATTGCGGAAATGGATTATTTGTGCGCGATTCGCTTCAAAAGTAAGAAGGAACAAAAACTTGAAAACTCATGTTATCCGATGTAACACAATGATTGTGAACCACCAAGAACGTCGAAAGAGGCAATTCAGAGAGAACATTCCAGTTGATTCTAAATTATGTGTGATGACTGTGCTTCACTTTTGCTATGATAGGGTTGCTTGGACCGGACCCACATCACTGAAGAAGCTTCAACAGGAGGATTTCAGGGATATGCCTGAGGTAATTTTATTTTCATGTCTATTTATTCTATTTTTTCTTCTATTTTTAAGAATTTTACTGTTTGACTGCTATATAAGTTTCTTGGTAGCATCCTCTTAGCTGCGACTTAGAATATACATCTTAATGATATGGGTGGCAGGCGTCATTTGCAAACTTGGAAAATATGCAACGATATGATCCTGCATTTATATTGTCCTTCTCAATTCATGGTCTGTCGATGGGCTATATAGAACCTGTGGAATTCGTTGGGCTAGGTCTTCTTGCAGTCGCATTTGTTAGCATATCTTCACTGGATGAAGGAATACCTAAGTTGGGCTATGAAGTCCTTGGAAGGTTGAAGGAAGCTTTAGAGGTATGTTCTTTCTTTCATTGTAATTTTGACAACTGTAAGTGGGAGACATTGCTTTGCATTGGTTGAGATTCCCCTAATTGGGCAAGGTGTATTTGAATGAAATTCATTTATTAAACCTAATGACTTGCTCACCTTGTATGGGGAAAATTCTTTGTTTCTAATAAGGGCAACATATATGGAAATTGCTACTTTTAAGGACTTCAAGTTTCCTCTGCTCAAGTGAAAAAATAGGAGATTTGAAACATTTGAGGAGAGATGTAGGCACTATATTATCGAATTACCTTTGGATTTGCTTACTGCACCAATACTTGACTTCCCTTTTTTCCTCATAGATTTGCATGTATCAGTGGCCTTCCAATCCACTTACAGTTCCCGACACACCACTATTGCTTCAGTGTATTGATTAAAGTTGGAATATTCATTTTACGATGATTATGATTATGATTATGCAGAGCAGCTGATGATTAAAGTGTATGGTTCTATTCAAAAGATCTATAAAGTAAAGTTCTATTCAAAAAGGAGAACAAAAATCAAAGTGAATAAAAAAAAAAGAACTTCTATCACTGGGTTCAGTCACGTTGGAATTATAATTGGGGTTCCTCATCTGTCCCAATCATTTTCTAATTTTATTGATTTTTGCCAGTTTTATCTGATTTTTTTCTTTGTGGACTTATTCCTTGACTCCAACTCTGTCACACTATGGTAGGTGGAAAGGCAGGAGTGCATAATATTCAGGGGACATCACCTAGTTTTATCCCACCTAATTTTGACACAACTTTGATCAATGAGATCGTCACTGTTACAACAACAGAAGCAATGACTAATGCAAGGAGACTCGCAATGGAGGAAGGCCTGCTTGTGGGAATCTCCTCAGGCGCTGTTTTGGCGGCATGTTTAAAGGCAGGTTCTGTTTTTCTCTTCCCCGTCTAAACAATTCCTTGGTAAATCCGAAACCCTACATTTCTGACTTGCTGAATGTTCATAGGTTGCAAAGAGAGATGAAAACAAAGGAAAGATGATTGTGACTATTTTATCAAGTGGTGGAGAAAGGTAAATCTGAAACCCTGTTCCATGACATTTGTTTGGTTTTAGCTCTAATTTATCTATATATGGGTCTTTTCTGATTGATCACAATATGAAAGTTATTTACACATGTACAATACATTTCACGCCACTAGCAGTCTTGACTCAAATATGCAACAGAGTTCTAGCTTTTGTGGATGTGAACCTCCTCGTCGATGTCCATGTCCGTGCCCTAGAGAATTTTGCATCGTATGGACGCTATTTTTGCTATGATGAGATCGTGAACACCGACGAAAAAGCAATACAAGTTGCACAAAAATTGAGTCATTTGATCTCAATACCAGTGAGGTATAATAATTGATGACGCTTCTTTCTATACAAGTCACACGTTTTCTCCATTTTAGCTTATAGTAGTTTATTCTACAGGTATGAATGCCAAGGAACTGTGGAGCACATAGAGAGATTGAGAAGCAAAAAATTGAAGAAACTAGTGGAAGCAGGTGGTGAAGATCAGGATTAATTGATGGGTCGTAAAGAGTCATTATAACCATTGAATCTCACAAGAAAGCTGCTATCATGGATTTGGGCACCTTGAAATGTGTGGAAGTAAGCTTTAAGGAGAACCAAGCCTCTCTTATTAAGAGGGCCTGTATTATATTGTGGTCGTAATCCTCATGCTCTTAAGCTGCTAAGGCATATTTTTCCACTTACAGTTCCCAAACCCAAAACTGAATAAAATGATGCTCATGAAGATATATATATATATATATATATATATATATATATATATATATATATATATATATATATATATATATATATATATATATATCATTCTTCTTTATTTCATTTTTCATTTACTTGATTCCTTTTAAGATCTTTATTTCAATTTTTGAGAGTTTTAAAGTATGGTGAATCTACAGGTAGCTTTGGTCTAATATTCTGTTAGTACAATAACTAGTGATAATGTTATAATTATTATTGATGCACTTAGCTCTTGGAGTTTATAAACAGAAGATTACTGCTAATATATCAATTTATATTCCTTCTTTTTTTCTACCTTTTCTCACAAAAAGATTTTCACACACAAATATTAGTGTTTTACTCTTTGCTTTTTCAATCAATTTTACGATTCAGAAAATGTAAGTTCAATTCACTGGATTTGATTTTGCTTTTCTTTTTGCTCGAAAATAGAAAATTTTCGTTATGTTACCTTGAAAATTTTCTTTGTGTCGATTGAAGCTTAACAAAATTGAGATGTGGTTTGATAAAGGCCGCAGGGTGAACTTTTTGACTATTTTCTTGCCATTGGTTGTCTCTCTGTGAGGAACTGATAAGGTCATGTATGTGTGTATGTGTGTTTGTGTGTGTATATATATATATATACAAAGCAATGTATTCAATTCATTTTCATAAACAATTATTCAGGAATTTATTTTAAAAAAAAAAAAAAAAAGGCGCTAATAAATCTGTGACCCCCCCTAAAAGGCGAAAAAATAGGCCTCCGCTTGTTTTAAAATATTTTTAAAACACCTATCAGCATGAGCGTCAGTGTTTTATGTAAAATAAAAAAAAAATTCAAATACCCTATGCCGACAGTGGATGCCGTCGGCGTAGATTCTTGAATTACGCCGACGGCTGCAAACCATCGGTGTTTAGATTCCCCGACGAGAATATCGCCGACGGCTTGAAGCCATCGGCGTAGAGTTTACAGCCGTCGGCGATTAGTTTTACCGACGGCTGTCATAGTCTACGCCGACAGTTGGCAGCCGTCGGCGTATGTAGCTGTTCTTGTAGTGTGAGCGACCCAACCTGACCCAACAAGTCAAGTTTATGTACCAACCTAGTAAAATATCGGGCCAGTTATCGGGTCAACCTGACCCATTGATAGCCCTCTATCTTAAGTGGCTAACACATAATAGGTTTCGGTATCGGTATCGGTATCGGGTATTGGTCCATAGAAGACTGATACAAACCGGATGATACATATAGGCCGATACCGAGTTGTATTAGTATTTTTTTTAAATGTAAAAAATAAATAAGAAAATAGAGATATCGCCCGATACCTCTACATATCGGCCAATATGAATACCGATACTCGAGTTGATACCTGATACATATCGGTCCATTGTAATCATGACCGATCATGTCCGATGAAGTCGGATACTAGCAACGATAAATGAGGAATATCCATTTTTCACATGAATTTAAATATATTACACAAATTGTTCCATTTTACACATGAATTTAAATATATTACAGAAGTTGTTCTTTTGGGTGTAATGTTAAAAACACATCAAAAAGTGAATTTTACAAGGAAAATTACACCCAAAAGAACAACCATTTTACACCCAAATATTACATGCAAAGTGAAAAATACATGTAATCCAGTCATCAAAAAATTACATGCATTCTCCATTTTACAAGGTACATATTACGGTGAACCAAACGTACTCTTAGAGTCCTAAAAAGAAATGAGTCTTGGTGAAATTGTGGGGCTCGAGATTTACATTCTCGAGAGTCTTGGCCAATTTTTTTTATTTATTTACTAGTAAAAAGGCACATGCAAATACACGTGGACATTAGAACCTTTAAATGATTGAACTTGATTTTTAGACAAATATCGGGTGACTTGAACATAAAAGAAAAATTTAGTATTTTAAGCGTTCGTTACTATGTTTTATGATTTATTAAAGACAAAAAAAAAAAACACTTATTACTATATTTCTTAAGTCTTAATTATGTATAATTTAAAATTATAAAAAATTTAATAAAAAATAAAACAAATATAACCTATATTGTTAACTATAGAACATGAAGAAAAAAAATAAAAACTAACAAATAAGTATAATTTAGAAAATTCAATTAAATTGAAAATGAGTATTTATTCCTTTTTGACTTTAACTTTCTTGAGGATTTTATTGTCTTCAACATCCGTAGTCTCTTATTTAATAATTCGACTTCTCTACGACTTTGTAAGAGGATTTTGGTAAATTGTATCTTGCACTTTGATTTGAAAGAAATACTCATTTTCAAGATATTTGTTCATTTTCGAGATATTGACACCAAATTTGATTTTAAAGTCACTTTTTTGGGATCTGTGTCACGTCAAATCAATGCTTGACCATTTGATAGTGCGCCCATTATCTCGAGATTAAGTGTGAAAGGTTGGAACGAAAAACATTCTCTATCATTTGGTTCAAAATTGTAAATTGGTTTAACATGGGCATCCTAATAGATTCGGTGGGTGTAGTTAAAGGTAAAATCACATTTAATAAAATCACGTGCCATTGATTTCGTTTAAATTTGATTTGAAGGTCACTTTGGAATCTGTGCACGTCAAATCAATATCTGACCGTCTGATGGTACGCCCATAATCTCAAGATCAAGTGTGTGAAAGATTGGAACGAAAAACACTGTTATCATCGAATTCAAAGGAGTCAACGAGTTTTAACACGGGCGCTCTCAAAGATTCAGTTGGGGTATTTAAAGGTATGTTTGAAGGTGGGGTCTTACATGGGCGTTCTCAAAGATTCAGTTGGGGTATTTAAAGGTACGCTTGAAGGTGGGGTCTTAATTGACATGCCGAGTTGCTATGGTTTGATCGGGTCTAATTGGTTGAACTCTAAATGCGATTCAAACATATTTGAGAATTGCACGTGTGTTGCACGCGGACACCGTAAAACGAAATATTTTAATCAAAGATGATTTTAATTATGATTTAAAATTGACTGATTGTATAAAATCATAATCGTATATTATCAGTCAATCACAAACAAACTAATAACAATTATTATAAAATATTATCTTGATTCGAGTATTTTGTAGAATTTATTCTTTTTAATATCTGAAATATAATTAAAATTCGTCTTACTCAATGGTACACATGTTAAAATATTAGTTTCGACTAATGAAAACAATAAAATCAATAAAAAAATTGGGTTGGTGAAGTAACAAATCTATTCTCATATCCAATTAAATTATCAAAATTGTTGGGTTTCTGTAGTTAATTTCTTATTTTTTCTTAATTTATCATTTATAGTAAATACTATATTTTTTATTTTTACATAATAATATATAGTTATATCTATTTACTATGTTTAAATGCTCATTTTTTACTATAGATACATGTTTCTATCCTATCACGTTCGATTAATTCAATGATATACTAATTATATATGTTTTATAAAATTTTCTTAATTATTAATTTCTACTTTAATTTTATAATAACTAATGTAACTAAATCAATAGGCTTCGAATTTTCATACCCTACGTATTTATTAATTATTATTGAAAAGATGAATAGTAATGTCCATCCATACATAGAGGTCCAAGTTTTGACCCGAAACCCGAACCCGGTTTGAAAATTGGTAAATCGAATTGGTCTAAACAGACCTAAAAACCGATACTGAACCTATTCTGGACCCGTTTCGATTTTTGGGGGTAAAAATCAAGAATTTATTAGGTTCGATGAAAAATCGAAAAAGTAGCTTAAAATAATAAATGGTGATTGCACCCCATTCAAATCCATGATTGCTTGGAATTAGGCGATGGAGATCGTTTTTCACCCCAATCTTTCGTAGAATAGATCTTGAGATCACGATCTTACCCTCAGATGGCTAGTTTTTTATTCTGCACTGCACATATCCCAAAAAGAGGCCCTACAATCACGTTTGAGCGTGATGTGTGTCATGTGACTTCAGAAAGTATTTTTGCGATTTATGCCACATGAAATAAAAAAATGATTCTTTGATGGTACACCTATGGTCTCAAGGTCCATTAGTCAAAGATTGGGGCGAAAAATGATCTTCATCTTTCGACTCCAAGCAATCAATGAGTTTGAATTGTCTTTAGACGTAGGTGCGGACAGAGGTACCTATAAAAAATACGGGGAGTGATTATTTGCTCCAGAAAATTATGCTATTTCACCTAATTTAAAAGAAAATTTGATATTCATGGGACCTATGTGGGTACCTCTGTATCTTTACTTAATCACCTATATCAGGAATTCCTTGAAACCCATCGACTTCTTGGAATCATATGATGCAGATCGTTTGTCTCCCAATATTCTAGAATGCGGATCTTGAGACCATGAGCATTCCATCAACCGGTCAAGTTTTGACTCCACGTGACACAAATCCGTAAAAATGACTGTAAAATCATAGGGTCAAATGTGTGAAAGGTTGGAATGAAAAACATTCTCTTTCATTTGGTTCAAAATTGTCAATTGGTTTTAACATAGGAACCCTCATAGATTCAGTGGGCATATTTAAAGGTAAAATCACATTTGATAAAATCACATGCCGTTCATCTCGTTTAAATTTGATTTTATGCTCACTTTGGAATCTGTGCACATCAAATCAATATCTAACCGTCTAGTAGTACACCCATAATCTCAAGATCAAGTGTGTGAAAGATTGGAACGAAAAATACTCTTATCATCTAATTCAAAGTAGTCAATGGGTTTTAACATTGGCGCTCTCAAAGATTTAGTTGGGTATTTAAAGGTACATTTGAAGGTTGGGTCTTACATGGGCGCTCTCAAAGATTCAGTTGGGGTATTTAAAGGTACGTTTGAAGGTGAGGTCTTAACTGGCATGCCGAGTTGCTATGATTTAATTAGGTCAACCGATTACTTGGCACGCGTTAGAATACCCCTCTCTCCCTTCCATCACTTCCTCTTCCAAAGCCTGGCTAAACCATCTTCAAAACCCTAAACATACTACAAATCTGGATCAGAACCCATCGGACGGTCCTGAACCCCCGGAATCGTCGGAAACTCTTGATGGAGATGAGTTGATTGGACCACCTCGGCCGCCGTCGGATCTAGATAGTTCTCGAGGGGCATTTGAAGGTAGGCTTTGTTGCTAGTTCTTTTTTTTTTTTTTTAGTAACTTAGCCCAATTTTTCCTTAACCCGACCGAACCATACCTATAGATTGTGTCTAACACTTCATGCCTAACTTAGCCCAATAGGTCAAGTTTAGTGTCTAGCCCAATAAAAAAACTGTCCCGAGCAGGTCGAGTATCAAGTCTACCCAATCTGTTGAAATTCTTACGTTGAAGTATCATATATTTGTCTAAGTCAAATAAAGTTAAGTGTTCGCCTAAGTCCTACGACCAATCATACGTATAGGTGCAAGTTTTGAATTGAAATCTGAGCCCGACCCTAAAACCTAATTGGACCAATCCCAATTGATTCGAAAATCTGTTCAAACCGAACCAATTCTAGTTTGGTCTGATGTCGAGTTTAGGTAGGAAAAGCCGAAAACTGATTAGGTAAGATAAGAAAATTTGATCAGGGGTACATTAATCATAGCTCAAAGGGTTTCAACTTTCTAGAAAATTATTATTTGGGTATCTTAACGCCTGCAAAATCTTAGAGGACACTTATGCCAAAAACCATCGACTCTTTGTATTCGTTGATGAAAATCGTTTTTCGGCCCAATCTTCCACATAAGGGAATTTGATATCAAAGCAAGTCAAATATTATATGGCAAAATTGTTAATTCTCTTAACTTTTTAGGTTTCTTTGAAGGTGTTCGGAAAGAGAACTTTGATGGCAAAATTGCTAATTCTCTTAACTTTGTGGATTACTTTGAAGGTCCTAAAAATAAGGAATGAAAGAGAACTTATTTAGATACCATTAGTTACGTATTCTTATTGGAAAAAGGATTCTATGTTTTAGGGAGGAGTTAGGGGTAATTTGATCCTAATACATGTGAAAGCAAAATTTGACAAAAACTATTTTGTTTTTGATAGGGCAGAAACTATTTTTGCTTTTATTTAGTAATAAGGATGTTAGCTTTTAAGGTTCCTAGAAATAGAAGTTATTAGAAGTTCTCTTATATGGCAAGTCAAATATTATATGCCAAAATTGTTAATTCCCTTAACTTTTTGGGTTTCTTTGAAGGTGTTAGGAAAGAGAACTTTCATGAGAAATTTGTTAATTTTCTTAACTTTGTGGGTTTCTTTGAAGGTTCTAAAAATAAGGAAGGAAAGAGAACTTATTTGGATACCATTATTTACGTATTCTCATTGGAAAAGAGATTCTATATTTTATGGAGGAGTTAGAGGTAATTTGGTCCTAATATATGTGTAATGTCCCAACGCCACGTGTCAAGATATTGTCCTCTTTGGGTGGCTCCACTTAATTCCACCAGTAGCCCTTTCCCTTCAAGATTTTATTTTTGGCATGAGTCGACCGGACATATGGCCGCCGCACCTACCCAAAACACATCTTGTAAGTAAGAGGGGGGCCGTTACTTATATCCTAGGGTCAGGACAACTATTTACTCGATGTGGGACTTTACAATATATGAAAACAAAATTTGATAAAAACTTTTTTTTTTTTTTTAATAGAACAGAAACTATTTTTTCTTTTATTTAGTAAAAAAAATAGTTTTTGTTCTACTTTTAGGATTCTTAGAAAATAGGAGAAGTTATTAGAAGTTCTCTTAAAAAATTTGTATAGCTAGAAGACTCCATAGTAGTAATAGTAAGGATGAGGCTTGGATCATGTACTAGAGCTTCCTAATTTAGCCAAAGCATGAGCAGTGATGTTTGCTGCTCTCTTAATGTGATTACATGGGAATATATTGAAATAAGAGGTAAGATCACCGATGTCTTTAATGAGCACGGTGAGTTATGATGCGTCATGCCGCCTGGATGAAACATTTGAATGACTTGAAGCGAATCACTCTCCAACACCATATTATGTAAGCCAATATCTCGAGCTAATCGTAATCCATCAATAGCTGCTAGTGTCTCAGCTTGTAGTGAGTTTGAGCAATTTAGAGCTCCTCTAGGCAAAATAGTTTGAACCAGTCCCCATAGAGTCTCCGATGATCATGCCAATACCGCCAGGAGGGAGTGTTTTCTTCTAAGCACCATCCACATTAACGTTGAAGAAATCAAGATCAGGTTTACGCCATCTTAGGGGAGGTAGAATTGGATCCTCTGTAGTGTTACCTGATGTTGCATTACCTCTCGGAAATTGTGATAATAGGCCTTCCGCCCACCAGATATGCCGTACCGGTTCACCATGAATATCACCTCTAATTACACTATTTTTATAGTTCCAAATTCCGCATACTAACATCAGAAAGGTATCAAAAATTTCCTTCTTCTCTGTTAGTATATAGATTAACCAGTCAAGAAAAGAAACGACAGCATGCGCATCACAACGAAAACCCAAAGATGTAGCAAACCACAATCTTTTAGCAGTTGGGCACTCTTTTAATGCATGAATGGTATCCTTGGGTTTCTCATCACATATTTCACAGATGGGTGTGTCGGCTATGGATTTCAAATAGAGATTTAAGCATACCGGCAGTATATTCTTGCATGTCCTCTAGGCAAAATTTTTGACTTTGTTAGGAATGGAACTGGCCCAAATCCTATTCCAGATGTGAGAGAAACTGTAGTCACTGGGTCCAGCCTGATAGTTGGTATTCATGTGTGTCTTTTCGATGAAGTACGCACTTTTTGACAGAGAATTTCCCATATTTGGTGAAGGCCCATGCCTTTTCATCATCTCTGGCAATAATCAGAAGAGGAATTTGAAGGATAACATTCGCATCTTCAGGTAAATATTGGGATCGGACCAGCTCCTCATTCCAATTTTGGGGATCGCCCTGAATTAAATCGCTCACCATTGAAACAAATTGCGCCTCTTTTGGGGTCATAATTTCAAATGTGGACTCCCTAGAGATCCATTTGTTTCCCCAAATTTTAGTATTTTGCTCATTACCAATTCTATGGATAATTCCCCTCTTGAGAAGATCTTTAGAACCCCATATACTTCTCCACGAGTACGATGGATTTCGTCCACAATTTGCTTCTAAAAAGGATGTGTCTCGATAGTATTTAGATTTCAAGACTTGAGCAGCCAAAGAATTAGGAGAGTTTATCAGTCCTGTTTTGATAACATCGCCTTATTAAAAGCACTCATATCCTTGAAATTCATGCCTCCCTCTTTATTAGAATCACACATTTTTTGCCATGCCACCCAATGAATGCCCTTTTTTCCTTGGCTCTTACCCCACCAAAAATGTACCATTGCCGACATGAGCTCTTTAATTGCGCGTATAGGTAGATGAAAGCAATTCATCGCGTAAGTTGGGATCGCCTGAACCACTGCTTTTATGAGTGTTTCTTTGCCTGCCTTTGATAAAAGCTTGCCCTTCCACCCTTGCAACTTTCCCCACACTCGATCAATAATGTAGCCAAGCGTCGGTTCTTTGATCTGCTGATCCATGACGGAAGGCCTACGTATTTGTCATGACGGAGCGCGCTTTTTATTGCAAATAATCTTTGGATATCTCTATGGGTTGCCACATCAATATTCTTACTGAAGGAAATAGATGACTTCTCCAAATTGATCTATTGTCCTGACTCTGCCTCATATCTCTTAAGCAAAGAGATGATTTCATCGCACTCTGCCTTATTTACTTTGAATTAAAGCAAACTATCATTTGCAAAAAGTAAATGTGAAATTTTGGGAGCACTACAACAAATTTGTACACTCGATATCAGTCCCCCAATCATGGCATTTGAAACTAAAGATGAGAAAATTTCAGCACAAAGGATGAACATATACAGTGACAGGGGATTCCCTTGCCTTAAACCTCTCGTGGGAATAACATTGCCACCTATTCTTCAATTTATCAAGAAAGAGTAAGAGACTGAGGTTACACACTTCATAATCAAAGAGACCCATCTTTTATCAAACCCTAATTTTAACATGCTTTCTTTCAAAAAGACCCACTCAACACGATCATAAGCTTTACTTCCATATAATTTTAGTGTTGCAAACCTATTTTTCCCTTTCATTTTTTTATTAAAAAAGTAGTTTATCTCATAGGCTATAAGGATGTTGTCATATATTAATTTGCCCTGACAAAAGCACTTTGGTTCATCGATATGATGGATGGTAATTAGCCACTTGGCAGCATGTGAAAGGAATGCTCTCTGTTATTATCCTTAGACAAGCTTTGGAAGATTCTTTGTGTGGTTTTAAAGTATATAGAAAAATATATCTTTTATAGATGGTTTTGGTCAGGTCCAAGTGATTGAACCCTCAATAGCACCAGACCGGACCGGCTAGTACAACCGGGCTAAACCAGAATCGGACCAAGCTGTGGTCCGGTTTGGTATTAAAGCCCAATTTTATTTGGACCGCATTGAACTGTTGAACCGGCCTGTTTGCTCTCTAAACCACTCAAGGTGGACCGGACAATGGAACCGGGCGGACCGTATATACGCTTCAATAATTCATGCCAAAATCGTTAACGCAGATGTTTGGTCAAATGGTTTGGATATGCTACCACCTACCTTCAATTGCTTTAGATGCTCACATGGATCAAAATATCGTCCAATACCGATACGTATCGGTTTTGGACCTCACCGATACGATACAATGGGTTTTTATCGCCCCCCTGAAAAAACAGTCAAATTATCGTTCAATGTATCGTTCCTATCGTCCGTATCGTTCAATGTATCGTTCGTATCGGACGATAATTTGAAATTATCGTCCGATAAATTCAAATTATCGGTTTTAATGTTTTTTTTTTTTTTTTTTTTTTTGGGGAAAAATCGGAGAGTATCGTCCGGAACCGATACGTATCGGTTTTGGGGCTGGACGATACGTATCGAAAAAACGAGATTTTGATCCTTGGATGCTCATTTAAAGTGTGTGTGTATATATATATATATATATATACTAATCTATAAAGAAAATTGGGTGTTTAGGAATTTCGCTAAGCCAACTTTTCAAATGGCTAAAATACCTTAGGTTTTTTAAATATATTCCTACCTTTTAAAGTTAGATATTTTTAGAAATAAAAAAATAAGCTTGTCCTCTTATGTCAATTTACTTATTTGTTTCCTCGATTTAAAATTTCAAGTACTAGAACATTTATTCCCTGTGTCTACTTTATAATGTGCTATTTGATAGTAACTTATTTTCACGTTTTCTGAAGCTTCTGGAAGGTAGATTATTGCTGCCTTTTAGTGCTTTCAGGAATTTAAGTTGTGTATTAAAACTTTTTATACAAAGCTCCTAATTATTACACTAGTGACTTGTGAGGCTGAGGATACATACTCTTTTGAGTGTTTATCTTGTGTATATAACATATAACTTTTTATTGTTAAAATATCTCTTACACGATATTTAAGATTTATATAATTTGTGATCTAAGGAGAAACTTTTGCACCATACTATATACAATAGTGTTGCCTATCAGGCTAGCACATCTTTCCATCATTTCACCTTAGTCTTAGCATATAATTTGACAAGTTAAAAAATAATTTTAGGAAAATATTATCTACAACTAGAGATTATTTTTACACAAGCAAATTTGTTGAAGGAAAATTTAAAGTTGAAAAGATTGTCAGGCTGCAAATAATGGTACCCAAGTTATCATCTACAATTATGAGAAGATGAAAAATCTCTACATGCAGACAGATTCTGAAAGTTGCTATTTTCACCTTTCTTCGTCTTCTTCTCCCGTGGAAGACAAGGAAAAACTGGAATTGGGGAGCGTTGCCGACCACCGCGATGATGTCGCTACATTACTGCCGAATGGACAACGAGCATTGGAGGGAGACGACGGTCGACGACAAATGGCAAGCCCATTCACACTATTTCTATAAAGCTCCCATGGAGGGAGCGAGAGTTAATTTTAAGGTATTTTCTTTACATTCTTCTCAAGTAATCTCTCAACCCATGGAGATTGTCCTTTTTAATTTTATAAATTTTGATGGGCTTTTTTCATATTTGGATAGATATATTTTTTTGCTTGATTTTGATGAGTTATTTTGGGGGTTTTTATGATTTTTTTAAAGATCATTTCTGATGTATTTTTGAGAGAGTTTTTATATGGTCAGGGTTTTTTGGGATTTGGATGGGGTTTATTTTTGTCTGGGTTTTTCTCTAATGATTTTTTCCTGATCGATCCTGATGGTATTTTTGTAGTTCTTTATGTTTTTTTCTAAATCAATTATTATGGGTTTTTCTGAATTTTTTTTTGCTTCAAATTTTTTTTTCTAAAGGTATCTCCTCCAAAAAAGGATAGATAACTAGGCTTTATCTCTAAGCCCATCAACACCTTCTGTTTTTAGATTTCAAGTTCTAGATTTTCATCACTGTTTTTATGATTTTTTAAAAAATAATTTTAATATATTTTTCTGAGAGTTTGTAAATGGTCTGGGTTTTTCTGGATTTGAATGGCTTTTATTTTTTTTGTTTTTTTCCCATGAATTTTTTTGTGATGGATTTTGATGATTTCTTTTTGTATTTTATAAATTTTGATTGGCTTTTTTCAGATTTGGATGGGTTTTTTTTGTTTGATTTTGATGAGTTCTTTTGGGGGGTTTTTATGGTTTTTAAAAAAATCATTTCTGACGTATTTTTGTGAGAGTTTTTATATGGTCTGGGTTTTTTGGGATTTGGTTGGGATTTTTTTTTGTCTGGGTTTTTCTCTGATATTTTTTCCCTCATCGATTCTGATGGGTTTCTGTGGTGTTTTTAAATCAATTATTATGGGTTTCTCTAAAATTTTAAATTTCAATTTTTTTTTTTTTAAGTTATCTTCTCCAAAAAAGGATAAATAACTAGGCTTTATCTCTAAAACCATCAGCACCTTCTATTTTTTAGATTTCAAGTTCTGGATTTTCATCACTGTTTTTATGGTATTTATATGGTCTGGGTTTTCCCTTTGAATGGGTTTTTTTTTTTTTTTTTTTTTTTTTTTTTTTTTTTTTTTTTTTTTTTGTTATGAGTTTTTTCGTGATAAATTTTTTTGTGATCAATTATGATGGGGTTTTTTTTTTGTTTTTTATGATTTATTTTTAAATCAATTTTGATGGGTTTTCCTAAATTTTTGAGGGTTTGGATTTTTTTTTTTTGAAAGTTTTCTTCAAAAAAAAAGAATCGATAACTAGGCTTTATCTCTGAACCCATCAACACCAACTATTTTTTATATTTCAAGTTCTAGATTTCCATCACTGGTTATTAAAAAAAAATTAATTTTTTTAATTTCCAAAAGCTTCTATTTTTAAAGGTTCTAAAGTTTAAGGTATGGTTACTACCAATTTTATCATTGATTTTCTCTATGAGGTTCACTTATTTTTCATATGTTTTTAAGGAACCACTCACTCCATCTGACATTCGAAGAATGGCTCACTCAATCTGCTCTCCTCCATCGTATCGGTTAGTAAATTATTTATTCGTGTTGAAAAAAATTAAAAAATTAAAAAATGGGTCTTTTAGTTTTTTGAATGATGTTTTCTATATATATTTTTTATAGTTTATTAAATGGTAGTGACCCTTTTTCCATTTATTAGGTGCTTCTAATTAGCTTCTTATTATGTGTTTCCTTTTTTCCCTTTCCCCTTAGTGCGGAATTTGCATATTAAAGGCATGAAATGATTAGTTGTTGCACTCTTTTATTTCAGCTCAGCTATTTGAAAGTTTTCTTCTCCAAAAAAGAAAAGATAAGTAGGCTTTATCTCTAAACCCATCAACACCAAATGATACATATCAATCACCAAAAACCAATTGGTGTCAGAGAGGACTTCCGTTTTGCATTTAAACTTGTGTTCATGTAGCGGACAAACGGCTAATGTGTAATCAAATTTAGGTGGTATTGATTCCTAAGTGTAGCCATTTCTTCTCAATTGTCTACGAATACTTAATAGTTAGTACCAAGGTAACAAAATCAGTATCGGGTATCGTTCCTTGGAGGATGGATACGAATAAGGAAATGTATCAGCATTTTTTTTAATTTTTTTTTTAAAATTTAGGTATCGGCCGATACGTATCGGTGTAGATATATACCGATTTGTCGAAAGACAGATACATATTGTTGATACGTATCGATATCGGCCGATATTTGATACCTTGGTTAGTACCTTAAGGATTAACCAAAGTGATAAATCTGTGCATCCAATTCAAAACTAATTGCCAATGAGTTATAAAGGGAGAGACGAGGCTATGATTTACCCGATGTGAGACTAAACTTCAACACAAAGTATTAGATAAGCATATGGTTATAAATTAATCACATGAGCTATACCTCTTCCATCTACTTTTTATTTTTATTTTTTTTATATAGCAATATTTCCATTGGATTGGTTGGAGATTTCTCTACTTATTGTTGAAGTTAACGGACTTACCAATTTAGCAATCTGTTGATTGGATTGGTTGAAGATTTGTCTGTGTTTAGGAATAGTTGTTATTGCTGAAATTAATTTTTTAATTCAATTTTCTTCTTTCCTGTTTTATGGTTCATTTTTTTACTCCATTTTTTTTTTCCTATTTTTTGTTCTTTTCGATTTTGACTTGGCTTTCTGAACCCAACCAGTTTCTGACTCAGCCCACAGAGATTTGAAATAGAATTCATGTTCATTTTTTCAAGTTTGAGTTGTCTTCGGTCCAATTTAGTCCGGTTCGGCAACCTGGATTTTTGGGTCGGTTTTGGGTTTAAGTTCAAAACTTGCACCGCACCCCTATGTTCAACTCACCATCAATAATTTAGCTTTGTATTGGAATTAATTTTTCTTATTCAATTTTTTCCTTTTTTTGGTTCTTTTCGATTTTGACTTGGCTTTCTGAACTCAATCGGTTTCCGATTCAACCCACCCAGAATCGAAATAAAACCCATGTTGATTTTTCACATTTGAGTCCTTTTCGGTCCAATTTAGTCCGGTTCGGCAACCCAGATTTTCAGGTCAATTTTGGGTTTCAGTTCAAAACTTGCACCCCTATGTTCAACTCACTTCAGAAGACTTTGATAGATAAAAATCTTGATTGCACGTAATCTTACTCTTTTATGCATTTTAATAAGGTTTATTTATGGGGTTTCCCCCAATGAAATTTGCTGACATTTTTTGGGAAAATTTTGTAATGGAGTTGTCAGAATTAATGGGGTTCTCTTATTAGTTTTTTATTTTTTCTGTATATCTTTACTTTAATATTTTTTAAAAAATTTCTTACCTTACGATTTCGATGATTTTTTTGGCTGTGTTTTATTTGAAATTTCTTCTTCTTTCTCCCTCCATGTACATACTCAAACGATGGTGATGGACAACCTACACCTTATTATAGGTATGTCTCCCAATCTCCATTCCATTTTATGTAGCATAAGAGCATAATAGCATTATCATTATGATGAGATAGTGGTGTTTAGCTTATTCATTGAAGCCCTGCAGGTGGTGTTTAGTTTATTCATTAAAGTCTGCAAGTGTTTGATGAAATGTTTGATAGAAAATATATTTCATGTTTATTAATTTCCTCTTTTCTGGATTGTTTAAATTCGTGTTTAATATAGATGTCCATCAAATACTTCAGCTGCGTGTTGATCTGATAGAAAATATTATTATTGGGAACAATGAATAATTTCTGCTTTATAATATATTTGGAAAATAGTAAATAAATATTAATAAGTGTTTAATCAGGAAAAATATGAACTAATTAAGATTGAGTACTTATCACCATAAGCTGCATTTACTGATGATTATTGAGTAGTTATCCGCATAGGCTACATTTGCCGCATATTGGTTGACACTTTAAAATATGACTTTAAAAAAAATATTTTTTGTTTGAAAAAGTCACATCTAAAATATGATTTTTCGTTCCTGAATAAGTCATCTTTTATTGCACTCCTTAAAAAAATGAATCTAAGAATTTGATCACTATGGTTCACATTTGTTGTTAGACACTAAGATTTTGATTTATATACCTATCATATTTTAATTTTTATTTTTATGTACATGTCAAACTGCATTAAAATCATACCCAAAAAGAGACTTGTAAGAGGAATCCATGGGAGAACCTGATTAAACAAAATTTCTAAAAAAATCAAGATGCAATAAAATGGGGGAAGCTCGTTATATTTCGGAATGGATGAGAAAGCAAATCTCATAATGAGGATTTCTATTTAGTTGTAACTGAAACTACGCAATATTTAGAAAAAATCATGATAAGAGATTAACGGGAATCAATTAGAGATGGAAAACAGAGGATTGTTTGGTAAGATTTAAGAAATGGGTTGAGCAGCTTACTATAGTAATTTAATTTCTTTTATTCCTTTTGTTTACTTATTTTCCTTTTGTTTTGAACTGCTGCCTGAAACTACATCAGGCGCTATATTTTCATGGTGGCTCATTGATGCTGTGTCATCTTTTAATGATGCTGCTCTAATCATTCCTGAAAAGTCAAATGGTAAGAACTATACTTTGCGGGCATGCCACTAGAGAAATTTCTTAGGTCTTGTGGATGATTCTCAGATTAAATCTGTAAATCCCATAGATGTCCAAATTTAGGAAATCAATATTGGTGATAACCTATGATGTCATTTAGATGACCCAATCAAATTGTGAATTAAAGCAAACAAATCACACATATATCATAAATAAATGATGTCCAAATATATTAATTTCATAGTATTAATTAAAAGGATATTGGCAGAAAAATGAAAGGACACAAACGCCAAGTCAATTATGATTAACTTTTTCCCCTGTTAATCTTATGATGTAGGTGACTCCCTATTAATCCTTCTTCTAAGGATCACATTGCCTCCCCATGTGAGGTCCTTGTTGGAGGGTCACTTTTGAACTTAGTGGAGCTGAATCTTACTCTACGGAATCAAAAGAAGCTCTGCTTTCTAATTAACTTAATTTGATTAACTTCTTAAAACATGACAAATATAAATTATTATCTTAGTAATGAGTCTTTTTCCTAATAATAATCTCTTTGTAGCGACTGGGGCTGCTACTTACCACAACAAGTTGGTATTATTTACTTATTATGATTATTATTATTAGGCCCGCTACTATGCATTTGAATGTATGCTTGGGCGGTGTCACATGGAACCCAACCCAAGAACCGGGTGCCACACTAACATGCCTAAGGTTATCAACTACCATCTGAATAAAAAAAATTTATTCAAATTTTGTCATGGTATTAGAGCCATAAATCATAGCTTTCAATATTCTTTTCTCCCTTTTAGATTGAGAGATAATATTTGAATGTCATATCAATTGTTTTCATATTAGTCGCTGCTGATTCGTGTTTGTGATGAATTTGTGATCATGAATTTGAAGTTTTTCACCTGACTTTCAGATTGGTTATTCTCACGGGCAACCCATCCTTGTGCATGAATTCTGTTTTGATATATCTTTTTCATCTTTACAATCCGGTTGCTTAAAAAAAGATTTCTGTACTGAAAATCAAATCTGGACTAGGCATTGAAATTTGGGCTACATTAGATTTCTATGTGAATCCCCTTTATGTGACAGCCCGAATTTCGACATCCCGAAATCCGTGCCATCTGCACGACCTTCAAGGCCGTGCCTTAATTTCATATCATAACTCGCCGATATATATACAGCCCAACTGTAATTGCAGCACATGCGAACACTCTAAATAAAAATATGAAGTTATAGGATAGTTGATCCTACAAGGCTGTCCCTGTTCTATGCCAATTCATGGGCATAAGGACACACCCAAAAGTTTAATGACAATTATTCTTCTTAAATAGTCTACCAAGAGACAGTATTTAGACCTTCCAAATAATGAGGTTCGACATATCATGTCATACATAGTACTCTCTCAACTCACTCTTAGGGTATGCAGCGGGTTTCCTAGAAGAATTCCTCAGGAGGAGGTTCTGTCTCTTCAGTGGGTACGAACTCCGATGTCCTTGGATTAACTTCACTTCACCAAGTCCGCCCGCTAGTCCATGACACATGACGTATTGTCTAAGGGGTGAGCTACATCCTAGCTCCGTAGGGAAAACAAAAGAGCATATAGATCATCCTTCACACATATGTCAGTAACTTAATAAAACATAAATTTTCAAGAAAACATTTATGTACAACCATTTGGATAACAGGAATAACTCAAAGGTTCCAATCACTACTTATCATAGCTTTGTTTAATCTCTTTATAAGCTTGTTCGTGAACTTGGCCTAATCACTTAAATCTTAACTTAATTAATCCTCGAGCAATATAGCATCGAGCCCCGATGGAATACCCATCATCGTCGTCTAACTAGACAGTTGTTATGTGTATTCCACGAATCTTGCAAGCCCCTTCCTCATAGGCGGGGTCTATTCTCAATCTACATCCCTGGGATGTTATAATTGTACGGATTGGCCGCCGTACCGGTCACGGATATCCTGCCGAGTCAGTCGTGGGTATCCCGCCACGCCTCAACCTTAAATAACAAAAGTATCAATGTGCTTTACATATAGTTATTCACCGTGATTGTGCTAAATATATTACATTAGGCCTTATCACGTTATCTTTGTTTCTCTGTTTGTTTTCTTACGCATCCCTGGGATGCCCCATGCTTCTATTTCACCTTTCTTTGATTTAACCACATTATCTTTCGTCCACAGGGACCTCAGGATTTTCCACATTGGAACACGCACCCACCCTTATCATGAGGATTTATAAAATATACACTATTTAAAAGGACTACACTACACATATGAGTTCACAGAATAATGCACATGTTCGAGAGAATTCCCTACCTCGACGAATCTCAAAGCACGCTTGTCCTTAGAGGGTTAAAATGCATCAACCTACATTTAAAAAGAATTTTACTTTAGGATGCTCTAAGGTTTTTGGGTGTAAGACACCAGTTTTTTATATTAGAAACCAATATTTGAGTGATCACGGACCTCGCTCACGGTCATTAGCCCCCGCTCGAGGGGCCACTTGACCGCGCTCGTGCTGTCTCTTGACCTCGCTCGAGCGGTCAAATCGAGATCGCTCGAGCGGTTAAATCGAGCTTTCGAATTTTTTCTGTGGACCCTCGCTCGAGCGAGCTCCCCTTTAGTTTTAGGGACCGCTCGAGCGAGCCCAGAGCCACATTTTTCTATATTCATCCTCGCTCGAGCGAGCCTCTTTAGATCGCTCGAGCGAGGAACAATGATTTTGTCCCTCGATCAGATCGAGAATATGCTTCCACTCATCATTTACCCTTTATCTTATACAAGGAAACATTTAGCCAACCTCTTTCCTACTATTTAAAACCTTCCTAGGCATCTATCATGTCCTTAACGTACCTCTGACGATGAAACCGCACCGGTCTGATTTATGATTTGAATATCTACTCGGTTATCCGGCCTCCCTGGTTCGTCCTCCCGTCGTTTCCTCTGATCTCCTATGCCGACCTAAGTCTCAACGAACCCTAGTTCTCTACCAGGCTCTTTTCTTCTTTCTCTCTATATTCTCCTTCTCTCTATTTAGGTTAGAATAGATTTACGTAAGGGCTCCTCTCTCTCCTTTTCACTTTTATATCTAAAATTTTTAGGATATACTAGTGTGTTTCCCACGTACACACTTAAAGTATTTGGGTCGTTTTGGTCTCCTTGTGAAACACATATACCTATCTGTGTATGCGTGCCGTGCACAAATCGTGAAAAAAAATCTGGGTTGTGACAATCACCCCAACTTATAAGATTTTCGCCCTCGAAAATCGATATTATTTTCTTAACCAGGTACCACCTCTGTCATACGACTCGCATATCAAATCAGAAATTTACATAAATTGCCGCATTTTGCAGCAACCAGTGTTGGTCATGCCCACAATTTTCCATACAACAAAACAAAACAATTAACCAAAATATTATCGATATCTTATCCCATAAATATTTATCATCTACTCAAACAAAACCTTGTGACATTCATGTCACGATAGTTTGAAGAAAATTTTAACCTACATCTCAAAAGTTTCAAAATATTACATGCCAAGTGTTCAAATGTTTGCTACTATCTAATCCTCATCCTCTTCATAGTCGTCGTCGTCGTCGTAGTCGTCCTCGCCATCATCATCGCCATCGTCCACCGTGACGGTTGTGGTACCCACTGTGGCGCTCCTCGTAGTCGGGCCGGAGCTAGATGCTCCAAAAATAGCGTCCCTCATGGCACCTACGCGCTGCATGTAAGACTGCGGGTATGCCTGGCCCATGAGGTCTATGAGTAGCGCCTCCTGGAACCTCTGGTGCGACTGATCTCCCTCCCTGCGAAGGATCTCGCATCATGCCCGTGTCGAAGTGGGTATGGGCTGCGGTCGAGTAGAGGAAGTAGTCGGTCTGCCGGTGCTTGATGGGTGGTGATCGGAGACTTGTCTCTCTTTTATCGACGCTGGTTTGGAGGCTCTTAAGGTTTGGCTCCAATCTTGGGCAAGGTATGGGGACGATGTTGTCGGTGAGAACAACTCGTCCTCCGAATCCTAAATCCTCCCTTCCGTTTCGCGAATCCAAAGTCGAAATCAACCGAGCATAAGGTAATCGGTTGATCGGTGGTGGAACAGCACCCCTTACATTCCTTTTGTAGGCATGCGCCATGCCTTTTATGACCACCATAGGTGCGTTGATCCACCTATTGTGAAATGCGGTATGTAGTGCTCGCAAAAATGCATCTTGGCGTTCTTGGTCATGGCCGGTTGGGTGCAAATTGTTTTTGAAGATAATGTCTAAAAGCCACATGCGCGGCGGTAATTGTGATCGGGTGATGGATTGTCCCGAGGCGGTCCTGCCGCCAGTGATGTCGGAGATTATCGTTGGGAAATCTACGTTCCCAAAAAAAGGTGGTAGGATGAGTGGGCTAGGGGTGTAGATGTGAGGACATTTCATGATTGAGGAAATGTCGGCACATCTGAAAATTAACTCATTACCATCGATGGTAACGAGTATGGCATCCTCATCAACGTTCAATTGTAGTGCAGTAAAATAATTTCACTAGCCTCGGGTAGTATCGATCCCGAGCGTAAGTAGGGTCTTGGTGATTGTTGGTGATGAAGTCCGATGTCCACCGGGTGGACGCCGGATCTCAAACAAGAGGGTGTATTTCCCTACTTCAAAATTTTGATCCCCACCAATCATCCGGTGATTGGCCTAGAGGTGGGTTTGATGGTTGTTGAGAGGTTTGTGGCGCCTTGTTGCTTGCTACCAAGATGCACCGAAGTCGCCATCCGCTTTCTTTGGTTGGGGGTTCAGCTTGAGGCCATCTAGTATAATAATGCAAAAGAAGGAAAAACCTTAGGAAATAGGTAGAGTTTACCTGGGAGAATCGTCTTAAGCGGATCGGATTGCTCAAATCCGTTTGGAATCGGAAGAAAAATGGTTGAAAAGCAGCCCTAACCTTTTCCCCGATCGCCTCTCTTTTCTCTCGCTGAAGATGAGCAGGCACAGTGCATCATATTTATAGTTCCACCTCGCTCGAGCGGTCATTAGCCCTCGCTCGAGCGAGAACAGAAATCATAATATTATATACTGTTACCTCGCTCGAGCGGTTATAAATCATCGCTCGGCGGTCTACATACTCGCTCGGCGAGGATTTGTTATCGCTCGGGCGAGAGGAGTATGATTTTATGTGGGCTCGCTCGAGCGGTCATAAGTGGTCGCTCGAGCGAGACCAGAAACATTTCTCTGGTACCTTTTTGCTCATTTAGTTTCAATTTATCACTAGTTTCATCAATTTAGAATTCAACGAAAAAATTTCTCATACATTGTTTGAAATCAACATATCAAAAGAAAACATACATAGTCTTCATAGTACCCGAAATTACATATTCTCAAACGAATGAAACCTTCAGTTTTCAAGTTCGAACAATTTAGGATATTGTTCTTTAACATCCGCCTCACGTTCCCATGTTGCCTCTTCGGCCGGATGGTTCTTCCATCGGACAAGCACTAAGGGAATTACTTTTGTTCGCAACACCTGTTCCTTTTGATCTAAAATTTCTACGGGTTCTTCAATCATGGTCATATCTTCATGCATTTCGAATGATTGGCCGCTCAGCACGTGATCAGGGTCATTGAGATATTTTCTAAGCATAGACACGTGGAACACGTTGTGTACCTGATCAAACAATGGTGGCAAACCAATGCGGTAGGCTACTTCTCCCACTCGACCCAGAACTTCAAACGGTCCAAGATAACGGGGACTTAGTTTCCCTCTCTTCCCAAATCTCATCACCCCCTTCATCGGTGATACTTTCACGAACACATGTTCACCCACTTTAAAGTCTACACTAGTCCGCTTGATGTCAGCATAACTTTTCTGTCTGCTCTGAGCCGCTTTTAGTCTTTCCCTGATCATGCGGACAATGGCAGCGTTATCTTCAAGTAGCTCGGGTCCCAAAACGAATTTCTCCCCAGTTTCTTCCCAATTGATTGGCGACTTACATCGTCTTCCGTACAAGGCTTCATACGGTGCCATCCCAATGCTCGTCTGAAAACTATTATTATAAGCGAACTCAATCAATGGTAGATGTTGATCCCACGATCCTTGCAATTCTAACATACATGCCCTAAGCATGTCTTCAATGACAGTTGACCCTCTTCACCGTCTGTCTGCTTTGTGGGTGAAACGCCGTACTGAAATCCAACTTAGTTCCCATTCCTTCTTGGAATTTCCTCCAAAACTTTGATGTATATAATGGGTCTCGGTCTGAAACAATGCTACTTGGAATCCCATGTAGAACGATCTCCTTCATGTAAAGTTCTGCTAATCTTCCCGCTGTGTACATCGTGTTGTATGGCAAGAAATGTGCCGACTTAGTTAATCGATCAACCACCACCCAAATGGCGTTATGCCTCCTTGCAGTTCGTGGTAACCCGACTATGAAACCCATTGAGATAGATTCCCATTTCCATTCCGGTATGGGTAAGGGCTGTAATAGGCCTGCGGGGTGTCTATGATCGATTTTCACTTGTTGACACGTCAATCATCGTGACATACTCGCCACATCTCGCTTCAAACCTCTCCACCAATAATTCTTTTCAGATCGACGATACATCTTCGTGCTTCCCGTGGATCGCATAGCTTGACCTGTGGGGATTCATCAAGAATCGTCACCGTAATTCGGCGTTGTCCGGAATGCAAAGCCGCCCTTTGAATGTTAAGGAACCGTCTTCCTTGATCGAAAACTCAGAGGTCGTACCTTCTATTACATTTTGATGTATCCTTGTTAGAATCGGGTCTTTCATCTGTAGTTCTCGTATGTGTTCAAATATCACTGGCTTCACTGTTATGTTGGCTAAGAAGGATCCTGTGGCTTGTGGTTGTATGTCTGCGCCACACAATGCTAGATCTTCCAACAACTTCCATCGATGTATACCCGAAATTAGTCTAGCCAGTTGGGCCGAACTCTTTCGACTCAAGGCGTCGACCTCTACGTTAGCTTTGCCCGTATGGAATCTTGTATAGAACAATCGTAATCTTTGAGGAATTCCATCCACCTACACGCCTCATATTCGGCCTTCATAAATGTAAGCAGTATCGAGGCTTTTTGTGGTCATGAAAATTTCAAAAGTTTCTCCAGTATAGATAATGTCGCCATATCTTTAATGCGAATATGACTGCTGCTAGCTCTAGATCGTGTGTTAGGTAGTTCCTTTCGTGCTCTTTCAACTGTCTGGAGCCGTAAGCTATCACCCTTTTATATTGATTTAGTACACAACCCAACCCGTATAATGAAGCATCATCAGAATCGCAAATCCGCCACTGCCTGATGGAATGGCTAACACTGGGGCTGAGGTGAGCCTCTTCTTGAGTTCTTGAAAACTCTTCTCACACGCCTCACTCCACTCAAATCTTGAGTCCTTTCTTGTAAGTCTCGTAAGAGGTCCATATTTTGAAAATCCTTCACGGCGTCGATAATAACCTGCCAGTCCGAGGAAACTTCGGATGTCTGTCACGGTTTTTGGTTGTTCCCAGTTCACTACTGCCTCGATCTTAGCGGGATCTACAGTGACACCATGCTTGGAGGCGACATGTCCCAGAAAGCTAACCTTTTCTAGCCAAATGTTGACGCAAGGTTTGTAGAGGTTTGTAGAGCGACACGTAAGTATTCTTCAT
Organism: Chloranthus sessilifolius; assembly: GCA_021018995.1. Classification (NCBI taxonomy): domain Eukaryota; kingdom Viridiplantae; phylum Streptophyta; class Magnoliopsida; order Chloranthales; family Chloranthaceae; genus Chloranthus; species Chloranthus sessilifolius. The sequence continues at coordinate 1,730,865 of JAJIZI010000016.1, read as the reverse complement.
GCTCGCTTTCGATTTTGAGTAGATTAGGATGTCATCAACAAATACTACCACAGGAGTCTAAGTGTAGTTTAAACACTCTATTCATCAAGTCCATAAATGACCGGTGCATTAAATCGGTCAATGGCATCACTAAAATTCATAGTGTTACAAAGCCGTTTACGAATGTCCTCGTACGACTCTTAATCGATGATAACCCGATCTTAGGTCGATCTTGGAAAAATGTTTTGCACCTCGCAATTGGTCGAATAAGTCATCTATCCTTGGCAACGTATCGATTCTTCACCGTGACTTTATTCAATTGGCGGTGAGTCGATGCACAACCGCATCGACCCATCTTTCTTTTCACGAACAACACCGGTGCTCCCATGGAGACACGCTTGGTCGTATGAATCCTTTGTCCATGAGCTCTTGCAGTTGTTCTTTCAATTCTTTCAACTCGAGGGCCATTCTATAAGGTGCTTTTGAAACAGGTTCCGTTCCTGGTGCTAAGTCGATCGCAAATTCTACCTCCCTTTCTGGAGGTAATCCTGGCAATTCTTCTGGGAATACATCTGGGAATTCTCGCACCACAGCTATGTCAGAGATAATATTCTTTTCTTCTTTATCCTCTTTCAAAAATGCCAAATAACCACTACACCCTTTCTTGATTAAACGTTCTGCTCTTACTGCAGATATGAGTGGTACCTGAGTCGACCTCTCTCCTTGAAATCGAAACGATCTTCTCGTGTTAGGACGGAAAACAACAACTTTATCCTTGCACACCGCTATGTTAATGTTGGGATGACCAATCCATGCCAAGGATTACGTCGAATCCTTGCATGTCCAACCATATTAAATTTGCGTCTAATTCGTGGACCGCGTGATCCCGAATGCTTACTACTACCGATTTGCAAACTAACTCTGTGTCCACTAATTCTCCTGTTGGGATGGACACTGATAACACAAAGTCCAGCATTGCCTGAAAAATTTTCATCTTTTTTGCAAATCTAGGGGTGATGAAAAGTGGGTAGACCTCGGTCTATCAAAGATCTGGCGTCATGTGCTACGTAGCACCCTTTCTCATAAATCTGTAACGTACCTACAATACATGCACATACGTACATAACATATACTTAATACAAAAAATTTTCACTCTTAAGTTTAATAACAGTTATATAGATATTTATCCTAATGGAAAATTCATTCATTATCTAGAGTTGTATTGCAAACGAAATTCTTTATTTTAAAGGAGACCTCACCTTGGATAACGTCGTGTACACTCCCTACTTCTTGGGCGGAATCACAGAGGCTCTCCCTCGAATAATGTGCTTCGAGATTGAATAGGTTGTGGCATGGAAGTTGGAGCCGTCTTTTCTTTGACTGTCTCAGGGCAATCTCTAATCATGTGGCCTATCTTGCCACACTTGAAACAGCCTCGCATTCCTTGCCTACAGTCGGTTGTTTTGTGGAACTTGCCACATTTTGCACAAGTTTCTCTTGGAAATGAATTAGCAGCTTTCGGAAAAACTTGTGGAGTTGTAGCCCTGCTGGAAAGAGTAGGACCTTGATACCTCATCGATCTCCCCGATGCCAGCAACGGATAATTTTGATGAGTCGGTTGTTGTGCAGCTCTCCCATAACTCGATCGAACGATGCTTCGATTTGGTGTTATGAACTCGGTTTCTTATATGCCGATTCATAACCCCCCCCTTTAGATCGATGCTTTCTCTACCTTGATGTTCCCTCTGACGGTATCGGTTATTGTTTTCTTCCTCAACCACCAATGCCTTACTCATTACTTCCCCATAAGTTTTCAGCTGGAAGGGCGCAACCCCTCCTCGGATGTCCGACCTTAAGCCCTGTTGGAACCTCTTCGCTTTCATCACGTCTGAGATTACGTAGTCTGGGGCGAAGCGAGCCAATCTCATGAATTCCACTCCATACTCTCTCACGGTCATTCTTCCCTGTGCTAGTTGTAAAAATTGGGTCTCCATCTGATTTCTCACAACTTCAGGAAAATATTGTTTATTGAATTCTTCTACAAATTCGTCCCAAGTCCACGGCACATCTGGAGTTTCTTGTGCTCTTGTCCGCGACACTGATTTCCACCAAGGTCCAGCTTCTCCATCTAACATATATCTTTGCTTAGCAGACGCTCTCATCCTCCGTGCATGTCAAGACACTAAACACCTTCTCCATTTCTCCCAACAGTTTTGGGCCATGTTCCGCCTCGAAAAGTTGGGAGGTCTCATTCTTCCAACTCGGTGAATCTGAAGCCACAAGGTGTAAGTCCCCTCTTTGGAGGGTAGGTGTTCGTTGTGGTTCGCATCAGTATCTTGTGCCGCCAAGGACGCTTGTTGTGCCATAGCGATTGCCATGGTCTCCATTGTGTGCATCATTCTCGGCGTTCTTCTCTTTCTTCATTTCTTTCTCTCACCCTATCTTGTTCCCTATCTCGATCTTGCCTATCTAGATCTTGCCCCTCGCTTGATTTTGGTTTCCTCCCCGCCATCGCTCTCGGAATCTCCCTGCTTCCCAAAGGCACTGCTTGCGGTGAGACGAACTCATCTCCATCAAGAATTTCCTATCATGGCCACCCGGTCGGCCTCTCCTCTAGGAAACATAACGGCGCATGAGAATTCATAATCTCGTTAGCGAAGTCCCTATATTCGATGATGTGATAGTCGAACTATGGAAAGAAAGTCTCGATACTCAGGTGACCAATTTCGACATCCCGAAATCGTGCCATCGCACGACCTTCAAGGGCCGTGCCTTAATTTCATATCATAACTCACGATATATATACACAACTGTAATTGCAAAGACATGCGAACACTCTAAATAAAAATATGAAGTTATAGGATAGTTGATCCTTCAAGGCTGTCCCTGTTCCATGCCAATTCATGGACATAAGGACACACCCAAAAGTTTAATGACAATTATTCTTCTTAAATAGTCTACCAAGAGACAGTATTTAGACCTTCCAAATAATGAGGTTCGACATATCACGTCATACATAGTACTCTCTCAACTCACTCTTAGGGTATGCAGCGGGTTTCCTAGAAGAATTCCTCAGGAGGAGGTTCTGTCTCTTCAGTGGGTACGAACTCCGATGTCCTTGGATTAACTTCACCTGAAGTCTCTGCCGCCGCTAGTCCATGACCTGTGACGTATAGTCTAAGGGGTGAGCTACATCCTAGCTCCATAGGGAAAACAAAAGAGCATATAGATCATCCTTCACACATATGTCAGTAACTTAATAAAACATAAATTTTCAAGAAAACATTTATGTACAACCATTTGGATAACAGGAATAACTCAAAGGTTCCAATCACTACTTATCATAGCTTTGTTTAATCTCTTTATAAGCTTGTTCGTGAACTTGGCCTAATCACTTAATCTTAACTTAATTAATCCTCGAGCAATATAGCATCGAGCCCCGATGGAATACCCGCCATCGTCGTCTAACTAGACAGTTGTTATGTGTATTCCCTGGGAATACTGCCCAAGCCCCTTCCTCATAGGCGGCGGGGTCTATTCTCAATCTACATCCCTGGGATGTTATAATTGTCTGGATTGGCGCATCGTCACGGATATCCTGCCGAGTCAGTCGTGGGTATCCCGCCACGTCGGTGGGGTATTCTGATCAACCTTAAATAACAAAAGTATCAATGTGCTTTACATATAGTTATTCACCGTGATTGTGCTAAATATATTACATTAGGCCTTATCACGTTATCTTTGTTTCTCTGTTTGTTTTCTTACGCATCCCTGGGATGCCCCATGCTTCTATTTCACCTTTCTTTGATTTAACCACATTATCTTTCGTCCCCTGGGGACCTCAGGATTTTCCACATTGGAACACGCACACACACCCTTATCATGAGGATTTATAAAATATACACTATTTAAAAGGACTACACTACACATATGAGTTCACAGAATAATGCACATGTTCGAGAGAATTCCCTACCTCGACGAATCTCAAAGCACGCTTGTCCTTAGAGGGTTAAAATGCATCAACCTACATTTAAAAAGAATTTTACTTTAGGATGCTCTAAGGTTTTTGGGGTGTAAGACACCCGAGTTTTTTATATTAGGAAACCAATATTTGAGTGATCACCGGACCTCGCTCGCGCGGTCATTAGCCCTCGCTCGAGCGGTCACTTGACCTCGCTCGAGCGGTCTCTTGACCTCGCTCGAGCGGTCAAATCGAGATCGCTTCGGCGCTTAAATCGAGCTGAATTTTTTCAGGACTCGCCGAGCGAGCCCCCCTTTAGTTTTAGGGCCCGCTCGAGCGAGCCCAGAGCCACATTTTTCTATATTCATCCTCGCTCGAGCGAGCCTCTTTAGATCGCTCGAGCGAGGAACAATGATTTTATCCCTCGATCAGATCGAGAATATGCTTCCACTCATCATTTACCCTTTATCTTATACAAGGAAACATTTAGCCAACCTCTTTCCTACTATTTAAAACCTTCCTAGGCATCTATCATGTCCTTAACGTACCTCTGACGATGAAACCGCACCGGTCTGATTTATGATTTGAATATCTACTCGGTTATCCGGCCTCCCTGGTTCGTCCTCCCGTCGTTTCCTCTGATCTCCTATGCCGACCTAAGTCTCAACGAACCCTAGTTCTCTACCAGGCTCTTTTCTTCTTTCTCTCTATATTCTCCTTCTCTCTATTTAGGTTAGAATAGATTTACGTAAGGGCTCCTCTCTCTCCTTTTCACTTTTATATCTAAAATTTTTGGGATATACTAGTGTGTTTCCCACGTACACACTTAAAGTATTTGGGTCGTTTTGGTCTCCTTGTGAAACACATATACCTATCTGTGTATGCGTGCCGTGCACAAATCGTGAAAAAAATCTGGGTTGTGACACTTTATGAGTAGGGAAATGCTCCTTACTCCCATCTTTTTTTGTTTCTTTATGTTATTTCCATCAATTAGAAGCTGATTTTTTTCCATCTTTTATATATAATTTTTTCCCTCTGTTGGTGTGGCACTTTTTGAGTTGGGTTCTAAAACAGAGGAAAATGTGGATAAAAACTCCGCTTGATGGAGCAAGGGACCTTCGACACTTTGCATTTCAACTGTTGCAGACAATATAAATTTGAGCCCAACTACTATGGCCGCATGCACTGAGAAGCACCCATAGAAGCCATGTGGCAAATATCTTTGATCATTTAAAGTGTTTTCATATGGATGGCTACTTACTATACTCAGCCTGAAAATGATGTATAGCAGAGAACTGAAACCATCCAATCAGGCCACTTTATATCGACCACTAAAAACATGTGCATAAGTTTCCACATTAGTGTGCATAGATTGGAAGGTTCCTATCGCCAATGACTGTGATTTTCGAGCCCACAATGAAGGTTTTAAATATTGGACAATTCCAATATATATTGGCCAATTTTGATACATATCGACCGATATGTATAGGATCAGATCCATGCCAAGATGATATGTCTGGTTGATAAGAGCAGTTATATTGAAGAGAGAGATAGTAAGGATTGTTGGATCAAGGTGATTAGATCTAATAGCAGGTAAAAGAAGTGGTGTAAGTGTGCATGGGGACTTGGGGAACATGACCATGATGATCACTTGGTGATCCGAGAACCCAACGGGAGGTATAGAGTTGTATGGGTTTTTGAAACCCTTTTGATTTCTTCAAGAAAGAGCAATCCGATCCGTGGAAGATTCAACGCATTTAAGGTAAAGATTTAATACTCTTTATGTGGTAAAAGTAGCATTAATGGCGTATAATAAAGTATGTGAAAGGTGGCTGAGATTTGGTGAGGATCGAGTTTGAGGAAAAACTCAGATCTGGATATCTCTGATCCTCGCGCGCACGAGCTTAAGAGCTCGGTTACGCGAGAATTAGGGAGATGACTTGTGGAGCCTCGCGAGGACTTAAGTAAGTCAGCAAGGACTCTGTGTCTTGCTCGCGCGAGAACTTAAGTGTAATAGGGCTCGCTCGAGCGAGACCTCACACGACACTCTCCAGATAATTGAATGCCAGTTCGGTCTTACGAGAAATGAGCCAGTTTTGCTCGAGCCTCAGGGGCTCGCTTGCGTGAGGAACAGGGTACTTTAGTTTATTCTTTTATTCTGAATTCTTCAGTGGTTTATGTCTCCCGTTCCTTTAGGCATTCTCATGGAATGTTTGGACACTTTTGACTATACGATTGACGTGTGGAGATATATGTGAACTCGTGCGGGATGCAATTGGTTTAATCTTCGTGTGACTTTATTTGCGGTAGAAAAACTCAGTAATATGTGTATTTACTTTCAGCTAGCATGTGTGTAGTGATATGATAGAAATATGAGTGATTTCCGACTTTTGTCTTCAAATAGCATGAATTTATTATTTAGTTTTTAAACATGTGAAATCAAAAATGTGATCACTAAGAGGAAAATATGTGTGTGCTATGTGTGTGAGTTCAAAATTCTCATTACTGTGACATGTGAAAGATATGTGTGACATCAATAGTGATGAAATTAAGTATGTGTGGAACATGTGACAACCTTGAATTACTATAATTAGCACAAACTCAAGGTAATAAATTATATGTAAACTTACACGTTTGATTTAAGGTTTAAGTTGTGAATACCCAACAGACACGGCGGGATATCCGTGACCGATACGGCGGGATATCCATACAAATAGTGCACCGGTTCGGTGAGATATCCGTTCTTTGATTTTCAACAGTGGAGATACTTCGTTCTGCATAAGTCACCTCATGCAAAGGGACTTGGGCATTGTGCAATGGTTCATGTGAACGACGATGGTGGGTACTTCCATCGGGGGCTTGACGCTATACATACTCGAGCAATTATTTAAATAATTGATTTAAGTGTGTGCGTTATAAGGTTGTGTTCTGAGAAAACTATGAGTAATGTGTTTTGAAATCATGCATTAGATATTCCTTTTTAGTCATAATAAATACTTCAAATTGTGTTTCTATGTTTTGAAAAGTGTCATGAAAGATATGTGTGATGTTAGATGATATACATGTTATTATTTTCCTTATTGAGCTATGATGTAGCTCACCCTTCGACTATACGTCACAGGTTCTGAGACTGCTGAGGATACTGAGAACCAGGACTTGGAGGACTCGGATTACGTGCCTTTGGAGGAGTCAAAGCCCCCTCCAGAGGAGTTCTTTTAGTGGACGTGTGCTGTGGTACTTTGATATTTTGTGAAATCATTTGTAAGGCTTGGTATGTCCGACCATTTATGTTTTGTAAGAAGTCATTTACTTTGAAATACTTTATTCTTTTTGCGAACCTTCCCTATGTGATTTTTATCGTGTCACTGATGGTTCGATTCGGTTCTTTGCTCGTGTGATTGGCATAAGATTTGAACCGTCTTTTGTAAGCTTGAGTTATCTTACATGGAGATCATGGTTTATTGACTTTATAATGACTCCATCTGCTTTGTTAGATAGTGCTTTGTCTCGCTTTAGGTGTGGACGTATCAAGTGTTCTATGTAATATATAGGGTATGACCTTGAGAGTTGTACTAATGGCATGGGTTTCGGAGTACCGAAGTCTGGGCTGTCACAATAAAGGACGCCATACATGCGAAGCACGTGCATATGACTAGTATATATATATATATATATAGGTAGAGACTCTCGTGACGGTCATTTAACATTAAATGGTGTTTAAACGATCTTACACTATTTATTGACTTATGATCTTAGAAATTCATACCATTAAAGTGATCTATCATCAATGGAATCGCTATGGGTCTAAAAATTATGCTTTTTTGGAGATTTGAATCATCAGATCTATACGCTCTAATACCAATGATTATTCTTAATTTTGATGGCTGATATTAAAGTTCATTAATCAGATAATATACAATCACTTATAAGCTTAATCCTTTGGCTAAGACATGATTAAGACATGTTCCAACGATGGATTGTTAGTTGGGAAATTAAGATTGATCATAAATTTCTGTCATATAGTAAAATAATATATCACACTTAAATGGTGTGAGATATAAAATGTATTTTAATAGTGTAAAATTTAACTAAAACAGAGAGTTAGAAAACAGAATGACAACCCACTACTAAAACAGATAAATTCTATTGTGACGGGCTAGCGGAGCGCTATCCCATTCAGAGCCTTCTCAAATCAATGAATCAGGTTAGTTGGTCATCAGCCTATCTTTAACTACTAAATGGGAGGTCAAAAAGGTTTTAAAATCAAATGTCCTATCACCGATCAACCTAAAATAAGTGTCACCTAAAAAATATGTTGACATTACTTTTGATTTATTTGAAAAGTAGTTTTCCCAAACTATAATCATTGTCATGTTTTTGGTTTTCCAAGTCATAAGCAACGCCTACTATTATATATGCTTGCTGATAATTATTAAATATCATGGGAATCATTATTGGTGCCTACGTCATTACGTGTAAGAGGCTACACTCAAAATCATTGACCGAATTGAATCAAACAATAGCGGTCATTCTAATATTTCACACAATAGATTTTGAGATTACAAGAGTGCCATCAAATAGTCAATATTTACATTCCATGTGGCGGAGGTAAAAAATAAATGACTTAGTTAAAGTGTGATGTGTGTCATATGATTTAATAATAATTTTTTTTACATCCGTGGCACGTGGAATAAAAATTTGATTGTGCAAGAACACGGCTATGACCTCAAGATCCCTTTCGTGAAAGATTGAAATTAAAAATCATCACAATCAAGGATCAAAATGCCAGTTTCGATATCAATTTTGGGACTGGCCGAAGCCAAAAATTTGACCAAAATTTTATAAGCTGACCGAAATTTCAATCTCCAAGTCGTGAATATACGCTGGAGAGATCATTTTAACAGGCTGAAGGTGTGAAGCACAGAATACCTTAAAATATTTAAATTATTTCAGCCCTTCAATCATTACACTGCCTCTATGCATGCCATCGTCGCTGCCATATCCCAACGCGTTTTTTGAAAGAGCCCACAGCCAAGCCCATTGAATATACGATGGAGATCATTTTTCACAGAGATCTTCCACACAAGGGATCTGGAAATTATGGTGCATATATTAGACAGTCAGTTCTTGATTAAACATGTCACAAATCCCAAAAAATATGGCATTAAAATGACATTTGAGCACAACATGTGCCATAGGATTCAAGATCCATTTTTTTCTGGTCTGTGACTTGTGGAATCACAAAATAAACCGTCTAATATATGCACCATGATCTTAAGATCCATTTTGTGGAAGATTGGTGTGAAAAAGGATTTTCATCATCTGATACGAAGCAATCAACGATTTTCAATGGGTCTGAGATCTTGGCGCTTTCAATAAAATAGTTAGTGCGAATAGAGGCACCCCCTCTCATTTTATTACATTGTTAGTAAAGTGGTTGTGCCATTGGGACATGATTGTTATAAGTTAAAACGTGAGGTGAGTTGTAGAGACAATTTGCTATCACTTGATGACACTTTGATACATCAGGACAACTGATGTCAAAATATAAAATATAAACAATGAAAAATAGAGCAAAAAAGAGACTAATATATTTAAAGCATTTCCTGGAATGGTAGCTTAATTTGAATAGCTAAAACTCTCTTTTAAGCTCGTCCTCTATTTTATTTATTGCTTTTTAAAAAAAGTTTCCAGCAATTATAGTTATTTTAGATATTCCTTTAAAATAATATTTTTTATTTCTATTTTAATATATATTTAAAATATATATATGTCAAATGGAGAGAGAGAAATAGAGAAAGAAAATGAGGGAGAAATTTAATTATATTTTATTAATAGCGAATGGAGAGAGATTCACTATTAATAGTGAGTGAAGTGGGACTTGCCAAAGATGACAAGTCTCATAGCGAATATGTTGGAACAAAAATCTGACTTTTCAATTGCCAAAATAGCGATTTTGCTGCCTTTTGTGCTTATAGAGAATCTACAGGAGATGCTCTTATACTAGAGATTCTTTTCTCTCATACTTCTCTATTTGTCTATGACTTTTGCGCCTATGAGTGTTACAATGGGCATAATGATGGATTCTCAAGTTCACTTTTGAGGATGTACCACGTGAAATCAAGATCCGATTGTCTAATAGGTATGCCACAATCTAAGATTTATTGTATGGAAGGTTAAGACAAAATAATATCTCCATATTTTAATTTAAGATAGTCAACAAATTTTAATGGTGAAAATGCGTTTATGCTTGACAGGAATTACGAGTGCTAATAATGCCACCATTTCATGCGTATAAATTTCTGCGTGGGATGCAGGATGCTTTTGTTAGTCCTATTGTGGAAGACGGTAATTCGTATTAGGTGACCAACACCATCAATGGGGAACGACATGAGCTTAAATGGATTTATATGCTTGTAAAGAGGTCGTGTCTCACAAAAATAATGGCAAATTGTGGTGGATGGATGGATGGATGGGGACCAAAAAGTTTTGGGCTATTATATTAGCCCAAAATGTTTTAGAAAATCAGGTTTTTATGTTCTTGGTTAATACCTTAGAAAATGTGTAATGCATATTTTCACTTTAAAGTGAAATTCCCATTTGATCTATAAACCCGAAATCCCCTTCTTTTATGCCTCCATCCAGGCGCAGCAGCAACTAGAGATACCATGGCTCCAAGCGTGGCAGGAGAGATATTGTAGGACGAAGATGAGTCATCTTTGAAGGACCATTTTCTGCCATAGGTTTTGAATTCCATCAATGCTGAAACTTATTCATCAGAGAAGCTGATTTCATCAACGGAGAAAAAGCTGATTTCATTGAAGCCAGAGCTTAATTACCAAAGAAGAAGCAATTTCATCGACGGAGAAGCTGATTTCATCAACATTGGAGCTTATTGTCGAAGAAGAAGCCGGTGTTTCCAGGTTCTACAAGATGGCTCACTTAAAAAAAAGGGCAACATTGACATTTCATTTCTACAATATATCTCATACATTTTTAATTTGTTATAAATTTCAAAATTAAAGCCTAAGAAATCCGTGCAATCTTGATTCCCCAAAACTTTCTTAAGTGGTATAGTACCCTAAAATGTTCTTGCTTTCATACTGTTTTGCTAAAGTGCCCTAAAAATAAAATAAAAGGTCACAATTAATCGAAAAAGTTGTGAACCAATTGCAAATTTTTAAAAACTATTTTTTATTAATTTATGATTAAAAATCAGGAATTTAAAAAAATTTCCCATATAAGGGACTTGGTCTGTGTGGCATGTTCCGTACACTGTTGACCAGGTCAGTCACCTAATGCTAGCTCGAACTCGAGTTGGTGTTGGGTTCGGTGACCCACTCGCTAGAGTAAGGCATGCATGTCATGTGCTAATATGGCATACATGCTTTACACTTGTGATTGACTCCGACACCCTGTCACAAATATTGGTGATCGGGAGATTTAATTTTGTATGCGTGACTCAACACCATATTTGGTGATTGAAAAAATATTTTTATCATATAATTGAAAGATAAAAGCATTACAAAAAATCAAATGATAACATAAATTCTGATAAATCTTTTGAACTTTGAAGCTCTTATTAATCACATGATATTCAGAGTTTCACATGATACTCATGCTGAGTTCATCTTGTCATTTATTGAAGGAATTGATGACTTTAGTAACCTAGATCAATAAATCACTCCACCATCATTTTTAGGTAGCTTTAAAGGCACCCATGAAATCTTGTTGGGCATCTAAATTAAAAACCATTGATTGATTTAAATAAGGTAATGGAGGTCGTTTTTCATTCCAATATATCTCACAAGGGATCTTCAGATCATGGCGCACTTATCAGACGATAATTTTTCGATTCCACATGTCACAGATCATAAAAAGTGACACTAAAATTATATGACACACCATATGGAAATGATAACTAAGGTGCACCATAATCTCAAGATCCCGTGTATGAAAGATTAGAGCAACAAATGATCTCCATGATTTGATTTAAAGAAATTAATAATTTTTATAGATTCCATAGGTACGTTTAAAGCTACCCATCATGTTTTTTAATCTCATACGGTACTTCTAGTCCCGTAGAACATGTTTTATATAAATTTCAGTGACAAGACATCATAGAAAATTAAACTCGTCCTAAGAAAACAAGTCTAACAAGTCTATATAAATTAATTTAGACAATCCAATTGAAACATTTCATTATAGTCCCTACATTTAATAAAAACAACAGTCCACATTCAAGTATCCGGATTAAATGGTTTGAACCCTCTCATGGACACTTATTTCGTGCCCTCCCTTAATTTTATGTTACCAATTCTCTTAACCAATAACAAATGTGCTTAGAGTACCTTCAATATATTTTTTCTTTTCAATCAAGTTTTATGTGTTTAAGCTATGGACTACTTTAAAAGACTGATAGAAATCGTTTTTTATTTCATTGTTAACCCAATAAATCCTAAGATTATAGGCTACCATTGGACGGTTAGAATTTGATTGCGAACAAAATATACCACAAGAAATGATCATGATCATGAGTGTAAATCATACATGATTTTCGGGATCACTTTTCAAAATGTGTATAACGTAGAATCAGAATCTGACCGTTTGATGGTAAGATCATGATCTCAAGATATATTGTATCGAAGATTGGGACAAAAAAGGGTCTCCATCATCTATTTTAAAGCAGTCAACGGTTTACACACCTCAAACCCGGGCTGACAAAGAAGTATCTTGGATTGAAAATAAAGGTACCCATGTGCTAATCGATCCTGATTAGATCTAGATCATCTCATCACATCTCATAGAAGGACGACATCGATAACAGAGGATCTCAATCATCCAATCTCTTGCTGATGATACAACAGTAAGAAGCTTCTGATCGATGTGAAGAAATGGCCAATCAGAGCCATGGTCAAAAGTTTGGACGGCACGGATCAACTTCATGTTTGCTAATTTTGTGATCTGGAGAGTTATTTCAATTTCGTAGATTGTACGCAAGTGCAAGTGTAAAAGTTGGAAGGAACTACGAAGAACCCCACTTCCAAAGCTGTTGAACTAAGGGGTCCAATTCTTTGTAAAGAACGAAACCGACTTTCTACACTTTAGACTTAAACAAATCGATGCTTTGAAGCAACTGATGATGGATTCCAAGACTTCATGGGTACCCTTTTCATCGTTCAGTATTTTCCGAGGTGGGTTTCTCTTTTTTAATGTTTTTGAATTTTGTTGTTGATGTTAGATTCTATTAGCAGCTATAGAAAGACATGGGTCTTACAATTTTGTGTTACTTTAATTTTTCTGTCAGTATCTTCTGTTTATTTGATCGATTTCTAAGTGGGTTCTTCCTGTTTTTGATGTTTTGACACTTAGGTTCCTTCATCGATTGGGATTAGTCTTGTAAGCAAATGGGTTTTGTTTTTTTTGTGAATTTGGATGCTCTAATAGATTCATTAATGAGTAGTTTTTTGGGGGTTTTAGTTTGTGAATTTTGTGTTTTTTGATCTGTTTCCAGGTGGGTTTTCCGAATTTTGATGTTTTCACACTTAAATTCTTAGGTTGAGTGAGCTATTGAAAGTTATGACTTGTCTGGAAATAGGTTTTGCTTCATAATTAATAGTGTTTGAAGTGTTTGGTTTGTACACTTTTATTATTTGATATGTTTCTAAGTGTTGGATTTGCAAAAAAATTTTGCTGCGTTGGTTTATAACAGATAAAGCAAGGGGTATGCATCTCCTGTTTAGTTGGGTGTTGCTTTTATCAAGACTTGGATGCTCAAATTGATCCCTTCATACCTAGACTCCATGCGTTTCTATCGAAAATCTCGTGTTAAAGATGCCAGTTTCCGGCGCATACTCCCATTGGTTCTCCTTGCCTTGTTTGGCGTATTGGGTCTTATTTTACTACTTAGAACAAATTCATTTTTACATATTGTAACCTGGTCTCCTACTGAAAAAGATGAAAGCTTTGATTCAGATAATAATGTTTTTGTGGGCTTAAGAGAGAAACCAAAATTCCCTAAACAGACCGAGTTGTCTGCTTCATTAGCTGAAAGAAACAAGTTGCCCCCGAGAAACTCGGATCTATTCCCAAGTCTTAAAAAGGATCATATCAAGATCGTTTTATATGTTCACAACCGGCCGCAATATCTTCGAGTAGTTATTGAAAGCCTATCTAAAGTCGAGGGCATTGGAGAAACTTTACTGATAGTTAGTCATGATGGGTACTTCGAAGAAATGAATAAAGTTATCGAGAGTATTAAATTTTGTCAAGTGAAGCCAATTTTTGCTCTTTACTCACCACATCTTTTTCCTTCGAGCTTCCCGGGCGTTTCACTTGGTGACTGTCAAAACAAAGATGACTCTTTGAAGAAAAAGTGTAAGGGGAATGTGGATCAGTATGGTAACCATAGGGCTCCGAAAATTGTATCACTAAAACATCATTGGTGGTGGATGATGAATACTGTGTGGGATGGTTTAGATGAGACACGTCGAGAATCGGGTCATATTCTTTTCATAGAGGAGGACCATTTTATATTTCCTAATGCGTATCGGAACATGCAGTTGCTTACAGCATTAAAGCCACGGAAATGTTCAAATTGTTATGCCGTTAACTTGGCCCCTTCTGATGTGACTTCGAAGGGAGAAGGATGGGCGGCTTTGATCGCAGAGAAGATTGGAAATGTTGGGTATGCTTTTAATAGGACGGTTTGGTGGAAGATTCATTCAAAAGCTAAGGAATTTTGTTTCTTTGATGATTATAACTGGGATATAACCATGTGGGCTACTGTTTATCCATCGTGGGGAACTCCAGTTTATACACTAAGAGGGCCTCGGAGAAGTGCTGCTCATTTCGGGAAGTGTGGGTTGCATCAAGGGCAAGGGACGAGCAGCACTTGTATTGATAATGGTGAGGTTAATATTGAAATTGAAGACATTGATAGGGTTGTTAACATCAAATCAGATTGGAATGTGCATGTGTTTGAGCGTCAAGGAGGATATCAAGCTGGCTTTAAGGGTTGGGGAGGTTGGGGCGATGAGAGAGATCGACAACTTTGCTTGGATTTTGCATATATGTACCATGTTGCAGACAACCTGCCTGGAGTTGATATTGCACATCTTTGATGTATTCAATTGTTGGGTATGCTTTGTTGTCTTAATTTTGTAACCTATTTATGTTTAATTGGGTAAAAAATACAACCTTTGTTCCACTTCCTGTTGCATTCTGAAGAAACATAATAACTTCAATTACTACTTTTTTTTCGATTTTTTGTTGTTTCTTTGTTGTTGCATTAATGAATTTGGGCTTTTTGCCACTTTACTGGTATCTGAAAGATTATTCTGCATAAATCATGCCACGAGTATCAAGAGGTCAACGCTTTAGACCATATTCGCTTGTTAACTGTTACTGTAATATATATTTCAGAGGGTGCTGGTCATCTTGCTGACTATGTTGGCATGGTCTTGATGCATTTCCTATTTTCACCACATATTTTTGCATTTTCTTTTGGCCAGGTTCCTTAAGCTCCTTGCTTGCCGTTTTCTAGTGATTCAATGAGTTATCATTATTGATAAGATAAAATAAAATAAAACACAAGTAATATTAGTTCAATTTCTTTATCAACAATAACCATGAATTTTATGTTAAAAAAGAAAAATGGTACAGTAAATAGAGGAACCATTGCATGGTTCATATTGAAGTGTGATTCTTGTCACGAATATGCTCCTTTTTTCATGAGTGTGTTGGTGACTGGGTGACTCATTCAATATCAGGTGCTATGATGGTGATGCTATTTAGTTCTCTCTATCAGTAGCCCATTTTGGGCAACTTCTGTACTTGCAATGTGAGTTGTTAGGTTTGACTGATATGGGCATGGATGTTACATGACTTTACTGCAATATGTTGCTCGAACATGTCTTTCTGTTATACTATGTGCACCATACAAGTATAGTGTGCCTTAGCACTTCATTAGCTTCCTATAATCCCTAACATACTAAAATATTCATCATCATTAACTTCGTCGTCGTTGTCTTCACCTTGTCCCATCTATATGGGGTTGCCTCTGCAATCCTGCATGTCATTTCTCAGCCCCAGTGTTCTCAAAGGCGTGCCTAGGCGCATCCTCTGCGACCGGGCCTTGCATTTGAGGCCCAGGTTGAGAGAGGCGCCTGCCTTTTGCGCCTATGCGCACCGTCGCAGAAATGCACCTAGGCCCGCCTCAGTATATATATATATATATATATATATATATATATATATATATATATATATATATATATATATATATATATATATATATATATAATTGTTTTTATAATTTTATAATTTTATAATTTATATACTTATAAGTTATAGAAGAGTAATAAGTTACTCAATTGTTAGTTCATTAGTTCTTAAATTTTTAACCTCAAGGTTGCTTCACCTTGCACCTTCCGTTGCGCTATAGATGCAATCCCTACTTGTTAGTTTATTAGTTCGTTCTTGGATAGTTATACTACTTGCTAGTTGCTAATTTTAAATTATAATTTTTTAGTGCATATAATGTTGAGTTATTTATGATCCTTATTTGTTTCTTGTTCTTTATATAAATGTTAATGTTTAAAAATTTAATTTTAAATATACTTAATTTTTTAAATGTCACAAATTATTACTAAAAATGTGAAACAAAATGATATATATATATATATATATATATATATATATATATATGGAAAAATTAAAACAAAGACGCCTTGAAAAAAAAAGCCCTGCCCCTAGGCCTTAGGGACTCTTGTTGCCTCAGGTGTGCCTGGCGCCTTTGACAACACTGCTCATTGCTCAATACTTCTCCACGTCTTCATTGTAGTTTCTCTTCTCCTTGTGCTTGTATCTTTTAAATCCTCCGTACATGGGCTCTTTTAGGCATGGTTCTAATTCTTAGGCAATAGGAATACATATTGGGTTTTGGCCAAGCCAATACTGGTGCACATAGTGTATCCACATCCCATAGGTACTGACCGATACCTATTAATATTGGTAGGTATCGGTCAATCCATATCAATATGACTAGTACTACTATAAACCTCAAAACCTTTTGGATTTCGGATATCGGTCCAAACCAACGCCGATACTGCCATCAATACCATGATTTTAAATTTTAGTTTCAGATATATGATGGACATGCTGAAATTATCTCAAACAATATTCTTTAATTTTTATTTTATTCTGGCTACCCATGGACTTCCTCTTACGTACTGAATCCTAATTTTGTTTCTTGTTACTCCATGCATCTATGTTACCCTTCGCATCTCAACGACATAATCTTTGTCTCTTATCACTTCTTCATAACACCCTGCACCATACAGTAATACAGGCTGCTTTATTAAAATGCTCCGTCAGTTGCTGTGGCACTCGTTGATCACACAACACACGACTCACCTACTCCACTTCGCCTACCTTGCATTGTTCTTGTTTAAAATGATCACTCAAATCTACCATTTGGTTGTAAAAAAAATCCCATATATTGGAATATATGACATTTTAGCACTTATATAGGCACTTTAAAATGTGACTAATAAATTCAATCCCTGCATTACTCAAATCACTATTGGACCCTGCGAATGGTGAACTGGTCCGCTGCGAACCAGTTCGCCTTTCAATTGGTCCAAGTCGCTGTGAATAGGCGAACTGGGTGAATTAGGATAAAAAATTCATGTCTGGGGAGAGTGTAACCCACGACCTAGGCAGTCTACGCCCCCTTTTCTCACCCAACTTACCAAGGAAGCCAACGTCTGTTGTTGTACAAAGAGTTAATTTATTAATTATTTCTACTTTTTTTCTTGAACTTCCCGAAAAAAAAATTTAAATATTTAACACTAAAAATCATCCTACCCCTACCGAATCGGGTTCGCACAGGAGTAGTGAATAGCGAATTACAAAATCGAATTCGAATTGAGCGAATTAAGTAACATAGTTCAATCCTTACCTGTTACGATCACTTGGTATAATGGTCATACAATTAAAATTAATGCTTATTTTTTTTGTTAGAAGATCTACCTGTAGTTTGTATTTACAACTCGTTAATAAGCACATGCATAGTGTTGTGATGGTGCGTTGTATTCTGTTCACGATATTGATCGACAGTTCGGGCTATACACAGTTTGAGGGAAGGTGCGTTGTATTCTGTTCACAAGAAAATAGTTAAAGGAACTTATCATCTCCCATGGATGTAGGCAAGCCGCTGAATCACTTAAATCTGTGTTGTACTAAAGGAAACATAATTTTATTAATGTTAATATGGCAAGCTGTTTAACGGCATACTTATAAAAAGCCTAGTTTAAGATTATTAATGACATACTGTGAGAGAGGACGTGTGATTCTCCTGTCATGTCCTCCCATTCTCTTGTTTCTCTCATGCTATTTCTTCTATCTTTTCTATTTCGCTCTCCACTTTTTGTTTCTCTTCTTGATCTTATTTCATAATATTTTTAATCCTACATTAAATTAAATATGGTACCAGAGCCCTAATCTTTTTGGTTCAGTTTTCTTTTGGGCATCCTAGTTATTCCTTTCATCAAAATCCTAATTTGTTCTAGGGTTTGTTCTTCCCTCTCCTTTTAGTGGGATTTTGAATCCTATGTAAAGGGTATGGCATTATATGATCATCCCTAGTGCATCATTTCTCTTTGCAGAGAAACAACCAGAGAATTTGATATGATTTAGTAAGTTTCTGATGACTTATGTGCTAAAAATCAAGAAAAAATTGATCATATGTTGTTGAAGTTAAGTGGCTTTATATATATATATATATAGGGTAATGATTCGCTCTCTCTCTCGAGTCATGGGACATAAACTCATGAGTCGAGCTGTCATTGGCTACATCTCCTTTCATTTGACTTTCAAAGGCAGCTGAAATTATGTGCAACCAATGAGAGCTCGAGTCATGGGTTTATGTCCCATGACTCGAGTTAAATGACACCTCCAGCGCATCCACCTCCACATTTCTTCCGTTTCTACAAAGACTGATGTCGCACACATAACTGTCTTCCATATTTAGGACCAGCTGGTCTATACATGTATTTTGGCTCATCGTGACCCGATACAGGGCCGCAAAATTTTCTTTCAAAGCTTCCTTTCCAACCCCTCTCTGCTCCCAAAATAAGATGTTATCCCATTCATACCGTCTACCCTCCTGCTTCTCTTCACAATCCTTTGGCCTTCTCATTTAGATACTGTATTTCCTCTACAATATCACCTAGTTGGACTTGATGGCATTGTAGTCTAGCTAGAAAAGAACTCCAAATCCACCCAAAATAGTGGCTTTCAAAAAAGAGATGCCTACTAGTTTCACATTCATGCCAACACAAGACACACCTTGACACCAAATTAAAGCCCCTTTTGTGAAGGTTCTCAATGGTCATTAATTTCTCATTGATCGCCATCCACGTACTGAAACTATGTTTTGGAATATTTCATTTGTGCCAAATGAAATTTTCCCACTTCACCCTACTTGTAGCTTCTTGAAAGCTCATCCAAGCCGGTTTTAGAGGGAACTTTCCATTTGAATTCGGAGTCCATATAGTTTCATCTCTAGAGAGTTCTAGAGGTAAATTAATTCTCATAATGAGAACCCGAGCTTGCTTCATTTCGAGAGTAGTGGGGTTAGGTAAATTCCATTTCGTTTTCCGAATGTTTCTATTTCCTGAGCATTTTTATCAATACCAGAGTGAAAAATAAGTCTTCTATCAAATGTGGATAAGAGAGTGCTTCCTTGAATCCAAGGATCCTTCCACAGCCTAGTATGTTCTCCATTATCAATAACAAAGCAAATATTCTTTATAGTGTCTCAAACCCTCATTATGCCTCTCCAAGACCATGAGAATGTTCTAGTAACGCAACATGACCAAATTTCTTGTTTGTACCCACATACTTTGCCATCACCCATCTAGTCCATAAGGATTCCGTATTTGTAACTAGGTTCCTGAATAATCGAGAGAGACCCTCATCATTCCAGTGATTGAATTTTCTTATTCCAAAGCTGCCCTCGTTTTTTGGTTGCCAATTTTATTCCAACCAATTGGGTGCATGGAATGAGACATAGAAGGACCTTTCCATATAAAATTTGCAAAAATTGATTCGATTTTCTTTGTGACTCTTCGAGGGAGAAGAAAGCAAGAAGATTAATAAATTTGATAGGAATTTAATACAGTTTTGATGAACTTCATCCTCCCTGCATACGAAAGAAGATTGGCTTTCCAAGATTCTAACTTTTGTTGAATTTTCTCAATCAGAGGAAGACACATGCGATAAGACAGCTTTGAAGAATAAAGAGGTAATTCCAGATATCGCATAGGAAGATGGCCCTCTTTGAAATCAAAGATCTCACAAATAGCATTTCTATGGTTATGTGACGACCCAGATCCACACACCACGTTGTCCGGTTCTGGGTTAAGTCCCCTCCCTGGTTTTGTTCCTGGCATGGGCTTAAGTCCCCACCCAAAAGGTGATATGTAAGGTTCGCGTACACCTTATAGCCCAGGCTCTGGACATTTCCCTATCTGATGTAGGACTATTACAGGTTACAAGCTTGACTAAGAAAGATCTACTCTTATTTGTGTTACCTGTAGCCTGGACATGAGATGAAACACAAGTATCACATAATAGGTTTGACCGAGACTCAAGGTAACTCCAATGGAAATTGCTCTAATCTTAACCAAACACCACGTGACCACAACCAAATAAAAGGTCTGTGAGTGCTGATCCAAACCCATACAATCTAAGTTTCCAATTGATTGCAGAAAACCGAAGCACACAAACTCGTGAATCTGTGAAAAAATGAGAGAACAAGAAAAAATGTCGAAACTTGCATCAAACAACAATAAAGAAAAAAATCTGACTCAACATGCTTATTCAGTATACAAAACCGATCCAAATGCATGCTTGCTACACTCCTTTTGTGATCTCATGGAGACCAGATTCACAGAAAATCATGAATCTAAAGATCTTCAAACGACCTTTTGAAACTCTAGTTAAACTCCATCAAAAGCATTCACTGCCTTTATTAAAGTTGTTCCTTCAGAAAAAAAAAAGATTCAGGCCATATTGTTGTCAAGTTAATTTGAGGCGGACAAGCAGGTTGACAACTGATGGTCCCCCTCTGAAGATCTAATGAGGATCTAATGAGAATAGGGTTAGGTCAAGTTAAGAAGACAGAAAGAGGAAATTAGAGAAAAGTAGGTTATGCGTTGGAGTCCGCACACCCTTCATTTATATATATATATATATATATATATATATATATATATATATATATATATATATATATATATATATATATATATATATATATAAATCACTTGTAAGAGGATCTGGTGTAACCCCTAGACGCTCATATACTTTACATTGACTACATGCACAACACTAAACATTGTAGACACACCAACACCGTGATCTAAAGATCTTTGGCGCAAAAGATTGACACAAAATACTATCTCTATCAGATGATTCAATGGAGTCACTCGTTGAATCAGATGATGGCATTGGACTGTGTTGAATCATATGATAGAGATCATGTTATGTGCCCATCTTTTGCACCAAATACCTTTAGATCATGGCCTCCAAATCAGATGGCTGAGATGGTGTTTTCACATGGCACAGGTCCCCAAAATATCGAGTCTTTATGTTGAATTATATGCTTGGGCCAACTTTGTGCGTGCAAGTAATGGCTTCCTTTCTTAAAATGAAAGTCAAATATTATAACAACTGCCACCACTTAAAAGGGTCACATGAGTTGAGTTAACTTAAAATTTATATGAATTACAGCCACTTAACACATTCACGTAAGGCAAGAGTGTGAACTGTCTGCCCTCAAGGGCACTATTGTTAAGTTCACATCTTTTACTTATTATTTTTCCTTAGGACCCTTTTAAGTGGTGGCGGTTGTTATAATTCTCAATCCCACACTGGCTTTGTAGGAGATGCCTTCCTCTCTCTCATCAGCAGATATGTACGAGATTTTGTAACACTGATCAAGGTGGTGTATGTGAGGCTTCGCACTTAGTAACCTATTGTAAAATTCAGTCACAAAGACGAGGTATCGGCAATGGTTTGGCAAGGGGTCAATTTGGAAAAAATTGTAAAATTCTGAAAAAACTAATACATAATAATAATAATAATAAATGTGTCTCTTCAATAAAAATAATGATACTAAAAAATATATAAACATATCATGATATATTTCAAGGTAGAAATAATGTTTTTAATAAAAAAATTAAGCTATAGGTATTCAGTGACAGGCACATCTGTAATTAAATAAGCCACACAACCATATAGATGAATACACACGATTCATTTTAGTTAAATTCAGTACAATTTGTTTTAAAATATATAAAAAATTGCTAATTAATCGGCGACTTGCTGACTGAGCAGATTATTCGACATACCTGTAATTTAGAGTTTTTTATTTAAATTTTAAAAATGCCGACTGTTATGACTCTAATTAAAAATACAGCAAGATACAGTATGGGTATGGGTTTTGCACTTAAGATTAATGCCTATAAAACAGGCGCACCAATGATATGGGTTTCCATTAGAAATATCTCGGAATCAGTTTCCAACCAGTTTATTACTTTTAGTAAATCTTGATAGCCCCACCATGAGGTCGAATGATAAAAGTCACTTAGCTGTATTATGGGTTCTGAATAAGTTAAGAAGGGATTGTGATATTAGAGAGATCATGAGACTGAAGGAACAGGTTGTGGTGGTGTGCTAGTTGGGCTTGTGATATCAGGAGCATCCGTGCGTCAAGCCTGGCTGGATGGCATGAGGACACTTTTAGGGTGGGACGTCTGCTTCCTCTAGAAAACTTTAAAATTGGTGATCCGCTTCTAGGAAATTTGGATGGAGAGAAACAGCCAGTTCTTCAACAAGATCTTTGTTGGCGGTGTCTTATGTCTTCTTCTTGCTTGGCAGATTTGGTTACCAAGATTTTGCAGGCGCGGGAGCAGTTACGACCCTCATTGTTATAGGCCTTGTGGTTTACTCTTATGTTTTGGCTGTTAGTACTTGTTGTTTTCTTTGTTCAGTTTCATTTTTGTTTTGTTTGTTTTTTGTGCCATTTCTTTTATTTTGTTTTTGTTCTCCCTAGGCTAAGCAATTCGATGAGCCTACTTTGATCTGTTGGAAGTTTGTTATTCATTTGGTGAAACTACAACTTAAGTTTAATCTAAAGAAGGATACAAATCTAAATGAGTTATTTTAGCCAATGACCAGACAACGACACCTATGATGTGAACTTGAATGACATGCGTGTCCGCTATCAATCCAAGTTCAATGCATTCTAGATGGTTACTTTAGCTCTGCCTTTAATACTGTGGACCAAATTAATTGTAAAACTAATAAACTAATAATAATAAACTTACTAAAGATGAGCATACCTTAAATAGAGTTATGACAGAGAAAGAGAGATGGAGGAGAAGAGGGGGAGAGAGAGTGCATGGACACTAAATGGACTACGTTGTGTCTAATTGAGATATCCAAGTTACAACAGATGGACCATTTATATAGAGGGCTTACAAGACAACTTTTATTCCTAACCAATGTGAGACTAAACATAACTAGACACCCATAACTATAACACATACTAAC
Organism: Chloranthus sessilifolius; assembly: GCA_021018995.1. Taxonomy (NCBI): domain Eukaryota; kingdom Viridiplantae; phylum Streptophyta; class Magnoliopsida; order Chloranthales; family Chloranthaceae; genus Chloranthus; species Chloranthus sessilifolius. The sequence continues at coordinate 1,707,302 of JAJIZI010000016.1, read as the reverse complement.
CATGATATATATTCAACACTCCCCCTTAAGTTAGAACATGTATGAAATAGATGTCCAACTTTCACCAAAAACATAAAAAAGTACATGTGTACACCATCTTCTCCCCCTGACTTGATTTAATCACTACACAACAAGTTGCACCTTTGTTCCCAAGAACAAAACAATAATGTGGTGCACACACTTGCATCTACCAACAGCTTGGTGCAACACTGCACTCAATTAGTCATGATACACACCATGATCCAAAAAAATGAATAAACATTGGCCTACAAAACGTTTTTGGCACCAATAACATGGCCACAAGGCCTAGAGAATCAGCCATAAAAAATAAGGACGACCATGGGTCAAAATCTCGGATTTCCAATACGTATCGTCCAGCCTCCTGGACGATATTGGCAATACTGTGAATGTATCATCCTGGTACAAATTTTTTTGGTTTTTGTTTTTTTTTTAATTCCCAAAAAATACCCTAAAATTCTAGGAAAATATATTTAATGGTTTTCTATTTTTTTCAAAATTGTTTACCTCAAAACCCACAAATTTGGGGTTAAAAATATAAATCTACCAAATTTATGGGTAGATCTATATTTTTTCACCAAAAAATAGAAGCAAATGGACGATAATCCAAGCTTAAGGAGAAAAGAGGGAAGAAGATAGGAGAATAGAGGAGAAAAGAGGAAAAAAAATAAAGAAAAAAGGGAAATCCGAGCTTGAAGGAGTTTCCCTTCATCATTTGAAGCTGGGGCCCCACTGGACGATAATTTCAAATTATCGGATGATACGAACGATAATTTGACTGTTTTTAAGGGGCCCGAGAAAAATCCAATTTATCGTATCGTTTAGGTCCAAAACCGATACGTATCGGACGATATTTTAATCCATGAGGACGACATGATGATATAAACTACTTTATAAGCCCATAAACTCCTTCACCATCTACCATAGCAGCCAACCATCTATCACTGAACACCATAACAATACCATCCATCAGAGAGAACCATAGCTATCAACATAACAGCTACCTGGGTAGGTTTGCAATGCCCCCCCAAAGACAACGAATTTCACGGCAATTTTAGCACCCAACGTGGGCCAGTATTGGCGCTGATTTTGGCGTCCATACAAGTGCATGATGCATACCATGTTAAACCTAATAAATTAATAATGATAATAAACTAATTAATGATGAGCCTCCCTGAATTAGGGTTTATGAGAGAGAAAGAGAGGAGGAGAGGAGGAAAAGAGCATGGACACTAAATGGACTACATTGTTACTAATTGTGAGATCCAAGTTACAACGGAATTCTCCGACTTTTTGAAAAAAGTCCCCAATAATTTGCGATTTTTTGAAAAAAGAATAAAATTGTAATTGTTTGCGATTTTTAAAAAAAATTGCAAATTTCAATTAATATTTGCAAATTTAAAGAATTATTCACAAATTTCTCCATTTTTTTCAAAAATTTTCCCAATTTTTTTTTCAAGTTTTGTAATTTTTAATTAATATAATTCTATATATATATATATATATATATATATATATATATATATATATATATATATATATATATATATATCTGAAATTTACCAATTCTTTCCCAATTTTGAAAATTTTTACTGTATTTTTTTGAATTTTTTCCAAGCTGAATTATTCCAAACTCCGACGTGGTCATTATGTTCCTAACCAATGTGGGACTAAACATAACTAGACACCCATAACACTGACCACAGAATATTATCTCGAACAATTAAACATGGAAAATGCTGTTGTGGATTTTGAGATACTGTAAGTTCGTTCATCCAGGGCAATATTGGAGGTTCGCATCTCTCTCTCCTTGAGTTTGTGATAGATAACCTCTGACTCCCTGAGCATTTCCGTCAGTTAGTTTTTCAGCTTTCCTTCTAATGACTTGGTGTAATGAGTTAGCTGTCTATAATTACTTTGGAGCAGCACCCCTTTAACATCTGCATTTTGATTCTAGCCTATATGCAATGATGAGAATAAGGCTCCAAAATTACACCTGGTTAGGCATACCCAACTATTTTCATAGAGAGCTACCAAGTTAGCTTACAAAACCTATTCTAACTCGTAAGGATATCCTGCTGCTATCTCGAGTCTGTCTTTTACGGTACTTGTTGGACTTGTAGTGAATAAAAGGGCGATAAAGAAACATGGAATTCAAAATCACAAAATTCCAACTTTCTGTACTATGCCTAACTCTACAGCTGGAATGTGGGATCTAAGAGACATCTGAAGGAGGATTTGGAAGAGTATCTACAACTGATGGGATCCCTCTATTCTACCGAGTGTAATTAGTGGGCTAGGGTTATCATAATTTGGAGACATAATAAGAAAGGCCTGTTTACAGTAAAGTCCTACACGATCCTTTGCAGCAGCCTTTGTTAAAGCATGCATAGTCTAGTTTGTGGAGGGCAATAATCCCATCTAAATTAAGTTTTTTGTGTGGACGGTGGTTTGGGAAAGGGCTCTCACTATGGACCAATTGAATCAGAGAGGTGTTCCAATCAGAAACAGGTCTGTGCTGTGTTTGCATGAGCGAGAGAGAGAGTCCATAGATCATATCATGATTCATTGCTGGGTAACAAGAGAGGTTGGCATGCGGTTTTGAATACTTTTGGCGTGGAAAGGGTCTTCCCGGAGCATTGTGGTCAGTTAATGGCTAACTGGAATGGAGTGGAGTTTCAGGGAATTAAGGGGATATTGTGGAATATCGCAGTTTTTGCTGTTATGTGAGCAATTTGGTTGGAAAGAAATGATAGAATCTTCAGAAAAAGGAAGGAGCCCAATTCAGACTATTATGAAATCAGCTAGAGATCTGGCAGTTCATTGGGTGAGTCTTGCTGTTAGAAGTGAGGACTTGGAGGGGATGAGTGGGAGAGCCTGCACATGAACTAATTTCCTCTCGCTGGGAGAGGTCTTTGCGTGTGTGTTTCGTGCTGCCTCTTCAGGCTGGGTTTTTCTCTTCGGGTTTTTTGCTTAACTGCTTGCTGGTTTTGAGGTTTTGTTTTCTTTCCTTTTTCCTGATAAAAAAACAACAACAAAACATCAATTCCTATCACCCAAACCTTTCAAAACACGGGAATCTCAAAGCTCTTATAGAAAAGCTTCTATTGAAAATCTATCCGGGTTAGCCTAGTAACGTGAAGCGTTGCACCTTCAGCAGCAATTTTTTGACTAGTTATACCTTTGTTTTGAAAAAAATTGTTTGAATATTTGAATGCTTTTGATGACTGAGGAAGATTTTTTGGGTGGAGCAATTCGACCTTAGATGATGTTATTTTTCTTAAGAAAATGGATATTTGAAATATTTATGTAATCTTAAGAAAAATCTTGTTCTTGATAAGCATATACTAAAGAAGTATAGAAGTTTGAACAAAGCAGAGGATTTGTGAAATGCTCAATTGAGATTTTAGACGTGGCAGTGTTACTTTTTTTGATGATAATGATATGAGTTTAGAGGAAGCAGTCCACAAAGAGGAAAAAACAACACAAAAATTGGAGCTAACCTTTAATTTTCATTTGGACGGAAATAAGAGAGAGCAATCAACCATTAATTTTAGGGTTTCAGGAGGAACCCTTTGAAAATTCAAGGATTGGTTTGCATCAGAGAATTAGCTTTGCTGGGTTGTGTTGTTTTTCGTACAAGGCCAACTTGTTTGAAAAGATGCTCAAGTTGGGGTGTAATCCCGATGAAATAACCTATTCGAAAATGGTTGATTCTTATGAATGAGATGGTAATACAGGTTTTGCAACATCAAGCAATGAAGGATGCTGCCTCGATCTGTTGATATTTTCACTGTTGATTTGGATTTATTGGCTGTTAAGTATCTCTCACAGGGCACTGAGTATGTATGAACTATGAAGAGACAAAGGCCTTTTTCAGTTAAGCCGATTTGCTATCTATTGCAGCTTGTATGATGCAAAGGGAACATCTGGGTACATTAACTGGTGAAAGTTATTTATAGAGAGATCAGAACTTTGATTTTTTGTCACCACACGAGAGATCGTACTGTTTTACAGGCCTGCAGTTGATAATATTGTGCTAAAGTTGCGCTTAATGTGTGCAGAAAGACAAAGGGGTTTAGAGTTTAATATTGGAGATGCGCTTAGTGGTGAATTTTTTAGTGGAGAAAAATGTTGATGCATATTTAGAAGTTTAATATTGGAGATGCACTAATAATAATTCCTTGATTTATCTTAAAATAAGCCTCTATATATTGTAAGAGCTTGTGAATTGTGATCCATTAGACCAGGGATTTCCCCTTAATGCATGCAACGCTATTCATTTGAAATCTTTGACCAAAGTGGTGTATAAAATGAACTGGAAAACGGGGAGGAGCTGCCTCGATTGCTCATTATTCATACAGGCCATGTCCTGGCAAGCATAAATGGTGCATTTGAGTTGAATCTAAGTTTGAGAAAATCGAATGCACTGCTGGTCCATGAAATACAATACTGGGTGATATAGACTGGTTTTTAACCACAAAGTTTGAAACGAAATTATGGTTGGATCATTGGTGTTGATGAGTTCACCGAACTAGTTGCATTTTAGGCTACGGTGGATGTAAAATATTTGCTAAAGGAATAGTTTCTCATGTGGATCTCATTATTTCCCCCAATGGTATAGCTTTACATGCATGCACTGGTCAAGTTTGAATTTTTTTCTATTAGAGCGCTTATTGTTCGACGCCGATAGTGACTTGTCTCAGTTTCATATGATGCGTACTTCTATTGGTTGATGCAGTGTGAACAATGAGCTTTGATCAGTTTGTACTGGATGTTGTGGTTTTAGAATGAACCTCGATCAGTTTGTATCACCTATTACCTAATGTTCTAACGCTAGACTCCGGTACTATGACTTGTGGAAGTTTCATCTCGACCTTGTTTGAGATTCCAGATATGGTGTACCATGTATATTACAAATCACAAGCAGGTACTGCGGCTGATATCTTGTAGCTAATTATCATTATCTCTGAATTGGTGTGTTTCATGTTGGTGGACTGAGTCTCCACTTAGATCTGTTTAGTTTTTTTCATAAACAATCAAATGTTCTAACTAAATGGGAGTTACGGACAATGTCCTACAGAAAGTCAGTTGCTTAGACAGTTTATATTGAAACGAACCCGACTCTCCTGACCGTCCTTAAACACCAAAATGGTGTTGAAATGTTCTTACACCATTAATGGTTTAAAATGTGGGTAATCCATACCGTCAAAGTGATCAATCATCCATGGAAGGGTAATTGGCCAAAAATGATGTTTTAGGGAGATTTGAGTCATCCGATCTGTGCACTCTATATACCAACCTTTGTTCGTCAAAGTTCATCAATCACATGCATGGGTCAAAATATCCTCCAATACGTATCGGTTTGAGACTTCAGCGGTATGATACATAGGGTATGTATCGTACCCTATCGAAAATACCCAAATTATCGTACGATACGGGCAAAGTATCGCCCGTATCAGACGATAATATAAAAAAATTTAAAATGTTAAAAAATAATTCAAATTATCGTCCGATGCGAACGATAATTTGAAATTATCGTTCGTAGGCCTAGGCACGTGCCCTTTTGACTCAGCCGAATATAGGGTCGGTTTTGGCTCATTTTTGTTGCTTTTTTTAGCCTTTTTTTGCTCTTCCCTTCTTCCTTCTTCCTCATTTACACTCTTCTTTTTTGCTTATTTTCACCTCAAATCGCCGTCGAATCGCACAAAAAAGCTCGGGATCAACGCCGAAGATATGTGTTTTATCATTTTCCCATCGTTTTATTTCGTTTTAAAGGTTAAAATAAGGTAGATCTACCCTTAAATATAGTAGATCTAGCCATAAATTTGGTAGATTTATCATATTTAATGGTAGATCTACTCATAAATATGGAAGATCTATCATATTTAATTGTAGATATTAAAATAATTAAAATAATAGGGTATGACTCATAATTATTTTAAAAGTTTGGGTCACATGTAATTAAAATTATGGGTAAAAAAATAATTAAAATAATTAAAATTATGGGTCATATGTAATTAAAATTATGGGTCACAAAATAATTTAAATTATTAAAATTATGGGTCACAAAATAATTAATATAATTAATAATATAGGTCAATATGGGTCAATATGGGTCACATATACCCTTAAAATTATGGGTTACAAAATAATTAATATAATTAATAATATGGGTCAATATGGGTCACATATACCCTTAAAATTATGGGTCATAAAATAATTAATATAATTAATAATATGGGTCACATGTACCCTTAAAATTATAAAATAATTTAAATAATTAAAATTATGGGTCAAAATGAGTCAATATCAGTCACATGTATCCTTCAAATTATGGGTCACAATATCATTAATATAATTAATAATATGGGTTACATGTACCCTTAAAATTATAAAATAATTTAAATAATTAAAATTATAGGTCAATATGAGTCAATATCAGTCACATGTACCCTTCAAATTATGGGTCACAATCTCATTAATATAATTAATAATATGGGTCAATATGGGTCACATGTACCCTTAAAATTATGGGTCACATATAATTAAAATAATTAATATTATGGGTCACATGTAATTAAAATAATGGAGTATGTCCCATAATTATGGGATGTCTCATAAAACATTAGAATAATATGAAATAAATTTTAAAAATTAGAATAATAGTAAATAAATATTTAAAAATTAGAATAATATCAAATAAATTTGATAAAATATAATCTAATCTTTTAAAATTAGAATAATATCAAATAAATTTAATAAAATATAATCTAATATTTTTAAAATAGCAATAATTAAAAAATAAATTTTATTTTCAAGTGTAAATTAGATGTTTAATTTAATCCAATCGTTTGCTCATTTATGCAGGTAAAATAAATAGATATGGTACAATCGTCAGATACATTATGGCAATACGGTACAGTAATAGATGTTGATAGACTCCAGATAGAGTGTAAGCTTTGTGGGAAAAAAACTGCTGGGAGGAGGCATCACACGGTTAAAGGAGCATCTGGCTCACGTAAAGGGAGAGACAAAAGGGTGTCCCAATATACCCAGAGAAGTGAAAGAAAATATCAGAGCTAGTTTACAAGCGGCAAAGGGAAAAAAAAAAGTTGAAGCCGATCGTGATAGGGAAATGTATGAGAGAATCAGGAGGGCAGATCCAGAGTTTACACCACCTGGACCTGAGGATGATGATGAGGATGAGCGGATAGCGAGAGCTATGAGAGAGAGTGTCAGAGAAGCACAACAGCGGCGAGATCAGGAAGAAGCCGATTATCGGTTTCGGTCCAGGTTGAGGGGCCCATCCATGCCTGTTGCTGGTGATAGATCTACTTGTAGGTCAAATGTTGTTGATGTTGATGAGGATGTTGAGCAGACTGTCGGGTTGCGTAGGTAAGCATCCGGGAGGGATTATAGGTCGTCTACTAAAGGTCGTACTACAGACCCCATGGATCCATTCATGTATCGCACTGAAAGCTCCAAACAAACCAAATTGAGTGCAATCTCACTTTCAAAAATAGGGAAGAAGCTTGGAAATTCTATTGCCAAGTTTTTTATATACAACCACATTCCGACCCAAGTAGCAAAGTCGTCGTACTTCAAAAGCATGATTGATACAAGTGCAGAAGTTGGTCAAAGAGTTAAAAAGTTTTCTGCATACGAGATATCTGGGCCCTTACTAAAAGATGAGTACAATGAGATAAGTGCCTATGTACAAAGCTCTGAGGATGTATGGGATGAGAGAGGTTGCACAATTATGTGCGATGGATGGGTTGGTCCCACAAAGAAGAGTTTGATCAACTTTTTTATTTACAGCGATGCCGGGACAGTATTTTTGAAATCAGTTGATGCTTCTAGACACACAAAGACGGCTGATTACCTCTTTCAACTAATAGATAAGGAGTTCAAGAGGTTGGAGAACAGCGGGTTATGCAGGTGGTAATAGACAATGCGGCAAATTATAAAGCCGCTGGATTAAAACTAATGATGAAGAGACGTCACCTGTACTGGATCCCGTGTTTCGCTCATTGCGTGGACCTCATTCTTGAGGATTTAGGAAAGAGAAGCAAGGCACAGGCAACTATTCAAAAGGGAAGAACGACATTTCCTACCCGTGACAAAGAAGGATAATTCGGGTCAATTTAATGAGAGACTTCACGAACAATGAGTTGCTCTGACCTGCGATTACACATTTTATAACACCGTTTTTAGCCCTACAGAGTTTGGCTAGATATAGGCGTGAGCTGAAAACCATGGTGTCGTCGGAAGAATGGAATAAATATGAAAAAGAATTCCCACGAGCAAAGAGACTAGCTTGCACTAAAGTTGCTGACCTGATCTACAACACGCAGTTTTGGGCAGATGTTGACCACCGAGTTGAGATTGGTTGATGGTGATGAGAAACCAACGATGAGGTACGTTTATGAGTCAATGGATAAGGCAAAATTGGTTATCAAAATTAATGCCCTACAAAATATAAACGATACTGAGCGATTATCGACAAGAGGTGGGATGCACAATTTCACCAGTACTTGCATGCAGCAGGTATAACATGTTAAATTGTTTATGTAGTGATTTTTATTTATTTTTTTATTATTTTCATATACTGATGAAATTGCTCATATTTGATATATAGCACACTACTTGAATCCGGCCTTCCAGTATACGAGACGCTTCGAGTTGAGTGACACTGATGAAGTGTATACCGATTTGCTCAATGTAATCCAACGAATGCTCCCTGAGTTGGTGGACCAAGGTCAAGCCATCAAAGATGTGAGTAATCATAATATCATACCTTATAACTAATAAGTCAAATTTCATGTGATATTATGATATGTTTATTGATATGTGGCTTACTGTATTTCATCTTTATAGATTGACGTATTTCGCAAGAGACATGGGTCATTTGAGACCCCGTTGGTGCAATCCCAAATTAAACATAACAAACCCGTTGATTGGTGGATGCATTATGGAGGTGATGGTCCGATATTGAGGTGGGCAGCAATGAGGGTATTGTCGCAAACATGTTCCTCGTCCAACTGTGAGCGGAATTGGAGCACTTTCTCTCTCATTCATACTAAGACAAGGAATAGACTAACTATGAAACGATTGGAAAAGTTAGTCTACTGCCACTACAACATGCGATTAAGGGTCAGGAATATGCAAATGACCAACCGTGGTAAGCAATTATAGTCTTAGTTCCTCAATTATATGAAGTTTTACTTACATCTTATATTAATTCATCTATCATATTCTACCTTGCAGACAGTGAATATTTTGATCTCATCCAGTTGGATTATATATTCGAGAAGGATGACCCTTTGAATCAATGGATCGAAGAGAGAGAAGAGCCAGTCTTGGATACCGAGAGCACCAATGGTCAATAATCATCGAAGAGAGTAGCAAAGAAGCTTCCCGACCACCGAGGTAGAAAAGAAGATTGAATCGTCATTCAGTGGTTGAATCTGATGACGAAACGCAGTTCGGTAGTGATGATGGGAGTGGTGAGGATGATGGTGGAGGGGACGTTGGCACTAGTGGTGGAGGGGAGGATGTTGGTACCTCTGATCCTTATAGAGATATTGCGGCATGGGACGATGACTCGACACCGTTAACATTGTTCGACACTTCTACATTTAGAATGGGAGGGGTTGAAGGAAGAGGAGCGTCGGAATCATATCAAACACCACCACCATAAGGTCCACATGATGATACGGATATGGGTTATATGACTTCTAGCTTCGGAGAATTCAGTTTGCAAAATACCGAAGATTCAGCAACTAGTAACCCATACTACCAGCTACAACAAACCTATCCGGTGCCATATGATTTCGTTGGTCAGATTTTTGGAGGACTGGCCTTTACGTATTACACTGAGCCATATTTGTTACTACATCCGCAATTTTAAGGGAGCACATATGATCATGGGTATCAATATGACCAACATTATAGGCAAAGGCCGGAAAGCTCGCGCACCGATGATGATCATGATCATGAGGGCCAAGAACCACCACGAAATTCAATGTGGCTTTAAAGTAAATTTTTCATGTACAATTAAATTTATTTTTATCAACATAGCTATTAATTTTGACAATATATAATTTATTTTTGTCAATATACATTGTAATTTAGTTTATGCGTGATTGCGTCGATCAAATTATGAAATATTGTTAATAAATAATCTATATATATAAACAAATCCATATGTCAGGGTAAAACATTTAGTTAAGAGGATTTAATGATAGTTAGAGCATATTCCTTCTAAATTTGTATAAGCTCTAAGAATATATATGAAAGTGAAACAATTTTACATCAATCCTAATTTCCTCATTTTAGAGAATTCAAGAAGGGAAAGGGAAAATAAAATAGACATGTGATCAGCTAGTCAAAAATAATTTTAGAAGATCTATTACATTAAGTCAAAAATGTGATCTTAAGTAAAAAATAAGTCACAAAATAGGCATGTGACTTGGGTTAAGTAACAAAATAAGCATGTTACTTATATATTCATCTAAATAATGCATTAAATAAGTAAAAAATATAAGCAAAAATAGTTGAAATAAATATAAATTTTTAGATTTTATTGAGATTTTTTAAGATTTTTTAAAGATTTTTTTTTTTTTTTTTAATGTATCAAACCGATACATTCAATGTATCGTCGATACATTGAATGTATCGTCCTGAGGGTCAGAACGATACGTATCGGAAATCCGATATTTTAACCCATGATCACATGGTTCGTGTCCACATATAGACATGTTTCTTTGGTTGAGACATGTTCTAATGATGTATTGCCACGTGGACAGTTTAGATGGATCATATATGCGCGCCACATAGCATAATATTAAACCACACTTCAATGGCATAAAGATAAAAAGTCCAATTTAATGGTGCAAGATCATATAAACACCATATCGGTGTTTATATGTAGGTCAGAAGCCATAATCCCTATTGAAATTGATGGGCATGTGCACCAATGTGGCCCAAAGATGGGCTGAGCTTGGACTATAATAATTCATGCTGCCATTTTTCATTCATCAGTTCTACTTCTATGTTACCTTTGCTGTCTCTAAGAAGCGACATGCCACACAAGGTCCATCATTTACTTAACCACCTACCAGCCTGGTTTACATTTTGGTGGGTCAAAAACAAAGGATTTTTACAAAACCACCACATAGCATAATATGATGTTTATATGATTTTTTCAAGATCCCTACGTCACGGCGCTGTCTCATGCGGTTTTCAAAAACCGTCATGTTTTGGGAAAAAGACGTTTTCACCCTTATAGGTGGCATAGACCTATGAATAGTACAAGAATGCCACCACCATCAAGCAGAACGCATGAATTTAATATCCCCAAGGTTGTAAAGGCTGGTGTTAGTAGCACACCACATTTTGTTAGAGGCACCATCGAAGGCAATTTTACAGAATACAAAAGACTATTGATGAGATCAAGGGCTAGCATCAAACGGTCAATGAACGTATGTGATCATGGGGTGCCGTCAAACGTGGTTCAATTATGATGGTCAATGGTCGTGATCATGAATATTTAGATTGATCATAAATCGGGGCCATATGATATACTAGGAAATCATACTTCAATGGTGTGAGATCGTTTAAACACCAAATCGCTCAAGTGCCATTATCCCAATTACCATACATCGTCCACAGTTGATATTACCATCAAAGTGCTATACACTTGACCCTATTTATTCATCACATTTATGGAAGGATGTGCACAAGATAAGCCATCAGCTTGCCACGTGTCCAGTACATATCAAAGAGCCCCTAACTGTATAAGTACCCACTGTACAAACTGAATTAAGAAATCGTTTAACGTTCGACAACAACAATCTTTATATCACCGATCGTTGATAATGGGGTACCATAATGAGATATCATAATCACCATACATCACCGGATCACCCACCGTTGATATAACTATCAAGTGCCATACATACTGAAAATCCAATTTGTTCAGTATATGATAAAGTAAACCGTAGGCTAAACTTTTAACCCGAACAATGGGTAACGGCGGGTTAGGTAGGGGGTTTTATGTGAGGGAAACACAAAAGCACGAGCTGCAGTGTCAATAGCTATAACTGGAGGGGTGGCTTACAATTTCAGCATATCTCAGGGGTATATGCCCAAAAAAAAAAAACACACCTTCACAAACATTTACCCTGCAACAATAATCTATTTAATTGGATGATATTAGGTGACTAACCCGGTCGCCATTAGTAGCCCCTTGTTCATCAATTTTGTATACAGTGACAGTGAGTTGGTATAAGGTAATTGACTCTTCCTCGTTCTAGATTGTAACAGGGTCACTATTTGGGTTACGTGTGGCACCATTTTTTGTCAAACATGCCCTGTGATGCAAAAGGCCTGATGTAAAGATTTAGTGGGTCAAAAATTACGTTGAGAAAGCATCTTCATTGCATAAATCAAAGCAGTCAAATGCCTTTAATTATTGTTCATTTTAGAGGCGTTTGGCCACTTAGAATCACAAAATGGAAATGCTTTTCTATGTAATGTTTGAAGTCCCAATACAAAATATTCCATTTCTTATTTAAACTCGAGGGCTATTTTGAAAGATTTTGCAGGTGCACATAGTCGCTACGATATATGGTTATTGTAACTCGGGGAAATATCCTACCCACCATATCTTTATATCAGACTTTTGCATCATGGGGAATTGCACGCCTAATGAAAAATAGTGTCATATGTATTTAATCAGTGATCCTTACCAATCTAAGATTGAAAGAATATGATATACCTAAAGATTACATATTATAAAATCATCCTTATCATCTCTCATTAAAAGCCTACAAACGTCTAAAATTAAATAGATGCATCAGGCAAATCTTATAATCCAATTTTATTTATTTATTATTATTATTATTTTGTGTGGCATTTTTAGGCTCTTATTATTCGCAGGGTATAGCTAGTGGTGGGTGGTTTTTTTTTTTACAATTTAATTTTATTAAATAATACAATCATGGGCTGAATTTGATTTAGATGATGCCCATGTGGAGCCAACTGTCGCGGGAGCACAACTCGACACCGGCTATCACACCCATGTAGCAATTCATTGCTGTTTCAGCGAGACCAATCTATCCAACCATTATTCTAATACAACTCGCCTAGAGGACGGAAACTCTCGTTCACGGTTGCCTTCTCCCGAAGCCAACCATATCAATGCATCATGTCTCCTTGTGACACGCATGCCAGCACTTCAATGCCTTGCATTACTTCATCTTTTGTCCTGCACTAGTCCATCGCATGCGACAGTAGCATGCAGCTCCTCATGCTATCCTATTCCATACATGTATCATCGACATACTAAACCAAGCTCACCATCGTGTATAGCCCACACGATCAGCACACATCAAGATCTGGCTTTCAACTAACGTGCACCATAGTGTCCCACGTAGCCTACGAGTATTTCTCTCATAGCTGACCCATATACTGTGACATATAGCATGGGGCAATATGGCAACCTCACATTGGGTGACACACGACATTGCCGCAGTTACGTCCTAGGCCCACCCTTTCAGACCTAGGAGACCAACGTGCACCCTTTAGTGCCACGAGGCCCCATGTGCAAGAAAATAACTCCACAACCCCCTCCCCCAAGTATGGTCTAAACACTATCTCAAGCCAAATAGCAGGAGAACTTCAAAGGTATTGGTATCACCGTGGAACACGACCTCTGTCCGTGGCACACGAAACCCATGCAACACCACAAACATCCCTGAGACCAACTCTCATGCCTCACACGCGTCTAGTCGCCACACTAGATCCTCACCTAGCTCGAGTAGTCATCCACGCCATACATACTGGGAGCACGCACGTGCTGCAAGGCTTCATGCCTCCGCGCTCATGCGCCACACAGCTAGCTCCAAGGCCCGCCGGCCTTCCTACTAGCCAAACGCCCAGCTCCAAGGCCGTCATGCCTTCTTACTGGCACCCAAAGTAATGATGTCGTTGCATCTTTCCGATGTGATGTGGTCACAACACTGGTGCATAAAGATGCACATTTATTCAGCTAGCAGGAAGGTGAGAGGACCTTGCAGTTAGGTTGAGCCGAAGGAGTGCTTGAGAAATAGAGTTGTGAAGGCCTGACCAATGTACTAAGATATTTTGAAGGCAGAATTTGGTGGGCGAACTTTTGGGTAAAGATATGTGGTATCGAGGTACTAGAGTGAGTCGTGGTCACAAATGCTTGGTGCATGGTATAGTGATAGATAGCGTTGGTGCAGAGCCGCGCGAAGAATCAGTGTGTTTCTCGTTCGTAGGTGCGGATGAGACCAAGTTGAACTAGTGAGAAGGTGTCAAACCTCGAGACTAGGTATTTGTGGAGACTTTGCATGGGGTGAAGACGGAGGTCGAGGAACTAATGCAGGTTTTGATATCAATAGGGGTGTTGGCGCTGCTAGATTTGCGGAGGTGGCGTGGTCATTCCCTTGAGATATTGCGCCAACGAGGACGTTGACCCTATGGAGTGGGGGAGGATGTGACGGCACCATTACTGAGTGCCAACAAGAAAGCATGACGACCTTGGAGCTGGGTGTTTGGCTAGCAGGAAGGCGGGCGGGCCTTAGAGCTAGCTGTGTGGCGCGTGAGCATGGAGGCATGACACCTTGCAGCGCGTGCGTGGTCCCCGTATGTACGGCGTGGATGGCTACTGAAGCTAGGTAAAGATCTAGTGTGGCGATTAGACGCGTGTGGGGCGTGAAAGTTGGTCTCAGGGGCATTGGTGGTGTTGCATGGGTTTCATGTGCCACGGACGGAGGTTGTGTGCCAAGGTCGTATGTCAAACCAATACCTTTGAGGTTCTCATGCTATTTGGCTTGAGGTGGTGTTTAAACCATACTTGGAGGAGAGGAGCTGTGGAGCTACTTTCCTACACATGGGGCCTCGTGGCACTAGAAGGTGCACGATGATCTCCTAGGGCTGAAACGGTGGGCTTAGGACATCGCTGTGGCGATGCCGTGTGACACCCAAGGTGAGATTGTCATATGGCCCCGAGCTACACATCGCGGTGCATATAGGTCAGTTATGAGGGAGGCACTTGTAGGCTACGTGGGACACTGGTGCACGTTAGCTAAGGGTCAGATGCTTATGTGTGCTGATCGCGTAGGTCACACACAATGGTGGGCTTGGTTCAATATGTAGGTGATGCATGTATGGAATGAGACAGCATGAGGAGCTGCATGCTACTGTCACGGGCAAGGGACTAGTGCATGGCACATGGTAAAGCTAGGCAAGCCAAGCGAGACACTAAAGTGTTGGCATGCATGTTGCGAGAAAACACAATGCGTTGATATGATTAGCCTCGAGAGAAGGCAACTGTGAACGGGAGTTCCCGTCATCTAAGCGGGCGGTATCAGAGTGATGGTTGGGTAGGCTAACCTCATTAAAGCGGCAGCGAGGTGCCACACAAGTGTGATGATAGGTGTCGGGCTGTGCCCCCGTGACACAACGTTATGCCGTGCATATAAAATTGATAACCGATCAAACAGTGAATTGATCATGCTAAATAGATATTATAATAGGATACCTCTATTTGAGCCCACTTCAGTGTGCCGTGATCTAAAGATACATTGTTTCAAGATCATGGTGAAAAGTAATCTCTATCGTATGATTTCAAGCAATTGATGAGTTTTAGCATAGACGCCCACCAGTGGAACGGTGGGCTCAAATAGAGTTACCAATGATAATAGTAGAGCTGTTTTATGATGGTCTTAAACCGCAACAATATATGACGGTATCTTTCTACTGGCAATTGATTTGCTATGTATGCCGTTCTGAATTAGAAGATCAAAACAGGGGGTCATCTTAGGGAAATGCCACTGTTGAATATCATGGCTTTAAATATCAGCAATATCTGATACAATCATGGCTTTAAATATAGACCATATCTTATACATATCAGTTGAGATGTAGAGTTAGGCCCCATCCGATACGATATACACCCTCACTACGCGCTCACTCGGTTTGGGGTCCAATATCCAGTCAAACAGGACAAACATTGGCCCATATTGGCTGATATCTATCCAATGCAAACGGTACATAATATAACAAATGCCCTTCAGGCATTTTAATATGATATATTATTTATATATTTTTTTAATATTTAAAAAAAAATAAAAATAAAAATAAAAATAAATGGTCCTTTAATATCGGCGAGTTTGACTGGTATGCATCAGTCTTTGTATCCCTGCCTACATTTGACCCGGAAAAATAAGCTGATGACGATAATAAGAACAACGATGAACATACCAAGGATGATTGGACCAATGGTTAGACTTGCATGTTGCATGGTTGAAGTGGTAGGCAATAATCGGAAGGACAAAAAGAAAAGTACATGTAGCTGAGATATATAAAGACAGATTTAAGAGAGTATTGAGACAGCTAAGAGTAGGCCTAATAAAAGTTAAAATTATGATGCCATTTAGATGCATTTGGGATGTCCATTGGAGACAAAAAAACAACCCATGTAGGAAGGCTTATGATGATGATGATGATAACAACTACAGCTAAATAGGTAGCATCGATTGGGGAGGGCAAAAAAAAGGGTGTAATACTCCTCAAAACAAACTTTATTATTATTCCCCTACTACTATTATTAGTATTATTTGCACGGTAAAGAGAGAAAAAAGAAATTCTTTATGTTTCCTTTCTCTTGATTCCTCCACTGTTTCACCTTTTGCTATTTACAGCATTTTGTCCTAGTATCAATCCACCATCCCGGCACATCGGATGGCCATGATTTGCATCTCTAAGTACTTACCCGTATCAACAACATGCAATACAGGCAGAGCCAGATTCCATTAAATCACATAGAAAACTTTATTAGAAAATTAATAAAAATCAACTCAAAATAGACTCATAACAATTATATAACATTATGGTCAAAATTTTGAATGAAATTGAACTACACAACCGTAAACCCTAAACCCTAAACCAAGCCAACCCAACATGTAGTTCAACTTCTGGCCTACAAAAATCTCAAACATCCAAAAACTCCAAACCAATTGCAGAGGGTGTCAAGTCATGAGTAGACAGGTATTGAGGATCATAAAACTTACTAAGATGCCTCATCCCACTGTCGCATAGGATCGTGACAATTGTGTGGCGGGGCCCTAGTGACTTCGCCAATCGCACAGCGCCTACACAGTTCATGGCCGAAGAACTCCCAACAAATAGCCCATCATTCCTCAAAAGATACCTGATAAGAACACCAAATCATCACCATCACCTTATCCCATCTATTCAGGTTTGGCTCTGATAAGAATACCAAATGAATAAAAAATAAACACTAATATAATTGTCAAAATTTACATTAGTAGTATATAAGCGATGGAAAGCACTAACCTAGACATCTCAACTGCCTCCATATCTGTACCTCGATAAGCCCCATCTAAATTTGCCATCATAAAATTCTTAGTTAGCCTGTTGATTCCTATTCCTTCAGTTATGGTATCGAAAGGGTTTTTAAGCCTCCGCCCCTCAGCCTCCTCCCGTGTGTACATCACTCCTCTTGTCACCTTATTGAACAGACCAGAACCCGGAGGGTCAATTAGGAAACACTTTATATTCGGGTCCTGTTCCTGTGGAAAATGTTACAAATGTTATTTTCATTTGGAAACTTTAGCTCAACTAACCAAACAATGAAAATTATATTCATGTGGTAAATGGGCAAACGAATGATAGTGAAGTTATATTCCCACCATAATCATATGGTTATAGTGATATGAGGGGCCTCATCATCGATGCGATGTACACTAATTCTTATATTTTGGTACCGGAACAAAAATGGCCACCCATAAAATTGATATAAACCATCCACATGTATCGGGTACATATTGGAAGGCTCTGTTTGGCGCAGAGCACTTTAGTATGGGACTGTGTTTGGTTGTAAGTGCTTTTAGCTCTTTCGGAAAGTGAAAGAGCTGAATTTGGGTCTCTTTAAAAGAGAAATTTAAACCTGCTCTTTTAAGTGGGCTGCTCTTTGCCTCCAAAGAGCAATCCCAAACACAGCCAAAGTGAAACTCTTCGGTAGAAATACAGAATTAGAAAAATAGAAAGATTTAACGTATGGGAAAAAGAAATAGAAATATAAAATAAATATACTGTTTATCACATATTAGATCCTATACTAAAGACCACAATGGGGAAACCTGCCTAAAACTCTTCTGTATCATATTGGATGATATTTTAATCCAGGGCCAATATCATCAAAAGCTGCATTTGTTTTGTTTAAGGGGTTCATTGTTGTTTCCAATCCAAGGACAAAGCAAAAAATATCACCAATTATTGTTGTAACTGCACCACAACATCATTTCTAAAAAAGAAGAAATAAACCTGCAAAAATCGTGAAATGCCTGCAAGGGTCCCACCTGTACCAGCGGCAGCCACAAAAGCATGCAAATTGCCACCAGTCTGTTCCCAAATCTCAGGCCCAGTGCACTCATAGTGAGCACGGAAGTTTGCCAGGTTTTCAAATTGATCAGCAAAGAAACCCCCTTTACAATAATTAGAAAATAAACAAGGGAGTTCTACTTTCTCAGATGCATGACTGTTGATGTCAGCTTCTGTTCTATTGGCTTCTCCTTCTCTGACTGCTAATTCTGTTGCTTCCTTGGCCCTTCTCCTTGCAACATTGACAAAGTGGTCTCTGTGTGTAATGGACACTGGTCTTACTCTTTCTACAGTAGCTCCAAGAGCTTCAAGTATTTGAGACTGCAAAATTTGTAGGGAGAGAATCAAAGTCATTAAACTAACCATGCTGCCAAAAGAGAAAACAAATAATGGATTTATACAACTTATTTAATAGTATCCATGATTTCACATGTAATAATATATGGCTAAAGAAATTTTTAAAAATGCAAAAAAGGATTTACAACGTAGGGTAGACATGAATTAGATTATAAGCAATTATCTTCACAGCTATTAGTCTTGAAGATAGTTGATCTGTGGTTAGTTGGTTCAATCTAGTTTTCCATTTGCAAATTCTAGTGAAACTAAGAGAAATATCCTAAAATAGCTTGATAAATCATTTCGTAGTTCATGGGAGATTAGATTGAACTTGGTGACTTAGGTTTGAATATAGACAAGCAGAGATAGAGAGAAAGAGGTAGAGTTAATTATAGCAGAATTGAATCAGATCTTAAAATGTAGTAACAAGACAAATTAAAAAATGGGAAGGAGTCAAAATATACCTTCTCAATAGCAACATCATCCGGGATAACGACATGACACTTGCACCCAAAAGCAGGAGCCACCATAGCAAGGCTAATAGCAGTGCTTCCAGCACTTCCCTCGGTGACTACACCACCTCGAACAAGATCACCAGAATCCAAAGCCTATATAGAATCACACAATAGAAAGCTGAAACTGGAGATCAAGATCAGCCAACGATTTCCACAATGCAACTTAAGTAATGAAAGATGGTGCTTCTTCTTCCCATTATTTATTAAACTAAACAACACACCATAGCATCTAACATGGCTTTGCCAATAAAATACACGAAAATTTTTAAGCACATGGTATGAAATAAGTATGCTATATTCATTTGGTTGTGGACTGCTATGGTATAAACTTTACCCAACATCTAACAGATCGAAGCACACGAGACACACTTCAACATAACAAATTAATCTATAAATATAGATGCTGAGCACAAGTCATACTGAATGAGGAAGCATAACAGAAGCTATTGGTGCAACCTATATCGGTGTGTCATAATTAAACTATTATAGCACAAAGAGACTGGCTGCAACAAATAGGATGAGAAAAAATATACAACCATAGTTACCATAAATATGATTTACTCTAAAAAATTCATTTGTTCCCTTACCTGTATATAGCCTACAGTGACAAAGGGTTGTAATATGAGGTGCTTCCTGCACTAATTTTTCGCATAGTTTCCTAAATTTGCTTCTCTCCCTGGAATCTTTGGTAAGACGAAACAACAAATCTGAATTAAAAGTAACTATGGGAGGCAAAGTTGTAGGCACAGTTCTTATATACAAATACCCAACTTGATCCAACACAAAAGGCTCTTGCAAAACTGTAAAAAATTTGTAATAAACACCTCCAATAAGAAGCTGTGATGTATGGTTTATCAAAAAAGTAAGACAAGAATGTCCTAATATTTTCTAGGAATCCAAGGAAAGCCTCATTAGCCCAATCTGGCTCAAGGAGATAGGTCTCACGTACTCCACTACAAAAAAACCTATTCAAGTTTGACCTTTATTAAAGGTCATAGTGCACAAGGCCCCCACTTTCAGCAGGGTCTGGGAGAGGTTGATGGTAGGCAGTTTTACCTCATATTAGAGAGGTTGATTCCAAGACTCAAACCCGCGATCCTTCGCTTTGGGGCAGACAGCATTTTCCATCACACCAAGGTCCGACCTCTAAGTTTGATCTTTATTAGTGGTGCTAAAAACTGTGCTATAACATTTCACCCAACAACAGCTACTACTATTTTCACTGAAGCAGTAGGCTTGATACATGGAAGAGTAGGCATCTCTCCTCCCTATGAAGGAATATTTGTCACGACCACATTGATGACATGAACTTCCATTTATTTGGTGCATGAGTCTCAGATGTCAGGTGCAGGTTCCAAGTGTGGAATTGGAGCATAAGCGGTATGAAGTGATGCACCATAAGAAGAAAGATGGGCAGACTGCAGAGAAAGCATTATAAAAGAATTCACCCCTTCATCACCATTGAAAAATCAATATAGCAGCAACTTAACACAATTTTTTGACAAAAAGAGTAAAACCAAGTGTACCTACTACCTACTAAATCGATCGACAAATAACATGATAGCAAATGCTAGAAATAGAAGGGACAGGAGATGGATTCGAAACATCAGAGTGGCCAACAGGTAAGGGGAAATCAGAACATATATTGTTAGTAACAAAGGGGGATTTACAATGTTATCCCCTTTGACAACTACTGGAAGTAAAATATACTGTAAATTAGGCCATACAATTAAATGAAATAAAATCAAAACAAAACAAAAGATGAGCTCTCTATTACTCAGTCTCCCAAATGCTCATGCCAAATCAAAGAAAGATAAGATCTACAGATCTATGTTTGAAGGATGTATGGTTCAAAGTTCAAACTATGACAAAGATAGATGAATTTGTAGTAATGTGCCAGAACATCTGACTAAGTGTGATGGAAGTCAAGACCTTTTGTAAGAAAAAGGGTTCTCTATAGGGTAAGACACCTCAGATGTGTAGAACTTCTGTTTTGCTTTTCATTTAATGTTATGTAGACTCTTCACTGGGATCCTCAAGTCCAAACCTAACAGGCTTTAGCCTCTTCAACCATGTACTCTTTGGACACATTGATATATGTGTACTTTCTATTATAATAACAATTGGATGAAGACATCTACAATTTATATAAATATATCTCTATGCAAAGATCATATGTTAAACCTGTTAGGATGTTGTAACTATCTTACTTTCCTATATTTTTATTTATAATTTATTATTCAACAATAATTTTATTGTATGGACAAGTAGGCAGTCAAAATTTTAACGGCTTGCCACATGCCGACACCTATTGGATTCTGAATCCCAAGTGACCGAGTTCATGTCCATGTAACATACTAACACTACTTTCAGTCATTTTACATGGGCTTTTACACGAGCATAAATGATGTTCATTGACTGCTACTATTTGTCTTCCTAACGTGTGAAGTCAATGACATTTGGAAATGTTTTTCCTTCATGTGTTTTCACCTAGAGTGATTGTATATGTATAAATGTATTTGATACAGCTGTGTACAAGTTTGAATTCAAATGAAATACGATCAATACAAATGCATGAGTTTAAATATTTGAAAGATTTTGCGCTATCTTTGACATGCTATTAATTTATAGCAGATTGAGTTAAACTCGATTCAGATTTGAATTTGAGTCGATGATTACCTTGATTAAACTGAAAGAAGAATATAACAAACAGGAAAAAACCGATACACAAGAAATAGAGGCTTCCTTACTAGCAGAGAACATGTCTCATGATCCCTGTTCATCACATTTTTTTTAAAAAGAAGGTTAATTAACTTGTTCGATATGTAAGAGGAAGTTTGGGAGTAGACACAATGACAGAAAAAAACATAAAATGTTGTTTGAGATGGCTTGGGCATGCCTATCATAGGCTTGAAATAGCCCCAGTATGAAGGATTGCTACTATAAAGGCACAAGGAAGTAGTAAACATGGTTGTCAAGGCCACACTATAGCCTCGCTATGGCCTCGCCATGGCAAATAGCGATGGGAAACGTCATTTATAACCAAATAACTATGATGGCTAAATAGCAACGCCATAGCGTCACATGGCAGGATAGCATTATGGCGTCACTATGCACGTTGTTTTACTTTTTAAATAACGTATAATACTTATAGGTTATGACATTTTTCTAATATACAAGTTACAAAAGTTAACTTACAAGTCACAAAACCTCAACTTATAAGTTGCAAAATCCTTGATTCTCTCTCTCTCTCTCTCTCTCTCTCTCTCTCTCTCTCTCTCTCCTCACAACAGCTACCAACACCAGCGCCGCCGAAACCTCAGCGTCGGCAACTCTACCATATGTATACTTAATATTTTATATTTTTTAATATTTTTTATTTGTTAATATTTCATATTTATTTATTTATATTTATCATATTGCAAATTTATTAGTGCTCCATACTTGATTAGTATTTATTGATATTTGTTTATTCATAGAAAATGAAATTCTCAATATTAGAATCAAAGTATGATGCTTTAGTAATTGAATGTTTTCTTCTTATATTTTTTTTTCTTATATAAAAAGTATTATTAATTAATAGATAAAATAATTATTTTTAAAAATTACGATAATGAATAGTCTCAACATGACTTCGCTATGGCGTAGCACACCCCTTAGCCATGACCTCGCCACACCGCCTTAACTACCTTGGTAGTAAAAGGGGAAGGTCAATAAAGACTTAAAGGGAAGTAGTGAGAAGTGAGATGAATGATTGTTAAGTGACTCATACTTAAACTTTAAACAGAAATGAGCGGAGAAAGAAAGAACTTGAGCTAGCGATTTAATTAAATGTTCAACAGCTCTATGTTGAATCTGATTCAAAGGTGGCAATAAATCATAAAATGTTGTTTGAGATGGCTTGGGCATACCCATCATAGGCTTGAAATAGCCCTGTATGAAGGATTGCTATTATAAAGGCACAAGGAAGTAGTAAAAGGGGAAGGTCAGTAAAGACTTAGAGGGTACTAGTGAGAAGTGACATGAATGATTGTTAAGTGACTCATACTTAAACTTTAAACAGAAATGAGCGGAGAAAGAAAGGACTTGAGCTAGCGATTTAATTGAATGTTCAACAGCTCTATGTTGAATCGGATTCAAAGGCGGAAATAAACTATATTCCAACTAGAAATATTGAGTCTTGAAGATGCAAACAATCTATCAAAAAACTGACAAAAATGGCATCTACAAGTCCTCGCATATCACTTCACCATATTTGGAGGAGATAAATGGGTGTGCAGACTGTAGATTACTTGGCAACGAGGTATTTGTGCTTGATGGAGTAGTGCATATGACGTTCCAGAGAAGTTCCTCACATTGAAGAAAAGATTTGTATTTCACATTCATTAGAAAGCAAGGTGTCAGGATTGGTATCAGAATCGGATATCAGTCCATGTTGGACCGATATTTATCGGCCAATATGGATACGGTATCACCGACAACGAATCGGTCTTGTTTTTTTCTTTTTGGAAAATAAAAATAAAAAATGAAAAATATTGTATTGATTGGGTACTGACCCATATCAGGCCAAAACCGATATTAATACCGATAACACCTCGATGCCTGTATTGGGGTGGTATTGGTATCAATCCTCGATGAAACTGATACATATCGCAGATACGTATCGGTATCGGCCGAGTTTTGATACCATGTTAGAGAGTAATCATTTCCTTTAATGAAACAAGGTGAGGTTCCCTTAACCTCACTTACCAATCCGAAAAAGAAATGAGCTGCAAAATTGGCAAAAGCCCATTGATTCTTTCCATCCACATAAAATCTATACAACTTAATTCAACTATTCAGTAGTAAAACTTCCCTTCCCTCTACAGCAATTAATCAAAAGCTAAAGCAAAATAATGAAAATTAAAAGCATCCACACCCTTGTCATTTAGCAATCAAATTTCGTTGTAAATTTTATGTGATCCTATATAAGACAGATAAACAAAAATAAATAAATAACAAAACATTGGACCTTCCAAAAACATTCAAAAAATAAAGGATTCATAAAACTCAAGAATCAAAAGAAAAAGAGCCTACATAATAACTAAAATGACATTATCATTATTATTCATGAACTAAATAATAATAATTATCACCAAAAACTACCTTTTTTATATTGATGGGTAAGCTGGGACTCATCACCAAAAAAACTGAAATGGGTACTTTACCTCTTGGATTATTTTCAGTGCCACTCTATCTTTCACACTTCCTCCAGGGTTCAAGAACTCGGCTTTCCCTAAAATCTGAAGAAATAGAAAGACATAACCAACAAAAATCCATCTTGATTATTTTTTGGGATCAATTTTCACATGAGATTGAGAACCCACAAAGGAAAAAAGATTCCATGATTTAATAGGTAACAAAACTTACTTCACAACCGGTTGCTTCAGAGAGGCTGTTGATTCTGATCAAAGGGGTGTTGCCAATGGCTTCAATAAGCCCATTTTTTGGTGTCTTCTTCTTTAAAAGGAGTTTATGGGTTGTTTTTGTTCGCCATGAAAGCTTGGAGAGAGTGTTGGAGAGGTAATAGTAGGAGATTAAAGCCATGGAGACTGCTGCAATAGCAGTGCCTACGGTTCTCTCATCAGCCATTGCAACTTGTTAGACTTTGTTTACCTGAATTTTAGTGGCAGCTTTCATCATTTTTGGTGTTTTGGTCGTTTAAAAAAGGGCTAATGGCTCCTGACGTCTAAATAATCTTACACCATTAAACCGTCCACTTTTAATCTCACTCCATTAAAGTGTGATTTATCATTATATCATTGTGGCACACATCTATCGTTGTGGCAGCTTTCATCATTTTTGGTGTTTTGGTCGTTTAAAAAAGGGCTAATGGCTCCTGACGTCTAAATAATCTTACACCATTAAACCGTTCACTTTTAATCTCACTCCATTAAAGTGTGATTTATCATTATATCATTGTGGCACACATATATATTCAATCTAAATTATCCAAAGTGGCAATCTATCGTTTGAACATGGTTTAGTTAAAGGATCATCCTTCTAAGTGGCTTTAAACCATCTCATTGGTAAATTTTAATATCAATCATCAAAATTTAAAACAATTGTTAGTACTAGGGTGCACGGTGATTCCAATCTCCTAAAAATTGTGATTTTAGAGTCATATCTATCACTTGACTGTATAAATTTTTAGAATCATAAGCTAATAAATGGTGAAAGATCATTTAAACACCATTCGATCTTTAAATGAAGGTTAGGAGAGTCGGACCTTTTAAAAGAGGGTTAGACTATTGTCATCATCCAATCTCATCGTCTTAGGTCAGGATACGCAGAGCACGGTACAAAAGATGTTCTCCAATTATAGAAGTGATAAATCCATACCCTATTTTGTTGTTATAGCTCAAGATCTTGAGACTACAGGCCTACCCAATACTGTAAGATGTTGATTCCACGTGATACATATCTATAAAAGTGAACTTGATCAACACCCTAAAATAAGTGGTTCACATTCACTTTTGGGATGTGTGTCATTGGAATCAACATCTGACCATCGGGGACGATGGGTCAATGGTAATGTCCGACTTGACTCTAACCCGAAAGCACAACTCGGTTCAAAACCCCATTTTCTTTTATTTTTATGTGCAATACGAAGTTGAGTTGGGCACAACTCGGTTCAGAACCCCATTTTTCTTTGATTTTTATATACAATACCAAGTTGAGGTGGGCCGACTCGACCTGAGCTGATTTTTTAGTCGATCCAGCCTAGCCCGACCTGCCAAGATGGTCGGGTCAGGTGCTTCATACCCCCACCGGTAACAAAATCGGTTTAGGTATTGGGTCAATGAAACTCATAAACTGCCCTAGTATTCGGTACCATCATGACCATGTTTGGGTCAGTCTCACTCCAATCTTGAGAGCTGCATGCAGTGTTTTGAGTGCTAAATCGGCATCATATCACTGATTTGCGTGCTCATAAATAGGTGTGCACCTCTCTAGGCTTGACCATTTTGGCAAAAGAAATTGACCCTACACACCATCCGGTGCTGGGGTCAGCTACTTGAGTATGCTCTACATTGCCTATTGGAATTGGGATTAGGTAAGCAGCCCAAGCTCTACGTAACTTTTTTTCATAGGTCACTTTGTGGGATGTGGGATGTGAGTCTTGTGCACCCACCATGTGTCTCATGTCATTTGAAGATCGCAAGACACCGATTTACAGAAGACGGGGAATAAAAGGCACTGATAGCTTTGCATGATGTGATAGAGATAAGTTCTTCATCTGAGTCATCCATCTTATGGATCACGGCTTCAAATCACACGGTACACAAATGAAGACTGAAAATTGGCTAAAATGTGTTTGAACTTTCACATGATAACCCTTAATTTTAAAGTTATCTTACTAGTTTGAATCACACGATCGACATATTTTTCAATGCAATCTTCAAACCACCAAATATTTAGATTAAGTTGTCCAAGACAAAATTGCATGCATTGATGGAAAATTGTGCGACATATTTTCCGTTATGTGATTCAAAGTGATCAAACGCCTCTAAAAGGAACGGCTACAATGATTAAAATAAGTTTGGACATTTACAAGGTAAGCGTTACTTTTATAGATGTTTGATCACTTTAAATCACACCATAGACATAGACATATATGTTTGATGCAATCTTTGAACCACCAGATATTACATCAGGTCATTCCCGAAAAATTGTGACATGTACCCAATCGTTGAACAGTTGCAATTTATATTAAAAATGGATTGGTTATCCTATAGCTTAATTACATTCACCATCGAATTGAAATTCCCTTAATCAATGAAATTGATTGGCTATTCGATTAATTGTAATTTAATCTAAAGATTACACACAAACCAATAATCACCACAACACAATATTTATGTGGAACCTAATCACTGGGAAAAATCACGGGATCGAAATCCACCAATCAAATCCACTATGAGATTAAACAATTGCACGAAGTTTTGAATGATATACCGAACAAATGCACATGCCCTATCAAACCCCCCATATAATCCAACTTCCCATCGCAGGTTGTCTCTATAGCCTTTATATTTGAATGCTCTCCTCTAGCATTGATGAACACATAATAATCTACCTTGAGATCCACAAAGTTATCAACCACACACCCTAATCCTTAGGGCACAAAACACTCAACTCACTTGGGCAAATTAACAAGAAGAAAATAAAGGAGAAAAAAAAACCTTTTAAAAAAACAGTTTAAAAAATTCACTAACTTTCAAAAAGAGGAAAGAAAAGTTTTAGGACAACACTGCAGCACCCAAAGAAGAAGAAGAATAATCAACTAGCTTAGCTCACTTGCCTTTTCAAAAACTTTTCATTAAAAACCCTAAAACTACCCAAGAGAATTGTACCATCAAAAAGTCCAAAAAATCTTTTTTGACAAAGGAACAAAAGAGTGATGTAAGTCTCAGGTCAAGGAACGACAGCTAGCTGTGATTATAGTGACAATGAGTTGTGACCACAACTTATTGTCACATTCATGGCAGCTAGTTGTGGACTACAGTTCGTTGTAAATATCATAGCAGCTCGTTGTGGACAAATATATATATAACTTGCCATGGACATCGTTAGGGTTGCAACCGAGCCAGGCCGAGCCCGAGCTTGGGTCAACTCTAGCTCAATTCTACCTTATACCAGCCAAACTGAAACTTCGCTCTAGGCCCTTTAAGCTTGAAAAGTCTAAGCTCTAGCTTGGCTCTATTGAACTCGAGTCGAGCCGAGCCGAGCTTCGAGCTAAATAAGTTTTATTATAAAAAAATATTCCTAACGTTGTTTTAAATATTATCTTCAGTTTTTAATAGATGAAAGTTTTAATAAAATTTAATAAATGAAAGCCCTATTATCTTTTAATCCCTTAGTCCTTGTGCATTTAAGGGATCGATTGGAGAAAAATGTGTTTATATCTAATATGTTAAATATTAATTAAGAGCATAGGTATTGGTCGTAGGTGTTGATTAATTGGTCAATTGTCGTGATAGTAATTGTTCACAGACGAGTGAGAAAGAGCTTTAGTGGATGCGGGAGGGAGAGAGAGAGAGAGAGAGAGAGAGAGAGAGAGGATCATAAAGATTATATATTTATTACATATTTATCCATTATTATAGAGGAGGGGGGAGTTACAAAAAAAAATCAAAATTATGTATAAAAATATAATATATTATTAATCATGCTGAGTCGGGCAAGGCCAAGTCGAGTCGAGCCTTACAAGCCCAACTCTAGCTCAGCTCTACTTCAACCGAGCTTTAAATAAAAAGTTCGGCTCTGGCTCTCGAGCTCAGCTTAAGAGGGTAACAACTCTCATTTTCGGGTCGAGCCGAGCCGAGCTGTCGAGCTAGCTCGGCTCTATTGCAGCCCTAGGCATCATTACAGAATGCTGCCATAGCTAGCTGTGGACAAACCCACAGCTCGCAGTGGACACCACTTCAAGGCATTAAGAAATCATTTTGAAAAATTTTTATATATTAAAGGCATTGTCAAGAATACAAGTGTGAATGATAGCCTTGTTAACCAACACATGATCCATCCATCTTGGCATACAATTTTTCTAAGAGAGATCTACTCGATTTTTTGGAATAGAATGCAACAACTAGATCTAACACGAATTCCCAATCAGGTTGATGTTGTGGCGGACCTAGCTAAGGCTCAGCATGGGCAAATGCCCACGGTGACTTACGAAAAAAAAAGCAAACCAGTTTCATTCAAAAGCCCATTTCATACTTTACACTTATTTTTTTGTATTTTAATATTTAAGTACGCACGTAAGTTAGCACACTACATGCTAGCTCTATCAAGCCATTAACCATCTGATAGGTGGGCCATGATCTCAAGATTGTGTGGAAGATTGGAAAGAAAAAAAATCTCCATTGTATGATTCAAGGCAATCAATAGTGCTATGATTAGAATCATCAGTTGATGAGACCCAATCTTGGTTGCAAATAGTAATACCTTTTATTTCAGCGTAACAAAAGGTTACTGTTATACTCACACCAACAGATTGCTTTCTCACCCACCTCTCAAGCAGGCATGCCTTAACCGATTTTTGAATCAAATTATGGAGATCATTTTTCATCTCCATCTTTTACAAAATGGATCTATAGATCATATGCGTACCATCACACGGTCATTTTTTTAGTACACTGGAAGAATATAAAAAACTGACCCTAAAATCACGCTTCAGTGTGATGTCATATAATTTGAGGTCACTTTTTTGGGATTTTGCGCTACGTGTAATAAAAATCGACTGTTAGATGGTAATCCCATGATCTCTAAATCCGTTGTGCGGAAGATGGAGACGAGAAACGGTCTCTATCATCTAATTCAAAGGCGATAAATGCATACTAGCTGGAGGAGATGGGGTGAAAAAACAACCTTTTGGATTGAGTAACATTCTAGTGATCCCAATAATGGTACCTGATGTGTCCTAAAATTTGTACTTGCAAGTGCATGAATCGTGATGTAGTCAGTGGGTGCAAAGTACGAGATCATTCCCACGAGGATTGGTTAGAAAATGTAAAAACAGAAATATCAATTAACTAAAAGAATTTTCACAGATCTTTTACAATAACCAACAATCTAGGGTTCTGGTAACTTTTGATAAAACAAATAAATACTAACAAAATCTAAGAGATTTAAACAATTAATGAAAGATAAGGATTGGGATGCTAAATCTTCCCATCGTAGGTTTATCATTTACAAAATATTAATCTGTGGATTGAGATGTGAGATCTTTAACAGATATCTCAAAAGAAGAACTGCCCTATACACACGTGAGTTCTAAAATATAGATCTGAGATCACGGAGATGTATGATTAACATCCCATGAGTGTATGATTAACACTCACACCTCGGACAATATTTAGAACCCAATCTCTAGGGTAATTTTCAAAGTACGATCTAAGATCAAGGAGATGTATGATTAACACCCCATGGGTGTATGATTAACACTCACACCTCAGATCGTGATTGGAACTCACCACTGAGATAAAGTCATACTATCAATCCGAGATCAAGGAGATGTATGATTAACACCCCATGAGTGTATGATTAACACTCACACCTCAGATGATGGTAAAACTTCACCCCGAGATGGGTGATAATTAGGATAAAATCATTATTGCAGATCTGAAATCATAAGGCATGATTAGCTCCTAGATCTCGGACTGAAATGATGATTTCACCATTTTCAATGAATATTAGGGTCTTTAACAGCATCTGACATCTCAATCACAGATTTATATTAATATAAATGTATACCTCAGATGGGGTTCATTAGATCCTCATCCTTAATGAAACTAGCCACACATAGTAAAAGTAAATAACATGGTTAAAATGTAAATAAACATTAACATCAATATTTAAAATACCGTAAAGAGCTTTAATATTATCCACAAAAAGCTTTAATCCAAGTACGTACACCTCCTTCTTGAAAGTGGATCCAAGTCAGAAAATTAAGACTTATCTTCCTTCTCAAAATGAATAATAAGATAATTCAAGAAAATGGGACTCAATGCCCTTACACTTTAAAACACAGAGAAACTAAAACAGAAGAATACAGAAAAATGAAAACTCTCTAAAAAATAAAACTCTCTCGAAAGAAGAATGCAGAAAATAATAAGAATCAGAATTATCCCTCCCAAGGACTCCCCGAATGAATATATCTCCAAGAATATCTTTTTGCTTAATTGCCAAAAAAGAAGCCGCTTTTTCCTCCAAGATTTTATTCCGTGAAAAGAGTACTGAGATTCTCGCGGCCAAACAAAATTCCGAACTCAAATTCAAATTTGGTCGATCAATCGACCTCCCAGATTTTCGTGAATTCCCGCTACACTTTGTATTCAGACACTGCCTCGGTATTCTAGCCATAACTTTCTATCCTGAAGTCAGATTGAGGCAATTCTTATGGCGTTGGAAAGCTGACGACGAGTTCTCCAACTTTTGTGTTTTGACAATTTTCTGAATCTAACGTCTTGAAGGTTCAAATTGAGCTCCAAGTTGGGATAAGTTCCGAATGATCCAATGTAGCACGAATTTGACTTTATATTCTGAACTTTTGGGTTATTTCATGCTCAACACATCTCCAGGCCTGTAAATCACTAAAACTATATAAAACATGTTAAATGGCTTTCATCGGATAACTAAATGTAGGTTTTTAGGGGTGAAATATCATCATATTTCACTGCACATTAGTACCCATTTCAAATGTGATGCCTCTGTTTTGACTCCCTCATCTCATATCCATAAACTCTCTCTCGATCTTGACATGTACATTGGATGACCCACCTACTATAATTTTATAAAGAGTTTTATTGTTGGATACAATTATTTACACCCTGTGAAAATGAAACGTTGTCCCACCTCCTCGATTCAAAATGCATTGACCGTTTTGAATAAGACGATGGAGATCATTTTTCGTCCAAATCTTTCAAACAAAGGATCTTGATATCATAGGCGTACCATCAGACTGTTAATTTTTTCTTCCACGTGTCACACATTCTCAGAAGTGATCTTAAAATCATGTTTGAGCATTAATGTGTTCCATTTGATTTTAGGGTAATTTTTTGAGATGTGTGCCACATGAAATCAAAACTAATCGTAAAATTGGTACATCCATAATTTGGGGAAAGAATTTTATGCCAGAACTATCAACTACCGAGTTCCCCCCTCCCTTAGGAAAATCCTATGTCCGCCACTAGGTGGATCGGTAGATAAAAATAGTATGACATGTACCTAATCAAGGATCCATTCAAATCCAGATTAGGAACTGCTTCATTATCTTATATCAGTTCTTTTTACAATTATTTGTAACATTATCCATTCAAATCCAGATTAGGAACTGCTCCATTATCTTACATCAGCTCTTTTTACGATGATTTGTAACATTGGATCAATTAGGCCTTGTTTGGCAACCATCTTCCAAAAGGCACTTTCTAAAGAGAAAATGTTGGGCGAGAAGCACATTTCACCCAAAAACATGACAACCTCTAGCTGAAAATGATGTTGTATTAAGAAGATGCCTAACGTTGCCTCTCACGCAATACTATTTCAACATGTAATCACTACAAAAAATAAGACTATTAGTGACAGTTTTTTTAACAAAAAACTGCCACTATTAGTCCTGTCGCTACAAAAAATTGCCACTATTAGTCTTGCCGCTATCAAAAATTACCTTAACAGCAAGTGCCGCTGAAACACCTTATTTTTGTAGTGAATAGACTTTATTGAGAAGCAGTATTTAGGATGTAACATATAAATCACCTCTTCACAGCACCTCAAAAGTGCTTTTTGGAGAAGATTTGCCAAATAATGCCTTAGTAGTTTCAAATCCTCTCCTTTTAAACCCTTTTCTCTATATTTTCTATTACATTATGAGCCATCATAAAATTTTGATTTCATAATAATTTGTGGCCCGCCCTATTTGTATAGTAGCCCTCGTGATCGATGGCTGACTGTAATGGAAGTTTGATTTCATTTTTCTAAATGTAATTTAATAACTATTTAATTTATTAAAAAAATTGGGGATGCAAATGATTCAAGCTTGGGACGGATTTACGGTCAATGCGGATTTAGGTTCAACACGAATAATATTTTATTTTTTTTTAGTAGTATTTTTTTTTGAAAAGATAATTGTCTCAATCATTAAGAAGCAACCGATAGGCAATAGTCCTTACTTTTAAAGTTTTTTAAAATTAGCAATTAATGAGGGCACTCTAGTCATCTATATATTCTTGGAGGGCAAAAATTTCTTATCACTAAATAGTTTCTTAAGAGCTCTTTATCACTAATTTCTTATAAATAGGGCTCTTCTTTATCACTAATTTCGTATAAATAGAGCTCTTTATCACAAAACTCTTATAAATTACCTACAAATTATATAAATAAAAGAAATTAAAAAGAACCTAAATCTCATTCGACGGTAGTTGACCATTTAGATGCTCTCCATCTATGGGAAAATGCACTTACATGGTCTGATTTTTTTTTTGTTTGATAAGTAAGCAAAATTAAATAGAGAAAAAAAAAAAGAGGACAAAACAAAAATCTAAGGAGCTAAGCTATAAACTTCAGCATGTCATCACCCATAGCCAAGCCCCCCAATGACAAAAGGAAGAAAATTCCTAAGCTATGTTCAAAGGTAAGGGACCTTCATAGCATCAAGCCTAATGATTCTTCTATAAGTGGATGGAAGGTTTG
Source organism: Chloranthus sessilifolius (assembly GCA_021018995.1). Lineage (NCBI taxonomy): Eukaryota > Viridiplantae > Streptophyta > Magnoliopsida > Chloranthales > Chloranthaceae > Chloranthus > Chloranthus sessilifolius. The sequence goes on along the minus strand of JAJIZI010000016.1, from coordinate 1,673,766 downwards.
AAAGGTGACGAAAAGAAATGCTATATAAGGATAGACTAGCCAATTTAGCAAGTTCGTCTACAGCTTGGTTAGCTTCCCGGAAACAACGATGAAGTTCTCACCTGATCTCCTGAAGAGCATCAATAGGATTGTCTTCAACAACTTTTAATTTCCATGAAATTTTTTTAGACTTTATTGCGTTCGTCAAAAACATCGAATCTGTTTCCATGATATTGGGCAAATTGAGAGCCTTTACAAAATTGATTCCCTTCAACAACGCTCTAAATTCGGCTTCATTATTCGATAGGCGACCATAGAAAGAGCTAAACCCAAAGATAAAATAACTTTTTTTATCTCTAATAATTTCACCGCCCCCTAAAGGACCAGGGTTCCCGGAAGAGATACCATTAGTATTAAGTTTAAGGAAACCCAAAGATGGTTTCCGCCATTTGATCACTCTAGGGGGGCGATTGCAGGGCTTCATAGGAGTAAGACCCAACGAACGCAAGGCCTCATTATCCTCATGTCGAGAAACTTTGGTAGACCAAACTTTGATAGGCCTTAATTTGAAGCTGAGCTCCTTAATCCATCCAAGGCATTTTTCAAAGATATCATTAGATGAAGCCCTAATATCCTCATGGATGACACGATTTCTTGCTATCCAAAGTTCCCACCAAATGATGATTGGAATAATCTTGTAGATCAAACCCAAGTGAGAATTAGAAAAATTAATCTACTGGTTGCACCTGATGCGAGTAGATTGGAAGACTATGGTGTAATCCACACATAACCAAAAGCCTGCTCCAAACATTCACCAAAACTGGACAACTTATGAACAAGTGATGTAATGATTCACTTTCAAATTGGCACAACGAGATACAAAAGTAATTTTTCATTTACTGACTTTATCATCAATGTTCATGCAACCATTCATAATTTTTCATGCAAGAAGCTTCATCTTAGTCGGTGTCACAGATTGCCAAATTTTTTTCTATATTGAAATTTGATCATGATGGCATCTTACAAGATCCCAGACTTATTAGAAAGAGAAGTTACCATCTGGGCAAGGGGACCAACAAATCCTATCATTATTGAAGAAAACACAGTCGGATTTCAGGATTTTTTTACAGATATGAAGCGAGAAGAAAGTTAAAGTTGAACGGTTCCAACTATTATCATTACAATACTATTGATATTGCAATCAAGAAAAGTGTAATTTATGCACTATTCACTGAGGGGAGTATTATCAATCCATGGGATTTTAAAAACCGAGAATTGAGAATTTTTCCTGATAAGCCATTTGCAATGATTCATTACAAGTTGATTTTTATCTCTGATTCTTTTCCAAATATAGGAATCATTAGCATAATATGAAGTGAAGCAAAAACCCTTGTCATGAATGTAGCGATTGTTAACGAAATCAAACCGAAGGGAGTATCATTAACCACCTTCCAAGCGGACTTTAGCATACCGGCTTTATTGATATCTTTTAGTTTGCAAGCACAAATGTCCCCTTCAGATAGAGGGTCAGCTAATTCATCTCATTGTTTCCAATGATGCTTATGTTTGCCATTCCAACAACCCCAAAAAAAATTGGCAAATGTCATCTCAATCTAATTGATGACACCCTTTGGAATTGGGAGGATCAATAAAAGCTATATAGGGATAGAATTGAGCACATGGTTTAGGACTAACTTTCCTCCATTTGAGAGAGAGTTAGCCTTCCACCCTTAAACTTTACGTGTGATTTTTTGAATTAGATCCGCACAATCTGCCTTTTTCGGCCTTTCATGGAAATGGTAATTTGCAGGCAACGAGGCTTGGTTGAAACCCAAAAAATTTTTAATCAAGGTGATTCGCCAGTTAGGAGAATTCTTGGGAAAAAAAAAGGAGCTTTTAGAGATGTTTAATGATTGTCCAGATTTGGCATCATAACATTGAATAATACCTTTGATCGCTTTAAGGGATTTCTTAGTTCCTCTAGAGAAAATAAATAAGTCATCGACGAACATGAGAAGAGAAACTGGCTTCCCATTTCTTCGCAAGACATATTTATCAATATTCCCATCACTCATCAATTTGGTCAAGGCACGGCTCAAAACATCTTCCATGATGATGAAGAGAGGAGGGGAAAGAGGATCCCCTAGTTGCAAGCCACATTTTCCTTCAAAATAATCATATATATGGCCATTGATGTGAATAGAGTACCAACATTTTAGACACCCTAAAATCAACTTAACAACTTTGTTAGAGAAACCAAAAGCATTTAAAACTTTGAAGAGACTGTCCCAACGAACTCAATCATAAGCCTTAGATATATCAAGTTTCAAAGCAAGATTGCCCCCAATGGCTTGTTTGTCAATATCATTGATCATCTCATGGGCCAAGAGAACATTATCCAAAATGCTACGACCTTTTATGAAAGCACCTTGCGGAGGAGAAATAAGGAAAGGGAGAACCATAGCAAGACGATTAGAGATGATTTTCGAAAATCGATTGATCAGCCCAATAGGTTGATTGATCAAAAAAAAAATTTATATATTTTTAAAACTAGTAAATATACTAGTTTGAACCTACAGAAATTCCAAAAATTAATTTTCTAGTTTTTAAAAATTGTGAATTTTTTACACCCGGCAATGGTGCCAAAAACTTGTTGTGAAATTTTAAAGATGTTTTACTCGCAAAGGCACGAATCAAATTGTAGCAATAGATTAATAGAGTGTGAGATCGATCCCATGAAGATTGATAAGAAATTTATGCAAATAAAATAGCAATTAATCCAAAGAAAAACTACAGATTAAGCACAATATTGATCTAGTTTACCAAGAGAATGATGGAAGATAAAAACTTAAGACAATAAAATGAATTAAAACGAGAATAAAAGATGAGGATTAGGATGTTAAATCCTCCCATCGTTGGTTTGTCATTTACAAAGTATAGATCTAATGATTGGAATATCAAGAGATGCAGAACATATAAACACCAAAATCAATTAAATATTTATAAAAAATATTGCATTTAATTCACGAAAATAATCCTAACATATTATGCTATTTTAAAATCGCACAAGAAAAGAGGCAAAACATTCATCGTATTAGAGATTTCTTTAATCACGATGAGTAAATGACTTGATTGTTTTCATTGAAAAACTTTGTATAAATTTCACATTATAGATCCGAGATCATGGGAAAAGTGTGGCTAGTTTCCATATCTTAGATGGCGATCGGTATTCACGAGATCAATAAGAGCAAATAAATATAAAAAACTCAAACTATCTAGAATAAAAATAACATTTTAATCGTAGATCTATATTTAGAAATGAATGCCTTAGATGGGGTTTATTAGATCCCCATCCTCAATAAAATTTAGCCACACATGATAAAAGTAAACAACATAATTGAAATAAGACTTGAAAATAATATTAAATTATCGTTAAAATGCTTTAACAAATCCACGTAAGCTTTAATCCAAGAGGTACAATGCTTCTTCAAGGTACAGAATTAAACTACTCTAAGATCTAAGGCTAAGAAATGGGGAAAATGCTTGGAAAAATGGAAAGAGAAAGCTAGAATAACCTAAAAATGCTAAAGAGAAATTGAAGACCCCAAACCTAATTCTTGAATTTCCTTAAATATGGTATTTATTCGAGATTTCAAAATCGATCAATAGAACATTAGAATCGATCGATCGTTTTTGAATTTTTATTATGCCGCTCTTTAAAATTTTGAAATTCGATTGATCGAACCAGTAGGTCGATCAATCGATTATAGACAAAATGGAGAGCGAAATCGGTCTATATTTTATAAATATAGATCCGATCGATCGAGAATGATGGTCGATCGATTGATTATTCACGAATATCAGTGCCTGACAGCTTCCTTTGGTCCAATGTTCCTGCGGTGGTCATTTTTATACTCTTGTATGCTATCAAATGAATCCAATGACCAAATTTTTCTGAAACAATTAAAACTTTCACAAAATTGTCAGCTTGTTCTTATCGGATGGCTAAATGTAAGCTTTATGGTGTGAAATATGATCATATTTCAATAGTCATCACTAACCCCTAAGCATCTCAGGCTCTCATATTTGATAGTCTTCTATCAACAATCATATGCCATTCATTTAAGTAAAAGAGATCATGCGTCTCTCTCTATCTTAACGTCTAATCTAATAATTAAAATCTCAAATTTCTAATAAAAATTCATAATATTAATAAAAAATGATTTTGATGATTATCGTCTCAATAAATAAAAAAGATTTCTAAGTTTTTGAAAAGACAAAAGACTAAAGAAGCCTCCTTATCCAGTCATTCGCCATTTCAATAAATAAATGGGTTGGGCTGGGTCGGGGGTTCGATTTTGAAAGTTTGTTGTTGGCCAAGCTTGGGCTTGGAATCATAATCCCGTCACAAGCTTGGGTCAAGCTTGGGCCAAATTCAAATTTGTCGAGGCAGGCTTGGGAATACTCGAGCCCGACTCAAACCCGGTCTATTTCCGATTACATAGATTGGATAGGGTGAGCAAAAATAGTGGCACGCGTATAAAACCCTTGAGTAATATACTTTCAATGGTGTACTCAAGGTAACAAAATCGGTATCGGTATCAGTATCGGGTATTGGTCCTTAGAGGACCGATACATATCGTCCTATTTAAAAAATAAAAATATAAATATAAGTATCAATCGATATCGAATACGTATTGGCTGATACAGGCCTGTATTAACCGATTTTGATACCAATATCAAGTTGGATACATATTCGTATCGGCGCCGATATTTGATACCTTGCCTGTACTAACATTCAATTAAATTGTTTATTTTTTTTTTCTCTAGTGTAGTGGCGTCTCATGGAGAAACGCATATCCATCTCATTAAACCATGATAAATGCCTCAGAGTCATAAAGATTCAGTCGGTGTTCGTACCCTAACGTATTATATGATGAAAGGAACAATGGGCAACTTGGATGTTGGGCATCTTAATTAACATTCGCAGAATCTTTGGTGGCCACTTACGCTAAAAACCGCTGTTTTCTTTAAATTGGACTATCTAAACAAACTAGTCTTAGAAGTACATGACACACATCACTCAAGTGACCCAAACCGGGTTTGGGCTGGGCTGGATTTAGGCCAGCCCGGCCATATACCTAAATTCAGTCGGGCCTGGTCAGGCTGGGTCAGTTTAGGGCCAGGCTTTGGCCAGGCCAATTATTTTCACTTTAAAAAATTAATCAGAACCCTGCCCGGAGAGAATATTCGGCTGGATTGGTCTAGGTTTTATTGGGCTCGAGCTTTTTCTTTAGGCACAAACCTGACCGGATCTGAATTCGGCTTGAGGCTGGCCCAAGACAACCCAATAGCAATGTAATGAGAACCAGACGGAATTGGCAGTCAAACCAGAATCTAAGGAAAGCTACACTGGACGGTGACCTTAATGGCTGCTACCTTCAAATCAATATAAATGTTGAAAACCCTTTTATTCAATGAGAAGTTCACTGTCTCCAATTACGTATGTTGAGGGGCACGTGGATCACAACCACCCTACTTGAGTTGGGTAACTACACATACGTATTGAATTCAACTTACCTACAATAGGGATAGATATTGATTGTGAAAGAAACCCCTATACGATATCAAAAAGTTGGGGGCGGGCCTTGTTGGGCTCATTTTTCTAGTGACTCTAAGCTCCTAGCTTAATCCATTTGTTATTGGGCCTAGAGATCCATTCCATTAGTTCCTAGTTCCTTGCGGACGTGGGCTAAACTTTGATTCCACCCGATTTGGCTACCGAGGTCGGATTCCTAGCCCAAACGAGGAAGCCCACACTGTCTCACTTTTTTAGGCATGTGGCATACTCCTATGGGCAGTGGGGGAGCTAGAATTTTTCTGATTGTGGGGGGGGGGGGGGGCCTTTGAAGAATTGAGATCGGTGAAAGCATTGTTTTTTTAATGAGGATTTGAGATCTCACGAATCTCAAAACTTCGAAAAATCGTTAAAGCATTGTTTTTTTAAAACGTTTAAGTTCAAGAATTTTTAGCTAAAACGTTTGTGTTTTAGGGTTGTTCTTCTAATTTCCCCAAAAATAAGACTATTAGCGGCAGCCAAAAACTATCGCCAAAAAACTGCCGCTAATGGTCTTATTTTTTGTTGTGGGCCCATTTGAGCCAAAAATTAAGGTGGCCGCCTTGCTCACCTATGCTTAGAGCTAGCCTTGCATGAAATTTTTTTTAATTATTATTATTTTTATTTTTATTTTTATTTTTTATAACCTGGGTATCCGGACCTCTTAGAGCACCCGCCTAATCTTAGGGGCATATGCGCACCCCAAATTCAGCACAGGATATAAATTCCTAGAGTGGCCTTAGGGGGGGGGAGGGGATTTGAACTCAGGTCTCCTACTTTTGGAAGCAGGTATCTGGCCAGCTCACCTAACCCCTTGAGGTTATTTTTATTTTTATTTTTGGGTATTTTGCATATACCCCCCCCCCGTGTTATGCTAATATTATAAGAAACCCCTGAGTTATGAGTATTTATTCTGCAGCCCGTACTTTTGTGTTTCTGTTTCATATAACCCCCTGCCGTTAACTAGCCGTGAGTTATGGACGGAAAGCCTATTTTGCCCATGGCGAAACTAATATTTTAAAAATATCACAATTCTAAAAGGCCCTTCATTCATCTATATTTACAAGCCATGCCATTAAAGTTTATTACCATTCCAAAAGGCCCTTCAGTTACCTTTATTTACAAATCATGCCATTATAATTTACCACTATTCTAAAAGGAGTACCTTTAAATCCACCCACAAAATCTTTGAGTTCTCCTATGCTGAAACGCATCGACTGCATTGAATCAAAAGATGGAGATTTTTTATCGTCTCGATCTTTCATGAGATCGATCTTTAGATCATAAGTGTACCATCAGACGGTCGCCTTTTTATTTCATGTGGTACACACCCCTAAAAGTGACCTTAATATCAATTTTAAGCATGCACGTGATGTTAAGGTCACTTTTTTGAGATGTGTGTCACGTGAAATAAAACACTGATCGTCTGATGGTACGATCATGATCTCAAGATCCATCATGTGAAAGATTGGGAGGATAAATGATCTCCATCGTTCGATTCAATTCAATCAACGTGTTTCAGCGTGGGTGAACTTAAAGATTCAGTGGGTGGATTTAAAGGTACTTTTCTAAAAGGCCCTTCATTCACTCATCAGATTCAAGACTCATCAAATGGGTGATTCCCCCATTAAAGTATACCAACGTTTGGACGAATACTCAACCAATGGAGGATTTGTGGCAAACGATGCAATTATTCTTGAAAAGAAAACCTTCAATCTACGTGTTCCACTCAAAATACTCGTCCCTCCAATTTCTTATATGATTCAAGACCCATTTTTAGGAATTGGATTACCTAACCGCGTCTGCTTCCATCCACCGAATCTTTGAGTTCACCCACGCTAAAACATATTGATTGCATTGAATAAGACAATGGAGATCGTTCAGACATACCATTAGACGATTAGTGTTTTATTTCGTGACACACATCTCAGAAAAGTGACCTTAACATCACGTATACGGTTAAAATTAATTTTAAGGTCATTTTTTTGGGTATGTACCACATAAAATAAAAAATCAACCATCTGATGGTGCCACCATGATCTCAAGATCCATCGTGTGAAAGCTTGGGACGATAAACAATCTCCATCGTCCGATTCAGTGCAATCAACCGTCTGATGGTGCCACCATGATCTCAAGATCCATCGTGTGAATGGTTAGGACGATAAACGACCTCCATCGTCTAATTCAATGCAGTCAACTATCTGATGTTGCCACCATGATCTCAAGATACATCGTGTGAAAGGTTGGGACAATAAATGATCTCCATTGTCCGATTCAATGCAGCCAACCATCTAATAGTGCCACCGTGATCTCAAGATCCATCGTGTGAAAGGTTGGAACGAGAAACGATCTCCATCATCCGATTCAATGCAGTCAATATTTTTCAGCGTGGGTGAACTCAAATATTTGGTAGGTGGATTTAAAACTATTCTTTTTTGTAAGTGGAGGGGTGGATTTAAAATTACTCTTACCACGTATAGAGGGTGGCAATTTAGTAATTTAATTTTAAAAAGGATAAATATGGTATTTAGGCTATTCTTTAACAGCTGATTAATCATTTAAAGTAGCATCCGTTAAAGAGGGTGTTTTATAAACACCAAAATACTAACTCAAGGGGTTTAAAGCAAATAGCTATAACTAGGGGATTATTTATAATATCAACATAACTCGGGGACTTATTTCGCCATAATCTTACCTATAATAAATCTTGAGAATATGAGTTTACCATCAAACAATTAGATGTTTATTCCTCGTGAAATAAACCATCAAACGCAGATTCTCCTAGGCAATTCAAATTCTTTAAGGTAGTTAAACATCATATGGAGATCACCTAGCCAAAAGTTATGCCCGGCAACGGGTTCAAAATATTTAATCTATGAAAAGTTTAATATGGCCCATATCATTGGTTACAGGTCGACTCTCCTACGAAACATTTATAAATCATTTGCAGTTTAAATAATCTTGCATCATTTTCATTTCTCGCCCTCACCTCCTCTCTCGTTGTATTTTCATTTCGCTTATTTTATTTCGCCTATGATACATAAATGAATAAATAAATCTTACACCATTAAGGTAGAAATCATACCTCAACTAAAAAGTTGACAATAATACAACCTTGAGGTCACAGGTTGAATCACAGCTTACTCATTTCTCGCAAATGGAATCACAGCTTACCTATTTTTTCAAAGATACAAGAAAAATGAAAAGACCTTACATTACACTATTGTCGCTAGATCATCATTCAGGGAAGCTTCCAATCCAATTCGGGAAATCAACGTCAATATGCGTGGAGGTCAAAGATTGACTCGGTCGCAACCCAAAAAAAACACACTGATTTGAAGGAAAGTTGGTCCTCTTGGAGCACCCCATCCACTGTAAATAGTTCGTTTAACCCATGCACTGCCCATCGTGCACAGCCCCTATACCTAATACCAACTAATGAATAAAATTGAAGTGGGCATTTGGTGATTGGTCACCATCATCCAAAAGATAGTATGATGCATAAGTGACACCCATGTACATCAAATCCAAATCACCAACCATCGAGGAAGGTCATTATTTGACCTGACTAAGAATGATCAACTAATCCTAACTATCTCATTGATACAAAAAACTAAAGATCTGCTAACCATTCAATTACAGGATATTACAAAGTCTTGATCAGATGGTTCAATTGACTTGGCATTTGAACTGCGACGAATCACATCCTAGAGGCCAATTTCAATAGAAGACATGACACCGTACTTGTTGCTCGGGCCCAACCATCTAATACTTACCCTAACACATGGGACGACCTTTGGAAACGTGTAGGTCCCCATTGGTCTTATAATATGAAACCAAAGAGTTTGATCATTTTCCAAGAAGAAGAAGAAGCACAGAGGCCGGGGCCACCTGTTCAAGACCCAAGTCAAGTGAGTAATTTACTCAAAATTCCCGTTGATCTGATGGTTTTGGCATAATGGATAATTTTTTGTAGGGACCAACTCTCCTTACCCTCATTTTAAAAGATCTTATATTATTTATTGGCTTCGGATATTGGAAATCCATACCGTCAGAGTCATATATCATCACTTGAAGGGATATGGGTAAAAAAATAACACTTTCTGGAAGATTCGAATCATCTTATTTGTGCATTCTAATACCAACGGTTGTTCTTAATATTAATGAGTGATATTAAAGTTTATCGATCGGATGGTTTACATTCATTTATAAGCATGATTCTTTGGCTTAAACATGCTCCACTGATGGATTGCCCCTTGACTTAGGCACTTTAGATTGATCATAGATGTGTGCCACGTAACACAATGATAAATCATACCTCAACGGTGTGAGATAAAATGTCGGTTGGTTTAGAAAAATCTGATTATTTAAAAGCTAGGATCCGTTGTAAAGCACATACATTTTAAGAAAGATTGTTCCACAGATTCTGCTGTGTCACAAAACCAAATTTCGGTTTGGAAAGCCAAGATAGTGATTTACTACCCTATCCATTTGTGGTTGAATTCTTCAATGTTCACAGCAACAAAAATTGTGGTTGAATGCTACAATTGTAACAGCAATTAAAATTTTTTTGGGGCTACTTACTCCCCTATCTATGCCGACAACTGGAAAACAACATACCATCAATATAGACCGTCCAATCAATAGCTACCTCACTTGGATGGACCATAGCCCAAAAAAAATTCATGATCGAGTTTTGTTGTTAGTTATTCACTTATTCCTATTCTACTTAATTCGATCATTGGCCCAATGAATCGCTAATTGGGTACAACGAATCAGTTGGTAGTTCAATTTAGTCTCATTTTTGTGAATTGATTAACTAACACAAACTATTGAATCTTAAAACAAAATTTTAAAAGCATCCAAGAGGGGATTTTATGTTTCATCGCTAACTAAGAGATCATTTGGATTTCTTTCATTAAAAAGTGCAAACTTATATTATGAAATTAATAAATGTATTTAATACGCATCCTAGCGAATTGCAAATTGTGAATTCAAATTGGAACTGAACTTTATTTAGCAATAGACATAGCCGATTTCAAATTGCAAATTGTGAATTCAAAAAGAAAAAGGAAAAGAAAAAAAAACTCATAAAATCTTATTCCTTCTCCCCTCCACTAAAAACAACTGTTACACCATGAGTCTTAGTTGGTGAGCTACAATCCTCCTCTCTTCCGTCACTCTCCTTTTTAATTCCTCGAACCTTATGTTCATCTCCTCATTGCTAAAAAGCCCTTCTTCTTCTTCTTCATGTTGTTGTTTTTCTCCTTCTTCCTCTTCGTGTTTCTGCTGTTGTTGTTGTTGTTGTTGTTGTTGTTGTTTTTCTCCTTCTTCCCCTTCGTGTTTCTGCTGCTGTTGTGGTTTCTTCTCAACAACAAATACTTTACCCTCCGAGAATTCGGACCCGGAGAGGAGACTATCTTCATTATTCATGTAAAATCCATCATAGAGATTGTTCTTAGATGGAAAAGAACCGAGAAAACCAGAGTCTCCAAGGAGGAAGACAAGGATCCCATGACAAAGAAAAAGGATGAGCTTCCTGTCAGAAAAGTAACCAGAGAGATGGGAAAAATATGTAGAGTAGATTACACTAAAAGAATTTTGAAAGTATGCGATCAATGGGGAGTATGAAAAGAAGAAAGAGAAGATAGATATTGGCAATAGAAATTGAAGGATTCTTTTGAGAGAGTCAGATTTCTTGAAGATGATTTGAGGTTGGAGCTTTTGGGGTTCTTTTATGCCCATATTTCTTCAATATGAGATATGAAAGGTTTGCTAAGGATATTGGAGTGAAGCAGCTCATATATAGAACCAAGTTCATAAAATTACAAAAATACCCTTGTTCAGGAATTGATCACATTTCAATGTCATCAATAGGGTGGAGCCTGACTTTAGTATAACTTCAGCGCCTCTTATAGTATCCTTTGTAATGTAAATAAAAAAAGAAGACCCAACCAAGTCACCGCAACTGTCTTTTTGACTTCGTAAAATATCCCAAGGTACATTTCCTTTGGTCTTATTGACACGGTATTCATGTTCCCATTTGGAATTGATTGTTTTACCCTTGTGTTTGTATTTAATTTTAGGTGAAGCAGGTGGTAAGCCAATGGTTTTGTTTTGTTGTACCAATTATCTGCAACAGAGGGCTCCTAAGTACACATTAACACCCTGATTGTAAGATTTTTTAGCTTTCCTTCACTTATCTTGGTCTCTACATCGGCCCTTTGTTATCGAATAAGAGCATTTGGCAATTTATTATTGATAAGCTGGAAAGGTAAATCCTTGATTAAGTTGACTCTCTCTGTGCTCTTGGTCTTCTTCATGTCAATATTTTAATGCCCGATGTAGGTCAGACAGAAAATTAAAAAAATTCAAAGAGACTCCTTTGGCAATGAATGAACGACAAAGAGAAGACCCATCTTGCGGATTGGTGTCTTCTCTGTAGGAAAAAGGATACGGGTGGAATGGGTATCATTAATCTCAAAGATTTCAATAATGCCATGTTATGCAAATGGCATTGGCGAGCATCTTCTAATCCTAATAGCATTTGGTGTCAGATTTTGATGGATAAATATAGTAAAGGAGGCTCTCTATGGGAGATTGTAAGATATATTGTCATTATTATGACTTAAAAATCAGTATTACTCCTTAGTATAATGGTATTGCCAAGTAAAATCTAATGACAGACGTTTTGTCATTTTTGGACTCACGGATATCCATGAGTGATTCACGGACGTCCGTGACCCGAAAACCTATAAATTAAAGGTAGTTTCGGACAGTTTGGAACTGATCCGAAAATCCTTCATTTTCAATATTCTGGTCCTAATTTCTGTCCTTGAGATTACCTTGGTTTTGATTCCTTAAATCTTAAATCTCAAAGACATTGTGTATTTTTCGAATCTATGTTTGAGAGTGTGTAGCTTGTGTTCGTTGCAATTGATGAGTACTGAAAAATGAGGATATTTCACCCCTAAATACCTATATTTAGCTGTCCAATGAAGGCTGTCCGATGAAGGCTATCTGATGAGATTGATTAGATTTGAAGTGTTTCAGGTAAATACAAGCCAAGTATAGAAAACAGTACAAGAATTCTAAATATAATGCCAAAACACTGCAACTTCGGGTAATCAAGAACTTGGTGTGACTTGCGGCTAAATTTTGACCTTCAAGACGGCCGAATTACGAAATTGTCAAAACATGAAAGTTGTAGATCTTTTCGTCCGATTTCCAACGGCGTAAGAATCGTCTCAATCCGAGTTCGGGACAGAAAGTTATGGCCAAAATACTGAAGCAGTGTCTGAACCAAGAAGAAGTGCTGAATTTCACGGATTTCTGGGGTCGATGCATCGACCCTACAGGTCGATTAATCGAGCCAGAATTTGAGTCTGACACGAATCTGACACTGAAAGTCTGATTTTTGGGATTCTTTGTCGGCTCGATGCATCGACACTCCTTGGTCGATTAATCGACCCGAAAATACGGGCTTGGGAGACTTCCGCGCGACGGTTCTATTTAAAAACTCAAACACTTCGGGAGAGAGAATTAGAGATCTTTTTAGAATTAGAATTACATAGGAATTAGTTTTAGGAAAGAGTTTTAGTTTTTAGAGTTCTTAGTTTTTAGCCATTATTTTTCATAGTTAGACATAGAAATAGGGAAATTTTATTATTCTTTTGAGAGCTTTGTTCCCTTTAATTTTTCAGTACTCATTCCTAAATTTTGTTCAAAGTTTATTCCTGCATTAATTTCGTTTCTGAAGATCATCATACTTGTGGATCAACGTAATTTATTTTGAAGTTTGAGGTAATTTTAATTAATGTTATTTTCCCGTCTTTATTTATTTATGTCATTTACTTACAATATGTGTGGCTAAATTTATAGGGATGGAGATCTAATGATTCCCATCCGAGGGATGTACTTTTAATAATATAAATTTAGGATTAAAATATGAGATTTTACTTTATGGTTGTTGTGCTATCATGAATGGATGAAATCCCCGCCACTAGGATCGGTGGAGTCATGCCCGGGATCTCAGATCTGTGACGGTAATTTTACCCAATCATTGTTATGGTCTTTTTGTTTTCATCGTGTGGATCTAATTACGATTATGTTCTGGGATCGAGTGTGCCGAGCCATGCCCTGGATCTTGGTTCTGTAATGATAATTCTATCTTAAATAATCCCTAATCTGAATAAAGTGTGCCGAGCCATGCCCTTGATTTCAGATTTGTAAGTGGTATTCTTGTTGGAATTTTCACCCACCTTGGGGATGATTTTTATTTGAACCTGAGATCATGCGTGCCTAGCCGTGCCCTTGATCCCAGATCTATATATGAAAATCATCTAAGTCCTGATTGCAGGAATGCAACGTGGAACCTATTAGGGTGTTGACCATTGATCTTCCATAAAAGATGTTTGTTACCAATGAAATATCTCATAATTTAATCCTTAGATTTATATTATAGGAAGAACGGACCAAAGATGGGAGGATTTAGTATCTTCATCTTTATCATCATCTTCACTTTTATTTTTGAATTATCAATTAAATTTCAGTTTGTAGTCATTAATTATCATCAACCGCTTAAATCATAAAACTGGTAGAATACTGTTAGATCTTAATAGATTTCTAGAATTGCTTGTCTCTTTTAGATGTTTCAACATTAATCCTCATGGGAACGATCTCGTACTCCGCACCCACTATATACAAACCGATTCGTGCACTTGCGAGTAAAACATTACATTAAAAATATCACATCAGCAATTGACCAAAATCTTCAAGATATTTTCTTTATTAACTATTAGAAATCTTAATGTTGCCAATGATTTAATTGATATAATTTTGACCAACTCAAGGACTAACTGCTTACATTTCAGGATGTTTAAATCATTTGTTCAACATGTGAATTTATTGTGTTGCATCTTGAATCTTTAAATTTTTAGGGATTCTATGATTTTCTAGTATCAAAAATTTGGAATTAGAAAAATCTTAAAATTTTCGAATTTTTTTTTATCTTCTATAGCTTAATGTCACGGACGTTCGTGACTTATTAACGGATGTCCGTCTTTTAAACCATTCTCAGGATTTTTCCATCCAGACGTTCGTATTTTTCATTCTTTACTGCCAAATTATGTTCGGACGTCCGTCATTCACTTCGAACGTCCAGAATGTCAACAGTCATTTCAAATTTTAAAAAACGTGTGCTATCCTTATAACTGCATGCGTTTATATCATGCACGGACGTTCGTAGGTGTCACAATGGACGTCCTTTGACCAAAAATAACGCCCTTTTATGTTTTTATTTAACGGCTGTAATTATCTTACACAGATCTCTTAGGTTGTCAGGACGTCCGTACACCGCCTAACGAACGTCCGTGGAAAAGTTTTATAAAATCAGATTTTTTTGAATTTGTCTTCATTCTACACAAGTGTTTTCTTCCAAAAAACCGACTTTCTCTTGAATTTTATGTAAAAATGTCTCTACATAGAAAGAATTCCAAGAAATTTATGGGTTCCTCTTCTTCCTCTATGCCTTCTTTGCAATGGTTTCCTTCTCAAAGGCATGAAGATCGTTTTCTCCGTCTATTTGCGAATCGAAACCTTATTGTCGAATGTGTGGTTCTACAAAAATTTCTTACTGATCACGATCTTTTCGAAATATTTGCTTCTCGGGGTTGGCTATCTCTGCTTTCTATATCAGGTCCCGCTTACACCGATGTGGTTCGGCGTTTCTATGCAAATCTTTTAAAGTCTAAAATCATTGAAAGTTGAATGGAGTGTTATACCGTATCTTACGTTCTTGGTAAGCAAATTAAATTTTCTCCATTAGTTATTTTTGAAATTCTGGGTATTCCTTTAAATTTTGATGGTATAGTTACCCTGAGGATGAAAGTCAGATCCATTCTTTGTTTCAACCATCCACGGTGTACGACTATGTTTGCAATGATCCAAGTCAACTAACTGGAACTACATTGCATTACACTTCCCTTAAAACCAAATTTCAATGGCTTCATCATGTCCTTTTTGCCACTCTTACACCAAGAGCGGGAAATAAGGATCAAGTGCGTTGGGATATCTATCTTATGTTTCTCTTAGACAAAAATCGTCCTTTGTGTATTTCAACTATTATCTTTGAGATTATCGTTCACCGTATGAAGGACAATTCTTTCAAAATGTCTCTTCCTTTCTCCTTCATTATAAGTAAGATTGTAAAATCTCAAATAACTCTTCCACCTCATTTGGCTACTTCTCGGGCAATGGCACCCCTAGGTAAGCTTACAAAAATTGGGAAGAGAATTAGAATAGATTTAGATGACGTTGAATTCATCGATGAAAGTTCTGAAGAGGATGATGCCGATGTCCCGATTCAAAAAAATATTGGTCACCAAGCTCATGTACCTCCTCCAGTTCCTCCTCCATTTCAAGCACTTGAGGGTCATTACTATGACCAACGTTTTGATAGAATGAGTTCTAATATTCAAAACATGAATTCTAATATTCAAAACTTATCTGATAGGATAGAGACTGACTTTAATTTATATGGAGAGCAGCTATCATCTTTACAGATGACTATGTCTGACGGGTTTGTTGCGATGATGCATCCCTTTAACAGTGTCTTCCCGCCACCAGGAGCTCATTTTCCTCCGCCAGAGTGACTTTTTATTTTCTGTGTTATGAATTGTGAGATGTTTTATGTGAAAATGATATTAATGTGGTGTTTCTTGTGTTGTGTTTTTTTTTGTGATGGTGCATAAGGTAAAGTTTGTTATATTTTGTAAAACTTTTTTATAAACCCACCATTGGGTACTACCATGTTATGTACAAAGTTTTTTTTTTTCAATATCGAATGAATGTAGTAATGATTTTTAATGTGTCTACATGGTTGTTTTTACTTATGATTAAATTGAGTTATGGTTCTTATTTCACCTTATCCTTTGTCACATTATGACAAAAAGGAGGAGATGAATTCTTTCGACTTGTATTATACTTGTGCTATTAATAGTTTATGTTTCATTCAACATGTGAAAAATAACAAGTGAAAGACCCATAGATGATATTTTTTTACTTGGTAAATAGTTGGGGAAAGCAAATCGAGTTATAACTTTTGCATATTCATTCTAGATTGATGTATAAGACTTAGATGAGAAATGAAAATATATAATTTTTTTTATTTCTTTTAGTCCTTGTAAACTGGTTTTTGTCATGATTGTGACAAAGGGAGAGATTGTAAGATATATTGTCATTATCATGACTTAAAAACCAGTATTGCTCCTTAGAATGATGGTGTTGCCAAGTAAAATCTAATGGCAAACATTTTGTCATTTTTGGACCAACGGACGTCCGTAATGCATTCACAGACATCCGTGCTCACGGACGTCCGTGACCCGAAAACCTATAAATTAAAGGTAGTTTCGGACAGTTTGGAACTGATCCGAAAATTCTTCATTTTCAATATTCTGGTCTTAATTGCTGTCCTTGAGATTAACTTGGTTTTGATTCCTTAAATCTTAAATCTCAAAGATATTGTATATTTTTTGAATCTATATTTGAGAGTGTGTGGCTCGTGTGAGACGAGTGGACTTTCGTTGGATGCGACGATTGTTAGAATTCTTCACTATGAATCAGATGATGGTGAGAGACTATCATTGTTGGTGAGATGAGTAATAGGGCATATCATTCTAAAGCACTGTAAGATTTTTTATTCATAGCAGATTATTTTATTGGATCTGAGATAGATCCCATGGTTTTTACCTATGATAGGTTTTTCCACATAAAAAAATTACTTGTGTTCCATTAATAGTTGTGTGGTGATTGTGTGTAATTAGTGTTAATTAGTTTATTCTTTGTATTCTTAATAATTATCAAATTTCAGAGATCAATGATAAGGCTGACAGAAATGTCTCTGGGGTTTGGAAGGCTATTTCCGAAAGAAAGCATATATACCATCTTAGCGCTGGTATAGCCATTGGTGATGGATCAAGGACCTCTTTCTGGAACGATGTCTAGCTGAGTTTCATCCTCTTAGTATCAAATTCAAGGCTATCTTCAAGTTGATGGCTAATAAGAATGTGACTGTTAGGGAGGTTGCAATTCTTGGGGATTCTAACATCTCCTCGTGGAACTTGCAGGTTTCTCGGAGGCTCTATGATTGTGAAATCAGAAAAATCGTCAATCTCATTGAGACATTAAATGAAGCTAACATATCCTTTTCTGATTCTACTGATAAACTAATATGGAGGCTTGATAATTCTGGATTCTTCTCCTTCAGATCGATGTACAACCTCCTTTTCTCTGTAGTTTGCCCCAAGCTGCCTTGGCTATGGACTTGGAAGGCCCGTGCCCCTATCAGAGTTGTTTCTTTCATTTTGTTGACTGATATGGATAAAATCCTCACTGTTGAGAACCTCCAGCGTCGAGGCTTCCAACTCACTAATAGATGTGTTCTATGCCTATCCAATATTGAAGATGTCAATCACCTCTTCCTCCATTGTTCTTATTCGTCTGAGGAATGGAGCCTTTTGTTATCCTGGTGTAATCATAGTTGGATTTAGCCATTCTCGATGAAATCTTAATTATATAGGGGCGTGGGATATAAGTGGTTGCTCTAAAAGAAAAAATGGGTGCTGGAAGCTTATCCTCCTCGCTACTCTGTGATTAATCTGGAAAGAAAGGAATAACAGGATCTTTGAAGACAAAGGTTCTCATCCTACTCTCCTCGCGGATCGTAACAAGATTAAGGCTTTGCAATGAGCCAAAAGTTTTAACCTTATAGGCATTGATTTCATTCAGGATAGTCTCAGGGATTGGGATAGTGTATGGGAGATGTAACTATTCTAGGTCCTTTTGGAGATGTAAGGTTTAGATTTTCTTTTCCAGGGGTAGTTTTTGGCCCTCTGATGATGAGCTCCTTGCTCATCCTCATCTTGTAGTTTTTTTTTTTATTGAATAGATTTTGTGGCTAATCCATAAAAAAAAAAGGTGCACATTAACTTTTCTTCCTGCACACCATTTTCAGTTGCACACTAACCTTTGCTACTTGCATAATCATTAATGAAAATAATAATAATAACTCTGTTGGCATTTACAGGATTACTAAAAGCACCTACATCTAAAACCCATTAACTACTTGGATTTAGCCGATGGAGATTGTTTTTCACCATAATCTTTCAGACAATGGATCTTGAGATCTTCAGTTTACCATCATATGGTCAATTTTTAATTTCACATGGTACAAATCTAAAAAAGTTTTCCTAAAATACCTGACACACATTTAGCTCCACCGTGATTCTATGGCCAATATTTTGCGATTTGTGTCACATAGAGTACAAAATTGACTGGATGGTATGTTTATGGTCTTAATAACCATTCTATGGGAGCCTGGGGTGAAATACAATCTCCATCGTCAAATTCCAAGCAGTCAATCCGTTTCAAACATAAGCGCCCTTTGTAATCCTGTAGGTTCGAATAGATGTACCCTAATAAACTTTATTGTAATTGAAGATCCAAAACATGTATTACTTTTCAAAAAGTGTATTCATAGGCACTTAACATGTATTACTTAGCAAAAAGTGTATTCATAGGTGCTTTTGAGTGAACACTAACTTCTCTTAATTTTGTATTTATTTGTATTAAATAAAATAATTTTTTACATGCACGCCAACTTTTTCTACAGTGAGTGGTATCCGCTCAACCAAAGTTACCAAAATCTGATTTTTTTGAAAAAAACTCGTTTAAAATGCGTTTTTCGTAAACACTCAAAAACTTGTTTAAAATATGTATTTTTTTAAAAAGTTACAAATAATTTCTGAAAGTTTCCTCATTTTTATCAAAAAAATATTTAATTTTTAATATTATAATTTTTCCCAATTGCTTCCCGATTTTTTTTCTGAATTTTATCAATTTTTTCACCTTTTTTTAAAATTTCTTTTGCCTCACCCATTTAACCATTTTTTCCCAAAGTCCGAGTTGATAACTATGCGCTCAACTGTAGGCCAATTTTTTGTTCTACATCAGTCTAACTAAGCTAAGGGCTCGTTCAGCACTTTCCACCGAGAAACCCATTTTTTTAGGAAAACGAGTACCTCAGTTTCTGTCAAGAAAGTCATTTTCTGAGTGATTGTTCTTGAGTTACTCATAAACTCATTTTCTTAAGAAAATTGACATTTTCTTGTGTTCTACACTTTCTCAAGAAAGTGTAAAGAAAGTGCATTGTGTATAGCCGCACGTATTTATGACCTTCATCAAAGCGGTTATATTGATCAAATGATCGTCAAAATTTATATGCTTTAAATCGGTAATGTGTTTAACATATTGGTCGGTCAGATTCTCGAAATGTTGTCTTAAACGTGTACACCAACCGGGACTTAGTTGAAAACCGATAGTTATTAGTATAGTTTCGGTTTGAGAAACTAGAAACCGATAGTTATCGGTTCGGTTTCGGTTTAGCATGAAAACCGGCCAAAACCGACCCGATAACATCCCTACCTATTTTCATATTTTTTACATATAAAATATTGGCTTGGGTTGCATTGACCCTGCAAGACCGGATTTTCGCCCGACCCGACCCAACCTCTTAGTCGACTTGAGTTGGATGTCTCATTCATGATGCCCTACCTGGTAAAATATTGGGTCGCTCTATCGAATGAAAGCCCCACCCATGGAATACCGTCCGTGCACGACCGTAAACCTTATTATAAAAAATCAATATAAATGAAAGAAATAGAAGTCAATATAGGGTCAAACATAATTACCAAGTAAGAAATCAGGAAAAAATCGGTGAAGGAAAAAAATTAAAAAACAAATAAATAATTTGAGGGATCAGCCCGACCCGTTACTGAAACCTTAATCCGATCCTTACCGAGAAAATATGCGTTTAAAACACAAAAAACACATTTTTCAAGTAATCACTTCTGTTTTAATAAAATGCGTTTTAATCGTGAAAGAACAGTTTTTTAGAAAATGGCGATTAAAATGTTTCTAAAAATAAATTGGCGAATTTGGTAACTATGACATCGTAATTAAACAAAGAAAACAATGTTGACTGGTGTCAATCAGACGATGTTGAGCCTTTACCATCCAAATCATGCATAAAAAGATCTTGAGATCACGAGTCTTGCATCAGACGGTCAAATGTTGATTCCAAGTGACACACTTCTCAAAAAATGAACGTGATCATAGAGTACCATCAAAAGTGGTTCGTGTTTACGATTTGGGATGTGTGCCACATTCAACTAAAATCTGACCCTTTGATGGTAGGCACATGATCTAAAGATCTGTTGTATGAAATCTTGGGATGAAAAACGTTCTACATCATATGATTCAAATAAGAAAATAATGCCTTCATCATAGGAATGAACTCATAGTAATATAAACCATCATAATTTAGACTAGGAAACGAGCGTAGTACCTTTGTACCATATTCGATTATACCATTACATACAATATTTTGGCATAATATAAATCATCATAATTTTAAAGTTATTTATAAAAGTTTGTTATTAATATGCGATAGGAGAAGATGCATCGTCGTCGTCGTCACCATCAAACGAGTGGGTGAAAGTCGTAGTATGCTCAGGGGTCCCGATCGCAACGTTCAAGCAGTACAAATAATCACGAGGTCGGTACGTGAACGACCAATCCTCGGATGAAGAAGAGTTCGAGCTTAAGACCACAGGGCTACAACTCACCACCCCCCCCCCCCCCCCCCTCGATTGTACCTTTTCCTTCTCAATGGTCGATGGGCGAAAATGGCTGGTGGGGCGGGTGCACAAACTGGTGATGGTGCAGGAGCCCTTTCTTGGGCTGACGCATGAAAGGCTGGGGGCACAAGTGAGAAATGAGGGGGTCAGGGTTGGGGCTGTTGCTGTTGTGGCTGGGGGTGCCATACAGGCTGTGGCATCGGTGGGTCCAGTATTACAAGGTCAATCCTGCGACAGGCAGCTGGAGGTGGTCCCCAAGATGATGAACCTGTACGAGAATGGAAAGATCCTGGTGTTCCAGACATTTCTGCAATGCAAATATGTATTTTTTCTAATAAAAAAATAGAAAGACTACACAATTATGATAATCATGAATGAGAAAACAAAATTGTCGAGGAATAGTCAAAAGACAACTTAATCACTTTATTTTCGAGATAAAATAAAATAACAGAAACAGAATAATGATAATAACAACTCGTGCAAACGTTCCACAGATACAATCTATGTGCATGCGAGCATCTGGTGTGGATTCTATCGCTCTATCTATAACATCGTCACGTTGCATGACGTCTAATATAATTGGACTGTTCGTTTCTCTTTGTGACACATTCATATTATGGTCGTGCAACACATTTACTGCCTCTTCGTATGAATTAAATGAGAGATAATATACTCCTCGAAAGCCAAGTATTTCTCTCGCTCATTCTTCCCAACTATTATAAATTCCGGGTCGTCGACCTATGAAGGCGACATAATATTTGGGCATGATATCTGCAAATATATAAATAAGTTTACGATGTTAAATCTACACATTAGAGAATTTGGAAATAAAATTTATTGTCGTCATTACACATATTAAGGAACTATCATTATATTGCACTAATTATACAATCCATAAAATGTCAAAAAAGATGTCAAGTAGATTGTGCACTCCACATTCTGTGAGCTATGTCATCACGAAATGTGTTCATCCACTCACGATTCCGTCTTGACTGTGTGCATTCAACATTTGGATCTTCTTCTTCCACGAAATTCTCGTTTGGCAGCTCCACGCGTTCCTCTGGCCATTCACTGAAGAATGGATCTTCCCAATCATATGTTCTTATATAATTGTGTATCACACAATATGCGGTGACTATCCGCACTTGAGTTTTCAGTGGAAACCTTGTGCAGACTTGGAGAATTGGAAAGCGTTGCTTAAGCACCCCAAACGTCCGTTCTATGACGTTACGCATTGACGCATGTCGCTTGTTGAATAATTCTTCGAGAGTTGTTGGGGGATTAGAGTTGTTGAACTCCTGAATATGATATCGTACTCTACGATACGAAGCAAGAAACCCCCGCATATTTGAATATCCCCCATCAATAAGGTAGTACTTTCCAACTGGGACGTGAAGTCTATTATGAGGTCTAGACAGGGCACTGCTCAAAACCTTTGAGTCGAGACTGGATCCCTCCCATCCGGGGAGTACGTATTGGAATAATATGTCAAAGCTCACAACACCCAGTATATTTTGCGTTGTTGATTGCTTCCAATTGCGGAACCCTTGCGAATCTACCTTTGGAACACTTACATAATATGTGTGCCATCTATGGCCCCTATGACATCCTTAAATCACGGATGAACTTGTGGATTATATAATATCTCAAGGGGGGTTGCATTGGTTGCTTGTTTCACCAATTCTTGGTACAAGTCAAGAATGACATTCAGCACTGAATTAAAACAAAGACTAATGGTAGATCCAGAACGTTGGAATCTATCTTGTATGACCCTATTCTTTTGATTCTGAGCTACCGCATATAAGAATATTGCCATTGCTTCTTCCACCATCATCTTTTGAGTGTCTTTTAAGAGTCTCCTCAGCCTAAGAGCATTGTAGAAGCTCATAAACACAAGTGTTCACATACGAAAATTTTCATATGCAATTTCTGGATGACCGTTGAGCGTTTCTTGGACATACATTTGACCCGTTAGAATAGATGTGTGACGACGTTGCCTTTCGAGGCCTAGCGTGGAATAGTAGGCTGTGGCAGCATGGGCGACACCCATCGTTATCATCGTTATTAGTTCTTCATCAGATAAGGGAGAGTGTGCCATCGAACCTAAATATGAATTATAAAATTATATAGTACTCTCACATAAAATCTTACATCAAAAGAAAGTCAAGCAGATTCATTAATTCTGAAATTAAATAGTGCATAATTTGGTTTACGACCGATACTACAATCAAAACTAAGGCCACGAACCACCAAAGAAGGTGAATAGATAACCTTGATGATTACTTGGGTGCATCGCCACCACTGTCTCCGCCAATCATGACGTAGTGGAGGCGACGTGCACACAACATTTCATAAAAAGCATATTGCCTATGTAGTCATTTGCCTTCATCTCTTCTAAAATTTGCATAAATTATTCAAGAGGTTTGGGTGTAGCCCCTCGTTGTGCTATAATATCGGAGATCTGCTCTCTAAGGATTCATAGCTCATCAAGAATTTCGTCTTGAAAGTCTGTGCCTTTTCTTTTCTTTCCCGAGTTGGTAGACCTTGAACTATCACGCCCGCCTGGCGTAGATCAGCTGGTCGGTGATGGCCCACTTTCTGGTGTGTAGGGAGAGGGTGCATGACCTTGCGCGTCTACCTGGGGTTCTTCGTTATGTTCAAACTGGGGGTGGTAGGAGACACCACTGTCAGAGTCCCCTAGGTGTATCACCAACTCTCGCGTACGAGAGTCTGCAGTATGAAACTCCTCAGCCCCGGTGTAGATGGTATTATCGAAAAGGAGGCGGAAAAGATCGTAGTCTTGCACCTTCCTATTTTGTTAAGACCTACCATATTGTTGCCCCTAGAAAGGAACATAAAGATTATACTTTTTATTAATAGTAAACCTATTGAGCGACATATGAATGTTACTAACTTAAAGAATTCATCTCACCGGTCGATTGCAAAAGGTATCCCATTTGTCCGGCTCCATAAGGACCTGTTTTGTACGATTATCCCATCCAAAACCACTTGTATTGATGAGTTTTTCCATTTGAACGTACTGTGTTCTCACTGTTTTCAAGTACTTGTAACACTTCTCATTCGTCAACTCATCGGTCTTCCCAATGAAGCAATGGTCACTACAAAAAAAAGAAGATACGCCGACGGCTATAGTATGCAGCGGTCGGTGTAGTTCTATTATAAACCGACGGCCATTAATAGCAGCCGTCGGCATAGGTATAAGTATAAATACCACCCACATATACCCTCCATCGCTTAACTCCCTTCTCGCGGTTCCCCTCTCACGGTTTCCCTCTGTCCTATACGATTTCTCTTGCTAAGCTCCCCTATCGCCGAAATCTGTGATCAAACCTATCGATTTCAACATCAAATTCAAAACCTCCACCTATTTTTAACATCAAATTCGAATTCTCCTCTTCTCTACTTCTCTAAACACCTAATATTACCAAATCCCTCTAAATTTTCACCTAGTTTTGACCTAGATCAGTTCTTTAATGGCAAAATCGAGTGAAACGAAGGAGATTTGGGCATTTCGAAGTCAAATCACGTATTAAAATGATGCTTCAGACACTGGAGAGAAGAAAGATTTGATCTGATCGGATATCTAAGACACCAGATCAGACATGGAAGTGTCTCCCTCCGCCATCTAGGTATTACCATTTCGGAGTCAAATTTCTTGTTTCCTCGTTTCTCTGCGTTGTTACTTACAGAGATTTTTTTCTTTTAATTTTTTGTTACCAGAAGTTTTTTTGGGGATCAATGCTCTGGAGTAGAGTTTTGTTTTGAATTTGGGGGCAATTGGATTAGTGGAAATTAAGTTTTATAGTTATGGAAACAATGATATTTTGTGATTTTTATTTGGTTGGTGATGATGTATCTAGTTTTTAAAAAACGTAAGGAACTAATTTGTTTGGACCTATTTTCTAATCTTTGCTATTTAGGTATGTATATTTTTTGGGTTTTTTGCATAAAAAGTGTAAAATGCAACCCAAAAAAAATTACAATTTTTTTGTGGCTCAAGTGTTCAAAAAAATGCCTGAAAGAATTTATTTGGGACTTGCACAAAGTGCAAACATGCAACAAATATTCTTTTAGTGTTCTCTTGTAGCTCAAGTGTTCAACAAATTAAAATGCTTGAAAGAGGTTATATGAGACTGTTTTGGTTATGCATTTGATTTTAGGACTCGTTGAGGCATGTGGCATGAACATTAACTTTGTTTGACTAAATAATTTAGTTAGCAAATAATGGACATTTTAGATACTTCAAGAAAAAAAGGATTTGGTTAGCCCTTCAAGAAAAAAAATATTTATGTTGTACCCATGTATTTATCATATCGATATTGTCCATATGTCATATTTATGCCGAACCAATCTTGTACCAAAAACATACCAATATAAAATGTTCCCAAAATATTATTTGGCACATCGTACTAGTACCAGTGCTTCATATCAACTCCTGACAACTAGGCCCCCTTAGTTTTAGTTCAAACACCATTTGACTTTATAGGTGGGTGCTTTTAAAATCCAACTAAAAATAAGTGAACTGGAGTTTTTAAATAAAAAACTATATTCCATATTTTTCTAATATATCTTCCCAATTTTTCTTTGAATTTGCCTTTTTTTTTTTTCAAATAATGATTTTTTTTCCTTTCTTCTGACTTTCACTATTTTTTTCGAATCAAGAATTTTTGTCCTTGCTGAATAATTCCTGATTCCCCAATTTGTCTTTGTATATACAAATGTCTCGTTTGCTGCTACCAACATTGACTTGACTCAGCCAACTTGCACTGACTTGGTCAAGGTCTAAAACCTTGTTTCTATCTATATGATATACCTTTGAACAGTTTAATGATTGTCCACTTAGTACTAGGAATCTAAAATCATATTTGATGTATTGATATACTGAAACATTCATCTAGATAACTTATATTTTACTAAAAACTGTTTTTAGCACTGATTAGACACCACATGAAGAAGTTTGAAAATATTACATTTTGGAGGAGTGAGGAATCTGTTGAGCTGCATGCAAGTATGGAACATAGTACTGGATTGATCCAAACAATTATCTTTGAGGCCGCTGATTGGGATAATATTGGTGGTTCTGCTTTAGGTGGACAATCATCTATTGAGGATCCCAACTGGCCTCTTGTTTTAGAAAATTATGGTCTCCAAGGAAATACCAGTGTTTTTTAGATCATGCTCAATTTTTTGACAATATGCTGAAGTCAACAGCCTTAGGGCTGACATCTGCAAAACAGATAAGAATGAAACTAGAGAAATGAACTGAACATATGATGCTTGATGAAGATGAAACCAAAAATACATAATGTTGATGATGTTGCTGCTGGAACAGGCCATTAATGGTTGTTACTGCTGCTCTCTTGCTACTTCTGAAAACAACATGTTACCATATCTTTTATGTTACCCTCGGACCCCCTGAGGGCGCACTCCATTTTTCAACTGTTGGGCACATGCATTTTGGGCTCTTGTGGGCATGCTTATGCAGGGTGTTTTGAAGGTAAATCAGTTCATTGAAGTCCGTCCTGGCATTGTTGTAAAAGACGAGAGTGGTAACATTAAATGCACTCCAATATATTCAAGAATAGTTTCGCTATTTGCAGAACAGAATGAGCTGCAGTTTGCAGTTCCGGGGGGGTCTTATCGGGGTTGGTACTACCATGGACCCCACACTAACACGTGCTGATAGGCTAGTAGGTCAGGTCCTTGGGGAGGTCAGGTCCCTTCTTGATGTCTTTGTTGAGCTTCAGGTATGCTTTATGTGTAGAATGTCTTTAACCTTCCTAATTTACTTTTAGCGATAATTGCCATCAAGTCTTCAAAAAAAATCATGGTGTTCACCAAATGTTACGTGAAATTTCTTTTTTTTTTCATGCTTGCATTTGGCATTTTTACCTGCAGTCGAGGCTTTCCAAATAATGTGCAACAATGGTATTGACTTCCTTTATCTTTGTTTGGGTTTGCAGCTAAAGAATTTGGTTTGGGCTACGTCAAAGGATGATGTGTATTTAATGTCACACTTCTCTGTCATTCATTGGTCCTCAATAACTTGCAATAGATCTGAAGTTCTCAATGTTCAAGGACCTGTGGCACCATGCGAGGTGCATGTTTTTCCAAATAAATACATTGAAGAGCAAACTTTTCTTGTTTGATCTGTTATGCAGTTAAAATTTATTCCCTTGTCTACTAATAATATGTATTTTTCCATGATTACACTACATTCTTAACAATGTTTGAACTATGTTAGAAGGATTTACTCAAACACAAGTTAGTACATTAGCTGTGAAGGATAAGCTACTAGTAGCTAGAGGATTCCAGGGGGAGCTTATTTGTAAGGTAATTTATCTTTATTTGTTTGCTCAATTTTTTGTTGGAATATAGAAAAACAAGCTTTAACAAGAAATAAACCATTCACATGCATGTTTACCTCGTCTACCCAGCTGGCATAGATTACATGTCATTGGAAGAAACGCATAAGCATGCTACTACACATGTATTCCTGTATTTGCACACACTAGAGGCCCAGACCAGAGACTGACTTGGCAGAAAAGGCATGGCACATGCCGACCTGGCTGGTATGTTTCTCTGGAATGGACCTAAAACGGAACCTGGCCTTCTAAATTTGTAAAAAAAAAAATCAGTTTATCATTTGTTTCTTAATTTCTATCATATCAAAGATACATAAGTGATGCAGATCTAGATTGGAATGATAGTAAATAAAAAATATAGAAAAATTAAACAACTTCTATTTATCTAGTTTATCAAGAAAGAAAATAAAAGAAAACTTGTATTCGTAAAAAAAAAAAGGGTTTGTTGCCACACTAATAATGGTTCTGGTGAAAGACGATGAGATAAAGAATAAATGAAAAATAAATTTTGAGGACTCGTTAAAATATGGAATATGTGATGGAAGTCGAGTAAGAAGAAGAACCAAATCAAGGGCTGATTAGCAAAACATTTGAAGCAAAAGTAAAATTAGCCTTGGCTAAAAAAAATCTCTCTCCCTTATTATAATCCAAACCTCCATTAGCCTTAGCTAAAAAATATGAGAGGACCAGACAGATAGGATACTTATAGAGGTTTGGATTATGAAGGGGGAGAGGTTTTTTTTTTTAATCATCTTGAGTTTCCTTTTATAGTAGTAGATGACTTGAGGAACTCTGTAGGTTGTGTTTCAGCAAGAGTTGGGTCTATGGATAACTTCTATTGAGAACTTATTCTAAGATCTTGGTTCTTAAGAGTAAGTTTCCAGAGCGTTTGTTTGAATAAGGGGCTCTTGGTATCATATAATTCTGTACATTTTTTTTCATTTTTTGGGATATGGCTATAGACAGGACGAAATCTTGAAAATATATACCTTACTAGTGTCGCATAAACTGTTGCAACTTGAATTATGTTAAGTTACTTTTTGGATTTGGAAGCTTATATGGATGTGTAATTTCTAAAATAAGTTACCTACTAATCCTTAGAAGGGTTTTCATCGCAGAGGACGACATCTTTCACATTGGAATCACTATTTGAATTGTCAGCTCAACGTTTACTGTACAACATGCCAACTTTGCCGATGAGATTCCTTTGGTAAAGGTACTCAAGGTGGTCAATGGCCGATCATGCAGCAACATCAACTGCCTTCTTCATTTGCAGCTGCTGATAGTCATTCTGCTGTTTCACAGTTCAGCCCACAAGTTGCTGGAGCTCCAAACAATCAGGTAATTCATGCCTGCTAGCAGTCTCTATTTTCTGTTTTGTTACATTACAGATTTAGTAGTTTACATTGTTATCTGTCGTACATTGTTCTTCACAGCCATGGAGTTCATCACTTGCATCTAATGTACAAGGCCCTTTGACCACTCCAACTGGACAACCCTCTCAAGCTGCATCAAAGCCAGAACAAGAAACAAGCACTGGAGTTCTGTCACAACTTCCCCCTGGTGTGGCAAAACCTATTGGAAGAAAAGAACTTCAAGAGGTAAGGGTTCTTATATGGTTGTCTCTGGTCTCATTTCATATGTTTTTAAAATTAGCTAATATGTGGGTATTGCAAGACATTTTTACTGCAGTTTATTCACCTGCCCCTGTATCAGTTCCTGGTTGGCAAACTAGCCCTCCACAGGGCATGGGGTTTGGCATGATGCAATATCCTACTGCAGTGGTATATCAAGTACCATTATATCTTTGTGTTGACTTAAGAGGTTTAGATTATCTGCTCACATTTGATTACTAAATGCTATTGACAATAACTTCTAAGTATGATTTCTTCTGTTGCAGACAATGCCAACTATTCCACATCCATCAAAATCCATAAATCCATTTGATCTCAACAATGATCCAACTTTAGTCCGTGCCCCTACGGTATGCAAAATTAATTTATTCTAAATTGCTTGATTTTGTATTTAGTTTTTTCTCTTTGGTTACTCTGAATCTGTACTCTAAAGAGGAATAGTTAAAGAATGATTTGGAAACCTTCTTGGGCGATTTTCATTGCAAAGATGAATATTTTGGGTTGCGCTAAACTTTGGGTCGCTAAATTTAGTAAATACATTTAAATTATTATTATTATTATTAATTTTTTTTATTTTTTTTAAAATTAAAAACACCTACGCCGATGATTGAAGTCGTCTGCGTAGGTGGGGAAATTTAAATAAAAACAAATAAAATAAAATAAAATATTTTTTATTTTTTTTTAAATCAAAAACCCTACGCCGACGGCTGCAGCAGTCGGCGTAGGACCCCTTACCCTATCCCGACAGAATTATCATTGTCGGTTGGAAAACTCTACGCCGACGGTTGGTAGCCGTCGGCGTAAGCTACACCGACGGTTGGGGAACTCTACGCCGACACCGGAGGTCCCGTGGTGAGACTGGCCAATTCCACATTTTTCCATGACCCATTTGCCAATTTTCGGCCTAAGTGTAATTGGTCAACCAATTCAATTATGAAGGCCGCCTCCATTTCAAGAGTCCATGTGAAATTCTTACCCTCATCATTTGAGTCACTCACAGAGCTTTTACCCTTAGCTGACCTACTAGACATTACTGTCGAGTCCAATATACAAGCAAAACTCATGTTATAAAGGGACCAAACTAAGACAACAACAAGTGGGTTCCAATCTGCTGCTATGAAAACCTATAATTTATGATGCAAGTAGGGAGCTTGGGGGATGCTACAAAGTGAATGAGAAAACCACCACAAGAATTTTTAAATGCATCTTTTATTTAATATAATGACAAACAAGATATACGGGAGAATCCAATATGACAAAGGACCATCATCAGTGATTTATTTTCTGGCCACCAATATAAAGGAATCAAGATCATGATATTCATTGTTTAGGTCATGATGAGATATATTTCATTTAGGGTGTGGATCTCACTTCTAAGCTTTTAGAGTTTAGAAGTAAAAATAGTCCATGTTGGGTGTTGCTCTCACTTCCAAACCTCAAATTATAGGCCATTAAGAATTATTTCACGCATTCAGTTTTGAACTTGTATTACATTTTTGTTTTTTCAGTTTAGATTGCACACATATTAGTAGTTGTTGTTACTAATGGGGTGTTAATTCCTAAGAGAAAGTCCAGAATCTAGCAGCTCTTCAATCAGCTATTGTATGTGTTCTTAACAGAATCTACCAGCTCTCCACAAGCCTTTAACAGCTTAAGGTAGAGACCACTATAACAGCTTGCTGAAGGTCTAGTCCTGAATCTAGCAGTTCTCCACCTTAGATGGCAGCTGAGCAGCCTCCTGAGACCACTATAATCCCAACAGCTTAGCAACAACTTCTACTAGGGTTGTCCATTTCAGCCTACTATAACAGCTGGGGTAGTTGGGCTTATAACATAGTAGTAAAAAAGGCATAGCAGCAGTAGCAACTTCTAAAACAACATCAACTTCTAGAACAGTAGATGCTATATACAACGTGCACAGGATATGCACCAAGTGCTGATCCATTGATATAATGAGGGTTTCATCTCAATTACAATGTGCACAGGATATGTACCAAGTGCAGATGCTATATACAATGTGCACAGGATATTCACCAAGTGTTGATCCATTGACATAATGAGGGTTCCATCCATTGACATAATGATCCATTGACATAATGAGAGTTTAAAAGTGAGATGATGAGAGTGCCATCTCAAGCCTAAGATGAAGAGAGTCAAATCACCTTAATTTTATACAATGTGCACAGGATATGCACCAAGTGCAATGAATTGGTCATTTTCACTCAACTAAGGTGTCACTTTCAGAAACGCAGATAGATCTTTGTTGGATTTTGTTTGTTTGAGGTACATTCTTGTATACATTTGAGATTGAGGCCTAAAATATTGAAATTAAGTTCTATTAACTAGATTTAGATCAAACTCTTGTCCAATATTATATATTTAATTAATTTTAGTAATTTATTTACCTATTTGTTATAGAGCTTTGAAGTTTGGATTGATCTAATTTAAGAGTGGCGTAGTTGAAGGTCTACTGACTATTCCAGTAGAACTTTAGATCTTGGAATTGAATTCCTACAATTACAATGTTTATGGTATGTTCCAGTATAACTTTTTTTTGATCGAATATATTCCAGTATATTCTTGTATATATATGAGATGGGCCAAGTAAAACAGCAAAACAACAACAGCAACAAGGCTTCAGATTTAGTTGCACATTTTATTAATTTCTCACTTCCAAAGCATTTCGCTTTTGCAAGATTTAGTTGCACATTTTAGGGGACATTCTGCTTGCACTACTTTTAGGATTCTAAAGAGCTATGGTCCAACTAAATCTTTGTGTATATAAGAAATTATATTTTAAAAAGCTTTACTACTTGAGAGTAACACGGTAAGTCTTTTGGCAACTGTTTGGACATCTGATTACTTTATTGAACTGGGCATTTTGGTCTCTAATTATGGCAAAAAAAAATTATTTCATTTTGCACTTTTCTCTATTTCCCTTTTTCCCTTAATTTTGATTTAGTAGTTTTTTCACTTTTTACAATGGATACAATTGATTGCGAGTTCCTTATTACCATTTGAGCATCTTTCTGCTAGATAGATTTTGACATTTTTTTTTCTTTCTAATTTTTTAGTCACTCAGTTCACGATTTGAATTGAAAGAATTTGTTGACTTCTTTATGTGATTACTTATATTGAAGTATTTTGTAGTGTACTTCCAGAATTTGAGGTTTTGCTGATTGAAAGGAACTTAAAGGGTATATTTCACTATTTACTTACTAATTATATTGAGATACATTTTTACTTGCTTCTTGGATATGTAATTTTGTTTTGGTTCAATCTTAGCATTTGAATATGAGGAAATTTCACTTAAACCATTGTGTTGTTTTCTCTGTTTAGCTTTTATAGTATTATGCCCCAAAGCAGCATCTTAGCAGGCACTTAGCACAACAGCAACTTACCAACAGCTAAACAACCACTACAAGAACACCCTCTCTCTAAAACCCAGCCACTGTAAAAGGTATAACAACAGCTAACCAGCCACTATAAATTTGGTCAAACTATAACTTCCCTCTTAGAGGATTTAATGTACTATGAGAAGCCTTGACCAGCCACTATAACAACAGCTAAGCAGCCACTTAGCACAACAACAGCTTAGCAGTAGTTTCTACTAGAACAACAAGTAAGAGGGAGCAGTTTGAAGAAAATTACAAGAACAAGAGAGCAGAAGGTTTATTTGGCCTTCATTAACATTTTTTCTTCATGTTCATAATGGACCATCAGCACTAATTATAACAACAGCCTCTGTTACACAAGCTACTATAACAGCAAAATCAAGCAAAACAACATAACAATGTACCTCCAAACTCTGTTTTTGCCTTTCTTCTATTGGCTTTAGCTGATGAAAGAAAGACAACAAATTAATCCTTGTCCATATCAGAAACCACTTGTAATATAAAAAAAAATTAGCAACTATATAAGTAGTTACCTTCTCACTCTCTAATAACACTTAGCTGCTGTGGTGTTTCAGAAAACAGGGGGTGCCAATTTATAGGAAGTTCTTGGCTCTCTACTGAGATTTGAAAATCTTGAGGGTGTGACTCATTCACAACAACATGTGATGCCTAGGAGGCTAACTTGCAGACCTATAGCTGTGTTGTCTCTTCATTGCATTTGCTGAAAAATAGGGAGGGAGCAGTGAAGAGTCTCTTCATTTGCAGGGAGCAGCCAGTGAAGTCTGTTCATTTAAATGAGATGGGCCAAGTAAAACAGCAACAGGGCTTCAGATTCAGCAATTATCTGTTGATATATATATATATATATATATATATATATATATATATATATATATATATATATGAGATGGACAAGTAAAACAACAACAGGACTTCAGATTCAGCAATTATCTGCTGAGATATATATATATATATATATATATATATATATATATATATATATATATATATATATATATATGCCAGATGAATTGGGTATTTCTTGATATCCAACAAGTTATTGGCTCCTACAACACCTTTGGTGTACGTATTGGGTACCTAATACAAATGCTTGGTGGAGTGAGAAATTTCCATTGCCAGGGAAACAATTTTGTGAGGAAAACTAGTCCTCATTCACCTCTTCAAAATCTCAAAAGGGTATTATTTGCACCTTTTGTTTAAGTAGCATTTATGCAGCAACATTACTGCTTACATAAATGCTACTTTTCAAACACAACCTCAATAAATTGTTGTTACTTCATATATGCAGCAACATTAAACAATGCCTCATTAAAGCCCCGAAACTGACCTCAAAGAAGGTACACTTTATAACCTTGTAAGTCCACTAAGTACCCTCTTAACTATAATAATGGATCAGTAAATTTCCTTCTATCATTGCTGTATACTAACTGAGATGGACACCTGAGTCAATTTTTTTTACCATTTTGAGATTTGACCATTTTGGTTCAGGGAGATTGACTGATGTACCACCCTTGTGTAAGGAAACAAGGATCGGTTACCTAATATCACTTCTTCATATTTTAGTGGACAGCACTTGATATTTAATTCTATATATACCAAACTCTCTTTCTCTTCCTCTATCTCTAGTGAATCAGATTCAAATAGAAGTAGCTAGAGAGTTAGTGCATGACCCTCCAGTGCCAGTTGATGCTTCCACACTCCTTAGTTATTAGGATGTGGGCCATTGCTCACATTCTTTTGATGGTTCTTGATCAGACTGCAGAAATCGTTCAATGACACAATATTTCTGATTGTTGAATCCAATCAAATCAATAACAAACCGACCATATGTTACAGAATTGAGGTTCTTGATCAGACAGCAGAAATCATTCAATGACACAATATTTCTGATTGTTGAATCTAATCAAATCAATAACTGCACGTACCATAAGTTACATAATTGATGAAAATTGGTCCACCTATATAGAATTGCCTTGAAGACAAACTTAACATGAAGGTATGTAAAGGAGGAGGAACTCACTGGCATAATGTGAACATTTTTTGTGCTCCACATCCTTCAGGCTCCATGCTGAAGGCAAAAGGTTGTCATCGCTCTCAAAACTCAAGCCATTGAAATCAGATCGAACCCTTCATAATGAATATTTCTAACAATTTTCTTATGCAAGCAAATTCTATAAAAAATAAAATAAAAAAATACAGGTGATCCTTTCGGTAATAAATTGTTGCGTTGAAAGTGATCTTTATAAAGGCAGATCTTGTATAATGGAATTTAGGCTTCACTAGATAATGTGCAGCTAGCTGTTTAACAGTATAAGTTGCTATAAAAAGTTTGTTTTTCCATGCTATAGTCAGTTATAACTAACTTTCTTCCCAACTCAGTCAATATTGCTCCAAGTATCAGTTGAAGCATATCCAATTTAATGTACAGAAAATATGGGTTCAGAATTGTGTACACATAGCATATTTTTTCTTGTTTCCTTTTTCGTTTATGAAATTGTGAACGGTTTGGATTTTGTAATATCTGAGGCTAGAAAATATGGGTTTAGAATTTTCAGGGAATCAACTCCAAGCTTGGTTTCATTTGCTGATTTCTATTTTTTTTTCCTCTAAAAGATGTGGTCTTTGTTGAAATTTAGCCTTTCTCTTCAGCTCTGTTTCTAGAGATCTTTGTTGCTCTACATGTGAGCTCCACAGGTATTGACAAGGAAGAAGGTCCATTGCCAGCTACAGCTACACAAGGCTGCCACTGAAGAGTCTCTTCAACCTCCTCTTTTCAGGCTTCATAGTCCTTGAAGAACAGTAGTAATACCAACTACCAACCACTTGATGAGTAATTAAAACAAAGACATGGTTATTTAAATGACAGTTAATTGGTTAATTTTCACTCCGAAAACCAAACGTCTCTTTCACAGGAAAGTCTCCGTAAACATAGATTCCCAGTAAAACTCTCGAACAGAAACTATGTTCAGAAAGTGCATTTTCTGGAGAAAATGCTCAGAAACTTGGGTTTTCTTGGCTCTCGAATGAGGCCTAAGAGTGTCATTTTATTTAAAGATGGGGATGGATTGGATCCTGGCACTAGCTATTCATGATCATTCAAATAAACTGGAGGGACCTGCGGGTTTCTTAGCTCGGAAGCCGTGGTCCAGTTAAATTCTAGTTAATCTTGAGATTCGTGAAATTTCACTTTCTATGATATATTGATTTCATAGAAAAAGCGCATTTTTCCCATAAGATCCTGTTAAACGCTGACTGGATTAAGGAAGCCAAAAATTCTGTAGGAATCCTCTTTAATATGGGCAAATAGGGCATATACCAACAAGAAAATGGTATATGCCCGATCCAAGGGGTCAAGGTTATGTGATCAAATCAATCCGATTCCCATATTTTTCATGAGTTTTATATATTAAATATCGGGAGCCGATTTTACTCGACTGGACATCCTGGTTGGAAGTCGCATGCCCGACCTGGAGTAAATCTGAGTGGGGTGGGTCGAGTGGGCCCCCAGTGGACAGCCCCATGGAGTTCCGTTTGACGTCGAGCTCCAAAGGGCAACCCGAACCACTTTTTTAATTTTTTTTTTTTTTTTTTCAATTTGTGAGAATGAACCACTTTTTTGTTATAACTTGGAGTTTGAATGCATTTCGTAACTACCAGATTACTGGTCGGAAAATCATTGGCCGATTTTAATCAAGCGATAGAGAACGGATTTCATCACACAAGAGATCTTGAGAGTTGAGATCATGGGCGTACAAGTGACCGGCTGATAGGTGAGACATGATCTCAAGATTTCTTACGGGAAAGAGAGGATCAAGAAATGATCTCTTACTTTAAATCGTCCAATGATTTTTATTATACGTGCCCAACAAAATTTGGTGGTTGCCTTTAAAACTATCAAAACAAATCCATCCAATAAAATCCCTACTCTTACTCACCCTTTATCTCACATAAAATATCACGCATATCCTCAAATGGCTGCCAGCTGTATGCATGCAACTGCGTACCGCAGAAGCCGTGTTACCAACGGTTATAACCAGTTATCACGAATGATTCGTGGCCTCCACGATCTTTTCCGAGGCGAGCCTTTTTCAAACAAATGAAAAATGAAAATTTCCGGATTTTTTCATATGCCGTCGACAAAAGAAATAGCTCGCATGAAAGGACTCGTGCAAATATACACGGAAGCACCAACTAGTCGCTATTAGCAAATCTATTAGAGAGATCGGATGAATATTTATACCTACCATGGTGGATACTTGATACCAAAGTATCAAATATCTGTCGATATTGATTTATATCGAAATATAATTATATTGTGCATCTTAATATCTATATTAGTTATCCGATAAAAGTAATTTGATGATTATTACATAATTTTAGTGATTTCAAATATTCTTGATCGTTGGATCCTATAAAAGCACAAATGAACGTAATTAAAAATTACATGAGAACATTAGATCATGAAGTCAACAAAAACATCAAAATCTGTGAAGAATTGACTGGTCCAGCCGCAACTTAGTGAAATGGATATGTCACATGTCATCATCGATCGATTGAGTTTGATGACAACTATTTCCCTCTCAAATTCAAATTCAAAATCAATCGATTGAATTTAAATTCTAATAAGCCAGCCAAAATTCAGATTTTTAAATCAAACGATTTGAATTTTGAAATTCAATCGACTGACCTATATATGAAAGATTTTCTCTCCGCGCCCTATATAAACCAAACATTGTTTAGGGTGAAGGGATTCTTTTTTAGGCAAAATTTTATCAATATTTTTTTTAAATTTTCTTCATTATTTTTAATGTTAGTTTTTCAGTAGTTTGTAATTAGGATCAAAGTTTTGTGAGGTTCTAGATCTTTTCCTAAAAGATCTAAACATTTGATAAATTATAGAGCGCGTTTGATGGCTTCGAAATTATGCATTGCGTACGATTTTAAAATGAGCGGCTAGATCCCTCGTTCAAGGAGGAAGCGACCCCTACATGAGTACTTGATTTATTTTCACGCCCATCATCTCTTGTCATAATTATTGAATCGTACAAATTTTAGTTCGTGCTTATCGTGTATCTTCGAATACTCATTTATAGTCGTTAATCTTGTAGATAGGCGACAATAAAAGAGTTATTCCACCTCGATCGATCTTGTAGACCGATATAGGATGTCGTACGATTGATTTTACTTGTTATGATTTTGCGCTTGTGATATAGTATACCTTTTGCATGATTCATATCGTGATTGAATGCGTCATAGTGTTAAGATAGTGTATACCGATTATCATAATTACATTTTTATCGAATCGATTTATTTGTAGTAAAATAAGGATAGATAATTTGTCATCGAAATGTTTGGATTGTTAGTAGAAAAATTATAAATCTAGGGTTAGCGGACTCTTTGATCATTTTATCATTGTTGTTTGATTATTCATTGTTTTCCTTGTATAAGATTTGTTTAAATATCATTAATCGTGATTTGTGAGGTGTTATTCTTCATCATAGACAAATCTCATCTTTGGTACTTTCTTAAGTTCACTTTGTACTCTCTAGAATTAACGAAATAACGCACTTTCATGTGGGTTTGACATCCCTTATACTCGCCCTCGTTCATCGAATTTGTGCACTTGCAAGGTTTCATTTTAAAACGATCAGATACCGATACGTGTCGATTTTTTGGCAAACCGATACGTATCAAAGCCGTTACGTATCAATGTATAACTCGATATCTGTATCGGCTAATATGTATCTGGTATCCACCGATATATATATATATATATATATATATATATATATATATATATATATATATATATATATATATATATATATTAATTTTAAAAAAAATAAGCCGATACCTATTGGTATCGGCCGATACGTATCGATCAATTCGTATTGGTCCTCCAAGGACCGATGTCCGATATCGACACCGATTTTATTACCTTGCCTGATACGTATCGAAGCCGATACGTATTGGTATCGGCCGATATTTGATACTTTGGTCATGGCCTTCTAAAATAAGGGTTGTCAATTATCTATGCCGGAAAAATAAGTGGGAGGGCTATTTTTTTTAAAAACAAAAGAAAAGTATGGGACATCAAATCAAAATAAAATATGTTGTCTTATTTTTTTAGGACACTAATATATGATGGACCTTAAACATCAGACCACTCAACGGACCACTTACATGGCACAATGCAGGTTGGGCCACCCACTTGCATCACGGCACGTAAGAAATCCATTGTTAGTCTGCCATTTGAGGTCCGCTCATTAAAATTTTTCTTTTTCTTTTTGTTATACGTAAATATCTTGTATTTATTAGAGGAAAGTTTGCTCCTTTAGTGTGTAATTGGTAATCCTTCTATTAAACATTTCAACACTTAATTTTTAAAATTTTTTTAAGATTGACCATCATAGTTTCACCTTTTCCAACAGCGGACCTCTAGTTTTACCTTTTCCGTAAACGACCACCTTGAAGCTGAGCCATTATCTCCAATCGTAAAATGACGAAAATATCCTGAAGGTCTATAAAAGGTGATAAAATCAAGCTTATCATCTTAGGCATTTTTAAATGCCTTAACATCATTTAACTTCTTTGAATCCCATGATGGGGGATCATATTTCATCTTCACCTTTCACAAGATTGATCTTGAGATCGTGAGCGTACCATCAGATAGTTCATTTTACTCAAAACATAGAGCTCCTAATTAGGAGCGCTGACACATCGCTTTAGGGGCGCTACCACCCTTACACATATAGGAACCCCGTTTTAGGAGCGCTAATACCCCTCTACAGGAGCGCACACCCTATGCAAGAGTATTGACAACCTGCATTAGGTATGCTGACACCCCGCTATAGGAGCATTTGATACCCCTATAAAGGAGCGCTAGCACCCCTCTAGAGGGGCGCTGACACCTCACTTTAGGAGTGCTAGTACCCCTATATGGAAGCGACATCACTCATCTGTAGTAGCGTTAATGCTACTAGTTCATTTCTATCCCCTTTTTGTATAAAGCGGATTGTCTGATAGTACACCCATCATGTAGAAGATCAAGACGAAAAATGATCTCCATCATAGAATTCAAACCATTCAATGATGTTATTCCGTTTAGAACCGCTCAAGACGAAAAACTTAGTTTTATCACCTTGCACTGACCTTGGGAAAATTTACAACTTTTTAACTTCGCTTGATTTCAAAGGTGAAAATAGAGGTCCACTCCTGACAAAGGTGAAACTATGGTGGTCGATCCTAAAACTTTCCCTTGATTGCTTTTACCCGGCTTGGGAAATAGAAGATAAAGACCAGTAATCAAATGGACAGTATTATACAGTGTATAATTTTTTATAGACAATTTTACAGGCAACTTATGTGATGTGATGTGATTGGCTACACACATAGTGGGGCCCAAGCACTAAGCCAATCATGTTATGCCAATAAGCCGCCTACAAAATTACGCATAAAAAATTGTCCACCTTTTATAAATTTCCTAATTAAAGACTTTAAATGACATCTTTTAATATTTTTAAAAAATAAATGAGTAAAAAAATAGGACTCGCTGACATCTTTTAAAAAAAAATTTTTTTAAAAATGAGTAAGAATATAGGACTTACCGGCATTATAAAGTGGTCGTGATATTTGCTTCTTTTTGTTGGAGTGGTCGACTCTACCCGCCGGCATATAAATTTAGCCAGTTTATCAATCTTAGCATCAAGCGGGAAACAAAAACTACCGCCTCTCTTTTTCTTTTCTATAAACGGGAAACAACTTCTTATTAGTTGTTAGTTGTTAGTTGTTTACCGCTGGAGTCTAAAAAGCATAAAAAGTCACCTTACTCCATATGATACAAAAGTAAATGGTAAGCCTTTTACAATGAAAGGCCTACCCATTTATATGACAAGCAAGACTTCAAAAATAAACGGGCATATCTTTTCCCTCAAATGATGGTTCGACCACTAAGGAAGTTGACTACGTTGAATTAGATGATGGAGGTTATTTTTTATCACAATATTTTTACATAATAGATTTTGAAATAATGGCTCACCTATTAAATATTCAAGTGCTAATTTCACTGTGTACACATATGTGATTATGGTGTACCATTAGAAGGGTTGTTGGATCACTTTTGGGGGGTGTATTTGTCACAACTCGAAATTCTACCCCATCACGAGGGCTTAGAATTTTAAGTTATGGCCTACACGCATCTTAGATATATTAAGCGGACATACATATGATCAAAGTTCTCAAGCAAATATGGTTTCACGAAATCTATGAAAGTCAACAATTAAAGATAAAAATAAATAGGCAATCATAAATATAGATAAATCAAAAAATCCACAAATACACAGTAATGGAAGTCGGACACAAATTCGATACAATAAACTATAGAATCCATAATACTAATATTAAACGAACTCAATACCGAGTCCACAACGATCAATAGCCGGCACTCAGGTCAAAGTCAGTACCAAAGTCCTCCTGGTAACCAGTTACGTTGCCCTCCCAAGGCTTCTGATACTTAGCATCCACAGGGTCAATGAGATCTGGATAGCCGACGTCTACTCTGCTAATGTAATCACCTGCAACTATTAGTTTTTCGTGAGATGAGTTTACTCAGTGACGTAAACTCAGTGGATACACCATCAATCCATCTCATGTCACTCAAGTGTATGATTGGTGCATCACGTGAATGATAAGCATATTATCTCAAAGCAACTGAAAGAGAGTATAATCAAAATATGTGCATAATGTAAAACTCATATCATGACATAAATACAGGGTCATGATCTAGACACACTTATATCTTAATGTACCTTACCATATCTCATATCATACCATACATATCTTATTATTCTTGCATATATGTTTGTACATTGCATGAGCGTAACTAACATACTCATAAATCATTTACGACTTGTATCAGAGTCGTTGCTCGAGCTACCATGTGAGGGTCACTATAGTATCATACTACCATATCATAATGTTATCTAATGCCCTCTCTATCCTACTCTTACTCCCTACCCAGCCTAATAGGGAGACATATGTGTAAACATAACTCATAATATACTCATATTATCTCAGAGACCTGTCTTGGTTATAAGACGTTGGCTTTACAGTGGCTACGCAAGGAACGACACGCAAAGACTTAAATTTTTATTCTTTTGCTGACCTATACACCGGTGTCTTATTATCGTAATTATAACTTATCTTATCTCGATATACTCATATCATAACATATTCTTACAACTTAATTCTAGGACGAGCCATGATGGAATAGCTTCACTAAATCACGTTTTCTAAGAAAAGAGTTTTATAGTAATTTGGATATACTTCGTGTGACAGTAAAGAGACCTCTCTATCATAGAGATTCTAAACTACCATATAAGGGTTGCATTCGTATATGGACGCCTACATTCTAAGTTTCACATGACCGTGAAGAAATCTCACTACAACAAAGGCCCGATGCTTGAATCTCGTATTATATCTCATATCTTATCCTCTCGTATTAAAGTCGAGGTGAAAGGGTCATCGCATATGGCATCGTATACGAGGCCACACTGAATTTGCACTCACCATACTCGTTATGATGTCCTATACTATTATAAGTTGTAAGACATATGAATACGATGTAATCTATGCTTCGATACCATCTCAACGAATCACTACACCAAGCATATGCATGATTTCATACACTCGTGTTCATATGACTTAACTTATCCATAACACATATAACATGATCATGATGAAAATATAGAACAATCATACACACCGAAAGATTTACCATCAGATTTTTGTTATGTTTATACACATAAATATTTACATAACACATTAATATAAGTATAAAATATGGTAGTTAAAGTGTGATTTCGAAAATGGGAAGGTCAGAGTTTAATTTTCACGAGACATCGAATTTCTAATACTTCGTGTTATTGAAGTGGTCGCGTTGAAGCAATAAAATTGATATATATATATATATATATATAGAGAGAGAGAGAGAGAGAGAGAGATTACTATAATTGGGTAATTAAATTAAATGATATTTATAATTCCTAAGTTATGATTTATCATGACTATCGATCTAAAGATATTAAGTAGGATATAATATACATAGAAAATTTGGTCATGAAAATCAGAAAAAAATATTAAATTCGTACTGCCTAAAATCATTTAAAACTGAATCCGACTTTATGTTCTATTTTGACCTTTAAAATATTATATTTGTGAAACGATTATTTCACATCAATAGTTATGACCAAAATATCAAGACCAGTACATCAATAGTTGTGAGCTCGAGTTTGTGGCCGCGAGTTTGGATCCGAAACTTCAAGATGATGCAGTTCTTACTGTATATGTGATTGAGAATATGAAAGGTTCAAGTTTGATCTCGTAATCACTACGTGAAAACAAAGAAAAAACAACACCACTTACTTTTAAAATACCACAGACATCGACCGTTGTAGAAGAAATTCACGTATACAATGGCCCAAATCAGTAGTTAAACTAATGCAACGGCCCATTTAAATCTCTTATTTGTATGTGAGCGAGTTTTGAACCAATGACCTTGGTGTCGTTGAGCCATTTGGAACCCAAACCCGCGTGGAGACCATTCTAAAACAAAAGGGCACGGAGACCAAATATCCATCACAAACGCCGCGAGAAGCCCTTCTTCGTCTTCTTCTTCTCCCACCGGAAACCCTAGCAGATAGTGGCGGAACCGTAGAGGTGGGTGTGGGCGAGCGCCCACTGAAACCCCAAAAAAACTTTTACTTATTTTTATTTTTTTAGTATAAACCATTTTAAGAAACTTATTATCTCGTCACTGGGCGCCCTCGGTTCTCTCTAAAACCCTCGACGCCGTCTATTCTCTCTCTAAAACCCCGGCGATGCCATCTCTCTCTTTTCTCTGTCAAAAACCCCCTACGGTGCCCTCTGTTCTCTCTCTCACTGTCAAACTAAAAGCCCTAGCTGTGGTTTCACAGAGGCGTAGAAGAGATGGAGAAACCCGAACCCCAAGCTCTCTTCCTCCAAGTTCAAATACCCCATACCCCTCCTCCCCCTCCAAAAGAAAATGGAACCCAGATCAGAAAACCCCCGACACCACAAGAACTCATATGATATCCCACTACGGATCTCAGGGACTCGATTCAAAAGAGGCCTCAATCAAGGTGATTGAGGATCTCCAGGCCATTTTGGTTAGGGTTGTGAGCCCTCGGACCAGAAGGAAGGAGAAATTCATGGCGGATGCTTCAAGAAAGCTGGATAACGTGAACACGAAGCTGGCGATTCTGGAGATGAAGATGGACGAAAAGCCATGGTTTGCTCAATCGTTTGTGGTTGGGGTTACTTTTGAGGCGGTTTTGAGAGCAGTTGGGAGCGTTTTACCTCATGTTTTTGGGGGGGTTTGGGAAGATTTGGGATTCTGTTAGGAGTTCTACTACTACTAGGTGAGGTCGTCTTTATTACTTATCTTATTTTTATATTATGTGTCTTTTTTTTTGTTTATGTTTAATGGTGATTTTTGTATGATTATTTTGAGTAAGAGGAAAAAGAAATGATTTTTTTAAAAAAAATTTATCTGTTATTGTTTGATTGGATTTGATGTTTAATTTTTTTTATTTTTTTTTAATTTGTTATGACCTCAAAGTAATTAACTTCCACCAAAGCTCATTAATGCTTAGCGCTTTTGGAGTAAACAATATCTACACAATGCCATCAACTATTGATGATAGGCTTTCATTTTCTAGAATCAGATAACAAAGATTGTTTTTCATCGTTCCTTGGCACCAAGATCTTTTACATCACAACCTTCAAATCAAATAACTTCAAATTAGATGGCTTAAATGACGTTCCACATGGGGCAGGGGCAGATCCATAGATAGCAAATCTTTCTTCTAAATTATATATGCAACGACACAAATCTAGTCTGCAGGTCTTTCTTTTAAACCAAAGAATATAAGGCTTGTGGTGCGGCGATCATATCACTCGCCATTAAGCTGTAGGAATGATTGAAACAGATAGTGACCAGACCATCCTTGGGATCATGTGGATAAAACAATCGTAAATTTCAGCAATATACGTGGTTGGTTACAAATTGCTCATAAATTGTGGGGAACATCCTTACACAAAAACTAATAAAGACTTTTTGACACCAAGCTTCATCAACTCATCACATAATGCTCCCTTTTTCTTTCCCTTTTTTTTTTTGGCATAACGAAATTTTGAAAAA
Source organism: Chloranthus sessilifolius (assembly GCA_021018995.1). Lineage (NCBI taxonomy): Eukaryota > Viridiplantae > Streptophyta > Magnoliopsida > Chloranthales > Chloranthaceae > Chloranthus > Chloranthus sessilifolius. The sequence goes on along the minus strand of JAJIZI010000016.1, from coordinate 1,628,819 downwards.
ACAAAAAGCAAAGGGGAAAAGTTGGAGCAGATCAAAGGCTATAATCTTCAGCGCGAGTCTACGTGTACTAAACAGACGGCCAAGATTTTGATTCGAGAGACCGTTGAAGTCTTATTAATTGGGCGTTATCGCTTCTCCGCAGCTCTTTCATTTTTGAGAATAATAATAATAATAATAATAATAATAATAAATTTGAACTCGAGAAGATAAAACGACTGACTACGTACTCGATGACCTGCTGCTGCGTGAATTAGGGCATTGCGAGCTGCTTACGATTGAATCTGTTGCTGCGTGAATTAGGGCATTGCGAGCTTCTTAGGATTGAATCTGTTGCTGCTATTTGGAAGCTAGCTCGAATTTGTTTCGATGATTTTGCATGAAAAGTGGCAGTGAAGAAGTTCTCTAGTAGAAGAAAACTGATGTAATAATTTCCTTCATATTGGCCTATTTTCGATTCGATTGAGTTTCTCGTTTAAATTATTAGTTTTGGGAATTTATGTCATTTTATTGTAGGACTAGTCATTTCTCACTAAAATTTTGTGTCGTGTCAGTTTATTATTAGTAGAATTGTCATTTCTGCTGGTAATCAAATGAGTAAATTAACTTTTTTTTTATAGTGGAACTGTTGGAGATATTTTTTTAAAATATAATATTTATTGTTAATTTCATAACCAAGTCATTTTCTTGGTAATAAAATTTTATCATATCCTGTTAAATTGTTGCATATTTTATCTTTGTGAGGCCTTTGAATGGTTTTGATTTAATGCAACTTGAAGAAGAGAATCTTTAGTGATCGAAGCCTTACATTGCATTTCATCGGCTATATTTAAAGGTTTTGTGTTTATATTCCTTGCCAATTTTCGTTTTTATACTTTGCAAAATTTTTGGTTTTTAGTTATTTACTCGGGATTATATTCATTAGTTGGTATGATTTTGGAAGGATTTTTTATTATATTTTTAAATTGTGGGTTTTCTTAGGTCATAAAGATCTGGAACCTAAACAATTAAATTAGTCAATCTCAAATCTTTTCTTGCTACATTTCAATAGAAATTTCGGAATCATGTGGAGGCAAATTCTTCTTAAAGTTCAAGAGATCTCGATCCGTCAACAGTATAAATAGGATTAAATTATTTCTGACAGAGTCTAAAGTTTACAATTCCATTCTAGTATTTTCTATTTTCTTTAGTTCAGCTAAACATGATTGGTTGTGAAAATAATTAGCTTTACTTTAGATGATAATCTATTCTAGGCTTTTAGATGATTATTACAACCGATGTTTGGCTCATACAATTTTTGTTAGAACAGTCCCACATTGCCTGTGGACTTGAATGTCTTGGGCTATATATAACGGGCAATCCTCACCTTACAAGCCAGTTTGTGAGGTTGAGTTAGGGTCATGGATTTAGATGATAATCTTTTAAGTTTGGCTCATTATGCAATCACTAAAACTTGGCCGAGTTACACAGTTTGGTTTTAGAGGGAACCAGGTACGTGAGTTTTTAAAAATTCTCAGTTGAGTTTACTCAGATCTGATGATTGATTCAAGTTCTTGTACCATGTCTTTTTATAAATAGTTTTTTATTCCACCATAGTTACTTTAGATTGAAGCAGTGCATGTTGGACATTAGAAACAGGAATGCCAACTGTTCTGGCACATGGAGGGGATACATAAACATATTCTTTGCGCACTATATTTTGGAAAATAAATAGTTTTTTCCTTCTTTGAATCAACGTATTATATGTCCACTATTGTCCAAATTTATGGAGATCATTGAGCTACAGATGTCTAAATGCTGTTCTTACAAATTTGATTTTCATTTGGATGTAGAAAGATGCATAATCAGGGACATATCGTGACGAACTTAATTTACAAAAAACGAACTTGTGTTGGCAGAGGCATCAGTTCAGGGACAATTTAAGAAGGAGAACTCAAAGACAGGGCCTATGAATTCAACTGAAGCAAGTTTTTATGCCTCATCTTCATCTTCAAAGGATCCATCCAGTAGTAGAGAACAGTGGCAATCAATTGAAGTCTTCAACCCGGTTAATTATACAGCCATGCATGATCAACCGACGATTCTCGGCTCAACTCGGTCTCCGGATGAAGATCAATCTATCAAACCGCCTGGTGAAAGTATAGAGAGTGAAAACCAGAGTTTACCTCAAATGCGTGAGGGGTCATCAAGGACTCCATCTGGTAGAGAACCTGTCCACAAATGGATGGCATTTACTACAGAGACTTTGAAATCTATGACTGCTAACGGCCCCCAAACAGATTTAAATGGGAACACCCAGAATGGTAATGATTTCTTGGAGGTGCCATATGAAGGTGGCCGTTCTATAGGTGAAGCTAGCATGGTTCAAAGGGCAGCAGAATGGGGCCTGGTAATTAACAAAGAAAATGTAGCGGGTGATGCCCAATTAGCGGAAAGGTCATCAGAAGGAAGTAAAAATTCTCTAGAAAGAATTGTGGACTCTATGAGGCCGTCTACAGAATCAACTTTTGGATTTGAATCACGTTTCCCTAGGGTCTCTCAAGAACTAAAGGATGCCTTGTCTACACTGCAACAAACTTTTGTGGTTTCAGATGCGACTAGAGAGGATTGCCCGATAATGTATGCCAGTGCTGGGTTTTTTAGTATGAGTGGTTATCTTTCAAAGGAAATAATCGTTAGAAACTGGTATGAAACTCTTCTTCTTATTGATTTTAATATGCAAGAAAATATATGGCTCAAACAGCATATAGAGATCATGTGATTGATTTTAGTTTGATTCTTAGAAATTCAGCAGGTAACCTAAAGTTTGTCGATCTACACTTATTAAATCAACTGGAGCATTGCTAGTTCCAAGACAAAGGACTATTCCTATATTATGTTATACATGAGTTTTTATGCTTGTATTGTACAATCTTTACTGTATCTCTTTCTTTTCACGGCAGTCGCTTTCTTCAGGGTCCTAAAACAGATCCTAAGGAGCTTGCAAAAATTAGAGATGCCATCAAAACTGAACAAAGCTACTGTGGCAGACTCTTGAATTACAAGGACAGAACACCATTCTGGAACCTTCTAACCATCACACCTATAAAAGATGCTGACGGAAATGTTATCAAATATATTGGGTGAGTTAAATTTTGGGGATAGTTTCTCTCTCTCTCTCTCTCTCTCTCTCTCTCTCTCTATCTCTCTAAAGTAACCACTCCTTGCTAGCTAAGCAGGATGAGAAATCGAATGGTGTTTTTGCTGACATTGAAAAGCGGCCATATAAGCAGCTCAATGTAAATAAGCCGCCATCTTTGCAACAAAATGATATGGCAGGCATTGATATTGAAGATGGGGAGGTCATTGGTATCATCACCCTAGAGGATGTATTTGAAGAACTTCTACAAGTAAATCATTGTGCTCTGATTTTTTATCCTTTACATTATAATTTGCTCATCTGTAGGGATGTGAATAGGTATGGTCGACCAGATACATTGTGCAACCTGTTTCAGATTTGCTTGCGACTTGTGGCAGATTTTATGGTTGTGAACAATTGATTTGTTGGTGGTTAATTGTTTTAGATTTGTGTCCTTGTACAGATTTATTAAGGCTGCTTGTTCTTGTTATTCATGGCAATTTTTTATTCTGATATGTTAGTGAAGCACTGTCATTAAGGATTTCTGAACGGCTTAGGTTAATCTGTTTAAGTTGTTTATTGATGTTTAAAATTATGTTACTGGGGATAAATTAATTTTGTGATTATTTCTCCTATTATTACATATGCACTCTTGTTGGTAAAGGAAAATTTTCTCCGTGACCCCCATAGTTTGGAGCCTTTACTTGTATACACAAAGTTGGCACAAGCACATAAATTAAAGGAAAGACAATTTTTGGGGCTTATGTCATGTCAAAATACCATCTAAGCCATCCGACCATGATCAATCATTGGTACAAAAGATTGGCTCGAAACACAATCTTTGTATCAATGATCTTTAGATCATGGCCTTCAATTAAATAGCTTAGATGGTATTTCCACATGGGAGAGATCTCCAAAGTATAGTTTTCTTTTAAAAAGTGCGAAAGGGTGTGCCAATTTTGTATGTGCAAGTAATAGTTTTATTTATTTATAAATAAAACCTTTACAGGTGGTTTGAAACACCGTTAATAATATTAAATAACTACCAACCATAGTAAACATCGGCAACTTGTAATCACCGGTAAAAAGAATAGCGGTGGTTTTAAACCGGCGCTAAAAGGGGTAAACCGACGGCAATAAACCGTTTTCTTGAACACACATGCAAACTTTGAGTATTATTTTATTATGAAATTTATTAATGTGACTGAGTTTATTTTTATGGCAGGAAAACTCGTGGTATGGGAGTTGGGCGCAAGCTGAAAACACACAAGAAGTGAGCGACCAAATCATAAAAAAAAAGTCATCTCGACAACAAGTTGAAATGTGCTCAATCAAAGGTGTCAAGCAATGAGACATTAAAATTCTTTGTCATTGGGCTTATTAGCAATTCGAGTCATGCTCGAATAAGACGCTGCTGAATGTATTTATAGAATATTGTTGAATATATTAATATAATATCTTTGAATATTTTAATGAGATGGTGTTGAATGTATTAATACGATGTTGATTTTATTTTTGGTTTATTATTTTTTCATTTAGTTGAATGAATTATGAATTTTGTCCCTTGTAGAGTGATATGTGGTTGATACAATATTTGTAACAGGTAAACTGACTCTCATTACAGTAAAAAAAATAGAAGTTTTTCAATTTAAAAAAAAAAAAAAAACAACGGTCCATACCAGTTGTTTTCATATACCACTGATTTAGGTCGTAGTTTCGGAATAAAAAAATAACTCTTTTCCCATTAGGAGCAACGGCTTAACATTGTTATTATTTTGCAACAGTCACAAACAACGGCCCATAACCGTTGTTTCTTGGAGGAAATTAATAACGGTTTGTCACCGTTGTTTACATATACCACTGATTTAGACCGTGATTTCGAAAGAAAAATAACAACCCTTTTATCCATTAAAACAACGGCTTAAAACCGTTGTTCTTTTGCAACAGACATGGACCGTGGTTTATCTGGTACAGAAACAACGATTTTGGACCGTTGTTTATTAAAACCACTGCTCTATAAACAACGGCCCTTGCAACGGCTCAAAACCGTTGCTTATTACATTTACAACGGTTTTGGGCCGTTGTTTTTTGTCGATTTTCACGTAGTGAATCTAAAAGTTTTTATGACATCGTGGAGTTCACGTTGAGGTGATAAGAATAAATATATAATATATTATAATCACATAGATACATAAGAAGATATTAATATTTAAAGTTTAGAGCTTAGGGCTTAATAAAATAAGAATATAGACGTGTAACAACAATATATCATTATAGTTTTAGTAGAATGGTAAATTACTAATTATATTGATATATCAAATTTATAGTATTTTAGGATTTAATTAGTTTTACTTATTTTTTTCTTTATATTAAGATGTTATTAATAGGGTTAGATAAACAAGAATATGATTTAAAGTTTAAGGTTTAATAGAAAAGTAAAATATTAATGGCCAAAAAAGAGGTTGTTTGAAAAGAGAAACAAAATATAAATCAACCTACAAATCACACAGCTTTAAGGGAAAGCATAATATTAAATATGCAAATTTATCATAATTAAGGGATATTGAGGTTTAAATAGTTTGTACACCCGTTGATGCGTGATCAAGCGCACCCTACGCAACGGGATTTGAGAATAATAAGATAGATTGATGGGTACCCACCTCTTGAAAGGTGAACGATAGATCTAAGACGGTTCAGGTTGACAAGGTTGATGCCCAAGGCGCTGTAGGTTCGTCTAAGTCGTTTTCTCTTCCTTTCTCCTTTTGGAAATAGAGAGCTCTTAAAGATTTATTTATAATGTTATGAAGTTTTGAGTTAATTTTAATTAAGACTCTTCGTAAAAAGATTTAATAAAATAACAATTTTTCCAAGAAAAAATAATTCATGCGTGACTAACTGTGACTAGGTTGTGTAAAGGTTTCCTTCCAGTACTTTGTGTAAGCACCCAAGTAAATTGTGTTTCTCTCCCAAAATTATAGTTATATCCTTTAACTTGTTTCATCTCTTAAAACGAGCATAACTTTTTTATATTCTTGTTAGAAATTGTCAAATTATATATTGTTGGATTCGTACAGACGAGCACTTCGCATTGAGTCTAATATTGATATAGAAAAAAAATTAAAATTTTTCTAAAAAAGTGTGTTCTGTTGTAGAGTGTTAGCACCGTACACGGTATTATGCATCATCTAACACCGTTAAAAAAGTTAAAAAGTCCGAATTGTTACAATATCCCACATGGAATCAACATATGATAGTCTCATAGGCAACTTATGATCTTAAGATTTAATTTGCAAAAGATTAGGGCGAAAAACATTCTCCATCATCCAATTCAAGGCAGTCTACAGTATTAATGGTGAACAATCAATTATGTGGAAAAAATCTTATGTTGTAAATATGGCTATCCTTCAAAGAATAGCAGATTGCAAGATAGTTCTCATTTAGGGCATGTTTGGTTCATGGAAGATGGAGGGATAGGATATTTAACTTCGGAAGATGGGTCATGTCCCATGTTTAGGGACGATTTTAGGATAACCTGAAGTCATAGTCACAAAAATCTCCACGTTTTTGAAAAATTTGCCAATAATTAGCGAATTTATGCGAATTAATCCTGAATTATTCACAATTTTTTTAAAAAATTGCATATTCACAAAAATTCGAGAATAATTAGTGATTTATTTCGAATAATTCCTGAATTATTTATTTATTTTTTGATTTAAATCTTATTTTTTTTATTTTTCTTTTCGATTTTTCCTCCAAATATTTCTCCAAACTTGCCAGATTTTTTTAAATGTTAACCTCACCGAATCATTGCCGAACCCCAACTTGGTGACTATGCCTGAAGATAGGCTTCAATATGCTAATTTAAGTAAATCTTCCTCTTTTTCGGAAGATTAGCATTCCACTTTAGAGAATAAATACATGCTGCATTATCACATATAGGGAGCCATGTAATTCTCTAATACGTAGCATTTCTCAGCAACCAAATTTTAGGACAACTGCTGACCTCGAATGCTTCAAAGAAGGGATGCATTTAAACACCAAAATCGGGTTTAAATTAAATGATCTTGCACCATTAAAATTATATTTATTATCTCACACCAGTGAAGTGTAATTTATCATTTTGCCAGGTAGCACACATATGTTCTAACATTGAAACATGTCTATGCCCAAATAAACATACCTATAATTGGATGTGAATCATCCCATTGATGAATTTTAATATCAGCCATTGTAATTAAAAATAATGATGGATATTATATTCTAGAGATCGAATGGTTAAATCTCCCTAAAACACCATTTTTGGGCATGTTGCTCATCAATCTATGTTCTATCACTTTGAAGAACCTAACTCCCTTGGCTGTCAGTTAAACACCAAAATGGTGTTTAATGATCTTACACCATCAATAGTTTAAGATGAGGATGATTTGTACTGCCAAAGTGATATTATAGATTGAAGTGCAACAACTTAAAAATGGTGTTTTAGTGATATTTAAACCATCCAATTTGTAAATTATAATATTAGCCGTTATTTTAAATTTTATTTTTGATAATTTTGACTGCTGTTTTAATTTTAATGGGTGATATTAAAATTCATCAATTGGAAGATTTGCGTCTCCTTATAGGCATATTTCTTTGGTATTCTCTTCCCTTGTGGAACCAACAAGTGGTGGGTTCTAACCCCATGCACACTCCTGCCCATCTGGGCGGGTCTCCTCCCAATGTGATATGCCAAAAATAAATTCTTTGCAAGTTTACACAAACACTACATTTGAGTTGCCTATATGCCATACAGGAAAAAAAAAATTACCATTTAGATAATTTAGATTGATCACATATGTGACACTAATTTTAATGGTCTAAAATAATTTATGGGATACCGTTATTTATATGCTACCAACCTACTTTCTCACACCCCATTGTAAAACCTCGCCACGACCCCACATATATAATACCATTTTTATTTTATGTTTTGATGCATTTGTACCCGACCATCCTCTTCTCCTTTCTCTTCCTCTTCTCTGTTCAACCCTGAACTACGAGAGTATAACAAGTGGCAACCAATAACCTCTCGTCTTCTCCTTCCCCAGCAATCCGTACAAGAAGCGACGGAATTAAACACTATCCGATGGTCTCAACCAAGGTATGAAATATCGGCCGATACTAATACATATCTGCAATATGTATCGGTTTTCAGCCAAACCGATATGTATCGGTCACGTATCGGTATCGCTGATACATCTTAGTTTCACCCAAGTTTTTGTTTATTTTTCTCTTTTCTTTTTTAAATTGGCCGATAGGTATCGGCATGGGCAAACCAATACCCAATTTGACACCTTGGTCTCAACTATTATCTAAAATCGTATTAACACCTCGTTTCCTCCTTCTCGACCAACTCTAAACTATAAGTCTATGGAAATCACCATCGGATGGCTACTAACCTCTCTTTTTCCTATTCTCCTTTCATGTCGTGACCCTTAACTTCACGTCTCCCTCTTTTCAGGTTAATTTCTGCCTGTGACATCTTGATGATTCCTATCGAATGTCTGTAAAGCAACTCGGTGAGAACCCACGACATGTATTACTATACCTCGGTCGCTGTCCACCGATAGTGATCAAGACAGTATATTCTCAGACCGAAGGAACTTAAGCTTTCCCTGTAGTAGCAATGCTGCTTGTCGGTAGTCAGTACATTTGGTTAGTCATTACTGAATATCTGTAATGAGTCCCGGTGAGAGCCCACCGAGAGACATTAAAACGTCTCCATGGCTATCTACCGATATGCAGTGCAATGGGATTAGGTTATAAACTATTTCCCTTACCTTAGGGCTGTCAATGGGTCTGGTTGACCCAACTTCTTAACTGACCTCTCACTCCGGGTTAAGGCTTGGATGAAAATCCCAACCTGTTGATCATGTCGGGTCGGCCCAGAAATCCTAATCCAATTAATAATTGGATTGGGTTTGGGTCCTGCGTTTCAACTTGAATGGTCCCTGCTCAACTCGAGTCCTAATATCCCCAATCTGACCCAACCCAACAGGACAGTCGAGTTACTAATCGGGTCTAGTTCAGGTTGAGGCCCCAATGTAATCACCTCGGGTTGACCCCAGTTTCTATCCAAACCTGACCCAGTTTTAAACAGTTCTATTCAGCATGTAGCTAAACCTCTTGGGCCCGATCCATTTAAGCATAAATAGATTGGATCTGTTTTCTCTCACTAAATAAAAAATGGGTCCGAGCCTAGCTCCATTTGCGCTTGTCCCATTATCCAATCAGGCTCTAAATTGGGTCCATATAGTTTGAACCTGATTCGGTTCAGTTGGAATAGAATTCAGGCCAATTATGGGCTCTGGCCTGCCCACTTTAAAGTCTTATACATAGTAAGTAGGGGTCTCAATGGGCCAGGCTTGATCCCGGACCGGCCCCGATCCCGGACCAGCCCGCTATGGGCCAGGTATGGGCTGCGCTTTTATGCCCATTTAATAAGCAGGCTGGGCCGAATTTATAAACGGGCCGGTCTTGGGCATTTAGAGTCAAGCCTGTCGGCTCGCTATACTATAGAGCTTTAGCCTGGCCCAACCCAGCTTGAATAAAAATATGTATGTATATAATATACAATTGTTTCATTATATATATATATATATATATATATATATATATATATATATATATATAGATTTGTCAATATTAGTGATATTATTATATTATCCTCACTTTAATCTATTAGTGTTTTTAAATGAGGGTATATTTGATAATTACCTCAACTAATTGCCCCAAATGGTTGGATGGGCTCATGTCTAGCCTGAATTCACCCAAAAAAAAGAATTGAAATACTGCTTGAATGAGCTTATGTCGCCCCCGGAAACAGCCCGATTATGTGGCGGGCCGGATATCGCTAGGTTATTTTTTAGTCGGCCCGTCCCAAATAATAAACAATGGGCATGGCCCAACCATTTTAGGCCATTTAAGGCCCGGCCCGGCCCATTGAAACCCCTACTAGTAAATGCCCGATAGGTAGGAGTAGAAAAAAAAAATTGAAAAAAGGAAAAATCGTTGAAATCGTACTGAAAAAACCCAACCCAAAATTGATCCAAAATAAAAAAAATGAAACTGGTTTTCGATTGGTTCAGTTTCAGTCATGGGTGCCGAAAACCGAAAAAAACAAATTATTTGTCAAAAAATAAAATGAAAAAGAAATCAAAAATAAACGACCGAATCGACCCGAAATCAAAACTGGATCGATTTGGTTTGGTTTCGATTCAACGGTGGGAATTTCAGTCAACCAAAACATTTTGGTTCGGGTTCGAATTTTGGCGAACCGGCATCGAGTTAATCGAACTTACACCCACTACGTGAAAATTGACAAAAAACAACAGCTCAAAAACGCTGTAAAATTCATAAACAACGGTTATGAGCCGTGGTGACGACCGTTGTTTATAACACAGTAATTTTCATAAATTGCGGCCGAAAACTGTTGCTTATATTCCAAATAAACAACAGCCCATATCCGTTGCAAATAACAACAGTTTTTAGCTGTTGTTTATAACGGAAAAATGATTGTTATTTTTCATCATAAACCACGGCCTAAGTCAGTGGTATATGAAGACAACGCCAATGAACCGTTGTTAATTTACTCCAAAAATAACGATTATGGTCCGTTGTTTTAAAAAAAAAAAAAAAAAATTTTAAATGCATAGCTTCTATTTTAAAAATTCATAGCTTCTATTTATTTTTATTTTTGCCCCAAGCACCAACATCCACAACCTGCATTTTTTTTTTTAATGAAAATCCATAACCTGTATTTACATACTCACATTTTTATTCATATTAGCATAAACACATTAACATGCTTAAAGCTCATTCACAAAAATAAATTTTCATTTACAACAATATAATTTCATTCACAACAAATTTATGTGTACAAGCAACGGCTCCCTTTTTTTCTTGCTATAATATTACAAAATAAACATGCATAGCATATTCTAGATTTGTAATTTTTTTCATCAGCGAAAACTTCTTGGATATGCCCCATTCCACCTGTATTTGGACTTGTATCACCATCGTCGATTTATTTATGGTCCTGTAAAGAAGGAAGCTTCTCACCATCCACCAAAGCAAAGAAAGAACTCGCCTTCAAGAAATTTCTCAATGACGACTCGGCAACCAACAGCCCCAAACTACGGCCTTTACCAGCATAGAATCAACAACTTTGAATGCATACTCTACCTAAAAGAGAAAAAACTTGATGGTAAAGCTGAAACCATAACTTTCAATAACTAAAGATAACTTCACAGAATTTGAGTATTGAGTTTGACAAAGCTAAACACAAAGAAATATCATATAAAAAATAGAATTGAGAGTCAAAAGAATAAACTTCCACATATATGACAATTTTTCACAAGCACACAAAGCGAAATGGTGAATTGATTCACCAATATATCCCATCATGTTTGAACAATATGATGATGAATATTTAGTTCACACAAGTCATCCTTTAAAAGCATTACCTTTCACGAGGAGTTATTGATAGTGACAATAATAACCACTACCTATAAGGGGCTGCAGCAGCTCAAGTTTTTACCAAATTTCTGACATCAAAATTAGAAGATTACAAGAAAGAAACTACCACATTACAACTGCGATAGAACAAAAAATCAAAATAAAGTATATTAGTGATCTACCACAAAAATGTACAATGTAATTTCATTATTAACATATTGCAGGATCAATAGCTACGTAGGTTGATAATTCTTCTCATGTGAGTAAAAAGTGTCACTTTCAGTTTTAATCTATATAACATAAGCTGATAAAATCTGAGGATCCATATCCCACCTAAAAAGATAATGATTAGGTATGTAATCTATGAAACCTATAGGAGGCCTATTTGTTTCGCAGATTCTTATCAATAGTTTATGATCATATCATAAATCCTGTGCATTGGACAAAGGAAATGCAAGATGAGGCACCAACAGGTCTTAATGATAAGAACTTGATAATGTTGGATGTGGGTAGTGGGGCGGGACTGGTTTCATTAATGAGTCATGGTGTGCTGAAGTTTTCTCTAATGAGTCATGGTGCAAGGAGTAATTGATAGAGTAACAATACTTAGATGCTATTTTCTTGGGTATGAGTGGTTTTTGTGCTTACCCATTGTACCAGAAACATCACCACCTCCGCAGAAAGTGCCATAAACCCTACTCCAACAACCTCTAGACCCATGAACAGATTTCAACATGGTGAAAAGAGCCTTCCAGGGAGAAGCCAAGAAACTCTATGTCCTACAATATGAAAGAGAATAAAACATACAATTTTATTTATTATGTACCAAAAGAGAGAATGAAACATACACCCATAATCTCCCAAGCGACACATTCACTTACCAAAATGACATTTGAATGAGCCTATTGGATGATCAGGTTCAATAAGCTTGCAAGCATCCATCACTACGGCTGTTTAGAAAGCATCAGTAGTATCAAAAAGTACAAATGTGCAAGTATTCCTCTTAATTTATCAATTTGAATGTTAAGAAAAGTAAAGGAAAGTCATTTGTAAAAATTTCGGGTCCACTCAACAAGGAAAGAGCGAAAGAGAATGAAATGAAATATACCCTACAGGTTAGGGCTGAGTTTTTTTAGGGCCCTCCCTTTTAGTGTAGAACTGCTACCATTTCCCAAGCAAAATTGAGAATGGCTCATTTTTGGAAAATACAATTCTATTTTTTTGCTAATGTAAAGGCATTTAAACAGTTTGAATCACATGGAGATATTTTTCGAAGCAGTCCCATCGGATCTTTGTATCATGTCTAGAGGTGCAAACTGGTCAAGTTTGGGCTGGGTAGACATCAACCTGATCCGACCCAATCTGTTTATTGAAACCCTCAATCGGAACCCAAACTCTCCTGTTTAGAAAGAACTTAGGTCGCGTTGGATTTAAATATAAGGGAGGGAGTCAGATCAAGACGGGTCTGGTGGGGTTGAAGTCAAGAAACCTCAACTTGAACTCAACCTATTAAATACAATGGTTGAGATTTTCAACCTGATCCAATGTCAAAAATCTAAACCCAAACCCAACCCATTACGGGTTAGGTCAATTGACCCATTTCGTAGACCCAATCTATTTGCACCTCTAATCATGTCTATCTACTAGTTTCTTAAAAATAATGGTGCATCTAAATCAGTAGCACTTTCTGAATCCTACTTGCGACCGGGTTATACCATATACCAAAACTTTGTGCAATGTGGGGACCACAGCCCCATTTAGCTTTTGAAAATGTATAGAATAGGCTTCTTTATATAGCCTTATTTTATGTATAAACCAACACTCCCCCTCCCAAAGCCTTACAAAATCCCAATTCTGTCGTAAAACAACTATTACCATCTCTAACCATTGCTAGCCCCACCAGTAGAAAATCCTGCCAATTCTATGTAACAGGTCATGTGAAAATTCAAAGCATTTGTGAAAAATTATCATATAAATTATCGAATTTTTTCTAAGGGTGGGTGCTTTACTAATAAAATTAATAACATCAGCACAATAATAGCATTTTGCCTAACCTCTACCACAAACGTCAACTGCAGTATTTCCAAGGCCATCGCTCCACATAAAGCTTCGATGATGCAATTAAAAGTTAATTAATTCCTCTGCTCTTTCTATCAACGAGTCCTTTGAGTTGCAAGGGAATTTGAAGTCTTATTTTTCAGAAAAGAAATAAATCTTGTCAATAAGCCTACAGACGTAAAGCAGTCATTTTACTATTTAATTTTTACTTAGAAAGTGGCTGGATAGGGCATGAGTGGCTAGATTGATCCCACGTGTACACATATGTGATCAATCGAGTTCAAACCCATCTCAGCCTTACTACCAGCCAACCATTGAAACATGTTTCAGTCAAAGAATCACGCCTATGAAAGGATGAGAACTATTTTATTAGTATGCTTTAATATCAACCACTGGAAAAAAACATGCATAACCGTCCATTAAAGTGCATAGATCAAATGGTTCAAATCCCCCAATGAATATATTTTGGGCTTACTCCAATTCACTCGATGAGCTAAGCTTTGACGACCTGGATTGCTAAAAAATATGTGTTTCGTGGCCCAAAAACAGGGTAATGACAGTCACGATGCCATTTATCCTTTTACGTAATAGGGTGTCTGTTGCAAGGGTTCAAACTCGGTATCAGTATCGGGTATCAGTCCAATCCTTGGACTGATATGTATTGGCCAATTCCGATACGGTATTGGAATCAGTATTTCTTTTCTATGAAAAAAAAGGAAGTAGACAACAAAATAGTATTGCCCATACACTGACCTATACTAGTTAGATACTCGTATCGGTTCTCTATCGGACCGACAAGTAGCAATATCAGTCGATACTCAATACCACAGTCTCTAATATAAGTGCAGCTCAGAACTCAAGAGTGGGTAACAAATGACTTTCAGGAGTGGTAAAATGACAATTTTGACCCTAAAATTTGTTAAGTGAAACTTATCTCAAAGGTGGAATGAAATTTTTACCTTGGGCTATGGAAGAAGATGCAATCGAATTATAAGTGGATAAGTACAGCACCAGCCATTGCTCCAGCACTGTAAATAAGGCTAAATAAGGCATTCAAATTGCAACTGTCAATATCTTCCTCTTCAAGCTAAAGGGTTTTTATTTTATTTTTTTGGGTGAGCCAGAAAAAAGTTATGTCAAGAGATATGAATCCAAGATCATATATGCATGAATCTAACACTATTTGAAAAATAGATAAGTTAATTTCGCAAAATCAGGTGATCTTTCTACATTGCTAAAGTTGGTTCAGCCACCCAAGAAACTCTTACCATGGTCAGCAATGGCCCTTGTTTGAATTTGTCATGAAAAGAAAATGCGAGTGGTTATGGCATTTCTTCTCCAAGTCCTCTAATAAACCCACTACATTTTTTCAAGCACAAGCTAATGTTAGTAGAGAGCTCTTGGAGTCATTCTCCTTCACATATAGACAGAAAAAGAAATGAGATTATAAAGTAGGAGAAACTAATATCAAAGATGCTGAAACAAGTGGCATCCTCCGAATGTCATAAACAGCAATAAGATCGTTGTACGTCTCGTTGCCACCTTTGTATGACAAAGCCAATCTCTCTCCCGAAGCATCCCAGGCTATCTTTCCATGGCTGCATCATACAACAACAAAAAAGTTGAGAAGGAACCTATTCAGTAACATATGATCACAATAGAAAACGTCATTGAAAGAGAGGAGCTGAACTGTTAGTACACTTGGATATTCTCCACTAATCCTACAATTCAAAGATCCCAATTGGATGGTTTACATCAATACATGACACGATAAATCAATTTGATACCAACAAAAACAGAGTCAAGTCAAAAGGCTCATGAATAAAAAATAAATCCATACAATAAAACCAAATCACAAAAGGAACATTTCACTAATTAAGCATATGGGAGAGCTCAAATTCAAAGAAGTAAAATTCTTACCTCAAGCAAGTGATCTAAGAAAAAGTGAGACAAAGAACCTGCAGATACCAATAGGAACCATTGCCTTCGATGAAGAGGTATCTATATCACACAACCCACGTAGCTTAATTATTTTGAAATCTGCTCCTTAAATCATCTCAAATTCAATCTTAAAGACTTTAGAAGCTCATAATATGTGATGACCATGAAGAGTGCAGATTCTCTGCCCACTAAGCTGTGGAAAAATTGCTCATAATTCAGCGTGAAAATAGACTTATAAGTTATAACAGCGACAAGAACCACTATTCTACCCTAAAAATTGTGTGAAAACATAGTCCAAACCCTCATAAAACCACTGTGAATTCTGAATAAGTACTACTAAATAAGTGAATTATCAGGCAAAATAAATATGTGCAACATACCAGTGCCAGCAGCAACAAAATATAGAGTACCAGCAGCAGTATAAGATCAGAAATAAGCAACAATATTCATAGTAGGATACGAGTTCACAAACCCTTGAGATCAGCCGGTCTAGTACTCAGAGAGTCACGACATCCTAAAAATAAACAGTCAAAACTCTTGTTCTTTATTTCTTAAAAGAAAATCTTCATCTTAAAACAGCCCAAGCTATTTTATGTATCTCTCAGCAGTTTAAAAAAATTAAAGAAAAAAAAAGAAACCTCCTATTCTAACTGTAAGGAGTCTAACCAGTAATTATCTCCTAGTTTTCTAGAATCTAAAGTTACAAAAAAAATAAGAGCATAGATTTCTGCAGGCCTCGTGATTACTGAGAACGCCCTACTTTGGCTTTCTTTATTTCTCAAAAGAAAACCCAAATTAAAAAAAGATAGAAAATTAAAAAAAAATTAAATTAAAAAAAAGTAAATAGTAGAAGTAGACAGGATTGAACTTTGATCATACCATTTTACATAACACAATCGTGTGGTGGATCAAACGTGGATTGCACTACTTACAAATGGACGCAGTCCAAGTTCTAGGGTGCTATCCAAAGAGACCCTAAAACTCGGGGAAAGAAAAGTTAAATAAACTTGCACTTTTCTATAAGCAAGTAGTACTCTCCTCATTACTGTTAGAACTAGTAAAAGTTATTAGATCAACCCTCTGTTTTGTTTCTTTTACTATGTACAATATATAACTATAATATATCATCAGCATCAGCAGCAGTGTTGATCGTTACTTGCAAACTCTCTGTTTTTATAATATATCATCAACTTCAGCAGCAGCAACAGTAGCGTTAATCGTTAATTATAATATATCATCAACATCAACCCTCTATTTTTTTTTCTAGGTGGATTGCTCGTTACTTGCAAACTGCGTTGATCAAACAACTTATACATTTGATTTTGGAGCTAAGGCCAATCACACGTGTTGGCGTTTCTCGTGTATAATCAAGGTCTACGCACAGTGTGTCATGCTCGTAGTATCGATGACTCAAACACCATCATTGATGGTTGGGCCCAGCCATTTAATAATTGCAACGAAACAAAATCATGTTATTCCCTAACACTATTTCCTAATAATCACATTTTGCTTGTAGTTCAGACTTATAAGAAGGGATTTAACAACTGATATATATCGGCATAGCGGACGATACGTATAGGACTAGCCAAGCAGGTAAATATTAAAGTTTTTTTGGAGAAATATTATATATATATATATATATATATATATATATATATATATATATATATATATATATAAATTTTCACAAAGGGAATTTTTTTATTTTATCGTGCTCATCATCCTTGTAAAGAATCTAATGAACTACATAAATTTTGGCCAACTTAGATATATAAATTCAATGAAAAACAGAAAAAGTTTAATAATCTTCTCTTGGGAAATTTATCAAACACTTCATGTATTTATCAAACACTCCATAGAACTGAGCTATTAAAGAAAATAAAAAATTCAAATAAGTCAAAACATCCTACCAGTAAAAGATGATGAAGATGATGTTGGCCGCTATCCTCTGATCTCTTAATCAGCGATGGGAATCAGAAATGCACTTAAAGGATCAGCAACAATCCTTTGAGCTCTCAGTATTTGGGCAAACAAAGATTATGGCGCAATGGTGATGGAAATCTCTCAATCTGCGATGGGGATCAAAGGACATGCGAGACACTCCTCTAATCCTCAATATATGGGCGCACAAAGATTAGGGCGACCAGAGATTGGCGATTAAGGCGAAGGTGATAGAATTTGTTTTAATCATGATGGATTTTTGGCGAGCAGAGATTCATTTTCCGTTGGGGATAAGAAGACAAAGAAAAAGTAGGGCTCCCAGCGCCAATTGCTTTTAGAAATGGGCATTTGGGCGCCCAAATCCCTTTACAAAGGAAGGTCACGGGTTCTAACTCTCTTAACTGATAAAAAAAACCATTTAAGTGGACCGTTGCATTTCCTCAACCACTAATATGGGCCCTTGTAGAGCTGGATTTCTTCTACAACAGCGGATGTTTGTGATTTTTTAAAAGCAAGTGATGTTGCTTTTTTTCATTTTCATGTTGTGACCCCCTGCCGATAGGCTGCAAGGCCTAAGCTCGACCCATCCCAGTTATTTAACATGTCAGAAAATTAAGCCCTGGCCCATTTGGACTGGTAAGGACGTATGTGCATGCAATTTAAACGCAATACTTTTAAAATTATATCGGCCGGTTTAGCTAAATATGTATACAACATATCCGCTGAAAATCCTTGGTTAGGCATATCATATTTATCTCCAAATCAGAAACCTTCATCATCAAAAGAACCAGTCCAAGGTCAAAAAATAAATAATTTGAATAAATACTGATTTTTCATGACCGAAATTGTTAACAAGTGGATTAATGGGGCCGTCTCCCGCATCAATAGATGGAATGCTTACTCGTACACTTGTTTGGGCTGTGGCTTACATCCTTGACCAATCTAAGTCTCACTACAAAAGATTTAGGCTTTACGTACCGGCGGCCTAAAACCGCCACAAAATCCAGAGCAGCCACCGCTATCGCCTCTTCTGGCGGGGGTCACAAGCGCAGCTGAAAATGGCGTCGTTATAGGTTTTTAGCTGCGGTTTCAAAGAAACCGCAGCTAAATGTAAGCTATTACCGGTAAAGATTTCATTTACCGGCAGTTTATTAGGAACCGCCGGGGAAGGACGGTGCCCCAATTTTTTTTTTTTCTTCTTGTTAGCTGTCACTGCTTCATTTTTATCGCTGCTCTATGAGTAACCCCAGTCCGGACTGGTTCACCCCGACCCTAAACATAAAAATCAAAGGCAAAGAGAGCATGCCGTAAGTAAAAATGGGGCACCGGCCTTTATATGTTTAGCTCTTACAGAAACTCTACATAATGGAATATATATCGTCTCTTCTGCAAAAGGTTTAGTACTGGTGATCTTTAAAAATAATATTTTATACATATTTGTCTATTTAATGTTTTTTTACACTCATCATAGCTGCACCATGACAAATAATAAGTAATATCAAGGATCAAAATTTCAGTTTCGGGCTTGGCCGAAACCGAAAATTTGAACTGAAATTTCGGCCGAAAACTAAAAATTTGGCCTAAATTTTGCGTCCCATGCAAAAATGACCAAAATTTTGGTCCATAGTTATCGTTTTGGTGGGGACCGAAACCAATAATTTCGGCCAAAATTTTGATCCTTGAGTAATATCGACATAGGCAGCGTTATATACACCCTTTAAACTAGTTAAGAACACAGCCATATCCACCATTAAAAATCCTTGACTGCCTCTTCAATTAGATGACAACATGCAGTGTGGCTAAAGAAAATCTAAATACAGAAGCATCTCAATTGGCTAAAAATCTAGATCCCATTGATTTAGGTCGATTTTTTAGATCCATTTCGGCTGATAACTTGGTGGGGTTCACTTGTCTCTTTGAAATGCAGCAACCAAACACCCCACAAAGTAATAGTGGCGCCATACTTTAGACTTTTGTTTTGGATTTTGGATTGCCTTTCTTCTCCTTCATTCATTAACAAAGGCAAAGGAGCTCCAAAATAGATCATTGAGGCCCTTGATTTGAAGTTGTTGGCCATGACCCTGTGCCTCACACTCCTCAGCCTCCCATTTGTGAGAACCTGAATTATCAATACAAAAAAGAGAGGAATTAAAGAAAAAAAATGACCAATTAATATGTATGATAAAGCCAATCTCCACATCCAAAAAAAATCCAAAAGTACCTAGTAAATAGGCATCGCAGCACTCGCTAGAAAATCAACAATCCCTTAATAGGAAAGCATTACCACCAGAAGGTACCTTTGTCTCCAAACAAAGCAACAACTTACAAATCATTATCACCATATATCACCTCAATTTAATTACTCACTGCAACCAGGTACATGACAGGCCAAATAAGAAACTAACATAAAATTATATATTAATAAAAATTGAGTCAAAAGAAAACATACCCAAGCTACATGCCCTGATCAATAAGGTAATCACCAAGCCTCTCGATGATCATGTTACATTGACCAGGAGTCAACGGCTCGTCATATACGCCAATGATCATAGCAAGATTGGTTTTCTTGACAGTAACGCCACCGGAACCCTGGAAAAGAAAAAATGTGATTTGAATATGCCTGCAACCCAGGCTAAATAATGGAAAATATAGATTCAAAAGCACCCACCTGGAAGGGGTTGTGTGATAAAAAAAGTCATAATCCAAATTTGAGAAGCTGGGATTTTTATTTTTTCCTTTATCAGTGACTTTAATCACATAAGACAAAGACAAGTACCATAACTAAATTGGCAAAACTCCAAAGATGTCATCATATGATGGTCTAGCTTACAAATAGCCTTTTAGCCACTTCAATCCTGTCAAAAGCAGACTGTCACAAATTTTTAGGGGCCTTGACAGCTGTGAAAGGGTAAAAGGCTCTTCATAAGTTTAATAATCACATGATGTCGGTGAGATCCCATTCATCGTTCCATATCCAAAATACATGTCCTACTCTATAAATCTTCAATTTTCACACAACCCATATCCAAAATACATGTCCTGATAAAAACTACCTCATACTTTTTTTTTAACTCAATAAAATACCCCATGTTAGTTATATTCAAGATTTTTCGAACGATACGAAAAATTCAGTACAAATGATTATCCAAGGCATCCTCCAGACTCCAACTTATAACTTTAGGCAGTTCAGTCCATGCATCCACCAAAATTAGTTCTACTGATTCCGAGAAAGTTTTATCAGATATGGAAAAAAAAAATTACTCATAAGTTATGCATAATTGAGTTTAATAGTAAGACATGAGATCATCACCTTTTTGCCTCGAATGACAGCCCCCGGCTCGCCTTGGATAACCATATATTTTGTAGATCCAAGGTATAACCCAGTTGGAGCAAGCGATCCAGGTTCAGCAAAATCATTCATAATGCCAGTTATCTCATCCGCCTAAAACTACATGTCAACAAAAGAACACGAAAGACAACCGCAACAAAAAATAAGAATGTCAGCCTAGCACAAAGTAAGAGCAAGCGATCCAGGTTCAGTAAATTAATGCATAATGCCAGTTATCCCTTCCGACTTAAACTAAGAACATGAAAAACAAATACACCAAAAAATATGAACGCTCAGATGTATAATTGGATCATAATATTTGGATTATTCAATTTTATAAAATAAGTGCAATGGTGACTTTCAATTTCAGGCACATACTTAGAGAAGCCAATGGTGCAGTAGACTCCCAAAAGAAAGGGAGGTAATCTTAGAAACACTTACAAGCAGGGCACACCAAGATGGAGTAAAGATTCTTAAATGCAGTCATTTATCTGACATCGGTAATTAATTTCTCTTTTTCTTTCGCTTTTTGGTGAAAAGGCCCTAACTTAGCCAAAGGCTCCCTTTTTTCCTTTTGCGGATTCTACTTTTGTTAACTCTTTATTTAGTATCTTTGATTTACCGACCAAAAAAATGTTACCTGCAATTCCATTTTTATCTCCCTCGAATCTAGAAGATAAACGACCACAAAATTTTATAGCATGTCAATTTTTTTTAAGAAACATTTGCCATTCTCTATGATACTAATCTCAATTGTTTGATTTGAATTACAAATTGCAGGATTTAGCAACACCATACACATCTATAGCCATCTGCTAGGATGAACACAACATAGCGTTGAAGCCAAATTTATTAGTTTTAAGTGTACAGAAAGAACAAATTCCACTATGATCAGGGAGGCACCCTAAGCACCAACCTAGTTCGTCGGAAATTCCTTTGGATGGTCATTTTCATAGCCATGCTTTGTGTCCCAGTCGGAAGACATCATAAGCACCTTCACATACTCGTAAGCTGCAGAAAATATTGGCATTTGCAAGGCAAACTATTAACTAATAAGAAAACATTACCACCATTACCTTCTTAAGGTGGGTGGTGTGGTAGTAACTGATGAGTACTGAAAAATGAGGATATTTCGCCCCTAAATACCTATATTTAGCTGTCCGATGAAGGCTATCTGATGAGATTGATTAGATTTGAAGTGTTTCAGGTAAATACAAGCCAAGTATAGAAAACAGTACAAGAATTCTGAATATAATGCCAAAACACTGCAACTTCGGGTAATCAAGAACTTGGTGCGACTTGCGGCTAAATTTGGACCTTCAATATGGCCGAATTACGAAATTGTCAAAACATGAAAGTTGTAGATCTTTTCGTCAGCTTTCCAACGGCGCAAGAATCGTCTCAATATGAGTTCGGGACAGAACGTTATGGCTGAAATACCGAAGTAGTGTCTGAACCACAAGAAGTGCTGAATTTCACGGATTTCTGGGGTCGATTAATCGAGCCAGAGTTTAAGTTTGGCACGAATCTGACACTAAAAGTCTATTTTTTGGGACTCTTGGTCGGCTCGATGCATCGACATCCATTGGTCGATTAATCGACCCGGAAAAGTAGGATTAGGAGACCTCCGCACGACGGGTCTATTTAAAGTGACTCAAACACTTCGGGGAAGAGGAGATTAGAATTAGAGTTTTTTTTAGAGAGTTTTAGTTTTTAGTGTTCTTAGTTTTTAGCCATTGTTTTTCATAGTTAGACATAGAAATAGAGAAGTTTTTATTATTCCTTTTTTAGAGCTTTGTTCCTTAATTTTTCAGTACTCATTCCTTCAGTTTATAAATTTTGTTCAAAGTTTATTCCTGCATTTATTTCGTTTCTGAAGATTATCATCCGTGTGGATCAACGTAATTTATTTTGAAGTTTGAGATAATTTTAATTAATGTTATTTTTCCGTCTTTATTTATTTATGTCATTTACTTATAATATGTGTGGCTAAATTTATAGGGATGGGGATCTAATGATTCCCATCCGAGGGATGTACTTTTAATAATATAAATTTATGATTAAAATATGAGATTTTATTTTTATGGTTGTTGTGCTATCATGAACGGATGAAATCCCCGCCACTAACCGGGATCGCGTGTGCCGAGCCATGCCCGGGATCTCAGATCTGTGACGGTAATTTTACCCTATCATTGTTATGGTCTTTGTGTTTTCATTGTGTGGATCTAATTACGATTATGTTCTGGGATCGAGTGTGCCGAGCCATGCCCTGGATCTTGGTTCTGTAATGATAATTTTATCTTAAATATCCCTAATCTGAATAAAGTGTGCCGAGCCATGCCCTTGATTTCAGATTTGTAAGTGGTATTCTTGTTGGAATTTTCACCCACCTTGGGGATGATTTTTATTTGAACCTGAGATCATGCGTGCCTAATAGTCTTGCCCTTGATCCAGGATCTATATATGAAAATCATCTAAGTCTGATTAGGGGATGCAACATGGAACCTATTAGGGTGTTGACCATTGATCTTCCATAAAAGATGTTTACTTAATGAAATATCTCATAATTTAATCCTTAGATTTATATTATAGGAAGAACGGACCAAAGATGGGAGGATTTAGTATCTTCATCTTTATCATCATCTTCACTTTTATTTGTGAATCATCAATTGAATTTTAGTTTGTAGTCATTAATTACCATCAACCACTTAAATCATAAAACTGGTAGAATACTGTTAGATCTTAATAGATTTCTAGAATTGCTTGTCTCTTTTAGGTATTTCAAAATTAATCCTCGTGGGAACGATCTCGTACTCCGCACCCACTATATACAAACCGATTCGTGCACTTGCGAGTAAAACATTACATTAAAAAATCACATCAAGTTTTTGGGATCAAATTGAGAAAATCTGAATTTTTGGTAGACAGTAAATTTTAGGAATTTTCGAGGATTAAAATAGTATTTCTGCTTAATTAAAAAAAAAAAAAAAAAAAAAAATTCGAAAATTTCAATTTTAAAAATTTTAATATTTTAATTTTTTTTTTTTTTTTTAAATTTAAAAAAAAAAAAAAAAAAAATTCGAAAATTTCAAATTTAAAAATTTTAATTTAAAAAAAATAATAATAATAATAATAATAATAATAATAATTTTTTGGAGTCGATGCATCGACCCCTATTGTCGATGCATCGATTTGGCCTCGATTGATCGAGTGTGACTCGATCAATCGATTTTTAGTAAAAAAAAAATTGTTGAGGTTTTTCTGCCTGAAACCTCCACTCTGTGCATTATTTGCATGCACACTAGGTCTTCTAAAGAAAGAAATTTAGAACCGTTAAATTCTGAGATCGAACGTGCGCTCGGCCAAATCGTAAGGACGCTAGATCAAGGCGTAAATTTTAAGTGAATCATCCATTGAAGTCAATAGACCGACAACATGAATGAGCAACTCGAACAAGAGGAAGAACCAACATTGAGAGAACTGTTTTCCGATAACTACAAATACCCCATCATGCATTGTATACCCGCCACACCGGTGGCGGTTTGAAATTCGAACAAATGTCATCCAAATCCTTCCAATCTTTCATGGCATGGAGCGAGAAGATCCATACCAGCATGTTAAAGACTTCGTCGAAGTCTGCTCATCTGTTTACCAAAATTTCAAATAAGAATCATAGTCATGCTTATTTCCTTTCTATAAAGGATAAAGCAAAAGCATGGTTAAATTCTCTACCATCGGGATCCATAACCACCTGGGATCAGATGGTCAAAAAGTTTCTGTCAAAGTTCTTCCCTATGGCGAAGACGAATGTCCTTAGACGTGAAATCACGGATTTCACGCAAGAGGAAGATGAGAGATTATATGAAGCTTGGGATAGATTCATGGATCTCTTACTCAAATGCCCGCACCATAGATACTCAAAGTGGAGACTGGTCCAGTGTTTCTACAATGGACTGAATCAACCAAATAGACATCTGGTGGAGTCAATGAATGGCGGAGGATTCCTGAGTCTTAAAGAAACCGAATCTTATGCTTTCTTAGAAAAGCTAGCTGAGGATTCTCAGCACTGGGATTTCACAAAGACTCGGGAACAATCCAAAGCCCGTGATCGCTTCTGAGTTCAACCAAGAAAGGAGGACTATATGTAGTAAAGGATTCCCCAGATCTGATGGCTAAAATTGATTTCCTCACTCAACAAGTGGAGGAATTGAAAGTAAAGAAGAATGTGCATATGGTCAATACACAACCTGAGCCATGTTCAATTTGTGCAAGTCCAATGCATATGGCAGATGATTGTCCTTCAATGCAGAACTATCATGAAGACACATCTGAACAGTTAAATGTTGTGAATAATTAGGGGCGGAATCAAGGAAAGCGTTTTCAATGAGAATAACCCAAATAGTGGAGATACCACCCAAATTTCTCATGGAAACAAGATAATCAAAGAATGCGCCAGAAGCAGGGGGACAAACTTTTATCCCCAACAAAATTTCAATCAAGGACCGCAGAACTACGATCAAGGGCAATTTCAGCAAGGGTTCAATAACCGAATCAATTTCAATACAATCAAAGTTGTACGGCAAATGAACCAGAATTTTCATTTACGTGACCAATGGGAGGTTATCAAAACCAACCACAACAAAATTTTGTGCCGACATTTCCACCACCTGGATTTAACAACCCACAGGGAAATCCTGCCCAACGTCCTCATACACAAACCCCTTCATCGAGGATCCGATGAAACTCATTCATTCTCACGTTCTCAATCTCTAAAATAGAGACCCAAATTGGGCAATTGGCATCCTTTCTCCGTGAAAGAGAAAAGGTTCGCTTCAAGCCAACTGTTCTCCTAACCCAAGGGGCCAAATGGTTGTTGAACAAACATCAACTTTAACACAAGAGGAGAATCAACAACAAATTCGGGCAATCCTGGCGTTGAGATCCGGAAAGCGTGTCGATAACAAAGTAGTGTTGCGGAGGAGGAGGAAGTGCGATGGAGAGAAGAAATCAAGAGAGAAGAAATTGATGACAAAGTACAAGCAAAAAGAAATATCGATGACAAGAGTGAAGAAGAAAAGTTTAGTTGCAAACCGTACGCAAAGATTGATGGCACCAGAGAAATCGCGATGTGGAAGGAATAAATGAGATTTTCAAGCAATTAAAATTAATATTCCTTTCCTGGATGCCATTCCGTCAAGTACCGCTTATGCTAAATTTTGAAGGAATTGGTCACAATCAAAAGAAAGACCAATATTCAAAAAGGCTTTCTTAGCCGAAATGGTTAGTTCAAGGTTGCAAGCAAAGCTCCCAATCAAATACAAGGACCCGTGTTGTCCTACAATCTCGATCATTATCGGCGATAACCGTATTGATCGTGCCCTTTTGGACTTAGGAGCAAGTGTCAACTTGTTGCCTTATTCTGTATAAGGAGCTCGAATTGGGAGAACTTAAGACCACCGCGATGACCCTTCGCTAGTTGATCGGTCGGTCAGAAGATCCCTCGAGGAATTGTAGAAGATGTCCTCATCAAGGTGGATTCTTTCTACTTTCAGAGATTTTGTTGTTCTACATCGAACCGACATCAAATTTTGAAGAATAATATTCCAGTGATTCTAGGAAGACCATTCCTAGCAACCTCCAATGCGCTGATCAATTGTCGAAATGGGATCATGAATCTGTCATTCGGGAATATGACAGTGGAACTCAACATTTTTAATATTGCCAAGCAGCCCATGGAGGATGACGAACATGCACAAGCATGCATACTCGATGAAATTATAGAGGAAATATTTAATGCATCTGAATCTGACGATCCTCTAGCAGCTTGTCTTGCGCATTTTGGAGAAAATTTCGATGTGGATCAACTAATCCAAGAAGTAAATCACATGTTGGATTCCACACCACGTCTGGGTGAAGAACAGGAAATAGAGTGTGGAACTCAAATTGAATTAATCAAGGAAAAGCCGACAGAGGAGGAGAAAGGGTCCTTAGAACTTAAACCTCTTCCGGAAAGTCTCAAGTATGCCTACCTGGGGGAGAATGAAACTCAACCCGTTATCATATCGTCAACACTGGATGCGAATCAGCAAGACCAACTCATGAATGTACTCAAAGAGCATAAAAGTGCCCTCGGTTGGTCGATAAAAGATATCAAAGGCATTAGTCCGACGGTGTGTATGCACCGAATCCATTTGGAAGACAATGCTAAGCCTTCTAGGGAACCACAGAGGAGACTGAACCCTATAATGCAAGATGTGGTCCGAAATGAGGTAATCAAACTTTTAGATGCTGGAATCATATACCCCATCTCGGACAGTAAATGGGTCAGCCCCACACAAGTGGTCCCTAAGAAATCGGGAATCACAGTGAAGAATGAAGAAAAGCGTCTTGGTCCCTACAAAAATTCAAACAGGTGGAGAGTGTGCATTGATTATGAAGTTAAATTTGATGACGAGGAAAGATCACTTTCCACTTCCGCTTATCGATCGGATGTTAGAAAGATTGGTAGGGCATGAGTACTATTGCTTTCGATGGCTATTCGGGTATAACCAAATAGTCATTGCAGGAGGATCGTGAAAATACCACTTTCACATGTCCTTTTGGTACTTTCTCCTACCGACGAATGCCGTTTGGGCTTTATAATGCACCAGCTACATTCCAAAGATGTATGCTGAGTATTTTTTCGGATATGGTCGAGCGATTCTTGGAAGTCTTCATGGACGACTTCTCGATACATGGAAATAGTTTCTTGTTGTTTGAATCATTTGTCGCTAGTGCTTGCGATGCCGGAGAAGAATCTTGTTCTTAATCGAGAAATGTCATTTCATGGTTAAAGATGGCATTGTTTTGGGACATATCATATCGTCCCAGGGTATTGAGATCGATAAGGCTAAAGTTGATTTAATTGCCGACCTACCACCACCGAGGACAGTTAAGGAAATTAGATCTTTTACGGGTTTCTGACCGTTTTTTAAAGAGCTTTTTATTAAAAAAGATGTCCCATTCATCTTTGATGATAAATGTTTAGGCCTTTGAAACCATTAAGGCCGAATTAATAAAAGCTCAATAATTCAATCTCCATGGGCCTTCCGTTCGAAATTATGTCGACGCTCGATTATGCAATTGGAGCTGTTTTGACGAATAGAAAAATTACGCATGTAATCTACTATGCGAGTCGCACTCTCAACGATGCCTAGTTAAACTACTCGACCAACGAAAAGGAACTTTTGGCGGTAGTTTTACGTTGATAAATTTCGATCCTATTTATTAGGATCTAAAGTTGTGGTATTCACAGATCACGCTGCTCTGCGATATCTGTTCGCTAAGAAAGAGGCTAAGGCACGTTTAATTAGGTGGATCTTGTTGTTGCAAGAGTTCAATTTGGAGATCAAGGACAAGAAAGGTTCAGAAAATGTGGTGGCCGATCACTTGTCACGAATAATTATTGAGAAACTGGCGAGCTGTTAGATCTTGGAGCACTTCCGGATGAGCAGGTTGTTGAGATTGATTGCCACCTTGGTATGCGGATCTTGTCAATTTCCTAGTCACCAGAAATTACCTCACCATTGGTCAAAGAATGAGAAATCTATTTTCTTAGCTCGGGTGAAACACTATTTTTTCGAAGATCCGTACTTATTCAAATACTGTCCTGATCAAATCATACGACGATGTATTCCTGAATCTGAGCAACCACAAATCATCTCGTTCTGTCATGAGTTAGCTTGTGGAGGTCACTTTAGTTCCAAAAAGACTGCAGCTAAGATCTTTCAAAGTGGTGTTTATCGCCGTATTTATATTTAAGGATTGCCATCAACATTGCAAATCCTGTCACAACTGTCAAATGCTAGGCCGAATCTCAAAGCGCAACATGATGCCGCTCAATCCAATTTTAGAAGTTGAGTTATTTGATGTTTGGGGGATCGATTTTATGGGTCCTTTCCCGAATTCGTTTGGAAATACGTTCATTCTTGTCGGCGTTGACTATGTTTCGAAATGGGTAGAGGCCGTGGCTTGTAAATCTAATGATCACAGAGTAGTGATCAAATTTCTCAAGGATCAAGTGTTTTCACGTTTTGGCATTCCAAAGGCGATAATCAGTGATGGTGGAAAGCACTTTTGCAATAAAGTGTTCACCCAATTAATGAAGAAATATGGTGTTACACACAAAGTTGCTACACCATACCACCCTCAGACAAGTGGCCAAGTTGAAGTCTCCAATCGAGAACTTAAGGGGATTTTAGAAAAGACAATCAATCCAAACCGTAAAGACTGGTCGTTAAAGCTGAATGACGCTCTATGGGCGTATAGAACTGCATTTAAAACTCCGATTGGCATGTCGCCAGACGGTTGGTCTTTGGTAAAGGTGTCACCTCCCGGTTGAATTGGAACATCGAGCATTTTTGGGCCGTTAAGTCATTGAATTTCGATTTCCAAATCTGGTACCCAAAGGGTCTCCAAATAAATGAATTAGAGGAACTCCGTCTTTGATGCATATGGATCTAAATCGTATAAGGACCATATGAAACGGGTTCATGATCAATCTATTCTGCGGAAATCGTTCGTTGTTGGTCAACTAGTTCTACTCTACAATTCCCGACTTCATCTATTTCCGGGGAAACTAAAAACTCGTTGGAGTGGTCCTTTCAAAATCTCTGAATACTCCCCAATGGGGCGTAGATATTATCAACCCAAACACGGAATGTTTTTCGGGTTAACGAACGATTGAAACGTTCCTTGAGAATGCGGTTGCATTCTCGACTATTTCTTTGAGTGAGCCACCGCTCACCTCACCGAAACAATTCCCAAGGTCGAGCTATCGACTTTAAACTAGCGCTCATTGGGAGGCAACCCAATTGTGTAGTTTTCGTTTGGTTTAGGATTTAGGATTTTTTAGTTTTTTTTGTTTTGTTGTGTTTAGTTTGGATTGTTTTTTTTAATTCCCTCAATAGTGTAACCATATTCCCTTCAATATATTTTTTGTCATGTTCCAATTTGATACACATATTCTCTTTTTGATCTATGTATTGAGGTACTTTTTCAAACAGTTTGGGGTGCTTACTTCTTTCATCAATGAGGACATTGTCATCTTTAGGTTTGGGGTATGGTTAATTATTTTCGTCATTTATATGTTTTATCGAAAAAAAAAAAAAAAAATTATTTTTGAAGTCATCATGCACATTATTTTACGATTGTTTTCAAACTTTAGTTGATGATGCATGTGAATTTAATTTTGAGAATACTAGTGTCATATTTTGATTACTTGTATCTAAGATGATGAAGCTTAATGTGATATGTTGTGGATAATTTTGATATTCATGCCTAGAATTTTTACACTTATACCAAGCTAAGACTTAGAAATCGATGAACTGTTTTGAATGTTGAATCTTAGGATCTCAGTGGAGACTAAACCCAGTGAGCTCTATAGCTAATTTCCCGTCATTGATGAGTGAATATATAAACTCGGAGTTTTCTTTGAATACGATTTATTTTGCATAATCTCATACACTTCATTTTGACTTGTGACTTTGCATGAAATCAAATTTATATCATTATGTTAGAATGTATTGTATATTTACTCAAGACAAATAGGCAAAGTTACTATCTTTTAAGGATATGATTGAAGGTCATCTTTGGCTCGTTTGTGCTTAAAATGCCCCACCTCAAATAAATTTATCTTTCTAGTACCCCTTTGAGCCTATTGAAAATTTACCTTTATACATTCTTTGATAAGCCACGTTAACCTTTAACCCTTCACCATTTTAAATTTCACTTTACCCTTCTTATTTCCGAGAAATTAGGAGCGAGGATGAGAGTGAACGAAAAGAGAGTAAGTGGAGATCTTGAGTTGTGGTGTTTTCGAGAGTATGGCAAAAATAAAAAGAAAAGGAGAGAAAAGAAAAGAAAATTGTGAAAAATAATGAAAAATCGAGGCTTGAAAAGGAAATTCAAAAGAAAAAGTGAGTTGAGAAAAATAGAAAAAATTGAGAGAGAGTAGAAAAGAAAAGAAGAGAAATAGAAAAAATCAAAAAGTTGTTTCTTTTCCAATTTCTCAGAAACTTGGAATCCCAACTTCCAATTCTTTCTTACCCTTTCCTGAGCCCCATTACAACCCTAAAAAGACCTTCATGATCTGATCTTGCATTAGTAACTGCCTTGTGGAGAGTAAATATGTGATACTTATGACACTTGATATGACATGCTTAGGATATACAAGTATCTTCTTATGAGATTTATTTTTGTTCATTGATTGCATCGTGTTTCATTTATCATGTGAGACCTTTTTATTTGCTTTGTATTGACCTCTCACATATGTGCGAAAACTTATCCACTATCGGTGTTTTTATATTTTGAGAGTATACCTAAAGTGAGGATTGAGTCAAAACAACAGATCCAACGATTTTCCGTTTGAACTAGTTCTGAAATGAATGAATTTTGGTTTGGTTATGCACACACTTCATGTTTAGGCATGAATGGATGAGCTATCTAACGATTTGAGCATTAGACTAATTTGAATGGATATTAGTATGATTAGTATAACATTGTTATTTAAAATTGAGGATACGCATGTTGAATTGATTAATGATTTTTGTTTTTGAATGGTATATATGTTATCAAAATCATGTTTTGAAAACTCAATTTTATCGATGATTTCAAAAATGTATTGAAGTTTGTGGGTAACTTCACTGTAAACCCTCAGGAGACATAACTCCTCCACTAGGATCACCTAGGGGTTTAAAGGCTTGTTGCACATGCTAAGTGCAATCGTGTTCCCTACGAAAGTGGCATTTATTTTCTTTAGTTTGCTTTGCTCGAGGACTAGCAAAGTGTAGGTTTGGGGGTATGATGAGTACTAAAAAATGAGGATATTTCGCCCCTAAATACCTATATTTAACTGTCCGATGAAGGCTATCTGATGAGATTGATTAGATTTGAAGTGTTTCAGGTAAATACAAGCCAAGTATAGAAAACAGTACAAGAATTCTGAATATAATACCAAAACACTGCAACTTCGGGTAATCAAGAACTTGGTGCGACTTGCGGCTAAATTTGGACCTTCAATACGGCCGAATTACGAAATTGTCAAAACATGAAAGTTGTAGATCTTTTCGTCAGCTTTCCAACGGCGCAAGAATCGTCTCAATCTGAGTTCGGGACAGAAGGTTATGGCCGAAATACCGAAGCAGTGTCTGAACCACAAGAAGTGCTGAATTTCACGGATTTCTGGGGTCGATTAATCGAGCCAGAGTTTAAGTTTGACACGAATCTGACACTAAAAGTCTATTTTTTGGGACTCTTGGTCGGCTCGATGCATCGACATCCATTGGTCGATTAATCGCCCCGGGAAAGAAGGATTAGGGGACCTCAAGTGACTCAAACACTTCGGGGAAGAGGAGATTAGAATTAGAGTTTTTTTTAGAGAGTTTTAGTTTTTAGTGTTCTTAGTTTTTAGCCATTGTTTTTCATAGTTAGACATAGAAATAGAGAAGTTTTTATTATTCCTTTTTTAGAGCTTTGTTCCTTAATTTTTCAGTACTCATTCCTTCAGTTTATAAATTTTGTTCAAAGTTTATTCCTGCATTTATTTCATTTCTGAAGATTATCATCCGTGTGGATCAACGTAATTTATTTTGAAGTTTGAGGTAATTTTAATTAATGTTATTTTCCCGTCTTTATTTATTTATGTCATTTACTTACAATATGTGGCTAAATTTATAGTGGATGGGGATCTAATGATTCCCATCCGAGGGATGTACTTTAATAATATAAATTTATGATTAAAATATGAGATTTTATTTTTATGGTTGTTGTGCTATCATGAATCGGATGAAATCCCGCCACTAACCCAGATCGCGTATAGCCATGGATCTCCCTATCATTGTTATGGTCTTTGTGTTTTCATTGTGTGGATCTAATTACGATTATGCGGGATCGAGTGTGGAGCCATGCCCCGGATCTTGGTTACGTAATGATAATTTTATCTTAAATATCCCTAATCAATAAAGTGTGTGAGCCATGCCCTTGATTTGATTTGTAAGTGGTATTCTTGTTGGAATTTTCACCCACCTTGGGGATGATTTTATTTGAACTCGAGATCATGCGTGCCTAGTGCCTTGATCCCGATCTATATATGAAAATCATCTAAGTCGATTGCGAGGATGCAACATGGAACCTATTAGGGTGTTGACCATTGATCTTCCATAAAAGATGTTTGTTACTAATGAAATATCTCATAATTTAATCCTTAGATTTATATTATAGGAAGAACGGACCAAAGATGGGAGGATTTAGTATCTTCATCTTTATCATCATCTTCACTTTTATTTGTGAATCATCAATTGAATTTTAGTTTGTAGTCATTAATTACCATCAACCACTTAAATCATAAAACTGGTAGAATACTGTTAGATCTTAATAGATTTCTAGAATTGCTTGTCTCTTTTAGGTATTTCAAAATTAATCCTCGTGGGAACGATCTCGTACTCCGCACCCACTATATACAAACCGATTCGTGCACTTGCGAGTAAAACATTACATTAAAAAATCACATCAGTAACACCAGCCACAGATTTATTGCAATGTTCATCTACTAAATATAAGTTAAGCGCCATTACCTTTTCAATGAGATTCATGGAGGAGAGAACATTTGCAATGTCATATAATCTTCTGACATTTGCACAATTCTTCAATTCTTTCAATTCCCACAATTCTTTCAATTCTTCAATCAAAGGCCTCAAGTATATGTCTATGTTATTTCCAGGGCCAACTGGACCAAGTATAATCAGCGACAATATCATATTTGGTTGTTTCATGCACAACTATAGTGGCAAGTTGTATGGAATTAATATCACGGGCCATGTGCTGTGTGCGATACTCATTGCTCGAAACGGATTGAAGCCATCACTCGCTAACCCAAGTCTAATATTACGAGGGTCTGATGCAAACTTTGGATTCGTGAGGTCAAAATGTTTCCATGCTGGAGAATCTGCAGGGTGTCGTAGCATCTCATCTTTTGTACGACCTTCATCATGCCATCTCATATCGGATGCTATCTTTGATGACATGTACAACCTTTGTAGCCGCGGCTTTAGAGGGAAGTGTCGCAGAATCTTTGCCGGGTTTTTCCTTTTATTGTCTTCTTGATGATCATCTGTCGAATTCCATCGTGAAGTGCCACAAGCTTCACATGATTGTTTGTCTGCGCATTCTTTCCAATATAACATACAATCATTTGGACATGCATCAATTTTATTATAATTTAACCCCAAGTCTGAAATAATTTTCTTTGTTTGCAAAAAAGTATCTGGCAACGTCGACCCCTCGGGTAATACTTCCCTCAACAAGTCAAGCAACATAGTTAAAGACTTGTTGCTCCATCCACCGAGGCATTTGATATGCGATAGCCTAACAATGAATGATAACGTTGTGTGTTTTTTACAACCTGGGTATAAATCTTGCTCGACATCGTGTACCAATTTATAGAACTTGGCAGTACTAGTATCAGGTAGATCATTTGTTCCTTGTGCCAAACCGTCTAACACTTCTTCCGTGGTTGGAATTTTGAATGCATCATGCAACATAGTCGTCATATCGTCACCCTCATCGTCTTCATCAGGTGCACTATCTGCCATGCTATCCCTTGTAGAACTTTCTTGAGGTAATTCCTCTCCATGAAAAGACCATATATGGTAATTTTGGTCTATCCCATTGCAAATCATATGGTCAGTTATTGTCTTCCTATTTTGGTATAGTGCATTGTAGCACTTAACACATGGGCACTTCAACAACCCATTAAAAGTTGCTCCACGGGCTACTGCTTGCTCGATGAATCCTTTCACGCCTTCACGGTATTCTTTAGAAACCCTATTACATCAATGAGAATAACATATTTTGCTTACCTAATCAAAGCATCAACATTAAATTATTCATACTAAAAATACTTGAACTTTAAATTATGGGTGTACCTAGTCTTCCGCATCCAACTCTTATCCATCGTGTGAAATATTAAATCAAGAAGCTCCAACTTCCTCGTTAAATATTTTGACCACCTCAAAAAAATTTACGAGATGATTTTAATACAAATAGAGATAAGAAAACAGAAAAACGATCACAAGATAAGTTTTGCAACCAGCAAGGTGAAGATCATTACCATTCAAAAAAAATTGATGATGATAAGCATCAAATGATTATAATACAAATATATATTACTCTAATTAATATAATACAAATATATCATAAAAGTTACATAGAACTCGCATCGTAAAAAGCCTAAATAAATTCAAATAGAATTATATATATAACATAACATACATCAATATATCACAAAATCTAAGAAGCATTGAAAGAAAGAAAGATGAAAATGATGGCATCAGTTTTGTGTGGGAACTTAAACTCATGTAAACAAAATTGGAGCAGGGCCTTAAGCCCAGAATCAAACAATATTATATCGGGTCAGGTAAGGGTCATCACAGTAAGTATGTAGCAGTTGCTAATATGCAAACCTAATGCCATCAAGGACAATTTGAAATGGTAGAATAGTTTAGTAGTACATGAGTACAATAGTTATCATTTTTGTAGGAAATTTGGAGTTGTTAATGTATAACTATTGTATAAATGTTTAGGAGAGATCGATTCCCCCATATAACTATTATATAAATGTTTAGACTATAGGAGGAAAAACAACCCGAAAAAACAAAAATCGATGAAACAGAACTGAAACCCATCCAAAATACTAAAACTAAAACCTGTTTTGGATCGGTTCGGTTCGGTTTTGGACGCTGAAAATCGAATATTGGTTCAGTAGGGAGAGAAAACTGACCCTAAAACCGAAAAAAAAAAACTGAAAAACTGAAAAGAACAAAAGAATTTTCTTTCAAAAAAAAACTGAAAATCAAACCAACTGAAACCGAAACTGGCTCGGTTCAGTTTTAGTTGAACCCACCCAAAACTGAAATTTTGGTTTCAATTCGATTAACCGAACTTTTTTTTTCTTAATCGGTTAACCGAACTTCCAACCCTAGATTAGACCAATGTTTATTATGATAAGCACTACTTGAGATATACGGGATGACTTCAGTGATGGTTACATTGTAGAATATCAGTGGAATTCAATGGTGATGGCAGGGCAGAATCCAATACAAAAAATTAAAAGCTACAAGATGAACACAGTGTCAGGTTTATAGGTTTACCTGGCAGATCTGGACAACAATCTTGATCTGAAGGGGAATCCGATGGAGGATCGAAATGTACCTACATGGATTTAAACAAAAAAAATCAAAAAAGGTAAGAAGGAATGAGTAATAACCCCTGCACAATCTGAAAAAACAAACTCAATATATATATATATATATATATCAAAAAATTAAAAATAAAATATCACCTTGCCTAAATCGCACAATTGTGAAGAATCGCAGATCGACCAAACCTTATCGAAATTGTACAAGATCGCACCATCAAAAAAATATATATATATCCAAAAAAATTCAGCAAAACACACAAATCTATCGAATCAGAAGAACCAAAAAACAAGAGATCAAAACTTACCGTAGCGGACTGGATCAGGCCTCTAAGGGAACACAAAATGAAGTAAAGGAGTTGTTCCCCCAATTTAGAGTTGGAATAATATCTCCAGATCTATCGAATACATATAGATCGAATCTAAAATTTCTCTTCAAAACTAAGTTTAAGTAAACAAACCTTAAAACTTCAGTAAACAAATATTGAAATGTCTTCAGCTTTATCGAAATATCTCAAGATCTCTTCAAAGTTCAACCGATCAAATGCAAAACCTAAAATTTATAGATCAAAACAAAACGTGAGATTCAATTGAGTATCCAAAAGAATTTGGAGCTTGATTGCCAATCTAAGAAAATCCAGAGAAAAGACAATCTCCGATGACTGGTGAACAAATATATAGACAAGGCCATAGCCAATCTTCGACGCTCGATTGGTGCAAAATAGTTGGCACTCGACAAACACCAGCAGTATAAAGCAATCAAAATGAAAAAAATTGAAACTCTAACCTTGGCGATTCACTCTTGCAGATCCAGAAACGGAGGTGAAGATGACACGATCAACTATGTTTCGTCAGAACTAAAACCCATTCGAGTGATCCATCTATCGTTCTCGAGCAGATGGAGATGATGTTTTAAAAACTTTAGATGGAAATGGGGTTTCAGCGGGAGAAATCGTGAGTGAGATGTCTGGCGCGAAGAGATTTCGGGATTTCCAAGAGAGAGAGAGAGAGAAACAGATCTGGTCAGGCCAGTTAGAGAGCCAGAGGAGACCGGAGACCTTACGCTTTTAAAGGATTTCGGGATTTTGGGCTTTTAGTGGCGTCTTTATAAGAGGCTATGGCAAAAGGGGCGTAGCAAAAAGGCCCAGATTTTGTAGTGTCTTTCAACTCGTAAATTAGAATGTGGGCTACTGTTAGTTTAAAATTGGTGCCCATCAAAGGATTCTAATCATTTGATCCGGAAATAGACTGTTGTACTTACTTCTAACATACATATGATCCATATTAAAGTGTTTGGATTGGATGGTATTGATTTACTGATTTGTGAATAGGAAAATTCATTACAAAAATAAGGGAGAGGTTAAGTTATGAGCAAGGTGCTCATAATCACCCACCCAAAAGTACAAAAAAAATAAGGGAGAGGTATTGATCTGCTGATGGTATATATTATTTTGGGCAAATTGAAGTCCACGTGATATTTAACCACTTAGAGGAAATAAATTGGTCAAAACAAGTACAACTAGCAAGCAAATATCTATTGATGTAGGTGACTATAGAGCAGATAGAATTTCGCATTGATATCCAAAAATTAATAAATACAAGAACCATATATAATAGCCAAGCCACGAGAAATCACTCTATTCGTCAATCGACTCTTCTTAAGCGTACTTCCAATAAGGCAATAACCAACATTTAGGTAGTTCCTTAATTAGTGGAGAAATAATATAAACAACACTGGGATCAAAGTTTCTATCTCTAGATTCTATGCAAGAATATATTATTTACCAACTAACAGTTCAAAACATTCCCCAACGCCTGGGTAACCGCAACCGGAAACATAGGCTAATTGCAGCTCCCAAGTGGGATCTAATTTCATCCTCCAAGCGCTAAATATTGATAAAGAATCTCCTGAGTCGCTTAACGGCATGTGAAAGACAATAGTAAAAACATACGGTAACAGGTATCAGGTATCGGTCCATGGAGGATCGATACGAATCCGCCGATACCGAATTATATCAGTGTACTAAAAAAATATTTGGGAGGTATCAGCCGATATGTCTGTATCGGCTGATACCCAATACAGATATCCCAATTGATACCTGATACGTACCGATATCAATATCGGTATTGGCCGATATTTGATACCTTGCTTTGGAGCTCCGTGCTTGCTAAGTTTAGGTATCCATTTCCACTAATCTATTTTAATTTATTATTTCATCGTTCAGCTTACTCGTGCAACTGCCTTGAGAAATTGTACGGAGTGTGCTTGCGGATGGGACAAAGCATCTGATGCAACGTGTTCCTATCATGTGGCCCAGTGGCCTGGAAATGCAAGTAGCATCGACATCTAACCGACAACTGGCGACCTTATTCCGCATTTCTATTTGCGAATCGTAAATCGATGGATGGATCCACAACTAATGTGATTTCATTAGCAGATCCAAAAGTTGGAAACCGATTATTGAAATCGCCTACGTCCGAAACCCAGTAAGTTTGATTGCTTAGAATGAGACAATAGAGAAATTTTGAGATAATAATTTTACCATTAGATGATTAATTTTTTATTCTATGTGACATAAATCATAAATGACCTAATAATCCATTTTAACTGCTCTAAATCACACAATATAGATGTCTTTTTATGCAATTTTCAACATTACAAATGTTTAGAGCATGATCTACTCATCACGTGGCATGTACAAATGTGCAAAACATTGACCACTGACTATCTAGCATGATTTCACTGATCAGATGGTTAGGATCATAAATTCTTAATAGCTGAGCTAGAAATTGTTCCATCAGTTGGATGGTTCAGATCAACGTGATGTGTCACTGATTAGACGAGAATGGGGATGATAAATCGCATCATCATTCAATCTATTTGCTTTAAGTCTCTTTTATTATCTAAAATTTAAAGCCAAATTAAGCTCATCTTTGCTGTTATAACAAGAGAAAGCCGAATATCACTAACTATATATTAATTTTTTACAGAATCATAAAAATATATATTATTTTATTATTAATATTATTAATTCCCAATAAGAGATAATTAGAGAAACATGTCTCAAAAATAAACTACTTTTTGGCAAAAAATAGCCAACTTCAAACGATTTAGAAAAACAATGCTTTCACGGATTTTGAAACTTCAAAATACCGTAAAAGCACTGTTCAAAACTTTTTAGAAAAAACAGTGCTTTTACGGTATTTTGAAGTTTCAAAATCCGTGAAAGCTTTGTTTTTCTAAAACGTTTTAAGTTGGGCACTTTTTGCTAAAAAATTTATTTTTGAAGCATTATCTTCTAAAGTGCCCTTATAATAAATTTTAAATAAAAATAATGATCTTAAAGTCTTTTCAATTGATTCTCAAAACAAATAAAAAGAAACCCCACCCCATCCCTCGCCTCCTCTAATCTCTCCGCCCCTCTAATTCATTTGTATCTCTAGATTAAAGAAGACGACTTTTTCCTCTCAAAAATGTCCTAATAACATGTTTGAAAATTTAATCGGAAGAAGAATTAAGTTATTATGGACTACAAAGCCCCTATTTTTATCCAAAATAGAGACATTTTAGAGTGGAATAGAAAAGTTATCAATATAAGAGACTTTATTCTCTACTACCTCTACCACCACACCACTACCGCCACTATCTACCTCTACCACCACACCACTACCGCCACTATCTCTCCAGCACAGGCAAAGCCAAGATTTTCTTCTCAGGGGGCAAGTTATGATCTTGAGAAAAAACCCAACTTAGTATAATTTATTAGTGTTATGTAAGTGGTTTGCGCACCACGCTACTTCATATTCGGTTCAGTTTTGGATGTGAATCATGTGGAATTAACAAGTTTGATAAGTGTGTCATGATTTCAAGATCTTAGGTGTGGGATGAAAAATAATTTTTATCACTTAATTCAAAGTCATCAAATACGATCTAAATTTAATGACTGTCACGTAAATCCAACATATTATTAATTTTATACGGTGTTTGATCACATTGAATGAGACGATGGAGATAGCTTTCATTCCACTACGTTACAAAGTAAATATCGAGATTCTTGCATGGCACAAATCCAAAAAGTGATCCCCAGTACTAAGGGCACTAGCAGTCGGGTCACATACTTAGTACTAGCTGAAAGTAAAAAAGAGGGTAATCATTGGTAAAAAGGAAGGCAACTCTCTTTTTATATAATATATAAGGAGTCTCTATTTGGCTCCGCCAGTGTCCTCTACCATTCACCACCTTCTCCACCACTAACATGCACCCCACCACCTCCTCATTCAGCACCTCCACCACTACAACCGCCACCATGCTCTCTATCATGACCACACCACTACCTCTTCCGACCATGACTTACACCTCCATGGCTCCACCACCTCTTCTTCAGTAAAACCAACTCCTCCACCACATTACCTCTATCACTAACAACACACCTCACGACTACCTCCTCAACACACCACCATCACTTCTACCACGACTATCACTACCAACACTCCACACATGCACCACCCCAGAACCACTTCCACCTTGTCTACGACTGCCAATACCAACATATTGAAAAATATATTTAATTTGGTAAATGCTTTCCTCATTATTTTGAGGAAGAGCCGTATTCTATTTATAAGATCTTAAGAGTTACAGATAAATATTAAAAAATACATATAACAGATAAGATTGTACAATAACCAATTGACCTTAACATGAAAGTCAAGGCTCCTTGATTCTTAGCTGACTTTGAATTTGAATTTCCTAGGGAAGAACCGCTAATACGCCCCCGCAAGCTCATGGGTAAAGTACAAACCATAAGCTTGTCACGTAATTTGAGAAAACGATTAGAACTCAACCCTTTTGTAAAAATATCTGTAATTTGATCAACTGAAGAGACGAACCGCACATTAAGATCTTTGCGAACTACCTGGTCTCTGACAAAATGATAATCAACTTCAATATATTTGGTACGCGCATGAAAAATTGGATTGGACGCAAGGGCCATTGCATTAATATTGTCACACCAAAGCGTAGGCATAGAGGTAAGAAAACTATTAAGATCACGGAGAAGCATCAGTAGCAAATACAATTCTGCAGACGTTATTGTCATAGATCGATATTCGGCCTCGGTGCTCCAGTGAGAGACAGTTGTTTGTTTCTTAGCTCCCTATGAGAATAAGCAAGGACCAAGAAACACTCCAAAACCCCTAGTTGAACGACGATCATGAGGACTCCCTGCCTAGTTGGCATCGGTGAAAGCATTTAGATTAAACGAACATTTGGGAAGATGAAGTCCCAAGTCAATAGGCCCTTTCAAATAACGAAGGATTCTTTTTACTGCAGTCCAATGTGTGGTGAATGGAGCGTGCATAAATTGACACACTTGGTTGACCGAAAAGGCAATATCGGGTCTAGTTAGAGTCAAATATTATAGAGATCCTATAATACGTCGATATGTTGTGATATCTAGGATCACCATCATACTTTGACAACTTGGCACAAGCTGTAGTAGGGAATGAATACGGTTTAGCACCAGTCATATTTGTGCGGATGAGGATATCTTGAATATATTTGGATTGAAGCAGATAGATTCCAGTTTAATCTCTGTGGACTTCAACACCTAAAAAATAGCGAAGAGGCCCAAGATCGTGCATGGCAAATTCCGTCTTAAGACGTATAATAAGAGATGAAATTGCCCTTGAATTATTGCCCGTGATTAGTATATCATCAACATATACCAAGATGACCAGTTGAATGTGATCCTCTCAAAAAATGAATAGAGAATAATCGGCATAGGACCCTTTAAATCCGAGCTCAGTGAGAAATGTAGATAAATGATTGAACCAAGCTCTTGGTGCCTGTTTTAAACAGTAAATCACCTTTCGCAGTTTACACACATGGTTAGGATATTGCGGATCAACAAAACCTCGTGGTTGCTCCATATAAATTTCTTCATCAATGACACCATGCAAGAAAGCATGCATTGGATACATCTAGTTGATGAATGTACCAACCAAAGTGAACAGACAAAGCCATGACTATTCGAATAGTTTTCAGTTTAACAGTTGGGCTAAAGATCTCTGTAAAATCAATCCCCGTCTTCTTGCTCAAAACCTTTAACATCAAGACATGCCTTATATCGTTCCACATGGTCATCTGATGCTTGTTTCAATTTAAAAACCCACTTATTGTGTAGGACACGCTTATGATTAGGCCGAGAAGTGAGCGTCCATGTGCCATTATATTGTAAGGCGTCGAATTCCAAAGACATGGCAGCTCTTCATTCAGGTGACTTGGAGGCTTGAGAGTAACATGTGGGTTCGCTCGACAATAAAACGGTAGAAAGTAGGCGCATCGGATGCTTGATGGAGTGATATAAATGATAATTCGAAAAAGATTTTTTGAGGCGCGAACCATCCTGGGTACGAGTTACCATGGTGTGAGTAGTTGTAGCTGTTGGTAAAGTAGGTACAGAGGGAGGGGCTGGAGAAGTAATTTGATTGAAAAGGGTAGCTGAAGCTTGGTGTATGGGATTAATGGAATGTGGGTCTTGGTGTATGCAAGGAGTCGGAAAGTTTGAAGGATTTGAAGTGGGTGATGTTATAGGTGAAGTGTGATGTCCCTCATGAGAATTTGGATGGGTATTGAAGAATGTGATGTAGTGGACGGTTCCATGGACATGGGTGGTGGTGATAATGTAACAGAAGGCATTGAAAGAAAAGTGGACGAATTCTCAGCGCAAGGAGAGGAAACTGTGGCCAAATCCTGAAACGGAAACAAGCTTCATCAAAGACAACATGCCTCGAAGTAAAAACTCGACTAGATTTTTGGTCAAGACAGCGATAGCCTCGATAATTTTAG
Organism: Chloranthus sessilifolius; assembly: GCA_021018995.1. Taxonomy (NCBI): domain Eukaryota; kingdom Viridiplantae; phylum Streptophyta; class Magnoliopsida; order Chloranthales; family Chloranthaceae; genus Chloranthus; species Chloranthus sessilifolius. Next base: position 1,585,861 of record JAJIZI010000016.1, on the reverse strand, counting down.
CCATAACCTAAAAAAATACATTTAGTAGTTCGGAATTCCAATTTATGTTTAGTGTAAGGGCGTAAACAGGGATAACACACACAATCAAATACACGTAATATTGAGTAGTCCGGAATGATATTAAATAACTTTTCATATGGAGAGATCCCTTTGAGAACTATTGAAGGAAGCCTATTGATTAAAAAAATTACAGTATAGAACATGGATCAAAATGTCGGAAAACCGATACGTATCGTCCGAGCCCAAAACCGATACGTATCGGTATTGGACGAAATTTTAATCCATGATATAGAAGGCTTCAACCTAGTACTATAAGGAAGTGGCAGAGTGGGCTAGCATTGCAAGACCAGTATCCATTATATGCCTATGCTCCCGCTTAGCCAAACCATTTTGTTGCAGAGTATGGGGGTAGGACAATCGATGCCAAATTTCATTGTTTTGTAGGAAATTTGTAAATACGGCATTAAGAAATTCACCACCCACATCGGATTGAAAACATTTTATTTTGCAAGACAATTGATTTTCTATCATTAATTTAAATTTCACAAAACACTTAAAATCCTCTGATTTAGCACGAAGAGGAAATAATCACAAAAAATGGGAAAAATCATTAATAAATAAAATATAATATTTGTACCGATTAACAGATGGGGTAGGAGACATCCAAACATCTGAGTGTATTATTTGTAATGGAACTAACGAACAAGAAATTAAAGAGGTAAACGGTAAGCGTTTACTTTTTCCCATCTGACATGATTCACACACCTCAACTGATTTGGTAGATTTTGTAAGGGAAACTATTTTATTGCCTACTAATTGTTGAATAACTTGAGACTATGGATGACCAAGACGATAGTGCCATATTGATGGAGATAATCGCTCGCTATGCAAAGCAAAATGAGGAGTGGAAGTATCTTTCCGAAAGCGGATGGGATATAGGCCACGTTCACTCGGTCCTTGCAGAAGAGTCTTCCCCGATTGGTTGTCCTTCACAATAAAAGAATGTGTAAATATAATATGACAATTGTTATTATTGGTGAATTTATAAACCGAAATTAGATTAGCAGAGGCAGAAGGACAGCAAAGTATATTTTTCAATAAAAAATTAGAGTTTGAAGTCGAAAAAGTAGTAGCTAGAACCATTGTGAGAAATGTTTAAACTTGTACCATTACCAACTGCTACGTTGTCAGCACCATGGTATTCATTCTGAATAGGTAGATTATTCAGATCCGCTGTAATATGGTTTGTGGTTTGTGGCTCTTAAGAGTTACTGATAAACATTAAAAAATACATATAATAGATAAAATAGTATAATAACCAATTGACCTTATCATGAAAGTCAAAGCTCCTTGATTCTTAGGTGAGTTTGTGGAGAGTTGGAGCGTAAGATCTCCATATTTGAATTTGAATTTGAATTTGAATTTGAATTGCCTACGGAAGATCCACTAATACATACCACAACTTCTACTACCACCACCAAATAATTGACAAATTAGTCACTTAAAAGGTCCAATTGTTACCCAAACAGTGAACGTATATGTCAACCATACAACAAACAGAATAGTCCATAGACATATTAGCTTTCAGACAAATTTATCTCTAGATTAAGATGTCACAGCATCCAAATAGGCTCTTAAATTTCTCTCTCCCTTTTTCTCTCTCTCTCTCTCTCTCTCTCTCTCTCTCTATATATATATATATATATATATATATATATATATATATATGCACCGTACCTACATTATAGCAATAGTAACAGTAATAGCAATAATAATAATAATAAATTAATAATAAACTTAGAATAACATGATGGAATTAAGCGGATAGAAAATTAATTTGTGAAAAGACAAAAAAAAGTTGTCTCTGAAGTCTAAAGCCATCATTAGAAGCGCAAACCATAGACAAAAAAGCCTTAAAAAGCAGATTACAAGCTTAGCGCCCCAGGTTTTGCGAGAAATGGGCCCTACAAACGGCGAGAATTTGGGTTTGGGATTCCACATCGTCTCTTTAGATTTTGGACATGTATTTTGTCATTTTCGCAAATATTTGAGCCCTGTCGTCAGTACCCACAGACTGGATAAGCCGTTTACTGGGTGGCCCATTGACCCAAATTTATTATTATCAGAAAGTCATCTTTCCTATTAATTGCTTTCTTCAGGACGGTTAATAAGAAGAGTTAGTCTACAATAGCCAAAGGGTCTCCACTCTTGAGCGGACATCGCAGTCCATAGGCCCCTTTGACTGAGTGGCTTGCATGGACTTTCTATGCATAAAAACTCGTGGAAGTCACTCAATAACATGGACTCATGATCAGTCGATGATCCAACGGCAATGTGAGAGTGCAAGTCACTCAATAACATGTCTACGTTATAGCATTGGCGATCGATCGATGATCCAACGGCAATGTGAGAGTGCAAAGTGAGCATCAACCATCCTCCTTGGCCCGAGGGCGGTTCTAGTGTACATTGATTAGTGAAATCCAAACACTTATATTTATGCATACAAGGGCCACGACAACCCACTTTTATGTTTGTTGAAGGCACTACGTTCCTGCCTTACCACATCTCAAACAGTTGTTCGTCGTCACCTTCAACTAATAACGACCTTCTTGTACTTCCGGGCAATCGAGCACTCAGAGAGTTGGTAAGCTCAAACAGTTGACAATTCATTGCTTGTGTCAATCAGACTAGTCCATTGAATGGGAGGGTAGCTTGGCTATAACTAGCTAAACATAGCCCACATGCATATCTTCCGTCAATTCAGATAGTCCAATTGGTAATTGGCACATGTCTCAAGTTTCAACCAAGGAATCAAATCATAAGAGCTTTGAATCATCCCATTTATGCACTTTAATACTAATTGTTGAAAATATATATATATATATATATATATATATATATATATATGCACAACTGTTCATCTTTATAGGTCGGATGGTTCAATTCCTCCAATGCATGTGCTTTGGGTATATTGTAGATTCCAACGTGACCGACTATTCTGATTAACTGTATGGGTCTTTGCAACTTACGATTTGGTCTCTAAAACTGTTTGTTCCACAATTAACATCGTTGACTGCTTTGATTAAGAAGATGGAGGTCATTTTTCATTCCAACCTTTCACACAATGTATCTTGAGATCAAAGCTCACCTATCAGACGGTCAGATGTTAATTTCATGATGCACACATCCCCAAAAGCGAGATGAGAACTCTTTTGATTGCATGCATGACCACGGTCACTTTGGCAATGTGTGCCACATCGAATCAATATCTGACCATCTTATATGTGGGACACAATCTCAAGATCTATTGTGTGAAAATTTGGGATGAAAAATGATCTCCATCGTCTTAATCAAAGAAGTCAACAGTGTTAATTGTAGAACACTCGGTTGCCACGACCGAATCTCGCAAAAACCCCAACTCTAACTTGCTAAAATTATATGCCACTAGGTTACATATTCGGGTGGTCGAGCCTCAATCCAAAATTCAAAAGGGTCAAATATAAACCTAGAAAACTTTTTGTCCTCACGCCACCAAAATTTTGTTTCTTAAAAACCGTGGCAAAAAAAAGATGTTAAATTCAAATAAGGAGCGAAAGTTACTTTGGGATGATGTTAGGCACTGGACCCAAGCACACTACACAGTGGGAATGCCCTGATGTTTTTTACTGCCAACACAGTAATGGTCAAAAGCATACTTTCACTGATATTTGTGATCATAAATAGCTGTGCAACCCTGACGGTTGACCTTCTTGCAGAAGGGAACTGATCCAAGCAACACCGCCTACATAATACCAATTCAACTTTCTAAGGCTTGTATTTGGTTATAAATAGTTTTTTTAATGTAAATTAAGTTTTAGATGATTTTGATCAAGCGGTCAGCATAGCTGCTCCCTAGTTATAATATCCCTCTTGCACATCCCATAATTCTCATTTTATTAGCGAGATTTTGATTTCTCATTTGCCATTCAAACTATAAATTTGGGAGAATAGCTTAGGTTTTTTATTTCATCATTAGCTCCTTTCTTTTTCTTTCTCTCTTTGTTTTTTTAATATATATTTTGAGATGGTATTATAAATTACATGGAAAAAGTACTGAGGACCATACTCAGCCTGCCTCTTCCACCCAAATGGTAAAGTGGCATTGATCCTTGGCCTCAATTTTCCATTGATTACTCTATCTTAGCCGTTCAATCAATTGAAATCAGTTATTAAATGTGAATTGTTGCATATGTTCATCTCAACCATCCATTTCAGATTCTTGACCACCTCCTCACTATTTTAAATCAATCTGTTTATGCTGCATTAAGCATTAACATATGTACACAATCTGGGTCTCATCATAAAAAAAATTTAAAAAAAGTGCCACCTGTAGGGCATGGATCATCCCGGCTTTATACTTTGCCTCTCTTTCTTTCAATAAGAAAAAAGAATCATACAAAATTACTGGCTGGCTCAGTTTTCATTAAATTTATGAAAATAGTTGCAGAGATAAGAAGGAAAAAATTACTACAGTTTGCTGAGTTTCCAGAGAGGTGCAGCAGAAAAGTAGCTGAATTCTATATTTGGTTGTAAGAAAGTGCACAGAAATTGCTGAAAAGTAAGGAGTTTAATGTGAGTTCTCTTCCAAGTAATACAGAAATAGCTTAAATTTTTTATTTTACTTAATGGATTTTCGTGCAGCCATGGAGAAACGATTAGGAAACATATTAAAAATTTGCTATAGGTTATAGGTTTTTGGAGGACTCATAGAAAAAAGTGATTTACGGTTGATGGGCTTTCACAAATTTAAATTAAAATGGTTTTAAATGATAAGTAAAGGTGATTTTAAATGATATCGGAGGGTTATCTGTTTTATTTTCATTTTTAAGATGGTTAGGATGATTGTGTTCTGGACTTTCTTGGATAATTAGATTAGTTAGGTTATTTCAGTTCTTGTTCATGAATTTGCATAGCAATAGTTGAAATAGAGTAGGTTGTTTTCTTGGGTTTATTTGATGGAAATTGGAGGGAAAGTGCCATGTGGTCAGCTCATATGCCTGCACATGGCTTCCTCAGTTTCCAAGCCTTGGATTTGATAACCAATGTAGTAAAACAAGAGCTTTTCTTCTTTCAAGAGAATCAGTTGCAGAAGAGAAAAAAAACAACTGATTGGTGAAAGAGAAAACAATAAAATTCAGTTTTTTAGGAGCAAAGGGAAGTGTGAAGAGGGAAACACCAACCCAGTAGTTTCAGTGCAAATCTGATAAAAGAACTAATCTTTTTTCTCTATTTCCTTCTCACGCCACTTCAGTTCAAATGGGTTTTGTTCCTTAATGCCTGTTAATCACTGCTGTGCTTCTTCTTGCTCTTCAAATCCAATAAAAAAATAATAATTTTTTTCCATTTCCTTTTCTGCAGGTGAGCTCAGGTAATTGTGCTCTTCTGATCTATAGGCTAAGAACATCTTTGATTCAAAGGGTTTTCTGTTTGTTCTTCATATTTATCTAAACATCCACTATTCTTTTTTTTTTGGTGAATGATCTTGTTTTCAATTATATTGTAGTTGCTGTTGGTATTTGGATATCAAGTAAACAATAAACGCAAGGATTAAAATGGGTTCTTCCTCTTTTTGCAACTTTTCTAAAACCCACTAATCTCAGTTTATGTAAATTGATCTCATAGATTCAAATAGGGGTATTTCATTTTCTTCTCCATGTTTGTCTGAATACCTGTTGCTCTCTTTTCCATCTCTTGTTCTGTCACTTCCAATTAAAAGCCTAAAATGTTTTCAAATTCTTATTGGTGTTGATGTGATATCAAGAAAGAAAATAGTTGAGATTGAAATGGGCTACTGTTCATTTTATGTTTCTGCAAATAGCCATTAAAGTTTTGGTCTATAGAGTTAATCTTTCTCATCTCTTAGCATGAAAGAAACACCTGAAAATCAAATGGGTTCTTGTTCCTCTCCCACTTCTTCTTCTTCAGGTTTCTTCAGGCACCCATCAATCTCTTTTGCACTTCTTACTTTCCTAATCTTATCTAGTTTCTTTACTTCTCTTCTCTTTTCAACACTTCTTACTTTTTCAGTTTTGGTTTTATCTACTGTTGTCGTCTTCACCTTTACAAAGAAAAAAGAGTTTTTGGAGGAGAGGAATCCAATGATAGCTGAGTTTATTGATTGTGGCCGGGAAAAACTGCCAGAAATGGAGCCTTGCCGGGAAATTCAGCCAGAAAATGAAGTCTTTGCGACGGAAACAGAAATCCAGGAAAGTGAAATGGGTCGGATTCTCGCCGATCTTTCTTCGACTAGTGGGTCAGATTCTGATAATTGGTTGGACAATGTGGGTGAGATTCCGGCCCATTCCGATTGCTCAATTTCGGATGATGAAAGCTTCATCGAGATTGCACTCTCGGAAGAATGTCACGCGAATTGGGAAGAAGATGAACAGATATTCAGGCCAAACCCGCCAGAATTGTTGCCGGAATCCTTGTTTCGACAACATGGTCTAATGGAGCTCTTATCAGAGATTAATGAGATGATTGAGGAAGATAATTTGATTGAAATTGACATTTCTGTGGGCTCCATCAAGTGCTCAAGGTTAGAGATTGAGGCACCAGTTTAGGAGTTTTTAAGGTATTAGGGTTTTGGATTTTGTGTTCTTTTAGGGTTAGGGTTTTTTTCATAAGGTTTTGAGGTTGTTACTGGAACCTTTACTTTCTCATTGACCTTGCTTTCTTTCTTTTCCAAGCTTTAAAGCATTTGTGTATAATGCTCTCTTATTTGTTTTTTCAATCATAAAGTATCAACATTAAGACCCTAGAGCTTTTTAGTATCAAATTGTATATGAGGAAATGATATCATGGTTCATGGAACCATCAAAGTATGTTGTTCTTGTTTCTTTTATTCCAATTGATGCTCGTGGTTATCAATTCGATCGCTACCTCAAATTTCAGGAAACCGGCGATCCAACCTTTGATTGATTGTAAATTTTTACTAGTCAGTGCCTTGGGCAAGAATTCAATGATTTATGTCAACCGTTTGGATTGTTAAGATCATTGACTGATGTGATTTTTGAGACTCATCCAGATTGATGATCATTTATTCTAATTGTCTATGGAGATTGGGTGCACCAGGACCATTCATTTTCGGGGTATGTGTACCATCTATATCAGCTAATCACCATGATTTATAATTACTGCAATCGCTCATTATCTCCAGGTCTAGCTGAGATGGATGGTATAAGGTTAAAGCCAATTATCTACCACCATATAGGCTTGAAGTAGTATGCTATACTAAGATCATATATCTAAAGGCAAAATTGAACATATAAGGTCAGGCTAAAGGTCACAGGTTCCTATGAAAAAAGAAAAGAGAAATGTTTGATGTCTATTATAGGAAGTCACTAGTTTCTTTTATCCACCTTTGGGTACACATTTGGTGCTTATTTTGTTTGATTTAAATGAGCTGGGTCTCTCCAAGTTCATATGATCGCTCTCCCATTTGGGGTGTCTCCGGAATATAAACAAAGAAAAGACGAATTTCAATCACGTCACCCACAAAACCTTACTTGGCTGGCTGAAGAGAAGGTAGGAGAATTTAGCAAGATCGGAAATAAATCATTATTATTATCATCATCATCAAAGCTTTATCCCATCTATTTAGGATTGGCTAAAATAAGAAATGAATGATAAAGAAAACTCTTGATTAGTGGTATTGAATATGTTAAAAAAAAAATTATCGGTGCGGTTGAATATGTTTACCACTGAAATCCATGTTTTTCTAGTTCAACACTTCCACTTTAAAATTACAAATTCCGCCAACTGGTTGATCACCCTATTATATAATGGTTGAAACATTGCAATCCTGATTGGATGGTCTCGATTGATTGGCTTGGGTATCAAGAGGTTTGCAATGGAAACAGACTTGTTAATTTGCTCAAAGTTATTAGGGTAGTAGTAGCATGGCAGCGTGATCTTGTCCACTTGGCTTAAAAACAGCATCCAATAGTACCCATAAGCATCTTGGCTATATGAGCTAATACCTACAAACTATGTGGTAGTAGTTGATGAGTTGTGCCTCATATGCGGAACAAATGATCTATAATTGGTATGTGTGCCACATGTCATGGCACTAATGATTCTTCTCTCCTTTATTTATTTTGAGAAGAGATTTTTTGTTCTCCACATGTGTTAGTGATGATGGGACATTAGAGACATGATTTTGTCTAGTGTGCTCTGATCATGTTATTTGCTCTTTCTTTCAACCAACCCTTGTCATTGGATTGTCTCCCTACTAGAGCACGTGATCCCCATCATGCGTATAGATTAGGGTTGCATATGCCATAACTCTTAGCTCCTGCCATAAAAGAGTTTATCTGCGTTAGCAGAATCCATCCTTTTTGCTAACATCTTGCTACCTACTTTAATAAAATTCTATACATGATTTACCTGTTTAGCAATTCAACCATCCTCTCTACTCACTCCTTGTCAGAACATATTTTATTTACTCTGATAAGGAGTTAGTAGAGAAAAGGGGCGTTGTTGCTAGTACGGGTAAATCCTCATTTGTAGGAAGTTAGAAAAGAGAATGAAAACCAACTAACAGAGGTGAACTCTATTGTGGCGGGGACTAGTAGAGAGCTATGCCATACGCAACCTAAGGCCATGTTCGGGTATTTCCCCAGTTATCTTAGATACATGACAACTCTGTTTCCTACAGATTCCTTGCAAACTCAGATTCTTGGCTTTACTCATGTATGTTCTTTTAGGCATCAGAAAAACTCTTATTCCTGACATTTTACAGAAACGAAGGATTTCTCATGTTCTTTTAATTAATCCAGAAAAACACAAAATTGGTTTACTTTAGGGACATCGTATGACCATAGGAATGACGGTAGAGCATCCGATACCGTGTTGTAAATATTTGAAGGTCATTTTTAATCGATGCACGATCCATGAGAAGTTAAACACTTCCATCGATGCAATTGTGTAAAAAAAATTCCTACAATTATACTATCCGATCCCCTAGCTCAGCCTGCCTTATGTCGGGCTTGAGTTGAGTTTGCCTGCCCTATGGCTGGGATCAGGCTGACCCCTTGGCGGCCCAGACTAGGGTTGGGCCATGGTCTCACCCATTAACAACTCTTCTTTAAATTCACCCATGAAATTTGAGTTCACATACTCTGAACCCATTAAATACATGCCTTGAATCTGACGATCGAGATCATTTTTCGTCAAATTTTTTTTCGCAACGGATTTTTATATCATGAGCATACGATCAAACGGTTCGTTTTTTTATTTCACGCAGCACACATCCTAAAAAATTGACCTTAAAATCAAGTTTGAGTGTAATGAGTGTTAGTTCGTATTTTTCACTCTTTTTGGGATATGTGCCCTGCGATGTCAAACACGAGCGGTTGGATGGCATGCTTATGATATCAAGATCCATCCTGAAAAAGATTGGGATGATAAACGATCTACATCATCTAATTAAATGCAGTCAATGCATTTCAGCGTGAGTGCTCACAAAGATTCGATGCATGGATTGTACTCATTAAAAAATGGGTGCCTTTAATAGAATCCAACATCATTGATTGCTTTAAATCAAAGGATGGAGATCGTGTTTCGCCCCAATTTTGCACATAAGAAATCTTGATGTCATTAACGTACTATCATATGTCAATTTTTTATTCCACATGTCACATATCCCAAAAAGTAGTCCTAAGATCGCATGATACACATCATGCGCAAAAGTGACTTTAGGACCACATTTTCGGGATCTGTGGCATTTGGAATCGAAAATTGACCATATGATGGCATGTTCATTGATTGAAGATCCCTTGCATGGAAGATTGGAGCGAAGACGATCTCCATCTTCTGATTTAAAGCGATAATTTATTATGGGCGTGATTTAAAGCGATAATTAATTATGGGCGTAGGTGCCCAACCAAAGTTGTAAGTGTCATTAAAAGTAAAACTTAAGAGTACCTTTAAATCCAGCCACCAAGTCATTGAATTCACCCACACTTAAATACATTGACTTGGTAGAACCAGATGATGGAGATCGTTTATCCTCCCAATCTTGAACAAAATGGATCTTGAGATCATGGGCCTACCATCAAACGATTAGTGTTTAATTTCCGTGGCACACATCTCAGAAAAATGACCTTAACATCATGTGCATGTTCAAAATTGATTTTAAGGTCTGTTTTTTGAGCGTGTACACATGAAATAAAAAATCAATCATCTGATGGTACGATCATGTTCTCAAGATCTATCGTGTGAAAGAAAAATTGACCTTAAACTCAAGAGCAAAAGAGACCTCACCGTGCACCATGAGGTTATTGCACACCCAAGCCCCACTCACAACCATTATTTAAGGCACATTTTTATTTTTTTACTATGGTTTGTTACTTACTCCATTTACCCAAATTAATGAAGAAGGTAATTTCTAAATTAAAATTGTCTTCTTCTTTCTCCAAGAAGGACAGAGTAGGAAAAACCTAGAGAGAGAGAGAGAGAACTTCTTGTTAGTTTTTCTTTTTCCTCCAACTGGTGAATCAGAGGAGCAAAAGTTATTTTCTTCTTCCTCCAAACGGTAAACCAGAGGAGCAAAAATTCATAAAATCTAGAGAGAGAGAGAGTGGCTATAGAGAGAGGAGATCAGTTTCCGATCATTCCCGAGCAAATAACTCGAAAATCGAAAGTGCATCAAAACTCAGCTTTGGTCCAAATCTGCGTGGTACCCACTACAGTAGCCGAACATAGGAAACCCTCCAAAAAGCTCGGGAATGGCTACTTTCTGAGCGGAAGTCAGTTTCCGAGCGAAAACGGGCTATTCGAACATGGCCTAAGTGTCTCAATTGGACCAAGCTTGGGCTTATGCTTTTCTGATTTTCGTTCTGCATGGGCTTGACTCGGAGCCCGACCTCTAGCCCGGTACAATTATAAGAGGATTTTCAGGCCTGATGGAGCCCGGCCTGGTTGACACTCTTAGTAGGATTCGGAATTGTGAAAAAATTTCCTTACAAATGGCCTTGTTTCCATGTGCAAGGCCCAATTTCCATTTGTAAGTAGTTGCAAACTTTGCACCCTAATAGTAAAGGATGCCACCATTTGCTTTTCAACAACTGGAAGGTCGACAAGATTGCAGGTTCAGTCCTACGTTACCCATGAAAAGAGTAAAAAAAACATAAATACTTGAGATAGATCTCTTTCGCTTTTATTTCTTATCTTTTAAGGTAATCTAAACTAGTAAGAAAGCCTTTCGATGCACAGGACACTTAAAAACAAAAAACTAGAGAGGATGAGGGAAATAATAAAGAGTCGGATGCAAAAACATATAACATATATTATTTAAGTTCATCTGCTTTAATAACCAAGAAATTTTCGTTATGAATGTAATTGTCAATAAAGACAATTTAACTAAACCATGGCACGCAAAAATGTGGCCTAAATCCAATTGTGCATATCAATATATGAGGAGAAAAAAGATCCGGTGTCCAAGTCCAACCCATTTATATGTCAAGTCCAATTTTTTGAACTAGATCCTTTGATTGTAGAATTGGGTCGAACTGGGTTGCAGGTTGACCTAGATAAGATACTTAACTATCAATATCAGTACAAAATAATTAATAACCACCGCTAGAGCATTTAGCGGTGGTTATTGAGGTGCATCAGGAATTCTTTTAGTGGCAGTTACACAATGACCGCCACTAATAATCTACACTATTAGGCAGTTGTAAACCGCGGCTATATTTATTCAATGGCGGTTACCAACCACCGGATCTTTAGCGGTCGATAATCATTTTGGTTCTCTAATGACAGTTTAAACCGGGAATAATTGGTTTTTCCGGCAGTTTTGAATAATTGGTTTTACCGGCAGTTTTTAAAAATCACCGATAAAAGTGTTGTTTTTTCAAAAAAAACATAAAATAAATCATTACCTGCAGGAATAAAATTGACCCGTCACATTATTTAACAGAAAGACTTAATATTTTGGGGGTCTATTCCATGTGGAACATCCAAACCAATTAATTTGAAGGCTAATAAATAAACATTATTGATATAAAAGATCTTGTTTTGTGCCAAATTTCCTTAGAGGATGGTCACACGACAAAGATGGTGTTCCCATATGGCAGAAGCCCAAAATAGTCTTTCTGCTGAGAAAGTAATGGCTCCTTTTTTTTTTTTCCCTTCTAAAGTAAATCATAGAATGTGCATCTACTAAAGGCTTTATATCCGAGCAGGTTTCAAACAAACAAAAAGAAAATGTAATCTTCCATCATCCAATTAAGAACACAACTTGCCAATAAGCAACCCACGAGAGCGCATAAGTAGTAAAAAGGAGGTAAAATGATGGGGAACGCAGACACTAAGGACCTAGGATTCAAGCCACATAAGGTATACTGATGAAATAAGCGACGAAAGAGTCAAAGAGCATCAAGAATCACCGAGAAAAGGCCCTAGAGATAAGCCCATGAGACAAATATCATCATCAGGCAACGGACGTCCATAGGTTTTGGTCGGACGTCCGAATATAGAAGATATCATTGGTTTTTAGGCACGGACATTCATGGACCTCACGGACATCCGTGATGCTAGTGACTGACGTCCGTAGAAATCTCCGCCCTGCTACTTATGTCACGTGTTTTGTCCCTTTTGTCCGGATTTGATTGCTTTTGTGTCTAATTGTAAGACTTAGGGTAATTTCGTACTTTTCCATTTTATGGATTATTCCCTTTATAGTTATTATAAAACATACTTTTGTAAGTTATTTTTGGCACTTGTTGATTGATTAATGAAAAGATATTTTATATTTTGGGCTTGAGAGAAGCTTTGAAGAGTGAGTCTTCTTCCCCGAGAGGGATTTGGTGTGAGGCTAAGGATGAGATGTTCATCTATTCTTGATTTCTCTTTTGATTTTTTGTTCTTATTTAATCTCTTATCTTCTCCCTAATCTCTTGCATACATTTTCTTCATTTCCAATGATTGTCCTAATTTTTTAAACCCTAGATCTAGAATACCCTCAATGTTCATCCTCGTGGATTGAATCCGACCATAACCTGTCGATCAATGACCGTTGTTGGGCTTAAGCATATTCAATTTGTGTCGTTAATCGTTTTCATTCAAAGCCCTAGCAGGGAGCTACTGATTCCATTGCAAACTTCAATCAAATGTCCCGACCTAGACGAAGTGAGAGTTCTATCTCTCGGATCGCCTCTTCCGCCATCCTAATGAATCTCGCGCGTCGGATTGGACCCTACGTGAACCGAGCATGGTTGCTTAAGCGAAATCCCACGAAACCCAAGGTATCGCTTTAATTTGCGATTGATTGCGTAATTAATTAGTTAAATTTCGACAAAATCATCATATCATGGGCATTCACGGATTTCAGGGTCGTTGTCCCGCAGGTATTAGAGCTTAGGTTCTAAGTTAGGGCATACTTGCATGTCATTTTAATTTCATTGCGTTTTGTTCCATTTGTGTGTTCAATTGCATGCATGTCACGTGTTTGACAAAATCACCTACTCATTTGTGTGTCAATATTAGTGTGTTCATTTGTGCGCACACCGTGTATTTGATAAAATTCTTCACTCATTTGTGTTTCATGTTTGTGTGTCATTTTAACTTCATTAAATTTCAAGTTCATTTATGTTTATCAAGTGTGCATGTCTTGTGTTCGACAAAAGTGTTTATTCATTTTGATTCACATGTGTATATCATTTCGATGTCATTTGATTTTGTGTCATTTGCGCTCATTTGTGTGCATGTCTAGTGTTTGACAAAAGTCCTTAGTCATTTTGGTTCATATGTATATGTCATTTTGATGTCGTCTGTGTAGTCACATTTGTGTGTTCATTGGTGTGTCCATTTGTATGCACATCTTGTATTTGTTAAAATTACTCACTTGTTGTGTGATCACATTTGTGTGTTCCTTTATATGCACATCTTGTATTTGTTAAAATTACGCAAGTGTTGTGTGGTCAAATTTGTGTATTCATTTGTGTGCACATATCGTGTTTGATAAAATTACTCAATCGCTTTTGGTTCATTGTTACTCCGTTGTTTAAGGTGTCGTGATCACCATGGGTACTAGTGAGCTTGCCGATATTCTTAAGAGCATCGACGCCGCGATTGACGCACTCAATAGGAGCCTCAAAACTAGTGGTCGCAATAAATGTTTTACGTGTCAAGGATTTGGGCACTTTGCTTATCAATGTCTCACAAATTTTTTCGCCCAAAATTTAATGATTAAAAGAGGGAGTTCTAAGGAGCTGGAAAATGTGAACATGGAAGGAATTGTGTATAACCCTCGTACCGTGATGAGTGAAGAAGAGATGGAAGAAGCGGACGGAAGTCTAGTTTGCATTGAGGAGACTTTTAATTCTGTTGTGAGTAATGATGTTGAGTCGCCCCCACGTGAGCCGACCAAGTCACTTGCCTATGAGTCATTGGTGTCCTTAGAGTTTGGTACACATGACTTGTAGGTGCCCGTTGAGTTGAGTACATGTGAGTCTATCAAGCTGGTTACACAAGAACCATTAGTGTCAACGGAATCGAGTACCCATGAGTCCTTAGATTCCGTTAAGTCGAGTCCACATGAGTCATTAGTGTCACTTGATTCGATCACACATGAGTCACTAGTGTTGGTAGATTCCACTACACATGAGTCACTAGTGTTGATAGAGTCCACTACACGCGAGTCGTTAGCGTCGCCTACACATGAGAGTATCGAGTCCATAGATACACATACACATCATAGTCTCGAGTTGCATATCGCTTCACATTCCGAGTCTAGTTGTGAGTCAAGTTTTGAGTCTCATTCCGCATTACATGTCGAAATTACGCTTAAAATTAATTTGTGCAATGGAGATTACAAATTATGAGTGGATTTGCCTATGAGATTCAAGGAGTTTCAAATTGGTGAGCATACGATTGTTCGAGTTAGCCCTGAACGATTCTCATCGGGAATCACGAATAAGCTCTAAGCCCGCTGCGTCGGACCTTTTAGGATGATGGCAAGGACTGGACCTAAGGTTAATGTACTTGAACTACCTCAAGTTATGGGGGTTAGTTCAATACTCAGTGTGGAAGACCTAGTTCCTCATCTAGACTCAACCCCACTCCTAGAACTCTTTTTCAAACGTCTTTTCTTTGTGCCCAAATCTCGATCCCACAACCCTTATCTTTTCCTACTCTGAGCAAGATGAAAAGCAGGGTCATCGAAAAGATCTTGGATGACCTTATGGCATTCACCCGCAGCGAAGAGTTTTTGATTTGTGAGAGGAAGAGGGTTAGCAGGCCAACTTTTGAGAATGCATGGACCAATCATGAGAGAGTTCACCGCTTGAGTACTTATATTTCCAACCGGTATCACAACCACACTTCATTGGTGATGAGGTCTTTCGAGTCTAGAAGGGTTGATGAGAAGAGGTTCACCGTGTGTGCCCCGATACAATCCACCGACATAATGATCATACTTTACCGAGTTCCAAAATTGGTTGGGTTAGTTGCGAGGAGTTCTACCGTTTAAGTTCTGATACACTTGACCAGTACTACATGCATATTTCATTGGAGATGAAACCTTTTGGGTCTGAGAGAATTGATGAGGACGTCAACTTAACCGACCGATGCCACGAGCCAGTTTCATCACTGATGAAACATTTTGGGTCGAGAAGAATGGCGGGGAATACCGACACCAAGGACCTAGGGTTCAGGCCGTACAAGGTGTACCGATTAAATAAGCGACGAAATGGCCAAGGAGCATCAAGAACCATCGAGGAAAGGCCCTAAAGATCAGCCCATGAGGCAAAGACCATCATCAGGCAACGGACATCCATAGGTTTTGGTCGAACGTCCGAATATAGAGGGTGTCATTGGTTTTTGGGAACGGACATCAGTGGACCTCACGGACGTTCGTGATGCTGGTGACGGACGTTCGTGAAAATCTCCGCCCTGCTACTTATGTCACGTGTTTTGTCCCTTTTGTCCGGATTTTATTGCTTTTGTGTCTAATTGTAAGTTACCACTTAGAGTAATTTCGTATTTTGCCATTTTAAGGATTATTCTCATTGTAGTTACTATAAAGCATACTTTTGTAAGTCATTTTTGACACTTGTTGATTGATTGATGAAAAATGTTTTGCATTTTAGGCTTGAGAGAAGCTTTGAAGAGTGAATCTCTTCCCTAAGGGGGGTTTGGTGTGAGGCCAAGGGTGAGATGCCCATCTATTCTTGATTTCTCTTTTGATTTCTTGTTCTTATTTGATCTCTTATCTTCTCCCTAATCTCTTGCATATATTTTCTCCCTTTCCGTTGATTGGCCTAATTTCCTAAACCCTAGATCTAGAATACCCTCAATGTTCATCCTCGTGGATTGAATCTGACCATAACCCATTGATCCACGACCGTTGTTAGGCTGGAGCGTATTCATTTGTGTTGTTAATCATTTCCATTCAAACTCCTAGCAGAGAGCTACCGATTCCATTGCGAACTTCGATCCAATGCCCTGATCTAAACGAAGTGAGAGTTCTATCTTTCGGATCGCCTCTTCCGTCATCCTAACGGATCTCGCGCATCGGATTGGACCCTATATGAACCGAGTATGGTTGCGTAAGCGAAATTCCGCGAAACCCAAGCTATCGCTTTAATTTGTGATTAATTGCTTAATTAATTAGTTTAATTTCAACAAAATCATCATATCATAAGCATTCGCGGATTTCAAAGTCGTTATCCCTCGTCACAAAAATATTTCATCCTCAATAACATAGTATTTAAAATCAATAAACAACTCTAGCACAATTTTTATATGAGCCAAGAGTAGGGCTGCAACCGAGCCGGGCCGAGCTCGAGCTCGGGTAAGCTCTAGCTCAACTCTACCTTATACGAGCCGAGCTGGAGGTTGGCTCTAAGCTCTTCGAGCTCGAAAATTCCAAGCTCTAGCTCGGCTCTTCGAGCTCGGGCCGAGCTTCAAGCCAGGTATATTCTATTATAAAAAATTTCCTCCTAATACTTTTTAAAACTTCTACTTAATTAAATATCCATTCTATGTGAGAGAGAGAGAGAGAGAGAGAGAAGGTGAGAGAGCTGGCATAGCCCGTATGCATGAGACTGACTCTGTGAGAGAGTGAAGGTGAGAGAGTTTCAACAATAAGAGAGAATAAGTAGGAGTTGTGTACTTGAGTAGCAGAAGGGAGCCGTACGTAAGAGTAATAGTGGGTACTATAGTCTATATATATATAGTGAAAATTAGGACAAGTGGGGGGCAAAAGTTCATATTTTACCCTTCAAAGTAACCATTAGATAAACTTAAACAGTTACTTTGAAGGGTAACATAGACCTCTCAAAGTTAATTACTTATTATTATTATTATTATTATTTATATATATATATATATATATATATATATATATATATATATATATATATATATATATATATATAAATCGAGCCACAGAGCCGAGCCGGGCCGAGTTGACCTTAGCTCAAGCTCAGCTCTATTCATTCGAGCTACAAACTGCCCAGCTCAGCTCAACTCTCGAGCCGAGCTCTAAAGAGAAAAGCTCTTATTTTTTGGGCCGAGCAGAGCCGAGTTGTCGAGCTGGCTCGGCTCTGTTGCAGCCCTAGCCAAGAGTAAGACAAGAACAAATTAACCCAAGCCATTCATATACCCTTAACGACTATGTGTCACTACCATATCCATCACCAAATATTGTCAAATAATCAAAATAAATTGCATTAATAAATTTGCACAAGGACATACAATCATAAAATCTGCCACAAGTCACACAAGCAAATCTGAAATAAGGTTGCACCTGAACTATCAGGACCACATAGTTCACAACCAGACTTGCACCAAGAAATAATAAGGCAACTAAAAAATGACAATCCAATTACCAAAACCCTCCAACTCTGCCAAATTCGTTCTTGATTGCAACAATATGTACCTTTAATGAGAATTCCATTTGTAACTTCCAAGTCTACCTGACGATTCATTAATCTGATAGCTTGAATTCATTGATCTGAAAGTTTGACAGCTGACACCGCTTTGCGTCATCATATATTTGGGCCCGAATCATGATCTGCTTACAATGAGAACCTTCTTTCCTTGTTTTATTGAACCACTTGAAAGGGAAGGACCCACTCACTTTGTAGGATTGTTGGGTGTAAGGGGTTCCTACAAAATTACAGCAACACCATGAAACAACCACATGGACAATGACAAGTTAACATCAACAACATGAAAGATTAAAATTTCAATATCGATTTGGAAGAATAAATTATCAGTAATCTAATTAGGCTGAACAACAGTTTCCACCATTTACCCAAGCAAGGAGTAAAGAAATAACGTAAATAGAGATGTCAAAGACTCATCATACCTACAAAAAGGTGAAAAAGCTAAAAAATCAAACTCAAAGTCGAACTGTAGAAAAATTAAGATAATTTCCTCAGTCTCAAAAATACCAGTTCAGCCAACTCAAGTCCAACCATGAAATAAAGACTAACCTCATATGTAATGACGAGTAGATATCAGGCGGCTAAATTCTCATACCGTAGTCCAAACAACAATTTTAGAAGCCAAGAATTGTTGAGGCATGTTTAGAGTAAATTGAGACTTTATGGATCCACTAAACATAAAAAACACTGAGATATGGCAACCCCAGTATATAGAAATCAACAAATATAAAAACTGCACAAAAAAAAAATCCATTAGATCAAGCATACAATTTTAGGACAAAACTGTATTGGAGATAAGAGAGTCGGGCGAACACAAAATCAGTAGAGAACGAGTTCAATATCAGAATAATTATGGTATTGCATTGAACGAGAAGAAATTCATCATAGATAAAATGTTAGATGAGAAGAAAAGAAAGTATGCAATGAGAAGCCATTTTTAGGAAACCAGATTCAATCTCCACTTGAAGAAACACATTCACAAATTCAATATCCATTGCAGAAAATCCAAAATAGTCATATTTGCATCATTCTTTTAAAGTTTAAACCCATTTTTCGGCCATTCTAGAGCCTTTATCCAAAAAATCCTCTAGTATCAAAAAGTTGCAAAATCTTTACATTGCCAAACTTATTTTTCCAATGATGCTAACAACTTGGGAAACATTTGGTTTTTATGGATCAACTCTTCTTCTTATATGAGGAAAATTGAATCTCTAACGCATTTTTCACTGTTGGAAGCTATCATAAATTTATTTCTTGTTTCATTCCAATTGTGAAAGCTCCATGTTCAGAGTCTGAAAGATTTCAAGTTTGGCAAGACATCTACTCTATCTCCTCTACGAAAGCTCTGATTGCTGTGATATAGGTGATTTTATTGCAGTGCTCTCTCCAGCTGAGAAATCTTGAGGAAAGCACACAAGCTCCTTATCGATGGCCAACTTCAGAGACTCCCACAATTCGTTGGGTCTCATCGATGTTGGGTTTGAAGGCAACAAATTCACATGGTGAAACAATCAACAAGGTCTGAGAAGAATTTGGGGTCGACTGGACATGTTTATTCAACAATGCTTGGATATAACACTTCAATTCGCCAACTGTACACCATATTGCGATAATTTCCTCAGACCATTGCCCTATAAAGGTTGATCTTTGCGTTAACACCGATTTTTCTCCCAAACCATTAAGTTCCAAATTTCTTAGAGATTGTGAAGAATTCTTGGATGCAATAATATGCACTTTTAATGAGAATACCATTTGTAACTTCCAAGTTAACTTGACGATTCATTAATCCGATAGTTTGAACTCATTAACCTGGCAGTTCGGCAGCTGGCACCACTTTACATCATCATATATTTGGGCTTGAGACCATGATCTGCTTACAATGAGAGGAACCAAATCAGAAAGACAATAAAAAAGGACTAGTTATATGAGCTTGAGACCATGATCTACTTTTAAAGTTTTATGCATTACCCAACTCACGTGGCAGATGAAAAGTAAGATGATTATATGGACAATTCATTACTAGCCAATGTGGTAGCTAGTGATCATCTTGATATAGAATCTCAAGCTCAAAATAGTGTTAGCAAACAAATTGAAGGTCACCTTTGCACTACTTCCAAAACTCAAAATATGTAAACCAATAAACATTACATATAGTAGGTACCTGCAGAGAGTGTGATCAATGAGAAGAAGTTATCATACCCAGGCCAAACAGTAATCTGATTTGCATATAAATCATAAGATACTAGTAAATAATACAAGACAGGAATGAAAGGAAAAATATGCATAAACTATTCACTTGTTTGAGGGTGGTAATGATTTTCCAATTCATGTATTATGTATTACTGGTGCGTTGTTTCCATTAGTCATGTATAACGATCAAGGATCAAAATATCGGGTAAAATTTCCGTTTCGGGCTTGACCGAAACTGAAAACTTGAACCAAAATTTCGGCCGAAAACCGAACATTTGGCGGAAATTTTGGTTCCCATACAAATTTCGGTCCAAATTATCGTTTCAGTGGGGACCGAAACCAATAATTTAGGCCGAAATTTCGGTCATTTCGGCCAAAATTTTGATCCTTGATAACGATGCTAATGACATTTTAAAAAATTTCTTTTCCTCGTGGTCTCTACGACCAGCTTACATCGTTGTTCCAACTCTAGTTCACGCTCCACATGACATCCAAACATGATTTTGGGTGCCATGTGGAGCAAAGTGGGCATTGCATAGATCAATTTATTTTGTAAATCAAAATCTGATCTCCACCGTGTGATTTATTGTTTGAAAGTTTGATCATTCAAAGTAGTCAATTTTTTACTTTCTCCATAGAGATGTGTTTTATTTATTTTTATTTTTAAAAATAAAAAATAAATTTATTTATTTATTTATTTTTACTTTATTTATTTTTATTTTTAAAATAAATTTATTTAATGCCCTCTTGCTCCATGTGCCACCCGAAATCATGTTTGGATGCCCCGTGGAACGTGAAATGGAGTTGGGACCATGGTGTAAGGCGGTCCTAAGGATCACAAAACCGGGACTCTAATCTATTTTATCTGATTATCACACTTTTTCCCTAAAAATTCAATTCCATGACCAAATAAAAGTATTAACTCACATAGTGTGTGTGTGTGTGTGTGTGTGTCTTTGCAGGTGCTCGTCCATCACAAAAATGTCCGGGAGTTGCTTAGGTGCTTTGGAGGGCCAATCAATAGGCAACGACTTGATAGCCTTGTTTATAACTATAATTGTAAATATAAAAGAAAATAAAGGGTACTTACATGTGCAGCCATCCGAGCCCATTCGTTCCCCATTTTGGCATGGAATTAGATGATTGTCTGTTCTTCATTGGCTGTGAAAGCACCCTTTTTCAAATTTGGCCTCAGATGATTTGCCCATCTCAATCGATAGTTTTTGCCATAACGAAAAAGGCCCGAGTGCTTCTAAACTATGTCCCAATTACCCTCTCCACGCTTTTTAACATATTCCACCAAAATCGCACCTTCAACAGATGTCTAAGGCTCTTTTTTCAAAAACCTCCTCCCGAGCTGTCTTCATCAATTGTCGGGGAATTCTGATCCTTGGAGAGCATCCCGTCGTCGCTCTCATTTGTTGAATGGCTCATCTGTACAAAATACATCCCAGAACAATCCCAATCAATTCTTCAAACTGATTCAAAACCCTCAATAAATACAGAAATCAAGTTAGTAAAGAATAAGAAACCCTAAATCCATAATATCATCAAACCCTAAACCCATAAAGAAGAAACCCTAAAATCGATTAAAAAAATATAATTCATTAAATAATTCGCTTAGAAGTTCTTAGAGGGTTGTATTAGCATCACAGAGAAAGTTTTGTAAAGCTCAACCCTCTAGTAAATAGATCTTGTATAAAAGATAAAACAAAAAAAAGTAACAACAAGCGAAACCTCTAGGATAAAACGGTACTCGTATGCAAGAAAAAAGATTATGAGCAATGGGATATATACCCTATTTGGCACTGCAAAGATCTGATGGCCTTTGTTACAAATAGGGCTCTCAATGAATCCTCGTCATCTTCTGGAGTGAAATCGGAGGCTTGCAATCGACTGGGAGAGAGCCCGCTTGATAGAGAATAGAAAGGAGAGAGGCGCTCGATAGAGAATAGAGAGGAGTAGAGGACAAAATAAAATAAAAAAATTACTTATTTAAGATGGCGCGAGTAGTTGGCGCTTTGGAGTTTGGCCCCAATTATTAAGAATTTTTGCCTGCGATTTTTACCGAACGCAATTAATAAGGCACCACTAAAAGCCCAAATTTTGTAGTGATAATTTCGCATTGACATCGTGGAAGCTCAAATGAAACATTCTATATAATTTTGATATTATAATGAAGAGTTAGTATTAGAATGTTGCACATCTCATGGGTCCAAAACTGTGTCTGTCATAGATATTTGGATTATTTCCCTACCAGCTTGCGCGAAAATGAATAGAAAAGTAAGCATTAAAATTTTCTCATATCATTCTGAGGAGCACAACCTTGTAGTTGGGATGAATGGCATACCATTAAACGACTGGATTTTGATTTCCTGTGGTACATATTTGAAAGACTGACCGTAATATCAAGTGGCGGACAACACACTCGAACATGATTATAGTGGCACTTTTTGGAATAGGTGTCATATGAAAACAATCTGACTGTCTGATAGTATACTCATGATTTCAGGTAGCGCACAACACACTCGACCATGATTTTAGTGGCACTTTTTGGAATAGGTGCCACATGAAAAAATCATGGCACTTTTTGGAATAGGTGCCACATGGAAACAGTCCGACTGTCTGATATACTCATGATCTGAGGGTACAAAATGACTAGTATACTTTTATCCTAGATGATTCGATTGGAGGGGTCTTCTCTCATCGGCACATCGTTTATGAAATATTTGGCTTGATAGACAAGGTGGATAGTGACCAAAACTGGAGGCGCGGTATATGCTACCTAATGAGACCTGACGATTGTACGAAAGATTAAAATGAAAAATAATCTCTATTGTCCGACTCAAAGCAAGTGCATTTTAGCTTGAGGAAATGGGGTGGGGTTACAGGGACAAGAGGTGCAAATAATGCCAAAACATCATCAAAACTGTGATCCTTCGATTGGTCAGCTACCATGCTGATGAGATGTAAAAAAATTAAAAGAGAAAACGTCGACAGCAGGATTCGAACCTGCGCAGGCCAAGCCCAACAGATTTCGAGTCTGTCTCCTTAACCACTCGGACATATCGACACTTCATTGTGAGAGGCTTATTTAAATTAATATATAGGAGATGTTGTTGGGTACTTTTATTTGCAACCTAAGAATCTTCTTTCTCAACTTCGGTGTCAAGTGTTTAAACAATTAGACCGCTTTGATATTTGTGGGTACCTTTGTCGGAGATCTTTTTATCGTCCAATATTCAATTCAATAGATTTTATGATCATGGCCCTACCATCAAACATCATACTTTGATTCCATGTAGGATACATCCTGAAAAGTGATTCGAGAACCACGTTTGATTTATGCTAATGATCATGTTCATTTTTGGGATGTGTGCCATATGGAATCAAAATCTAACCATCTAGTGGTAGGCACGTGATCTCAATATCTACTGTGTTGAAGATTGGACAAAAACCAATCCCCACCATCACATTCAAAAGTAGTCACAGTTTAAGAATGAAAATATATTGAGTTTTTTGAAGCAATGGAGGGTAAACCATAAAGCTTTCATTGGAGATGATAAAGAAGAAGTTGTGTCAGTGATCTCAATAGGATTTATTGAGGATTGAAATGGGTGAAGTTCTTCATTAGAAAATTGGAGGGTGGACTAAAAAATGGCCCAAGAGTGGAAGTTAGTTACCTTATGTGACCCACTCCATTTCAACTCCGCGACCCTTAAAGCCCAATCAAATAAATAAAATTGGAATTGGAAATTCAATTCCACCCTAAATTCTCGGTCTACTCCAAGTTAAAGAAACACAACCTAAAAAGTGGGATAGTGAAGGCATTATCTAGGCTTGAGTATAAAAAAGATTTTTTAAAAATTCACTTTTTAGTTGGATAAAAAATATCACTATTTTATAGAAGGTAAAAATATCAATATTTTATACAAGTTAAAGAACCACGACCTAAAAATTGGGATAGTGAAGGTATTATCTAGGCTTGAGTACAAAAAAGGATAAAAATATCTCTATTTTATAGAAGGTGAAAGAATCACTATTTAGCTGCCAGAGTCTAAACCTTGTAACTAGTTTTTGGCATTTAGTCAATAGGGTCCACATATACACATATGACAGTTGCGGAGCAGCATGAGAGAGCACCAACTATAGTAATGAGGCTTAACTAATAAAACTCAACCAAACCTCAAGGGATTAGGTGAGCTGGCCAGGTACCTGCTTCCAAAAGTAGGAGACCTGAGTTTGAATCCTTTCCCCCCTTGAGGCCACCCTAGGGATTTATATCCTGTGCTGACCTGGCATGTGCTGAATTTGGGGTGCACATATGCCCATGGGATTAGGCGGGTGCTCTGAGAGGCTCGGATACTCAGGTTATCAAAAAAAAGGAACTCAACCCACACCTTGTAAACACAAGGGTGGGAAATAGCATGGAGGATGAGCATCAAACCCACGACCTACTCCCTCACAATGCCCTCAATCTCATTATCAGAACAATTGATTTAGCATTAGACCTATTAATGTGAACATTATAGTTATTCTATATTAATTGATCTTGTTTTATAGCTGATTAATCTCAAAGTGACACTTATCGATCTTATTTTAGACTGATCGGTCTTATAGTAAACCGACCTGTTTCGTTGTAAGACCGATCACTAACTAGTCTCAGAAAAGACTAATTAGTCTCATTTCAAATTGACTGGTCTGATACAAGACCGGTCAATCGTGAACTATGACCACTCAATCTTATTTTTAAGGGACCAGTTTCAAATCTTATTTTATACTAATTAATCCTTACTACTGTAGAAAAGTAAAAATAGTTTTTATCAAATTTTCATGCCTAAAATGCCCCTAACTCATATCTCCCGATATTAATTGGGCAATCTTCTAATTAAACTAGGACTTTAAACTATCCAAAAAATAAAATTATAAGAACAATCAACTAAAAAGATTAAAAGACAAAATAGACGGAAAAATAGAAAGAGATCTAATACACAAATAACTGGTAAAATCTTCAATACCCACCTCATAAAAATAAAATAATAATAGAAATTTCTAATACCCAGAAGAGAAAGTTGCAAGAGCAAAAGAAAAAATCAATTCTAGCTACAAATTTGGGGAAAAAAACAGTAGAGATGTGGACACAATCCTTACTAGGTAATGTAACCACGATAAAGATTGGGATTTATTGATGATTTTTAATGGATGAATTTAGGGTAGAGTGAGAAAAACCCTTTTACTAATTGCTTCGACTGCGATTTATTTTATATTTCATTTCAGAATTCAAAGGATTCCCAACCAAATTCTAGAGCCATTTCCCAAAAGTTGATGTCTCTAGATTGTAGTCTCTTCTTATCTTGAAGTACAATGTCTAAATGATTTGTATGCTCTTTCTCTCTCCCTCAATTTGTGTGAGTTGCACATGTAGAGAGAGAAAATAGGGTAGAGAAAATAAGCTTAGGGCAACTCAATAAAAACATGGAGGTAGAGGTAGAAATGAATTGGGAACCTTTAGTTGCACCCATCAAATCATTGAAGGCAACTAACAAAAATTATTAACTTTTTTGGGAACCCTGGTAGTACTCACCTATTTACCAAAAGCGCCTACTTAATGAAAGCACGCCACCACCCACCACATAATCCAACATCATTAAGTTGGCACCTTCAGTAAACAAGTGAGCGCAAATAGAGGTTCCCTAGCATTTATTAATAAGACGATCGGAATTATTTTTCTGCCACATGTTTCACACATTAGATCTTTAGATCATGGCAGAAGACAAAATTTTTATTCTATTCAATAATCTTTGAGGGTACCCATGCCAAAAATTACTTACTATATTGAATCAATTGATGGAGATCATTTTTTGCCGCAATCTCTACACAATGGATTTATTACAGCATGGGCGTACCATTAAATTGTCATATTTTTAACTTCACACGGCACACATTCTAAAAAAAGTGATCCAAAAATTATGTGACATACATCATATTGATCAAAGTTTTTATTCTCTCGTTAAGACATACAAATGAAATTCTATTAAATCAGTTGAACGAAACAGAGCCTGAAGTTGGCTTCTTGTACATTGGTATGGAACATTAGATTATATTTGAAGAAGTAAAGTAGCTTTTATTGGTTCCAAAGAAGTTTCTTCTTAACCAACCCAATTTGCCCCTATATACTCTTAACCCGTGACAATAAAATTAAAATTTGTACAATTATTTATCATCCATAAAACTGTGACCTCATCTCACCTCCTTCAGTTCGAATATATTGATCACTTTGAATCATACGATAGAGATTATTTTTTGTCTCAATCTTCTATATAGTTGATTTTGACATCCTGGTTATATCATCAGACGGTATCAATTTTATTTCACTTGACACATAACCCAAAAAGTGACTCTAAAATCATATGGCCTACATTATTCTCAAATATGATTTTAATATCATTTTTTAGACATGCATCATGTAATATAAAAAAATTGACGGTCTAATGATACTCTCATAATCCCAAGATCATTTGGGTAAAAGATGGAGATAAACAATGATCTACGTTTTCTGATTCAAAGCAGTTATTTCACCTGATAGATGTCTAAAAATCAAGTTTAATCATTTAAAGGTCTTAATGTCCATGTACATTTGCACGTGTTTTTTTACTAGTCTTTATAAAAATCAAATATCTGATGATAATTTTAAAAAAAATACATTTGAAAATTTTAGAGGGCAAATGCAATGAACAGAGGACATGTTGTATAATGGATCGTCAACCCCAAGTGGTAAATTTTCTAAAAAGTGACCCTCGTAAGCAAATAAGGTTGAGACCTTGACCTCCAACAGTTAAAAAAGGTGGTCTATTACCTATTATCTATTGACGCAGGCGAGCAGAATCAAGACTTCATAGATCCATTAGGACTGGCCCATTTCTAGCACAATCGGGCACATGTCAATTTTACTACATTCGAGTCAAAAACATACTTTTACTAATTTTTTACTAATTTGACAATGGCAATGATAGTGATAGCGGTAGCGGTAGTTGTATAAGAAAAGTATTTAAGACAAATTCAAGAGCTAAATGGTAGCTTTATCCCTACACTCTTGTCAGTGAGTGGTAGTCGACCCTTTCATCACCCTTATTAAGTATCAAAATTTTGGCCGAAATAACTGAAATTTTGGTCTAAATTGCTGATTCCGGTCCTCACCGTAATAATAATTTGGCCAGAAATTTTGGTCATATTTTTATATGGGATTGAAATTATCGGCCTTTGGCTGAAATTTTGGTTAAAATTTTTTTATTTCTCTCTCTCGTATAGAGCCACAATAGCAGAAGATGTATGGCATTGTTAGACCAGATCTCACCCTTCTTTTTAAAGAGAGCGTAAGTCTTACTCGCCCCTCCCCGCAAGCAACTATTAATAGTATTGGGAGTAGAGGTATTGAAGTTGGCAGTAGTGGTGGTCAGGCCTTTTCATCACCATCATTCTAAGGACATTCTACCCCGTGTGGAGCCACGGTCGCAGTATATGTATATATGTATAACATTGTCAGGCTAGATCTCACCCTTGTTTTTCGTGCGGAGGGAGATTGAACAATGCACCAATTGCAATTTTGGGCCATGCAGGGCTAACCACTGGCTGGGTTTGGGCCGGTCTGTGAAATGGGCCTTGATATGGTGCTGGCCCACATACCCCAAAGAATTCTTTATATCAAGCGTTTTCAGCCACCAGATTAGTCACCTTACATTTGGATGGCCAATAAAGTTTTTATAGTCTTCTAGAGAGCATTCAAATAAAAATCCATAATCAGACGGCTCGTAATTTCTATGGCTTATCTAAGAGTTGTACAGAAGGTTTTATGGTACACGCGCGGATGATCACAAGCCAATCCTACAATCTACAAAGTTGGTACCATTTACTAAACGGTAAACGGTGCACATAGGATTTGGCCCTTCCTTTAGGGATTAGGCCATGATAAAGAAACCCTAGAAAGTAGAAACCCGCGCCTCCTCTCTCGTTTCAGCGGCCTTGCAGAATTTCGGGTTTGATCTTTTCAATTGAACCGAATAAATGGTAAGAGACGCTTTTTATTTTTTTAATTCTAAGATTTTGAAGATTAGACACCCTAATTATTATCAATTTTTTGATGCTGGTGTCATGTTTCAAATGATCTATTGATATAGGTATTATTACATATGATGCTTAGAAACCTAGCATTTCCTCATGAATTAGGGCTTGTAATACTGTTTACGATCGATTTCCTATCAAAACATCTCCTTATTGGACAAGTAGAAATGTAGCTTAGTTCATTACATTAATATACTTCGTGCTTTTCTTTGTTGACGAAGGGCCATGTCTGTAGACTTGCCCATTGATCCTGACCATTCGTAGGACGACAAACCTTCCGGACGAGCAAACGCCTGAAAATCTACTGAATTTACTAATTTTTGTGATGATGAATTTTGAGGAATTGACGATGAAGAATTCCATTGGTTGGACTTTGGAGGATTGGGATCATCCAACCAGTCCGATTTTGAGTACAGGGCCTGTTGATCAGATGGTCTGGATAGATGGGCAATGCATTGAGTATAGTAATGGTGTGCATTTTGCTCTAATGTGTATTGCATTTAAATTAACTTTGAAGTATGTATCTTAGGGATGGACACAGCCGATGTGTCAAAAGCGGTGCTATAAGAACATTGAGAGATAGATTGCTATGCCAATGTATTAGCTAATATACATATATAGGATGCTATATTGATTTACTTGTTGAGGGCAATCGGTGCATAACAAACGTGAAAACTAGAAAATGAACAATGAAAATGCTTTTGTGCAATTGAATCCTCATGAAAAGCTGAAGTGAAGCGCTCCTTGGCGATCCACACTTAATTACTTGAGAAGAGGACGAACAATTTACTACACACGATCTTCGAGATAGATGACAATCTTAATTGAAAACAACTGGATCAGAGAAACAATTTGTTTGATCCTTTCCTTTTCTCTCTCTAGCTTTTCTTGTCTTATTATCTTGATGACATTTATGCTCCCTAAGACAACCCAAGAGGAAAATGAACTTCCACTTTAATTAAAGACTGAGAGGCAAAAGGCATTCGCTATTGCTCTTCGCTTAAAGCAGTCACTTCGGTCTTCGATCCTTCGCTATCGCAAGAATATAGTGATTGAAGAGCTATCGCTTTGCTGCTTTGCCTATTACGGCTGTATTTTCCCATTTTTTAGTACAACACAGAAAAGATGGAAGAAGCAAAACATTTAATATAAGCTGCAAGAGGTAGGGCAGCGACTGTTGTTCCAGGTATCGCCGCGAGAGAGAGAGAGAGAGAATTCTTCTGTGAGATGAATTCTTCTGTAAATAGAATACCATGATTTGGAGGAGTAAAATTCAATTGTTTCTGAGCGCCTTAACATTTTCTATCGTTCCATCTTAGTTGTTTGACTTGCACTACTAAAATAAGTTATCTTTTTTATTACAATTCTCATCCTTCCCTTATAATAAACTGGTGGATCAAATCCTGCAATACTTTTGGTACAAAGCTGCTTATGACTAGGGTACAAAGTTTGCTAAGGGAACTTCGTGGGTACTCTGACATGCCAAGGTCAATAGAACTTGTGTGTCACCTCGATGGATTACAGTTTATGACAATTGGTGAATTGAATATTTTGGTTATGTGAGGCTTTTGTTTTCAAGATTCTTTGTATGCCCTAAACGATTTTAAGAGATGAAATACTAGTTATGGATTTGATGGGGCGCCCTTAACGTCTGAAGCACCTTTAGCCACCAAATCCTATTAAAAGCTGAATGTCCCTGAAATCCTTGGAAGTCTGCTTTAGGGAGGTTACTTTGGGCATGTCCAACAAAGACCTACCTGGAACAGCCCTGCACGAAGGATTGAAATGATAGAGCATGAGGAAGGAGGACAAGAGGAACACCAATAAATACTTGGAGAGAAGTATTGAGACACAAAATGAAGGTCCAAAGAGTATGGGATAGTTCAGCCCTTAGCTGCATTGAGTGGAGAAATAAGACTTGCAAAGTTGATCCCAAATAGATGGGACAAGGCGATGATGATGTTGAACATGTATACATGTTGAGGTTAACCTCAAGCTAATTTTTCCTATCTCAGTCAAAGACAAATAAAGTGTTGTGTAATGTGATAAATTTCCTAAAAGATTAAGGTTTCAATTCCTGTCAGCATTACTAATACCACTATACCAGTATATTTTATATTCCATGGGGCCATAGATTCACATATGGGTAACCAGCAGGGTGGTTGCCCATTCAAATAGTGCTATATACCCACAGTTTGGCTACAAGGAATAAAATGATGTACATGTTTGACTAACCTACCACTTAATTCATCTAACTCATCTTCAGACCTGCCTTTAATGAATTTTACAGCTGAAAGGACTTACAAGCAGATTCATTTCTTTAATTAGTACCTATGTTACTTTCTTTCCCATTGTAAAATGAATCCTTTTCAATCACTTTTATGATGAAGGGAACTTGGCTTTAAAAATATAGTTGTGGCTTTTTGGATTTGTGAAAAATGTTATGCTGTAAGAACACTGAGTACCATTGTCCTTTTTGAATCTCGTTCAGTTTACTCAAATTTGTTCTGTTTACTCAACTTTGTTCCCCTCCACACTGATTTCCCATTGCAAAAATCAATTTCTTTTACGTACCTTACCGTGATAAGTTGGAACCATGTTTTATAGTTTCTTGAACTTAAGACATATTTCATTGGATTTCAAAGTTATCGACTCATTGTAATCCATCTCTTTGATGCCTTTTCACCAATCCTTCAAAATTGCAGATGCCTGATATTTTTTGTGAAATATGAGCACATTAGCAATATACTTAAAGTGTAAGAAGTTGGTATTATGATGGCTTGATGGGTGGCTTCTAAAATGCTTAACCAGATATTTTGACATCTATGTTAAATTAGTTTACATGTTCCCATGATTCATCAATATCAACCAATTTTTTTTAATAAATTTTTTATTTACTTTTTCTTCAGGCACCTAAAAGAGGTGGCAGAGCTCCTGTACCAGCCAAGAAGAAGCCGGTAAGTGGTAGCCTTTTGTATAATCCTAGGAACAATAACAAAATTCTCTTTTATTCGACATAAGGGTTTTCAATTTTCAAAATCCTCTCTATTAATGATCAAAATGTCACTGCCTTGCTGTTATTTATTTATTTTTTATCACATTAAAGTTACAATTCATTCATAAAATGGAGTTACAGCGGATCAGGTGAAAAAGGAAAACAAAGAGGGCAATGCAAAGAAAAACAAAAAAGCTGAGAGGAAAGAGAGATCAACACAGGTGTAGATGCCCTACTAAGGAGGGCATAAATTCCGTGACTGCTATGCGGTCTGATTTATTCCCACTCAAGCAAGATGTTGGTCACTGATGAAACTTCCCCAGAAGGATTGAAAGCTCACCACCAATGCAGATCATAGATAATATAATTTTGCACAATTGATATTCTAAAACTTGTTCTTGAATATTTGTTTGTTTCTTTCCATATTTCCCAGAAATTTTCCTAGGGCAAAGCGTTCCAAGGTGTGCCAACACAACCAGTGAATGGTTCCTCTTGCCAACCACTCAATACCAATGATTCACCTAGGCATCCCCTCATTCCAAACCATTTGAGAAAAAATATCATATCTCAGAGGCAAATTTATGGCAAATTTGCATAAATTTGCATCTCGAAAATAGATGGGTGGCCGACTCATCCTTATTACCACAAAATCTACATTCGATAGGGATGTTCATACCCCTTTTTCCTTAATCGCACACAAGTTAGGACTCAACCCCAAGCAATTTCCTGTGCGAATTTTTTGACGTTATGATGGGCTAGTTTTTTCCATAGGTCGGCCATGGTTGAATGATTAAGGTTCTTCCATAAAGGTTCCAGTTGAAAGATCTAATCAAAGACTTACCTTTCTTCTCTCCATTCCAAACCTGAAGATGGGATTATTCCTATTATTTGGAATAGTGTCCAGCCG
Organism: Chloranthus sessilifolius; assembly: GCA_021018995.1. NCBI lineage: Eukaryota > Viridiplantae > Streptophyta > Magnoliopsida > Chloranthales > Chloranthaceae > Chloranthus > Chloranthus sessilifolius. The sequence continues at coordinate 1,553,715 of JAJIZI010000016.1, read as the reverse complement.
CTCACAAAGGCATCTAAATTCCTCAAATTCTTCATCTCACGGATTGCTACGCAGTTGAATATATAATACAGCACTGTTTCCTGATCTATCCTTCCCAAACTTTTCCACGCTGGCATCCTTATCAATATCCAGGTTAAAAATCCTGCCATATTTGCTGTCTTCTAAGGTTTCTTCACCACACCTTGTAACCAAAACCTGACTGTAGACCCTAAACTTACCCAAAACTAATACTTGCGCCGAAGTTTTTTCTAACTTTGTTAACTCCTTTCCACCATCCCATCCCTCCCTCTCAGACCTCTAATGCTGCATTTCCCACTACCAAGGCCATATTTCTAAACCATTCCCCTTACCCATAAAGCATCCCTTTCCTCACTACAATCCCCCTTCCTCGCTCTTTTATACTTTTATTAGTTGCCTACAGGACACTCATTATCATGATTCTTTTTCCAATTATCTTGGCCAATGAATGCTATTCAAGGTTTAAAAACATGAGATTTAACTTGGCTGATGTTTTAAAATGTTCTTTGCTTTCATTAAAACTCGTATTATTCATTTTGACGATGAGTTCATTATTGCTTTGCTTTCAATATAATTGTCTATAGATATGTCTTCTGCTTCTCTATTCAATATGAATGATCATTTTTCTTTTCTGATACCTGCTCAGGTGGCTTTTTTCTTTTCCTGATAAGTACCTACTGTGATGCCTTGTTTATCTGTTCTGCAGGAGAAGGTTGTGAACCCATTATTTGAAAAGCGCCCAAAGCAATTTGGCATTGGTGGAGCATTACCACCTAAACGGGATCTACATAGATTTGTTAGATGGCCAAGAGTTGTTCGTATTCAAAGGCAAAGGAGAATCCTGAGGCAACGGTTGAAGGTTCCTCCTGCTTTGAACCAGTTTACAAAAACTCTTGACAAGAATCTTGGTAAAATTGACATCTGTATCCCTTCTTTTCTTTTTAAATTTGAAATCCTTGATGTGTTATTTCACAGTTACGATGCCGCAATATGCAAACGTTTTACATACATCTGCAGCAATTTACACATATTGTTGGTGTGTTGGACATAGATATTATGGTTTTTACACTATATATGAGTGAGTATCTTTGTTTTACAATATGCCAAACTTGTTTATCTGGCATTTTATTGTGCAGCAACAAATCTCTTTAAGATGCTACTCAAATATAGACCCGAAGACAAAGCTGCTAAGAAGGAAAGGCTTTTGAAAAGGGCACAAGCGGAAGCTGAAGGGAAGACTGTGGAGTCTAAAAAGCCTATTGTTGTCAAATATGGCCTCAATCATATTACTTACCTCATTGAGCAGGTACACCCAATTCAGTTGTTACAGCTATACTTCTTTTACTCTGTTTAGTTGCTTATAACTTCATATTGAAGTGCCTATCTGATTTGTTGGGGTTAATATAATTGAGGAGTGGATTTTGGCAGTTTAAAGTGCAGTTTCTTTTTTGGGAATTTTCCATTATTAAATTTCTTTCGCTGGCATATGGAGTGAACTTTTCACCATTTTCCTGCACTAATATAAACAATGCAAATCCTTATGCATTTCTCCATTGCTTTGTGGTTTTCTATTTTCCTATTTTGCTGCAAACTTTACCATTTTACAGATGCTTTAGCCCTTACGCTAGGAATGTTTTAACATATGAAATTGTGAATAGTGGAAATGAAGGAAGTTACATTGAAACATACTATTGCTGATGGCTTCATGGAAAGAATATAATTCCTCTAATTACTAATCAAAGACTTTAAAATTTCTTTTTCCGAATGCAGACCATATTTTCAAATTTGGAAAGCATGACTTAGCTGTGTAATTATTTGTACTTTGTAGATATTTTTTTATATTGACAGGTGCCTTGGTACACTTTCTATGTGACATTGTAGAATGATGTTGTGGTGCTCTGCACCACCACGGTTGGCGATGCTCCTTCTGCACCATGTTAGATAGCAATTGAACTGCGGTACAATGGTCCTCATCTGCTGATGAAGCATAGAGTGGCCAAGGCCCCACTCTCTGTTTACTCATATTTTAGTTATTTAACTAGGATACATCAGGGCAAAACAATGGTGCTGACCACTATCTATACAGGCCGAGAATAATTCCTTAATAGTTATGCTTAACTGACAATGTTGATACTTCTTTTCTTTGAAAATGGGCGACAATATTGAAAGTAACTCTTGTACTGGCAAAAAAATTACAATATTAATAAACCACATTCATCCCTGTGCATGCCTGCAGTATGGCAACTTTTTTGTGGGTAATGGAGAATATGGTTAAAGATCAGAAATTATGTAGAAAGGTCCAAAGCTCTCACCAGCAAAGCACAAATACGGAAGCAGAAATTTGGCAAAGAGAAATCATTTTATGTGCCCTCACTTTGGGATGTTAGATTCTGAGGAATAAAGTGAACCATGCAATCTATAAAAAGTGCTAAGTCACGAGACTTGAGATTCTTCTATGTGAACCACAACTCTCCAAGGATATGAGTCCTCCTTTGTCATCCCGCATGATGTTGGAGGAATTGCCTTCCACCAAGAAAAGAGTCTTGAGAATCTTCTGTAGAAACCAGAGACTATTAGAAGTGTTGAAACCTCTTCCAAATTTGAATCCCTTAAAGGGACTTCCCTTGTCTCTTTACGGAAAATCTCCCTGATGCCTGCCGCGCTGGAATTCTAAACCTTCCATCTTTCTAGTATAATAACAGCTAGACCCTTCAAAATCTGTATGTTTTCTAACATAGCTTTGCTGAAATGTTATATCTGACAGTGTTTATGTTATCTGTCCATGCAGAACAAGGCCCAGTTGGTTGTTATTGCTCATGATGTGGATCCTATTGAGCTTGTTGTCTGGCTGCCCGCCTTGTGCCGAAAAATGGAAATTCCATATGCAATCGTGAAAGGGAAATCACGTCTGGGAGCTGTTAGTTCCTTGTTTATTTACTCTTGTCTTCTTTATAGACCTTTTAATGAGCTCTTGAATGATACTTGGGATGCATAATAACATCTTCCCTTTTTCTTTTTTCCCTTTCCCCTGTATTTTGAGCAGATTGTCCATAAGAAGACTGCCGCAGCCCTATGTTTGACATCTGTGAAGAATGAAGATAAACTTGATTTTAGCAAGATCGTGGAAGCAATAAAGGTGACGATTACAATATATATTTTTTTGTATTGGACAATAATAACCAACAAATTGCACAGATGCTCCCTATAAACTTGGTTCCTCGTTATGATTTTTTAAAGGGAAATGATATGGTTAATGCAATTTCACTTTTTGTTTGTTGGTTTTTCTGGATTCCATCAACAAGAAATTTTGACAAGTCTGATCATATCACGCCCCTGCTATCTTTGTTAAGGCGTCTGCTTTTCATGTCCCTGAATCGTGATTAAATCATCCGAGATTCAATTCATACAGTTATTTGTAGGTTTGGCTCCGGATTCAATTCACAGTTGTGTATATTTTTGCCATGATTCTCTCTTTGTATATCCTGGTTGTGAGTTTAATCTGTCTTTGATCATGTTAGACTCTTGGGGAACCATGTCTGACCTGTCGTCCTTTGAAGTCAAGCAAATTGACCATTTTACCCACAAATTGATGTGCCAAACTATAGCTTCCTTAATTCTATTGCAAGTTTGTCAATGTTTCAATGCGACACATATAAATCGAATTAAAGATTGTTTTTTTAAGGGGTTGGTACATATCATTTCCTGACTCGTCATCATCATTTTTTCCCTTTCCCATATGCTTGGAGTTGCCTTTATACTGATTTCTGTTTAGGGCTGAACTCTCTGATTGTTCATAATCATTTGTGTTAGTTCTACTGATTGCTGCTTAGGGCTAAACTCGTGTATTTTTATAGTCCTTTTGTGTTCATTCTTAGTAGTTTCCTCCAAGTCTTTATCGGTCTTCCCTTCCTACTTCCTTGTGCAAGTATCGTAGCTATCCTTTATACCCTTTATACGAAGGCTGCCTCACATCTCCAACAGACAGTGCCCAAGCTATGTTATATGGTTTCTCTTCATTTTTAGACTATATACTGAAACTCCTTAGTGCCTGGGAGCCAAAAAATTAACCTTTATCATATATGCTTATGTTATACTAGCATCACTGCCATAAGGGGTGCGTGTGTGTATATATATACATATGTGTGTGTGTGTGTGTGTGTGTGTGTGTGTATATATATATATATATATATATATATATATATATATATATATATATATATATATATATATATATGTATCCTGTTACTTGGCAAGTTGGGTAGGGTATATGTAAAATCTTTTCTAATATAATGAAAGAAGCATAATATCGCCATGTGTTAATTTTCTTTATAATGAAGAAAATACTTATCATTTTATTATTAGGCTGGTGTTACTACCACACCCATGGTTCAAAATTTCGGCCGATGACTCAAGTTATCGGCCGAATCATTTTGGTTTCGGTCCCCACTGAAACGATAACTTGAACTGAAATTTCGGCCCAAATATATATGGAGGGGAATTTATCGGCCAAAAATTCGGCTGAAATTCAAATTTTTGGTTTCGGTCATGCCCCAAAACGAAACTGCTATTTTGATACACCACTTTATGTTATAGCCACCTCATTTAAACACAGGAAAAATCTGTTGACTGCTTTAAATCGGACGATGGAGATCATTTTTCATCACAATCATCCACACAATATATGTTGAGATCATGTGCCTACTATCAAACTGTCAGATGTTGATTCCACGTGACACAAATCCAAAAAAGTGAATGTGAAGTTGTAAACCACGTTTGATGCTACACTGATAATGTTCATTTTTGGGATGTGTGCCACGTGGAATCAACATCTAACCGTCTGATAGTACGCCTATGACAAGCATGAAATAAAAAAATCTGCCGATACCGATACCGATACGTATCGATACGTATCGGTTTTTCGGCAAATTATGGTTTTCCAATAACAAGCAATATTTGCACAGTACGAGGAGCTGCAAAGCTGGTTTTAAAATTGTGGTTTTGCACGTTATAAACCCCTCAGAGTACAAGGAGTTGCAAAGCTGTGATGCGACTGGCTATATCGTTAAAGCTGTGACTTGCTAGTGAATTCTTAGCCATGCTGCGCATGCGTTGGCTTCCTACAAAGACTTACGTGGCCATATCCTATTGGTTAGCGGGCTTTTGCTGTGAAGAGCAAACTGCACATAGGCCCGTTCGGTTACGTATCGGTATCGGCCGATAAGTATCGTTCTTCTATGGACCGATTTCTGGTACCGATACCGATTTTGACTCCTTGACCTCAAGATCTATGTGAAAGATTGAGATGAAAAATTACCCCCATCATCTGATTTAAAACAGTCATCATATTTTTCCTTTGCTTAAGTGAGGTGGCTGTAACATAAAGTGGCGTGGTAGTAATACCATCCTATTATGAACATAATATACAAACCTTAAACAAAAATAAGGGCGCTAAAGTCTTTTCAATTGATTCTCAAAATAAAGAAAAAGAAACTTATACCCCTTCTAATCTCTTTCCGTAGAACTAAACTTCCCTCTTCTCTAACAATCTCTTTGTCTAGTCTCTCCCCACTCTAATTTTTCACCCCTATCTTTCCACATGTGCAACCCACAAACTATACATAAATCAGAATGTAATGTAAAAGAAATAAGTATATATATTATAAATAGTTACTTATTAAATATTAAATAAAAAATTGTATAATATGTTTTTAGAAACATGATAAGATTTAATATTCCTAAAAGAGTATATTTTTTATCTTAAATAGAATCGATTTTAAAAGCTAAAAGTTTAACAACCGGTTATGACTAATTGAAATTGAAATTGGAATTATTTTGCTAACTCTAATTAAAACCTATGCCTAAACTTTGTGGAGGAGAGAAGATAAAATCCCTTGTGAGTAGTTTTTGTTAATGATGCCACACCATTACTGAATAGAAGGTACACAAAGTTTCTCTCTTCTCTCGCCCAAGATATTTCTTTATTTACCATGGAGTCTATAAGCTATTTGGTGTGAAATGTTGGGATACGAGAAAGCAACAAGAAGATAGCGTACATGGGGCTGAGATGTGTATGCTGAGATGGATAAAATTTCGGATGTCACTTGCAGTGGTTTGGACATGCTAATCGAAGGCCAGAAGCAAACCCTCTACGGAGCGTTGAGACGCTACAAGCACAAGGAAGTAGGAGAAGAGGAAGGCCATTGAGGACTTGGAGGGAAGCAGTAAGAAGGAGCATGAAAATTGTGATGTTATGAAGCGCTTAGCACTGATAAGAAATGAGTGGAGAAATAGGACTCGCAAAGCCAACCCAATAGATGGGATTAGGCTATGATGATGATGATACACTATTTCTGTTGTATCAATTATTTTAAGTCGTTTTGAGGAAGTTATGAAGAACTCTTTGCAAGTTGATTAAGGTTCGATTTTTATCTAGAGATCATTTTTTTTTTCCATTATTTAAAGGAGAGAGTAATTATTTGAGAGTTTTAAAGATATTTTATATGTGACGGTCAGCTGTTAACAAGTTTTGATGGGCTAAAGTGTATTTCATAAGCTTGATAACCTTATGATGCTGGTGACACCCCCAATAATTTGTCTATAAAAATGTTGGTATAACGTATATATCATGTGTACGTGTTTTTTTTAATTGGTCAGCAAAATAGTTTTTCTTTGTCCCATGCCCATAAAAATAATACTCACTGCCACACTCTAGTCTCTGGCGTTCGCCTCATTCTCTATGTCAATTAACATTGGTTTTCAACTTGGTGATACAGACTAGTCTCGTGTTTTATTGAAGGTACATGTCGTATATACCATTTTTTCATATTGTCGCATTTGGATTATCTTAGTTTGCATCTGATGATAAATATTGCATTTTTGAATGGCATAGTTACTAGGCAACATAGGTTTCCCCTTGCTAATGCCTAAGTTTCACCCCTCCCCTTTCCAGTGACGCAAGACGGTACCCTAAACTACGTGAATGATATGATTGGTTTTGCCGAAATTAAATTGGAATTAAATTCAACAATAAAACTTGCAAAATATAACGAATACCTCAAGTTTTCGTAGTATTCCTTGGGAGAATCACGCATAATTCAGGCAGGGTTCAGTTCGGGTGCTAGATCTGTTAGATTGCAGCACAGATCGATCCTAGAGATAGAACTCTAGGTTTTTCCAAATTATGGCACTCTCAATTCAATGATGGGATCACTGATTTCTTCTGATTATTTGATGCGGAGGGTTTAATAACTCTACTGGGATCTACGGTTGTTGAATCAGATCGATTCAAGGGTCAAGGAGAATCAGGGTTTAGGATTTCACAAGAATGATTGTCAATTTGGGGTTGTAGAATCACACAAGCTGAGAAAATAAGATAGATAGATAGATTGGTAGGCTTCACACCCTTGGCTTCACACCAAACCCTTCTCGGGAAGAAGATTCACTCTTCGTAGAGGCTCATCTCAAGCACACAAGCAAAAACTCTTTTCATTCATAATCAATAATCATCCTTAATAGAGTGTTTACAATGCCTTTATATAGGCTAAGAAAACCCTAAACGACATAAAACTCGCAATAAAAGAGTCCTAAAATAATAAAAGACAAAAAAGATAAAAAAAGAAAATTTCCGTCATTGTAGCTCGCTCGAGCGAGGGCTTGCTGCGGCACTGTTCTCCTTGCGATTTGTATTCGTTTCTCCTCTGAGGCTACGGTACTCGGGCCTCTTCTACATTTCAAGAATTTCCTCTTTCGCCTAGTTTTGATTTCCATTCCGCTTCTTCCGACGTCGGTACACGCGAAAAGGTCCATATCCGATGTCTACGATGTCGGCGTCCCCGTCAATTCTCCCGGGCCGAAAAGGCTTCATCACCGATGAAGCGGCATCGTGATAGCGCTCGAGCATGTCGGGGTCCAAACGTCGCACTTCGTCTTCAGCTAACCATGAGTTCTCAGAGTTCGGCCTTCCCAATCACTTGACCAAGTACTTTTGAATTTCGCCCCCATGGGTGGATATTGCCAAATCATCTAATATCCCTTCGATCTCATCTCTTCGCTGCTTGCGTGGGGAAGGAAAAGGTAGGGGTTGTAGGGTGAGGTTGGTATTCGGGCTCGGGGCTGCTTGGAAGGGGTTGTGAGGGGGTGGGGCTTGGGCTAACGAAGGAACCAGGTCCTCCACATTGATGTAGAGCTGACCCCTATATCTGGTGGAAGTTCGAGAACATATGCATTAGGGTTGCTCCTTGCCACAATTCTAAAAGGCCCAGCGCCACGGGTTGAAGTTTCTTTGCAGCTCCCAATGGGAACCGCTCATGCGTAACCCGAACCATGACGTAATCTCCAACTTGGAATTCCTTGAAGCGCCTGTGCGCATCCGCAGATATTTTGTATTGCTCATTGCTAGCATTAATTCTTTTTCTAATTTCGACATGCAATTCATGTATATGCTGTGCAAATGAATCGGCTGACTCGGAAACTCGATGAGATGCAGACATAGGTATTAGATCAATGGGTGTTCTAGGCCTATGACCAAGGACGACCTCAAAAGGACTCATACCTAGGGACCTATTGACTGAATTGTTGTATGCAAATTCGGCTAAAGGCAAAATAGAATTCCAAGTCCTAGGGTGATCACCAACAAGACAACGGAGAAGATTACCTAAGCTCCTATTGGTAGACTCCGTTTGGCCATCTGTTTGAGGATGATAGGCCGACGAAAATTGGAGCATGATACCCATCATGTGTCATAAAGTTTTTCAGAAGTAATTGGTAAATCTCACATCTCGATCCGACACAATCGTCTAGGGTAAACCATGTAGACGCACAACCTCCCCGAAAAATAATTTGGCTATGTGAGCTGCATCGGAGGTTTTAAAACAGGGTATGAAGTGGGCCATCTAGGAAAAGCGGTCCACTACCACAAAAATGGAATCGTGCTTCCGTTGAGTCTTTGGAAGCCCAAACAGGTAATCCATAGAGACGTCTTGCTACGGGGTGTGCGGCACGGGTAAAGGGGTGTACAAGCCGGTATTTTGTTTGATATGCTTCGCAACTTGACATGTACGACACTATTTCACGACCCTAGAGACATCTCTCACAAGGCTAGGCCAATAGAACCTATCCTCAACAAGTGCATTGGTTTTATCGCGTCTAAAATGTCCGGCAATTCCTCCGGCATGTAAGTCTCAGATGAAGAAATCACGCAATGAAGTACGAGGGATGCACAAACGATTGCCTTTGAACAAATACCCATCCAACAGGGTATACTTGGAGTTAATGTTGTTCGGATTTTCAAGGAAAGCAGTGTATTCTGCCTGAAATCTGGGCAATCAAAATAATCTTGCCTCAACTGCTCAAATCCGACGACCTCGGTGCTCCATAGACTGCAAAGTCGCCACTCGACGACTAAGCGCATCAGCAGCCTTATTCTCGGCACCGGCCTTATGCTTCAAGACAAATGTGAACCCTTGAAGGTATTCGACCCACTTCGCGTACCTCGGGTTCAACTTTTTCTGGGAAGCAAGGAAACGTAAGGCCTCGTGGTCAGAAAACAACACAAATTCCTGCGGTCTTAGGTAATGTTTCCAATACCACAGAGATCGGACGATTGCATAAAACTCCTTGTCATAGGTGGAGTATTTCTGCTTTGCCTCATTTAGCTTCTCACTAAAATAGGCCATAGGATGACCCTCTTGGCTCAGCACTCCGCCTATGCCTACACCCGATGCGGCACATGTTACTTCGAAGACTTTAGAAAAGTTTGGTAGGCGCATGACGGGTGTAGTAACAATTTTCTCTTTTATCTCGGCAAAGGCCCTCGTCGCGACTTTGCTCCACAGGAACTCTCCTTTTCTCAGGCAATCGGTAATGGGAGCCATGATGGTGCTAAAATTCTGAATGAAGCGACGATAAAACGTGGACAAACCGTAGAAGCTACGAACTTCATGATTATTTCGAGGTTCGGGCCACTCCACAATGGCCTTAACCTTTGTAGGGTCCGCAACCATCCCGTCTTCCGAGACAATGAATCCCAAGAATATAACATAGTGCTGCATGAAGGTGTACTTCTTGAGATTCGCGTATAACCTCTCTCCTCTCAAGGTTTCGCAAACCAACCTCAGGTGGATGATGTGTTGTTCCTTGTCTCGGCTGTAAATCAGAATGTCATCAAAGTATACGACAAGGAACTTGCCAAGGAATGGCCTCAATACTTGGGTCATGAGCCTCATAAATGTGCTCGGGGCATTGGAAAGCCCAAAAGGCATGACCATCCACTCATAAAGACCGTCTTTGGTCTTGAAGGCGGTTTTCCATTCATCGCCAGGGCGAATACAAACTTGATGGTAGCCACTTTTAAGGTTTATCTTTGAAAAAATAGTGGTTCAACCATCATGTCAAACATGTCATCATGCCGCGGTATGGGAAACCGATACCTAACAGTGATCTTATTAATTGCTTGGCAATCCACACACATGTGCCATATACCATATTTCTTAGGCGTGAGTAATGCTGGTATAACACACTGGCTCAGACTCTCTTGTATGAACCCTTTTTGTAGGAGCTCACTGACTTGCCTAGTCAACTCGGCGTGCTCAACCGGATTCAACCTGTAGTGGGGAAGGTTCGGTAATGTCGATCCGGGAACTAAGTCAATTGCGTGTTGAATGTCACGCATGGGAGGGAGCTCGTTAGGTAAGTCTTCGGGGAAGACATCCGCAAATTCACTCAGGATGGCCTCTACCTCCTTGGGGTATTCATAGACTGACTCAGAAGTACTCTCAACAGTAACAACGACATACACAACACTCTCATCTTTCGATGCTCTCTCAAACTCTGAAGGAGTCACAATATTGATGGCTTTAGATTGACCTCCCTTCTTCTCAACTTTGTTGATTGATGGTGCTTTGGGAGTCAAAGGGTTAAGATTGATTTTCTTGCCCTTGTAATTGAACGTACAAACGTTAGATCGCCCAAAAATGGTCACGTTTAAATAATAGAGCCAGGGCCTCCCTAATATAATGTGGCCCACATCCATCGACACCACATCGCACCATAAGGTGTTAGAGTATGAACCAAACTGTATGGGTACACGACACCTCTGAGATACGAGAATGGATGAAGAGTCAACCCATGCGATTTTGTAAGATTTCGGGTGGGCTTCAGGTGTAAGCCCTAAGTGGGTGACGGTATGTTCTGACACAACATTGGTGCAGCTTCCGCTATCCACGATAACCCTACAACTCTTCGTCCCACATGTGGCAAAGGTGTAGAAGATATTCTCCCTCCACCAGTCCTTCTTTTCATCCCGTTGAGGTTGTGCAAAGGCACACCTCACAACTAGAGCGCGACCCATGTCATCACCTTCCTCGTTACTAGGTGTGGCATTAGGCTCAAAGACCTCTTCCTCATAAACTCCTTCACTTTCTTCTCTTTCTTCATCAATGAAGAGATTCCTTTGTGGGTTCCTTGTGGGGTATTGGGCAGCAAAGTGACCCAATCCTTGACATTTATAGCATTTGACATGAGACCCACTCTTCGAGGATTCTCCGGCTACACCCTTACCTTTGTCAAACCTCACATTGGTAGACGTGGGTTGCGTGGATTTGGTAGGCGGGTTTTGCAGCACTAGATTTCACTTCGCCGATTCGGAATTGACCGGGGTAAAAATCAGAGCGCCTAGTCATCGTCATTTTTAAATATCGTTCAAGATCTTGAACGATGGTGTAACATTCAGCGAGAGTCTCAACAGGGTGGGAGACCAACTCTTTTTGCAAGTCAAGTCTCAATCCGGTGCGAAATCTGGATAGAGTGACTTGAGGGTCTTCGGATACCTTGGCTCTCATCATGAACTCTTCAAATTTGCCAATGTAATCCGATGCGAGCATACTACCTTGGCGCAGATTTTGCCATTGGTCAAGGAGACGATAGTAGTATGAAGAAAGAACGTACTTCTCTGTAAGTCGCTCCTTAATGTCCTCCCAATGGGTAATGGGAGTACAACTCGCATTTGTTCTGATGCATTCAACGTTGACCCAAAAGAGTCGGGCTTGACGTATGAGCTTCATTTTAGCAAGTCTAACACATCTTTCATCGCTCATGTCAAATCACTCGAAGTGCTGGTTCATATCGGATAATCAATCGAGGAAGACCTGAGGTCTAGTCTTCCTTCGAAAGTCAGGAACTCAACTCAGACATTTTTGAGGAGTCTCCCTTCCGGGTCGTAGTCATCTCCATGATGATCAAACCTATGGTTCCGATTTCGATTATGTTGGTAGCCATTTTGTTCAAAACGTGGACCATTACGCTCACGGGGTGGTTCAAAATACTCATCACCCTCGTCTAACTGATAAACTCGGTCTAACAACCTCTCATTGGATGTTTCGAGAGTCCTTTGGGCTATCTCTAAGGCAGTTATTCGATCATTGATCGATTTTAGATCAGCCCTCATGCCTTTAAGAGCTTCGGCAATCCCACTCATGTCCATGGTGATACAGTTTACTAATTTACGGGCTCTAGAATGGAATGCAAGATGAACACTTTAGCCAAAACTGAAATAATATGTGATGAAAATAAAGTGCAATGAATGCAATGTCACACAATATGCCCTAACCTAAAACCTAGGGCTCTGATACCAAAACTGACGCATGACGGTACCCTAAACTACATGAATGATATGATTGGTTTTGCCGAAATTAAATTGGAATTAAATTCAACAATAAAACTTGCAAAATATAACAAATACCTCAAGTTTTCGTAGTATTCCTTGGGAGAATCACGCATAATTCAGGCAGGGTTCAGTACGGGCGCTAGATCCGTTAGATTGCAGCACAGATCGATCCTAGAGATAACTCTAGGTTTTTCCAGATTAGGGCGCTCTCAATTCAATGATGGGATCACTGATTTCTTCTGATTATTTGATGCGGAAGGTTTAATAACTCTACTGGGATCTAGGGTTGTTGAATCGGATCGATTCAAGGGTTCAGGGAGAATCAGGGTTTACGATTTCACAAGAATGATTGTCAATTTGGGGTTGTAGAATCACACAAACTGAGAAAATAAGATAGATAGATAGATAGATTGGTAGGCTTCACACCCTTGGTTTCGCACCAAACCCTTCTCGGGAAGAATATTCACTCATCGTAGAGGCTCATCTCAAGCACACACAAGCAAAAGCTCTTTTTATTTATAATCAATAATCATCCTTCATAGAAGTGTTTACAATGCTTTTATATAGGCTAAGAAAACCCTAAACGACTTAAAACTCGCAATAAAAGAGTCCTAAAATAATAAAAGACTAAAAAGGTAAAAGAAGAAAATTTCCGTCACTGTAGCTCGCTCGAGCAAGGGTTTGCTGCGGCACTTTTCTCCTAGCAGTTTGTATCCGTTTCTCCTCTGAGGCTACGGTACTCGGGCTTCCTCTACATTTCCAGAATTTCCTCTTTCGTCTAATTTTGATTTCCATTCCGTTTCTTCCGACGTCGGTAGGCGCGAAAATGTCCATATCCGATGTCTACGATGTCGGCGTCCCCGTCATCCAGCTTTTATTTCTCAAATTTGGTTGATAACTGTTGTGACCTGTGCAATGCGACACTAATTTTTTTTCTAAGGGCATATCCGAATTTTTTTCTTTATGACAAATGTATTTTAATGGTATTCTGGTATACTGATATTTCAAACCATGGTCTGAATTCACTCCTTTTTGCAGGCAAACTTCAACGACAAATTCGAGGAGCACCGTAAAAAGTGGGGTGGTGGCATCATGGGATCAAAGTCTCAGGCCAAGACTAAAGCAAAGGAGAGGGTTTTAGCCAAAGAAGCAGCGCAAAGGATGACTTAAGCCACAGTTGGAGAGCTTTTATAGTATGAAACCTTGAAGAGCTTTTTCTATGTTACCTTTTTTTCTTTATTTGTCTTTACTTTTGAATGCAATTGTCATTTTGATCTAGGTGAGAAGTTTTTGGTTGGTCCTCTAGTTATGAGTAATTCTTATTTGAACTTTTTCGTTGTTTTAATTCCCGCTAGTAAAACAAAAACTGGTTATCATGAGTAACCTCGTTTTAGATCTAAAGAGCATGCACTTTGCTTGACCTTGACGATTCCACCTTCTCTTCCATGCACTTAGAAGATCTTTTGACAGCATAAGCTGAATCCCTTACCTCTTAATTTTTGTCACCGGAGTTGTTTTCCTTAAATCTGATTAGTGTAGGGTTAGATATGTGGGTTTAGGTTTATGGTTAGTGAAGCAGCAGAAAAAAGAGGAGAGTTTAGGATTAGAATGACTTAGTAAGGAGGATCTTCCTCATTAGCCTTTATATTAAGTGTAATATATTACTTGCACGCCCGTTACCAATATCCGCACACTATAAAAGATAAAATAACAATACACAAACACTAACACTCTCCCTCAAGATGGAGCATGGATATCATGCCTGCCAACTTGTGTAAAACAGAAGATCCCATAGGCTTGGTGAAGACATTAACCGTCTTCTATGCCGCTTCTTTGTCACAGTGAAGTGGCATAGAACCGTTAATGGGAAATCCAAATTCAGACATAACAGACCTGAGCCATCGCATCTTACAAACATCATGGGCTATGGCCCGATATTCAGTCTCTGCACTGGACCGAGATACATCATTCTGCTTCTTACTTTTGGATGTGTCAACATTGCCTCCCAGGAAAGCAAAGTATCCAGAAGTGGACCTCCTATCTGTAATAGCGCCAGCCCAGTTTGAAAATACCACTGAGCCTGATAAGCAATCCTTCGTCCATGGTGAGCCTTGACATATCCCAATATTTGAAGGACAACAACCATATGAGTGGTTCGCGGAGCATGCATGAACTGACTGACAAGGCTAATGGCGAAGGCGAATTCTGGACGAGACAAAGTAGCGTAGAGGTTATGAGACCTCAACCTTGTATTAATAAAGAAGATTACAAAAATTGCAATATTCTTCTCTATGGAGATAGTTCAACAAGTCGTCCAATCTTCCCAAGCTCCCCGCCATTTCTTTGCACCATTTCTTTGCTAACTGGTCAGCACATGCGTTAACCTCTCTAAAATATCAGATACATTGCAGCACGTTGCAGCACTCAAGGGTTTAGAGATATCTTATCTAGGTTCATATTTGGGAATCTGATCAAATGTGCAAGCAACTAGTACTTCAGCCCATATATGCCTTTACATAAAGAACTTGGCTAAGCTATATCAAAATATTCAAAATTGAAATTTTAAAATAAATAAAATGGTTGTCTTATTCGCATTATTTAAACAGATATCTGGGTGTGCAGACTGCAGACATTCATAGGATGATACACACATCTCTATCTATGATCGTAGTTCAATAGTAAGTACCAATTACAGTGTACATGAGTTACATCCAAAAAATAGAATTTGACTTTAAAGTATGGCTGATACTGGTTAGATCAATGCGTTGGTCGTAAACCATTGATTCACTAAGATTGGTAGGGTTAGAGATGCACTATTTACAGGACCAGTGTTGCATCTCAAGGAGGAAGAGCATATTTGACTTTTCAAGTCAGTTTCCTTATGTATGCTTCTAGGTAAAGACTAAAGATTCCACGCCTCTTTAGACTTTTCCCGTTTCCCTTCTCCCTTCTCCCTACTTTCACTTTATGGAATCCTACTATTTCTGAAAGTAAGCGCATACAACTTTTAGAAAGTTTTGAGAGAGAAATGAAGGGTTTGGTGTGACTTATGAGATTCTTCTCTCTGTTAGTATGAATTAGTATTAAGAAAAGTTGTTTGTTTGATCTGAGATGAATTACTATGGTTTGATCTCATTCTTTGTTTTGAAAAAATTCTGCTATTGTCCTTTTACACTAAATCCTTCTCTTGTTTTTTTAGAAAATCCCTAGATGTTATATTAAGTCTTGATAGGAAATGGCTAAAAAAATTGTATTTTTAGCCAATCCATGGCCTGACTGAGAGGCTGATTTGGGGGTTCGAAGGGATTGGGTCGGGCCCTACTTGTTTGGAATTGAGTTTGGTTCGAGCCTGATCCAAATGAGAGATCGGGAGCACTGTAGGCTAGGCCAAGGACTCATTTCAAGATACTATTAAAATGATAATCCTAAATATAATAACTAAATATTATATTTTATATAATAATATAAAGAGAAGTGCATGCTTGCAAAAAACTATAAAAAGAAAATACGTAGGAACCAATATATATAGTGGAATCCTCAAATTTTCATGGGAATTTATTTCTTTAGGGGGGGTGTTCTACGAGGGTCTTACTCTATTACAGAAGCACTTTTCTATGAGACGATGACTTTTGTTAATCCAATGGTTGATCAATTGACTTCAGCCTCAAAATCTGTTGAACTCATTTTTCATAAGATTCTGAAGATAAAAAGACATTTAGTCCTTTTTTTAATTTTTTAATAAGAGAGTACACCCTTTCAAAAAAAATAAAAAATAAAATAAGAGTGTACACCATAACTACAATTTATCCGCTCTCCTTTTGGGTATCTTCCCTCCTTATAAAGAGAGCCACACGTTAGTTACCGTGGGATCCAATGAAAACATATCCTTATATAAACTATTGGGATACACTTGCGTACAATGCAAATTTGTAGAGGCGTGAGAGAGAGCAAGTAGGAGATATATTTATGCATAAGAAATAAAAAGATCACTAAGGCTATGTTTGGGATTGCTCTTTGGAGTCAGAGCAGGTTAAATTATTCTTTTACACTTTCTGAAAGAACTAAGAGCACATACAATCAGACACAATCTCATACTAAAGTGCGCTGTGCTAGAGTAGAGAGTTGCTCTTTGCCTCCAAAGAACAATCTCAAATACAACCTAAAATATTGTCACGACAGCTCTGATGAATACAAGATACAAATGAAATAAAAAAGGGCAGGGATTTTCAAAATGATTAAAAAGAATGAATTGAATTCTTTGAATAGCTAATGAAGAGTTGTTTAAACACTATTTCAAAAGAGATGAATAACCTTTCATTAAAAGGGACATGACCTTTGACTCAAGGGACATAAGTAACTATTCATTAGAACAAATATTAAAGAGTTACCTATGCAGCCTTTCAATTAAAATGGATAACCGATTATTATCAGTTGGTCAATCATTATTTCACAGAAAATAAAATAACTAGAACATTAGATTTCAAATAGTATAAGATGCTTTGTAAGCTTGATAAACTTCTCCATGATTGATGGGAGCATCAATTTTCTAAAAGCTTAATAGAACATCGCTTGCATCATAATCAATATATGGCTGTTATTATGTTTGTTTGAGCCGCCAGTCGAATGTTCCTCGACCCGACTCTGACAGGTCAAAGGTATATATCTAACCCAGCTAGAGATATTGGATCAATCGGGCCAATATCGTTCAAAATTCTCTAGAAACATTTAATATTGTATATAAATTATTGGGTCAGATCATTTCGAGCCAAAATTTCCTTGACCCGACCTTCTCAGTCAGTTTTATCAGATCCAACCAGAAGGTTAGCCCGAATGCTTGAAGCTCGACCCGGCGAGATAGGTCGAGTTTATATGCCCGACCTGGTTCAAAAGCCTAGTGAGGCGGCTTAGATTTGCAGTCCTAGTCAAGGATTAAAATTTCGGGTTGAATTTCAGTTTGGGGCATGACCGGTCCCCCCCTCCTCCTCCTCCTCCTCCTCTCAAATAGGTTGGTCAATTGAACTAATATGGTTGGAAAAGGGGTGTGGGTCTAGGGGTTAAATCAATTGACTGACACTATTATCTATCTATAATTCAAAGGTTCTTATTATTTAAAATAATAAAACCTTGGCCGCGCAAACTTACCCCAACAAAATATGCAAAAGGGCAATAGTCAAGTCCATTCAGGTTGAATTGGATTTTGAGTTCAACCCTATTTGCTGCCCTTGAAAATAGGAGAATCTTAACTGCATGTCATCCTATAAAAAGTGAGAACCAAGAAAATCAAGATTCTCTAATTTTCAAGGGTTGCAAATGGAGTGAACTCAAAATCTGGTGCAACCTATATGCAAAATAGGCACTCCAAGTAGGGCTGTCAATTTTCCTCGTCAGACTGCAACCCCGCTCTGGCCTTGCCCGGGAAAATCAGGCTTTTTAAGTATCTAAGTTCTTCTATATTGCTCGGCTTAGAAAATGGCAGCCTGGGAACATTCCTACCGGGTTAGGCTGATATGTGAAGCCTCTTAAGCTTGGCACGGTTACCCATTTTATATATATATATATATAGAGCGTTTTAAGTCTTCCAAGATATAAGTGGTGTTCAGCGTGACATTCAAAACACATTTTAGATGTTATGTGGAGTACGGCTACATTATTTAGGTCAATCCAAATAAAATAAATTCAAAAATATATTTTTAAAATACAAGTCAAATTTAGACTAATTTTTAAATTTTATTTTTAAAAAAATACATGATAAAGATTAATTTTCAAATTAATTTTTTCACACATAATCTAAACAATGTACTTGTGCTTCGTATGATATCAAATAGTGTTGTTGAGCGGCACATGAAGCTCCATGTATAATTTTAGAGGACAGAACCCTTTTCATATATATAATTTAATATTTATAAATCATTACCTCTCAGATTCTACCATAGATGCCAACATCCTAATAGGACTTACAATTTTCATTGCTGAGTTGGAATCTCATTCTAATTATTCTTGTGGATCCCGAGGAGGATCCAGTTACAAGAGAACTTAAACTTTTTTGTACACATGAATTCGAGGGTAGTGAAGTAAATGCACTACAAGTTAAAGCCATTTAGCCAAATTTGATTGGCGGCCCAATCACCAACCACACACCCATATAAATTTTTTCTGTGTAGAACCCTAACTTTATAGATATATAATTAACTTATTTTTAATAAAATATTAGAAAAATGAAAAAAGTTCATGAAATAGAAAAGTATATAGGGCTGTGCAGAAAATCAACCGAAACTTATTAAAATTTCTGTTTAATTTCGATTTAGGAAAAGTGTCTTATCGAGTTATCGATTCAGTTTCGACATAAAAAATCCAAAATCGAACCGATAATAGGGTATTACTTAGGTACATACAAAACTAGGTTTTCCTTTAAAAATAATAATAATAGGGTTTACTTAAGTAATAGGCATTAATTTCTTTTTTTTACAAATAATAGGTATTATTTGTAAAAAGGAAATTTTAAAAATAATAGAGTTTATTTTTTTTACAAATAATAGATATTATTTGAAAAAAAGAAATCACAAAAATATGTATTATTGGTAAAATTTTCTTCTTTTTTTAAATCTTACAAATAAAAAAACAGTGGTTTAGAAACTGAAAACCGACCGAACCGATAGTTATCGGTCTATTGGTTCAGTTTTGGTTCGGAGGCTTATCGGTTCGGTTTCGGTTTGAGAAACTAGAAACCGATAGTTATTGGTTCGATCTCTGTTTAACATGAAAATCGACCCGATAACACCCCTAAAAGTACATATAAAAAAAGTTTAAAAGAGAAACATAACCCGCAACCCCAGCCAGCCCGCCTTAGGGCAGGGTCAGGGTTGAGTACTTGTTGGCCCGCCCTAAGGCCGGCTTATGGCTGAGCCCTTGGTGGCTGGCCTGGCCCATTGACAGCCCTAACTCCAAGCTTATGTGGAGCTCCACATGGATCCAAAAACGCTGAAATGATGCATCTGGTCCCTCCTTATCTTTTCCGCCATCGACCAACCCCATCTTTCGCCATGGATGAGAGGCGTTCACTGATCCAAAACCGATTCTCGAACTACTTATCCATTCCACAAGTAGGGTATTTTCAATTTGATCAAACAGTAGAAACCATGTCGGACCCAAAACGGATTTAATATACATTTTTTCTTTTAAAAGAAAAGGAATTTTTCTGATTTTTTTTTTTTGTGTTTATTTTCTTCATTTATTAATTAAAAAAAGCACGTTTTTGGTCACTATGCCATATGTCCTACCAATGAATAGATAAGATTTTCTGGGAATTGAGAACAAGAATTGAAGTAGAAAAGAGTGTCAAATGTAATTTGAAACGTCAAGAAGAGTAGTCCCCGACCTTCAGACCTCAACAAGAAAGGTTGGTTCAATGAGTGAAATAATTGGTTTGGTCTGGATGTAGACCCATTTTTTCAGATGGTCAGATATTTATTCTATCAGACCCCAACCTAGACCAAGGCTTGATCCAACCCATTTAGATCCCTACAACAATCTACTTGTAAGTGCAATTCACAGGTCTACAAAAGAACACCAACAAGCAACACAAGCTTAATAGCTGCACTTGATGATGCCACTTGTCGTTCCAGGAGGAAATATAGATAGAATCTAGGGTTTTGTACTTTGATTTGTACCATTTAAAATATGGTATTATTTGATTCAGTTGATTATGATTAATAAAAGTAGGAGAGTGGCTACTTATCTTCTTTTTAGGGTGCCGTCGCACGTGATACTCGTGCAGTAACTTCCAAAATGCAAAATCACCTGCTTTACCAAACGGTCAGTAAAATTATAATAAAAGTTGATGTATCTAACTAACAAATCTCACTAAATAAAAATGAAGATCCTGTGACCCCCACACTCTATAATATGATTATTTGAACCTATTTAAGTTTTGTTTTCATAATAATAAAACGTAGCTAGCATGATTTATTAATGCAACAACCTTGTATCCTGCATCTAGCACCACCCTACACTTGGTGGCATCACAACACGAGCATTGCTATATGCTATATAAAAAGGTTGTTGATATTTCCACCCATACCTTTTTATGTATTATTATGTTTGGTCTTTCTTAAGTAAACTTGAGAGGATTTGTCCCTTTAATCATTAGGTTGCCTATAAAAAAAAATATTAGGTTTAATGGTTTTTTTATTTTCTTTCCCCCGAGCTAGATTATTTCATTATGGACCATTTTGTAGGCAGCTATGTGGCCCTACATAATTGCACTGTGCAGTCGGTCATGTTATATTAGAATATACATTATTTGATAAGTACCACTGTGTTATCTCAATCAACTGTAATTATCTAAATCAATTGTAACCAATAATCTTATTTATATATTTTTCGTATCAGAACAATAAAACAAATCGTAAACAATGTAATTGATTGTGACCATTTATTTTCTTCTTCCCTCTTTCATCTTATTCTTATTTTCTTTTGTATTTGATTGTTTTAATATGGTATCAAAGCCATCAAAGCCATAATACTGGCATTACTTCCACTATCATATTTTCTTAAAGTTGACTCATGTAATTTTCATTTTTTTGTCTTCATCTCTTTTACATTTAGTAAAAAATAACTTCTTATTCATGTGAATGTATTTTCACATTAGCTTTCTGTATTTTACGTGGATGTATTTTCCCACATTTTCTCTGGCCTTCTGTATTTACGTGGATGTCTTTTCTCACATATTCTTTGACTCTTTATTTTTTCAAAGATTTCCTTAAAAGACTTATTATATGATTCATAGATGGGAAATATCATAATAGACTTGATCTAGCTATTACAGGCGGGTTACCACCAACAAGTAAGATTGAGTTTGGGAGATATGTTGTGAATCTTTGTGATTGTTAATTACGTAACTGTTTATCTTTTAAGTTGGATGTTCTCACGTTTACATTCCAGCTTGTATTTGTAATCTTATTTATATATTTTTCGTATCATAATAATGTAACAAATCGTAAATAATGTAATTAATTGTGATCATTTGTCTTCTCTCTTTCATTTTATTCTTATTTTCTTTTGTATTTGATAATTTTAACATGTGACGCCATATAAGCCGTTTCCAAAATTGTCTATCAAAATTTGTCTATCGTTTTTTTCTTTCACTAATTACAACCTTGAGAAGTAAACTCAGGTCATTAGTCTATTGCAACTATGGGTAGCAATGGGCCGGGCTCGGGGCTCAAATTCAACGATAAATGGGCCGGGCTCTAATTTTGAAAAATGTCATAAATCCAAGCCCGGCTCATTGCTACCTCTAATTGCGACAAACTGTTTGTGGGTTGAGGGTGAATAGGATATCTCTTGGGTCAACTACTATTTAAGTCTATCTCTTATCATCAAGAGCTGGCATGATAAGCTTTCGGTTTCAGAGGCATTGAAACCTCTAAATGCCAGCAGCTTTTGACATGTAATAGACTAATAGCATCTAAAGTTCTAATGTATTTTAATTTAATTAGACAGAGCAGGTGATTGGTCCGTCTCTAAATATTAAAAGTGAAAATTGACAATTTTTTTTTCTAAGTTTGAGCATTTTCTTTTTCAAAATTTAAATAAAAGCAAACAAAGTGTGGATGCATTTAAAAACGTGGAGGTAGAAATCTCATCAACCTTTTAAACAAATCTCCACATAGAATATCTTTGGTTGGAGACAAATTTTCCATGATTGAGATGTAGATTTTTTTCTAATAATTGGGCGATGGTCCAATCTATTGGTAATAGGTGTAATTTTTAGAATTTATATTAGGAAATTTTGTATTTTCAGCCATATAAATTTGTTTATTTGTAGAAACGATTTTATAGTTTGAAATTTTGCAGAATAGGCTACCTCTAGGCCAGCTCCAAGCCAAGTCGATTCCATGTCAGCACCGACCTATTTTTTTTTATTATATATATGTTTATTTTCTATTATTTTTTTTCGTCCCTTTTTCTAATTCCGACCCTATTAGGTAGTCCAGTGAACAACAATCAATTGAAGTTATCTAAACCAACCAATTGTAATCGCACATGATTATATTTCTAATCTTATTAGAGTGTACCTTATTTGATAATTACCACACATCAGTTATCTAAACCAATTGTAGTTATCTAAACCAATTGTAACTCATTAAAATTCTAAAATATAGGAGATAAGATGAAAGAGAGAAAAGGATAGAAATATATAACAAAAGCGGGGCCGCTAACTTAAGATCGCATCACACTATCTTAAAGATAGTGGCACACTATCTGAAAATAGCAGTCGATAACTACCATACATTAGTTATCTCAACCAATGTTAAAATTCTAATACAAAAGAAAATAAAAAAAGATGAAAGAAAGAAGAAGATAGAAATATAGAACAAACAAAAGCGACCGCTAATTTAAAATAGCGGCCCGCTATCTTAAAATAATGATCGTATTAGTGTATACATTATTTGATAACTACCACACATCACCCGCTATCTTAAGATAGCGGTCGCTATTTTAGCGGCACACTATCTTAAAATAGGAGTCGTATTAGAGTGTACCTTATTTGATAATTGTCACATATCATTTATTTCAACAAATTGTAATTATCTAAATCAATTGTAACCCATATTAAAATTCTAAGATACAGAAGAAAATAAAATTTTAGAACAAACAAAAGCAGCCGCTATCTTAAGATAGCGTTCGCTTTATCTTCTTCTTCTTTCTTTAATTTTTTTTTATTTTTTTTCGATATTTTAGAATTTTAATATGAGTTACAATTGATTTAGATAATTACAATTGGTTGAGATAACTGATGTGTGGTAGTTATCAAATAAGGTACACTAATAAGATTCCAAATATAATGATTACATTTGGCTGATTTGATTTTAGATTACTAGCGTTCGATTGTTGTTCATTGGGCTACCTATTGGAGTCGGAATTGAAAAATTGGACGACAAAAAATAATAAAAAATAAACATATATTTAATGAAAAATAAGTCGATGTTGACGTGGAAATGGTTTGGCTTGGAGCCGGCCTATTATGCAAAGTTTCAAACTATAGGGCCGTTTCTGTAAATAAGTAAACTTATAAGCCGAAAATGCAAATTTTCATTTATATTATGCCAATTTTTTATGAATGTGAGGTGAGTGTTATAGTTTGGCTCTAATTTGATTGGCTCACTTGAGCGGACTTGATTATTGCTCGAGCAAGGTGAGTACTTAGCGAAGGCAAACTTTCAGGTGAAAGTCTCTCGAGCGACCAGTGCGCTATCGCACGAAGCAAACTCTTTGGCCTAAATCGCTCGAGCGAGTTTGGTTATCGCTCGAGCGACTCGTGACGGTCTAGTAACATCTATACTCGATATTTGACCAGTTTCTCTTGGATTAGAAGTATGATTCTTGTCTTCTATATAAAGGGAAAGCTCACGGTTGAATTGTAAGGTTGAGATATCATTGTAAACCTATCTAGGATTTTGTGGGGAGCTTTGGTGAGATTTGAGTGTTCTTGTATTCTTCTGGGATCATCAATATAGTGAATTGTCGTTACCCGTGGACGTAGGCATATTATCTAACCAATAATCATATAAATATTGTCTCTTGTGTGATTGTGTTTGATTTCTTCTATTTTGCGTTTTTATTTGATCGTTCATCGTGAGTTCGTTGGTTAATTTGAAAGCTTTCGCCCAACAGTAAAGATGTAGCTACTGTGTTCAAGAATCTCATTATAGCAATACTTTTTGTTTGGTGTTACCACCACACCACTTTATGTTTCAGTCTTTTCATTTAAGCAAGGTATAAAACATTAACTACTTTGAATTTGATGATGGAGATCGTTTTTTGTCCCAACCTTCCACACGATAGATCGCCTGATATCATGACCTACTCTTTGTACCAATACCCAATAGTTGACTATTACAAGATGTCCTATTCTTTATCCAGTCAACCAATAAAAAATGAAAACAAGCCTGGTTGAAGATGAGGCAATTACAACTTATTTTATACTTATAAATCAATACTTCCTTCTTTACCATTGAAATAGTTGATTGATTGAATGAATATGATTGTGCTGCTATACCTACATTTATATTAGTTGACCTTTTCCAATAGGCATAACATGGTCGTACCATGATCATCCTTGAGATTTTGGACGCCCTAGGCAGATTCTTAGACTGGTGCCCTGCTACATATGTGTCACGACCCAAAATTTTACCTCATCCCAAGGGCCTAGAATTTTGTGTTATGACCTACACACGTCTCACATAAGTTAAGCGGGCATATACATAATCAAAGTTTTAATGCTTATATCGTTTCACAAAATTCATGAATCCAACTATAAAAGAATGAAACATCAGGTCAGTCATAAATGAATAATAAATGCGATAAAATCCATTAACAAACTACTAATCAAAGAAAATAAGAGTTGGAAACAAATCCAATGTATGAGGCTATATATACCCAATAAATGTGCGAAACAACAAAATAATCTACTAAACTAAAGATCCTAATCTCAGTACCGAAACTACACTATCAGTAATCAGCACCATGATCGTAGTCAATACTAAACTCCTCCTGATAGCTTGTAGTGTTGCCTTTCAAAGGCTCCCGGTACTCACTGTCCAGGGGATCAACAAAATTAGCGTCAATAAGATAAATCGGCATCCACTCTCTCAATAAAATCACCTGAAAAATAATAAATGACACGAGAGACGAGTTGCTAAATAACGCGCAACTCAGTAGAGACACCACCAATCCACCTTACGCTTCTCAGGTACATTGTGGGTGCATTTCGTGAGTAATAATAATAATATGACAGTATATAAGATATAACGCAATGTCAGAATCATGCGTAACATCAAACTCATATCTTAACTTACATGCAAAATTATTATCTAGGTACACTATCCTAATGTACCTCACCATACCTTATAAACATAACATATCTTATTACAATGACACATGCGTCGGTACATCGCATGAGCGTACATTTTTACTACTATTTCTTAATACGACTTGTGTTAAAGTCATTATTCGAACCTATCCTGTGAGGGTCACCATAGTAGCTTACCACCATAACATAACGCCCTCCATAACATAACATACTCATACACCTCATCCAGTCTCAGGGCAACCGACAAATATAATTCATAACATACTTATACTGTCTTCTGAGAGACCGATGTGACGGGGCCAATACTCGAGCTTGTAGCATGGTGCTTGGGGCACGACATGTGGTGCCAGAAGGGCACGCGACATGGGGCCAAGCGGGCCTGGCGACGTGGTCGCGCTGCGAGGACGCGACACGGTCGCATGGGGGTAGGACGCGGGGGCAACATGGTCGCGACACGGACGCGACATAGCCAAGGTGGGCTAGCGATACAAGAGGCGTTGCGGTATGTCAAACCAAGGGGTTTGAGGTTCTCCTGTCATTTGAGCTGAATGATTGTTTTACCCTTATATAGGGGAAGGGAGCTAGAGAGCTATTCCCCCCCACACGGGGCCTTGCGTTGCCAGAGGGGGCGCAAGTGTCTCCTAGGCCTGAAAGGGTGAGCTTAGGGCGTCGACGCAGCGATGCCATGTGGCACCCAAGGGAGGTTAATGTATGGCTCCAGACTTCGCGTCGCGGTGCATACGGCTGGGCAACCTCGAGAGAAAAACACCAGCGCTGCTTGGGACTCAGTTGAGCACGACAGCACGTGGGCCAAGGAAGAACGAGTGCTAGTAATTCGGAATGCACACAAAGGCAAGCTGCGTGGGACTCAGTTGAGCACGCGAGCACCAGGCACAAGGCTGTGGGCTTGGTTCAGTATGTGAGCAAGACACGGTGGCATGTGGAGCTGCATGCCAAGACTATTGCGAAGCGAGGTACTAGTGCAGTGCACAAGGTAAAGCTTAAGCAGACCAAGTTTAGCACAGTAGTGCGATTGAGCGTGTCGTAAAGGGGCACGATAAGCTGGGTGGTAGGTCGTGAAGCAGAGGTAACCACGTTGGGGGAGTTCCTGTCCTCTAGGCGGGTGGTATCATAGCTGATGTGTAGATGGGTTGGCTTCGTTACACGTGGTAGCGAAGCACCGCGCGGGTTAAAAGCACGTCGAAGGACGCCCCGTGACTATTGGTATCAGAAGTAGGCTGACCTAGCGCAGCGTGCGTTAGGTGCCGCATGGGACTGACGTTGCAGAGGTGCGACCCCGTGACACCGGTCTTGACTGTAGACGTTGTAGTCGTTGCGGTGGTTACACAAGGAACGTCACGTACAGACTTAGTTTCTTAATCTTATGTTAACTTATATAACGATGTCTTATTATATCCCTATCTTACCTTATCTTAAATACTCTTTTTTATCATAATCCTACAACCTGAATCTAGAGTGAGTCACGATGCGATAAGCTTCACTAATTACGCTTTTCAATAGATGAGTTCCGTAGTAACCTGGATGTACTTCATATAACAACCCATACTATCATAGAGGTGTTGCATCTGTACATATGGATACCTACATTCCAAGTTTCACGTAACCGTGAAAAGAATCCAACCATAACTAAGGCCTAAAAGTCGAGTATCGTATCTTATTCCTTAACTTATTTTATCATATTTAAAACTCATGGGTGATAGGGTCACCGAATATGAAGTTACACTGAATTCATACTCACCCTACTCGTCAAGATGTCTTATACCATCATGAGTTGTAAGGTATGTGAATACGGTGTAATTCTAGTTTCGATACTATCTCGGCGAATCATCACGCCCAAGCATAAGCATGATCTCACACACTCGCATAAATGACCTAGTTTGTCCATAACTCGTATAACATACTGGTAATAGAAATATATTCATATTTTGCTTGATAAATAGATTGAATTCAAAGCTACATTACATACATATATATATATATATATATATATATATATATATATATATATATATATATATATAGCATACCAATACGATTATAAAATAGGTGCATTTCTTAGTGTATATGTGATTTAGAACATGAAAGGTCCAAGTTTGACCTCGTAATCCTAAAGTTTTTATGCTATCGTGAAATTCACGTCGAGGTGATAAAAATAAATATATAATATATTATAATCGCATAAATACATAAAAAGATATGAAGATTTAAAGTTTAGATCTATCATGGCTATCGATCGAAAACCTAATTTTAAGATTAATATATATAGGAATTTTGGTCATAATAAATCAGGGATAGAGTATTTTTGATACTCCGTTAAAAGATAACGATACCAATGGCCTGCTGGTGGTGGTCAAACAAAGGGATAGAATCAAAGTAAAAATAAAATCAACAAATAAATAATATCAATAGAATATATCAAATAAGAAGATCTATCATATTGACAATATATTAAGGGTTTATTTAGTTTTAAATAAAATAAGAATATAATTTAAATTTTAGGGCTTAATTAGTTTTAAATAAAATAATAAATAAACGGTATCAATAAGATACACCAAATAAGCAAATCTATCATATTTATAAGATTTTATGGATTAATTAGTTTTAAATAAAACAAGAATATAGATTATATTTTACGGCTTGATTAGTTTTAAATAAAATAAGAATATAAATTACATTTTAGGATTTAATTAATTTTAAATATAAAAACTTGTTTAAAACATAAAAATATTTAGAATATAAAATTTAGTACATGTTTTAAAATGTAAAGATTTAAAATTACGATAGAATTCAACTTATTATATTTTTTAATTCTAATAATAAAAAGTTGATTATGTATTTAATAGTCGAAGAAGATAGACACTAATAGAGTTACATTGAACTTGAGTTGAAATGATCTCGAGACTAGGAAATTGTGAGTATAAATCCGATTTGATGTGTAGTATATGAAATTGTAACATTATAGAAAAGTAAATTAGTGACTACTAGGATATATTATATTTACAAGATCTTATGGTGTTTAATAGTCAAAATTAATATTTCGAATGCATAAATTATTGACTATACAGATATATCATATTTACAAATATTATGGTTTAATTAATTTGTAAATCCGTCAACGCGCAATCGAACGTACTTTACGTGACGGGATCTGAGAAGAATAGAAGGGGTTAATGGGTATCCACTTGTTGAAGCATGAACGATAGATCTACGACAGTTCAGGTTGAAAAGATCGATGCCCAAAGTATTGGTTCATCCAAGTTGTCTTCTCTTCCTTCCTCCTTTATTTTTTTTTATAGTTGAACGAGAGATTTGAGGGAAGGCTAGAGAGTTTTTGGATAGAGTAATTTTGATTATAGATAATAGAGAGCTCTTATGATTTTATTTATAGTGGTAGCGAAATTTTAAGTTATCTCTGATTAAGACTTTTCCTAAAAAATTTAATAAAGTGATATTTTTTTCATGCGTGAGTTGAATAGGTTGTGAAAATGTTTTATTTTAGTGTGTTTTATGTAGGCACAGAAATAAATGGTATTTTTCTCCCTTAAATTACAATTATACCTTTTAACATATTTCATCTCTTAAAACGAACGCAACTTTTTATATTATTGTCGGAAAATTAAGCAAGTCATGTCAAAATTTTGGATGCCCAATAAGAAAATCCACCCCCTCCCTATTTTTAAGCATTTTACATATAAAATATTAGGTCCGATCAACTGTCCCGTCCCAACAAGGTCTTCGTTGACCCGACCCGGCGGGCCCAACTGAAGTATCCGGTCGGGTTGGTTGGATATTGGCTGGATCCGATCCGTTGACAGCCCTAACTATATTATATTATATTAATATGCATTCCTCAAACAAGTGAAATATACCACATGCAAGATAAATGCGTCCAACAAGTGATCTATAATAGCTACTTGCTCATCGCCGACAGAAGCGTCAGCAAAATCAGAGTCCACCTCGGGACCGTTTCCTCCTGGGTTTTCCCTCTTTAAGTTTCTTGATTGACACGTGTCGGTTGGTAAGTCATTTTCACTGAGATCCACTAGGATCTATTGTCGTCTGACAAATGACAAGAAACTTTAATAGATCCACTAGGATCTATTGTTTTCCCTCTTCAACATATGCATCTCGATTTGATGGGATTCGGTTCACATTACAAGCCTTGTTAGCTGTTATTTTAATAGGACCACCACCTGGAACTGCCACTCTCTCTCTCTACCTTCACCATTGCAAAATCACTTTACTTTAATTTGAAAGCTCAAATTTACGTTTACAGGAGGATCTTACAAACATTAAAATATGTGATTTATCTTATATCAGTAACAAATACTTGAGTTGAGAAATAGTATGGTGATTTATCTTATACCGCTCAACCCCTATACATGGAACCTACGTCTCATCTCGAGCGATATTCAAAATCATTTTCCGGTCTCATCTCAAGCGATATTCAAAACCATTGTTGGACCGAACGAAAACCTTGACAGATCTTAATATGACCGTCAATGGGTTGGGGAGACTCGGTGCTAGCCGCACCCTACTCAGTTTTTTTAACTGGGTAATGCATATAATTAAAAGTTGACCCATTGGTTCGGGTGGGGGTATGAAGCATCCTGTCCTAAAGTCACAGACAGACTTTTAGGAGCTTCTCACAAGGTCACATAAATATGTGGACGTGTCTACCTGTGTCCAAATATTTTGCCAAACAAAATTAAGAAACTTTCGCCTAAGGAAAATCTGTCACTTCCCTCTTACCAAGGTTAGCCGCCTGTTGGTGGGACAGGGTTCACTTTCCTCTTACCAAGGGTAGCCACAACAATGAGACAACTGCTCACTAAAAGTGAATTATAATTTAAAATTGGCTCGTCTTCTTAATCCTAAGCCTAGGAGGAGTTGACTCTTTTGTCGGGAGGGTGACTCATGCGTAGTGTAGGTTCAGTGTTTACGTGGCACCAGTTCTTTTTCTAAGGCCGGTGTTAATGGCACACCACTTTATCTGACTGCCACCTCAATTAAAGAATCGAAAAATCCATTGATTGCTTTAAATTAGATGATACAAATCATTGTTTGTCCAATCTTTCATAAGTAGATCTTGAGATCATAAGTCTATCATCAAATGTTCAGATGCTGATTCCACGTGACACACATCTTATAAAGTGATCATAAACCACGTTGGATGATGTACTATGGTCACGTTCACTTTGTGGGATGAGTGTTATGTGGGATCGATATCTAAACGTTTGATAATCGACTCATGATCTCAAAATCTATTGTGTGGAATATTGAGATAAAAAATGATCTCCATCTTCTAATTTAAAGCAACCAACTAATTTTTCCTATATTTAACTGAGGTGATTATAATATAAAGTGGTGTGGTAATAGCACCACCCTTTTTTTTAACTTTACGTAACATTATATTTATTATTATTATTTTCAGTAGTCTTGATTTGGGTCTGTTGACCAGCTGCTCAAACTTATCTGATGCAGGTTTAGGCCTTTGAACACTAGTAACTCAAGTACTTAACCACCGTTTGATTTTCTTAACTGAATATGGGCATATCCTTGAAAGTACAGAACATGGTACCTAGGCTACATATGTGGTGCCTACACGCAAAGGGGTTGGGCGACTTGGGCCAAGCTGGCATCCATAGTTACCAAGTCGCGGCGGCGAGGATCAAATTGGGAAAATTCCGGTAAAATTCGAAAAGTGCTGAGAGAATTTTGGAGAAAAATAGGAGAAAAAAAGCATTAAAATGTAAAAAAACAATTTAAGAAATATTAAAAACTTTAGTTTATTGAAAAATCTTGAATTATTCCCAAAATTCATGAATTATATATAAATTCATGATTAATTCGAAGAACCTTAAATTTGAAAATCATTCGTGATTTTTTCAAATATTCAGAGTTTTTGGTATCTATGTGGTGAAGGCGGGTCAGGCCAAAATCTCAATCGCTTATTCGGAGATTTTGGTATCCATGTGGTGAAGGTGGATCAAGCCAAAATCTCAATCACCCATCCCTTTTAGCTCATAGCCTACCAACGAACACTCCCAATCAACAATCATAACTGTTCAATAGTATAGATCTTACTTCTGCACACGAGTTTTGGACCGTGACACCTGATTTAAAAGAAAAACTTAATTATATTTTAAATGTGTCATGTGAAATATCATATAAGCCGCCTAATTTGAAGACAAAGATGAAAAGACTTTTGAAACTAAACATTGGGATGAAATGCAATCTCTATCATCTGATTGAATATAGCTAAAGGCCAACATCTGATTTAATGCTCGACTCTGACAAATCATATGATTGAGATCAAGTTTTATGTCAATTTTGGGCCTCAATAATCTTTCTAACATGGTCTTCAAATCACACAACTTAGATGGGGTTCCGCATGACACATATCCTAAAAATTAACAGTCTTTTTTTTTTTAAAGGTCAAAATCTTTCTTTTAAACCATGTGTCATAAATATATGGTTTGCAAGTTTAAGCTCCCCTTTGATTATAAATATAGAATTTTGGAAATCATGGCACACATTCCATGACATGCAACATTTGTAATGCCAATCAAACAACCGAGACTATTTTTCATCCCACTTGTCTTGGTGTACCATCATATAGTTCGCATGTAATTTTATGCAGCAAGCATCCCTAAAAGAATAAAACAATAGAAATTGTTTTTCAGCCCAATCTTCCACACAAGAGATTTTGAGATCATGAGCGTGCCACTAGAAATCCCCTGAGACCTATTGGTTTCTTCGGATCAGACGATTTAGGTCTTTTTTCACCCTAATCTTTCACACAATGGATCTTGAGACCATGAACGTACCAGCAACAGGCGGTCAATTTTTATTCCACACGGTACAAATCTCCAAACAATATCATTAAAGTGTGATGTGTTCCATGTGGAATCTCGTCTGCTGTGCCAGTAATTACTCTCTATTTTTGGGGATTTGTACCAATTCGAATAAAAGTTAGACCGTTTGATGGTATGTTCATAGTCTCAAGATCAATCATGTGAAATATTAGGGTGAAAAATGATCTAGATCGCCTACTTCGGAGCAGTCAGCGGATTTCATGCGACTTCGAACTTAAGTGCCCTTAGAGATTGCGGGGACGTGAACAGAGGTACCCTAGGTTTAAGCATGGGATCTCTCTCTCTCTCTCCCCCTCTCTCTCCCTCTCTCTCTCTCTCTCTCTCTCTCCTTGATTGCACGTGCCTGTTGAAAAACACTATCCTTTAAATACGGAGTGCTGCGTCGACCACACCACCTTTTCCCCCACATACAGAAGAAAATGCAATAAAATGAAGTGGTGTGCGGATAGCAAAGAAGATGGTGCACACCTAGAAAAACTTATTTTATTTAATTGGAAGAGAGGAAATTAGAAAAAAATATCTGTACACATTTTTCTAAGTAATACACATCTTGGATCTCTATTATACAAAGAAAAATATATTATCAATAATATATCTTTCCATTCATTGGTGTGCGGATCGAAAATTTTGGTGTGTGACTAGTAATTTCGTTAATTTGTTCCCCGGACCAAAAAGTTGTATGCTGATATCAGATCTCCAACTAAATTAAGGGAAATATAATTGAAAAATGGGATAAAACCAAGTCACCATCATGTCAACATAGACGACCACTCTCCCAAGTGGAAGAGGTACCAATTTCCCAATTAGGCGCCCCATGAGTCATGTTGCATAGCTAGGATAAGTATTGTATGCTTAGCTCAACTATAGAGAAGACCGTACACGCGTCACTTAACATCACAAGATGCACATGAGATCATAGATTGACCATACATGCTGCAACAACAATTATGACCGCATCATCATCTATTTCGAGTACCGTTTGATTGGTATCTTTGGAGTTGGAATATTTTTCATAGAGTGATGAAAAATGGGCGGTCTCGAATTTCAATAACCTCTGCTGATTTAAGATCAATTTTAGTTCTGTGGTTTTACTATGGCGCGGCCGTGCTAAACAACTTTGGCCCCACGTGAAGGAGTGTGAGGAGGAAGGTGGCAGGCATGGCCACGTGAGGGAGAGAGAGAGAGAGAGAGAGAGAGATAGATGTGCCCTGCGCGCACCGCAAGACACGGTTCTGTGCGAAGCCACCAACCATTGACCTTACGCACGGTATAACTCCGTGGGGCATGTCACCACCACCCTAAAAAACACATGGTCGTCATAGTTATATGTTACAAGTGGGTAGCACGTGCAATGCATGTGTATGGTGTACAACTGGGGAAGGTTACTTTGTTCCTACTTCAAAGTTTTCTTTTTTCCTTAGATTTAGATACGTATCCGAGAGGTGCTTAGAGCTTATTGGTAGAGAGTTTTTCTTCTCTAGGAAAAGAGAGAGCTTGGTGAAAATTTTATGGGAGAATACTTTTGAGAGAAAAAGTATTGAAGAATAGCTTGGAGATTGGAGATCCGATTGAAGTCGTTCTTGTGTCGGAATCGTGACTATATTCCGGTAGATCTCTTCTCTATTATTTGAAGGATCGCGTCCTTGGTTTAATCAAAGATTTGTGGTTGAAGATCGTGCTAGATCTTGATTGAGTTTGCACTAGAGAGAAGAGAGTGTTTGTGTTGTAAACATTCAGAAAAATAGTGCATATACTCTCGTGGACGTAGCCCTCGATTGGGTGAATCACGTAAATCTTTGTGTTGTGCGTATAATTATTTTTGCCTGAATCTTCTTATTTTTTCGCATTCATCGCGATAGAGAGTTCGTAGTGTGGGTAGAATTCCTAACAAGTGGTACCAAAGACAAGTTTATGCTACAATGGCGATGAAGGTCTCGAATGCACAATTTGAGGTGGAGAAGTTTTCTGGAAAGAATAACTTCGCTTTATAGCAAGTCAAGGTCACAGATCTCCTTGTCCAACAAGGTATTGATGATGCCCTACTTGAAAAAGAGATGAGGAAGAAGGCAGGGATGCCCGATGAAGAGTGGAACTCTATTGATAAGAGGGTCGTAAGCACTATCCGATTGTGCTTGTCCAATGAAGTTCTTTACAACGTTCTTCACGAGAGGACGACCGTAGATTTGTGGAAGAAGATGGAATCTCTCTACATGACAAAGTCGTTGTCCAATCGATTCTTCATGAAGAAACAACTCTACACCCTTCGTATGAAGGTTGGTACGCGTATTCATGACCATTTCAATTCTTTTAATAAAATAGTTAGTGAACTATTGAGCATTGAGGTGAAACTTGAAGAAGAAGATTTTGCACTTCTCTTGCTCACCTCATTGCCACCATCTTATGAGCACCTTGTTACCATATTAATTTATGGTAAAGACATTATTGTCGTCGAAGAAGTGACTGTTGTACTTCTTTCCGACGAATTGAGAAAACAATCCGATTCTAACTCCGAAGGGATTAGTCTCTTAAGCGAAAGGGGTCGAAACCATGATCGCAAAAGAGACAAATTCAGAGGGGATAATAAATCAACGAGAGGAAACAACAGGTCCAAATCTAAGGGTGACAAAAAGGATATTATCCGTTATTTCTGTAAGCAATATGGACATATTCGCAAATATTGCAAACAGAGAATGAATAATAATAAGGGTGATGAAAGGACTTCGCAACAGACTAGTACTGCTAAGTCAGATTCCGGTGAAGACCTATTGTGTGCATTGTTAAGCTCCAGTCAGTTTGATGATAGATGGATCCTAGATTCAGGGGCATCGTATCACATGTGTCCGTACAGGGATTGGTT
Source organism: Chloranthus sessilifolius (assembly GCA_021018995.1). Lineage (NCBI taxonomy): Eukaryota > Viridiplantae > Streptophyta > Magnoliopsida > Chloranthales > Chloranthaceae > Chloranthus > Chloranthus sessilifolius. The sequence continues at coordinate 1,518,406 of JAJIZI010000016.1, read as the reverse complement.
TGACCAGTATAAGGTAGCCAATGGTGGGACGATTTTGATGGGGAATGACAGTATATGTGAAGCAGTGGGTATCGGTTCGATCAGAATCAAGATGTTTGATGGCTATGTTCGCACTCTTACTGAGGTTAGGCATGTGCCTGATTTGAAGAAAAATCTGATCTCGTTGGGGGCATTGGATGAGATAAGATGTCAAGTCATTTTAGAATCCGATAAACTAAAGGTTGTACGTGATGCTATGACCTTAATGAAAGATGAAAAGATGAGGAATCTGTATACTTTAGTAGGCAACACAATCAGCGGCAGTGGTGTTGCAGTTACAAAATATTCCAAGGACCTCTCAGATTTGTGGCACAAAAGGCTTGGTAACATGAGTGAACGTGGGCTGACAGAGCTCATAAAGAACAAGGCGATTTTTGAAATTCAAACTTGTAAACTGAATTTTTGTGAAGATTGTATCTTTGGAAAGCAGAAGAAAGTCAGTTTCTCTACTGGAAAACACACTTCGAAAGGGTTGATTGATTACATACATTCAGATGTATGGGGACCAGCTAAAGTCACTTCAGTAGGTGGAGCCAACTATTTTGTATCATTTATAGATGACTACTCCAGGAAAGTTTGAGTGTATCCGATTAAAAATAAATCAGATGTGTTTCAGAAATTTAGGCAGTGGCAGAGTATGATTGAAAAGCAGACTGAAAGAAAGGTGAAGATTCTCAGATCAGATAATGGTGGGGAATACTTGTCATCAAAGTTCAAGGCTTACTGTGAAAATCAAGGGATTGTTAGGCACTTAACAGTTCTTGGAAATCCTCAGCAAAATGGTGTAGCAGAGAGGATGAACAGAACACTATTAGAAAAAGCGCGGTGTATGTTGAACAATTCCGGCTTGAGTCATGGGTTATGGGCAGAGGCAGTGAACACGATATGTTACTTGGTCAATTGGTCGCTTTCAGCGGCACTGAACTTGAAAACTGCAGATGAGGTTTGGTATGGAAGACACGGGGGCTACTCTCACTTGAGGGTGTTTGGATGTGCGGCTTATGCATTACTTCAGGGAAGTGAACGATCCAAGTTTGATCCAAAACTCAAAAAGTGTGTCTTGATTGGCTATGGTGAAGGAGTCAAGGGATATCGTTTGTGGGATACACAATCTCACAAAGTGATAGTTGAAAGAGATGTTACTTTCAACGAAGATGAGTTTCCGATGAAAAAGGCGGAAGACAAACCTCAACCATCTGGTGAACCTCAGGTACAAGTTGATGTTGAAAGGCATGAGCAAGATGAGAAAGATAGTGAAGATGACACAATTTTTCAAGACTTGCAGTCCCAGGTACCGGTTCAGTCTACCTTGAGAAGATCAGAGAGGATGAAGAAACGTCTTGAAAAGTTTAAGGACATAATTTCGTTAACACTTGCACTTATGAAAAAGAATGCAGTGAACATGTTGATTAAACCGGTTATACAGAAGAAGTTTGGGCATTGCCTAAACTTGATTAACACTTGTCGAAGTTGTTGATGCCCATTGGGGCGATGACGGGGTTGGGGATGATACCTTGGTGGAGATTGTTGAATAAGGTATAATCCCAACCACATCTCACTTTAGCCAAGGTTTCCTAAGTTATTAGGAGACTATTATTGGAAGTGTTTTGAATACTTGCAACTCTTAGGAGATTTGAGAGTTACGTATCCAACAGGTGCTTAGAGCTTATTAGTAGAGAGTTTTTCTTCTCTAGGGAAAGAGAGAGCTTGGTGAAAGTTTTATGGGAGAATACTTTTGAGAGAAAAGTATTGAAGAATAGCTTGGGGATTAGAGATCTGGTTGAAGTCGTTCTTGTGTCAGAATCGTGACTATATTCCGGTAGATCTCTTCTCTATTATTTGAAGGATCGCGTCCTTAGTTTAACCACAGATTTGTGGTTGAAGATCCTGCTAGATCTTGATTGAGTTTGCACTAGAGAGAAGAGAGTGTGTGTTGTAAACATTCAAAAAAATAGTGCATATACTTTCGTGAACGTAGCCCTCGATTGGATGAACCACGTAAATCTTTGTATTGTGCGTATTGATGTGTCTTAAAATTTGTACTCGCAAGTGCACGAATCGTGATGTAGTCAGTGGGTGCAAAGCACAAGATCGTTCCCACGAGGATTGGTTAGAAAATGTAAAAACAAAAATATCAATTAACTAAAAGAATTTTCACAGATCTTTTACAATAACTAACAATCTAGAATTTTGGTAACTTTTGATAAAACAGATAAATACTAATGAAATCTAAGATATTTAAACAATTAATGAAAGATGAGGATTGAGATGCTAAATCTTCTCATCGTAGGTTTATCATTTACAAAATGTTAATCTGTGGATTAAGATGTGAGATCTTTAACAAATATCTCAAAAGAAGAACTGCCCTATACACACGTGAGTTCTAAAATATAGATCTGAGATCACGGAGATGTATGATTAACATCCCATGAGTGTATGATTAACACTCACATCTCGGACAATATTTAGAACTCAATCTCTAGGATAATTTCTAATGTACGATCTAAGATCAAGGAGATGTATGATTAACACCCCATGAGTGTATGATTAACACCCACACCTCAGATCGTGATTGGAACTCACCACTGAGATAAAGTCATACTATCAATCCGAGATCAAGGAGATGTATGATTAACACCCCATGAGTGTATGATTAACACTCACACCTCAGATGATGGTAAAACTTCACCCCGAGATGGGTGATAATTAGGATAAAATCATTATTGCAGATCTGAAATCATAGGGCATGATTAGCTCCTAGATCTCGGACTGAAATGATGATTTCATCATTTTCAATGAATATTAGGGTCTTTAACAGCATCTGACATGTCAATCACAGATTTATATTAATATAAATGTATACCTCGGATGGGGTTCATTAGATCCCCATCCTTAATGAAACTAGCCACACATAGTAAAAGTAATAACATGGTTAAAATGTAAATAAATATTAACATCAATATTTAAAATACCTAAAGAGCTTTAATATTATCCACAAAAAGCTTTAATCCAAGTACGTACACCTCCTTCTTGAAAGTAGATCTAAATTAGAAAACTAAGACTTATCTTCCTTCTCAAAATGAATAATAAAGATAGTTCAAGAAAATAGGACTCAATGCCCTTACACTTTAAAACGCAGAGAAACTAAAACAGAAGAATACAGAAAAATGAAAACTCTCTAAAAAAACAGAACTCTCTAAAAAGAAGAATGCAGAAAAATAATAAGAATCAGAATTCTCTCCGAAGGACTCCCCGAATGAATATATTTCCAAGAATATCTTTTTCCTTAATTGCCAAAAAAGAAGCCGCTTTTTCCTCCAAGATTTTATTCCGTGAAAAGAGTACCGAGATTCTCGCGGCCAAACAAAATTTCGAACTTAAATTCAAATTTGGTCGATCAATCGACCTCCCAGATTTTCGTGAATTCCCGCTACACTTTGCATTCAGACACTTCCTCGGTATTTTGACCATAACTTTCTATTTCGAAGTTAGATTGAGGCGATTCTTATGGTGTTGGAAAGCTGACGACGAGTTCTCCAACTTTTGTGTTTTGACAATTTTCTGAATCTAACGTCTTGAAGGTTAAAATTGAGCTCCAAGTTGGGATAAGTTCCGAATGATCCAATGTAGCAAGAATTTGACGTTATATTCTGAACTTTTGGGTTATTTCATGCTCAACACATCTTCAGGCCTGTAAATCACTAAAACTATATAAAATATATTAAATGACTTTCATCGGGTAGCTAAATGTAGGTCTTTAGGGGTGAAATATCATCATATTTCACTGCACATCACGTATGATTAATTTTTGCCTTAATCTTCTTATTTTTCCGTATTCATCGCGATAGGGAGTTCGTAGTGTGGGTAAAATTTCTAACAATACCAATGTTAGATGTTGCACCATAGCAAAACTCTCTTCTTTAAATCCCTTCTTTGGGGTCTTTCATTTTGGATTTGTTTAGCATCAATCCGCTAACTAAGGGAAACTTTCCTACCCATAAGGCCACACTGCGCAATCATCATGGCCCAAGCTAGGATTAGCAATGGGCTGGGCTATAGTACACCCAAGCCGGACCCAGCGGGTTTGAACTTGGTTAAGCCTAATTTTAGTTTACTAGGACACCGTAACTTATGATACAGTCACCTCACTTAAGCAAAGTTAATACCGTTGAATCTTTTGAATCAAATGATGGAGAACATTTTTCATCCCAATCTTTCACACAATAGATCTTGTGATCATGAACTTATCATTAGACGATCATGAACCTATCATTAGATGATCAGATGTTGATTCCATGTGACACACATCCCCAGAAGTATTTTGGAATGTGTGTAACGTGAAATCATCATTTGATGGTAGGCTCATAATCTCAAAATCCACCTTGTGGAAGATTAGGATAAAAAGTGAACCATTATTTCATTTAAACCAGTCAACATATTTTTTCTTTACTTAAGCCTATTTTAAAAAAGGCAAGAGCTCATCTAGATAAAAAAAAAAAACAACGCAAGGGCTTAAAACATGGAATATTTATAATTCTTTAAGAGCTTGTTTGTTATTATTATTATTATTTTTTTCATTTTTATATGGCCATTCGATCGAGACAATCTTGAAAGCGGAAGAGCAGGCACACATACAATCAGCATACCTATTATGTGTGAGAGTCCACTGGGGATACAGGTTTAAGCCCAAGCCCAATCTACTTAAATTTCGTTTTAAAATGCTAGCCCAAGCTAGGTCTGCGGACTTGAAGTCCGAGCCCTTCTTAAACCGGACTGGACCAGAACCACCAACCCCATTGCCACCATTATAATTCTTTAAGAGCTCTAGAAATATATTGCATGTGAAACTCAATATACCTATTATGTGTGAGAGTGGCTTAGGGGCTTAAGCCCAATCCTAATTCATTTAAAGTTTGACTTAAAATGCAAGCCGAAGCCAGACGTATGGACTTTATGTCAAGCCCCAAACATCCTTAAATCGGACGGGACCACATTTCCCAACCAATTGCCACCCTCACCCCAAAGGAGGGACGGAAAAAAAAAACCAAAATATTGAAAAACGATGAAACTAAACCAAAAAAATCTGAGCCGAAATTGATAAAAAACTGAAAACTGAAAACTGGTTTGGGACTAGTTCGATTTCAGTTTTGGGAGCTGAAAATTGAAAATCGGTTGAGTAGGGAGAAAAACCCGACATGAAAACCGAACAACTGAAAATTGAAAAAAATCTCTTTTAAAAAAATAAGAAAAAATTGAAAACTCCAACCGAATCGATTGAAATCAAAACCGGATCGAAGGCAGTGGGGAGTTCGGTTCAGGTTTGATTTTAGTGAACGACCTCAGCCGAGACCAAAGAAACCGAAATTTCTTTCAGTTTCGGTTCGGTTAACCGACCGTCCACCCAGCTGGGCACCCAATGCTAACAAAAGAGAATTGTCCTTGTTGCATCCACCATCATTCAGTTGACTTATTAACTTTTTATTGTTAAAGCCTTAATGGATTCAAATCATGATGATTCTTTAATAATTAATTAATTTTAGGATTAATGACGTGTTAAGAACGTCAGCGGGTACGCAAGGCACCCCTCATCCTCCTATCGAAACCTTTCACTTGCAATGGTTAACTTTTGAAGTAAACTATGGTCGAATTTTTTTTTTTTTTTTTTTTATAACATAAAACTAAAAGATGACCAATAATAAATTCTAGCATAAGTGGTGTCGTAAAGCAAAAAGTGTTCCTCTATCATAAGAAATATGATAGAGGAACAAAATATATAATTACTAACGATTTTGGAAACTTTTATGAAATTATAAAAGATTAAGCAGCCCCTTAATCCATATATTAAAGTAGGGGTCGCTGAAAGGAGAATAAAATCGTTATTAGATTTGGTCAACGCATGGTCAACTACGAAACAAGACTAAATTTGAGCAAAAGAAGTATAGATTGTATTCATCTATGACATTTTTAATAATGCTTTGTATTTTTGGAATTGAATTGGAATCTATTTAGAACTTTTGCAAGATCTTGCATCTAATTTTAGAAAATTAAAATACATCGTATCATCTTTTAAAATAGAAATTTCCCTTGTGTAACCATCCAGTACAACGATATAGAAATAGTTCCTTTTTATGTAAAGTATATATATATATATATATATATACATTAAAACATCATGTTGAATCAGCACGCTTTACAACTTTTTACCACAAATGGTCTTCCGGCAAGCTATTGGTGCAACTCGAAGGTAGTTTTATTATTGTTATTTATATATCTCCTTTTTATAGAATACAACAGAGGCTCTTTCGATGAAGACATTTTAACTTGTGACACAGTTTTCTCCTCCTACAGCTGGGCCGTGTCCATCATTAAAGAGAATCCCTCTCTATTCTCATTGAGGAGATTTGAAGCTTAACACCTATTATCTATTTTGTCTACTTTGTTAGGGTGAGTTTCTTATTTCTATTGGGGTTTTTATTATTTGGCACTTTGATGTATCCGAGGTTTTATCTTGAATCCCCCTGTTTCCTCCTGATGCACCCTTTTCATTTCGGGTTTCCTACATTGTCCTGGTACCTACTTTGATTTTCTCCGAGAAGTTTGATTTTCCAGATAGCAATGTTAGCGGTACTAACTAATGTTTTTATCAGTCTTTCCGAGGCATTAGTTTAGTTTTTTTTTTGCATTAGTTTAGATCATCAACGTTGGGGATGTGTACTACATGGAATAACAATCTGACACCTAGTGCTTAGCCATGATCTCAAGATCTATCATGTCGAAGATTAGGAGGAAAATGATCTCCATCATCCGATTAAAAGTAATCAACGGTTTAAGCAAGTGATCTGGTGGAGAAAACAGAGTGTTGGATTGTAAATAAAATACCTTATATAAAATTGGTATTAGGCTACGAGATGTGTATATATAATTGCTATTGCGTCAAGTATTGACTCCTCTTGTGCATATAGGATGCCTATAAGGTGCATAATCTACGACATTATGGCCTGGCATGGTGGGGGCAAGGGCATCCCTTGGAAATTAGTCCAAACATAATTTTGGGATACCATAAATTATATGAAAAAAATTGGACATCATACAAATGAGGCTCATCCCAAAGAATACCATTAAATCTACCCATTGAATATTTAAGTTCACTCAGGCTAAAACCCATTGATTGCTTTGAATTCGAGCATACATATCATTTTTCATTCCAATCTTTCACATGATGCATGAGGTCATGCACTTACCAGCTACAGTCGGTTTTTGATTTCACATGTTATCCATTCCAAAAAAGTGACCTTAACATCACTTGGAACTCATCACACTCAAATAAGGTCACTTTTTGGGATGTATACCATATGAAATAAAAAACATATCGTCCGATGGCACGCCCAAGGTATCAAAAATCGGCCGATACCGATATGTATCGGTTTTTGGCCAAACCGATTCGTATCGGTGATATGAATCAGGTATCGGCCGATGCACCTCAGTTTCGACCGAGACCTTACTTTCTTTTTTCTTCTAAAAAAATTAAAAATTAAAATTGGTTGACACTTATCGAATCACTTTTCATGACGTATGCCAGAGGAAATTAAAATATGACCGTCTGATGGTAGAACGATGATCTTAAGATCAATTTTGTCAAAGATGGAGACAAAAAAAAATCTCCACAGCCTGATTCAAAGCAATCAACGTTTTAAGCACGCGACACCCGAGTTGGAAAGTAAGAATCTTGGTTAAAAAAAGGTACCCTTTTATATATGATGCATACTTGCAACAGAAAGATTTTTTCTGAGCAATTGATAGTTCCATCATCAACGTTGACCGCCTTACATAAGATGATGAAGATAGTTTTTTATCCCAATCTTTCACACCATTAATCTGGAGATCGCGGCCAGCTATCATATGCTCAAATATTAATTCCATGTGAAAGCCATCCCCAAAAGTTGCCCAAGAACCCTTGTTATGGTACACTGTGATCATGGATGTGTCACCCGGAATCAAGATCGGACCGTTTGATAGGTAATGATCTCAAGATCTGTTGTGTAAAAGATTGGGATGCAAAATGATCCCCTTCATCTAATTTAAGGCAGTTAACGGTGTTATCGGAAGAACCATCAGTTGCGTCCAAAGATTCTTCAGTTACCAATACCAAAACCCCTTTTACATAGACACGCAAATTGAAGAGAGAATAAGAACGTTCTACGTTGCTTTTACCACCTAAAACTAAGGGTGCCCTTGGATGCCATGGCACCCTTGATATGGTTCCTAGTCAACTTGCCCTTGATATGGTTCGTGGTCTAACTTAATTCCTATCAAAATAAGCTCCAACTGTTAACTCTTTTTGGTTTTTTTGATAACACTGTTAACTCTTGCTTAAGTTTGACTGTGGAAAAATGGCCCCCAAACACAATTGCTACAAAATACTGGTCTAATCGATTGAAAGGTTATATTGACCTGGAATTTTGGGTTACATCTAAACAAAAGTTACACGTATTTCTCATTCAAAAGCAGTCAAATTTCTTTAAAATGAACGGCTCAAATTAACTTTGAAGATTTATATGATAGCCGTTTGTTAGCAGGGAACTTTAGAAAAAGGAGCTCCATTTGAGAAGGTTTAAGGCTATTATATGTAAAAAAAGGTTTTAGGTAAAGGCGATTTCATGGAAATTGGGAGTTCTAAAATATGTGAGATCCCAACAAGTTACATCACTACCCCTCTTTCTTGGCCATTACTTCACTACCCTCTTTCTTCACAAATTACATCACTACCCTCTTAGAAAAAGGGTAGAACCCATCGCCCATCGCCTAGCCCAATTATTCCTCAACATCGTCTTCTCCAATGTGATAGAATTGCTCCATCTCTGGCCGCCTAAGAACATAGAAGGGTATATATATTGTAATAAAAGATTCACGTGGCGAGATCTAATGGTCTTTAGGGGTTTGAAGATTGGACGGTTGAGGTGTTTCGATGAGGCTGAGATCGACGGTGATCTCGTTCATGCTGGTGGTTCTCTTCAGCGGAGGGGCGGGGACGCTTGCTGAGTAACATGGCATTATAAAGAGTTTTATTGAAGATTGTGATAAAACCAAGAGAAGAAGAAAGGGGAGAAAGCAATGAGAGTAGTGATGAAAGAAAGAGGATATAGTGATGTAATTTGTCGGGAAAGAAGGGTAGTGATGTAATTTGCTAAGAACAAGACTAACCCCACACATGCCACTTATTGAGATCTTACATATCTTAGAACTCCCAATATCCGTGAAACATTTTTTACCTAAAACTTTTTTTTTTTTCAGTATAATAGTTTAAAACCTTTTCAAATGAAACCCCTTTTTTCTAATTTCCACTTGTTACAAATGCCTTTGCTACTTTGAATCATAGCATTGAAGGTGGTTTTTCGGTGCAACCTTTGATCCATTAGATCTTTGTATTGTGTTCTTCACAATGTGTTATAGTCATTCGCCGAAATTTTGAATAATTTGTGAATAATTTGTTTAAAAAATCATGTATTTTTAAAATTGGTGAATAATTTTCACGATTTTTTCAATAAACTAGTAAAAGTGCACGTGCGTTGTACATGTTAATATAAATGTGAAGATACCATCGAATTCCTTTGATCTAAATGTCATCTTCTAAAGATCTTCGATCTCTATCATATGACTTAACACAATGGTCATCATCTCATCCATATTTGACTGCTTTGAATTATATAATAGAGATTTTATTTTATACCAATCTTTTGCATTAAACACATTTAGAACATGACCTTCAAATCCGATGGCTAAGATGAAGATTTCACTTGACATAAGTCCTTTAAATACCAAGTCTTTCCTTTAAAGGATAACTCTAATTATACCAATCAGATTTCTAAATGCACTACATTCGAAAAATCATTAATTAATGTGAACCAGATGATAGAGATCAATTTCCTTTTTAATCTTTCACATAATGAAGTTTGAAATCAATGGTGTACTATCAGACGGTCAATTTATGGTTTCTATTGCATACATCCCAAACAAATGATCGAAAATTATGGGGCACGCATCATACTCAAACGTGATTTTCGATCACTTTTTGGGATGCTTTATGTGTACCACATGCAATAAAAAATTAACTGTCAGTACACTCATTATCTCAAGATATACGATTTGAACGAAAACGACCGTTATTGTCTAATTCAAAACAATCAATGGTATTCGGCTATGATGTCATTCAAAATTGATTTCCAATTCAATCTTTTATATGATGATCCTGAGGTAAATGGTGTACCTTTAGACAATTAATTTTTAATCTGCGTGACACACGTCCCAAAACAGTAACTGAAAATCATGTGACAGACATGATGCTCAAACATGATTTTCGATCACGTTTTGAAACGTACAACACCTAAAATAAAAAGTTGATTGTCAGTACTCCCATGATCTAATACATTATGGGGAAGATTGTGCAATAAATGATCTCTATCTTCTGATTCACAATAGTTAATAATTATCGATCATAGTACTATTAAAAATTCGATCATTGTAAATAGAACGGTTCAATTTTCGTTTTGATCTTTCATCCAAAAAAATAACTGGAAATCATGTGACACACGAAAATATGATCATGGGCATACAATCAAAAGGGCAAAGAGTTATGTAGCTTACTAATTTTTGAAACATGTACAAGAATTTGGTTCATGCAATTGGCAGACCACCTCTTGTCATTTGACATTCAATCGATTTATTGGTTATATAATTAAAAACTTAAAATCATTAACTATAAATCTCATCAAAATGCATGTGCATTACACATGGTGCCAAAATAAAAATTTTAACTGAAAAATGTGACAGAAGATGTATAATAATCACTTGCACCATATATCAGTACATGGTGTCCCATATATAAAATCTCTAACCTTAATTTTATATGCATGCCATCATTTTAAAGTCACATGGTTCACATAATCATCATATAAATCATATTTATGTTAAAATAATATTAAAAAATAAAAATAAACATATAATTTTGAACTTAAAAGTAGGGTTGCCAATGAGTCGTGTTAAAGCTTTGACTGTCCGATTGGTAAATGGCATATGTTGACCTAACCTGACTTGATGGTGCACCCTGATTCGACCTAATACTCGAAGGGTCAAGGGTATATGCCCAACCCGACCTGACACCTATTCCGACCTTAACCTAACGAGTCAAGTGTATATGCCCAACCCGACCTGACACCTGATTTGACTTGATTGAAAATACTCTATATTATTATTATTATTATTATTATTATTATTATTATTATTATTATTACTATTATTACTACTACTACTACTATTACTACTATTATTAATTATTATATAAAATCTTGTAACTTGAGCTTAGTTGACCAAACCCGACCTGACACCTATCCCGACCTTAATCTGAAGGGCTGAGTGTATATGCCCAACCCGACTTGACACCTGACTTGACCTGGTTGAAAATACTCTATTTTATTATTATTATTATTATTACTTATTATATAAAATCTTGTAACTCGAGCTTAGTCGATCAAATTTTTCTTTAACCCGGCCCAACCATACCTATAGATTGTGTCTGACACTTCATGCCTGACTTAGCCGAATAACCCAAGTTTAATACCTAGTCCAATAAAAAAGTCAATCTGTTGAGAGCCTTACGTAGAAGTATCATATGTTTGTCTAAGTCATATAAAGTTAAGTGCCCCCCAAGTCTTACGACCAACATACGTATGAGTGCAAGTAATCCGATCAGGTAAGATGACAAGATTTGATCAGGGATACATTAATCGTGGCTCAGAGGGTTTCAACTTTCGAGTAAATTATTATTTTAGTAGCTTTATTAACACCCGCGGAATCTTAGAGGACACCTATGCAAAAAAACATTGACTCTTTGTATTAGTTGATGGAGATCATTTTTCGGCCCAATCTTTCACATAAGGGATCTTGATATCATTGGCTTACCATTAGACGATCTTTTTTTTATTTTATAAGGTGCAGATCACAAAATATGGCCCTAAATTTACATGACATATATCATGCTCAAATTTAATTTTTTGGCTATTTTTATGTGATCTATGCCACATAATTCAAAGCAAGTCAAATATTTTATGGCAAAATTGTTAATTCTTTTAACTTTGTGGATTTCTTTGAAATTGCTAAAAATAAGGAAGGAAAAATAACTTTTATAGCAAAATTGTTAATTCTCTTAACTTTATGAGTTTCTTTGAAGGTGCTAAAAATAAGGAAAGAAAGAGAACTTATTTGGATATCATTATTTACGTATTCCCATTTGAAAAGAGATTCTATTTGGGTATCATTATTTGCAACCCTTAAAATTGTGACCTCGTCAATATCCTCTAATAGGTATGAAATGACCGCTTTGAATTAGAAGATGGAGATAATTTTTTTTCCCCATATTTTACCTAAATGATCTCGGTATCATAAGAGTATTATTAAACCGTCGATTTTTTAAAAAATGATATTAAAATCATATTTGAGAGTGATGTATGCCATTTGATTTTAAAGTCACTTTTTTGGTTGTGTCAAGTGAAATAAAAATTTTATCGCCTGATGATACAAACATGATGTCAAGATCAACTATATAGAAGATTGAGACAAAAAATAATCTCCATCGGATGATTCAAAGCGATCAATATATTCAAACTGAAAGAAGTGAGATGAAGTGACAATTTTTTGGATGGTAAATAATGATACCCATTTTAATTTTATTGTCAAGGAGTGTATATAGGGGCAAGTGTGGAAACAAAGATTGAGAGAAACTATTTTAACTTTCATACAATATTTATTAATAATTTATGCTGTTCAATTTTTTTTAAAATTTTTTTTATCTTTGATTTAGATCCGAAGACTTTTCTGAATTTCAATCTTGCCAAATTATTGCCAAACCCCGAAGTGCTGACTATCATAGTGTGACACAATTTTAGAAAAATACTACCAAGGGTCAGAAAGTCGCTGACAGTTTGTTGATCTTGCTTTGGAATGGTGGGTCCAAAATGAGTGAGACCTTCTCAAATAGTTTAATTTTAATTTTACATGATGTCATATGAATATGGGATCTAACATATGAGTGAAGCATAAAACATCGCACTCAAGCCAGATGGCTACAACGATAGACCCAGTAGCCACTTGGTACCACTCCACACCGAGCGAGTTTCAGGGGCGGAGTCAGAATTTTTTCATAGGGTGATTATTTAATCAATTAATGTTAAAAAATTATATAATTTATTTTTTAAGCAAACACTAAAAAAAAGAAAATATTTACAAACGAAATTAGATATGAAATAAAAGAAAATCCTATACATATCGATTAGGTCCGTTCTAACAAAATTGGTCTAATTCAAAATTCCCTCGAAAAATAACTACGAGGTAACATCATTCTCATTGTCATCCTCCAAAGAGTAACATAATTTTGGATGGATGAGAATCCACTAATATAAATTAGAACACTTAAAGCTTAATAACAAATTTCTAGAAAATTTAGATGGTCAATTGACCACCCAAGTCATAATGTGGCTTCGCCCCTGACGAGCTTGACTGCTCCGCTCTGCCTAAAAATGAGAGCTTTGCCTCTCATAAACTCAGCTCGAGAGTCAGAACAAAGTCTTTTATTTAAAGCTCGATTGAAGCAGAACCAAGTTAGAACTGAGCTAAGATAGTTCAGTTCAACTCGACTTGATTTCATTAATAGTATATAATAGTATATAATACTTTTATATGATAAAATATATTATATATAATTTTGAAAGTTTTTTTTTTCTCCTTTTAATAAGATTTATGTAATGGTTACTTTATAATAGATAAATATGTAATTAACATATAATCCTTATGATCCTCTATTGAAGTTTGTGCTTGATTTTTTTTTTTTCCTCTCCTTGCAACCATTAAAGTTCTTTCTCACTCGTCTCAATGAACAACCACTAACATGACAATTGACTAATGAATCAACACCTGCGACTAAAACCTATGCTCTTAATCAATATTTAGTGCATTAAATTTGAACACATTTTTCTCCAATCAATCCGTTAAATCCAAAAGGGCTAAAGGATTAAAATATATTAGGACTTTCATTTGTAAATTTCATTAAAGCTTTCATCTATTAGAAAAAGATGATAATGTTTAAAATAACATTAGAAAAAAGATTTATAATAAAACTTATTTAGCTCGAAGCTCGGCTTGGCCCAATTCGAGCTCCATAGATTCAAGTTAGAGCACAAACTTTTTAGGCTTGAAGGACCTAGAACTTAGTTCTAACTCGACTCATATAAAGTAGAGCCGAGCTAGAACTGACCCAAGCTCGCGCTCGGCTCGGCTCAGTTGTAGCCCTAGTACCTCGTGACACCGAGTACTCTAGGGATGGTAGTACTGCTATATGTACATACACAAGATTATCAACTAATTATTTAAAAAATATTTAAAATAAATATATTTACACAGTTAATTTCATGATAAAAGGTGAAAAGTTTTGAATAAAAAACCTACAACAACGAGCTTATCATTATTATTATTAATAATTTGTCAATAAAAATTTAAAAAGATAAAAAAAATTCTTAAAAGATGTGGTATAACTTTTGATCATGTGCCACAAAACACATTATAGCATTTTTGGGCGGCATACGCGGATATATTATTCCAAATACCAATTTACATTTATATACACACGCCGAGCTTCTTCAAGCCGATTTTAAAGTCCTATTAAAAATCAGATCATTGTACACTTGCGGATTCCCCACTAGATTGCAAATTGGATTAGTGCCACCGACTACCTTTTTTGAAGCAGAATCCTAAAAGAAAATGGACATCATCAGGGTCCCTGATAGTTGTGAACGTCAACTAAAAAGTAATATCCTTAGAGAGAGTCGGTTTTGCAATTTATTTATTTATTTTTATAACGGTCTCTTGCAAATTTACTACTAGAATATCGTACAGAAAATTTATCACCATTTATATATGGGAGATATTTGTAGTAGGCAGAGCACAGTTCTCACATGCGAGAGCTTAAAATCCAAAATAACCTGGTTAGTTTATTTGCCACACGCACTTTTGTGTAACCACACATTTACGACAAAACGACCTGTTTCCGCTTAAGTACCACACAGTTCTCACAGTGTCTGCTCTCTTGCACGACGCTACGGTGGCGTTTGCTCCTTCCATTGTTTTAGGTTCATGATTTTTCTCATTTGATTTCGATTCCATATTCACTTTTCTCCATCGGTTTATCTCCATTGCATTTTTCTCCTTTAGTCATCTCCTTCTATTTATCTCCGTCAAAATCACGGATGACATATTCAGTACAAATGTTATGACTCGGATTATAAGAAGGTCATTCAATAGTGTGAGATGCAGTGGAGCACCAAATTCGGTGTGCATGCCCACACACTAACCCAGCCCTCACCTCTATAGAAAGAAAACTTTTAGGAACTAACTACCTTAGTTGGCACCGAACCCCAAATGGGTAGCCTAAGGCAACTCCCATCCCCTCTCTTTTATATTTATATATTATATAAATATATGTGCATATATTAAGGTATATATTAAATTTATAAATATAGTGGCTTCCTTTTTGTACAAGGTCACTTGCCAAATCAAGCCCTTCCTTGTTTGACTTCACCTATTAAATCCCTTTTGCATAAACAATGAGATATATTCAGCCCCTCTTGTCTCCTTCTCTCTTCAAGAACACAACCCGACACTATCTCTTAATCTCGCAATAACTCCACTTCATCTTCTTCATCGCACGTGAAACAGTCATTGTTGCAACTACCTTCGCTTTTAATCAGTCACCGCGTCTTCACCTTCTCCGACATTCGATCCATGGCGATATCGTGATTTACCATCGATTTACGCCAATTGTCTCAAAAATCGACACCCGAACGGCGATCCACACCAACCTGAATTCACGAGCATGCTCCAACAAGTGGGTGCCCCTCGATCGATCTTAAAATATTCAGTTTCTATTTTCGAAAATAAAGAAGAACTATGTTGCTTAGAAAAATATATATAAAAAAAGAAAAAAAGAAACCTCATTACAAAATTTGCGTTAGTTCCTTCAGCCGAAGAGCATGAAAACTCTATTATTATACAACTGCAAGAGACAAATAATAGTCATATAATCTAATGTTGACTTTCTTCCACACTCAATACAATTTCTAATGTTGTATCTCAGATCAAATTATAAACTCTTCTAGTTATTTTATATACTAAATAAATAAGTTATAAGCATCCAACAACATTTTTGTATAACCAACATGTTGACAAAGACGGTGCAAGAATAATTATTTTCTTTAGAAGTCCCTTTTTTTTTGGAACTAGGAAAACATAGCTCAAGTACCTTCAACAAGAAATTTTAGTATTGAGTTTTATGCAGTTACCCAAAGTTGTGTAGGTTGTTTACTCAAAGTCATGACCTGTTGTTTTCAACAATAGCAAAGAAAACAAGCAAACAGTAACAGCCATTAATGGCCTATCTACTAGCAAACTTAATCATTATCTCTATACCATAATACATGATCTGTAGTTGGTTCCTCAGTGAAATAAAGAGCTTTAAACCATAATATTTTTTTTAGTTTCAACTTTTTATCAGATGACATTCGTCATCAGAAGTTCATTATTTAGAGTAGTTGCAGATTTTCATCCTCCTCTCATAGATCTTCTGATCAACTTCAAATTCTCCACTCTAGCGATTACTTGCAAAATTAAAATTTTATATACCTGTGTAGCTGTAAATGTTTCTAAAGGATAATACAGATGCATATACGCCTATTGATATTTATACATATATGATCTTGTGTGTGTGCTTAGCAATGAGACTTTTGCCCTCTTTTAAATTATTCCTCTGTTTTGCTCCCGCGTCCCTGAAACAGCCACCACGTTCCTGTTATAGAAACTACAACAAAGAAATTTTAGAGAGAGAAAGAAGACCAGAGAAATTTAGAGAGAGAGAAATTCCAACTGAAAATTTAGAGTGAGAAAGAGAAGACCCAACTGAAAATCTAGAGAGAGAGAGAGAGAGAGATGTGTAGAGTTATCCATGTTTGGTTGAATATATATATATATATATATATATATGTATATTTATATATAATTTTTCTGGGCCGGGATAAAATGAATTCCGGGGATCAGCCCGACCAAACGCCAACAATACTTGTGATAGCTTGCCATTGCCAACCATTATAGTTGGGCGCATTGGAAAACTTAAATGATATGATTAATTGTGTGCAACCACCCTTTAGCACCACTGGATGCAAATAAAAGAGATTTGAAGTTGGACCCAGTGGGCCCGTCTTCACAAATTGAAATTCTCGAGACATCTAACGGTCAAGAACCCGAGAAATCGAAACGCAAATCAAGAAATTGAACCTCCTTTTGGACATGACCGATTATGTAAGGATTGATCATTAGATCTGAGGCCTTAGAAGCTGAAATAATTTGGACCCAAAGACCTAACACCTTAAAATTTTCTTTTTTAAATATCTAATGGTTCAGGATCATTCAATTTGATCGCCACATAGTAGGTATACTAAGTGTGCATGTGACTCCTAGATCTTGTGAATGTTGACTGGAGGATCTAGTATGCTAGAGGTCGAATCAGGATCGGGACAAAAGAATCAACCTTAGCTAAAATTTAATTATCTAACCATCTAATGGTTCATATTAGATGATGGATGGTTCGAAGTTCATCTTTTTGTTTTAGCCCTATGTGACACATGGAATAAACGTCATGGGATACTTTGACCTTTAAATTTTGAGAATAAATTCCCAACTAGCCCGTAGGATCAACTTCCAAACGATCTTGATAATGACGCAATAAAATCTAACGACTTATGAAAGTTTCTCCAAAAATATCGTATGAAATATCTGTTTTTTTCAAATTTTAATTATTATATTATGGTCACAAGTATGAAAGGCATATGAATTGTTGCGTTTAGTCAGGTAAAACTCTCCATCATATGACATGCATCATATAGAAAAATTACGATAGGGTATACGCATGATTAAAAAGGAATAAGCTATGTTACACGACTTTTAAGCCTTCATCATGGTAGGGTTTCCCTTTTCGGTCACGTGGAAATTGAAATATAAGCATCTATGTACTGATGCAACACCTCTATGAGAGTATGGGCTGCCACACAAAGTTCATTCAGATTACAACGAAACCCGTCCCTTGGAAAACATGATTTTGTGAATCTTATCACACCGTGGCTCACTTTAAATTAAGTCATAAGTAAATGATAAGAAACGATATGTAAGATAAAGTAAGATACGAATACGGATAAATTACGCTATGAAGGCCAGCAAAATATAAAATGAGTTTCTATACGTGACATGTCTTGCGTGCCACTGTAAGATTCAACGTCTACAGTCAAGACGGGTCTTAAGGACAATACGCTACGACAGTGTCCCGAATGTAAGGGAACACTAATTTAAATGCATGCAACCTCATTGGGTTAGATAGTGGTATACGATACGATATGAAAGTTAGGTGATTATCTACATATGGACCTCGCGTGATAGGCTCGAGCAGCTGCCCTGACACAGGTCGTATACGTAAATTAAGTAAGATGCGAAGTGCGTTGCATAGGCGTATGGAGCAATGTTAAGTTTTAAGATATGTCACATAAGATAAGTTGACAAAATAGATACAAAAAGAGATTAGAACTTGATGCATCATTATTCATGTCATTTTATTCCAGGCCTTTTCATTCTATGCTATGTCTTTTCATTTTATAATATGCCCTTCAGTTTCGATATGATAGGTTATGAGATCTTAGATGTGTTTGTAATCATTTATAACTACTTGGTTTATTTCAAAATATACTGCAACTCAAACGATTGCACACACAATCACATGGGTATATTATGGTTGATTGATTGTGCAACCCACTGAGTTTACGTGACTGAGTAAACTTACCCCCTCCCCGAAACTAACAGTTGCAGGTGAGAATACTGATTATTTCATCATTGAGGATGGGGATGCTGCTGTACCTGATGCGGCTCATGATGGTGAGGACGTCGGCTACCATCTGCACGAGGGAGTAGATCTGGTGGACTACTTTGAGCATTGAAAGATTCTTTAGTTATAGTTTTTATTGCTTTCAGGAGAGACTTGTTATTAGTTACTTTTCTTTATCAGTACTACTTATGGGTTTACGTTTGGGATCATTTTACCCTACGTAAAACCTCAATTTGTTTTCTATCATAGATGCATGATTGGGACTTATCACATTACTATTGTCATTTACATTTTTCGCTGTTAACTCATGAGCCTTTTTTCTTTAAAATGTTATTATTAAATGTCTCGATCCATATGCTAAATCAAATTAAGAATTAGGTGTATATCCGCTTATCACCTTAACTAGCGTACAGTGTCATAACACGGAATTCTAGGCCCTCGAGATAGGATGAGGATTCTAGGTCGTGGCAGAGTTGGTATCAGAGCCCAGAGTTTACTTCCTTTGGAGACTGTCATTTGAATTCACTAACATACGACGTTTTGTGGAATGAGGACTTGATGGCTCCACGACGCAGAGAAACAAATAGCTCTCAGGTGAATGAGGCCTCATCACATGAAGGTCCTCAAGAATCTGAAGCGATGCGCCTATTGCGCGAGATGGCGACTACTTTGAGTCAGCAGATGACTCAGCTGACTCAATTACACCAGCAGGAAATGATTGAACTGCTGCACAAAATGGAGGTGCAAAGAGAGCAGCAAAGGCAAGTCGTCCAAGAGCTTGTCAATCAGCACCAGCCTTCTCCTCGGCAGGAGATTCCACCTTATGCATCTACCAGATTCCAAGTATTCAACAGAACTTGACCTCTCTATTTCCATGGTCAGCTCGATCCAGTCGTCGCTGAAGATTGGATAAGTATAATCGAGAAGTTCTTCAGAATCTCTTCACCTGCAGAATACGAAAAGGTGAAGTGGGCAGCATTTTACCTAGATCAAGAAGCAGAGAAATGGTGGAAAGCAACAAAGAGAGTTGCAGATCGAAATAATGAAGAAGAATTGACTTGGCAACAGTTCAGAGAAGCTTACTTCACAAAGTATATCTCTGCAGCCACCAGGGCTCAGAAGAAGGAATTCATGGACCTACGACAAGGAATATGACCATCGTAGAGTATGAGGCCAAGTTTGACCAATTATCCAGAATTGCTACGAATCTAATAGCAGACGAAGGCGATAAGCTCTTCACATTTTAGAACAGCTTGCGACCTTTCTTTCCTGAGAAGTTAGCCGCTATGAAGATTGAAACATATGGAAAACTCGTGAAACGTGCCCAAATCCAGGAGAGAGAGTCGAGAGAAATGGCGAACCAAAAAGTTGCTAGAGTTGAGGCTCAGAAAAATAAGGCTGTCTAGCGAGTTCCTTTTGTTTCTTAGAGGCCAACACCTACATCCTATCAGAGGATTCAGCCCTACACTAACCCTTCAGTGAACAAAAGGCCTCGAATCGTACCTCAACAACCTCAACCAACCACTACCTTCCAATCGAGAAATATCATCCCACCTTCACAGAAACCACAAGGGGGTTATGTACCGTTCAAATCGTGCCCTAAGTGCAACAAGAGACATCGACTGGGTGTGTGCATGCAAGGCACCGGGAAATGCTATAATTGTGGAAAGGAAGGACATATTACTAAAGAATGTTGGGAGAAACCTTAAGGCCTACTGACGAGGCCTTCGAACCAAGGACGAGTATTCGCATTGTCGGAGCAGGACACCCTGGCTAGTAATAAAGTGATCCAAGGTACGACTATCTAGTAAAAGTTTCTATTTCAGTTACTAACACAACTTCTTAAATTTACAATTGGCATAATCAACATAAGATCAATAATATTCTTAATCTCATATTATACAAACAGGTAATTTATTGGTCATCCACCTAGAGAATACTATTAAACACTTAGCTCTCGCACTCATAGATTTGGGTTCCACACACTCTTTTATTACCCCAGGATTCGTGTCAGAAATATGAACTATACCTACACCCCTGGAGAATAAACTGGTAATTTCAATGCCGCTAGAAAGCAAGATGATGGCTACCCTTGTATGCCGAAATACTATCATAAATATCAAGGGTCATGAACTCCCAGTAGATCTCATCGTGTTAGACTTTCAAGATTTTAATATCTTATTGGGCATGGATTGACTAGCCACTTATCATGCCATGATTGACTGTTTCTCCAAAGTGGTCACCTTTCAACCACTCGGAAAACCTCCATTCAGATTTCGGGGAATAAAAAAGAAGGGAGCACCTTTATTGGCAGCATTAGATGATGAGCAAGACAAGACAGTTGATCCTACAAAAATTTCAGTCATCAAAGATTTCATTGACGTATTTCCTGAGGACTTACCTGGTGTACCACCCGACCGAGAAATCGAGTTCAAAATCGATTTGATCGCAGAGACCGCTACAATTGCCAAGGCACTATACCGGATGGCCCCTTCAGAATTAAAGGAATTGGAGATACAGCTCAAGGAGCTGTCAGATAAGAAATTTATCAGACGTAGTCAGTCGCCATGGAGAGCCCCAGTGCTCTTCGTAAAGAAGAAAGATGGTTCGATGAGGCTATACATCGATTATCATCAGTTGAATAGTATAACCATAAAAAATTGATACCCCCTCCCACGTATCAATGATTTGTTCGATCAGCTCCAAGGTGCCAAGTATTTCTAAGATTAATCTTAGATCGGGTTATCATCAACTGAAAGTGAGAGAAGAAGATATTCTGAAGACAGCTTTCGCTTGCAAGAATGTGTTGTACAAATTCTTAGTCATGCCCTTCGGACTAACAGATGCACCAACTGTATTCATAGACTTGATGAATCGGGTGTTCAGGCGGTATCTTGACGAATTTGTCATTATTTTCGTAGATGACATTCGCATTTACTCATGATCGGAGAAAGAACATGAGGAACGCCTTCATCTCGCACTTCAGACACTCCGAGATCACCAGTTGTATGTTAAACTTAGCAAGTGTGATTTCTGGCTCAAACAAGTGACCTTTGTAGGGCATGTGATATTTGCAGAAGGTGTTACGGTTGACTCTGCTAAGATTGAGGCGGTGATCAATTGGAAGGCACCAAAGAGTGTCACCAAAATAAGGAGTTTCCTCGGACTCGCGGGTTATTATCAATGCTTCGTGGAAGGATTCTCTCGGATTGCTTTGTCCCTTACAAGCCTCACAAAGGACAATACAAATTTTGTATAGTCTAATGAGTGTGAAAAAAGCTTTCAGGAGTTGAAAAAGAAGCTTACCACTGCACCTGTTCTTACCTTACCATCTAACACAGACAAGGGTAAATTTGAAATATTCACCGATGCATCTCGCCAAGGACATGGTTGTGTGCTGCAACAAGATGGGAAGGTCGTTACATACAGGTCAAGACAACTGAAGCCGCATGAGAAAAACTGTCCAGTTCACGACTTAGAATTGGCAGCAGTCATCTTCGCTCTCAAATTATGGCGACTTTATTCTATGGGGAAACGTTCAAAGTATATACAGACCATAAGAGCCTCAAGTACTTCTTCTCACAAAAAGATCTGAATTTCAGACAACGCAGATGGGTCCAGTGCATGAAGGATTATAATTGTTTGATTAATTATAATCCTGGTAAAGCGAACGTCGTCATAGATGCACTCAGTAGAAAGACGTCAGGATTTTTAGCCCGATTAAAAACTTGGAGGCCCCTCGATGAACTAGCAGAAGAAGATTTTTATCTCCAAGAAATCGAAGAAGGTGTAAATCTGGCAAAAGTTTTGATAAATCCATTTATCGTGGATAAAATCAAAGAACTGTAGCGAACGGATCCGGAAATTCGAAGAATCATTAAAACCTTGTATAAAGAATCGAAACCTGATTTTAGTCTCAGAGTAGATGGAACATTACTCTTTAGACGGAGATTGTACGTGCCTAATGACCCTAAGGTTAAAAAGAAAATACTCGATAAAGGTCACAAATCAGGGTACTCAGTACACCTAGGCAACACTAAGATGTATCAAAATTTGAAGAACTGGTACTGGTGGCCAAACATAAAGCGAGAAATAGTTGAATATGTATCAAGATGCCTAGTGTGCCAATAAGTCAAAGCAGAACACCAAAAACAGGCCGGTTTCATTCAGTCCTTACCCATTCCGGAGTGGAAGTGGGAAAATATATCAATGAACTTTATCGTTGGTCTGCCAAAAATATTGAAGAAGAACGATGCCATTTGAGTAATAGTTAACAGATTAACAAAATCTACACATTTCTTGCCATTAAAACTACTACAGATGGAGAAAAATTAGTTGAGACTTATTTAAAAGAAATCGTAAAATTGCACGGCGTGCCGGTAAGCATCGTGTCTGATAGAGACTTAAAATTCACTTCAAAATATTGGACTACATTTCAAGCAGCATTAGGGACTCGCCTAGATTTCAGTACTGCCTTCCATCCACAAACTAACGGGCAAATCAAAAGGGTTAACCAAGTAGTTGAAGATATGTTGAGAGCTTGCATACTCGACTTCCGAAGAAATTGGGATGATCACCTCCCTTTGATCGAATTTTCCTACAATAATAGCTATCAGGCAAGCATCAGAATGTCTCATTTCGAGGTATTTGATGAGTAGTGAAATATGATGATATTTCACCCCTAGATACCTATATTTAGCTATCCGATAAAGGCTATCTGATAAGAATTATTAGATTTGAAGTGTTTCAGGTAAATACATGCCAAGTGCAGAAAACAGCCCAAGAATTCTGAAAATAATGTCAAAACACTGCAACTTTGGGTCATCGAGAACTTGGTGCAACTTACAGATCAATTTGGACCTTCCAAATGCCCGAATTATAAAATTGTCAAAACATAAAAGTTGTAGATCTTTCTGTCAGCTTTCCAATGGAACAAGAATCGCCTTAACCCGAGTTCGGGACAGAAAGTTATGGCCAAAATACTGAAGTAGTATCTGATGTAAAGTTCGGCGGGAATTCACGAAAATCTGGGAGGTCGATGCATCGACCCTATTGGGTCAATTAATCGACCCTAAATTTTCGAGTTGGAACACCTCTGCGGCTGGGAAACTTCGGCTCTATTTAAAGCGGATCAAACACTTCGAAAAAGGGAGAGCAAGAATTGGAGCAAAAATGAGAGGAAGAATTAGAGCAGGAATTAGAGATAGGAATTAGAGAGGGGAATTAGAGATAGATAATTAGAGAATTAGTTTTGGCTTTTCTTTTTTAGAGTTTTTGAAGAGAATTTTTGAGAGGATTATTTATTCATTGTTATTTTTGGTTTTAGACTCCTCTGAGCATCTTTTTAAAAGTTCTTCTTTTCTCCTTCTTCTAGGGATTGATTTGGGTAGATTGTACTTAGGATTTGCACTGTCTTTCTTTTACATTCATAGATTGTATTTAGGAAAAGACATTGTAACCAAAGATTTTTGGAAGAAATAAAAAGAGGAATGGCTTTGAATGAACAAGGAGATCATACACCAAAGATGAGCGGCTAAATCAGTAGATCGGGAAAGATGCGATCCCCAGATAAGTACCCATATTTATGATTAATACCATAGTCTAATGCTTTTATTGTTTTGATCTACACATCACGAGATACGCTATGCTTCTTACATGACTCATACCGCAATGATAGGCTGAGTCATTGTTTTTAGATAGGGTATGCCGGATTGATGATCATACTTTATTTCAAATCATTTTTATGAATGAATGATGGTGATGGTGTGAATGATTCTTTAATGAAAGGTGGGTACAAATCTGGGGTAGCATATTTCTTGATCTTATTTAAATATTATTCTTAGATTCATCAGTAATTAGTTGTTTAGATTAATTTTTTTTTTTTTGCATTTAGAAAAAGTGATAAATTTTTGGTTAAATTGAATCTGCCCTTTGGTACTTCCTTGGGGACGTTTTTAAATCTCTGAAAGAATTAATTAAAATTCAAGAATTCCTTGTGGGTTCGACACCTTTGTTCTTGCCATACTGCAATAGATCTTGTGCACTTGCAAGGGTTACATTTAAAATACACCAAGTTTTTGGCGCCGCTGCCGGGGAGATCGACAAAATTTTGATTAATTCGGTTAGGGATGTTTTGTATTTTGATTAAAAAAAAAAAAAAAAAAAAAATCAATATTTGGATTTCTGCTTTATAAAATCTTCTTTCCCTTATTTTTCTCTTTTAGGAAAGTTTGTATAGGACTCTTTTAGGAAGTTTAGGTTTTTAGGACTTCTTATTTTAGTAGGATTCTTTTTCCTTATTTTCCTCTTTTAGATATTCTAGGATTTTCTAAAATTAGTTATTAATTTTTTTTTAGGAAGTTTATAAATCTAAGATACCTTCCTTAGGAAATTTAGGAATCTTTTATTTTTTTCCCTTATTTTTCTCTTTTAGATAAGATTTTGTAGGATTGCCATTAGGTTTAAAATTTAATTTTTTTAATTTTAATTTTTGAAATTCGAATTTAAAAAAAAAAAAAAAAAAAAAATTATTTAAATTTAATTTTAATTTAAAAAAAAAAAGAAAAAAAAATTTCAATATTTGGATTTCTGCTTTACAAAATCTTCTTTCCCTTATTTTTCTCTTTTAGGTAAGTTTGTATAAGACTCTTTTAGGAAGTTTAGGTTTTTAGGACTTCTTATTTTAGTAGGATTTTTTTTCCTTATTTTCCTCTTTTAGATATTCTAAGATTTTCTAAAATTAGTTATTAATTTTTTTAGGAAGTTTATAAATTTAGGATACCTTCCTTAGGAAATTTAAGAATCTTTTATTTTTTTCCCTTATTTTTCTCTTTTTGATAAGATTTTGTAGGATTGCCATTAGGTTTAAAATTTAATTTTTTTAATTTTAATTTTTGAAATTCGAATTTAAAAAATAAAATAAAATTGTGCGCTTGTGTCAATCGATTGAAAATCTTTGCTTTAATCGATTGAAGCTGAATATTTTGAGTTTGTTGTGGATTCATCAATCTTTGTTTGTGAGCGTGGTGTATGAGCTTTACTCGTTCTCATCACCCACATCTGCTACCATTTAATCTTGAGATCGAACGATCTTGTAGAGAGAATCGCAGAATTCAAAGGAATCAGTATCATCATACTGATACCATGGCTGATCAAAGGCAAGAAATGAATAGGAACAACCAGAATATCAATAATGGCAATAATGAAAATAATGGAAATAATGGCAATAATGAAAATAATGGAAATGATGGGAATAACAATTACAATGAGGGCCCTAGAACACTCGAATATTATAATGATCCTGGTTTTTACGAGGATCAGGAATGTATAATGCATGATCCCATTCCAGGAAACCACTATGAATTCAAATCAGCGATGATCCAAATGCTACCAATTTTCCATGGGTTAGCAAATGAAAATCCGCACGTTCATCTAAATGAATTCACTGGGATATGCAAAATGTTTAGTGTCCACTATGTCACTGATGAGATAGCTAAACTCCGACTCTTTCCTTTCTCTTTAAGGGACAAGGCAAAAACGTGGTTTTATTCCTTAGAACTGCAATCTATTCAGAGTTGGGCAGAGCTACACCGCCGCTTAAAAATATTTTCCCATGACCAAAGCCATTGAGTTGCGTCAGAAGATTCAATTCTTTTCCCAACAACCTACTGAAACATTCCATGCGTGTTGGGAACGTTTTAAGGAATTGATTAAGAGTTGTCCAAATCATCAAGTTCCAAGGTGGCAACAGGTCCAAAGTTTTTATAATGGACTGATTCCTGAAGAGAGACGCATGGTTGATGCATCGTGTGGTGGATCATGTGCCACAAAAGAAGCTGATGAATTGTGGGCATTGTTTGAGAAGTTATACCAAACTTCGATACAAAGTGAAACATCAAACTAACTTGGATTTGGCATCTAAATCTCATGTGTTGACAAGAGATGGATTGTATAATGTCAAAATAATACCTCGATCTATCGACAAAGGTTGATATGTTGTCCAAGCAAATGAATATGTTGTTAGTCGACCAAGCAACCTAAAGCTCCCTGTCACCCCCATCAGGTTCAATTTGTGACCACCCAGGTCACATGGCTAATGAGTGCCCCACTACCTTGTCATTATTCCCTGATGAACCTACTCCTCAAGAGCAGGTGAATCTGACTCAATCTTATCAACGGCAGGGTAGAAACATATACTCCAATACCTATAATCCGGAATGGAAAAATCACCCCAACTTAGGATGAGGTGGTTCGAACCAAACTGATCAGGTAAACCAGCAGTACAGAGCCAACATAATCGGTGGACAACAAAATTTCCGCCCACAACAAAATTCCACTACCCAGCAGAATTCTAATTTCCAGTAGAACCCTCCTTATTACCATCCAATTACATCAAAAATCAATTTTAATCAACCTCAAAGCTACCGCTTCTAGAGATTCGATTTGGAGGAAAAGGTGATGCGAAGCATGCATGCTTTCCAACGATGATGATAGATCAATTCGCCAACCTGACAAATCACCGAGTCAACGAGAGGAAGGTAGGCTCTAGCCAACCCACAACAATCCTCGAGGTCAAGCACCACCGATGCAGACCATCGAATAGTCACAGTTGAAAGTCAAGCATTACGGTCTTTGAAGTGGAGAGAAGTTGATAATCAAGTGGAAATGCCTGTGGAATCTGATCAGGAAAAAGAGGAAGCAAGAGAAGCATCAAAAGAGAAAGAAAACAAATCAGAGAAAAGAACAGAGAAAGAGAAAAGAAAAGAGAAAGAGGAAGAGCAAAGAAGAGAGAAGAGAAAAGAAAAAGTAATCGAGGATGAGTCTCCCTCAACTGTCCAGCTGGGACATGAACAAGAATAAAAAATGGAACCTGCACCTTATGTCCCAAGGGCACCATTCCCTCAATGCCTAACTCCTCCATCTAGAATGGGAAAGGGACCAACAAAAATGAAAGAAAATTTTGAAACATTCAAGCAAGTAAAGATAAATCTTCCGTTGCTTGAAACAATCAAACAAGTGCCTGAGTATGCAAAATTTTTCAAAGATTTATGCGCTCGTAAGCGAAAGGCGCGTACTCATATTTCCAAGAAAGTGTTTCTGACTAACCAAGTCAGTTCAATATTACAATTGGAAACCCCACAGAAACTGAAAGACCCTGGAGTTCCAACTGTTCCATGTGTCATTGGTGGGCAACCAATTGGAAAAGCGCTATTGGATTTGGGAGCAAGTGTGAATCTAATCCCATACTCAATATACGAGAAACTCGGATTGGGTGAATTGCAACCGACGACGGTCACACTCCAACTGGCCGATAGGTCAGAAAGAAGACCTAGGGGAATTATCGAGGATGTTTTGGTTGGAATAGACAAGTTTGTCTTTCCAGTTGACTTTGTTGTTTTAGACATGGAACCACCTATTAAATCAATTAATCAAGTCCCCATCATCCTTGGACGTCCGTTTCTCGCCACTGCCAACGCTTGCATTAATTGTCGAACGGGAGTCATAGACGTTTCTTTTGGGAACATGAAGGTCAGATTAAATATATTTCATGCGATGAACCATTTCCCTAACGAGGATGAGGTCGAATGTTTTTACATCGATCAGATGGACGAAGTGGTGGATGAAGCATTACCATCAATGCTCACCAAAGAAGAATTTGAAACCGCTTTGTTGGCCATCTATGAAGAAAAAGGATCTGAAAGAAAGCAGTCAGAAGAGACGAGGTTGAGTTTATCATGTCCAGATGATAACTTATGTGAAGTTGTGACTAAGATAGAACCATTACCCATTAAAGTAAAAGCTGAACCGACTCTATCAATTGCAGAGCCACCAACTGTGGAATTGAAACAGTTGCCTGAATCGCTCAAATACACTTTTCTGGGGCCACGAGAAATGTTTCCGGTGATAATTTCATCCACGTTGTCTGAAGAACAAGAGCATGACCTGTTGAAAGTGCTTCTAGATCACAAGCAGGCTATCAGATGGACTCTAGCTGATTTAAAAGGGATTGACCCATCAGTATGTATGCACAAAATACATCTGGAAGATGAGAGTAAACCATCGAGAGAACCGCAGAGGCGACTTAATCTGAATATGCAAGAAATCATTTTAAAGGAAATCATTAAATTACTCGATGCTGGAATCATCTATCCGATTTCTGATAGTGAATGGGTTAGTCCAGTCCAAATTGTCCTGAAAAAGTTCAGAATCACTGTGAAA
This sequence comes from Chloranthus sessilifolius, assembly GCA_021018995.1. Classification (NCBI taxonomy): domain Eukaryota; kingdom Viridiplantae; phylum Streptophyta; class Magnoliopsida; order Chloranthales; family Chloranthaceae; genus Chloranthus; species Chloranthus sessilifolius. The sequence continues at coordinate 1,489,185 of JAJIZI010000016.1, read as the reverse complement.
GAAACTGCGAAAGGAGAATTGTTACCTACTCGTGAAACTACTGGGTGGCGTGTCTGCATTGATTATAGAAAATTAAACACAGCTACCAGAGAGGATCATTTTCCCCTTCCGTTCATCGATCAAATCCTCGAGAAGTTAGCAGGGAAAGAGTTTTATTGCTTTCTTGATGGTTATTCGGGATACAATCAAGTGCCCGTTTTTTCACCTGAACAAGAGAAAATGACATTCACATGCCGTTACGGTACTTTTGCATATCGAAGGATGCCGTTCGGCTTATGTAATGCACCTGCTACTTTCCAACGATGTATGTTGGCCATATTTTCGGATATGATTGACAAGTTTATCGAGGTGTTCATGGATGACTTCTCGGTTTTTGGAAAAATGTTTGGTTCTTGTTTGAATCACCTCGCACAAGTTTTACAACGTTGTGTGGATTCTAAACTTGTTCTTAGCTGGGAGAAGAGCCATTTCATGGTTCAACAAAGAATTGTTCTGGGGCATATTGTTTCCAAGAAAGGAATTGAAGTGGATAAGGCCAAAGTCGACCTAATTGCCAATTTGCCCCCACCAAAGAGTGTTCGCCAAATTCGATCATTTTTGGGGCATGCTGGATTTTATAGGCGATTCATTAAGGATTTCAGCAAGGTGGCTAAACCTTTATGTACCTTACTTGGTAAAGATGTACCTTTTGAATTTGATGAGCATTGCATGAAATCATTTCAAGTCACAGAACTCTTATCAACTGCACCAATAATCCAACCACCGGATTATTCTCTCCCATTCGAACTCATGTGTGATGCATCTGATTACGCTATCGGAGCTGTTTTAGGGCAAAGGGTGAACAAATTACCT